>JARWKJ010000020.1:27349312-28671812 GCA_029959095.1 Rhinichthys osculus
TGTATTGTGTCAATAGGCTATTATGTCCTCATAAAGATAGATGTACAAGAGAGAGAGAGTGTGTGTGTGTGTGTGTGTGCGTGTGTGTGTGCATGTGTGTGTATGTGCGTGTGTGTGTGTGTGTGTGTGTGTGTGTGTGTGTGTGAGAGAGAGAGAGAGAGAGAGAGAGAGAAGTGTGAGAGAGTGTGAGTGCAAAAGTGAGTTTTGTGTTTCTACCCCTGCCTTTCCCACACAAGGTTGCAATTCTTAAATGTGATATAACAAAGGAAAATATTAACCATAAATGCTGTTTATATTGCTTTTAATTGGGATAAAATAAACATCTGTTGAGTAGGTCCACCAGACCCACGAACACTGGCTGATTAACAAAAATAACCAATAAAGCACTACTCACACTTTTTTGTCTACTAAAATATAACACCTGATGCATTGTGTAGCCTATTTGCTGTGGCAGATATAAATTATTTGAATGACTGTGTTAGGTTATCCTTGCATAAACCTACCAGTCACAGAAAATTTCAAAAAACACCATTTAGTAGGCCTATGTTTGTAAGCCATTTGCTTTATGAGGACACAAATGTCCTCATAAACCATGTTTACATTGTAATACCCATGTCATTATACAGATTTGTGTCCTCATAAACCATATTCAAGAAGGGTGGGGGCTGGGGGGTGTTGTGTTCTGTTCTTCTGTTCTGTGTTCTATTTTTCAAGATTAGCCAAATTAGCCAAGGCCAATTAGTCTGAGGTTGAAAAATAATTAATCTTATCATAGTTCTTTTGATAAAAAAATGGTTAAAGTACAAAAGTTATTTTTTTTATTTTTTTAAGTGTCACAAAAGTGGCATCGTAGCTGCGAGAGGTCGCTGATTGACAAGTGGGTTGCCCTATCACAGAGATCAGCAGATTGACAACTGAGTGAGGGGGGGTGTGTCCGCTCTATCCGACCGACCATGATCATACTTGTTCAGTACACTCTCAAAGGTAGGTAATGAATACATAACATACTTACGGAACCTGAATAATAAAGTTAATTAGCGCTGTCTAAACCATCATTTGTTAATTATGTATCACCATTAATTTATAGGAATGTGTTTAATGACATAGGGGTTTACCCAGCTTCAAGCCACCGCATTTAAGGTTAGCTGGAGTTGGCGGCAATGTGCTAACCGAGGTCAGAATTATAAATTGAAAAGTGTATTTACTCCAATACTAGATTAAATCAGAAATCAACTATGGAGTATGGGTTATTGTTGCATAGAATATGTATTAGGGCTGTGCGATATGGACTAAAAGTCATATATCGATATTTTTTTCCGTGATCGTATAATTTCATACGTCTATCATTAATAGCCCGCGGTAATTCGCACTCCCATCACTCACTCATACTTCAAATCCCACAAAGCACTGCAACAGCTGACACACAGGTCATAAAAACCGAATGTGCTCTATGCGCGGCGGTATTTCCGGTTTGATTTCTTCCGCCAATCGTAGAATCCAATGCTATACCGAGAACTTATATTGGTTTTCATACTCTATGGCTATACTTAAGAAACGTTAGTCACAAAAACAGACACCCCTCATTGTGTGTATGCTTCTTTTTTAAATGATAAACATAACTATACAAAATTACATCTAAACGTATTAAAGTTTTGTTTCAAAGACGGGAGGACAGTACATTTTTAAGATTCTGCCATAATCCCGTTTTCCTCGGTTCTCCTCCATTTTAAATCTCCCCAACCGGAAACTGAAGAGCAGCCTTGCGTTGGCTTTATGCACAGCTGCACTACTTCCTGAACTTAAGCCAGCTCCTTGTTTCCTGTCTGACATTATTGGCCAAACTTGATTAATTCAAGTGTGTCGGATTATTGTTGCTGTGACTACTGAGGTCAGGCACACCTGAATTAATCAATTTGTCCAATAATGGCGGACAGGAAACAAGGAGCTGGCTTAAGTTCAGGAAGTAGTGCAGCTGTGCATAAAGCCAATTAGGCCAAATTACCAACATTTGTAATGTAACACTTAAATAATCAAGTGTCTTTGTCACTTTGGTTGTCATTAAATGTTGATTGTTTTTATATTCTAGTTTTAAGATGCCAAGAGGATCAACAGTAACAACCTGGGTGAGCTGCAAAGCAGCTATTGGTGTGGCCACCAAGACCTGCAAATATTGCCAGTCAGTACAGCCAAGAAAGCAAAGACTGGCAAAAAAACTCCAGAAATTTGAGGCCAGAAAGGAGACATGGTTGAAAAACCAAAACAAAAACCAAACCACCTCTCATGTTATTGATGAGGCATCTGTCTTGGTATGTGTTTAGCGTCTGTAGTTATTATTTAAATAATTACAGCCCACAAAGTTTCAGACATTTATAATTCCTTATATTTCTGTATATATTATATAATATATATCTTTTTTTTTTTCAGGTCGAAAAGTTAAACACATTGGGGTACAAGGCCATAGTCTTCATTGCAAAGAAAACAAAGAAGCAAAAAACCTGGTCCGCACAAGTCCTCCAGCCAAAATGGCAGCTGTCAGACCATTCAAAAAAATGCCTTGACAGGATGAAGGCTCTATATGAAGTTTTAATTAATAGTAAGTGTGTTCGATTATTTAAAATCTTACTACAGTCAACATTAAAATAAATGTGGCACAGACACAGCAATTACAGTAGGGAATTGTCTTGGTAGCGGTGCCACAGGGCAAACCACAGTGGACCAAAAATAGCTATTCACCTGTTCATCAAATTTGGTCTTTGCTTTATCCAATAGGTTTTTCGGTAACACTTTATAATAATAGTTTGTCAGTCATTAATAAGTAACTATGCAGGAAGTAATGCAGGACTAATGAGTGTTACTACATTAACACTTCAGCTTCTACTATTAACTAATATAGAAACAAGCTTAACTAATCAGTAAGTACTATCAAATTTAGGAGATAGTTCCTTATTAAGTAAGCAATAATTACTTAATGAGATAGCCTAAGCCTCATAATTAACTGTTAACTAACTGACTAATTATAAAGAACATTATCGTGTGCCTGAGACATGATCAGTCATATGTTTTACTCTGAATGTAGTCATAAAATGCATCACTCATTACTCAAGTGTTACCTAGTCACTATGCAGGAACTACTAGTGATCTGGACCATTATTTTAAAGTGAAAAACATATTTTTTCTACTTTAAAATAATGGTCCAGATCACTAGTAGTCCTTGAAGAGTGACTAGGTAACACTTGAGTAATTAGTGATGCATTTTATGACCATGTTGAGAGTAAAAAAAAGACTAATTGCTAACGTATCAAACACGTTAATGTTGTGATTATTAATTTAATTAGTTATTTATAATTTGTCATAATTACCTATTAGTTCTTAATTATCTCATTAAGTAATTATAGATTACCTAATAATGAACTCTCTCCTAAATTTGATATTACTTACTGATTAGTTAAGCTTGTTTCTATATTAGCTGAAGTGTTAATGTAGTAATACTCATTAGTCCTGCATTACTTCCTGCATAGTTACTTATTATTGATGGATCATTATTATAAAGTGTTACTGATTTTTCTTTTAGAGCTGCGACAATTATTTGATATTTGAGATTATTATACAATTAATCACCAACAATTTTGATAATTGTTTAATAAAAAATGCTCTGCTTTCAGAGTCTTACATTAGAATATATATATATATATATATATATATATATATATGTATGTGTGTATATATATATATATATATATATATTCATACATCATCTTTTAGATTATGAAAATAACTGTTGTTTGCAGACTTAGTTTCTTAGTTTGAGCCACATAGCTCACTGATTGTCTGCCATACATAGCAAAAGAGTCAACAGCAAGATGCATTGCTCAATTCAACTTCGATGCATTGCTCAATTCAACTTCAAAAAACTATAAACGCATATCTCCACTTCACATAGGGTAATGAGATCCTACAATTTGCACCAGAGTACAAAATCAGCCTCACCTCAGTTTGATAGAGAGCATATAGTCCATAGGGCAGCATGTCTAGACAGAAGAATACAAAAGACAAATGTACTGGATGTTTCCTTATGGAGCACAGTCACTGCTTGAAAAAGGGGACATTTGTTCTTATTACAGGAGGTAAATAATTTCCTCTTTTTGTACCATTTGTACAGGTTGTACTAACCAGTTGTCCACCACAAGTCCTCCTCCCATCCAGTCCACCATCCAGCTCACCACCAGTCCTCCCATCCAGCCCACCACCGGTCCTCCCATCCAGCCCACCACCAGTCCTCTTCTCATCCAGCCCACCACCGGTCCTCCCATCCAGCCCACCACCGGTCCTCCCATCCAGCCCACCACCAGTCCTCTTCCCATCCAGCTCACCACCAGTCCTCTTCCCATCCAGCCCACCACCAGTCTTCCCATCCAGCCCACCACCGGTCCTCCCATCCAGCCCACCACCAGTCCTCTTCCCATCCAGCCCACCACCAGTCTTCCCATCCAGCCCACCACCGGTCCTCCCATCCAGCCCACCACCAGTCCTCTTCCCATCCAGCCCACCACCAGTCCTCCCATCCAGCCCACCACCGGTCCTCCCATCCAGCCCACCACCAGTCCTCTTCCCATCCAGCCCACCACCAGTCCTCTTCCCATCCAGCCCACCACCAGTCCTCTTCCCATCCAGCCCACCACCAGTCCTCTTCCCATCCAGCCCACCACCGGTCCTCCCATCCAGCCCACCACCAGTCCTCTTCCCATCCAGCCCACCACCAGTCCTCCCATCCAGCCCACCACCGGTCCTCCCATCCAGCCCACCACCAGTCCTCTTCCCATCCAGCCCACCACCGGTCCTCCCATCCAGCCCACCACCAGTCCTCTTCCCATCCAGCCCACCACCAGTCCTCCCATCCAGCCCACCACCGGTCCTCCCATCCAGCCCACCACCGGTCCTCCCATCCAGCCCACCACCAGTCCTCCCATCCAGCCCACCACCAGTCCTCCCATCCAGCCCACCACCGGTCCTCCCATCCAGCCCACCACAGAACCACCTCAGCAGAAACGCAGTAAGTTCTGCTGATATTTTCAAATAGCATATAAATCATGATTCAATTGCTAGTCGTGTATAAGAATAAAAATATATTATTTTTCATATATTTAATCAGGATATACTTTATAACCATGTTAAACATTTCATACGTCTCTCCTTCTTAAACTGAAATAATACTCTAAATGAAGAAATGTATTTAAATGTGAAAAAAAAAAACAAGTGACTGATTAGTGTGAGATGACTTCTGAGGTGTTCTACAAGTAACTACTGTAATATGTAGGTCTGGATAACTTGCCTTTCAAATACTACTAAAGGGAAATATAACGTTTAAAAATTCATGACAGGATGATTGACAGATGTTGAAGCAAAAACTTTTGGCAAATGAATTACTGTTCAACCAGAACAGTTTCAATCTATGCAGGAACTGATGATTATGGAGAGTGCTGTTGCACATCCAAAGTCTGCTGCAGGTGTTTGGTGCCTCATTCTTAGCTGTATAGAATTCACTTCAGTCTAAATTTGGCCCCTGAGGATCATACAAACTCCTATTCCAGTGAAGTTCCTATATTCAATGAATATACAACAAAGACAAGATGTTTAATGTTCAAACTGAAAAGCTTTATTGTTTGTTTGCAAAGATACACTCATTTTGAATGTCATGGAGCATGGGTATGCCATGGACACTAACACACCCCCATGGCTTTTGAACTTAGCACTGTTAACAATCTGGGAGGTCCTCTTCCTTTTTATCCCGAGGAACACGACGTCCATGATTTCCATAAACTATTTTAAATGTGTACAGCACTCACAGCACTTGTAGTAGTGACAAACTGTGTTAACTGACAATTGTTTTCCAAGGTGTTCCTGAGCCCATGTTAATATCCTTTATAGTTGTGATTCCCACCATCACATAGCATCCCCAGAAGACTCAGTCATTCACAACCAAGGATGACTTGCTTGTGAATGAATCCTGGGATGCCCCTTTAATGCCCAATCATGACACTCATGTGTTTTTAATGAACCTGTTCACCGGTGGAATGTTCCAAACATTCCCAGTCTAGATCCTGTCCCTGTCCTGTTAATATAGGTTGAAAATGATTTGAAAATCATTGTATTGTGTTTTTATTTTCGTTTTACAGTTGACCCAGCTTAATTGGATTTGGGGTTTGTAAAACACATTGAATCAGATTGACAGAATCTTCATACTTAGTAAATCATTTTGTGAGACACTGTGCCCTGTCAGTGTGAATTGAAACATTATCAGTCTTGAAGACACATCTCCCATCAATATTAAAATTACAGGACAAAGGTGATGTGTGTAGGAGGAACTACATTCATTGTTTTTCCCCTCATCTTCCAGGCTTTTCCTTGAATTGATCACCTGTTTGTACATCTTTCTATAACCCTTAGTAGAGTGAATAAGTGACCACACAGCATATGGTTGAACAGTGTCCATGTATTTCAATGAGTGCCCTGCAAATATCTTTCCAATTGTAATGTGACATTATATATTTGTTATTGGAATAAAGGTATTTAGACCAGTATTCATTGTAATAACAGCTCTTCACAGATACATTTCTTTAATCTCAACAGATATGTCTGCAAAAAACAAAAAGAAGCAGAAGAATTCTGCAGCCTCATAGAAAAAGGAAGAAACTGAGGGGGATACAATCACCCAAAGGTTATCAAGCTTTACTAGTTTTACATTTCACCATTTCAAATCAGACTTCAAATACAGTGATTCTTTTGCCTTAGCCAGATATACTTAGGTCATAAATATATCATGTGTAACCTGTCAAATTATTATTTTTTTTATATATTGATGATGTATGAGGTCAAACTCATGTACTTTTTTTTTTGCTCTTTCAGATTGTAACCATGGAATCCTTGAAAAGGAGCCTTACTACCCAGTGAAGAGGGTGATCCGCTGCAAAATGCAGAAGGTTAGCTTTAGAGTAATTTATAAAAGTTATAGATGTACTCTGTAGTCGGTGGAATTGCAGCACCACATCTGGAAACCCCTTAACCCCCCAACTTTGATGTTTTTACAGGGGATTCAAATGAAGCTCGTGGAATGGGAGCCCTGTTCACTTTGGTATGTACAATTTATCATATCATATTCCATATTGATTGGAATAGCCTAATTCTTAGTTCTTCAAAACAAAGTAATAGCCTTGGCTTGTATTTGTGGGCGGCTGTGGCTCAGTGTGTCAAAGGCTACGTTCACACTGCAGGCTGAAACGACCTAATTCCGATTTTTTTGCCCCTATGCGACCTGTATCTGATTTTTTCATGACAGTCTGAACGACACAGATCTGATCTTTTCAAATGCGACCCAGGCCAATTGGGTATGTGGTCCAAATCCGATATGTATCCGATCTTTTGAAATGTGACTGCAATCTGAACGACCAGGTCACATATATCCAACACACACGTCATTGCACGCACCTGTAGCTCGCCGATACACTCCAACTCCAACGCGTTTCTGCACTGTTATGGGCCGCCGCAGACGTGTCTCTTCCCGTGACAGAGTTGATCAAAGGCGCTCACAAACATAATCGAAGGTGGATCTGGTCATTCGGAAGTTACTGATGAATTCTGTATCAGTGAAGCCACTCACATCAGTATCCCACCACTCCTGGCTGCGACACCGCACCCACACGTTTCTCTGTTTAATGTTCTTCTTAAAACGAGAAGATTGTAAGTGTGCTGGCTCTGTTGTGAAAATAACTTTAATATTGCTAAACGAGCTCCACTGTCGACATCCATTTAGCTACTTCCGCAAACAACAAGTGACGTCGTTGACCGTTGAGTACTCTTCTGCGCATGCGGGTCACTTCTGGGTCATTTCGCGTTCACACAGGAGATCACAAAAGGTCGCATTTAATTGGAAATGTGAACGGCCTTGTAAAAAAATCATTTTTTTTCAAAAAATCGGAATTGAACATTAAGACCTGCAGTGTGAACGTAGCCAAAGTGTCCTTCGGCAAGACACTGAACCCACACTTTCCCCCCAGTGTGTCATTGGGTGTGTGAATACGTGGGAATCCAATCTCCAAAGCCTGTCTGCAAACAGTTCTGTATGAATGTGTCTGTAAAAGGGTGGTAGTGATGAAAATTGTAAAAGTACTTTGAGAGGTCCCAGAAAGTATAAAAGGTCTTTTACAATGGATACCTTCAGAGCAGAGGTATATGATTTCAAATAAATGGCTAGACCATAGGTAATGCAGATTCAAACCTTAACCAAAATATTACCATAGGCAGGCAATTGACTGTTATCAGGCTACTGTAAGTTTATAAACCTACTGAATGAAGGGGTGGCTTGCTGCTCCTCATTGCCCTTAACCTTGTCATGATTGTTTTGAATTAAATTCATGGCTGATGTAAAGACCTAAATTAATAACAATCTCTTTTAATTACAGTGGGAAAACTTGGCCGACACAGTGGGTGACGGAGGAGAACACCAAGAATGAATAAATCCCAATCCCATTCAATCCCATTGTTGTTTTCTATAAGCTATGTATGTTGTTATACAGTAACGTTATATTAAAAATTGTTCAAAAGCCTGAAAGTCTCCCACTTTGTAGAAAACCAGAGAACACATGCTGTGTTTGTAAAAAGCTTGACAGATCATCTCTCTCCTTCATAGCTAGATAGATAGATAGATAGATAGATAGATAGATAGATAGATAGATAGATAGATAGATAGATAGATAGATAGATAGATAGATAGATAGATAGATAGATAGCGCATTACCGCCACCTACTGTGAACTTGATCCAGGAACTCTACAACTACGATTACAATCTCTACAACTACAATTCTACAACTGGTCTTGCTGCTGCTGGATATATATCTCGCGTCTATAGCAACCAAAACGTTTCAGTTTCACATTATTCTGGCGAGATCTGAAAAATATTCGCAACAACGAGCAAGCGAGTGATTATGTACTGAGTGAATATTATGAAAATAAAATAGATATTTATCGCTAGAAATGAAATCAAAACTTATTTTTATGCAGAAACTAAGTCAAAATATGCCAATAGTCCATGTTAATAGCAACCAAACATAACAGTTTCACATTATTCTGGCGACATCTGAAAAATATTCGTAATAACGAGCAAACAGGTGATGTACACTCACTGAGTGGATATTATGAAAATAAAATATATATTTCTCGCTAGAAATGTAATCAAAACTTATTTTTATGCAGAAACTAAGTCAAAATATGCCGATAGCAGCGATGTTATAGCAACCAAAACGTAACAGTTTCACATTCTGGCGAGATCTGCAAAATCTCAATAACGAGCAAACAGGTGATTACACTGAGTGGATATTATGAAAATAAAATATATATTTCTCGCTAGAAATGTAATCAAAACTTATTTTTATGCAGAAACTTAAGTCAAATAGCAGCGTCGATGTAATAACAACCAAACGTAACAGTTTCACATTATTCTGGCGAGATCTGAAAAATATTCTCAATAACGAGCAAACAGGTGATTATGTACACTCACTGAGTGGATATTATGAAAATAAAATATATATTTCTCGCTAGAAATGTAACCAAAACTTATTTTTATGCAGAAACTAAGTCAAAATATGCCAATAGTCCATGTTATAGCAAACGTTTCAGTTTCACATTATTCTGGCGACATCTG
Organism: Rhinichthys osculus; assembly: GCA_029959095.1. Classification (NCBI taxonomy): domain Eukaryota; kingdom Metazoa; phylum Chordata; class Actinopteri; order Cypriniformes; family Leuciscidae; genus Rhinichthys; species Rhinichthys osculus. Next base: position 27,359,008 of record JARWKJ010000020.1, read on the forward strand.
AAAAATATTCTCAATATAACGAGCAAACAGGTGATTATGTACACTCACTGAGTGGATATTATGAAAATAAAATATATATTTCTCGCTAGAAATGTAATCAAAACTTATTTTTATGCAGAAACTTAAGTCAAATAGCAGCGTCGATGTAATAGCAACCAAAACGTAACAGTTTCACATTATTCTGGCGAGATCTGAAAAATATTCTCAATAACGAGCAAACAGGTGATTATGTACACTCACTGAGTGGATATTATGAAAATAAAATATATATTTCTCGCTAGAAATGTAACCAAAACTTATTTTTATGCAGAAACTAAGTCAAAATATGCCAATAGTCCATGTTATAGCAACCAAACGTAACAGTTTCACATTATTCTGGCGAGATCTGAAAAATATTCTCAATATAACGAGCAAACAGGTGATTATGTACACTCACTGAGTGGATATTATGAAAATAAAATATATATTTCTCGCTAGAAATGTAACCAAAACTTATTTTTATGCCGAAACTAACTCAAAATACAGTTTTTTTCACTAAACATGAAAGAAATGTGCGCCATGTTTTTGGTTCTCACAGCCGGAATCTTGAAAGTCACGTGACTCTGACGGAAAACAATAGGAGAAGACTAAGCCAAAAAAATGTAACAGTCATACAATTTAAGGGCCATTATTGTAACCCCTCTACGTTTTGCACTTTGGACCAACGTAGTCAGGGTACATTTTTATATGAGACTGGGTTGTTATTGGTTGATAAAGATGGTGTTCAAGCCCCTAATGTTAACCCAAGCCTAAACCTAACAGTAGCCCTAAATCTAACCCTAAAATTTGATTGGTTAATAGGGATTTTTTTCCAGGACCAACAAGGATGTTGATTCAGGAAACTTCCGCCTTGGCGAAATCACGTTCACCTCTGTGTACATATTCTTCTGGGAAAGATGTAATGTGCTCCTTGCCACCTTGAATAGCAAACATATCATATTTTTGTCATGTTTTCAAGAAGATAAATTCAAGGTAAATTCAACAAAAAATCCAAACTGTTTAAAGATTATCTGAAGAAGTGGCTTATGACGAATCAGTTGTGTAAACACTTTCCTTCGAAATGTTAATAATGTGTTTGGGGAATTTGACTCTAGTATCAGTGTAGTTTAGATAAAACTGTGTTTAACACCATCGTATCAGTAACTAATATACATGAGAGTCAGTGAAACAGTCTGGCTGCAGAGACACATTCACTAAAACACCTGATTCTAGATATGTGTATGCAAACAAACATCTTCATGGTTGATTCTGTGGGGAGACGCAGGAGTGTCTCATAAAGTCTGTTGAACAAACTCACAGTTACAGAGTTGCTCTGCAAATGCTACATGACTGAGATCAGTTTCAGTTGCATCTCAGGAGAATGCTGCTTTTAGTCAGTAAAGTTATGAAAGCGAAAGCGTTTGCAGTATATCCGGTAGGCCAGTGACATTTGGGGTGAGTCCAAAAAGTGCACAATCTGTTTTCTTGACACAGAGGAGAAGCAATTAAAAATTGATAGCCAGAAAGACGTTTAATTGTGTGTAAACATGTATGTCTGTAATTTAATGTTAGCAAGGCTTTGGCAATGTAAAGCTTTTTACCAGGCCAATAAAGCCACTTGAATCTAAAATATTATAACAACATACAGAGACGTATACAGCATTTCTTTTTTACATGTAGCAATGAATTCAAAAAGTTCAACTGAATTGAAACATCCAACACGCATCCAAATTTACATGCTGATTTGACTTAAAAAAAAAGCAAATATTGAACAGGCTGTGAGTTTGGGACTTTTTTAGTTTCTCTGAAGGACAAAACCACACAAAACAACAATGTGCTTGTTCCGATCACCAGCTCATCTCTGTAGTTTCTCCTCCCATCAGACGTCAGAGAATATCAGCCTCAAATCTCTCAGTACAAACAAGAGAGGAACTATATGAGGAAGATCTTTCTGGACTGAGACCAGATATGAAAAAGAAAACAGGTAACTTATTGTTGTAAATAAAACTGTCTGTTAATTTTTAATTTGTATCCCTGTAGGTCAGAATGAGGATGTTGTTGGAAGCTCTGCAATCTTCTGAGATAAAAAAAAAAAAAAAAAAAAAAACTTAAGTCAAGAAATGTTTTAAAGACACTATGACAGCAGGAGTATATGAGATGTCAGTAAGAATGTTTCACTTGAGGATCAGGATCCAGAACACATTGTTTTCTTAGGAGTTTAAGAAAGAAGCTTCAATCTCATATTCATGTAAGTCTGAGCATTTATTCAATTAATTCACTTCTGTTCATTTCACTTATTAGATCAAACATCACATCAGACGGAAGGACGAGTATAGCATCCTGCTGAAAAGACCAGCTCAGCTTATTTTTTATTATGTATATAACTTGATTATTTTTCAGTGAAACTAGCACAATCTATCTAGCTTTTGGTAATGTCTTTTATTGATGATCTTAAAGGGATAGTTCACCCAAAAATGAAAATGTTGTCATTACTTACCCTCAAGTTGTTCTAAACCTGTATGAGTTTCTCTGCTAAACACAAAAGAAGATATTTTAAAGAATGTTGGTAATCAAACAGTTGAACATTGACTTCCATAATAAAAAAATAAAAAATACTTTGGAAGTCAATGGCCACTGTCAACTCTGGTTACCAACATTATTCAAAATATAATATTTTGTGTTTAGCAGAAGAAAGAAACGTTTAACAGAATATCTGATGGTGCGCATGTCTGATCATTTCATGGTAGCTTTCGTCTGATGTCATTGAAGACGTAACATAATATTCGACATCCGGAAGTATTTTTTCACCTTAATTTCTGAAATATCTGATATATTTAAATACATTAGGCATATACTTGAATAATATTAGGGCATCATGATCATCAGGTATGTTCTGAATGAAACCCTGCGTGTGTGTTTTATGGTGTCGCTGAAGCTTGTTAGCTTGTATCTTTGTTTTGATCCTTTGATTTGGTTTGCTTCTTTTAAACTAGCATTTACCAGGAAAACTTATGGACATCATTAACACATTAAACATGGATTGATCAATCAATGATTAACAGGTTTATATGCAGGAAAATAGCTTTAACTTTTGTTTTGATTTAGACATTTATCAATTAGCATTAGCATTTTGTATTACCAGCTTGAATCTCATTGCTTGTGCAGTTAATTCTATCTGATAGTAATTTGATTGATATATACTTAGTGAGTTCAAAGTTTTACCAGTAAAGTAAGATGGGTAAAGCACCTTCAAGAACATTTACTGCTAAATTGTACCCTATTTACAGATGAGTTTAGCATTCTGGATGATGACGCAACAGCCAATGTATCATTAAGATACCGTAAATAAATGGAAACCTTTGCCTAGTTGTAAATCGATGCATTTTGACAGTTAAGTTGAAAGATTATTGACAAATGAAATGACTGGTTAATAACAGATAATAACAATAATAATAAATTAAACTATAATGTAATTAATCTGCTTTTTTTAACAGACTATGTATTCAGATTTAAATGTTTTCACTATCCTATAGTGAATGATGAAGAATGTTTAAAATGCTCCATGAATTATACTAATTGATTAAATGATAAACAGTTCTGAGGGACGTCTTACCCCAAGAATCTCACTTTTAGCAATTTTTGAATTAATTACTAGTTGTTGAGGAACTTATATGACTTTTTCCCCCCCTCCCAGTTGCTGCTGCTTCTTCTTCTTCTGTGTGTTTGCAGTGCTGATAAATAAAGGTGAGAACAAACAAACTAAATTAAAAAAAATTATTCATGGCCCAGACTAATGTATATATTTTTCTGTCATTAACATTACACTTACAGTTTCTGTTGTTTCAGTGTGTCTGCAGGAAACATTAGAGGCTGTTATTGGTGGTTCTGTTCTCCTGCCGTGTTCTTCCACTGAACATCATCAAAAACTTCAAAACATGAATGTACACTGGAGACACAATAACAGCAAGCTTGTGTATGATATAGTCATGGGTGAAGATTCACTAGAGTCACAGAACACCGAGTACAAGAACAGAGCTGACAGTTTCCCACAGGAGTATAAGAGAGGAAACTACTCCATCAAACTCACAGATCTCACTCACACTGATGCTGGACAATACACCTGCTACATCACACACTCATCTGAGCTTCAGACTGTACAGCTGATCATCAACGGTGTGTGAAACTAGTTCATTAGTTCCTGATGTTTTTAATTAAGTTTATAAAATCTGAATACAATATGTGTTTGACCAACTAGTGATGCTCAAGTCTGAATGCTGCTGTTTATTAATTATATTATCACAGTTCAGTAATTTAGTTTGTTCTTCACCGTTTTGTTGCAGAATCAACAGCAGAGAAAGAAACATTAATTGACCAAGAAAATCAAGGAGAAACAGGAGATTTGAGCTGGGTTTGCATTGTATTACCTGTAGTATTGTTAGTGCTTATAGTCATTTAGTCATCATAATTCGCTTGAGAAAAATAATTAAAGGTGACAGATTATACCTGTAACGATCACCAGCTGGAGTGCCCTCGAGAGCCACCAGAGGGCGCTCCACAATAGATTATGATCACTTCCTCACAAACTACATTTCCCATACTCACTGCCTGGACTCATCATCACTGATCACATTCACCTGTACCTCATTGTCACTGATTGTATTCACCTGTGTCTTGTCATCCTGCTAGTCTCAGTCTATTTATACCATGTTCGTTCATTCATTCACTCACGCGAAGTCTTGTTGTAGGCTACTGTGTGTCTGCATTTCTGAGCGTTTTCCCGTGTTTGTTTTCTGTTTTTGACTTTGGATTGTTCTTGGACTCTGATTATTGCTGCCTGCCCTGACCTCTGCCTGTTTCTTGGATTCTCCCTGTGCATTCTCCATTGTCCTGTCTGCTGATTCTTGATCCTGCCTGTACGATCATTCTTGAATAAAGCTGCATTTGGATCTTCACCTTCAAGTCTCGGAGCAGTTTCATAACAGAACCCCTTGTCACAAGATGTAATATAAATATATGGTGTCCCCAGAATGTGTCTGTGATTCACTTTACACTTTTTAATCATTGTTACAGTTTTCACTGGGTCTTGAAGATACTGTTTGTGTTGTTATATTCTTGCACTTGAAACAGGTACATTTTTAAAGTCATTTAATTCTGTACCACAAGTGTTCCTCCATGTTATGTTAACCACTAATTGAATGTTTTTTTTTTTTTTTTACTTATTTTATGTTTGTTAACATTAGAATTGCATTTCTACTTTATTTATTTCTGTGTTTACATATTGTGCACAAGATAAAACAGATTAACATGGAGCTCAGGGTTGAGATCTCATATATATAAAGATATGGTGTTTTTCACAAAATGAGTAGATTGTCTTTTTTTGTAACCTTTAACTTGCATCATCTTCTCTACTCCAGTCTGATCTTTTGGGACCTACAGGTTATAAAACACCTCAGCTGCTATACAAAGTGAACATTTAAAACTGTATTCAGCATCTGGAAAGAAGAGGTTGGTCAAGATAAAATTATATTTAAATGTTCAGACACTCTGATCAATTACATCTCATATTACCACAGGAGTGCTTTGCCAGCATTTCCCTTTTTTTAAAAAAAACAACAAAACAAAACCATGTGAGAGACATGCGATATGGAAGTATAGAGCCAGTCATTTATGGGAAAAATGAGCTTTTAGTAAAAATCAACTTGACAAAGCCTTAAACACCTTGAACAGATTAGTTCACTTTTCATCTACATGATTTATTGAGTCTTTTTTTTTTATTGTGAACATCCACAATGAAACATGAAACTCTTTGCCCCTGAACCTTGAGAATTTTGCAATGTATTTTCAAGCAGTACAAGTGTCACGCATACGGCCTGTTTTGGTTTCGTTTTCATGGAAACCTGTTTGGAATCTGTTTGAACTCTTTCATCATCATCATCATCATCATCATATGAGCCAAACCGTGACAGAATACCAGACCAAAGTAAAAAATGGAGATTGCTAGATATGAAAAAAATTTGATATGGCCCCAATGGGGAATTTTCACAGGTCCTCATGGGCTGTAATTTTTATTTTTCAAAGCGAGAGAGAACTGGAAGATTATGTGGAGGAGTTTGTGAGTGTCTGCCATCGTGTCACCTGTAGTGACATTGTGCTCATCAGTGGCGGGTAACAGTCACTTCAACTAGCCACTTTGGCGGGTTGAATAAGTCTTTTCAAAAGGCATCTGAAATAAGCGCACTGACTGCGTGGCGTGCGCGTCTCAGCTGCGTGGTGTGTCCGTTTTTATTTCGGCTCCCATGTTAACAGGTTAGAACTTGCACACTGCCTGCATGACACGCGCGTCTCGAGCCGCGCCGAAAACGCGTGCATGCTAAAAAAAAACGACGCCTATTTCTCACGCGACACGCAAGCCTGTTGGAAGCGTTTCCAGGCTAAATAGAATAGGAAAAGATGTAATTTTGACACGAACACATATTAATAAATGGCATTTTTATGTTTGAAAGTCCATAGGTTTTGGCAAATGCAGATATAATTTTTAAAAAATCTAATATTGCACCTGTCAATACAGAACAAAATATTCTGCTAGCCTATTTTGCCGTCTATACTGCCGACGTTGTCTTTGCTGTATCAGTAGTAGGCTGCATAGAATGTTTATAGGCCTATATATATGTCCCGAATCCCGAGATAGCCCTCCCTGTACGTTACCAGCAGACACCAGTCAGACACGTTTCTGGTGTGCAAAGACAGAGGAAACGCCACGCTGCTGACACGCACAGCCAGTGTGTCGCCGGCCTAACGTCATTGGACGCCGGTGGAGCTATGTGGTGTCCGAACTATGGCATGCATTTTCGAGACTGATACTTTCCATTGCAACTTGTAACAAAGAATTTCCCATCGGGGCTCAATAAAGTAATTCTGATTCTGATATTTAAACAGACAGTGTTTCTAATGCTAAAGTTTTTTTCAGTTTAGTTTTTTATATTTTTTATTAATCTTCTACATCCATGCACCACTTTTATTATGCAATAAGAAGCCATGTCTTTATCTTAATACATGGTTTTATAAAAATAAAAATAAAGGAGCTTTACACACAACCTTATCAGAGCTATAATGACCTGTATTGTTATACATAGTCTTGATTTGGGTGTGTACAGTGGTTTTACATTTAAAATGGTTGTAAATCTAGTTCAAGTAAATTTTAGCACGCCATAGTCAACTTTAATCAGGTAATTAATTAATCAGGTAATTTCACAACAACAAAAATGTGACTAGTAAAAATTCTGTGTGGCTAGTAACTTTGGAAAACCACTAGCCACATTGGCTAGTGAGCAAAAAAGTTAATGTCAAGCCCTGTGTACAATCAATAAAAGTTTATGATTATCATGATAATTTTCACAAATGAATACAACTGTTATGGAGTTTGAAACCTAAAATCACCAGAAGTAAATACTAAATAGCTAAAGTTCTAGGCCTACTTCAACATCATGGGGCAACAAAAAATATGTAATCTCTGCAACACTTTATTGGCTGCCGCCTCAGTAGATACGTTAGTAGAGTATTGTTGTTTGGTGATGTGAAGCCCAAATTACTTCTTACAGATAAGGGAATGAATTATTGTGTAGAATGTTCTTTAAAACTCACTAGTTTTAGTGTAGATAAAACTCAGAGACGAGCTGATGCAGTGCAGTGTTTAACACCATCGTATCAGTTCCTAAAGTACATGTGAGTCAGTGAAACACCTGATTCTAGATCTGTGTATGCAAACAAACATCTTCATGGTTGATTCTGCGAAAAGACTCAGGAGTGTCTCATAAAGTCTGTTGAACAAACTCACAGTTACAGAGTTGCTATGCAAATGCTACATGGCGAACAACCAAACACACGAAGAGAGAGAGAGAGAGAGAGAGAGAGAGAGAGAGAGAGAGAGAGAGAGAGAGAGAGAGAGAGAGAGAGAGTCAGTAACAGCTGCCATCTAGTGGTGAGAGCACAAATCTCCAGTGTGGATCGAGTGGAGAACTGAGAACTGCAGTTTTCAGCCTCTAGAGGGAAGTAGAGAACTGAAATGTCTACTTTACAGTCGGCATGAATTGAAATTCTGATCAATATTGATCTCATTATGAATGATTCTTTCAAGCATGTGTTTCATTTTTTGACATTTAGCACCTCGTCATTTTTAACCTGTTAAAATGTAGAATAGGCTTATATACAGATATGCATACAAGCTACATATATACATAATATAGGCTTCTGTAAATAAATACAATTGAAATGACCCTACTTTCATTTAATATACACGTGTAAGTACATCCATGTGCATTTAAATATAAATGTATTATTCATTTAATGAATATAACTGTTCATGTTTGAAAGTGCTGAACAGAGTGATAAATGTTTAATATGAAAATAAATGTAATATGGTTATATTATATGTATATTTGATCTTATTTAACCATAATCATGATAATTTGCAATGTAACTGCTGCGTCTTCCGCACGTAAACCACACATGGGACTAATTTAACTCAATAATAATGCTGAGGCCTCAACACCCTTTTTACTGTATTTAATTTAGTCAATCCTGCAGTACTGTGCAGTAGATATGCTCTCTGACAGCTGGGTAATTTCCCTCTCCACTTCCTGTAAAGTGATGTATCGATGCTTCCTTATTTCCTATGATGTTCGCAGTGCCCATCAGACTGAACATGTACCGACCGAGGACCAAAGTGGAGCCGGAGGGAAGGCGGAGCCGCTGTAGTCGAAGGGGTGGAGAGACTGAGCCATCACAGGAGCCATCTTTGGAAAACAGTCTCGACCAGTCGAACCACGAACGCCGAGCCAAGTGTGTTGAACTGTCTTGGAATCTCATATGGTCCGTTGTTTCCGGAAGAAAGCACTGAGCGCATAAGAGAAGCACTCTTAGCGTTTCATTTTCTTATCGCAGCCGGGAAAAGCACAAACACAAACAATTTTCTTCTCGTCAATATGTACACGTAGCCTACTGTTCGCTCACCTTATCACAACTTCTGGCTTGTTCACATCTCACCAGCGCACTTGGCTCGGCGTTCGTGGTTCGAATGGTCGAGACTGTTTTCCAAAGATGGCTCCTGCCTGTATACTTGAAGTGTACTGTCTTTATAAAGTATCTTCTTATTAAACTGTCTATACACTTACAAAGTTCTCAATGCTTCAATTTGCAGGTAGGGACCCTCATTATGCTACCGTGTTAGTGTGAGGCTATTTTGAGCCTTGTTAGTGGTATTAACTAGCGATCTCTTTTTGCTTACTCTATGCCCTATATACTAGCGTTATAAGCTAAACAGTTTTTAGAGATAAAACTCTTTACATTCGATAATCATGAAAACAAATCTCAGAGAATGGTTGACTATGTACCAATGTGTAATTAGACCAAAGGTTCATTTTGCGCCGGAGTTGTCCTTTAACCTTCCAAGCTTTTCTGAGTGGAATGTCAATGTAAGAAAAAGGGGTTGTCAGTGAAACATTTGCAGGGTTGCTGTGACATACAGTACATATAAAGCACATTGGGGTCAATGTTGAACTGAAACCAAACCATTCTTAACTCAAACATTTTGTGTAGTTTGTGTAGTGTAAAACAGTTTCAGCCCATTATCTGAGATGTCCCACATCTGCTTTGATCAGGATGTGATCACCCTGAAATGTGGACACTATTATAAATCAAGCTCTTTCAGTTGATGTGGCTTTTTTTTTTTTTTGCTTAATCTGTTTATGAAACTTTTACAATAACATGATACATGTACAAGAAAACAGTGAAATATAGTATTCCCATCCCGTCCTACCCATAACCCCAAACACAAAGAAAGAAAGTGAAAAAATAATTATTACAAATATTAAGTATATACAGGTGTTTAGACACATGCACACAAAATCATACGTCCCAACAGATTCGAGCCACGATCATGATATCTTAATGTTTAGATTGACAGGACGTAGAGGTAGTACTAGCACATCCAGAAAAAAAGATAATGAATGTGTCCCAGGTCTCTGAAATTATACCAGTGTTACCTTTAACCGTACACCTGATTTTTTCCCAAATGAATGAAGTCCGTTGCATCTCGGAGCCAGTCGTCAAAAGATGGAGGAAAATGTTGTTTCCATAACAGGAGAATGCGAAATTTAGTCAGTAAAATTAGGAAAGCGAAAGCGTTTTCAGCATTTCCGGGTAGGCCAGTGACATTTGGGGTTAAGGTCAGCTAAAGTTTGTGAAAGAGAAAACTGAACACACAGTTGATTATAATTTCCACACCAATAGATTTGCTAAAATCTTTTGAATGAAATACTTATCCAATCCATTTCTTGCGAATTCTGACTTGATTTGAGTTTAAGTGGGTCTCCTGCAAAAAGACAATATGAGTATTTATATGTTCTAAATGTGACAACACCTTCTGTTCAGACTGCTGATACACAACCCTTCTCACTTGTGTGTTTGACAAACATCAGAGTTTCCACATCAACACCACTAATTACTAGTCAATGAAACGTGTCATACGGGCATCAGGTCAACTCTCTGCAAACTACTGATTAATATTATACTGAACGCCTGTGTTTCAGAAACAGTATGATGACAATAGGCATCAAAAGCATTTTTTTCCCCCATATACTACAAAAACACAATAAAAAAAATCTATAATATAATGCTACAGAATATGTCAAAAAGAAGAGAAAACCAAACCTGGCATTCAGGTTTGTGACGCCCAGTCGTGACAAGAGTTTAACCAGTTCAACAGGACCACAAACTGCACAATCAACAGGAACATCAACACTGAGTCACATTTAAATTAAACATATCATGGTGTACTTTTACCCCTTTTTCCTCTTTTTCCTTCTCCTGGTTATTACTTTATCAAACCTTTTTGTTTTTAAATTGTGTGTAAACATGTATGCCTGTAATTTAATGTTAGCACTGCTTTGGCAATGTAAAGCTTTTAACCAGGTCAATAAAGCCACTTGAATCTTGAATCTATAACAGTAGTAGAGTGTGTGTGTGTAGGTGTGTGTGTGTGTGTGTGTAGGTGTGCCAATGAATTAAAAAAAGTTCAACTGAATTGAAACAAGCAACACACATCCAAACCTACATGCTGATTAAACAAGCAAAGATCGAAACAAGGCTGAGTTTGGGACTTCTGCTTTCTCTCTCTTTTAGTTTCTCTGTTGGTCAAAATAAAGATGTTACTAGTTATAATTAAAAAAAATGAATAAAAAAAAAAACACACTGTACTTGTTCCGATCACCAGCTCATCTAGTCTGACAACTAGTTCCTCCTCCCATCAGACGCCAGAGAATATCAGTCTCAGTCTCTCAGCTCTTGTTCAGTCGGTCAGGATGAAAACAAGAGAGAGGAACTGTGAGGAAGATCTTTCTGGATTGAGATCATCAGATATGAAAAATAAAACAGGTAATTTGTTGTTGTAAATAAAATGTTTGTTTATTCATTTTTGAAACCCATTTTAAAAATCCATGCTGTATTTCCCTGTTGTTTTCAATTTCCTCTTTTTCTTTTGTCCCTGTAGGTCAGAATGAGGATGTTAGAAGCTCTGCAATCTTTCTTTTTTCCAGTGAAAAAACAAACAGACCTTAAATCAAAATGTTTTAAAGACACAATGGCAGGAATATATGAGACATCAGTCAGATAAATGTTTCACTTGAGGATCAGGATCCAGAAAACAACATTTTCTCAGAGGATTTTAAGATAGAAGCTTCAATCGAATATTCATGTAAGTCTGATTTACTCATTTACTGCTGTTCATTTCACTGGATCAAACGTCACATTAGATGACCATACCAACGACTATAGCAACCTACTGAAAAGACCAGCTCAGCTTATTTTTATTATTATGTATATAACTTGATTATTATCTTTTTTTTTTTTTTTTGCTCATGTCTTTTATTGATGAAATTATAGTTCACCCATGAAAATGTTGTCATCACTTACCCTGTTCTAAACCTGTATGAGTTTCTTTCTTCTGTTGAACACAAATGAAGATATTTTAAAGAATGTTGGTAACCAGAAAGTTGACGGTAGCCATAATGGGAAGAAAATACTATGGAAGTCAATGGCTACCGTCAACTTTCTGGTTACCAACATTCTTTAAAATATCTTCATTTGTGTTCAACAGAAGAAAGGAACTCATACAGGTTTAGAACAACTTGAGGGTGAGTAAATGATGACAACATTTGGGAGATATTAAATCTCAAAATTTAAGAAAGATTGAGGAATATCTGTGCATGTCTGATCAGTTCACGTGATTACTGTTGACGTTACGTATGATGTCATACGTTGAACGCATGGCGTACGGAAGCTGATGAGCTACAATCCATGCTGTTCAAAAAGTAGCATTTCACCAAATTTGAGAAATATTTCTATGCAATATAGTCAAATAAAACATGTATTGATAATATTAGGCCACCATGATGAACAGGTAAGTGTATTCTGTATATTACTTATACTGTTTGGACACACGAGTCATACTTCTAAACAATTACCGTCTGATGTAGCTTGTTGCTCGTGTGTTTGGCCTGCGTGTGTTTTGGTTGTCAAATGCTTTATATCAACTGTAATTAAAAGGGAAATCTTTTAAGTGTTGTTAATACATTAAACATGAATTGGTTCATTAATTATTATAAGTTTTTTTCTGCATGGTTTATCTGCTGTAACTATTATTTTGATTTAGTTGTTAGCATTTTGCATTATCTTCTTACTAGTTTTAGTTAATAGTTTGTGTTGAGAATTCCTATGGATCACATGAACATTCCCAAACTTTACAGTTTGTGTAGGTTTACAGTGAATTCAATGTTTTAGCAGAAGGGTTACGGTCAACTACAGATTCTTCATTCACTGCATGCACTGACACGTGCCCAACTAAACTCTGCTCAAATAAAACCAAATCTAGTTTAAAATGCTAACAAAAAATAACTATTTAACCTCAAATCTGTTCAAGTATAACCTGATCAATATTGATGTTCTAATCAAATGTTTAGATTAATAAGTAATTTTTGTGTTGCTAAAAAAAAAAAAAAAAAAATGCAAGAATGTCAGCACATTGTTGCTGCCGAGAAGTGAGCTCAATAAACAGATGACGTTTCGAGCTACATGGTCTTCATAAGACTTTTGGCTGATGATTGAGATTTTTTTTATGATTTGTATTATTGTTTGTGTATGCAAGATTTGTACAATTGTTTAAAAAGCTGCTCTACTTCTATTTCTGTTTGCAGTTGCTGCTTCATCTGTGTTTTGTCAGTGCTGATAAGTGAAGGTGAGCACAAAATAAATGTATGCACTTGTAAAAATGCAAATGTGCCACATGTATAAATGTCAGATTGTGTTTACAGTTACAGTTTCTGTATGTGCCACATGTATAATGTCAGATTGTGTTTACAGTTACAGTTTCTGTTGTTTCAGTGTGTCTGCAGGAAACAGTAGAGGCTGTTATTGGTGGTTCTGTTCTCCTGCCGTGTTGTTCAACCGAAGATCCTGTTCAACTTAAAGACACTAATGTACACTGGAGACACAATGGCAGCGAGATTGTGTATGATATAGTCGAGGGTGAAGATTCAGTATCAAAACAAGACCAACCGTACAAGAACAGAGCTGAAAGTTTCCCACAGGAGTATGAGAGAGGGAACTTCTCCATCAAACTCACAGATCTCACTCACACTGATGCTGGAGAATACATCTGCCAAATCACTCCATCAGATGAACAGAAGACTGTACAGCTGATCATCAATGGTGCGTAAAACGTTGTTAAAAATATTATGAACAATTTGTCATTCAGTAATGTTTGAATCAGAATTATAGACGGATCTGTTGTCTTTAACACAGTTCAGTAATGTTGTTTTTCTTTACTTTTTTTTGTTGCAGAATCAACAGCAGAAAAAGGAAACACATCAATTGATCAAGGAAACCAAAGAGTGGCATCATCACATTTGCTCTGGGTTACCATTATATTATCTGTAGTATTTTGCTTATAGCCGGTTTTATAATATTTTTCTTAAGAAAAATAATTTTATCTGCCCTTTTCCCTTCGAAAGAACAAAGAACAGACACAGAAATAGTGTAAATGTTTACTGCTATAGAACATCCACTGCGCTCTGCAGACTGATGTCAGAGGAGCACAACAAGATGCTTCACTAAATGAGTCAACCCAGTCTCATCCCAAGGCGTCATCTAACTGACGCTTTTGACCATGTTTGACCATGCGTCAACATGCCGACGCACATGGCACCCTTTAAGCGTCAATATGAGACGCGCCTCCTAGTGGTCTAACCCTAATCCTACCCCAGACCTAAACCTACCCATAACGGAAGCGTCATCTGACTGACGCTAAAGGCTGCCATGTGCGTCGGATTTAGACGCATGGTCAAAAGCGTCAGTTAGATGACACCCGAGGATGAGCGTCTCATATTGACGCTTAAAGGGGGCCATACGCGTCGGCATGTTGACGCATGGTCAAAAGCGTCAGTTAGATGACTGCCACTCTAGAATTGGTCTGCACAGCCATTCCCGGCGGTGCAGATAGACGCACCGAGCTACGCCATCGTCTCCCGAGACGGACGGCTGCCGACGACGACGACTCCATTCGGTTGGGATCTAGTGTCTGTTGATAAAAATGGATGTTAGAGCTTCATAAGAATCTAAAATAATGCAAGGTGAATTGGAAAGAAAAGTGAGACTGAGACTATGCCTAGATACGAATCCATGTAGGCTACATTTGAAAATGCATCTTTAATTTCTCCGGGACCATTTTTGGGAATTTCCGCCTGGAGTTGCCCACCCAAATTGAGAAGCCAAAATAGTTTTGTCAAAATGGACCATTTTTAGAGTCATTTTACAGGAAACCCTTTGAAGTTTCATAAAACAGTGCTAAAAGTGATAAACATTTAAGTATATGTTGTCTGAGCTGTAATAAACACAAAAAGAGGCTCTTTTTGATTTTAAATTCATTTTCAAAAGTGTATAACTCAGGCCCTGTGTGCTCTAGAACCATGCAGACAGTTTTGCCTGTTTCCTCTAGATGCCAGCAAACATGTTTTCTGTATAATAAAAAATGAAAAAGATGTTCAAATTGATCTGAAGGGAGGAATTTTACCTTTTTTTATGTAATTTTCAACCTACCCAAATCTAAATCTCTCCCCAGACCCATATAAATAGGATACATGCAATATTCCAGTGTCATTTTACAGAAAACCCTTTGAAATTACATAAAACACTGCTGAACCTGATAAATATTATAACATATGTTGTCTGTGCTATAATAAAAATTCAACTTACAGTATTTCTGAATTGCTAAAACACATTTTTTTTAATGTTTCTCTCACTTTCTCAAAACCTTAAACACAAATCACCAAACTTAAGCTACACTGTCAAAACCTTTGACTTGTCTTGCTATATCAAACAATTGCTTCAGAACTGTTATCTTTACCCAAAACCAAACACTGTTTTCAGATAACACACACATCCAGCTAATGCATAAACAGTACACAGCAGTCATTACACTCTACAGAGATAAATGCAAAACACTGCACTCAGGGCAGAGCAGGGGAAAAAATATATTTATTATGAAGTATACTTGCACAATCCTACACACATATAAATGTAGTCACAAACAAAATATGCAGCAGATCGATAGCAAGCAATGTCTTGGAATCATTCTGCCTCAGCATCATGCCTCTGGGCATGGTCAGGCCACAGGACCTCATCAACGTCACAGGCAATCCTGTCCCTTGCTAAACAACGGGGAAAGAATCCTTTAGCATGCCGAATCCAACCTTGAATCGCTTCCACTCCAATGTTGTCACATGCTGCATCCATTGACTGAATGAGATTTTCCTGTGCATAAGGGTTTCTGTCATAGACCTTCCACCTCCATGCAGAAAAAAATTCTTCAATGGGATTAAGGAAGGGTGAGTATGGTGGGAGGCACACATTTATAAAACGTGGGTTATTTTCAAACCACTCACGAATTCTAGGACCACCCACTACAGGAAGCACTACTGAGACGTGAACAGAGAGGTGATGAGCAGGCAGAGCATCCCATGTATGTGGTAATCTGTTCACGTCTCAGTAGTGCTTCCTGTAGACGTGAACAGATTACCACATACATGGGATGCTCTGCCTGCTCATCACCTCTCTGTTCACGTCTCAGTAGTGCTTCCTGTAGACTCTGTAGAGCAGTGATTCTCAACCGGTGGGCCGTGTAGGCAGTGGTAGACTACAGACAATTTTTTTATTTTTTTATTTTTTTAATTGACAAATCTTCACTGTAAAAAATTATGCAGGAGGGTGTTAAATACAACCTGTGCAAATCAGCTATATTTTACTTAAGTATATTAGTTAGCAAGTAAAATATATAAAAATTAGTACATTCTAACTACACTACCTAATTATTAGAAGTAATATCTGCAACAGTAAAAGAATGAGTAAAACATATCCCAATATATTAGTTCAGTGGTCGCAAATAGCGCATGCGCCAACTTCAACGTCCAGGACAGGTGGGAATTCAAATTCAACGTCTTCCATCGGGACCACGAAGTGTTGAGCTTCAGGTAAGTTTGTTTTGTTTGTTGTTGTTGTTTATCGTGTTGATAAAATAAAACACAAATGTTAACTTATTTAATAGTAAGTTTTACCAAAAGATTTGTAATTTGGTCGCTTTTGTTATCTTGTCGGCGCCGCCACGGCCACACCCTAACATTAGCTGATACAGTCGGAGGTTGGTCGAATTCGCGTTGATAGCGAAGTTACAGGGTCTTATACACTTGCAAATGCGAGTAAAAATCTACATTAGTAAAATATTAGCTGGGTTAATGCCATTAGTGTTATGTACATGGCTGAAATGAGTGAACAGAGAGCAGCGCGAAGTTACGTCTGTGTGTTTCACAGAGAGAGAGACTGTTGACGTCCTGAGGACAGGGTAACGTTAACGTTAGGCAGAGAAAATAATAATAGCAGTAATAAAACTGTTAATGTGGTTTGCTGGATAAATAATTGTAAGGTTTACTTGCATTTATATGATGATCTCTGTGTTAGAATGGATCAAATTTTTAATAATGTTATTATTTACAGATGATAATTTGTGTGTGCCTTTCTGTTGGAATCTTTCATTTAATGTAGGCCTACGTCAAAAACGGTTTGGTGTACAATAGGCCTTATTTTACAAATTACTATAGTTATAATGTATTTGGGCATTTTTTCGTATGCATGGGTTTGCGATGTGCTTAATTCATTATCCATATCCTCCTTTACAAATATTAAACGTACACAAAATTGTTCATATGCTAGCATATCTTTATGCTAGCTAGCTTTAACTGCTGCTCTCCTCTTTTGATTATGCATCATGCAATAGCAGTGTTGTTGTTGTTTTTTAAGCAAACTTACAGTGATTTAAGCCTAAATGCAGTTCATGTATGTCTTGATTAAATCTATAATCAAAAATGTATAATTAAAACATTTCTTACTTTTTTTCTTCCACAGAAAAATCTTTATGAAAAGATGTGAAGACCACGCAAGAAGAATATTAGAAGTTCAGACACAGACTGCTTCATCCCATGAAGGCGTTTACTTTGAATAGGAAGTGTTGAAGAAGTTTTATAACGTAAGTGGTAAAACTTTACAATAAGGTTTCATTTGTTAACGTTAATTAATTAATTAAGATGGACTATTAATACGCAATACAGTATTTATTAATCTTTACTAATCTACAGTCGTTCATTGTTAATATTAGTTCACAGTGCATTAACTAAAGTTAACAAATACAACTTTTTATTATAATAATTTATTGGTAAATGCTGAAATTAACATGAACTAGATTAATAAATGCTATAGAAGTGTTGTTCATTTTTCGTTCATGTTAACTAAAGTAGTTAAAGTGATAGTTCACCCTAAAATGAAAGTTATGTCATTAATTACTCACATTCATGTCGGTTCAAACCTGTTAGACCTTCTTTTAACTTCAGAACACAAAGATATTTTTAATGAAATCTGAGAGATTTCTCTCCCTCCATTGACAGTCTACAACTTCTCCACTGACTCTTCAAAAAGTTCATGAAGAGATTGTAAAACTAATCCATATGAATTAAGCAGGGTTTTTTTTTTGAAGAGAGACGATCACTTTGACAAACATATCAAATTTAGGCTTTTATACACAAACATTGATCAGCGAACAAACAGAAGCTCATTGGTTCTTGCTGAAGCTCAAACTGCATAACATGAGAAGGAACCTCATTGGTTCTCGCACATCAAGGGGACATGTTTGAGCTTCCGTTGACTATAACTGATGTGTGAGTGGATGAATGTTTATATGTGAATAAAATCCTACATTTAATTTGTTTATCATATAAAGTGATTGTCTTTCTTCAGAACATTTGCACTAAACTGCCTAATTCAAAAGGATTCGTTTTGCGATCTCTTTATGAACTTTTTGAAGCTTCAAAGTGGTACAGTAGTTGTGTAAACTGCAAATGGAGGGACAGAAATATCTCAGATTTCATCAAAAAGATCTTCATTTGTGAACGTAAGTCTTACGGGGTTGGAACAACATGAGGGTGAGTAGCCTAAGTAATGACAGAATTAAAATGTTTGGGTGAACTAACCATTTAACTAATGTTAACTAAGGAAACCTTATTGTAAAGTGTTATCACAAGAGTGATATGAAGTTGTATGTCGCTTAAAATTGAATGTTTAATAATGGTTATTTTTTACCTACATTCATTTGTGTTAAGTTTATAAAAAAATGAAATATTTGTTTGTATCCATATAGCATGTCCATTGAGGTAAATGAGATAAGCCTCTGCTCTTATTTCAGATGTTGAAACCATTGTCGCCACACATTACAACAAATTGTGTATTTCTTTGTGTTTGAAATGACAAAATGTGTGAGAGATTTAAAATTGTTGCTTTTGTATATTTTGACTTCCCATTATTTTTAAATGGAAAGTGTTGAAGAAGTTGTATGTAATGTGAGTCATATTAATGTAAGAGGACTCTTTTGTAGTTCCTTTGTTAGTTTGAAATGTTTGATTTTGGTCAATAAAAAGTAATAAATGAGATATCCTGTGTCTGGCCATTTTTAGGTAAATTTAACCATCTCTGAATAAGTAATGTTTAATTATTTCTATTGACTTATTATTATTAATAAAAATTAAGTAGATTGACTTTTGCCTGCTAACAATAGAGTAATTATTACTCAGTAATTAGCTGTGTATTATATTGAGAAATATCAGGTAGACTTTACCTAATTTGGTTTAGTATGTCATAGCCATTAAATGTAGGTACTCTATATTCACAAATATGGGATGAAATCTACCCAAACAAAGTGAGTGCAAATTGTTACCTCAATTTTATTGGGTAGATTCTATAGGTTTGTTTTTACAGTGTTGTTACTTTCTGATTATCTAATTGTTCTTAAGAATTTATTTGATCAAAAACAGTCAAGCCAAGATGCATTATCTAAAAGATCATTTATGTTTAAATGTCGCAACACCAATCACGTCACAACGTCAGATTGAAAGTTCGTTCAAACAGATGCACTAACATTACGTTATATGGATATATATGGATCGTTTTTTGAAAAGAAAAGCAGATGCAGGAGACAGACCTGTGCAAGCAAAGGCTTCGAAGTGTGTGGTGAGAAAGTACGACGCTGAATACATTAAATTTGGTTTTATAAGTGCAGGTACTGATACTAAGCCGAAGGCGCAGTGTGTCGAATGTGGAGAAATTTTGTCAAATGAGGCGCTAAAACCATCAAAGCTGCAGAGACATTTGAACTCAAAACACCCGGGCTGTGTTGGGAAGCCAAAAGAATATTTTCTAAGGAAAAAAGATGGGCTTCAGGCTCAACAAAAAGTCATAACATCGTTATCAACTCAATCAAAAGTCACATTGAAAGCTAGCTATATGGTTGCCGCTCGTGTTGCTCGTAGTAAGAAAGCATTTACTATCGCCGAGGAACTTATTTTGCCAAGTGCTGTGGATATGTGTCGAGAGTTACTGGGTGATGCAGCTGCAACCAAAATTCAGTCAATACCACTTTCCGATGACACCGTGGCTAGACGAATTGTTCACATGAGCGATGACATTGAGTGCCAACTCGTGGAACGAATAAAGGCAAGCCCTTATTTTGCCATACAGCTGGACGAGTCGACGGACATAAGCAACGCCGCGTTACTGTTAGTTTTTGTCTGATACTGCATGGACAGTAATCTTTGTGAAGATCTGCTATTTTGTAAAGAACTTCCAACGAGAACAGCGGCAGATAATGTCATGCACTGCCTTGATGAGTACTTCACTGAAAAAGGTCTTGATTGGAAATACTGCTCAGGTATTTGCACAGACGGCGCGGCTGCTATGACGGGAAAACACCGCGGTGTTGTTAAACAAATCCAAGAGCGAGCGCCAGAAGCAAAGTGGACGCACTGTTTCTTGCACAGAGAAAGTCTTGCAACAAAGCAGATGTCACCAGAACTGCATGAGGTCATGAACATTGCTGTGAAAACTGTTAACTATATTAAGAAAAATGCACTCAACTCAAGGTGTTTTGCAGCTCTGTGTGAACGTCTTGATGCTGATCATTTGCAGCTCTTGTACCACAGTGAAATAAGGTGGCTTTCAAGAGGATGTGTGCTAAATCGTCTTTTTGAACTGAGAAAAGAAGTGCACACATTTCTGGAAGAGCAACGCTCCCCTCTTGCTGATCATTACACTGATGATAAATTTTGTGCAAAACTGGCCTACTTATCTGATATATTTGATCAGTTAAATCAGCTGAATGCGTCAATGCAAGGCAGAAACAGCACAGTGTTTTTGGTTTCAGACAAAATTGAGGGATTCAAGAAAAAACTCATTCTTTGGAATAGAAGAGTCAAGGAGGGACGATTTGACATGTTTCCACATCTGAGTGAAACTTTGGAAGCCTCTTCTCATGTGCACATATCAAGTGTTATAACCCAGCACTTGTCTCAGTTGTCTCAAAAGTTTGCTGACTACTTTCCAGAGGACCCTCGACATGGAAACCTTTGGATTTTGGACCCATTCTCTGTGGATCCTGCTTCAGAAGACATGGCTCTTTCCACTGTATTGGAAAATGAACTAATGGAACTATCAGCTGACAGTAGCCTAAAACTTCAACTCGCACAAGTTGACCTTGCTTCATTTTGGTTACTGGCTGCAAGTGAATATCCCTCACTGTCAAAGCGGGCAATCAAATTTCTATTGCCTTTCACCACCACATACTTATGCGAGTCAGGGTTCTCCACTGTGACTATCACAAAATCAAAAGCAAGGAGCAAACTGAAAGCTACTTTGAATGCCTCTCTCCGTGTCAGTCTCTCACCCATTTCACCAAGACTTGATCTTATTATCTCCAAGAAGCAAGCCCAAGTGTCTCACTGAGGGTATGCAGAATATGCATTTTGTAGCAAGGTGTCTCAGTATATATGTTTTTTTCTCATGTGAACTACTCCAAAAACCTGCTCATGTAAATACTGTATATTAATGTGTTGGGATTTATTAATAGTCCTAGACCTAGAGTGGTTGTTGATGAAAACTGTTTTTGACATGTGACACACCTGTTAGACTTCCTCATTTTTGGATGTGTGGGAAGGAGTATAAGTAACGTGTCCAGTTTTTCTCTAGTTGAATTGTAAAAATAATATATATAATACATGTAACATTTACGTAACGTTTGTTTATGTAAGATTATTTTAAACATGCCCATATCGCTAATTGTATTTGATAAAATACACGTACAGTATAAATTGGGGTGAATGAACTGTTGAACATTTCTGCTAATGAATAGAGAGAATGTTCCCCTCTTGTGTGTCTGACCTGTTGTTACAGGTATGTTAGCCTGGATGTGAGGATGTATTATTAATTCATTTGTTAAAAGAGTGTTCCCCTTGTGTGTCTGACCCAGTCATTGGTCTGACCTGCCCTGTTAATGTTACAGGAATAAATGGTTACTGAGTAAACCTGCCAAGTCTTTTTTTATACAAGGACAGTTTTCATCTATAGTTGACTTGACCGCTTCAGTGGCATAACAGATTAACAGCAGAGTATATCATTGTACTTTTTGAATTTTCTTTTATTCTGTGTTTATACTATCATATTTGGAAATGTGGTCCTCGGAATGTTTTTAAACAGTCATTGGTGGGCCATGAGTTGCAAAAGGTTGAGAACCCCTGCTGTAGAGCATCCAGAAACGTTATAAGATGGGCAGTGTTGTAAGGCCCTAAAGTCACATGGCGGTGAATAACCCCGTAGCTGCTGATGGCAGCACATAGTCACGTTGGCACCACGCTGCCCTGGCAACTCTACAATGGCACGTTGAGCAATAATGTTGCAGCCTCTCCTTCTCCTCTTGGTGAGATTGAAGCCAGCTTCATCCAATAAGATGCACTCATGAGGCCTCTCCATGGAATCCAGTTGAAACATTCTCTATAGAAATGAACAAAAATAATTTTTTGAAGTAACATAAATGACCAGCCCGTTCTCATCCTTTGGCGTCAAATAGGGGACGCTATATGACATTTCGTCGAAATACTACGCACATGGCATCCTTTAGCGTCAATATGAGACGCAGAACCCAAGGCGTCATACAGGTGACTGGCATCCTTTAGCGTCAATATGAGACGCAGACCCTACCCCAGACCTAAACCTACCCATAACAGTGCGTGTTATATTGACGCTAAAGGGTGCCATGTGCATAATATTTCGACGAAATGTCATATGGCGTCACCTATATGACGCCAAAGGATGAGAATGCGTTGTAAATGACATAGCATTCCAGGCTTCATGCCTCTGTATACATGTGCTGCATTACATTCAACACAGTAAAGATGTACAGTAACTCAATAGTGCTGTAAAATCTCTGGACATGATTACTTACTTGCACATATTGATATCGTAGCTCTTTTACCCTTTCAGAATTTCTCTCAAATGGTACTCTGTAGGCTTGTTTGAGACTTATCAGGTTGCGTTTCAGGACACGATCAATTGTGGAGAGACTCACACTGTTGATTCCTTCAAAGTTCACGTTGTCTTCCTCAACTCGCTGTTATATATCACGCAGACGAATGAGATTATTTACCATATTGACAATAATGGTCTCCTGTTGTTGTGAGAACATACCTCTCCTTCCACCGGCACGTGGCAGTCTTTCAATTCTAGCAAAATAAAACCTCTTGTTAGAATTGTACAGACAGGCCTTAGTTTTACTGTAATACTGCAAGAAAAGGGCCAATTATTAGAGATGTTACAGTAATTTACTGAGATGTTCCACAACTGTACATACTGTACTGTAAGTTTGAGGGAGCACAAATGATAGTACACTTACCTGTTCTCTTCTCTGAATGTCCTGACAATGGAGGCCACAGAGAACCTGCTTATATTTGGTTGAACATGTAGTCCTGCTTCCCTCATACTCATTCCATGAACCAGAACATGATGTATGATTGTTGCTCTAATTTCATTGGAAATGATGGCTCTTGTTCTTCCTCCTCCTCTTCCTCATCTTCCTCCTCTTCTGTCTCCTCCTCCTCCTTCTCTTCCTCCTCCTCCTCCTCCTCTTCATCCTCTTCTGTCTCCTCCTCCTTCTCTTCCTCCTCCTTCTTCTCCTCCTTCTCCTCCTCCTCTTCCTCCTCCTCTGTCTCCTCCTCCTCCTCCTCTTCTGTCTCCTCCTCCTCCTCTTCCTCTTCCTTCTCTTCCTCCTCCTCCTCTTCCTCTTCCTCCTCCTTCTCTTCCTCCTCTTCCTTCTCTTCCTTCTCTTCTGTCTCCTCCTCCTCCTGAAACAGGTGTGTTCAATTTTGAGTGCTTGTGTGTTACCGATGACCAGGGACGTGCACAGGGGGGTTGCTCAGGTTGCCCGGGCAACTGCCCATATGCCCTTCTCACTCAAGTTGCCCTTCCGAGAAAAAAATTAAATCGTACAATGGATGCAGAATTTCACGTAGGCCTAGATTAAAAAAAAAATCGCAACGCCTCATTCACTTACATTCGGGCACCGAAAGTGAAAGTCAGTATGAAGGGCAAACGCTGCACGCGACCATAGACTGCACGCGACCGGCGTAGGGCCACGCAAATTACTTAAGGCCACGCCTCCATCTCGTGTCATAGCGCGCCTTCAAATGTGTAGCTACAACATCCACGACAAAATGAAGCGAAACTATCCTTCTGGTCACGAAAAGAGGAAGAAGAAAAAAACCATGAGAGTGAATTGCGGGAACAACAATCAGGTAAACTTGTGTTCTCTCCTCTCTAAGTTTGATGTCAGCAAAGTTTGATGTTTTTCGGTCTTGCTAACCTAGCTGGGCAGGCAGTGCATCTCTTGCATCACTTTGTGGCTGACAAAAGTGAGAGTAAAATACAATTATTTATTACGTTTGATTTTGATAAACGACAAAGTGCAACGGTGTTTGTTTACTGCAGCTCGGAAAACATAACCGCGTCGCGTGTGTTATCGTGCGTTCATATGCGCGTTGCCGAAATGAAACTCGCATTTTTCAAGCAGAAATATGTGGAGACCAGACATACTGTACAATACATGCACGTGAATGATGGCACTCCCAATCAAAGTACACATTATACTTTTAAAACAAGACACTGATTATCTAGTCTCAGTGTAGTTAAAAACTCTAAACAACTGCACTAATTATGCAAGATAGAAAGCAATGTATTGACAATTTGACATTGATTGACTATTGATTTATAGGCTATATTGAATTAAAAATGTTGATTAGCTGGACATACTGGTCAAAATGGATGCACATCCCTCAGTAAATAATAACCATAAATCAAGAATTGCTTCAACATGCATAATAAAAAATAAAAAAAATCATACTGATGCCGAAAATGCCCAGGCTGTAGAAAGAACCAAAGTTAATCCCAAAAGCCAAAGCTCAGGGTTATAATTTATTATTTTCTTCTTATTTATGTTTACGTTAATATTCACTTGTTATGTTAACATTCTATAGAAAATACTCTATTCAATAAATATTGTTTGTTTGAACCTCATTCTGTTCTATATTGTTGTACTTATTCTTTGACTGTTTTGTTTAAAGGAGGGAGGATTGTATGGGAGCGCTGAAGTGTCAGGTGTGACTGTGGCAATGGCAAATGGTTTACATAGCTCACGACATCACAGGTCAGGTAGAGGGACCCTTAGCAGAATTTTGCTTAGGGCCCCAGGGAGGTCAGGATCGGCACTGGGTTTAGCAGTCGATTCTGTTCCTTACCGGAATTCCTGTTCCCTTTACGCAATCATACTACAAATCATGCGTAGTTGCCCAGATGAGCAAAAAGCACAACTGAATGTACGGGAAGCCAAAAGGTTAAAAAAGGATTGTATTTTTTCCGAAATCTAAGCGTTTTTTTTTATTTTTATTAGAAGCGAGTTTTCCCCATCTGTCAATTCAATCCAGATTATTTATTTAAAAAAAAAAAATAATAATAATAATAATTAAAAAACAATAAACAATAATATGAGGAACTCTTTTTCTCATGTGTATTTTGGTGACATTTAACATATTGTTAATACATTTTGTATACTGTTTACAAAGTTGTATATCATAAATCTGTCATCTTTGACGTTTGCAATCTTTATAAATAATAATAAGACCATAATATGAGGCATTGCGTTTGGACATAAACACGATCAGATTAGGCAATTTGTATGGGCAAAATTCAACTGAATATATTCCTTCATATAGCCCTTGAGTTTTGGGGGTAGTGCCCTTTTTTCAGGTCAGAGCAACTGCCCCACAAAATTCCTGTGCACGTCCCTGCCGATGACAACAGTGTGTTGCTTGTGTTTCACTTTTGGGGGCTGAAGTTGCCATTCTGAGTTGAAGTGCACCACAATGCTACATGTGCTTTGTGAATTACAATGTGTTTACAGTTTTGCACAAAGAGTGATTCCAATTTGCTAGTTGTGTCTAACCACATGAGAAGTGTTTAAAGTTCTGCAAACTGTGTGATTCAATCAATAAAGTAGTTTGTACACTTGCAACTTTGGTTTTGCAAATGGATTTTAGTGTTTTAGCAATTCAAAAATACTGTAATTTTACAGCATGTGTAGTTTTCGGCACTGGCACTACAGTGGCTTCCTTCCAAAGTTTTGGAACTCTCTGGAGGGCAATTGATCTTTGAAAGATGTTACAAAACACTGGCGCCAATTGTTCTGCACAGACCTTAATTAAACGCCCTCCGATTTTATCTGGACCAGGGCTTTTTCTAACATTACAACCCTTGAAGACTTTCATTACAGACAATTCATCAAATAAGTTATAAGCACAACTATAACTCGTTTTAGATTTCATAGACTCTGTCGCTGGACCAAAATCAGGCACATCAAATCGTAAATAAAACTTATTTAAGTCCTCAGCCAGCTGACTATTAGAGTCATACTCAGGTAACTGAACTTTTTTTGATCTCACACCCCTTAGTTCCAGTTATAAGCGTCATCCCCTTCCAAACAGACCCCAATTTGTTCATACTCAACTCTTTCTCAAGCTTTATTTTGTAATTTAACTTTGCTTTCCTCACTTCTGTTTTTATTTCCTTTTGCAGTTCAAGTTCTGTTCTTCTGTATTGTTTGTTTTTTCATTATTATTATGTGTTATTGTTTGTATTTTGTTGTGAGCATTAATAAAAACATTTTTAAAAAATCAACATTCTGTTTCTCGGCGCGCTTACGTCATGCTTTAAGTTGTCAAGCGTGAACTCATCCCTCTCATGCACGCGCAGGTGACAGTCGGTCGGAAGCGATAGTCTACAGTTCAGAAGACATTGATTCATCCATTGGGGTCGTATGGATTAATGTAGTTATTGCTGTATGTGCTGTTTGATGTCAACTTTTAGGAACACATGAGCTTGCATTATGTATTCACAGAGATTATTCATTTTTCTAAAAACTTTTGTTTATGTTAATCTGAAGAAGGAAATTCATATACAACTTCGGATGACATGAGGGTAAAATATGAGTAAATGGTGAGGACATTTCTGTACTGTATTTTCTTTTAACACATAATACAGAATAGCAAGAGACATGGGATTCCTTCTTAAGATTCATCAGTGGAAAGAAAGAAAAAGAAGAAGAGGAACAAGAGGAGGAGGAAACCAAGCAAGAGAAACAAAGTGTTGTAAATCCGTTTTGAAATAAGTTGTTTTTCAAATAAAGTTTTCCAAGTGATATCAGATTGTGTGTATACATGTGTTCCCCTTCGTTGTCACTCCGAGGTCCGTCGGAGGACGACGAATGGGGTTTCGCTTAGAACACCTATCGACTTTGAGTATTACAAAACGAGCCAATGGCAAAGAAATGCCATGGGTCTGCGGAATTTGCATGACGCAACTCCACCCCACCTCGTGGGTATAAAGGAGGAAGTCACGCAACATACAGACATGTTTTCGCTTCGGAGCCAAGAGTATTTCTTCACTCCACAGTCATCTCTGACTTCGCTCTACGAGACGAGCCTCTCTCTCCGGTCGGTGTTGGTGTGACGGCGATCTGCAGCGAGCGCGCGCTTCCTGCTTATCTGTGCAGTGTTCTGCCTATGTGTGTGCGTCTCCCTGCTCGCTTCAACATCGCGGAGTTTTTTCTCCTCTCATAAAAGAGCTCGCACGCGGCACTTCTTTTTAAAGACGGCTCGCCCGTGCATTTCTGGTTGCAGCGGACTGGTATCGGACTCTGATGGGCACGAGCGCTGTCTAGTGTGTTTGGGCTTTGATCATGCTTGAACAGCGCTCGTGGATGACTCATGTTCTCTCTGGGAACGTGATCATCGCGTCATATAGGTCGAGACTCGGTGAACTCGCAAGAGTGAGAGTCCCCTCTTCCACCCCCCGAATTTCGGCTGGTGGCCAGGGTGACCTGAGGGTGTTGGTCTGGAATTAGGCGCCGACTCTGTGTCCACGCCCCAGCCCCCCTCTTCAATGACGGTGCCCGCTAGCGAACTGATGATTCCACGAGTCTACCGCCAGGTGGCTCGTGTGTTTCATTTGAAGCTACAGAGGATGATGCCGTGTCTGTAGCAGCATCACTAGGTGGGCTTGATTCTTCTGGAAATGACGACTCGTCACAGCTGCCACCTTCTGGTCTGCATATGGCTGTGCCTGAGTCTGATCCGGAGATGACGGCCATGCTTTTCTGGGACGATTGGTTTTTGGGTGAGGCTGCCGACCCGCGTCCACAGCAAACCCCAATATCTTTCCTCCCGGACGTGCATGATGACATCACGGGTCCGCCCGTTGGTCTCATCCGCCTTTCCTCCCCTCAGGGGCCGCTGCCCATGGGTACACTGGGGTCCCCCCGGTTGAACGCTCTGTTGCGATGCTACTGTGTCCTCAGAGTGCTTCCCGGCGCAATCCTAAGCACCCGTCTGAAGCCTGTAGTTCTTTTCGTCTACACTAATCTGTGGCGAAATCCTATAGTGCCACAGGACAGGCAACCGCCTCACTGCATCCCATGCAGGAGGGCGGGACTGACCCGAAGCTCTTCAATGAGCTGCGCACCGCCACTGACCTTGGCCTGGGCCTAATGTGGTTAAAATTAGAAATGACCCCCTCTTCCCTGAGCTCACAGAGTTCTCGAGCGACACAGAGCGCCGCCCACAAGCCGTGCTCTCCTCGCTCCCCTCTGTCCCAGAGGTGGTTGACACGGCGGGTCGTCCACGGACCGCCTCGACCCTGTCCCCCTCTGTCGCCAGACCCCCGACAGAGCAGGCCCCCGTGGAACGCTGGTCCTTCCCTGGCCTCCTCTGTCCGGGCGCGGCTGCTAACTGTGCCCCCACACCGGATCGCTATGCCGTCCACGTCTGGGCCAGTTACTCCGCTTCGCTGCCCCTCCGGGGGGACGCCTGTGGCCCGCATGACCCCGCTGGTTCAGTACCTGGGAGCCTGGCTAGCGCTTCCCCGTCTGTCCGCTGGGTCGCCCGCACCATCAGGCTCAGCTATGCGATTCAGTTCGCACGGTCTCCTCCCCGCTTCAGGGGAGTTCGCTCCACTTTGGTCGGTGGCAATGCCCCCATCATGAGAGCCGAGATTGCCACCCTGCTGGCGAAGGGTGCAATCGAGACTGTCCCTCCAGCCGAGATGAGGTCCGGCTTCTACAGCCCTTACTTCATTGTCCCCAAGAAAACCGGTGGGTTACGGCCAATCCTGGACTTGCGCGTGCTGAATCGCTCCTTACACAGGATGCCGTTCAAGATGCTCACCGCCAAACGCCTTTTCGAATGCGTGCGGCCCCAGGATTGGTTTGCAGCGATCGACCTGAAGGACGCCTACTTTCATGTCTCCATTCTTCCTCGACACAGACCGTTCCTTCGGTTTGCTTTCGAGGGGCAGGCATACCAGTACGCGGTTCTCCCTTTCGGGCTGGCCCTGTCTCCTCGCGTCTTCACGAAGGTCGTCGAGGCAGCCCTTGTTCCCCTTCGGGAGCACGGGGTTCGCATCCTGAACTATATCGACGACTGGCTGATCCTAGCTCACTCTCGAGACCAGGTTTGCGAACACAGGGACCTTGTGCTCCGGCACTTAGCTCATCTGGGCCTTCGGGTCAACTGGGAGAAGAGCAAACTTTGCCCCGTGCAAAGGATCTCTTTTCTCGGTATGGACATCGACTCGGTCGCCATATCCGCGCAGCTTACGAGCGAGCGTGCACAGTCAATGCTGACTTGCCTACGACAGTTCGAGGGCAAGAGTGCGGTTCCACTGAAACTGTTTCAGAGGCTCCTGGGGCATATGGCATCTGCAGCCGTGGTGACACCGCTCGGATTGCTTCATATGAGACCGCTTCAGCTTTGGCTTCGCGATCGAGTCCCGAGGTGGGCATGGCAACACGGCACCCTCCGAGTACCAGTTACTCCTACCTGCCGTCAGACCTTCACCCCGTGGTCGAACCTCAGTTTTCTCAGGGCGGGTGTCCCCCTGGAACGAGCGTCCAGGCATGTTGTTGTCTCAACAGATGCCTCCACTACGGGCTGGGGTGCCATGTGCAATGGACATGCTGCCGCGGGCTCCTGGACAGGACCCCACCGCCTATGGCATGTCAATTGCCTCGAGTTGCTGGCCGTACGCCTTGCTCTGCACCGCTTCCTAGCGCTGCTCAGGGGTCAACACGTACTAGTCAGATCAGACAATACCGCCACTGTAGCGTACATCAACCATCAGGGTGGTCTACGCTCCCGCCGTATGTCTCAACTCGCTCGCCACCTCCTCATATGGTCAGGGAGGACGAGGAGCAGGTCCTTCTGGTTGCGCCCTACTGGCCCACCCGGACCTGGTTCCCCGAACTCATACTCCTCGCGACAGCACCTCCCTGGCCCATTCCTCTGAGGAAGGACCTTCTTTCTCAGGGACGGGGCACCCTGTGGCACCCTCGTCCTGATCTCTGGAGCCTCCACGTGTGGCTCCTGGACGGGACCAGGTAGGTGTGAGTACCCTACCACCTGCGGTGGTGGCTACCATCACTTCCGCTAGAGCGTCGTCCACGAGACACGTCTACGCGTTGAAGTGGAACCTCTTCGTCAGCTGGTGCTCTTCTCGCCGAGAAGACCCCCGGAGTTGCTCGATCGGTGTTGTGCTTTCCTTCCTTCAAGATGGGTTGGAGCGAAGGCTGTCTCCCAAGGTCTATGTTGCCGCTATCGCCGCACACCATGATTTGGAAGGAAAGCACAACACCGATCTTTGGGGAAGCACGACCTGGTCATCAGGTTCCTGAGAGGTGCGAGGAGACTACATCCTCCTCGCCCTCCTCTCGTTCCCTCTTGGGACCTCACGGTGGTTCTATCCGCCCTGCAGAGTGCTCCCTTTGAGCCTTTTTCAATCAGTGGAGCTTAAGATCCTGTCTATGAAGACAGCGCTCCTGGTTGCACTGGCCTCCATCAAGAGGGTAGGGGACCTGCACGCATTCTCCGTTGACGAAGTGTGCCTGGAATTCGGGCCAGCTGACTCTCATGTGATCCTGAGACCCCGGCCTGGATATGTGCCCAAGGTTCCTACCACTCCCTTCCGGGACCAGGTGGTGAACCTGCAAGCGCTGCCCTCGGAGGAGGCAGACCCAGCCTTGGCACTGCTCTGTCCAGTACGTGCTCTCCGCACCTATGTAGACAGGACGCAGTGTTTCAGGACCTCAGACCAGCTCTTTGTCTGTTATGGTGGAAAGCTGAAGGGAAAGGCTCTCTCCAAGCAGAGGTTGTCTCACTGGATAGTGGACACCATTGCTTTGGCATACCAGCAGCAAGGTCGACCGTGCCCCCTTGGTGTGACGGCCCACTCCACCCGGAGTGTGGCATCCTCTTGGGCTCTAGCGCATGGCGCCTCGCTAACAGACATCTGCAGAGCTGCAGGCTGGGCGACACCGAACACATTCGCCAGATTCTATAATCTCCGAGTGGAGCCAGTCTCCTCCCATGTACTGTCTTTTTCAAGCTAACATGGGACTCGTTCAGGTGTCTTCGCTTGCTCGCCATTCCACTCCACGGACTGGATACGTGCGATATTCTCCTCAGGTGAGCTTCTCCGAAAGCCCTGAGTTCCTCCTGCACTCCTTACGTCGGCGCCAGTGTCTCTTGCCTGAGCGTCGGCTAGGTGCCTCCCGTGTGCATGGTCCCTCTCCGGAGCAACCCCCACATGTGTATTCCCACTGTAAGCCTCTCTGAGCATGTGTCTTTCCCTTGGCAAGCCACCTTGCCACCTCCTGGGGTTGAAATATTCCACCTGCGGCTGGACACCCCAGTGTTCTCCATATGCTTCCTTCGGGTCATATGTGTATTCTCTAAGTCCCCCCCCCCCCCCCCCCGTTTGGGCAGGCAATATTTTGCATATTTCCTCTAAACTATGTGATATGCTCCCCAGTGTACGTTTTTTTATTTTTTATTTAACCTTTATTTAACCAGGAGAACCTTGGTATTCCTGTGTTAAATAGGAGTCCTTTGTCCGTGCTAGTCTCACGACAGGGATCTCAGATTTGCGCAGGGCACTGGAAGACAGCTGTGAAGGTGGCGTTATTGGACTGGTAACCCCATTCGTCATCCTCCGACGGAACTCGGAGTGACAACGAAGGGGAACGTCTCGGTTACGGATGTAACCCTCGTTCCCCGAGTGGGAACGGAGACGTTCCGTCTCTCTGCCACTTCCGCTGTACCGCGGGGATCGCCTGAGCTCAGACCCATGGCATTTCTTTGCCATTGGCTCGTTTTGTAATACTCGAAGTCGATAGGTGTTCTAAGCGAAACCCCATTCGTCGTCCTCCGACGGAACGTCTCCGTTCCCCACTCGGGGAACGAGGGTTACATCCATAACCGAGACGTTTTTATTGTACTTACCCTGTAACTACATGAAACAAGAGGGTAAGAAGCACCACTTTAATTTACAGCCCGCAAAGTCATACTTACCCCGTAACTACATGGAACAAGAGTATATTTCCCCAGCATTTAAAAAAAAAAAAAAGTTGCAATGGTTTTACTTGCCTTGAAACAACTTAATCACTGCACCTTTGCAATACTTGCCTTGAAACAACTTAATCACTGCACCTTTGCAATAAAAACAAATTAGCCTACTTTATAAATGCACTGGTAATTTAAAAAAAGCCTTTATGTATTTGTACACTATTATTACAAAAAGGTGCAGTGTACTCGCTAAATTGCTCCCAAAAGTAAGATTGTATTATAAGTACCCCATAGTTCTAAAATACTTACAGTATAAATCATTTGCCTAAATAATTAGTTTTTTTCCCCTGGTTGTTACCCCTTTATTCTAAAACTTTACATATTGTTCCCCTATACTTACACGTACGTACTTTATAGGTACACTGTAATTACCGAAAGTTACACTGTAATTAAATTTTAGGGTCCCACTTTATATTAAGTGGCCCTAATACCTGTGAACTTACATGGTTACTAGATATGTACTTAGTATGTAACTACAGTGTAAATACACATTGGTACATAGTATTTACAACTGTAATATTTGTGTAACTACATATATGTAACAACCCACGGAAAGGTATGTGTAAGTACAAATGTGTAACAGGACATTGGTAACAACACTTTTTCCACTACAGTAAGTACACATGTGTAACAGGCATTATGTAACTACATTTTGTAACAACAATATGTATTCACACAAGTTGTTCCACTTCCACACGCAGTCTTCCATACTGTAGTTACCAGTTTAGAACACACTGAAACCATGATGATTCCTATGTATATACCATGTATTTACTATATGACCGGCAGGACTTATGTTGAATTACAGCTAAAGTTTTCCCTTGTGGTACCAGTGTACTTGCATGGTAACTCCTCAGGAACTCTGCATTTGATACAATGTGTTAAACTGTCATAACTTACTGTGTATTATGCAAAACCCAAACCTCTGTGCAACACTGTATTAACAGTGTACTTACATGGTAACTCCTCAGGAACTGTCCACTTAATATAAAGTGTAAAATGGTCATAACTTACTCTGTAATATGCAAAACCCAAACCTCTGTGCAACACTGCATTAACAGTGTATTTACATGGTAACTCCTCAGGAACTGTCCACTAAATATAAAGTGTAAAACGGTCATAACAGAGACCATCTCAGCAAACCCAAACCTCTCATAATTGTATTAACAATAGCATTAAAATATATTTTGAGCCACTAATCCTACTCATACCCTAAAACCTACCCATAACCATTCCTTAAAACTACGTAGGCTACACTTATGAAGAAAAAAAACATAACAGACAGACAAGTAACATTATAAATTTCACAATAATTTGTTTATTGTGAAAATGTCACAACCGGTACCAAAAGTCGTTCACATGATGATGCGTTGCAGCCGCAGTCCTCTCTGGCAGTATTATAATAGTTGTGTATGAGGTACAGATCAGAATATAAATTATTAATCCATGAAAATGTTAATCCGGTTTCGGTTCGCTCTGTGAAGGCGCTCGCTTCTCCATTTCAAATGTAGCCTACTACACCGACTGAAACACGGCATGTCGCAATCTGTGACGAAGCAGGCGAGAGCCAATGAGCGTTTGATATCACGGCCGTAAAACATGTCGTAACGCTTCTTGAAGGCGCATTTTTTGAATTTGAATTCATCACCAGCGCGCCTGAGCGCGGGATTTGACGTTTGCGGTCGCTGCCGAGAAATGGAGATGAAGATCATAAAGGGCTGAATTTGGATCTGTTTCTTGCAAACAACGTATGAATTCTAAAGATTTGGATTACATCAGGTTAATACAATTTATGTATTTTGTGAATTTATGTTGTGTTTTATTGGAGAAAACGCTTTTTGTGTCTCACGGTAAATAAACTAAATACTACAAAATGGTTAAATTTTTAATGTTTTAAAGTGTAGGCTATTCTTGTTTATTGTTTACAGAACACTGTAATTTACTGTAAAGGCAAATAGGTCACCACAATGTCAAATCAAAAAATCTAAAATAAAGAGTAAATCTTTAAAAGTGCTATGCAGTAATATCCCAGAATCTATCAAAGCATAACTATCACATTTATATTTCAGAGTTTACTATACACTACGTAACCTTGTGTTTTGCATTTACTGTGGTACACAACAATGACCCTAACAATTACACTTTATATTAAGTGGACAGTTCCTGAGGAGTTACCATGTAAGTACACTGTTAATACAGTGTTGCACAGAGGTTTGGGTTTTGCATATTACAGAGTAAGTTATTACAATTTTACACTTTATATTAAGTGGACAGTTCCTGAGGAGTTACCATGTAAGTACACTGTTAATACAGTGTTGCACAGAGGTTTGGGTTTTGCATATTACAGAGTAAGTTATGACGATTTTACACTTTATATTAAGTGGACAGTTCCTGGGGAGTTACCATGTAAGTACACTGTTAATACAGTGTTGCACAGAGGTTTGGGTTTTGCATATTACAGAGTAAGTTATGACCATTTTACACTTTATATTAAGTGGACAGTTCCTGAGGAGTTACCATGTAAGTACACTGTTAATACAGTGTTGCACAGAGGTTTGGGTTTTGCATAATACACAGTAAGTTATGACAGTTTAACACATTGTATCAAATGCAGAGTTCCTGAGGAGTTACCATGCAAGTACACTGGTACCACAAGGGAAAACTTTAGCTGTAATTCAACATAAGTCCTGCCGGTCATATAGTAAATACATGGTATACACATAGGAATCATCATGGTTTCAGTGTGTTCTAAACTGGTAACTACAGTAGGAAGACTGTGTGTGGAAGTGGAACAACTTGTGTGAATACATATTGTTGTTACAAAATGTAGTTACACAATGCCTGTTACACATGTGTACTTACTGTAGTGGAAAAAGTGTTGTTACCAATGTCCTGTTACACATTTGTACTTACACATACCTTTCCGTGGGTTGTTACATATGTGTAGTTACACAAATATTACAGTTGTAAATACTATGTACCAATGTGTATTTACACTGTAGTTACATACTAAGTACATATCTAGTAACCATGTAAGTTCACAGGTATTAGGGCCACTTAATATAAAGTGGGACCAATTTTGATTACGCAGTACTTTCCGGGCTGTAATCTAAAGCGTTACCACAACTATTTCCTCCTCCCATCAGACGTCAGAGAATATCAGTCTCAGTCTCTCAGCTCTTGTTCAGTCTGTCAGGATGAAAACAGGAGAGAGAAACTGTGAGGAAGATCTTTCTGGATTGAGATCAGATATGAAAAAGAAAACAGGTAATTTGTTGTTGTAAATAAAATGTTTGTTTATACATTTTTGAAACCCATTTTAAAAATCCAGGCAGTATTTCCCTGTTGTTTTCAATTTCCTCTTTTTATGTTGTCCTAGGTCAGAATGAGGATGTTAGAAGCTCTGCAATATTTCTTTTTTCCAGTGAAAAAACAAACAGACCTTAAATCAAAATGTTTTAAAGACACAATGGCAGGAATATATGAGACATCAGTCAGATAAATGTTTCACTTGAGGATCAGGATCCAGAAAACAACATTTTCTCAGAGGAGTTTAAGATAGAAGCTTCAATCGAATATTCATGTAAGTCTGATTTACTCATTTACTGCTGTTCATTTCACTGGATCAAACGCCACATCAGACAGAAGGACGACTATAGCATCCTGCTGAAAAGATTATTTTTATTATTATACGTCAAACTTGATGATTTTTCAGTGAAACTAGCAAAACATTTTGTCTAGCTTTTTGTCATGTTATATATTGATGAAATAAAAAAGTGCAGACATGACAGACAGATGATTAGAGATGTACTTGGCCCTCTTTTATTATTGTTATATATAAATGATATCCAAGAGGTGTGTGAGTGTAATATGTTTTTATATGCAGATGACGCTGCTTTAGTAGTTGCAGATAAGGAGATACAGACAGAATACAGAGTTAGGTGAGGAGTTTGTTAAGGTGAAGGACTGTCTGTCTGAAAATAAGCTTTATTACATCTGTAAATCAGAATCTATTCTATTTAGCTCTAAATATAAGTAAAGGAAGGCAGATGATTTAGTAGTTTAAGTTGATGGTTGTGTACTTGAAAACAGAACATCAGTCAATTATCTTGGTTGTGTTCTGGATAATAATTTAAGCGGTGTAAGTATGGCCTGGAAAGTTTTAGGAAAAGTTAATGCTCTAATTAAATTTATAGCTATGCTAGTTTTTTAAATAAATAAAGTTTAAAGGTTCTTGCTTAGGCCTATATAAAGTCAACTTGACTCGAGTATGCGTGTTGCTCATGGATGACTGATTGATCCAGTATGTGGATGACAAAGTTACAAAGATCACAAAATAAATTATTGAGAATAGTTTTAGGAAATCATTATTTTACTCATGTGGATAATGGACACTTTCAGCAGATTGGATGGCTACTAATTGAAAGACGGTTAGCATCCCTGAAACTAAAAATGGCACAACAAATTATTAATAATAGCCCAGTGTATTTTAACTCCTATTTGTCTCGGGTTAATGTAAGACATGGACACTATACTAGACAAAGTATTATGGATCTGAATCTAAGTGTAAGACTTTGTTTGATAATAAGACGTTTGAATATGCAGGTGCGCAGGAGTGGAATAAGTTGCCATTGGACATTACGGTTTTAACAGATAATGTTGGTTTTAGTATAAGAGTGAAGAAATAGTTTTTAGATAGGATGGCTTTATAGATATGGATATATATGTTTATTTTTATTTTTATTTTTTTGTGATAGTTTTTTTTGTTTGTGTGTGTGTGTGTGTGTGCATGTTTTGTCATGAAAATGTCTCGTAAAACTAATACAAAAAAATAACCACAATGCAAATAAGTTAATGCAACTTTATTGTATTATCCTTGACAAAGAAGTTGTAATAATGTCGTATTGCTATTTTTATGAAACTCAAACAACGAATATTTGCGCATGTCTGATCAGTTCACGTGATTACTGTTAACGTCATGATGTCATACGTAGAATGCATGCAGTGCGGAAGTTGACAAGCTACGATACTTTCTGGTGAAAAAGTAGCAGCCTATTTCACCCTAATTTCAAGATTGTCAATAGACATTTTGACAATAATAGTCAAATTAAATACATATTGATAATATTGATCCACCATGATAATCAGGTATGTTTGCTGAATGCAGAATGAAACGCTGTTTGGACACGCGTGTCGTACACATCAGCAGTGAAGGCCTGATGTAGCGTTAGCTTGTAGCTCGTGAGTTTGGACTGCTGTGTTTTGGTTGTCAAATGCTTTATTTTAACTCAAATTAAAAAGGAAATCGTTTAAGTGTTGTTAAAACATTGAATTGGTTAATTATTAATCTAAAGCTTATATGCATGGTTTATCTGCTTTAACTATTATATGGATTAAGTGGTTAGCAGTTTGAACTGATGTGCAGGGAGTTTTAGTTGATAGTAGTTTTTATTTGTAGTGAATTCAAGGTTTTACCAATACGGTCAGAAGGGTAAAGTTTCCCCCTTAAAAACATTTACTGCAGTTTGTAACATATTTAGAGATGAATTTAGTGATGATCAGGACAACCCTATTCTATCTTACCATCTTACCTTTATTATGTGGGAATCAAACTCATTTTTTTAGTGTTTGTACCGTGCTATTCAAGTTGAATTAAAGGAAGTTAAATAAACTTGTTTTTTTCTGTTTCTGAAGTTACAGCTTCACCTGTGTGTTTGCAGTGCTGATAAACAAAGGTAAAGCATCTGAACAAACTACATTTTAAAGATGAATTAATGCCACTGACTGTTAAAAGTTACAGTTACTATTGACCATGCACGGAATGTTATAAGAACTTCTGCAATATTATAATCCAGCGGTGGTTGGGCCAAAAAAAAAAAAAGTTTACACACTTTCATGTAAAAATAAGCATCTACACACTGTAAATTAAAAATGTATTGTGCGCTTTAGTTAGATTCATTGAACAAAATGGGAGTTCCCATTCGAGGGAACTCGCGCTGCGTCGAGAATCGACACATTGGGGAACGCCTTCAGCGTGACGCGTCTGAAGCCTGTATGTAACTAGTCCAATCTTGATTGGTGTTGCGTCATGACGTCAGCCGTGACGTTGCATGTGACGGTGAGCGGAAGATATAAAAGGACACCGGAACATAACAGCGTTAGCTTTCTGTTCTTCAGCAAGCGTTCTATGTGACTGTGTGTCTTATTTGGTGTTGTACTGTTCGGTAATAAAAAGGTATAAGAAAATGGAAAAGAAGGAGAAACAATTCAGACAGTGTGCGTCCCCTTGTCCATGCTATTTGAGCGAGGGTGACACACACGTGCTCTGTGTTGTTTGTCTGGGAGTGGAGCATGCACGGGCAGCACTCTAGGGCGCTGTCTGTGCTAACTGTGATCAAATGCCCCTGAGAACGCTCCGCTCCCGCCTGTGCCTGTTCGATGAAACAGGCCAGGCACGCGCTCCCCAGGGATCAGGTCCCGCGTCTGTCGAGGCAGCGCGGCGCCTGCATTCATGGGGATCGCAGAGAGATCTGGTTGATGATGTTGAGACGGCCTCGGCCCTTTCTCAACAGTCATCGGCCAGTTCCCGCGGCTTCTTCCCACTTCTTCCGCCTGTGAAGAGGACCCGATGCTCGAACTATCTGGCTCCGAGGAGTTAGATATTTTGAGCATCGAGGCAGGGGAATGTGAAGATCACCACATTCTCCTGCCTTTGAGGAGCTGCTGGAAGTTGTGACCAGGGCTGTGGGTAAATTAAAAATCGATTGGCCCCCAGAAAGGCAGGAAGCGACTAGAAAAAGTAAACTTAATGAGCGCTTCCTGCAAGCCCGGTTACAGCCTTCGCGCCGGAGTCTCCCGTTTTTCACTGATCTCCACACTGAGGTGTCGAGATCGTGGAATAAGCCCTTCTCTTCTCGATTATCTAGCCCCAACGTTCATATATGTTCATCGATAATGGGGTCGAAAGAGAAGGGCTATGGGACGATGCCTCGGGTTGAAGAGACATTTGCATCTCATCTCTCGCCCGATGCTGTATCGTCCTTGAGAGCTTTGGCTTTGGTTGGGAAGGCATATATGACGTCAGGTTGGGCTGGTGCATGCCTGCACACGATGGGGCTTCTGCAGGCATACCAGGCCGACCTCCTCAAAGAGGTAGACGACAGTGGGGAGGTCGCCCTTGACTATATTCAAGAAATGCGTAAAGCGGTTGACTTGTCTCTCCGTGCTACCAAGGAGACGGCCCACGCTATTGTCCGCTCCATGACAGCATTGGTAGCTACGGAAAGACATTTGTGGCTGAATCTGTCGGGCATTGGGGACAAGGACAGGGCCGATGCCCCGATTTCGTCTACTGGTCGAGAGGTTTCAGGAGACGAAACGACAGTCGGCCACATTCAAACATCTCATCCCCCGCCGTCATTCTAGGTCTCATGGGTCTGCTGCCAGGGGGCAGTCCCATGAGGCAGCCTCCAGATCCTCACACCTGCAGCAGCAGAAGGAGAGTGTTGCTTCTCGTGCTCCCCCGAAAAAGGCCTGGAGCCAGGGGCAACACTCTCAGTCGAAGTCCTCCAAACCGAAGGCAGATCTGAGGACTGTCATTCAGGCTGATGCGATGCGCAGGCCTCTGAGGGTGGTCCCCCCAGTGATCGATCACCAACAGCTCGCTCCTTCACAGAGCCCTCAGTAAATCGATGTGTGCTTCCCGGCGCTATGTGCGCTTCGGGACGCATCTGTTTTCAGCGAACGCAAATCGCAGTGTCTGCCCGAAAATATTGCGGCCCTGTCGAGTGCGTTCCCTCTCACGAGGCCTGTAGAAAAATTAAGTCGGTTAGTTCCTGCCAATTAAATGCTTCAGGTCACCGATATCTCAAACACAACACCAGAGGTCAGTCTCGAGAGACTGATCCCCTTAGTAGATTATCTAGACACATGGAAAGGTCTTCGAAATATATCTCAGTGGGTCCTGCGCACAGTGGAAAAGGGGGACAGAATTCAGTTCGAGTATCGTCCACCACGGTTCAGCGGGTTGGTTCACACGCTGGTCAGCCCTGAGCAGGGTCAGGTTTTGGAGCAAGAAGTTCAGTCCCTCTTGGCAAAGGAGGCCATAGAGCAGGTTCCTACTCAAGAAAGGGAAGCCGGGTTCTTCAGCCGGTACTTCATAGTTCCCAAGAAGGATGGGGAGTTATGCCCTATAATAGATCTCAGGGTATTGAACCGGTCTCTGAGGAGATACAGGTTCAAAATGTTAACTATACCTCTTATCGTAAGTCAGATCTGGTCCGAGGACTGGTTTTGACACGATAGATCTAAAGGATGCTTACTTCCATATTTCCATCCTTCCCCAACACAGGAAGTTCCTAAGATTCGCTTTCGGGGGAAAAGCGTATCAATACAGAGTTCTTCCATTTGGCCTAGCACTGTCTCCTTGCATCTTCACGAAGTGCATGGATGCTGCTCTTGCTCCGTTGAGACTTCAAGGCATTCGCATTCCTCAACTACATCGACGACTGGCTTATTCTGGCACAGTCAGTGGAGATGGCGGTTCAACATCGAGATGTTGTTCTGAACCATCTAAGCTGCTTCTACAGAGAACTACTTTCATGGGGGTAGTATGGGACTCAATCACGATGCGGGCACAGTTGTCTCCCGCTCGTATAAACACCATCTTGACCACAGTAACGAGTCACTGTCCGCTATGTGTCTAAGGTGCCGTCAAATGTGGCACGGTCTATAATTCTCCAGG
This sequence comes from Rhinichthys osculus, assembly GCA_029959095.1. Taxonomy (NCBI): domain Eukaryota; kingdom Metazoa; phylum Chordata; class Actinopteri; order Cypriniformes; family Leuciscidae; genus Rhinichthys; species Rhinichthys osculus. The sequence goes on from JARWKJ010000020.1 coordinate 27,400,243, forward strand.
CCTTCCATCCTCCACCGCATGTGTCGGATGAGCAAGCTAAATTGCATTTACTGTGCCCGATCCGAGCCCTGGAGGTCTATGTGCAAAGAACCTCGGGCTGGAGGAAGTCGGACCAGATACTCGTGTGCTTTGGGTCTCCTAAAAGGGGTTTACCTGCTTCAAAACAAACTATAAGCAGATTGATAGTCGAAACAATTTCTTCAGCGTACGAGGTGCGAAACTTGCCTTCACCTCTTCTGTTAAAAGCCCACTCCACTAGAGGAGTGGCTTCCTCTAAAGCTCTGCTAGCAGGAGTTTCCCTTCAAGAGGTCTGTGATGCCGCAGGCTGGGCCTCCCCTCACATCTTTATAAAACACTGCAGTCTGGATCTGCTCTCTACACCGGGTTCACAGGTTCTCTCGTCTTGAGTGTGCCAGTTTGCTTCACACCAGGGCGTGTTCTCTCAGTGTGGCGCAGTGGGCATTTCGTTCCCCAATGTGTCGATTCTCGATGCAGCGCGAGTTCCCTCGAAAGGGAACGTCTCGGGTTACGTCTGTACCCCTCGTTCCCTTCTCAGGGTCCCTCAACCACACTTTTCGCGCTCCTGAGAACGACTTGCTTCGAACAATCAGAAGCTGACGCGTTTATGTTCCGGTGTCCTTTTATAGCTTCTGCTCACCGTCACGTGACGTCACGGCTGACGTCATGACGCAACACCAATCAAGATTGGACTAGTTCCATACAGGCTTCAGACGCGTCACGCTGAAGGCGTTCCCCAATGTGTCGATTCTCGACGTAGTGTCTACAGACGTAACCCGAGACGTTTTCACAAGTGCACCGAAATCAGTGAGCTTGCATTAAACTGACTGACAGCTTCCGTTATTATAAAGGGAGAGCGCAGTGCTTACTTTGTGTAATTTATTTGCAAGAAAACATATTGTTTTTATGAGACTTTGTGAGTATGTCATACTTTACCTTTACAGTTTATTTTTAAACCTAGAGAAACGCTCCTCTGCTGCCCTTTCCTGTTCTAGTGGTAATAATGTCTTTTTTTTATTAAATAAAAGTGTTTTCTATCAAATGTTGGATTTCCTACATCTTGAAACATTTGGTTTTACAAATGGGGACAATCTAAGAAGGATGAACAAATAATGTTTTTGGTTATCACATTGAAAATAACATTTGAAGTTCTGGAAAAATGTTCCGTGTGTGTCCAATTACACACACTGTTTCTTATTCCAATATTCCCATTAGCTTCAAGTCTTTATTGCAATCAACAAAACTGGTGTTTGCAAAAGTGTGATAATTGCATAAAAATATAAATACAACAATAAAAAGTCAATGTATTGATGGTTTTGTGTTGAAGAACAGAATGACAACTAACAGTTTACTGGAAATACCCAAGGCTTATTGAAAACCAGGAAGTAACCGTGCATATGGTCAATAACAGTTTCTGTTGTTTCAGTGTGTCTGCAGGAAACAGTAGAGGCTGTTATTGGTGGTTCTGTTCTCCTGCCGTGTTCTTCCATTGAACATCATCTTGAACCTCAAGACACTGATGTACACTGGAGACACAATGGCAGCGAGATTGTGTATGATATAGTCAAGGGTGAAGATTCACTAGAGAAACAGGACCAACAGTACATGAACAGAGCTGAAACTTTCCCACAGGAGTATAGGAGAGGAAACTTCTCCATAAAACTCAACAATCTTCAATACGCTGATGGAGGAAAATACACCTGCTACATCCCACCCTCAAATGAACATCATGTACAGCTGACCATCAACGGTGTGTGAAACTAGTGGATTAGTGCATTAAGTTTTTAATTTAAACAAAGTTGTTTGCTTTAAAATCTAAATACTGCAAGGAAATTATCCATATTTAATGTTCACTTGTGATGTTTCAGTCTGAATGCTGCTGGATATAAACTAATAGACGGATGTGTTATCTTTATCACTGTGAGGTAATGTTTTCTCTCAAACTTCAACAACAGAAGATTCAACAACAGAAAAAGGATCCATATCGACTGATCAAGAAAACCAAGGAGAAACAGAACTAGAAAGTGTGGAAACATCATCGCCTTGGCTCTGGGTTGGCATTGCTGTAATTATAGTTACAGTTATAGTTATAGGTTTCATTGTAGCTTGGAGGATAAGAACGAACTCAAGCAGATAGGGCAGACTGCTAGGATGTCTATTTCTCAGCATGCTTTGCAGATGGCACTCTAAAGGGAGAGTAAATGCTAAAGTGAAGTGTAATATAATGTGTTTTTTTTTGTTAAAATAAAAATAAATAAACTGCTTGTAAACTGGCCTGTGGTGGTTATTCCATGTGAAGTCTAAATTTCTGTTATATAATTAGATACATTTTTCTGTGAAAGCAACTTGCTAGCCTTTTCACCATACTCAAATTCTTGCTGTTCTGCTCTCAGATATAACCTCTCCTCTGTCTCCATGGTTAAGGTATCTCTGAGTATGTAATACTCCTCTCTCCTCATATAGGGCAGCGGTGGGGGATCTAGAATGCTCTTGATCTATATCGTTTATCCTTGAGATTATCTGATTGACCCACTCCATTCTTTTTTCCGTCACTATATGAAATGATTTTGTCTTCAACATCTAACAGAAGTTACAGAGTCATACCCGGTGCGCGGTTTGTTTCAAGAAAGTAATCTATCTGATTAGATAGAATTCAACAAACATCTAATTAGCCAGTAATCTAGAGTTGAATCTCCACACACCCCGTGATGGTGTGTTGTTTTGAAACCAGAGAGTGATCACTACAGGACTACTGTACCTGTGTATTCACAATAATCTAAGTAATGGTAACATTCTCTTGTCTGTAAAGATGAAGTCAATCCTTGAATAGATCTGATGAGCTGCAGAAAAATGCCTTGAAGTTTGGTTTCATATATTTCCATGCATCAAACATACCGCAAGTTTGCAGAAGCTCATTGAAATATATCGATCTGATTTTAGTGCGGTTATATTCTTGCCATTTGCACTGCATTTTATCATTGTCATGGTTTGTTGTTGCATTAAGCGCACAACGAAAGGTGTAGATAATAACAGTCTTTATTAAATCAAATGAGTCGGTCAGTATGTTGCTGTCTTGACAATTCTGTACCACAAGTGTTCTTTCTTCATGTTGTGTTTACTAGTGTTAAATCTTTTTGTTTTTTTTTGTTATTTGTTATTTCATAATTATGCTCAAATTAGAACTGCATTTCATTTACCAAGTCTGACTCATTACACATCAGTAAAAAATAAATAAATAAAGTTGTATATAAAGATGAAACATGTTGCTCAAAGTTGAGATCTGCTATACAAGTTGTTATAGATACACACTCCACAAAATGAGTAGATGGTGTCTTCATCTGCACGACAGTCAGACCTTTTTATTATTCACAAATTGTAAAATCCCACAGAAAGTTCCAGTAGGAACAAATGTACGATGCATTCAGCACACCTGTAATGCCTGTACATTGTTTAATTTTTATTTGTTTAGTTCCTCCCTGACAGCAACAGTGTCGGCCCAGATCCGGCCCACATCTGGTCCACATCTGGTCCACATCTGGATTCCACACGGCTCAGATCATTGTTGATCCTGAAACATCATTCCAGTCAAACCAGAACCCCACACCTCACACAAACCATAAACTAGCCTCAAATCAGTGGACAATTATTGGTTGATAAAGATGGTGTTCAAGCCCCTAATGTTAACCCAAGCCTAAACCTAACAGTAGCCCTATATCTAACCCTAAAATTTGATTGGTTAATAGGGATTTTTTTCCAGGACCAACAAGGATGTTGATTCAGGAAACTTCCGCCTTGGCAAAATCACGTTCACCTCTGTGTACATATTCTTCTGGGAAAGATGTAAATGTGCTCCTTGCCACCTTGAATAGCAAACATATCATATTTTTGTCATGTTTTCAAGAAGATAAATTCAAGGTAAATTCAACAAAAAATCCAAACTGTTTAAGCTGTTATGACTTTTCTGAGAATTTACTACTTCAATGAAGTCCTTCTTCTTTGTTTTAAGCATAAATATAACAGCATACAGTGCATGTTATGCTCAGAACTAGAAATACTATAGAAATACATAGAAGAGGAAGGAGTTGTTTAGTGTTTTTCTCACTGTTGTGTGGCGCCCTCTACTGGATAAATATCTGAACCGAATCTTTGAAATACTGTATACAGTGATGCTTATACAAATGCATAAAGCACACTGTGAATGTAAATGTAGATCCCAAAACAACCCAAACAAGACAGAACTTTCCTGCTAAGTTTGTGCTGTGGTCATTTTCCATTTCTCTACTTTAATGTACAAGCTAGCATTAGCGCTAGTGGATTCCATCAGATTTCAATGTTGGGATAGACGACCTCTTCTTTCTTCCCTCGTTCTCTGTTGCTCTGACTCTGCCGGATCTTTCGTGTGAACTCGATTCCTGAGCTCTCAAACAGCCGTGCCATGAAGGCCAGGCCCTCACGTTTAATGTAGGACTTTCCAGCAAATGTGTAAAGAACAGGATTTATAGAGCTACTGATGAAGGTGACAGTAGAGGTGAAGCCCCGGAAAGATGTCCAGATTTGATTGACTCTGTGAGGACGAGGATAAATTAGTTATTAAATTAGAAAAACACAATTAAACACAATTAAAGGATCCAGAATGGCATTTCCTGTGAATTTTTTAGGCCCTGTTTACACCTGGGGCACGTTCAAGATCAAAACGGTGCGCAACGTTTTGCTACGGTTTCCGGGTTGAACGTCATGTTTCCTGGAAACGGCGTGCACCGGTGTGCAACGGGGTTTGAGATGCGTTTTCTCTTGTTTGGTGGGTGTGTCAGAACTGCAGTCCAATCAGCAGTAGTCTCGCGTAGCCAGACCTTCAGACTGATGACTGAAGGTCTGGAACTCATAGCAGCTTTCTTTGGCCAAGGCCCGCCCATAAGGCCGTTTGACCGACATGTCAAACAACCAATTACAGTTCGTTTCGTTCAGCGTCACGTGGAAATGTCCCCACAACAACAGACCGGCGTGCAACAAGTCAGTCAGCATAGAAAATCAGAGGAGGAGAAGAAAACCGAACACAATACTGAATCGGCCAGCTGCGATGTCAGCGTCTGTTGTTTCATGTTTGCCCGCAAACGCGGCTGATATCCCCTTCACAGTTAGGTACTTCACTTGATCTTCCATAGATCATAGCTGTCAACATTGAACATTGAATATAAGGGAGATTTCCCGGAATCCATCCCCAAAATAAGGGAATTTTTTTACACGATTCTTACCCACCACAAACTTTAAAAATAAAGCACTAATCATTAAAAGTCTAAAGAGTTTATAACTACAAATGAGTGAGAGAGAAAGAGACAGTGTGTGTGTGTATGAGAGAAAGTGTGTCATTTTTTAAACATTTTTTATCAGAGAATGTTTAAATACTAATACGAGGGAAACGGTACGTGGTGCTTTGGGGGCTGCTGGAGATGATTAGGGAGAGGTCTGTGCTCCTTTACCGATCAAAGCGCGCGCTGACACGGAGTATAATTGTTTATACTTGACGCGTCCGCACGAGCGCGGCAAAGATTACGCGTTGGGTCCGCAAGACCGGTAAGACCCCATTTCGCTTGGCTGTGTGCACAGCTTTTTTTGTAACAGCGCGCGCGGCGCCGCATCCGAGGATGAACGACTTCAAGCCGAATCTGCCCGAGCATGTACGTCTCACACAATCAGAGCGTAAAAATACGGGATATTTTACGGGAAAATAATAAAACGGGAAGACAGCGGGAAAAGAGCTAAAATACGTGATCGAGAAACCCGGAAAAAACGAGAGGGTTGACAGCTATGTAATAGATAGGAGGAGGGGACACACAACTAGTAAAGTTGGATCTGCTGGGAATCCTTATAAATGCTGACAAAGGGTCGGCCAGGCTTGGAAAATAATACTCTTCCCAAATCCCGTCGGCAAACAGGCTAAAATATCTCTTTTTGTCTACACTAAGTGCCTCAAACAAAACTCCTGGACATCTCTTAAAAAGTCTACGCCGTGAACCTCGCATACTTTTGAGAATCCTACGTTTAGCTGATCTTGATAAATGCTCATTGTCACTCATGTAAACAGAACAGTTTTTTTCCGCAATCACACGTCTGCGCTTTGTTTCCCGGCAGACCGAAAATAAACGCGACACTCGCGCCCCCCGGAAATCCGATAAAATTCAACCAATCAGATGACGACTTCGACATTCCTGAAGTGTTTCCAGTTAAGTGTACCATATGCATCAGACGTTTAGCCAACGTTCCGTGGGCGTGACGTCTGAGGCTGAGACTAAATCAGCAGCAACATGTATATAAAGCACGCGGTATTAAAGTGAATGCGCACAATGGGTTCAAGGAAAGTAATTTATAAATGTTTTCAATGAAGCTCGGTATACGCAACAACTGAGGATATTAGAAGACATGTTTGTCGTAAGTTTTATTGTAAAAATATAGGATATCAACATAATGATGTAGTTGTTTATATTTTTAGCTTAATTGCAAGTGTATGACATTTGGTATAGAAATAAACAATGGTAAATAAGTGCTCTTCCAAAAATTGAGAAAGAAAATACAGGGTATTAAAACAGTATGAACTACAAATAAAGTCAGTATGTCAGGCTAAATATGTGTTTTAGTCTGAATTAGGTAAGATGTGTGCTTCCATTTCAGTTTCAGTAATCCCTTCACTCGATTGGGATGTTCTCTTGTGTTCTGGGCGGCAAGGGCAGTAACTGTAACATCGGGCATATTTTGTAGTATTAAAAACATATTTATACCGACTTCATCAGGCTCCGAAAATTCTTCACAAAGAACACAAAGAATGGCCTTCTCAGCTGCCATAGTTGCAACTCTTGCGTCATCAGAACAGTGCGTTCAACGCATCACCGTTTCTATTTAAAAAACGTTGTGCAACGTTTTGTTGGGGCTGAACAACGCATTCTCATCCTTTGGCGTCATATAGGTGATGCCATATGACATTTCGTCGAAATCTTACGCACATGACATCCTTTTGCGTCAATATAACACGCACTGTAATGTGTAGGTTTAGGTCTGGGGTAGGGTTACGGATATGACGCCTTGGGATCTGCGTCTCATATTCACGCTAAACGATGCCATGTGCGTTGGATTTAGACGAGCGTCACCTGTATGACGCCTTGGGTTCTGCGTCTCATATTGATGCTAAAGGATGCCATGTGCGTAAGATTTCAACGAAATGTACAAAGTGTCACCTGTATGACGCCAAAGGATGAGAACGGGCTGGGCTGAACGCAGCCCTGGTATTAGGATGCATTTTGGCCAATCAGATCTTGCAGAAGTGGATGACGCTAAAAACAGGTGTAAACGGGGTCTAAAACGTTTTGAGCTTGTCCATTTTCAACCACTTTCAGAGGTAGTCGAAACACATCCAACCGGATTGCTTTCATAGTGTAAATGCTCATGTGGTCGAATGCGTTCGAATAGACACAAAAGACCGTCTTCTCTCCGTCTACTGATGTTTAAACATTATGGGAAGCGCGCTAGTCAGACAGGATTTAAACTTTGTCGGCTGAAGACTCAAGTTTGGTTTGAAGACGAAACACGTAACAAACTCTTTTGCTCTTAGCAGAAGTGTAAGCAATGTGGTTTAGCTCAAATAAAGTGTAAAGCTAAGCTCAGTACTTAAACCATCAGTTCCTCTGAGTTGGTCACTTGACAATAAATGACTCATATGGTCTCATGTTTTTCTAGACAGTTGGTTTACCCTTGAGCAGAGTTCACATTTGCTGTAGACATATCGGCATTTTTTAACTTCAAACGGAAAAAGAATGGCAGTGCAGTCAGTGAGTGGGGTTTGAACAGTTTGATAGAATGATTGTTGTTGTTTCTTCATGTAGACTATATATATACATTTTAAATTCATAAATAAACTTTAAATTAATAATGTTACAGGTTAAACCTCCTGGTTTTGCGATTCACTGCTGCAAGAGCTCTCTCTCTCTCTCTCTCTCTCTCTCTGTGTGTGTGAGTGTGTGTGTGTGTTTGTGTTTGTGTGTGTGTGTGTGTGTTTGTGTTTGTGTTTGTTTTTGTGTCTGTGTGTGTATGTTGTGTGTACACAGGGCGTGTGATGCGTCAGTGCAGCAGTGTTGGAGTAGTAGTGCTTGTAGTTTGTAGCTTGTAGTGCTTGTAGTTAGTGCATGCTGCATGCTGCCTCTGCTTGCCTCTCTGCTTTCAGCTGCTGCCACCGGATAGCCCTCTGTTTTCAGGAGTGAAAAGAGGAGCCGAGTGTGTAAGCCTCCTCAGCCGGTACATAGCCTCTCCACTGCCAAGATCTCGTACACGCCTCCCCGTGGCACACATGGTAACTGGTCCCTTGTGGTTCCAGGCTAAGTTGTACGGGATCTCAGAGCAGCAGTGGGTCCCAGAGATGCGGCATGCAGGCCCATCGGTGAGTGGGTAAATACTGCCCCAGTTATGGGTAAATAGCCCCAGCTATGGGTAAACAGTGAAGACCCCAACGGCTGCGCAGGCGGAAGATGGTGATGTGAGAACCACCACAACGGCTGGAAAGGCGGAAGAAGGCAACCCCAGGCCACGTGGGTTAACTCAGGAGGGTACAGTGGCTAGGGGAGCAAACCCCAAATAGAAACATGCATCTGGGGACAGGCAAAGGTGGAGTCCAACTGACCGGACCACCGGCAGCCCCCTGCAACTCCTGCCAGACGAAAGTCGTCATGGGTTCCCTCATGCCACTGGAAGTCATCTGGTAGGAGTGAAGATGGTGGGAGTGAGGTCTGCGCACCCACACCCTCACCTTAATCCTCACCTATGCGCAAGCTTCTTTCCCCCTTTGCGGTCGAAAAATCAAAGTGAAAAATAAGCTAAGCATTGCTTCGTGGAACGTTCGCACACTGCTGGACCTGGCCGAAACTCCTGACAGGCCCCATCGCAGGACAGCACTGGTGGCCCTGGAGCTCGCAAGATATAACATCGATATAGCAGCTCTCAGCGAGACCAGACTACATGGGGAGGACTCCCTGACAGAGGTTGGTGCTGGGTACACCTTCTTCTGGAAGGGGGTCCCCGAAAGCACTCGCCGTAACCATGGAGTTGGCTTTGCTGTAAAGTCTAAACTGCTGCAGTGCATTCCGGAATCCCCCATTGGCATCAATGAAAGACTGATGACATGGCGCATTCCCCTGGCAAAGGAACGCTTCGCCACTCTCATCAGTGCATACGCTCCAACACTTGATGCCGAGCACAACATCAAAGAGGATTTCTACAGAGCTCTTGATGCCATCTTACAGAAAACCCCGGCTACGGACAAGCTCATACTCATGGGAGATTTCAATGCTAGAGTGGGCACGGAGCACCTGGTATGGAGTACAGTCATTGGCCAGCATGGTGTGGGGAAAATGAACCACAACGGGCTCAGACTCCTCTCCCTCTGTGCAGAGCACCAGCTGGTCATTACTAACACCGTCTTCCAGATGAAGAACAGGCTTAAGACCACCTGGCAGCACCCCCGCTCAAAACACTGGCATCTTCTTGACTATGTGATTGTCCGCCAAAAGGACAGACAAGATGTCCTCATCACCTGTGTTATGCGCGGAGCTGAGTGCTGGACTGACCACCTCATGGTCAGATCCAAACTACTAATGAGCATTCACCCCCGTGGCCCAAGGACAGCTCCAAACAAGAAACTCAACTGTACAGCGCTGAATAGCCTCACCACCAAAGACAACCTCCGACGGCTCCTTGCTGAAAACCTCAACAAGATCCCAGAGGAATCAACCAACTGGCCAGCTCTGCACCAGGCTATTCATAGCGCAGCCTCAGAGGCGCTAGTCCAATCAAGGAAACACCACCAGGACTGGTTTGACTGTAACTCAGCTGAGATACAGTCACTCATAAAAACCAAGCATGAGGTCCACAAAGCTCTCCTGTCCTGCCCTGGATCTCCCACCCTTAAAGCCACCTTCATTGCTGCAAGAACAGCAACCCAGCGAGCCCTCAGGACTATGGAGGACGCCTGGTGGGTGCAAAAGGCGCAAGAAATCCAGAACCTGGCAGATTGCAATAATATTCAAGGCTTTTATGATGCCGTAAAAGCATTGTACGGCCCCAGGAAGCGGGCGACTGCCCCAGTCCGATCAGCTGATGGTGCCATGCTCTTCAAGGACCGCCACGAGATTATTGCCCGCTGGGCAAATCATTTTAAGAGTCTCCTCAACCACATCAACCCTGTCGACCCACATATTCTGGATAATCTCCCAGACCTGCCACCAACCATACACCTGGACACCCCACCACTTTACTCAGAACTCAGGCAAGCCATTGCAGGGCTGAAGAACAACAAAAGCCCTGGACCTGATGGAATCCCTGCAGAGGTTTTCAAACATGGAAGATACATCCTCACGCGTCGCCTGCACCTCCTGATCCAAAACATCTGGGAACATGGGACCCTCCCACAGGACTGGAAGGATGCTAACATCGTGGTCATTTACAAACAGAAAGGAGACCGAGCAGTCTGCGGCAACAGCCGCGGGATATCTCTCCTATCCATCGCAGGGAAAGTCCTGGCCAAGATCATGCTCAGCAGATTGGTTGAGTACATCTCGGAAGCTGTGCTTCCGGAAACGCAGTGTGGCTCTTGGAAGACCAGATCCACGACAGACATGGTTTTTGTCTTGAGGCAGCTGATAGAGAAGAGCCGAGAACATCACAAAGACCTTTAGGTTGCCTTCATCGACCTCAGCAAAGCTTTTGATACCATCAACCGTGAACTGCTCTGGAAACACCTCTCCAAACTTGGGGTACCACCCAAGTTTCTCAGCATCCTAAAGCAGCTGCATGACGGGATGCAAGCCAAAGTCCTTATGGGAGAACTCCAGTCAGAGTCTTTAGAGGTAAACGTTGGGGTGAAGCAAGGCTGTGTCTTGGCTCCGGTGCTCTTTAACATCCTCCTATCTGCCATCACTTGCCTCTTCCACCGTGTCATGGGACATGAAGATGGTGTCCATGTGGAATACCGACTTGACGGAAGCCTTTTCAACATCCGTCGGCTACAGGCCCGCACAAAGACAAAGACCCGCCAAATCTGTGAGCTTCAGTATGCTGATGACTGTGCCATCTTAGCCTACAGCCCGGACTCTCTGCAGCACGCCCTTAACACAATATCAAGTATGTACCAATCCTTTGGCCTACAGGTCAACATTAAAAAAACCGAGGTCATGTCCCATCTCACTACCACCGCCCCCACATCCCCCAGTTTTCACATAAACGGTGTTCCACTTAAAACAGTGGACCACTTCAACTACCTTGGCTCCACTGTGTCCTCATGCTGCTCCCTTGATACAGAAATACACATCCGGATAAATAAAGCTTCATCATCTTTTGGACGCCTACGCAGCAGGGTTTTTGAAAACCGTAACCTGAAGATCAGTACCAAGGTTGCTGTTTACAATGTATGTCTTGTATGTCTTGCCACTCTGCTTTATGGGGCAGAGTCATGGACCCCATACCGCCAGCACATCATCACCTTAGAGGCCTTCCATATTCGCTGCCTACAGAAGATCCTCAGTTTGTCCTGGTAAGATCGAATCCCCCATACAGTCATCCTCAGCAACACTGGCTCAATCTGTATGGAAGCAGCTGTGGCCAAAAAACATCTGCGCTGGATCGGGCACACCATACGTATGCCTGAACACCGCTTGCCCCGCCAAGTCCTCTACAGTCAACTAATGGGCGCAAAGCGGTCCGCTGGAGGGCAAAAGCGGCGCTTTAAGGACTACACCAGGGACATCCTAAAGCGAGCGAACATCCCCCATACGCAGCTTGAATCTTTGGCACTCGACAGATCTGCCTGGCAGGTCACCTGTGCCACTGCAGTCTCCCAAATACACCAAACCAACCAAGACCGACGATCCGAGAGGCGCATCAAGAGACACCAGTGGGCGGCTGGTACCCCCCTGGCATCTGGTTTCCCCTGTTCCATCTGCGGACGAGTGTGCAGCTCAAGGATCGGACTCTACGCCCACTAGAAGTGGCACCAGCAGCAAGGTCGCTAACCCCAACCCCCCTTCCACCCCCACCCCTGGAGCAAGTGTCATCATCGAACACGATGGACAGCTAAGAGTGTGTATGTCTCAGAAGTTGAGCTCTCTGTAACAAAGTTTTAATAGTAAAGCAATTAATGCGTTCAACAAGGTTTTGTACCAATCTAAGATATATTTGACCCGAGACATGCCTAAGTTTGTACAAAGAAGCCAGTGAATCTGGAAAAGCAGATTCAAGAACCACATTTTCCCACTACACCACACATGGCAATTACTGCAAAGAATATTGCATCTGAATGAACCATTTACCTGATCATCAAGAACTTCTAACAGAGGTTTAACTGCAGTTCAGAGCTGCTCAATATCGGCAGCGGTGTGTGTGTGTGAGAGCATCTGCACACACAGTGAGGCCAAGACTTTAGGACAACAGCCTGGTGTCGAGAAGGACAGCAAAGACACACTTCTCTCCAAGAAAAAAAAACATCAAGGACAGACTGAAATTCTGCAGGAAGTTCAAGGATTGGACAGCAGAAGTTATTTTCTCTGATGAAGTCCCCTTCCCACTGTTGGGCACATCTGGAAAATCGATTGTCTGGAGAAGAAAGAGTGAACGCTTCCATGAGTTTTGTGTCATGCCAACAGTGAAGCGTCCTGAGTGAAGACCATCCATGCTTTTTTCTTATTTTTATCCGAGGGAGAGGGCTCTCTCTCAGCAACTTCTCCTAATAATCCAGGAGCAATTTGGTGATGATTCATGTGTTTTCCAGCATGATGGAGCACAATATCACAAGGCAAGAGTGATACTGAAGTGGTTTGGAGATCATTACGTTGAAATTTTGGATCCGTGGCCAGGAAACTCTCCCAATCTTATTATCCCATAGAGAACCTGTGGTCAATCCTCAAAAGGCGAGTGGACAAGCAGAATCCCTCAGATTGTGATCAACTCCGAGCACTAATAAGGCAAGAATGGATCGCATCAGTCAGGATTTGTCCCAGAAGCTGATATCCATGCCAGAGTGAATCTCAGAGTTTATGAAGAAGAAGGGTCAACACTGTGAATAGCTTTTAAAACTTATGAAATGCTTATCGTTGTGTTCCAGTAGGCCTATACCATCGAAACATGAAAGAAAAAAAAAATACTAATACTGAAGCAGCAAACTTTGCAAAACACAAAATGTATGTCACTGACAATATTTTCTATATCTATGGCTGTCTGTAGACCTCAAGGCAGACTAAAAACAGATCTATACAAACACTACACTCTATGAAGATCAGAGGTGAATATTTAACAACAGATTTGACAGCTGCAGTTTAAATGCTGGACATTCAAACCAATATAAACTTTGGTATGTGTGAATCCTCCATGCATTCAAACACTTGTCAAGTTCTCAGACAATAAATTTGTAGTAGATATACAGTAGACAAAGCAGACATTTGGCAGCTGGTTTGGGTCTTGAAGCTGATATATAACTTGTGTCTGCAGATCAGTATGAATGTGTTTGTCCAACTTTTTTTTCCAGCAGCAAAAACTAAGAATGAAACAGTAAATTCAGATACAATATTTAATAACGTTTATATTATTATTTCTTAAATTGTAAAAATATATGGAGACACATACACACACACAAAAACCCCAAATAGTCAAAAGTAGGCTAAACAATAATTAAAAACTTCAACTGCCTATTTAGATTAGATTAGATTCAACTTTATTGTCATTGCAGATGTTACAGTACAAGGCAACAAAATACAGTAGCGTCTAACCAGCAGTGCATTAGCAGTATTTACATATATACAGTTGATAATAAATATGAATGGGTAATAAATATTAATAATCTGAACAACAGAATCAGTACATAAAAATAATATAAGATTATGAACATACTAACATATGTACAAAAATATATGATTTGGAGAACATAATTATATTGCTTTTTTTTTGTTGCCCTTGTATATAATTTGATCTTTTTTTTAAACAATATGAGTAATATCTCACCGATCAGCACAATGAGCAGAAGCCCGTTCATCAGAGCAGATATGATGATAATAATCTGACATTGTGTCTGATTCTGATCAATAAACTCCACCGCTGTATGATTGTGACACTCAGATATTTGAGTTAATTCTGTAAAGAAAGTGTTCAGAGTTTGTTAATGTCAGTCTCCAGCTGGAGCACAATGACTGCAATTTGATAAACCTTTAATATCTGTAACATATTCATCTCTGTGTAGCACAACCAATGAGAGTAATAATTATGATTCTCATACACGTTTAAAGCAACTGAAGTAAATAAGAAGTAATGAATAATAAACGTTAAATTTCACACTGTACATCAATATGTTTTGGTCAATAGAGGAGTAAATGAACTCACCGGTGAAGTGCAGTCTGGTGCTGTTGCTGAGTTTTGGAGGTGTGTGTGTGTTCATACAGTAATAAACTCCTAATTTATTTTATGTACACATTGTACACACTTATTTTTTCAACACCCCACCTCATCATTACTTTATCAAGTTCTACATGACAGTAAATTGCTATTTGTCACACAAAGCCAACAAACTCACATCACAACTATACATAATCATTATTTGTATAAGATGCAAAAATCGGTAACACTTTAGAATACGGTTCCTTCGTTAATGAATAACTACACAGGAACAAATGAGTAACACAATATTAACAATCTAGTAACTACTATTAACTAACAAGAAATTCTGATTAACGAATTAGTAAGTAACAGCGCACAGATGAAAGTGGTAGTTCACTAATAACTACTATTTTTTTAATGCTTCCCAGAGAACTACTGAAGAAGATTAATAGTTCATGCAAAACTAATCAATAACTAATGCAGGACAAATGACTAGCACTACATTAACATTAATAACTGCTACTGTAAACAAATACACAAGGTTTATCAATATGTAATAGCATAGCAGACTTATTATTTGGGAAATAATTAGCCTATGCTCTCTCCTAGAGAACTATTTATCAACTGAATAATTTGAAAGAAATGGCTTTTTAAATGCAGTTGTCGGGACCTTACTTGTCCTGTAGTTATTCAATGCCAGTCCAGAGGAATGCCAGAAAATTGGCCAGAGTCACGGTGACGGCTGGAACATATTGAGTTATCGGCCATCCAAATACCATATACAGTGATTTTATTATTTAACTTATACCTCGCAAAAAAAAAAAAAAAAAGAGAGATTTTATTAATGTCTCCTACCTCATATACGTGTGTGCAAATATCTTGTGAAGGATTAGAAGATTCTACACTTTAGGATTGGCTTTTCATGTAAGAATCATGATAACTAACTAGTAATGACTCAAGTGTTACTACATACTTCTAAAGGAATGACTAATTATTTGGATAATATTTGGACAAGCACAAAAGACTTACAGGCTATAATTTAACGGTTGAGACATTATTCAGGTCATTCAGTGTTTTGTGAAAAAGACTAACAATTAAAAGGCCATGATTAAAAACCTCTCTAAATGTTTCCAAAAATGTACAACGTATAAACACATTTAATCTGTTTAACAAAATTCTCACAATAGTCAAAGATTAGGCCCTACTTCTCCTTTGCTTATGTTTGGTCTTAAAGCATTGGTGTTATGCATATTTCTACATTTTTCACTCTGAATAAGTGAATATGAATAACCACAACTAACAAACAGGTGATATTTAGAAGGATGGTAGGGTGTTTTGATTCCAGAATCAGTTTCAAGTCTTCTTCATTGCCAAATCCCTCCTCCTCCTCTGTTGACTCCAGCCAGAAACAGCGTTTGCTAAAGGACAAACAAGTCTGTTATTATGTTGCTGTCTGATCATTTCTGTTCTTTTAACATGTTGTGTTGGCCAATATTACATTTATTTTGTATTCTTTTTGTATTTTTCATTATGTTAAAATTAGAACTGCTCACATTCTAATCTCACTGATTCATTAATTCCTGAAATCACATCATTCAATTTCTTTCTTTCATTTTGTTTTGTGCACAGGATAAAACTGAAAATACATGGAGCTCAAGGCTGAGATCTACCAACCCAGTCTCATATAAAAATGTACCCTGACTACGTTGGTCCAAAGTGCAAAACGTAGAG
Organism: Rhinichthys osculus; assembly: GCA_029959095.1. Taxonomy (NCBI): domain Eukaryota; kingdom Metazoa; phylum Chordata; class Actinopteri; order Cypriniformes; family Leuciscidae; genus Rhinichthys; species Rhinichthys osculus. The sequence continues at coordinate 27,416,386 of JARWKJ010000020.1, forward strand.
GGGTTACAATAATGGCCCTTAAATTGTATGACTGTTACATTTTTTTGGCTTAGTCTTCTCCTATTGTTTTCCGTCAGAGTCACGTGACTTTCAAGATTCCGGCTGTGAGAACCAAAAACATGGCGGACATTTCTTTCATGTTTAGTGAAAAAAACTGTATTTTGAGTTAGTTTCTGCATAAAAATAAGTTTTGGTTACATTTCTAGCGAGAAATATATATTTTATTTTCATAATATCCACTCAGTGAGTGTACATAATCACCTGTTTGCTCGTTATTGAGAATATTTTTCAGATCTCGCCAGAATAATGTGAAACTGTTACGTTTTGGTTGCTATTACATCGACGCTGCTATTTGACTTAAGTTTCTGCATAAAAATAAGTTTTGATTACATTTCTAGCGAGAAATATATATTTTATTTTCATAATATCCACTCAGTGAGTGTACATAATCACCTGTTTGCTCGTTATTGAGAATATTTTTCAGATCTCGCCAGAATAATGTGAAACTGTTACGTTTGGTTGCTATAACATGGACTATTGGCATATTTTGACTTAGTTTCTGCATAAAAATAAGTTTTGGTTACATTTCTAGCGAGAAATATATATTTTATTTTCATAATATCCACTCAGTGAGTGTACATAATCACCTGTTTGCTCGTTATTGAGAATATTTTTCAGATCTCGCCAGAATAATGTGAAACTGTTACGTTTTGGGTGCTATTACATCGACGCTGCTATTTGACTTAAGTTTCTGCATAAAAATAAGTTTTGATTACATTTCTAGCGAGAAATATATATTTTATTTTCATAATATCCACTCAGTGAGTGTACATAATCACCTGTTTGCTCGTTATTGAGAATATTTTTTCAGATCTCGCCAGAATAATGTGAAACTGTTACGTTTGGTTGCTATAACATGGACTATTGGCATATTTTGACTTAGTTTCTGCATAAAAATAAGTTTTGATTACATTTCTAGCAAGAAATATATATTTTATTTTCATAATATCCACTCAGTGAGTGTACATAATCACCTGTTTGCTCGTTATTGCGAATATTTTTCAGATCTCGACAGAATAATGTGAAACTTAAACGTTTTGGTTGCTATAACATGGACGCTGCATATTTTGACTTAGTATCTGCATAAAAACAAGTTTTGATTACATTTCTAGCGAGAAATAGCCTATATATTTTATTTTCATAATATTCACTCAGTCAATGTACATAATCACTCGCTTGCTCGTTGTTGCGAATACTTTTAAGATCTCGCCAGAATAATGTGAAACTGAAACGTTTCTGGTTCAAGTTCACAGTAGGTGGCGGTAATGCGCGAAATCGATGCGAACCGCGAAGAAGAAGAAGAAGAAGAAGAAGAAGAAGAAGAAGAAGAAGAAGAAGGCAGGAAAAGGTAAACGTTAACAAGGAGGAAAAGGAAGCGTGGATAACTTGACCAAGCTGAAAAAATTAATAACCGTGACCCAGAAGATGCCATATTCCTGGCTGATGCGTTCCTGGACGAGTGCAAGGTAAATAACATTATCTCAGTGGTGGAAAAAGCATACTAATTAATGCTAATTGCAAGGTCTAAGACCATAATAGACTCTGACTGATGTATTGCAGGGAAGGTGCAAAATTAAAAAGCACTCCAAGCAAAGTGCAACTATACAGGTCCATTGTCTTTATTCAAATGCAAGCTATAGTGCTGAGCTGATTTCCTACGTTAGAGCCAGTGAGAGTTTAATTAAATATTATGTAAAAATGTTTCACTTTCTTTTTTTCTTCTTTTTTTTATGTAGAAAAAGTTTTCTAGATCTGTCTGTACAGTACAGGACCACAACCGTTAGACTGAATTTTTACAATGTAATTTTTATTATAACATTGGTTTTATAATGGGATTGTAGGTAGCGATAACCTTAGTGGGTGGAGGTTTATTCTGTGGCTCAATTGTTTATTTAGGTGGATCAGCATGGACACACTGAAGGAGGGTCAAAGCAATCCACAAAGCTGTGCGTTTGGCTTGATGAGGACAATGGTCAACCTCTGCCAAAAAGATGTAGAGCTGGGGAGAGACGAAAGCGAAATTCGGCTAACGTTACTGTTTTTTTTTTGTTTTGTTTTTTATCAGTAGTTGCATTCATTATTCATTGAGCAAGTTCTAAATTGATATTCATATTTTTTCAGTTTCTTCAGCAAGCGTTCCCTCCTGTGCTCCATCTACCAGCACAACTGAGACACTACAAGACACTGTGACCATCAAAAATTTAGTTTTTTTTCCCTTTATACTTGTTTCCTCATTTGTTATGTGTTAATTGCCCAGATTTACCATTGCCTTCTTCCCTTTTCATTTTCAGACTCCCTCATTCAAGATGTCAGAGACCTCTTGGGAAGTGGTGCTGAAAAACCTCTCCCCTCACATTGGAGGGACAGGCAAACTTCCTCTCTGGAGAACTGGACAGTAATAAGGCCCCTCATGGTGAACAATATGTTAGCATCTGAGAAGCCGAAGGAGGGGGTTTGCCATCATTGTGGACACAAGGCTGCAGTAGTGATGTGTAGAGACTGTTTGCCACGATCACTCTACTGCACAGCCTGTGACCTTTCCACACATGAGGCCCTGGTGCTTCATAACAGAGCATCCATGGTGGAGGGGTTTTTCAGACACCTGCCGCCATCCACTTTTGTTCAGCAGGATGAAGGAGGGAAATTCTCCTATTATGAAAAAGGTATTTTTTAATTCTCAGGTTATATACACTCACCTAAAGGATTATTAGAAACACCACTTCAATTTCTCTTTAATGCAATTATCTAATCAACCAATCACATGGCAGTTGCTTCAATGCATTTAGGGGTGTGGTCCTGGTCAAGACAATCTCCTGAACTCCAAAAGCAATTTTGAGCGTGGCATTGTTGTTGGTGCCAGATGGGCCGGTCTGAGAATTTCACAATCTGCTCAGTTACTGGGATTTTCACACACAACCATTTCTAGGGTTTACAAAGAATGGTGTGAAAAGGGGAAAACATCCAGTATGCGGCAGTCCTGTGGGCGAAAATGCCTTGTTGATGATAGAGGTCAGAGGAGAACCGGGTACCACTCATCTCCACTACAAATAGGAAAAAGAGGCTACAATTTGCAAGAGCTCACCAAAATTGGACAGTTGAAGACTGGAAAAATGTTGCCTGGTCTGATGAGTCTCGATTTCTGTTGAGACATTCAGATGGTAGAGTCAGAATTTGGCGTAAACAGAATGAGAACATGGATCCATCATGCCTTGTTACCACTGTGCAGGCTGGTGGTGGTGGTGTAATGGTGTGGGGGATGTTTTCTTGGCACACTTTAGGCCCCTTAGTGCCAATTGGGCATTGTCTAAATACCAAGGCCTACCTGAGCATTAGTTCTGACCATATCCATCCCTTTATGGCCACCATGTCCATCCTCTGATGGCTACTTCCAGCAGGATAATGCAACGTCACAAAGCTCGAATCATTTCAAATTGTTTTCTTGAACATGACAATGAGTTCACTGTACTAAAATGGCCCCCATAGTCACCAGATCTCAACCCAATAGAGCATCTTTGGGATGTGGTGGAACGGGAGCTTCGTGCCCTGGATTTGCATCCCACAAATCTCCATCAACTGCAAGATGCTATCCTATCAATATGGGCCAACATTTCTAAAGAATGCTTTCAGCACCTTGTTGAATCAATGCCACGTAGAATTAAGGCAGTTCTGAAGGCAAAAGGGGGTTAAAACACAGTATTAGTATGGTGTTCCTAATAATCCTTTAGGTGAGTTTAGGCTATTTTACATCTTACACGAACCCTGGTTTACTCCAACAAACATGCTGGATGAAGTTTTGTTTGATAGAAACAACACCCTTACTGTTTCATTTACACTAATATGTAAACTAATTCTGCTTTTTAGATTGCATGTTACCAATCGTTCCTCCCTGCTGCGACTGCTCCACTGGGCAAACAAGCTTTTCCAGGGGAAAGCCAGTTATTTTAGTTGGAATGAACGGTAACCTTTTTTATTTCTTCATATTGTGTTTTTTGTTTCTTGTGAACAATAGATAATTGTTTTTCTTTGAAATTTCAGGAAGATACAACCTATTCCTTCCATCAGTAAACTGCTCCTGTGGAAAAACCTTGCCAGTAACCATGAGTGATCTGGTTGAAAGTGGTTACTGGCCAGCCACTGTCAATTTTGAGACCTTGTACATGGTGGACTTGTTCACCACGTATGAAGATCTTAAAATCACTGCCCCAGGGATGTCAAGACAAGCTTTTGTCAGCATGCTCGAGTGTCGTATAAAACTCTTTGGGCGAGTGAGTGGACTCATCATTTCTTATTTGGATTACGTTTTAAATAACTGATTCATTGTTAGGACTTGTTCTTACAATCCCCAAAGTTTCAGTACATATTTCTTGATGGAGCCCTTTCTTCGTCATGACCATAGTCGGAAGCCAACCTTTTTTTTTCCACTTTTGTTCTCAGAGTGGTAAGATATGTGGGGACACAATGCAGAGGGCCTTCCTCGAATGGGCCTATGCCAAATTTGAGGTTGACAAGCTGTCTCAGGTCCAGCATTTTCAGTGCCCTGCATGCACACCCTCCATGTTGGCAGTTGCAGTGGATGGGAACCGCAAATTATATCGTTTCAAAAGCCAACCAGGGTGTGTAACATTCAAGTACAAATTAAAAGGATCAAAATCAAAAGTACAAATCAAGTACAAATTACTTTTATACAATAAATTTTACCCACATCTACATCTATAGACCAAGACCTGATGGGTTTTTTGATGGAGTCTTTTTGGCCAGTGATGCTGAGGTGTCCTCCTTTGTTGATTACATCCATGGAAAAACTGGACATGTAAGCTAAATTTATATTTCTTCATGTGTAACACCACAATTTCACATTTTTATGAATGCTACCCCCCCCCCCCCCCCCCCCCCCCAAATTTAAACAATATTTAGTTTAATTAAGTGATAGAGCGGCATTACTCCATCAAATGCCATAATACCATGATTTACAGCTTACTGTATAAAATGTAACTGTGTAAATGTCTGTATTTGCCCTCATCTGTTTAAGAATCCAGGAAAAGGGAGATGTGGTGCTGGTCAGTGGACCGCAGCACGAGAGTCCGCCAACAAGTCTGCAAGCAAACTAGATAAGGAAGGTGTTGAATTGGCTGTCTGCCGTCATGGGGTTTTGCTGAAGGGACTGAATATGTACCGTGGAGAAATCTTTGCATACCCATTATATCTCCAGAAACAGCTAGCTTCACAGAACGTCCAGTTCTTTTGCTCTGATGTGGTCTGCAAATATTGGCCATATCTGGAGAGAGTTGTGGACCACTGTCCAGAGTTGGAGGACTTGCTGGATATGCGCCCATTTCTCTCCATCATGCATGCAAAAGCGCATTCATGGATGTGTGAGGTAATCATGACAATTAGATGTATTTCTTACCATTTGTACCACACGTTATGATTGTCTGTACTCTGCCCCTACTTGTTGTTTTCCAAATGATTACATTCATGTAAATGTGTTACAGTTAAAATGGGGGGGACGCAATCAAGAAGGAGCTGGAACAACAATCGGGGAGGAGGTTGAACAGGTTAACAGCTTCCTCTCCCGAGCAGCCATATGTTCCAAGTACATGTCAAAAGCCGGTAAGCATTTTTCATGTATAGTTGTGTCCAAATTGAGACCAAGGGGTTTGAACACTGATGCTCGGCCTTTGCATTTTAGAGTTCCATGCATAGGTGAAATGCATAAGTGAAAACAAGAAAATAAGTCTAGTCAGCTTACAGACACTGATCAGGATTCTCTTTATAATAATTTATCTTCTGATTCGTCAATTAAGTGTATGATTATTTCCAGGTTTATGTGACAATATTAGAGAATGATCAATGTAGTATCTGATCTTTGGTCCTCACTATGAACCTAAATTACTGCACATTCATTGTGTGTCAAGTTCGCACAGACATGCTGACAATCCAGGCAAGTGGCTGGAACAAGCGAAAGGCAGAAAACCTTGACCGGACATTGGCCAAAAGATACGTCAAGGTACTTACTAGGCAAATATGCAAAACAACATTTTTTTTTTAAATTGGCTTTATGCACAGCTGCACTACTTCCTGAACTTAAGCCAGCTCCTTGTTTCCTGTCTGACATTATTGGCCAAGCTTGATTAATTCAGGTGTGTCTGATTATTGTTGCCGTGACTACTGAGGTCAGGCACACCTGAACCAATCATTTTGTCCAATAATGGCAGACAGGAAACAAGTAGCTGGCTTAAGTTCAGGAAGTAGTGCAGCTGTGCATAAAGCCAATTGTCTCAGCATTTGTCAACATGGACATTTCTTTTGGACAGACTGTACAAAGGATTGCAGAGGCAACAAAGGACCTAGAGAAACTCACAGCTGAGTTATCTCTACAGCAAGACACAGTCCAGCAGTGGGTGTCTGATGTTCAGGGGTGGACCTCAGGTAATTTGAAAAAATTATTTAATGGCATGTTTTAAAGAATCATTGGCTCTGCTCTTGTACAGAGGATCTAAAGAGGCTGATTGTAAACTAAAATGGGCATTCATTTGTTTTTTTGTCATACAAAGAAGCAACAATCCAAAATGACCTGCAGAGGACCATCGAGGGGCTATATTTGGGCATCAAACAGCGAAAATTTCAGCTGTATCGTCAGTCTGGTGAGAGCAGAAAAGGCAACTAGTAATGCAGATTTGTGAAAAAATGAATTCACTACTGATTTATACATAGTAAAAATAGCAAAGCCATTTATATATATAATAAAAAAAAAACTATGTTTACTACAAGTCAGGGCAGCATACTGAAAAACTGTCAAAATCATGATAAAGTTTAGTGCAATATCCAAATATTTCCAATATTTCTGCAAAGTGCAGAGATGTCCTGACCTACCAATTTGGTCCTCTATTTAAAAAAAATGTATGATTGTTTAAAATAGATTCTGGAAAAAAAGCAAAAATTATCACACAAAATCTGTCACAATAATCATAACACATACATGCATATTGTGAAGTCGTATTTTGTATGGTGCTATTGTGTAGTCATCGTGTGAATGCACACTCATTTTGTGTTTCTCATTGTAGGTGGGAATAAGCGAAGGCATCAACTGAGAAAAAAGATTGCTGTTGAGAAGAAAGCCTTGGAAGTTGCCATCAATGACCACAATGCTACTGTGGGGGAAGCTGAAAAACTCCCTCCTCCCAATGAACTCCTGGCTGTGGACAACTACTCCTGGCCATGGGAATGTAAGTACTTCCTCGGAAATGCACTGAATACAATTTGTTTTATGCACACATCTTGATGTAAATATGTAATCTGATGTAAAAAATGTTATCTGATGTTAAAAAAATAAGACATTGGGCAATATGCAAAAAAAATTATTTCTCTATTGTAGTAGTACAGCATGCAAAATATCTTCTGTCCCAATATTTTTATAGGCTGTAAGATAACACTTTGATGTAATGTATTGCAGGTCATGGTGATATGGAGCGGAAAAAAAATGTTTTTGACAAGGTAATGCTGCTGGCTAGACTGAAAGAAGAAGAAGTTATTGTGGTTCGTGAAGTCAAGCAGCACATGGAGTACATGAGGAGTGTTGCTGGACTGATTGTAGAGTTTACCTTTCAGCTCACTGAAGACACCAATGGGAAATGTAAGGACAATAAATAGTTCCCTTTCAAGGGAACTTCGAGCTGCGTCAAACGCTGCGGGAACGCCCCTGCGTTGTGCGTCATGAAGCACGTATGGAATCAGCCCAATGGAGAGATGAAACGTCATAGGCGGGTGACGTCATCGACCAGGAAACTATAAAGCACCCCAAAAACACAAGCGCATTAGCTTCTGTGCTTTCAGTCGCGCTACATGTGAATCTGTCCCTGTGTGATATTGTCTGTCTTTACATACCCTGCACCACACAAACAATTTATCCTTATATTGAGAGATATGGCGGACGAACAACAGTTTAGGAAGTGTGTTCCTCCCTGCTCGCGTTATTTAACGAGCGGGGATACACATGATCTTTGTGTTGTTTGTTTGGGAGTTCAGCATGCCCAGTCTGCTCTCGAGGGGGCAGACTGTGAGCATTGCGAGCGTCTGCCGTTAAGGACGCTCCGCTCCCGCCGAGCGCTCTTTGAGGAGAGCGGTTCGGTGCGCGCTCCCCGCGGTTCGGGTCCCGCTTCTGCCGAGGCAGAGCGGCGGCGCTTATCGTGGGGATCGCAGATGGATCTCACAGCGGGGTTTGAGACGGGCTCTGCCTTATCTCTCCCTTCACCTGTGAGATCCAGTGCCTCAGTCCCGGGTTCGGAAGCACGCGCTGCGGTTTCTTCCGCTCGGGCTGAGGCACCAATGCTGCAGCTATCCAGTTCTGAGGAGCTGGATGTTGTCAGTGTTGAGGGAGATGTGGAGGATTCGCCACCCCACACTCCCGAAAGTGATGAGCTTATGGAGGTTTTAACAAGAGCTGTTGAAAAACTCAATATTGAATGGCCAGTGACTAGACAGGAGTCTGTTTCTAAATCAAAGTTAGATGAGAGATTTTTGCCGTCACGTGTGCAGCCTCCACGCCGGTGCCTGCCGTTTTTCCATGATCTCCACACCGAGGTGTCGAAATCATGGAGAAAACCGGTGTCATATAGAGTGTTTAGTCCCCAGACTTCAACATATGCAAATATTATGGGAGCTAAGGCTCATGGTTATGGTGCTTTGCCTCGTGTGGAAGAGACGCTTGCGAGCCATCTCTCCCCCGAGGCAGCATCATCTTTTAAGGCACCGGCATTACCCACCAAGCCTTTAAGAAACACCTCGGCTTTGGTGGGTAAAGCATATTCGGCAGCAGGTCAGGCTGCGTCATGCCTGCATACTATGTCAATCTTGCAGGCATACCAGGCTGATCTGCTAAGGGACGTGAGTGAGAGTGAGGAGGTCAGTACTGACGTAGTTCGCGAACTGCGTCAGGCTGCTGATTTATCCCTGCGTGCCACCAGAGAATCGGCCAAGCTAGTGGGTCGTTCTATGGCAGCTCTGGTGGCCGCAGAAAGACATTTGTGGTTAAATCAAACCAATATTAAAGAGAAAGAAAAAGCTTTTCTTTTAGATGCTCCTCTCTCTCCCCTGGGTTTGTTTGGTGATGCTGTAAATTCAGTTATCGATAAATTCCAGGAAGAAAAGAAACAAACTGCAGCTTTTAAAAAGTTTCTTCCCCTGAAAGTTCACGTCCCTGGGGCTGCTGGGCGGGAGCAGCCCCGGCCGTCTATGAGCTCATCACATAGAGCGCAGCAGAGGCAGAGTGTCGCGTCTCGTGCTCCCCCTGCTGGACAGTGGGCTCAGCCGCGACACTCTCAGCCGAAGCCTTCTAGCAATAGAACTGATCTGAGGACAGTTATATTGGCTAAGAAGGCTTCGGCTAAGAAGAAGTCCTGACGCCAAGGCGTTCAGGATACTGAGGGTGGTCCCCACCGAGGCGGAAAGGTGTTCACCTCTTTTTACGGTGCCCATTCCTCCTCGGTGCCCTCAGGGGCTCGTTCTGCCAACCCCGCCTTTATGCCGGGGCACAGACGATCCCAGCGAGCGCTTTCCCGAGGGACGCTCGCTCCCTCTGAGGAGGGTCTCAGAGCGGTCAAACCAGTTGTTCCCTGCCGGTGCGCCGTTACAGGGCGCTGCGTTTGCTGCTCAAGTTACACCAGAGGCCAGTCTCGAGAGACTGGTACCCTTAGTAGAATTTCTGGCAGAGTGGAAAAGCCTTCCAAAAATATCTCATTGGGTCCTGCAGACAGTAGAAAAGGGTTATGCTATCCAGTTCAGGTGTCGTCCACCAAAATTCAGAGGGGTTCTGCACACAGTGGTGGGCCCCGAGCAGGCTCTGGTATTGGAACAAGAGGTGAAAACGCTCCTTCAAAAGGAGGCTATAGAACGGGTTCCTCCTCCCAGTTTGGAGTCAGGTTATTACAGCCGATATTTCATCGTTCCAAAGAAGGATGGGGGGTTGCGTCCAATTTTAGACCTGCGCATATTGAATCGCTCGGTAGGGAAGCTAAAATTCAAGATGCTCACTATCAAGCAGATCGTGTCTCAAATCAGATCCGAGGACTGGTTTGTCACGATAGATCTGAAGGACGCGTACTTCCACGTTTCCATCCTTCCACAACACAGGAAGTTCCTGAGGTTCGCCTTCGGGGGCGAGGCGTACCAGTACAGGGTTCTTCCATTTGGCCTAGCTTTATCTCCCCGCACTTTCACGAAATGCATGGATGCAGCACTAGTGCCTCTGAGGCTTCAGGGAATTCGTATTCTCAATTACATCGACGATTGGTTGATTTTAGCTCAGACGGAGCAGATGGCGGTTCGGCATCGAGATGTCGTCCTCGCTCATATCAGAAAGTTGGGGTTGAGGCTGAACGCAAAGAAAAGTGTATTATCTCCTTCCCAGAAGACCACTTTTCTGGGTGTCGTTTGGGATTCGGTCTCGATGCGGGCGCGACTCTCTCCGACCCGCATCCCTTCGATTCTCTCAGCTGTGAAACAAGTGAAGCTAGGCAAGCTACTCACTGTGAAGCAGTTTCAGAGACTGTTGGGTCTGATGGCAGCAGCGTCCAACGTTATACCTTGCGGCCTGTTGTACATGAGACCGCTACAGTGGTGGCTCAGGACCAAGGGATTCTCCCCGAGGGGAAATCCGCTCCGCACGTTCAAAGTCACGCGGCGCTGCCTTCGTGCTCTGGTCATGTGGAGAGAAACTTGGTTCCTATCCAAAGGTCCTGTGCTGGGGGCTCTTTGTCGTCGCATAACGCTAACGACGGATGCTTCCCTCACAGGGTGGGGGGCGGTCATGAGTGGTCGCCCAGCCCAAGGTCTGTGGCAGGATCATCATCTATCGTGGCACATAAATTGTCTAGAGATGTTGGCTGTGTTTCAGGCTCTGAAATACTTCCTAACAGACCTGAGAGGCCATCATGTGTTAGTTCAATCAGACAACACGTCGGTGGTCTCTTATATAAATCATCAGGGGGGCCTGCGGTCTCGCCTGCTTTACAAGTTGGCCCGTCAGATCCTCCTGTGGTCCCAAGGGAAGCTACTATCTCTGAGAGCAATGTATCTTCCTGGGTATTTGAATGTGGTAGCAGACTCCCTGTCGAGGCAGGGGCCGAGGCCAGGGGAATGGAGACTCCACCCCGAGGTGGTGGAGCTCCTTTGGTTGAGTTTCGGTCGCGCCGAGGTGGACCTATTCGCTTCCAAGGAGACCGCGCATTGTCATCGGTGGTTCTCCATCACGCTTCCAGCCCCCCTGGGGTTGGATGCTATGGTGCAGCCGTGGCCGAGGTCACGTCTGTACGCCTTTCCCCCGATTGCTCTGTTACCAGGAGTTCTGGAGAGGGTCCGCCGGGACGGGGTCAGTCTACTACTAGTAGCCCCGTTCTGGCCGGCCCGAGTATGGTTTGCGGACCTGATTTCTCTCCTGGACGGTCCTCCTTTGGAGCTCCCGGTCAGGAGGGATCTACTCTCCCAGGCGGGCGGCACGATACTTCACCCCCGCCCAGAATTGTGGAAACTGTGGGCTTGGCCTCTGAGGGGGCCCAGCTCATTGACTCCGGTCTCTCAACCGAGGTTGTTGAGACCATTCTTAACTCCAGAGCTCCATCCACGAGGAAGCTTTATGCCTTGAAGTGGAAACTTTTCACTTCTTGGTGTGGAGAACACCTGCAGGACCCAGTTAACTGCCCAGTGGGTGCAGTGCTGGAATTCCTGCAGGAGCGCTTCTCCACAGGGTTATCCCCCTCCACACTAAAGGTGTATGTGGCGGCACTAGCTGCTTACCACATCCCTTTCAGTGGAGTTTCTCTTGGGAGACACCCGCTTATAACTCGTTTCCTCCGTGGCACTTTGAGGCTGAGGCCAGCAGTTCGTACGAGGGTGCCAACTTGGGATCTGGCCATTGTATTAGAAGGTCTTTCCCTAGCTCCTTTTGAACCTATCGAAGAAGTTCCCGAGAAGTTTCTCACTTTTAAGACTATCTTTTTACTTGCTATCTCTTCACTAAAAAGAATCGGAGATTTGCAGGCTCTGTCGGTTTCACCCTCGTGCCTGGAATTTGCACCTGGCATGGTTAAAGCTTTTCTGCATCCTAGACCAGGTTACGTTCCTAAGGTCCCTACTAATATCGTTAGACCTACGGTTCTGCAGGCTTTCTGTCCTCCTCCATTTATGTCATCGGACCAGGAGAAACTTAATTCACTCTGCCCTGTTAGGGCATTAGACGCTTATGTCCACAGAGCTGCCCTGTGGAGGAAATCAGAACAACTTTTTGTATGTTTCGGGCCACCCAGGAGAGGGTGTCCTGCGTCTAAACAGAGAATGAGCAAGTGGGTGGTCGAGGCTATCTCACTTGCTTATGAGTCGGCTGGCCAGCCTTCACCTTTGGTTGTCCGAGCTCACTCTACCAGGAGTATGGCTGCTTCCAAAGCTCTTTTGTGGGGGGTTTCCCTGAGTGATGTTTGTGATGCGGCTGGATGGTCTTCACCGCATACTTTTATTAAGTTCTATGACCTAGACTTAAGCTCTACCCCTGGGGCACAGGTGCTCTCGTCCTCTGTGCGCTAGTCTCACATGACGGTCATTTGGTCCTATGGTGACGTGGGTATTCGCGTTCCCGCAGCGTTTGACGCAGCTCGAAGTTCCCTTGAAAGGGAACGTCTCGGTTACGTATGTAACCCTAGTTCCCTGATAGGGAACGAGACGCTGCGTCGCTCCGCCATACTCCCGGCACTCCCGTTAGCGCTTCCTTCAAGCCTATCAGAAGCTAATGCGCTTGTGTTTTTGGGGTGCTTTATAGTTTCCTGGTCGATGACGTCACCCGCCTATGACGTTTCATCTCTCCATTGGGCTGATTCCATACGTGCTTCATGACGCACAACGCAGGGGCGTTCCCGCAGCGTTTGACGCAGCGTCTCGTTCCCTATCAGGGAACTAGGGTTACATACGTAACCGAGACGTTTTCTTCAATTTGCTTCTCTGGAAACCATTGGATCATTTCTTTATATTTTAATGCCACATTTTCAGGCAGTACAGAGGGCTTAATGGAGAAAGGACTTGAGGGACTACTTTCTGTACTGAAGAAAAGATTGTGTGAAGTTGAAGCACAACTGGATACAGCACGCACAACATACAAAAGTATTCTTGGACCGCAAACATTGTCCTTCGATGACTTCTCTGAAGAGGAAGACTTAGAGGATACTTCCTCAACTGATGAGGAACTGGGAGAGTAGTTATTAGGGAGAAAATGTGTATGACTCTATGAAGATGTCAAAGCACATGTTTTTTTAGCATTACATTGGTCGAAATGTATTGCGCATGCATACATAGCTTCATTGCATTTGTATATAATTTGTATATGTAAAGTAGTTAACTGTACATAGCCTATTGTATTGTTACTGTCTCCAACAGTGTGCTATGTTTCCATAGAATACTCTCTCTCTCTCTCTCTCCCTCTCCCTCTCCCTCTCTCTCTCTCTCTCTCTCTCTCTCTCTCTCTCTCAATATTGCTTTATTGGAGTGACTGTAAATATTACAATATTGCCAAAGCATTTAAAAAGACATCAAAATAATAAAATATTTTAACATAACTTCAATCTAAATGTACTTCTTAAATAAATTGTACAAATTAAGAGTGTAACAAATATCTGTGAACATTTTACACCGCAGTGTTTTAACATACATACAAATTATAATATACGTGAACAATGTGTGTTTTGTTTTTGTTTTCCCTGTCGGGAAAACGAAAACGCCGAACATTAAGTGGAAAATTAAATATCTCTTGTTTTAAAGATATTTGTGTTTTATAACTCAGCACTACAGTAGATTGACGTCACATATGATGGTTTTAAAAATCACACATTCAGTTATGAAAAACAAATGTTAGCCAGACTTTTTCCAGACAATATTAGGGAAAAAAGATACTTAATTATTAATAAGATAATTAATTAATAAGAGAAGTTTCCTTTCGAATTATCCAACGTGTATATCCCGTTAATACTTAAAGAAATTCAAGGTAGATGTTAATGCAAATTGTTCTTTTTGTGGACAGCACCCAGAGACTAGTGCATTTGTTTTGGCTTTGCCATTATTCTAAATTGTTATGTAAAGACTTTTCCCATTTTGTTATTGATAACATTGATAAGGATTTTTCTCTACTCTGGGAAAAATGTTTAGTTTGGAATTGTTAATTGGAAAAATCAGCAATTAGACAAAAACAAAATATTCGTAATGATCTTTTTTAAAACAAAATTTTATATACACAAATGTAAATTTTCAGGTCAGAAACCACTTTTCTATGTTTTGAGTACTGATGTACAGCATTACTTTGGGACTATCTCTGACTCATGTATCAAGAAGGCTTTAAAAACAGTTGAAATATGTAAATCTTTTGATATTTTCCTTTGATATGTAAAAATATTTTCTGATTAGTTATACTCCTGTCTTTTTTATTAGTAATCATTTTATATTGTGACTGTTTATATAATTTTTTCCATTTTAAAAAATGTGTTTGTGTGTGATTTTTTATTTTCACACCATAGCCCCCCCCCCACCCCCACCCCTTGGTGACTATAACTATGACTACTCAACTTATAACCCATGTCAACACCTTTCTATTACAGTTGGTCTCATGTCCGTAACCCTTTTTGTCCCATAATTACAAGCCTTCAAATGTGCCCTGAGGTTAAGGTTCAAGGGTCAATATCTCAAAGCAGTAATAATATAGAACCTTCGAATTAATATATATTACTCTCCAGGTCAAGACCTTTCCAGTGATATATTTGGTGTAGCTATAAGACAAAGTTTAATTTTTTATTTGACATTTTGGACATATGCCCTAACAGGTTCAGTTGCAGAAAGCACTTTGAGGGCTTCAAGTTTGTGTGTGTGTGTGTGTGTGTGTGTGTGTGTGTGTGTGTACTCGTACAACTCCTTGCTCCAATGTGTTTTAGACCATTGGAGCGCGGACAAAGAAAGTAAAGTGAGGACATTTTGGCCGGTCCTCACTTTCTGAGACCCCTTTAAATGTCTGTTTGAGGGTCAAGACTTGGTTTTAGGGATAAGGTTATAATTGGGTCAAGGGTAGGTTTAGGAAAGGGTTCGGGTTAGGCACTTAGTTGTGATGGGTAAGGTTAGGGTCAGCGGCTAGAGATTGTATTGTGTCAATAGGCTATTATGTCCTCATAAAGATAGATGTACAAGAGAGAGAGAGTGTGTGTGTGTGTGTGTGTGCGTGTGTGTGTGTGTGTGTATGTGCGTGTGTGTGTGTGTTT
The DNA here is from genome assembly GCA_029959095.1 of Rhinichthys osculus. NCBI lineage: Eukaryota > Metazoa > Chordata > Actinopteri > Cypriniformes > Leuciscidae > Rhinichthys > Rhinichthys osculus. Next base: position 27,431,724 of record JARWKJ010000020.1, read on the forward strand.
GTGTGTGTGTGTGTGTGTGAGAGAGAGAGAGAGAGAGTGAGAGAGATAGAGAGAGAAGTGTGAGAGAGTGTGAGTGCAAAAGTGAGTTTTGTGTTTCTACCCCTGCCTTTCCCACACAAGGTTGCAATTCTTAAATGTGATATAACAAAGGAAAATATTAACCATAAATGCTGTTTATATTGCTTTTAATTGGGATGAAATAAACATCTGTTGAGTAGGTCCACCAGACCCACGAACACTGGCTGATTAACAAAAATAACCAATAAAGCACTACTCACACTTTTTTGTCTACTAAAATATAACACCTGATGCATTGTGTAGCCTATTTGCTGTGGCAGATATAAATTATTTGAATGACTGTGTTAGGTTATCCTTGCATAAACCTACCAGTCACAGAAAATTTCAAAAAACACCATTTAGTAGGCCATGTTTGTAAGCCATTTGCTTTATGAGGACACAAATGTCCTCATAAACCATGTTTACATTGTAATACCCATGTCATTATACAGATTTGTGTCCTCATAAACCATATTCAAGAAGGGTGGGGGCTGGGGGGTGTTGTGTTCTGTTCTTCTGTTCTGTGTTCTATTTTTCAAGATTAGCCAAATTAGCCAAGGCCAATTAGTCTGAGGTTGAAAAATAATTAATCTTATCATAGTTCTTTTGATAAAAAAAATGGTTAAAGTACAAAAGTTATTTTTTTCTTTTTTTAAGTGTCACAAAAGTGGCATCGTAGCTGTGAGAGGTCGCTGATTGACAAGTGGGTTGCCCTATCACAGAGGCACAGAGATCAGCAGATTGACAACTGAGTGAGGGGGGTGTGTCCGCTCTATCCGACCGACCATGATCATACTGTTCAGTACACTCTCAAAGGTAGGTAATGAATACATAACATACTTACGGAACCTGAATAAGAAAGTTAATTAGCGCTGTCTAAACCATCTTTTGTTAATTATGTATCACCATTAATTTATAGGAATGTGTTTAATGACATAGGGGTTTACCCAGCTTCAAGCCACCGCATTTAAGGTTAGCTGGAGTTGGCGGCAATGTGCTAACCGAGGTCAGAATTATAAATTGAAAAGTGTATTTACTCCAATACTAGATTAAATCAGAAATCAACTATGGAGTATGGGTTATTGTTGCATAGAATATGTAGTAGGGCTGTGCGATATGGACTAAAAGTCATATATCGATATTTTTTTCCGTGATCGTATAATTTCATACGTCTATCATTAATAGCCCGCGGTAATTCGCACTCCCATCACTCACTCATACTTCAAATCCCACAAAGCACTGCAACAGCTGACACACAGGTCATAAAAACCGAATGTGCTCTATGCGCGGCGGTATTTCCGGTTTGATTTCTTCCGCCAATCGTAGAATCCAATGCTATACCGAGAACTTATATTGGTTTTCATACTCTATGGCTATACTTAAGAAACGTTAGTCACAAAAACAGACACCCCTCATTGTGTGTATGCTTCTTTTTTAAATGATAAACATAACTATACAAAATTACATCTAAACGTATTAAAGTTTTGTTTCAAAGACGGGAGGACAGTACATTTTTAAGATTCTGCCATAATCCCGTTTTCCTCGGTTCTCCTCCACTTTAAATCTCCCCAACCGGAAACTGAAGAGCAGCCTTGCGTTGGCTTTATGCACAGCTGCACTACTTCCTGAACTTAAGCCAGCTCCTTGTTTCCTGTCTGACATTATTGGCCAAACTTGATTAATTCAGGTGTGTCTGATTATTGTTGCTGTGACTACTGAGGTCAGGCACACCTGAATTAATCAATTTGTCCAATAATGGCGGACAGGAAACAAGGAGCTGGCTTAAGTTCAGGAAGTAGTGCAGCTGTGCATAAAGCCAATTAGGCCAAATTACCAACATTTGTAATGTAACACTTAAATAATCAAGTGTCTTTGTCACTTTGGTTGTCATTAAATGTTGATTGTTTTTATATTCTAGTTTTAAGATGCCAAGAGGATCAACAGTAACAACCTGGGTGAGCTGCAAAGCAGCTATTGGTGTGGCCACCAAGACCTGCAAATATTGCCAGTCAGTACAGCCAAGAAAGCAAAGACTGGCAAAAAAACTCCAGAAATTTGAGGCCAGAAAGGAGACATGGTTGAAAAACCAAAACAAAAACCAAACCACCTCTCATGTTATTGATGAGGCATCTGTCTTGGTATGTGTTTAGCGTCTGTAGTTATTATTTAAATAATTACAGCCCACAAAGTTTCAGACATTTATAATTACTTATATTTCTGTATATATTATATAATATATATCTTTTTTTTTTTTCAGGTCGAAAAGTTAAACACATTGGGGTACAAGGCCATAGTCTTCATTGCAAAGAAAACAAAGAAGCAAAAAACCTGGTCCGCACAAGTCCTCCAGCCAAAATAGCAGCTGTCAGACCATTCTAAAAAATGCCTTGACAGGATGAAGGCTCTATATGAAGTTTTAATTAATAGTAAGTGTGTTCGATTATTTAAAATCTTACTACAGTCAACATTAAAATAAATGTGGCACAGACACAACAATTACAGTAGGGAATTGTCTTGGTAGCGGTGCCACAGGGCAAACCACAGTGGACCAAAAATAGCTATTCACCTGTTCATCAAATTTGGTCTTTGCTTTATCCAATAGGTTTTTCGGTAACACTTTATAATAATAGTTTGTCAGTCATTAATATGTAACTATGCAGGAAGTAATGCAGGACTAATGAGTGTTACTACATTAACACTTCAGCTTCTACTATTAACTAATATAGAAACAAGCTTAACTAATCAGTAAGTACTATCAAATTTAGGAGATAGTTCCTTATTAAGTAAGCAATAATTACTTAATGAGATAGCCTAAGCCTCATAATTAACTGTTAACTAACTGACTAATTATAAAGAACATTATCGTGTGCCTGAGACATGATCAGTCATATGTTTTACTCTGAATGTAGTCATAAAATGCATCACTCATTACTCAAGTGTTACCTAGTCACTATGCAGGAACTACTAGTGATCTGGACCATTATTTTAAAGTGAAAAACATATTTTTTCTACTTTAAAATAATGGTCCAGATCACTAGTAGTCCTTGAAGAGTGACTAGGTAACACTTGAGTAATTAGTGATGCATTTTATGACCATGTTGAGAGTAAAAAAAAGACTAATTGCTAACGTATCAAACACGTTAATGTGATTATTAATTTAATTAGTTATTTATAATTTGTCATAATTACCTATTAGTTCTTAATTATCTCATTAAGTAATTATAGATTGCCTAATAATGAACTCTCTCCTAAATTTGATATTACTTACTGATTAGTTAAGCTTGTTTCTATATTAGCTGAAGTGTTAATGTAGTAATACTCATTAGTCCTGCATTACTTCCTGCATAGTTACTTATTATTGATGGATCATTATTATAAAGTGTTACTGATTTTTCTTTTAGAGCTGCGACAATTATTTGATATTTGAGATTATTATACAATTAATCACCAACAATTTTGATAATTGTTTAATAAAAAATGCTCTGCTTTCAGAGTCTTACATTAGAATATATATATATATATATATATATATATATATATATATATATATATATATATGTATTTGTGTATATATATATATATATATTCATACATCATCTTTTAGATTATGAAAATAACTGTTGTTTGCAGACTTAGTTTCTTAGTTTGAGCCACATAGCTCACTGATTGTCTGCCATACATAGCAAAAGAGTCAACAGCAAGATGCATTGCTCAATTCAACTTCGATGCATTGCTCAATTCAACTTCAAAAAACTATAAACTCATATCTCCACTTCACATAGGGTAATGAGATCCTACAATTTGCACCAGAGTACAAAATCAGCCTCACCTCAGTTTGATAGAGAGCATATAGTCCATAGGGCAGCATGTCTAGACAGAAGAATACAAAAGACAAATGTACTGGATGTTTCCTTATGGAGCACAGTCACTGCTTGAAAAAGGGGACATTTGTTCTTATTACAGGAGGTAAATAATTTCCTCTTTTTGTACCATTTGTACAGGTTGTACTAACCAGTTGTCCACCACAAGTCCTCCTCCCATCCAGTCCACCATCCAGCTCACCACCAGTCCCCCCATCCAGCCCACCACCGGTCCTCCCATCCAGCCCACCACCAGTCCTCTTCTCATCCAGCCCACCACCGGTCCTCCCATCCAGCCCACCACCGGTCCTCCCATCCAGCCCACCACCAGTCCTCTTCCCATCCAGCTCACCACCAGTCCTCTTCCCATCCAGCTCACCACCAGTCCTCTTCCCATCCAGCCCACCACCAGTCTTCCCATCCAGCCCACCACCAGTCCTCCCATCCAGCCCACCACCGGTCCTCTTCCCATCCAGCCCACCACCAGTCCTCTTCTCATCCAGCCCACCACCGGTCCTCCCATCCAGCCCACCACCGGTCCTCCCATCCAGCCCACCACCAGTCCTCTTCCCATCCAGCCCACCACCAGTCCTCTTCCCATCCAGCTCACCACCAGTCCTCTTCCCATCCAGCCCACCACCAGTCTTCCCATCCAGCCCACCACCAGTCCTCCCATCCAGCCCACCACCGGTCCTCCCATCCAGCCCACCACCAGTCCTCTTCCCATCCAGCCCACCACCAGTCCTCTTCCCATCCAGCCCACCACCAGTCCTCTTCCCATCCAGCCCACCACCAGTCCTCTTCCCATCCAGCCCACCACCGGTCCTCCCATCCAGCCCACCACCAGTCCTCTTCCCATCCAGCCCACCACTAGTCCTCCCATCCAGCCCACCACCGGTCCTCCCATCCAGCCCACCACCAGTCCTCTTCCCATCCAGCCCACCACCAGTCCTCTTCCCATCCAGCCCACCACCAGTCCTCTTCCCATCCAGCCCACCACTAGTCCTCCCATCCAGCTCACCACCGGTCCTCCCATCCAGCCCACCACAGAACCACCTCAGCAGAAACGCAGTAAGTTCTGCTGATATTTTCAAATAGCATATAAATCATGATTCAATTGCTAGTCGTGTATAAGAATAAAAATATATTATTTTTCATATATTTAATCAGGATATACTTTATAACCATGTTAAACATTTCATACGTCTCTCCTTCTTAAACTGAAATAATACTCTAAATGAAGAAATGTATTTAAATGTGAAAAAAAAAACAAGTGACTGATTAGTGTGAGATGACTTCTGAGGTGTTCTACAAGTAACTACTGTAATATGTAGGTCTGGATAACTTGCCTTTCAAATACTACTAAAGGGAAATATAACGTTTAAAAATTCATGACAGGATGATTGACAGATGTTGAAGCAAAAACTTTTGGCAAATGAATTACTGTTCAACCAGAACAGTTTCAATCTATGCAGGAACTGATGATTATGGAGAGTACTGTTGCACATCCAAAGTCTGCTGCAGGTGTTCGGTGCCTCATTCTTAGCTGTATAGAATTCACTTCAGTCTAAATTTGGCCCCTGAGGATCATACAAACTCCTATTCCAGTGAAGTTCCTATATTCAATGAATATACAACAAAGACAAGATGTTTAATGTTCAAACTGAAAAGCTTTATTGTTTGTTTGCAAAGATACACTCATTTTGAATGTCATGGAGCATGGGTATGCCATGGACACTAACACACCCCCATGGCTTTTGAACTTAGCACTGTTAACAATCTGGGAGGTCCTCTTCCTTTTTATCCCGAGGAACACAACGTCCATGATTTCCATAAACTATTTTAAATGTGTACAGCACTCACAGCACTTGTAGTAGCGACAAACTGTGTTAACTGACAATTGTTTTCCAAGGTGTTCCTGAGCCCATGTTAATATCCTTTATAGTTGTGATTCCCACCATCACATAGCATCCCCAGAAGACTCAGTCATTCACAACCAAGGATGACTTGCTTGTGAATGAATCCTGGGATGCCCCTTTAATGCCCAATCATGACACTCATGTGTTTTTAATGAACCTGTTCACCGGTGGAATGTTCCAAACATTCCCAGTCTAGATCCTGTCCCTGTCCTGTTAATATAGGTTGAAAATGATTTGAAAATCATTGTATTGTGTTTTTATTTTCGTTTTACAGTTGACCCAGCTTAATTGGATTTGGGGTTTGTAAAACACATTGAATCAGATTGACAGAATCTTCATACTTAGTAAATCATTTTGTGAGACACTGTGCCCTGTCAGTGTGAATTGAAACATTATCAGTCTTGAAGACACATCTCCCATCAATATTAAAATTACAGGACAAAGGTGATGTGTGTAGGAGGGACTACATTCATTGTTTTTCCCCTCATCTTCCAGGCTTTTCCTTGAATTGATCACCTGTTTGTACATCTTTCTATAACCCTTAGTAGAGTGAATAAGTGACCACACAGCATATGGTTGAACAGTGTCCATGTATTTCAATGAGTGCCCTGCAAATATCTTTCCAATTGTAATGTGACATTATATATTTGTTATTGGAATAAAGGTATTTAGACCAGTATTCATTGTAATAACAGCTCTTCACAGATAAATTTCTTTAATCTCAACAGATATGTCTGCAAAAAAACAAAAAGAAGCAGAAGAATTGTGCAGCCTCAGACAAAAGGAAGAAACTGAGGGGGATACAATCACCCAAAGGTTATCAAGCTTTACTAGTTTTACATTTCACCATTTCAAATCAGACTTCAAATACAGTGATTCTTTTGCCTTAGCCAGATATACTTAGGTCATAAATATATCATGTGTAGCCTGTCAAATTATTTTTTTATATATATATATATATTGATGATGTAGGAGGTCAAACTCATGTACTTTTTTTTTTTGCTCTTTCAGATTGTAACCATGGAATCCTTGAAAAGGAGCCTTACTACCCAGTGAAGAGGGTGATCCGCTGCAAAACGCAGAAGGTTAGCTTTAGAGTAATTTATAAAAGTTATAGATGTACTCTGTAGTCGGTGGAATTGCAGCACCACATCTGGAAACCCCTTAACCCCCCAACTTTGATGTTTTTACAGGGGATTCAAATGAAGCTCGTGGAATGGGAGCCCTGTTCACTTTGGTATGTACAATTTGTCATATCATATTCCATATTGATTGGAATAGCCTAATTCTTAGTTCTTCAAAACAAAGTAATAGCCTTGGCTTGTATTTGTGGGCGGCTGTGGCTCAGTGTGTCAAAGGCTACGTTCACACTGCAGGCTGAAACGACCTAATTCCGATTTTTTTGCCCCTATGCGACCTGTATCTGATTTTTTCATGACAGTCTGAACGACACAGATCTGATCTTTTCAAATGCGACCCAGGCCAATTGGGTATGTGGTCCAAATCCGATATGTATCCGATCTTTTGAAATGTGACTGCAATCTGAACGACCAGGTCACATATATCCAACACACACGTCATTGCACGCACCTGTAGCTCGCCGATACACTCCAACTCCAACGCGTTTCTGCACTGTTATGGGCCGCCGCAGACGTGTCTCTTCCCGTGACAGAGTTGATCAAAGGCGCTCACAAACATAATCGAAGGTGGATCTGGTCATTCGGAAGTTACTGATGAATTCTGTATCAGTGAAGCCACTCACATCAGTATCCCACCCACACGTTTCTCTGTTTAATGTTCTTCTTAAAACGAGAAGATTGTAAGTGTGCTGGCTCTGTTGTGAAAATAACTTTAATATTGCTAAACGAGCTCCACTGTCGACATCCATTTAGCTACTTCCGCAAACAACAAGTGACGTCGTTGACCGTTGAGTACTCTTCTGCGCATGCGGGTCACTTCTGGGTCATTTCGCGTTCACACAGGAGATCACAAAAGGTCGCATTTAATTGGAAATGTGAACAGCCTTGTAAAAAAATCAATTTTTTTCAAAAAATCGGAATTGAACATTAAGACCTGCAGTGTGAACGTAGCCAAAGTGTCCTTCGGCAAGACACTGAACCCACACTTTCCCCCCAGTGTGTCATTGGGTGTGTGAATACGTGGGAATCCAATCTCCAAAGCCTGTCTGCAAACAGTTCTGTATGAATGTGTCTGTAAAAGGGTGGTAGTGATGAAAATTGTAAAATGGTAAATGGACTGCATTTATATAGCGCTTTCACAGACCCAATGGCCACCAAAGCGCTTTACAATTTGCCTCACATTCACCCATTCACTCACTCATTCATACACTGACGGCGGTGTAAGCCATGCAAGGCGCCATCCAGCTCGTCGGGAGCAGCTGGGGTTAGGTGTCTTGCTCATGGACACCTCGACACTTGGTCAAGTGGAACCGAGGATTGAACCACCAACCTTCCGGTTTGTAGACAACCAACATGAACCACTGAGCCACTGCCGCCCCGTAAAAGTACTTTGAGAGGTCCCAGAAAGTATAAAAGGTCTTTTACAATGGATACCTTCAGAGCAGAGGTATATGATTTCAAATAACTGGCTAGACCATAGGTAATGCAGATTCAAACCTTAACCAAAATATTACCATAGGCAGGCAATTGACTGTTATCAGGCTACTGTAAGTTTATAAACCTACTGAATGAAGGGGTGGCTTGCTGCTCCTCATTGCCCTTAACCTTGTCATGATTGTTTTGAATTAAATTCATGGCTGATGTAAAGACCTAAATTAATAACAATCTCTTTTAATTACAGTGGGAAAACTTGGCCGACACAGTGGGTGACGGAGGAGAACACCAAGAATGAATAAATCCCAATCCCATTCAATCCCATTGTTATTTTCTATAAGCTATGTATGTTGTTATACAGTAACGTTATATTAAAAATTGTTCAAAAGCCTGAAAGTCTCCCACTTTGTAGAAAACCAGAGAACACATGCTGTGTTTGTAAAAAGCTTGACAGATCATCTCTCTCCTTCATAGCTAGATAGATAGATAGATAGATAGATAGATAGATAGATAGATAGATAGATAGATAGATAGATAGATAGATAGATAGATAGCGCATTACCGCCACCTACTGTGAACTTGATCCAGGAACTCTACAACTACGATTACAATCTCTACAACTACAATTCTACAACTGGTCTTGCTGCTGCTGGATATATATCTCGCGTCTATAGCAACCAAAACGTTTCAGTTTCACATTATTCTGGCGAGATCTGAAAAATATTCGCAACAACGAGCAAGCGAGTGATTATGTACTGAGTGAATTTTATGAAAATAAAATAGATATGTATCGCTAGAAATGAAATCAAAACTTATTTTTATGCAGAAACTAAGTCAAAATATGCCAATAGTCCATGTTATAGCAAACGTTTCAGTTTCACATTATTCTGGCGACATCTGAAAAATATTCGCAATAACGAGCAAACAGGTGATGTACACTCACTGAGTGGATATTATGAAAATAAAATATATATTTCTCGCTAGAAATGTAATCAAAACTTATTTTTATGCAGAAACTTAAGTCAAATAGCAGCGTCGATGTAATAACAACCAAAACGTAACAGTTTCACATTATTCTGGCGAGATCTGAAAAATATTCTCAATAACGAGCAAACAGATGATTATGTACACTCACTGATTGGACATTATGAAAATAAAATATATATTTCTCGCTAGAAATGTAATCAAAACTTATTTTTATGCAGAAACTAAGTCAAAATATGCCGATAGCAGCGTCGATGTTATAGCAACCAAAACGTAACAGTTTCACATTCTGGCGAGATCTGCAAAATCTCAATAACGAGCAAACAGGTGATTACACTGAGTGGATATTATGAAAATAAAATATATATTTCTCGCTAGAAATGTAATCAAAACTTATTTTTATGCAGAAACTTAAGTCAAATAGCAGCGTCGATGTAATAGCAACCAAAACGTAACAGTTTCACATTATTCTGGCGAGATCTGAAAAATATTCTCAATAACCAGCAAACAGGTGATTATGTACACTCACTGAGTGGATATTATGAAAATAAAATATATATTTCTCGCTAGAAATGTAACCAAAACTTATTTTTATGCAGAAACTAACTCAGAATACAGTTTTTTTTCACTAAACATGAAAGAAATGTCCGCCATGTTTTTGGTTCTCACAGCCGGAATCTTGAAAGTCACGTGACTCTGACGGAAAACAATAGGAGAAGACTAAGCCAAAAAAATGTAACAGTCATACAATTTAAGGGCCATTATTGTAACCCCTCTACGTTTTGCACTTTGGACCAACGTAGTCAGGGTACATTTTTATATGAGACTGGGTTGGGAGTGTAGAGGAGGTGTAGTTTCCCATTTTAACCACCTGGGGGCATCCTGTCAAAAAATCCAAAATCCAGTGACAAATAGATGAATTCAGCCCTAGATTTTGAAGCTTTTGCAGAAGTGTAAGGGGACAACGCTGTTAAAAGCAGAGCAATAATCCACAAAAAGCATCCGCACATAATTCCCTTTTCTCTGATCCAGTTGTGAAAGAGCAAAGTGTAAAATGTGGTCAGCATCATCTGTAGACCTATTAGGCCTATATGCTGTAGGGACCACTGAGGAGAGAGGAACATATATAAGCTCTGACCAGTTTTTCAAAGCACTTCATCACTACAGAAGTGAGTGCAAAAGGACGATAATCGTTCAGAGAGGCAGGACAACGGCTTTTAGGGACAGGGATTGACAGTTTAATTGAAGATTTAAAACTTGTGGGATTAACACCCTGATTAAGAGAAGGTTAAAAATAGTTGTAAAAACTGGTGCTAAATGATTAGCAAAGACTTTTAACACACGTCGAGGGATATTGTCTGGTCCACATGCTTTCCAGATGTAAATTTTATTTTTATGACCAGATCTTCATTTCCCCTAACCAAACCCATTATCTCATTCTCATGTTTTTCCTCATCTGTACTAATATTACTAGTGAATAAAATATATTTAAATCATTAACTGGAAGCATTGCCATTTGTGTTGTGTTGTTATAGACACTTGTTTTTTTCTTGTTTTTACAGTTGTTGTTTCACCTTTGTATATGCAGTGCTGATAAATAAAGTTGAGCACCTAAACAACACATTTGAAGTTTTTTTTTTTTATAAACGCCACACTCAAATAATAGCTCTCTGTCTGAACGTGATTTAGTCATAGACAGTGGTTCCATGTGATTTAAACAAATAAAACCAAATCAAATCAACCAGAATCAATGGTGTGTAAAAAATGGTTGATTAATGTATGATGGTTTTAATTTGAAGTGTTTTATAAAATCTGAGTCCAATAAGTGAATGATCAGACGGTTGAAGTTCACAAGTAATGTTGATGGATCTGTTGCCTTTGTCACAGTGTAATAATGTTGTTTTTCTTCACCTTTTCTTGCAGAATCAGCAGAGAGTGGAGACATCATTGCTTTCGCTCTGGGTTTGCATTGTGTTACTTGTAATACCTTGATCATATCTCTCTTTAGAAAAATAATTAAAGCTGGCTTATTCCCTTCTTTCATGACTGAAGGAAACAAATGGCATAAACATAACATGCAAGTTTGACTTTTTACTTTCTCTAACTTTTCTGGCATTTTTTAAAATATATATTTAGCTGAATTATGACAAGCTTTGTACTGTCATATTCTTGCCATTTGCACTGCATTATATTATACTTATAACAGAATGTAATGAATAACAGAAGATCTTGACACTCTCAGACAGGAACATTGTTTGCTAAAGGACAAATAGAGTCTTTACCACAAGTGTTCTTTCATTGTGTTGTGTTTACTGTTGTTAAATCTATTTTGATATCTTTATGGATTATTTGATCTTTCTTAAGATTAAAACTGCACTTCATATTTTCCTTGTGTGTTTGTGGACTTTTATGTTATTTCCTGTCGTGTGTTTTGCTTAGTAGTTCTTAGTTTTTCATGTTGATTAGTTCCCCAGGTGTTTCATGACAATATCATTTATGTAGAGTATCCGGTTTCAGTTTTGGGGAATATGTATTCAATAATTCATAATTCATAATTATTCATACGGGTTTGAACCAGATACTTATGTTAAATTGCCCAACGAGGGGGATAATCTGTTACCTGCATCTGCATTCATATCTATATGTAACCGCTAGCAAGGTCTATTGTCGAGAACACTTGCACTCCGCCCAACGCATCTAAGCTCTCATCGATGCGTGGCAAGGGAAAAGCATCACGGCGGGTCTTGGAGTTTAGTTTCCTATAATCCACACACAGTCTCAGACTTCCATCAGTCTTGCGCACCAGAACGATGGGTGAAGCATAGGAGCTCGAGCTTTCCTGGATAACTCCCTTCCGGAGCAGACCCGAGATATGCTCTTTGACCTCTATAAACTGGGTCGGCGGTATCCTGCGATATGGCTGAGCTACGGGAACCTCATCTGTCAAGTGGATCTCATGCTTCACTCGGTCGGTATAGCCCAGGTCTTCATCACGAACTGCAAACACATCTGCATACTTCAAGAGCAGCCCTCCAAGCTTCGCTTGCTGTTCCGGCGTACCTCCTATGTGCAGTCTACTCAACAGATTACTCAGGTCAGCACCAGACTCCAGTCTGTCCTTTTCCTCAACTCTCACTTCTTCGCACTCAGCAGAGATACGCTGGAATCTCACTTGGCTAACTTCATTCTCAACGCGCTGACAGGGGGTAAGTACCCCGAGCGGAACTTTAGGCGACAGCCAGACATCTTCTTGGGAGAAGTTGACCACTTGGACTGGGAACACTGGACTTCTGGACGACACTAGGGTGGGCATGGGGATCAATCCGCCTGGTAATGGGGTGCTTCCTGGTTCCAGCAATCGCCAAGCATTGGCATCTGAATCTCTCTTATTTACTCTGGCATACACAACGGCCACAGAGGATGCTGGGATATGGGCCTTGCCTTTGCCCCGACAACTAACCCGGGCTGTCAACATTGTCTTCCCCCGTTCCTCTTCCTGTACACGGGTGAAAGCTTCTCGCCACACAGAGTCCAATTTCCCTCCTAATGTGGTGTCAAACTCCGTCAGTGCTGACTCTCTGCATCTCTGGGTGATATTCATGCCTAGGATACCAGGTGGAGTTGGGTCCGGCTCTGCAGCATCCACATCTCTGACTATCAGGAAACCACACTTCGGGATAGTTAGCCCCATCGCTTGGATGTCCAGTTCAACATATCCCAGGTAAGGCAGGGGTAACTTGTTTGCTGCAGTTATTCTTAACCACTTGGAGGTGCAATGAAGGTCCCCATCTTCTCCATGTAGGTTTTCTCTGAAGAAACTTTCGGTTAAGGTACTCACATTACTACCTGTGTCTATCAGACATCTCACCGGAACACCACCAATGCATATATCCACTTCAGGACACTTTCCAACGGCACGTTCCAAGAACCGCTCTTTTGTCAATGTACCGCATCCTGAGCCTTCTGGTCTTCCTCTCATTGCTCGGCTCACTGCAACAGAGGGACCCCGTTTCCCTGACCCGCAGAACTTGTGGTGGGAGTGGGCTGGCCTTTGAAACTACGATGCACAGGACACTGTCTGGCTATATGTCCCACCCCTTCACACCTCAGACAGACGGGTTGGCCATCAGCTGTGTACTTGGGTTTGACTTTGGGGCTCCCCATCTGGTTACTACTCGAACTAGCCTTTTGAGCTGTAAGTTCACGAACTGCATTAGTGAGTTCTCCGATGGTTTTGCCCTGCTGCATGATTACCTTCACTATCTCTTGTAGAGCCACAACCATGTCACTTTGTGCGGTACTGACCGAATCCGAAGGCTCTGACGTCTCCTCCGAGCACGTGCTCACGATGTGCTGACTCCTGGCCACATTAGCTCCACGGGGCCTGTCCTCCATAACCCACATCAGGGCCTCTTCACGGACGTCAAACAGGGTAGACTAAGGTTTTTCTCTGACAAGCTTGCGCAGCTCCTTTCGCAGAGTCGCATCTCTTATGCCTTCAATGAACTGGTCTCTTAGTGCAAGCTGGGGGTCAGACACAGCGCTGTGGGACTGCTGGAGAACAAAGTTAAGCAGTTGGGAGAGAGCATGGGAAAAGTCACAGAGGTCTTCCCCCTCTAACTGTCTACGTGCGTAGAAAGCATGCAACAACTGTGGAGTAGTACGTTTCTCCCTAAACGCCCCCCTCAAGTATGAAAACAGATCCCTGGGTTGTTTGCTCTCCCCCCCCATACACAGTTTGACATCGTTTAAGGCTGAACCTCTTAAATGGGCCAGTATGAAATCTAATTGGTCATCAGTATTCAACCCTCTGACTCGAATTACACGTTCAACCTCATCAATGAACTCATCTACAGATTGACCATCTTTAACAGGATCGCCACTAAAGGGCACAATTTGACGTTCCCTTGGAATGTAGACATATGACCTAGTAGCATTGGTCATATTAGACAGAGCAGACATTACTTGGTCGTGACTTCGACCTAACTCCAGAATCTGTGACTGAAGTTCGGCTACTGGATTACCCACATCGTCCTGACCTGCCGCACCAGCATCGTCCACATCACGGCTGGCTCCAGCCTGAGCAGCTTGAACATCGTCGTCCCGGTCCATGGCCTCGCAATGTCTCTATCTCGAATGGCACAAAGAGATAAAATACAGTCACTGCAGTCAACCCTGAGGCTCTCCTCTGCGGCTGCCTTTGCCAACGATCTCCGTGTTGAAGCGAACACCCTCCTGCGCTCCAGGAAGCTGGTCCTTAGCTCCCCTCACAGGCCCTCCAGGTACGTCACACTTCACGTCGTTGACCTCCCGGGCACTGGCTACTCGACACCTCTTCACCACTACTGTTGTCTATGTTTCTCCTACTCTACCTGTCTGTCACCCTGAAATTAGCAATGGAACCCCACTCCTGGTACCAAAATTAGTCTGTGGCCCGGTGTGAAAGATAGTGACGACACCAGACACAGAGCTAGAATTATAAAGGGGTTTTTATTCCAGACTGCGTTTTGAACGGCGCAGCATTAATTAAGCAGAATTTCAGGAACTTAAATTCGACAGGATTGTGTAAATTGAACTAAAACAATAAAGTTGGCTTTTCACATCAAAATGAGTCTCACTGTCTCTTTTGTTCTCTGTCACAATATCAAATGAACCCTTTACAAACTTAGTCTGACTAACATAGACAACAGTAGCAGCCTTTCTCTCTAAAAAAACACATCCACAAACGGTTATAGCATTTCTCATCACATATTACCAGGAAAGCTGCTTTGTCACAAGCAAAATACAGTACAATGAATATTAGAAATCACACTTCCAGTATTTGCATAAACCTTTCAAAACGATCACACACTTTTACACTCAATGTCTCACATTTTCACAAACACTTGTACATTCACATGAAATGAACAAAGTTCAAACTTACTCTTTGTCACCACTTAATGACCCATAAACAGCTTCACAGTGGAAGACGCACTTGAATTTCCCTCTGATGGCCTACACAGATCACCCTTCTCCCCTCTAATTTATTAGACATAAGTATCACAGATCAAAAATACTGTTACACATCACATTATACACACAATAGTACCCATTTCACGGTAATGATAATGTTTTTATCACTCACGCTTCTCATGAATTGTGTTGTTGGAATTTCCCCACACCGAGATGATTCTCGACAGAAATCACCATTAATTTACGCAATACACGACCATCCGGTCTCGCAAAGCACGTAAGAACACTTTACACACTCTTAAAAGTCCTTATTTCTCACTATATCACTGACTTTTTGCCACCTTTAACTCAGCACAGCGTCCCCATGAACAGCTTCCACGACCACGTTGAGAAAGCGCGCTGCTCACACTCCGTTCTCGCGACACTTTTAGAAGTGACGTTTCTTAAAGGGCCAGCGTAACATTACGTCCATAACTGAGAAAAGCACTAAAACACTTCACATATGCAGTTCACTTAAACAGTACTCTGTTAAACAGTTCAGTAACTAACTTTAGTGACTTTTGACCCGGTTACATATACATCGGATTTTAACCACAAGGGATTATGATCAACCACAGATGTACAGATATTTTACAGACAGGTTAAAATTAGCTCAATTGTCAGAGTAATATTTGTGGGGATTAATTCATGATCGAATCTGCTTGTCCTGCAAGCCTGATCATTCGATCTCCATCAAACAAACCTCACAAAATTCTTACTTTATAGACTTTCAAGAGAAACTGTTCCCCTGGCCAAGAGGATCAGCTTGTCTGTTCTATAACAACATCTTTTAAGTATCAATAAATTCGTAAAGCTAGTAGCTTTGACCGGAACATTAAAGGGACTTCGATATGAGCAAAACACAACCGAATCAATGAATGAATATAATGAATTTAATAATTGAGTACACTACGTATACGGTTATAACGTTACAAGGAATAAATGTATCTACAAACACAATACAACATCGACGAAGGAGAATGCATGGACAAAAAGGAGAGAGAGAAATGAGAGAGATCAAGGAGAGAGAGAGAGAGAGAGAGAGAGAGAGAGAGAGAGAGAGAGAGAGAGAGAGAGATGGGAGAGAGAAGATCTGAAGAGATCATGGCAAAAGTCACAAACATAACCTTGAGAGACACAAAGATCAAATCCCCTGAATGGGGTAAACAGATCTTAAAGCATTTAGATCGATAGGAATTACGATACTTGCATGATTCTTTCTCGTGTGGCTGAGAACGAAAGCGTGTGTGTGTGTGTCTCTGTCTTTGCGTCACGCGTTCACGTGGTCTCCCAGAGCGGGCGAAGCGCGTTAGTTTGAATGTCCTTTGAGGTGCAGTTGCCGGTTGAATTCAGCTGTGTTCATTTTCCTCGCAAGAAGAAATGAAACAGAGGGTGCTTCTCATTTCTTATTTGTGCATCCTCGTTTCCTTTCCTCGCTTCCTTTCCTCACGTCTCAGCTCCACCCCCTGTAGGACGCGAGGGAAGGCTGCAAGGAAAAAAAATGAGGACGGAGGAATTGAATGAAAGCTTTTTTATACATTGGAATACTTGATCACTCGAGCGTCACTTCACTGCGTCATCAGCAGCGCTCAAAGGATCTGCCCTTATGTTGTTAAAGTTTGTTTATTTAAGAAATTCATAATAAATAATAATAAAGCAAGATACCTTGTTGAAATATGTGAGTTGTGTGGTTTATGTAAACAACAAAAGTAAAGTATAAATTCAAATGATTGTGACAGATGTGAAGGGGGAGGAGAATTGATACGTGCATGTTTAGTCGATAAAACTCTTCCGCAAAGGGTACACCTGTGTATCCTCGCTCATAGCTCCTCTGGAAGCCTCCTCACTCCTCGATCCTCGCTTCCTCGCGGTGCAATTAGTGAATTGAGATGTCCTTCAAGATGGCTGAGCTCGATTGGTTTCCGGGTCATAGGATGGAGGACGGAGGAGCGAGGAGACGAGGAGGGATATTGAGAAGCACCCAGAGACCTCGAAAAGATAAAAGAAAACTTGAAGAAAACAAACAAAAAAATGGATCATCACATGAACACGAGGTCCCGACGGACGAAGAGGATCACATGATGAAGCGTCGAAGGGAGGTAAGAGGTAGGAGGCAAGAGACCAGGGGTGCTTCTCAATATCCCTCCTCGTCTCCTCGCTCCTCCGTCCTCCATCCTATGACCCGGAAACCAATCGAGCTCAGCCATCTTGAAGGACATCTCAATTCTCTAATTGCACCGCGAGGAGGCGAGGATCGAGGAGTGAGGAGGCTTCCAGAGGAGCTATGAGCGAGGATACACAGGTGTACCCTTTGCGGAAGAGTTTTATCGACTAAACATGCACGTATCAATTCTCCTCCCCCTTCACATCTGTCACAATCATTTGAATTTATACTTTACTTTTGTTGTTTACATAAACCACACAACTCACATATTTCAACAAGGTATCTTGCTTTATTATTATTTATTATGAATTTCTTAAATAAACAAACTTTAACAACATAAGGGCAGATCCTTTAAGCGCTGCTGATGACGCAGTGAAGTGACGCTCGAGTGATCAAGTATTCCAATGTATAAAAAAGCTTTCATTCAATTCCTCCGTCCTCATTTTTTTCTCTTGCAGCCTTCCCTCGCGTCCTACAGGGGGTGGAGCTGAGACGCGAGGAAAGGAAACGAGGATGCACAAATAAGAAATGAGAAGCACCCCAGGAAGAGCGAGTCCAGGAAGAGAGAGAGTCTTTGGAGGTTCAGTTCTCTGACTTAAAGGGACTGAAGTCCACACCTCTGAGGTGCGGACTGGCCAATGACATTCAACGAAACTTGTGGCGGCAGAATCGGCTTTGTCTTGTCCAATTTCGATTTATGACCGTATCCACAGGTTTTACGACCACGTCAGAATTTGGTCAGAATCATTCAAAAGATGGTAAAACATAGTAAAATACATTTTACGGCTTGTTCAATTACATAGATGACTTCGTCAGATCAAGACGATTCTGAAGGTAGGAAGAAAGACATGTAAAGAGAATTATATTGCAAAGTTACATTAAAAAGCATAATTAAATGCCCTTGTAGTTTGTTTTAGAACTACTCACAGATCCCTTCATAGGACCTGGGCACTCGGACAAACATAACAACATCTCAAATATAGTCTTTTCATGAGGAAGTTAATGCAAGATTCGTAGGCCTATATGTGTTTGTATGTGTGTGCGAGGTTGCGTCTTCCAGCCAGGCCATCTGGCATCCCTTCATCCGCGGAAAGGAAGATGCTGGAGCGATAAGACCTTTTGAAGCTCGGACCCCTGGATAGAGAATGTGTGTGTGGTGTCCTGGTGAGTCTCTAGGGACCCATAAGAGGTGTCAGAACACAATCTGATCCCGACTTGATGGTGCTAGCTGGACATTTAGATTGGATGAGTCACAGCTTCGCAAACGTGTGTCCATTGCGTTGAGAATTAAGGAATCATGATTTTCATTCATACTCTACATTTACATAAATTTGATTTATTCATTCCTAATCACTAATCCGTCAAATGCTCATACAGTGTGCACAAGACATCATATCTGCAATAATTAAATCGAATAGGATCTATAGTTATAATATGTCTGACTCAATGAAGTCTCAAATCTCCTTTTTCATCAAAGCCATTCAGACACTTAATGCATTTTTTTTGTGCATCAGGCTTATACATTAAATAAGCTCAGTCACTAGCTCTTCCTCTGTGTACTGAAGCCTCTGAGAATGACACTAGATTCATGTGAAGCTGCTTTAACTGTTGAACATTCACAGCAATATAAACTTATCAAGTGTGAAGGTGCTTTACATGACGTCTAAAGCTCTGATATGAAATGTGAGCTAAAAACTCTCGATAGTGCATATGTTACACGTCGGGAATTTATGAACGAACACAGCCAGACCCAATTTACTAGAGCTGACCGTGCATGCTCCACTCCCAAACAGACAACACATGAATCGCGTGTGTCCCCACTCGAAATGAAGCGAGGGCAGGGACGAACACACGATCCAAGGCTGTTTGCTCTCCATACTCCTGTCTAATATATATATATATATATATATATATATATATATTAGGGGTGTGACGAGACGCTTATCTCACGAGACGAGACGAGACACGAGATTGGGTTCACGAGAACGAGACGAGACGAGATTTTTGCACAATTTTTCAGAAATCCTCAATGACAAAATTCATGACTGGAAAAATATGCAGGTGCATTTTTCAATGTTTTAACTAATAATCTTCTAATGCATGTCATTTCAGGTCTACTTTATGAGTATGAATTATCAAATGCATTGAAAGAAAACAATATTCAAGCACTGTAAAAGGTTTTTATTGACTGGCTTTTCTCCTGTATGATTTCACATGAGTCTCTTCAGACCTTACTGTACATTTAAGAGCTTTCAGAACTTCTGATTGAGGCTGTGTGTGACCTCCTAACTGAACTCCTTTACATACATTTAACAGAGAAATAAAAACAGTATAAATAACAAAAATAAATAACAGTTTTCTCTTAGTCTTATTAAGTGCAAACAATAAGTGCAACCATAATCAAATTTAGCACACAGACTCTTTATAATTGGAGTAATAGGGTTAATGCAGTGAGTTCGGAAAAGGCCGGGTAGAGAGAAACGAGGCTGGTGCGTTTGTTTCTACAGCATTACGATTATAAGTTCAGAAACGGAGCCTCCCTTGTCTGTTGTCCTTTATACGTTACAGTGCTCTCTCAATATTCGCAGTGCAAACAGAGACCATAGCCGCAAATAAACAGTCCAGAGATGGGTATTGGGAGACCGACTATTGTATGTATGCAGACTAATTTGTGCGCAATGCACATCAGGGAGCTTGTGTTTTACTTTCAATTACAAATTCGTAATTTCGAATGAAAAGAAAAGTTATATTTTGTGTGGGGATACAAACATCGATCTGTTGAGTGTGAATAGACAAGCTGCATCTAGCGATTATTTGGAGATGCTACACAGTAGAGGATTGTTTCCATTGATCACCGAGCCAACTCGGATAACAACAACATGTTCGACATTGATCGACCATATCTTCACAAATGTTTTAGAAAGTAAAATCAAGAGTGGTTTGATGATCAACGATATAAGCGATCATTTACCTGTTTTTTGTGTCTTGGATTGTCAAATACTTAATGAGAAGGAAGCTGGCAGTAGGACTAAATATGTTAGAAAAAGGACAGATGAAGCAATTTGTAGATTTAGAAATGATTTGAGTGAGCAAGATTGGAAAGAGGTGTATGTTGGGGAAGTAAATGCAGCATATGAAGCTTTTCTAGATAAATATCTTACATTATATGAAAAGTATTGTCCATATGTGCAATATAGATATAAGGATAGCTTTAGTAAAAACCCTTGGATTACAAGGGGATTACAGAATGCATGCAAGAAGAAGAATAAACTTTATAGAGATTTTATTAAATTTAGGTCAAAAGAAGCAGAAATGAAGTATAAGTTGTATAAAAATAAATTAACAACAATAATGAGACAAGCGAAAAAATATTATTTTGGTAGTTTATTAGAAAAAAACAAAACTGATATTAAAGGAACATGGAATGTGTTGAATAAATTGATTGGGAAAGGTACATCAGGTCAGGACAGTACACCACACCATTTTATAAACGAGGATAATAAGAAAATTGAAAACTTAAACGAAGTAGTAAATGAATTTAATTCTTTTTTTGTAAATGTGGGACCCAAGCTAGCAGAGAGTATTGAAAAACATAACTTAGGGTCACAGAATGGAGGGATAAAGGGGAGTAGAGTACTCCAATCAATGTTTCTTGGAGATCTTAGTGAAAATAAAATTATATCTATAGTAAATGCATTAAAATATAAGACATCTACAGATATGGATGGATTAGATATGATAATTGTGAAAAAAACCATTGATTTATTGTTAAACCTTTAAGTTACATATTTAATCTTTCATTTCAGACAGGGATCTTTCCTAATAGGATGAAGGTAGTAAAGGTGGTCCCACTATACAAAGATGGTGATAAGCATATGTTTACAAATTATAGACCAATTTCGTTATTGTCTCAATTTTCTAAAGTCCTTGAAAAAATATTTGTGCAAAAATTAGATGAATTTATTGAAAAAAAACAGTTGTTAGATGAGAGTCAGTATGGATTTCGTTCAGGTAGATCTACAGCTTCTGCGACCATGAACATAGTTGAGGACATAGTTAATGCAACTGACAACAAGAAATATACAATAGGTTTGTTTATCGATTTAAAGAAAGCATTTGATACAATTGATCATTCAATCTTGTTATCAAAGCTACAATCATATGGTGTGAGAGGAATAGTGTTGGATTGGTTAAGTAGTTATTTGAATAAAAGACAACAGTATGTTCAGTATAACAATAATAAATCCAATAATATGCCAATTCAATGTGGTATACCGCAAGGTTCAGTTTTAGGACCAAAATTATTTATACTTTATATTAATGATATCTGTGATGTATCGAAGTTATTGAATTTTGTTCTCTTCGCAGATGATACAAATATTTACCTCTCAGGAAATGATTTAAATGAATTGGTAATTAGTATGGAACAAGAAATGGTTAAAGTGAAGGAATGGTTTGATATTAATAGGTTGTCATTAAATTTAAAGAAAACAAAGTTTATGATTTTTGGTAATAGAAAAAAAGATGAAAATATTGTACTATCAATAGCAGGAACAAAAATAATGAAAGTTAGGGAAATCAGGTTTTTAGGTTTGATATTAGATGAAGGATTGACTTGGAAACCACACATCGCACACATACAAAAAAAGATATCTAAGAGTATTTTTGTATTGAATAAGGTAAAACATGTGTTAGATTATAAGGCATTGAGAACCTTGTATTGCGCATTGGTGTTGCCCTACATCAGCTACTGTGTGGAGGTGTGGGGAAACACATACCAAAGCAATACAAGGTCACTCTTTCTATTACAAAAGAGAGTCGTGCGAATCATATTTAAAAAGGATTATAGAGAGCATACAAATGCCTTATTTTTTGGGTCTAAATTGTTAAAATTTAAAGATTTGGTCGAATTACGAACACTTATTGTTATGTTTAAAGCAAAAGATAGAGTATTGCCCACAAACCTTCAATGCTTGTTTATCCTTATAGAAAATGAAGGAAGAAGAAAGGGACATTTTAGGTATCAAACCGCAAGGACAACAGCCAAACAAATGTGTACTTCAGTGGTGGGAGTGAAAGTTTGGAATTCTTTGCAAAATGAACTAAAGCAATGTAAAAATATATTTCAGTTTAAAAAGAGATTTAAAGAGAAAACAATGGATTTGTATGAACATTTATAGAAGTTGATGATGATGATGATGGTTGTGATCATGGTTTGCTTTTGCTTTGGAAATCTGTCTCAGGTTGATGTTTTGGTTTCTGGTTTGTTTCATTAGTTATCATCATGTATTGACGGGGACTTGATATGTTGAGTCTTTTTGATATGTTGAGTTTATTTTTTATTTTCATCCTTTTGTGGAGGGGGCAGGAAATATAAGATATTCTTCATCCTGCCTCCTTTTCATCATGGATTTATAAGTTACATAAATGAGAATGATGAAGTAAGTTAATGGAAATATCCATGAATGAAATAAAATATAATCAAATCAAATTCGTGACCGCGCATATAGGGAGCAGCGGTGCTGAGCGCGCATATTCTACAAGATAAGACATTTATCAGACGTTTAGTCTGTTGCGCAACGAATCCTCCGCTCCGCCATCGTCACGCGATCAGTGAACTGGGATTCGTGCTGCACTGATTGCAACAGCAACTCGTGCTGGATGAGCAGAGCAGACTTTCACATTAGTTTATAATGGTTTTTATTTTTTTTATAAAAACAACAAAACGATAGTTTAGGCGAATGTGAGTGTAGCGGTGGAATATTCATGGCGATATCGCGAGACAGCTTTTTCACTCGACGAGAAATCTCGTCAAATTTAGACTCGCGAGATCTCGTGGCACGAGATCTCGTCACACCCCTAATATATATATATATATATATATGCGCTTGTGGACAAACAACAATAAATAGACAGAGACAAGATCACACAGAGCGCTTGCTGAAGGCACAGAAGCTGGCGCTGTCTGTTTTCAGGTGTGCTTTATAGTTTCCTGGTCGATGACGTCACCCGCCTATGACGTCTCGTCTCTCCATTGGACTGATTATACACGTGCTTCACGACGCAATCACGCAGGGGCGTTCCCACCGCGTCTCGACGCAGCGTCTCGTTCCCTCTCAGGGAACCAGGGTTACATACGTAACCTGAGACGTTTTCTATAAAAAGTGTTTTAATTACATATTATGCTGGTCACCCTCATAATAGATTTTGCCATGTTGAAATGATGTGAACCGCTGTGTTTTACTATTCATTGGAGTCTGAATTGATGACATATTTTTATAGACCAACCCAGAAGTTCGGATCACCCTGGTTCCCTCGACAAAAAGCCAATAGGATTTCCTAATGTCTTATTGCAGAAAAATAAGCTCTGTGACCAATAAAGGTTTATGATTAACATGATAATTACATCTTTTTGTCAGAAAGTATTATCTTCAATCCTCTGGGGACCAAGAACGCGCCCGCGCGTTTTGCTGTTTTTTTTTTCACACAGCAGCAACATAGACTTAAAGGTGACCTATAATTCAAAATTGAATTTACCTTGGTATAGTCAAATAACAAGAGTTCAGTGCATGGACATGACATAGAGTGAATCTCAAACTGGACTGTTTTGGCGTTCTCATTTAATTCACGTTTATGAAAAACACCCCTGAAAAACGGTCGGTTCTCCACACAATACCAACTGTGACGCAATAGTCGGGATCATTAATATGTACGCCTTCAAATATTTGCATAATGCCAGCCCTCAATGCCAGGCGGAACTGCGCAGCCGAAGCATGGCAGTTGCTCAGTGTGGATGTACACATGAACACAAAAGTATTTTTTAGTTCCTTCATCTGAGCCTCTGAAGAAACAATGGGTTAATTTTATTTTCTCTGGAAATTTCCAAACATTTCACAGAGTGTTTCCTCAACTTGGGCCAATACAGAGCTGGCCTCGGATCGAGCTACCAAGCAACACTTTCTGATGTGTAATTGTTCAAGTTCAGACAGGTAATCTTTCTCTCAAAATCGTTCAATACTGTTTATGCATCAGTAAGTCAAGCCAGTGACTAAAATATCAGCTTCACATCGTTTCTTTTAGTAGGATGAAAATAATCGTATTTAAATTGTGAACAAATTATACAGAGAGCGATCAAAGAACAATCTTTCCACACAGCGCGAGTTTATCTGGACACATGCCAAACTCGTTATGAAATCAATGACGCATGTTACTGCACAACGAAGCTCTTACTGTATTTACAGCATCGTGTTTGCATTGGTGAAAGCAGAGAGAGTGCAGAAACTGCTTTGCAATGATAAGATCTTCATTCTCGCGATCAACAGACTGTCATCTGCTCAATGCTCACCATGGCAACATTTTATGTGATGGGAATAGATCTAACATTAAATACTTTAAAAACATCTCACGATTCGTTAATCTCGATAGCTGTTATAGTAAAAACGTATAATAGCAGTAGTAAAAGTATTCGGGAGAGAGTTTCACATGTAATGCGTACTAGCTATTTCATATGCAAGCATGTCAGCCAATCACAGCAGTGGCCGCGGTTACACTGAATCCCACAGCAGACACGCCCCTTCAAACAGAGTGTTCAAATCAGAGGCTAAAAGCAGACTAGGAAAAATGCCATTTATTTCTAAATTATGAATATTTTTTATCTAAAAAACATACTAACATTATAAGGGTAACCCAGGAAACATTATAAAATAATAAAACAAAACATTCTAGGGCACCTTTAAAATACTCATATAAATAAAATCAATACATGATTATAAACTATAGAGGGTCTTCTTTTTTTGTGTACACTCACATTAACATCAAAACCTTGTGTTTTTTTTTTAAATAAATAAAATAAACAGGGTGCGCTTTCAGCTCACTCTGTCTCCGCAAAAATCTTTCTGTAACATGTCTGGAAATTGAACGGAAACTCCGCTAATACTTCTCACACAAACATGAAACATACGTCTAAAGAACGCTTTAAATTTCTACTTTTAAATAAAACAATTCACATTTAAAACAAATATTCTCCTGCAATGTAATCTTTCTGAAACTAAAGAGAAGTACAGTTTCTCCTGTCTCAGCTCATTATCGTTAATTTGTTCACACCCACTCGCAGAGCGCGCTATTCATAAGATAATGTGTTGAGGCCATATGCAAAATAGATAAACGCCCCCAGGCAAATGCTGTAAACACACAATATTTTTTAGTCAGATTAAGATTAGTCTTGCGCGGCTATGAGGAATAATCCTGGGACATTTACCACAGAACAAGTGCTGGTTTCACTTCGAGGAGGAGCAACAGATTCAGCTGAGAAGTGTAAGTGCTTTGTGCTTTGTTCTAATCGCGATATAGAATAACGTTAGTGTCTGTAAACGGAAAAATAGCATAGCCTACTGTTTTGTGAATCATGTTTCTGTGTGTGTGTGTGTATGTGTGTGTGTGTGAATGAATGAACGCACAGATATGCACTTACAGACGAAATAAAATAACATTTCTTTGACTAGTTTTGGATAAAGTTTTTCAAATCAAATAAGCATCAAATAAGCTTAAAATAAGCTTCAAAATAAAGACATCAAATAAGCTTATGTTTTGTCAATAAACTAATCAACTAAGATGTTTGTTCCAATGCAAGCTATATGAAAATAATGAATCCTCAACTTTGAAATATGTATGATCAAACTAAAACATGTATGGAAAAAGACTATTTTCTTTTCAAGATGTTTCCAACTCTAACTTTGAACTGAAATAAAACCATGTCTATATGGTGAAGGGTGTGTGATAGAAGTGTCCAGAGTATGCACCCTGTATTTTAAAGAAGAACATTTAATTATTTGCGATACATTATTCATTCACAAAGAATTCAGGGACATTATTCATTTCCCTAAAGGTTGGAGTTTTCCACATTTTTTAAATTAAGGCATTAAGATTTTTTATTCCTCTTTTTAGTCAACTTTAGCATGTGTGTTTTCACTTATTCTAAGCAGTGTGTGTGTGTATATATATATATATATATATATATATATATATATATAATTAAAAAGCAATTTTTACCAGAAACCAGTCCTTTGTTGTGTATCTTTGGATTATGTTGTGTTGTAAATAAATCCAAACAATCTAAAAGCCATTCTTTTTTAAATCTCCTCATTCTTTGTGCAAGGCTCCTGTAATGATATGGCCTGATAGCACCTAATAGGGCCATTATGGGAGGGTCTTTGTCTTTCTCAGGTGTGAAATGCCACACATATTAATGAGAGATCACGCCTCCTCGCATAAAGCTTTCTTACACTAAACATGTCATGCACATTCTAAAAGACTTTATTGACTTAAGACTTATCTGAATGAGTAGTCAGGATGATTCTCACATAGTTTTGGAGCAAATATTCTAGACTACGTGATACAATTTTCAAAAGTCTTGTGAAGAAATAATCAATATGTGTTTTGTGGCTTTATTTCAGAAACTTTTATTTTTAAGTTTTTCAATAACCATGCATAAATAATATTCTCTCAAAAATACAAACATGTAAATACATGTTGCTCAAAGATTATGTTAGCCCCGTTTGTGCTATATAGAGTGAATTTACACCTTTGCCATTAACATGTTTATAAATAACTGAAAAAAGCACAATGTCAGTGCATGTCCAAACATCCCAAGGGCCTCAAAAAACTCTTGGTCCCCAGAGGGTTAATAGGGAGCAAATATTGGAATTTTACCGCAGTCAATGAGACAATGTTCTACTATCTTTAAAAAAGTGGCTTATGACGAACGGTTGTGTAAAAAATTTTCTTAGAAATTTGAATAATGTGTTTGGGGTATTTGACTCTTTGTATTGTTGAGTGTAGTATTTGTTTTTGTGTGTACCTGCCTAGGGACAGCGGATGTTAATTAGTAATGTTGCTATAATCCGGCTTGTTTACATTTTGTATTTCATACTAATGTTCATTAACATGCTTTGTCCCTATCAAATAAATAAACAAACAAATGAACACAACTTTTATGAAATTTGAAACCTAAATAAAATCACCAGAAGTAAATAATAAATAGCTAAAGTTAGGCTACAAACAAACTACTTTAACATCACCCACATCAGGATTCCTACAAAAATACATAATCTCTGCAACACTATTGGCTGCCGCCTCTGTAGGTTAGAGAATTGTTGTTTGGTGATGTGGTGACCAAATTACTTCTTAAGATAATTATTGTGTAGGCTGTTCTTTAAAATTCACCAGTATCAGTGTAGTTTAGATAAAACTTTGTTTAACATCATATCAGTAACTAATGAACATGAGAGTCAGTGAAACAGGCAGAGAAACATTTACTAAAACATATATAAAAATTATATTATATACATTATATAAATGCCACTCTCAAATAATAGCTCTCTGTCTGAACATGATTTAGTCATGGACAGTGTGATTGAAACAAGTAAAACCAACCAGAATTAATGGTGAGTAAAAATGGTTGATTAATGTATGATGTTTTTAACTTGAAGTGTTTTATAAAATCTGATTCCAAATAAGTGAATGATCAGACGGTTGAAGTTCACAAGTAATGTTGATGGATCTGTTGTCTTTGTCACAGTGTAAGAATGTTGTTTTTCTTCACCTTTTCTTGCAGAATCAACAGAGAGTGGGGACATCATTGCTTTCGCTCTGGGTTTGCATTGTGTTACCTGTAATACTTTGATCATATCTCTCTTTAGAAAAATAATTAAAGGGATAGTTCACTTTGAAATTAATTTTTGGTATGTTTTAGCTTACCTCAAGGGCATCCAAGATGTAGGTGTCTTTGTTTCCGCAGTAGTTTCAATTTTGATATTTTTAGGTCAAACCGTTCTTGTCTGTCTGTCATATAATGCAGGTCTACGGTCACTTCCTCAAAGAGCATGCACAGAGAAGTCCAAATTAAACATGATTTAATGACTCGTAGTCGTAAATGTAAGTACACATTGATGGGCTAAGACACGAAACGAGCGGTTTGTGTGAGAAAACGAACAGTATTTATATCGTTTTTACCTCTTGTAAACACAGCCACGTCCAAGTGATCTGAGGGCGCGGGCGCTTCGGTCTTTTCCAGAAAGTGCCGGAAGTGATCTCTCGCACGTGTACGTCACTCATTGTTTACACAGAACAGAGATTGTAGGTAAGACGGCTAATTAAAATGGTACTAATTTGCGCTTATCCGGGATGTTTCAACCGTCGTAAAAGAAAACAATTAAAAAATAAATAAATAAAACAATTGTTTGAGTGACGTACACGCGCGAGAGATCATTTCCGGCACTTTACGGAAAAGACCGAAGCGCTGGCGCCATCAGATCACTTGGACGTGGCTGTGTTTTCAAGCGGTAAAAACGATATAAATACTGTTCGTTTTCTCACACAAACCGCTCGTTTCGTGTCTCAGGCCATCAATGAGTACTTACATTTACGAGTCATTAAATCATGTTTAATTTGGACTTCTCTGTGCATGCTCTTTGAGGTGGTGACCATAGACCTGCATTATATGACTGACAGACAAGAACGGTTTGACCTAAAAATATCAAAATTGAAACTACTGCGGAAACAAAGACACCTACATCTTGGATGCCCTTGAGGTAAGCTAAAACATACCAAACATTTATTTCAAAGTGAACTATCCCTTTAAAGCTGCCTTATTTCCTTCTTTCATGACTGAAGGAAACAATTAAATGGCATAAACATAACATGCAAGTTTGACTTTTCATTTCTCTAACTTTTCTGGCATTTGTTTTATATTTAGCTGAATTATCAAAGCTTTGACAAGTTTTGTACTGTCATATTCTTGCCATTTGCACTGCATTATACTTATAACAGAATACTGTATAACATAATAAGATTTGACACTCTAATAGAGGAGTCTTTACCACAAGTGTTCCTTCATCATGATGTGTTTACTGTTGTTAAATCTATTTTGGATTTTGGATAAATCTTTATGGATTATTTGATCTTTCTTAAGATTAAAACTGCACTTCATATTTTCCTTGTGTGTTTGGGGACTTTTATGTTATTTCCTGTCGTGTGTTTTGCTTTGTAGTTCTTCATGTTGATTAGTTCCCCAGGTGTTTCATGACAATATCATTTACAAAAATTTGATTTATTCATTCCTAATCACTAATTACTAATCTTTTGTGTGCTCATACAGTGTGCACAAGACATCATATCTGCAATAATTCAATCGAATAGGATCTATAGTTATAATATGTCTGACTCAATGAAGTCTCAAATCGTAAGTTATGAATATAACTATGGATCTGTGAGACCTCACTCTGACCGTCACTACGGTCTAATAGGATGATAACCTTCGTTCCGCCTTCTCTCGAGGCCTTATGTAAACAAAGTCATGCCCATGACCCCGGAAGCGGAACGTCACGCACTATAAAAGGCGAGTTAAACTTCCGGCTCGTTCTCTTACCTTGAACGCCCTAGTGTTCCGAGCGACAAGGATAGTGACGGTCATCCTTCGGTCTCACAGATCCATAGTTATATTCATAACTTACGATCTGTTTCGACCTCACTCTGACCGTCACTACGGTCTAATAGGATGATAACCTTCGTTCCGCCTTCTCTCGAGACCTTATGTAAACAAAGTCATGCCCATGACCCCGGAAGCGGAACGTCACGCACTATAAAAGGCGAGTTAAACTTCCGGCTCGTTTTCTTACCTTGAACGCCCTAGTGTTCCGAGCGACAAGGATAGTGACGGTCATCCTTCGTTCTCACAGATCCATAGTTATATTCATAACTTACGATCTGTTTCGACCTCACTCTGACCGTCACTACGGTCTAATAGGATGACTCATGTCAACAGGGTCGCGAGGAACTACAGACTCTGAACTATTCAAACCTCGCTGGGCTACAGACATCAAAACTGCAGTGCTGACAGGCGTTGTGCTAGTTACGTCAACTCTGTAAAATTTAGCAAATGTACATGGTGTAGACCATGATGCTGCAGCACAAATCTCCCCCACTGAAACCCCTTTTAGTGCAGCCCAAGAAGTAGCTACACTTCTGGTTGAGTGGGCCCGTATTCCCATTGGAACTGGCAACCCACTTCCTGCATAAGCCTGGGAAATAACCTCAACCAACCAATGTGACAAACGTTGCTTAGAAAGTGGCCACCCTAGTCTGGCCTTCCCATAGCAAACAAAAAGCTGAGAATGAGACTTCCTCAAGGTCTGAGTAAAATTAACATAAGTGCGTAAAGCCCTTACTGGACAAAGGGTGAGCAATTTCTGCTGATCTGCTTGTGAGGGGGGTTGAAATTGAACTACCTCCAGAACTTGATTCCTGAACTGAGAATTAAGTACTTTTGGTAAAAAGGCAGGGTTGGGCCAGAGCGTCACCCCTGTGCCATCCGGCCTCCAACGTAAACAATCCTCACTAACAGATAGCGCACATAATTCTCCTACCCTTTTAGCAGAGCATATAGCCAAGAGAAAAGCTGTCTTGAGAGACAAAGATTTAAAATCTGCATCTGCCATAGGCTCATACGGATGCTTAGTGAGAGAGTCTAGTACATAAGGCAAATCCCAATTGGGTACCCGCAAAGTGCGATTTGGACATAAGCGACCAGCTCCCTTCAGGAACTGACCTACCAAGGGATGTCGGCCTAATGGCTGGCCATCCACTCCCCGATGAGATGCTGAAATAGATGAAGCATAAACCCTGATTGTACTGGCTGCTTTGCTCTGATCCAGTTGAGCCTGCAGGAATCTAAGGACAAGTGGCACAGAGCAGGTTATTGGATCAACATTCAAGCCTAAACACCACTCTGAAAAAATTCTCCACTTTATGGGGTAATTAGCCCGAGTAGATGGAGCTCTGGCATTATTCAGTGTCTCGCGTACGGTTTCATCTAGCTGTTGAGGGACGGACTCTGCAGAGGCCATACCCACAATCGTAGTGCCATCGGGTTTGGATGCCAAATCTGCCTGTCTATTTGGGATAGGAGATCTGCCCGTGATGGAAGTTGCCACGGAGGACCCTGAACCAGCTGAACTAGGTCCGGGAACCATGGTCTTCCCGGCCACCGTGGAGCAACTAGCAGAACCGTGCAATGACCCTCCCTGATCCTCTGGAGGACCTGGGAAATTAGAGGAAAGGGGGGAAAAGCATATAATAAGCCTCTCGGCCACTCTTGTGACAGAGCATCCAGGCCTAAACTGCCCTCTTGTACCGTGAGGGAGTACCACCCCAGGCAATGGGTTGTCTCCCTGGAAGCAAAGAGATCGACACGAGCTGTCCCGTATCGGGTCCAAATTTGGGCTATTACCTCCGTGTGCAACCGCCATTCCCCTGGGAGAGGCCCTGTTCTGGACAAAATGTCGGCTGCTCTGTTTGTCACACCCGGGATGTGGATTGCTCTCAGTGAGGACAGCCGAGGCCATGTCCACGTCAGCAGGTTCGTTGCCACCTGGAGACAGCGTGGTGATTTCGTCCCTCCTTGGTGATTGATGTGGTAAACTGCTGAGGTACTGTCCGTTCTCACTAGCACATGCTTGTGGCGAAAAAATGGTAACAGACCCTTGAGAGCAAGATGAACAGCCCTCAGTTCGAGCACATTTATGTGTTCTGATGACCAAGGGGGATCCCATTTGCCCCTTACTGATCTGCCTTCCCAAACAGCTCCCCAACCTGTCAGTGATGCGTCTGTTGTTATCACTGATCTTCTGTGAGGAAGATTGCCCAGTGGAGTTCCCCTGCGGAGAAAGTCCTTGTCCCTCCAATGGAGTAAGGCCCGCATGCAGGCCTTTGTCACCAACAGCCTCGTCCTTCTGTCCTTTTTTGGATGAAGACGAAAAGAATTGAACCATCTCTGTATCGGCCGTGTCCTCAGTAGGCCTAAGGGAATCACCATTGATGCTGCCGCCATCAGTCCTACCAGCTTCTGAACCCTGTGGGCTGTCACAAGCTTCCCCTTCTGGAAGTGACTCAACGCCTTCTCCAGGCTGTCTATTCTCTGGGGAGTGAGACATGCTTCCATTGTTATGGAGTTGAAATATAGCCCCAGGAATTTCACCTGCTGTTGAGGCTGGAGACTGCTCTTCTTCCAGTTCACCGTGAACCCCAGGGACTGAATGTGAGCTAGTACCTCCTCTGTGTTCCTGATCACCTGCTCTTGAGAGGGAGCACAAATTAACCAATCGTCCAGATATGGCAGGATTTTGATACCGCGCAGCTGAAGGGGAGCTAGGGCGGCTGAGACCACCCGAGTAAAAACTCTCGGTGCCAAAGACAGGCCGAATGGTAGAACCTGGAACTGAAAGGCCTGGCCTTGAAAAGCAAAGCGGAGAAAAGGCCTGTGCTCTGGACAAATTGGAACATGGAAATATGTGTCCTTTAAATCCAGGGACGTGAACCATTCCCCTGCACGTATGGATTGCATTACCATCTTTGTATGGATCGTTTTGAATGGAAGAATTTTTAAGTACTGGTTGAGGTGCCTGAGATCTAGAATGGGACGATGACCACCATCTTTTTTTGGAATTATGAAATAGGTTGAATAAAACCCAGTTTGCTGTGCGTTGAAGGGCACCTTTGTGATTGCTCCTTTTTGTAAAAGAGCTTGCACCTCTTCCCTCAATACGGGCTCCAATAGTGGGTCCTTGACAATAGTCATTCTGACCCTCGAAAACGTGGGGGGGCGCCGTCGAAACTGTAGCCGATACCCGTGAGTTATTGTGGATAAAACCCACTGGTCTAAGATCACTCTCTCCCAACTGGCCCGTGAAAGTTGAGAGGAACAGTCGACGGTCAGCCCCTAACCCCTATGCAGGTCTGCCATCACGTCCTGCACCCTTTCGTGAACCTCTCTGTTGGGCTCCCCCACGGGACTGAAATCTCCTCTGGGGATAAGTGGCAGGATTTTGTCTTTGGGCACGAAAGCTCTGCCCTTGATCACTAACAAGATTGCCACTCGTGTGTCTAGACCAGGCAGGTTGCTGCGGCCTTTGTGTTTCTCGAGCCCTTGGTCTGAAGACTGGAGCTGGCTTATGACAAGCCTGCTGGACAGCTTCTCTTGTTGCAATGGAGCGCTCCGCCTTATCCAGCACCTCCTGAGAATTTGAATTAAAAACGTGACCGGGAATTACTGGCAAATTCATTAGTTCGCTTCGTATGGTCTCTGGCAAAGAGGTTTGTGCCAGCCATATCTGTCTACGACATAAAACAGCCGAAGACATAGCGTCCCCCACATCACGGGTCAATTGTGAGTGGGCTGCCAGAGCAGAATCAACAAGGTTCCTAGAATCCTGGTCATCCGCACTTACTGTTTTCCGTAAGGCTGCTAAGAGGATAGCCAAAGCATTGCCTGTACGAGCTGCACGTGCAGTGGCATTAAAGGATCTTGAGATCAGACGGTCAGTCTTCGCACACTCCTTCTTGGGACAGCGAGGGTTAGCAGATGCATAAGCTGGTCCCAGAGTTGTCCATGATGCTATTTCTTGCTCTACTGGTGGCATGTCCCCCAGTCCAGTTTCTTTTGGGTAACGGGCATTGGCCAACCGTCTGCAGCCTGCATTGAATTGAGGCTTCTGTGATGGTTTCTTCCATGTTGTCCTCAACATTGAGGTATAATCATCTGCCACTGGAATGCAAGATGGAGAATTAGTCTGAGGTATGCCTTCCCAGACACCCCCGACAGGAGCTGGGTCAGGCACAGAAGGCTGCAAACAAAGAATTTTTGCTGCACTAAATACTCTAGCAACCAGAGTATTTGCTGGAAAATCATCCCTCCCTGTTGATTCGCCATCCACTTCGGCAGAATCTGAATGGGGTCCCTCTCCTTGGCTCCCTCCTTCTGCCTGCTGCGCATTATCAACTAGCGAGTGGGGAGCACGAAGAGACAATACATCAGCATCTTCTGTGTCAGTGTCAGGATTACCCTGCTGTGCAGGTGGAGGAACGCCTTCCTGACCAGGAGGTAGTGATGGTGAAAATGAGTGATGGGATTCAACTCTGTCCATCCTCTTTGCTAAACTTTGAATAGCAGCCAGGATCTGTAGTTGAGTGTCTGTGTTGCCACCCTCCGCTGGTGGAGCAGGAGTTGGGGGTTTAGCTACTTCCACCACCTTCTCATGGCTTGATCTGTGTGGTTCATGGCCATCGTGTGAGTGCTTGCGAGAACGCTTATGACTATGCCTGTCCGATGAGCATTCCCTCTCCCTACCACGCTTAGGTACAGAACTGTGTACTCTGTTAGCGCGGTGAAGTCGTTCCCCTCTGGGCAGGTCACAAGCCGCACTGCAGGGATTATCCACATCCTCTCTTAAATGAGCCATCCCCAGGCATGAAGGGCATTCCCTATGCCCATCACGAGGGTCCATTGGTGACTGGCAATATCGGCAGCAATGAGAGGCCATGCCACACACAATCCCACTGACTGCGCACAGTAGTGAAGGATATATCAAGCCCACTCAAAGCAAAAAAGGCATGCACTAGTACGCGAACGTATTTAGCAGGCCTATATCAAACCCCAACAGCTGCAAACAGTGATATAGGGCTCCAAAAGGCAACAATACTCACCAAAATTTTGTAATGAAGTATTTTCACCAGTTTATTGATGGATACTCTGAAAAAATAAACAGAAATAACCCATAATATTGAATGGCTAGTATGTTTAGAAACTAGTCTCAGGATATCTGAATAGTACAATAAAATAATTCTCAATTCATAAGCACAAGGCTATAGCATGAATTGAGTGTTTGCATTGAAATATTGAATGGCTAGTGTGTATAAACTAGCCTCAAATATCAATAATAAACTAATCACAATTCAAGCACATATACAGCAAGAAATAAGTGATTGCACAGATAATACAAAAATTATACAAAATAAAACACCACAATTCACAGGGGCACAAGGCACCTGCACCACTTGGGTGATGAATTGAATGGTGAATAATAATATTAATTCGGTTTCCTACCTGTACCGGGTCGCTATAGGCGAGAAAGGTTAAGAGAACGAGCCGGAAGTTTAACTCGCCTTTTATAGTGCGTGACGTTCCGCTTCCGGGGTCATGGGCATGACTTTGTTTACATAAGGTCTCGAGAGAAGGCGGAACGAAGGTTTTCATCCTATTAGACCGTAGTGACGGTCAGAGTGAGGTCGAAACAGATCTATTATCTCATCTACAGAATATAATGTTGAAATTTATATTTTATATAAAATTAGGTGTTGGTCCTTTTTCATCAAAGCCATTCAGACACTTAATGCAAATCATAACCTTTCTTTTCAACTGAAATTTTTTTTTTTTTTTTATTGCATCAGGCTTATACATTAAATAAGCTCAGTCACTAGCTCTTCCTCTGTGTGAACTGAAGCCTCTGAGAATGACACTAGATTCATGTGAAGCTGCTTTAACTGTTGAACATTCACAGCAATATAAACTTATCAAGTGTGAAGGTGCTTTACATGATGTCTAAAGCTCTGATTTGAAATGTGTAGATCTATAGTATGAAGTACAGAAGTGTTACAATGCACGGGTACGGCAATGCTGCTGTCTCCACTTCAGGTTAAGAAAACTGTGAGAATTGAGATACATAAACATATAAAGGTATTGACACTTAAACATCCACTCTAGACAAAGGTGAGAGAACCAACCAGTGGAACATATTTGTGGTTTTGGTTTAGAACATAGGCGTCATTTACGGGGGGGACGGGTGGGACATGTCCCCACCACTTTTTGCCAGGGTCGATATTGTCCCCACCACTTTTGAAACATCTCGCGTCACGGATGTACCAATACAAATAAAACATCTCCAGTTAACTAGCAGCATTCGTTTCATTCATTTATTAAATAAGAGGCGATCTAGCGCTGAAATGTGTTGTCTTCACTCGGACGCGCGCTTCAATCCGTTGCAGAGATTCAATTCGTTCCAGAGAAATCACAATTCAAAATGCACACAAACGTGTCCCTGCCTCTCTGGGTTCTAATCCATCCGCACTCGTATAGTTTTTTTTTTCCCTCATCAAAACCGATAATGTTTATCAGTGATAAAGTATATCAAGAATCTTGATATACAACCACTGATAAACATTATCGGTTTTGATGAGGAAAAAAAAACTATAAGAGTGCGGATTAGAACCCTCAACCTCCGACACGCTTGGCAAAAAAACATATGCAATGCAGGCGGATCTATGTATTTATTCACGTAAAAAATTTACGACCAATTAAATTTAAACCCAAAGTACCATCACATTTTTGGTCGGACATCATCACATCTTTGTATACATTTTTATTTATTTAAATCAGTAAGCTACAGGACATCGTCTTTCAAACCATGACCTGCGCGAAAGAGAAAAAAGAATGAATGCTTCATTGTACCCAGCACTTTTGAAAATGCCCTTCCGAATGCATCTCTGTCCCCACCACATTTCAAACCAAACTGACGCCCATGGTTTAGAACCTCAGCTGAGTTTCTCCACTCTACAGCCGATAGGCCTTTTCTTTGGCGCTGAATAGAATGATAACAAATATATCAAATATATTTCCATATAACATATAAATGTAAAAAA
Organism: Rhinichthys osculus; assembly: GCA_029959095.1. NCBI lineage: Eukaryota > Metazoa > Chordata > Actinopteri > Cypriniformes > Leuciscidae > Rhinichthys > Rhinichthys osculus. Next base: position 27,468,799 of record JARWKJ010000020.1, read on the forward strand.
AAAAAAAGTATATATATCAGATTCTTACTTTTTTTATTATTCATGAGAATATTTTTAGATTACAAAAAAGAAAATATTACACTTTTGACAATAACCATAAATATAATTATTAATTAGCCTTAGTAATCTACCTCTAGTTAACCATGCAGAGAAACCCAGGACAGAAAAGGTTTGTAATGTACTTTGTCAAGCTCAAGTGGAAATGTATCTTGCCAAAAAAACACACAAAGACTTAAATTACAATAACTACACTTCAAGATGTATTGATAACTAAAGGACCATGTTTAACCTTTTTCCAAACCACTAAATGTTCAAAAAAAAATTTGCAGTCAAAAAGATATGTCATGTGATATATTTCTAAATAATTTTTATATTAGTAAAAATTGTGACAACTAGTACCAGTCTCCAGCGTCTATTACACTGTAAAATTATTTATTCTTGACATGAAGTATATCAAGCACATGATATTTTAAAAACATGTTATATAATCAAACACAGATGCTGTCACTTGCTTAATATCATCCACCTCCGTGAACTGAAAGAGCAACAAAGAAAAAAACAATATTTACATTAAGCTTTTTATTAATATTAACAATAATCAAAACAAGAGGCTCTATGATTTCTTCAAATAACAGCTCAGCAAGAATTCTTAACAATTATCAAAACTTACAGTAATTAATTTTACTAAAACTATTAATAATGGTTTCACATATTTTACCTTATTGTGATGTTAGTCGGTTTGGATCATGAGGCTGATATATAACTCGTGTCTGAAGTAGATCAGGATCATATTTTTCCAACCGTTCTGTTTTTCCAACAGCAAAAACTAAAAATGAGAAAATGAATTCAGATTTAATATTTACTCAAGGGAAGATTATTCTGTTTTAAATGTTAAAGATATATACTGTATATGAAGACACCTAATAACCAAAATAGTAAAAAAATTAATAATAATAAAGTAATGAAAACCTTCACATGCCCGAGAAGAGCGTCATTTTGATATTTTAAGACTACATATCTCATTTGCTTATTATGTTTTTAATTAAAGAATAACTCACCAATCAGCACAATGAGCAGAATCCCGTTCATCAGTCCAGATATGATGATAATAATCTGCCATTGTTTCTGATTCTGATCAATAAACTCCACGGCTGTCTGATTGTGACATTCAGTTAGTTGAGTTGATTCTGTAAAGAAAGTGTTCAGAGTTACAGTAATAACCGACTGACTTTAATATTTATATTCATCTCCATGTGTGGAAAATTATGCTGTTCATGAGTGTGTAAAAATCCTGAAGTAGTTCATAACAAATGTAATTATTCACACTACTCATCAATATGTTCTGATCAATAGAGGAGTAAATGAACTCACCGGTGAAGTGCAGTCTGGTGCTGTTGCTGAGTTTTGGAGGTGTGCGTGTGTTCATACAGTAATAAACTCCTAATTCATCAGCAGTCACATTATTAATAACCAGACGGTGTTTAAACTGCACTGAATATTTCTTTCTGAATGCTTTATTTGAGTAAAAAGGTCATGTTGATGTTGAAAATGACCGTAGAATCACTGTTGGAGGATCTGGTGTTTTCAGTAAAATCCAATAAACCTCATTTTCATCAAGATCACAGTTTATGGTCACATTTGATCCCACATCAGTGAGTTGATCTGATACTGCAGCTCGACAACAGATTAACACATCTATAAGATACAAATAAATAAATAAACATGCATTAAAATTCAGTATTACCCAATTAAAACCACCGTGAAATATAAAACAATGTATGATTTATAATAAAACAATTTAGTTTAAGTTTGTAAAGTGCATGTAAATATATTGTTATATAAAACTCACAGAGCTGAAGCTGAATGATCTTCATGTTTTCGAGATTAAAACACTTCAGAATGATTCTGCTTCCCTCTACACAACATTAAGATGAATACTGCAGCTCTGAAGAAAACACAGGAAGACAAAAAACCTTCCACATCGAGCGGAGGAAGTCAAAAACTCTGACCACAACATATAGTTTTCAACGTATAGTTTTCAAAAAAGGTTTTTAATATGATGCGGGTCACCCTCTCAATATATTTTGCCATGTTGAAATAATGTGAACCGCAGTGTTTTACTATTCATCAGAGAGATCCTCACACTCATAAAGTGCTGAATTGATGACATTTTTTGTAGTTCATCCCAGAAGTTCGCATCACCCTGTTTCCCTCGACAAAAAGCCAATAGGATTCTCCAATTGTCTTATTGCAGAAAAATAAGCTCTAGAACCAATAAAAGTTTATGATTATCATGATAATAACATCTTTTTGTCAGAAAGTATTATCTGTAATAGGGAGCAAATATTGGAATAGTTTACCGCAGTGAATAAGACAATGTTCTACTTATCACACTTTAAAGATCATCTGAAGAAGTGGCTTATGATGAATCAGTTGTGTAAACATTTTTTTTTAGAAATTTTAATGTGTTTGGGGTATTTGACTGTAGTATTAGTGTAGATAAAACTGTGCTTAACACCAGTGTAAAGTACACAAGAGTCAGTGAAACAGGCCGGCTGCAGAGAAACATTCACCAAAACACCTGATTCTAGAAATAAAACATCTTCAAGGTCGATTGTGTGGAGCGACTCAGAAGGCCTGTCTCTTAAAGTCTGTTGAACAAACTCACAGTTACAGAGTTGCTTTGCAAATGCTACATGTTTTAGATCAGTTTCAGTCTCACAATGCTCACTAACTAAAAATGTTCTTTGTCAACTCTGGTTTGTTTTGAGTCATGAACTCATGAGATTGTGACGTTTACAGCGAACAACCAAACATGAATGGAGAGAGAGAGAGAGAGAGAGAGAGAGAGAGAGAGAGAGAGAGAGAGAGAGAGAGAGAGAGAGAGAGAGAGAGAGAGAGAGAGAGACTTTTTTGACTTTTTGTCTTTCTTTAATTTAACATTTTCTTGCCACTTTGGCTAGTTAAAATATATTAATATACAAGACACATAAATATACATGTAAAATACACACACAAAAAAACAAAGACAAAAAAAAAAACATTACATACAGAAAATGCCTCATACATTCAATTGCAAAATTCCATCTTCTGAATTACATAGAACATCATTCAGAGCCCAAATAAAATTGAAAGTGTCAAGATCTCCAACCATTTTATAATATGTAAATTCAACAGTAAGCCGGGCAGATATCAGACCTCTTAAAGTCATAATAACATCAATAGAAACACCCCCATTCAGTTTCGCTTTTCTTGTTAGCCACACAGCTAACTTTGCCTGACCATATAAAAAATTAATTAGCACATCTCTTTTTCTATTTTGATACTTGTATTTAGGCCCATAAATAAAACCTTTTAATGCAAATTCATAATTCAAATTTTTACTCCATTCTTCCAACAATAAAAACATTGGTTTTAATCTTTCACACTGCAAGAATAAGTGATACACATCTTCAGACTGAAAACAAAAAGGGCATTCATCCTTTACTGTAGGATCAATATGTGCCCTATGTCTATTGGTAGTTATTAGTCCATGTATTATCCGCCATTGGAGGTCCCCAGTTCTCTTATCAATAGGACGTTTGTATAAAGTCCTCCAGCTACCTTTAGGGGATATATCAAATCCCTCTATATCTTGCCATTTAGAGTCTGAAACTAATTGTAATGATTCAAAATGCATCACTTTTACACAAGTATGATACAGTGCTCGCTTTCCAGCATCACAGAACAAATTAAGTTCTGGAGTTTTAAAGCTCAATAACTTCCCTTCATCCTCCGGCCATGTCTCCACAGCTGCCCTTACTCCTAGATTTGGAAATTCAACCAGCTTATTAGTACATTGCTGTTGTTTTTCCTCCTCCTTCAACAACTCTGTAAACGTTGATGGAATTACAGATAAAATTTCAGTCATTATTTTTTCTGCTATACGGAGTGATTTAATGCCAAGCTTTGCGGCAATATCCTGAGAAGACAACCAATCACTCTTACTCCAAAGATGAGAGACTTTTATGATCTGGGCTTTCACCATAGCAGCCTGCAGTGAATGAGAATTCAAGATTTTCACAGGTATTGCAGGATTATAAAGAAGAGGTTCCTCTATAATCCACGATCCACTTACAATTCCCTGTTCTCGAACAATTCTTAAAACATTCCATGATTTTAGAACTGTCTTATAAAAAGGAGCTAATTCAACTAGTGCCACATCCTTCAAATTCATTAGAAACAATTGGCGGTCTAATCCCAGTCGTCCTGCTCTCCTCAAGAGACCACAAGCCACATCAGCCCAACTGACATCTTTCCCATACAAGAGTCTCTGGGCAGCTTGCAATCTGAAAGCAGCAATCCGACATGCTATGTCAATTAGACCTTGCCCTCCTTCCTGAAGAGGCAGGTAAAGTACTGCAGGTCTCAACCAATGTTGACCTGTCCAAAAGAAGTCTACAAGACATCTCTGAATGTCCTTAATGACAGCAGTAGGGGGGTCCAATACAGCCATCTTATGCCACAACGATGAAGCGACAAGATTATTTATTATTAAGACCCTTCCCCTATAGGACAGCTGGGGAATTAGCCATTTCCATTTAGATAACCGGACACATACTTTTTCCAATAGTCCTTCCCAGTTTTTCCCCTTGTATATCTCAGATCCTAAAAACACTCCTAAAAACCTGAATCCATCTCTTTTCCATTTTACATTATTAGGCAGCTGTGGGACATTTGACCTCTCTGAACCACACCATAACGCCTCACTTTTGGTCCAATTAACTTTCGCTGATGATGCTCTTCCATAACACTTAAGGTTTTCTAAAACCACTTTAATATCATTACTGTTCCTAATTATCACAGTTACATCATCGGCATAGGCGGATAATTTCACATCATTTAAAAAACTTGACCCCTCAATATGCAAGCCAGTCAACTGCTCTCTTAATTTGTACAATAAGGGTTCAATTGCAAGGCTATAAAGTTGTCCTGAAAGAGGGCATCCTTGCCTTATTCCCCTTTGTACCTTAATAGGAACACTTAAACCTCCAGCTATTTTGACCATACACTCAGCATCATTGTACAATAAATTAACCCATGAAATAAAACCATCTCCAAAACCAAAAGCCTTCAGTAAATCAAACAAGTAAGCGTGGTCCACTCTATCAGCGCTTTTTCTTGGTCAAGAGATATCAACCCTAAATCATTGTCATTATACATTGCATAATCTATGATATCTCTTATTAAAAATAAATTATCTCTAATACATCGCCCCTTTACACAATATGACTGTTCTTTCATGATTAAAACACTCATATAATTATTAAGTCTGCTGGCAATACATTTTGAAAACATTTTATAATCCATACACATTAACGCAACAGGTCGCCAATTCTTCAAAGAAAACAAATCACCTTTCTTCGGTAACAAGGACAACACTGCTCTATTACAACTCTTAGGTAAAGACCCAGTCTGTATTGAATTCAAAAGCATTTCAAAATAATCCTTTCCAATCACATTCCAGAAACATTTATAAAATTCAGATGGGAGACCATCTAGACCAGGAGCCTTCTCTGATGCAAGATCTTTTACAGCTTTTGTCACTTCTTGAAAAGTAATTGGCAAATCAATAACCTCCTGCTGCTCAGGCATCAACTTCTTAAGACATGAAAATAACTCTTCTTTACATTCAGGATCAGTGACATTGGCTGTATATAAGTCAGAATAAAAATCAACAGCAATTCTTCTCATTTGACAAGAGTCATAAGTAACAACACCTTCATCATTTTTTAAACCCACCATCACATTTATTTGATTAGTCTTTTGTTCTAAATTAAAAAAGAATTTTGTGGGTCCATCAATGTCTTTAGTTTGGATAAAACGTGCCCTAACAAGGGCAGCTTTCACTTTATCATACAATAAAGCATTTAACTGAAACTTCTTCTCTGAAATAGCAGTTTCCAAATGCTGTCCACTCCTTGCCATCATTTTCTCTTCAATATCAGAGATCTCATTTTCCAAGTCCTGCATCCTGGTCTTTAATGTCCTTTTTGAATATGAAGAATATTGCTGACAGAAAACTCTAATTTGTACTTTTCCAATGTCCCACCATTGTTTTATATCATCATAATTTATTTTTTGCATTTGCCATGTTTCCCAAAACAACTTAAAATGTGCACAAAAAACATTGTCTTGCAAAAGTTTATTGTTGAAGTACCAATACAGACTTCTTTTACTTTCATTTAAAATGACAAAATCCATTGTTATCATTTTGTGATCTGAAATAATGTTTGGAATTATATTAACATTACCCACTCTACTTCTTGAATCACTTGTAATATAAAATCTATCCAATCTGGCAGCATGAACTCTACCACCTGTGACTTTTATCCAAGTGTATTGTTTAAGCAATGGATTTTTAATTCTCCAAATATCTTCCATATTTAAACTTTTAACCACATCAGATAAAACAAGTGCTGATTTATGGTGAGGTTCTTCAGCATTTCTATCTATATTGAAATTCAAAGTGCAATTCCAGTCTCCTGCCATTATAATTATATCTCCTGAGTTAAGCGCTTTTAAAACACGACCCAATTTCTCAAATAAAAAAACTCTTTCTGTTCCATCATTAGGGGCATACATATTAACAAAAAGAAAAAGAAAATTATTTATTTCCACTCTTACTAAAAGTAACCTTCCAGGTTCTATGTCATATGTAGAAAGGATTTTTACATTTAAAGTAGAGTTAAACATGATCGCAACTCCTGCACTAACATTACAGCCATGACTTAATACATATTCTCCCTTCCACCACAATCCCCATTCAGACTCATTACTTGTATTACTGTGGGTTTCTTGAAGAAAACCAACTGCAATATTCTTAATATTTAAATATTCTGAAACTAAAGCCTGCTTTTTCTTATCTCTCAGACCATTAACATTTAGAGAACCTATTCTAAGATACTCCATGAGATAGAAAGGGTAGAGAGAACAGCAGAAGAAAAGGAGAAACACACAAATACATACAAGCCATAGTGTTTATTTAGCTTTTTCTCGAGCCCTTCTTTCATTCTCATTCCTTATACCCTGTCTTATGGTCGTTATATACTTCTTAAGTCTGTACCGTTTCTGTTGCGATAACACAGTATGGTTGTATGTTTTACGAACCCACACTACAGAGGCAACGAACTTTTCCTTATCAGGGAAAAAATCTCCTATATCTACCTTTCTCCCTTTAGTCTCGTCCAAAAAAGCATTTATCTGATCCACAGAGTACAAATCATCATTAGCTTTATAGAGATCTGACAAATCCGACAAACTCTCTTCATCCTGACTCTGCGTCATGATATCAGAGGCATCATCATCATCCTCCTCCATGCTCGCACACTGCACACCACTGACGTGTGGGCCGACTACACAATCAACAACAAGTTGTTCCTCTACAATTGCTGCAGTGCCATTTACACTACTACAACTCGGCTTTTCATTGTCAACATGATTTAAGTTACCCACAACGCTCTCACTCACCTCCAATCCATTTGTCCTTACTCGTCTTAGCCGCCGGAGCTTCATCCAAGCCTGACTTTTCCCCTCCTGGTTTCCGTTTTAACTCCACATCTTTAGGCACTGATAATTCATCCGTCTCACCACTAATCTTTGCTTCTACCGAAGTTTTCTTTTGAGGGCACGAGAGTTTTTTATGTCCGAACTCTCCACATTCAAAACATCGCAAACTCTCCGTACTTGCAAATATCAGATACGAACTATCGCCATCTTTCACTCTAAACGATACATCCAGTAATTTATCAGAAGAACTTAAAAACATGAACACTTGTCTCCTAAAAGACATCACATGTTTAAGCGCAGGATTTTTACATCCTAAGGAAACCGTTCTAACTTCGCTCACCACTTTTCCGAATCTTGCAAGTTCTCTGACAATTACCTCATTTTCAATGAACGGAGGAATGTTTGAAATAACCACTTTCGTAGCCGGAGCAAACAACGGAGTGATATTAACGAAAATTTCTTTCACCCACAGACCGTTCTCAATTACCTTGTTGACCAATGCTTCTGTTTTTAAAAAAACAACAACAGCTTTATTCATTCTTGATGCCGAGATAATATTTTCATAGCCTAACTGCTCACCAACCGCTATCAAAACATCTTCGACGGTAGCACTCGCCTCTGGCACACACCTGAAACCATGGCGGAGGGATAATGACGTCCTTCCACCCGTGGACGCCATACCTAACGCCAGGTGAACCGTGCAAAGCACGGCACGCTAGGCCCACCTTCTAGAACCCCAAACAAATCTTTACAAACAATAAAAATAATAATAATAAATAAAGAAAGAAAGAAGAAAACATACAAAAAAGTTTATAAAGAAACAGCGCACGATAGAAACGCTCTCACACACGCACCCTCCTTACTCCCAACACGCACTCACAGAGAGAGAGAGAGAGAGAGAGAGAGAGAGAGAGAGCGAGAGAGAGAGAGAGAGAGAGAGAGAGAGAGAGAGAGAGCGAGAGAGAGAGAGAGAGAGAGAGAGAGAGAGCGAGAGAGAGCGAGAGAGAGAGAGAGAGAGAGAGAGAGAGAGAGAGAGAGAGTGTGGATCAGATGGAGAGCTACAGTTTTCAGCCTCTAGAGGGCAGTAGAGAACTGAGATGTCTACTTGTCTACCATTCATTAGAAATTCAACTATTTAAAAAATTCTTTAAACCGATTCTTTCATCCATGTGTTTTATTTTTTTACATTTGACATTTTGCACCTCGTCATTTTCAGCCTGTTAAAATGTAGAATACCGTAAAACTTCAAATAATAGCCCGGGCTTTTATTATACCAAATCGTCGAACTCCACTGGCTTGTATTTGAGACAGGAGTCTATATGAGACAGGCCTTTATAATTTAGTGTTGAGATGTTGTTCATTGAGTGTAAGCCTATCTAATCTCTAAAAATGTCCAAATGCTCCACGTGAAACAGCGGTCTTCCGACCTTTTACTATTGTGTCAATTGATTTTGATTAATATGCGCGAGGGAGAGAGAGCAAGACAGCGCGCGTGTTGTTTGAAGACATGAGAGTGCAGGCGCGCTTCCGACGCGCTCTCTCTGCTCGCGCCCTATCAAGCGCAGCAGCTATTCATCACTCACCGATCAAAAAAGGCTTTGGTGGGACAAAAATTTGCTCTGACGGGTTTTAGAAGATTAAATACAAACCGAAACTATAAAACAGACCGGGCCTCTATTTGAGACCGGCTTTTATTTACCCAAACCTGCAGTCTCACCAGGCGTGTAAAAGAGACAGGCGTCTATTTGGGACTCGGCTTTTATTTGAAGTTTTACGGTAGGCTTGTGCAGATATACATAGGCTACATATGACATAATAAAGGCTTCTGTAAATAAATACGGCACCTCTGGACGAAGGCATGAGCAGAGGGGACCGGGACTTCGGATTCCAGACTCTGAAAAATTGGTGGCTGGTACCCTAGACTACATTCAAATGGAGAGAGGCCCGTGCATGACACTGGTAATGAGTTGTGTGCGTACTCAACTATAGAAAGTTGTTGGCTCCAGGATGAAGGATTCTTGGACACCAAACATCGTAACACTCTCTCCAAATCTTGGTTAGCTCACTCGGTTTGACCGTTGCTCTGGGGATGATAACCGAAGACAGACTGACTGTAGCTCCTAGTAATCTACAAAACTCCTGCCAGAATGTGGACACAAATTGGGGCCCCCTGTCAGAAACCACGTCCATCGGGAGGCCATGTAAATGAAAGACGTGATCTACGGCAGTCACCGCTGTCTCCTTGGCAGAGGGTAATTTGGGCAAGAGAATGAAATGTGCCGCCTTCGAGAACCGGTCCACTACGGTTAAAACAACCATCATGCCATTAGAGGGCGGGAGGGCATCGACAAAATCTAGCGCTATGTGGGACCAGGGTCTCGAAGGGACAGACAGCGGTTGGAGCAACCCATCAGGAGGTCGGTTAGACGTCTTACCAACAGCACAAACTGAGCAAGCCAAAACAAAACTGTGAATGTCGCGAGCCATTAATGGCCACCAGAATCGTTGCTTGACTAAGCAGCTGGTACGGTTTACTCCTGGATGACAAGCCACGTTGGAGCAATGGCCCCATCGTGTAACTTCGGACCGTAACTCTTCCGGTACAAAGAATCGACTCCGGCAACCGGGCGGAGGCGTTACCTCTTCTAAGGCCGTCTTGACCTTCGATTCGACCTCCCATGTGAGTGTTGAGATAACTGCTTTCTCGGGTAAAATGCTCTCGGGAGTAACCGGGTGTTCGGATGGATCAAAAATACGAGATAAGGAATCAGGCTTGACGTTTTTGGATCCTGGGCGGTACGAGAGAGAAAAGTAAAAAAAAAAAAGTGCCCATCGGGCCTGCCAGGAGTTGAGTCTTTTAGCAGATCTAATATATTCAATTTTCTTGTGATCGGTCCAAACGATAAAAGGTACCCCCAAAGGTACCCCCAACCCTTCTAACCAATGACACCACTCCTCCGCCAACTTAACTGCCAACAACTCTCTGTTAACAATGTCATAGTTAGGTTCGGCAGGTGATAAATGGTGGGATAAAAACGCGCAAGGGTGCATCTTGTTGTCTGTGGAAAAGCGTTGGGAGTGAACTGCACCTACCCCCACCTCTGACGCGTCGACCTCCACCACGAACTGACGTGAGGAATCAGGGGCGACTAAGATGGGAGCCGAAACAAAGCGACCCTTGAGGTTGGTGAATACAGCCTCGGCTGTATCGGACTACATGAACGTCGTTCTGGGGGAGGTCAAGGTGGTCAGAGGTGCGGCTAGTTCGCTGAAGTTGCGAATGAAACGCAGATAGAAGTTAGCGAACACCAGAAACCTTTGTAGGACCTTACACAGCCTTAACCCTGTCAGGATCCATACGCACTCCCTCAGACGAGACGATGTAACCTAGGAAAGGGACAGACTATGCATTAAAACGCGCATTTCTCCGCCTTGACAAAAAGCCCATTCTCTAGCAACCTTTGAAGCACTCGTCGGACGTGTTGAACGTGATCCTGAAGAGACGACGAAAAAAATCAATATGTCATCCAGGTAAACATATATGAATTGGTCTACCATGTCTCTCAACACGTCATTGACGAGTGTCTGGAAAACCACTGGGGAGTTGGACAGCCCGAACGGCATAACCAAGTATTCAAAGTGACCCCTGGGGGACCAATAGGAATCTCGCTAGAGAGGCCAATCTACTTCGAGTGAAACTAAAACAAGCCAATGCCCATTGGCATGCAATCATTTGCATCAGCTGCGCGTCCTCGTCAGCGCGGGTATTTAACAGCAGCTGTTATGATTGCACACTAGCTTTTTGCTTCGGAGCCAAACGCTTCATGGTAATCCTACAGAGTGTGAAGACTTGGCAAGCCTTCGTTGGATCTCTCCTTGTTCGGTGCGGGCGTTACAGCACGGCAGCGCGAGCAGTCTTGTGTCCTCTCTCTTCTGTCTGTCTTTTTTGTTGAGCAAATTCAAAAAAGCTGTTTTAACAGCTGGTAAGGTGCGCAGTTCAGCGCTCAAAGGCTGTTCTTACAGTCGGTAAGACCTGCCAGCGAGAGAGAGAGAGAGACAGCGTGCAGACGGGTGCACATTCCCGTCTGTGTTCGCAGTGACTGTTCCCCTGCGTGCTTCAGCACCAGTGAGAGTAGTCCTTAAAAGAGCTTACACAGATAGAGAGCGTCTTTTTAAAGATGTCTTTCTATCTGTGTGTTTCTGGATGCGGCCGTTACCTGGGCTCACAGGATGGTCACAAGCGCTGCCTCGTGTGTCTGGGCATTAAACACGCTGAGGCAGCGTTTGTGGATGAGTCATGTACCCATTGTGGGAAGATGACCATCGCGGAGCTACGGTCGAGACTCTTGTTCCTGCAAAGGGGCGGAGTCCCCGTGCCTCTGCCTCGATCCAATCCTCCTCAGAGGGTTGCTTCGGGCGGTGGCGGTGGCGGTGGAGCGGGTGACCTGAGGATCACGGTGAGCGCGTCTCCTTCGGGGAACCAACCCCCTAGGAGCCCTCACCCCTCTCATGCTCCGCAGCCAGTTGAGCCTCCATTGGAGAGAGCTGGACCATCCTCTAGGTGTGTACCGGTTGTCTCCTTTGGGGCTCCCAGTGACCAGATGTCGATCGCTGCATCGGAGGGTGGGTCAGACCTCTCTGCGGACGACGACTCGGCACCGCTGCCTCCTTCGGGGGTGCCAGCGGTGCCTGAGACGGACCCGGAGATGATGGCCATGCTCTCCCGGGCCGCCAACGGGGTCGGGCTCGTGTAGAATCCTCCACCGTGTCCCGAACCCTCGAGGTTGGATGATTGGTATCTTGGGGTGGCGCGCGCTGGATCTCAGCAACCCACCCCAGTGCCTTTCTTCCCGGAAGTGCATGAGGAGCTTACGGCAAACGTGGACGGCACCTTTTACTGCCAGAAACCGTTCCGGTGGCTCCTCCTCCCTCACCACCCTTGATGGCGGGGCAGCTAAGGGATACACGCGCATCCCACCAGTGGAACGGGCCGTTGCTATGCAACTGTGCCCTAACTCCACTCGGCGCGGAGAACCGTGTCTTCCTTCCCGGGCCTGTAGGTACTCGTCGGACCTATTCGACGAGGCTTACAAGGCCTGTGGGGAAGCTGCCTCTGCCATGCACGCCATGGCGTTGCTGCAGGTCCATCAGGCCAAGGCACTGAAGGACCTGCACGAGGGTGGTCATGATCCACAAGTTCTCCAGGAACTTCGTGCCGCAACGGACCTCGCGCTTCGTGCGACGAAGGTCACCGCGCGGTCAGTGGGTCGTGCGATGTCCACCTTGGTGGTCCAGGAGCGCCATCTGTGGCTGTGTCTGGCAGACATGAGGGAGGCTGAGAAGCTCCGGTTCCTCAACTCCCCCGTGTCCCAGACCGGCCTCTTCGGCGACGCGGTCGAGAACTTCGCCCAGCAGTTCTCGGCTGTACAAAAGCAGACTGAGGCCATCAAGCATATCCTGCCGCGGCGGGCAGCTGCTGCCTCCAACCCACCGCCTGCGGCTCCTCAGTCTGCTCGTCGCCGGGGGCGTCCTCCTGCGTCTGCCCCTGCTCCCGCGCTGCAGCAGCAGCCTCCACCTAAACGGCGCCGTGGAGCCAGTCGCAGGCAGGCCGCCCCGCCCGTCCAGGCCCCCGCAAGAAGGGTGGCAAAGCCAGAGGTAAGCGGCCCCAGGACGGGCGACCCGGAGATGGAAGGTACTGCTCTCCAGGAGACGATGACCGCATCGCTCCCTCCCCCGGAAGAGGGCCGGGTGGAAAATCCTGTGTTTCGTTTTGTTTGTGTTCCGCCGCTGGCCTTAAAACCAGCGGTACCCAAAATTTCAATAAAAGAGCAGTTTCTACCATCTCTGGGTCCGAAGAGGACCCGGAGAGCAGTGGGGGGACAGAATCCTCACCACTCTCATCCGCCTCCTCTGTCGCCAGTTAGCAGCAGTGTGCAGTTCGAGAACGCCTCCGAGCCGCCTCCTGCACCTCCTGCCCCGTGGAACCAGGTAAGTGCTGCACAGCACACACAGACCCTGCTGTGCAGAGGATCTCTTTTCTCGGTATGGAGTTGGATTCGGTCGCACAGACAGCGCGCCTCACAGAGCAGCGCGCTCAGTCGGTGCTGAACTGCTTGAACACGTTCAAAGGCAGGACAGCGGTCCCACTGAAATTTTTTCAGAGGCTCCTGGGGCATATGGCGGCGGCAGCAGCGGTAACTCCGCTCGGCTTGCTTCATATGAGACCGCTTCAGCACTGGCTTCACGGCCGAGTCCCGAGATGGGCGTGGCATCATGGCACTCACCGGGTGGCAATCACACCGGCCTGCCGCCAGACCTTCAGCCCGTGGTCAGACCTCTCGTTCCTTCGGGCAGGAGTCCCCTTGGAACAGGTCTCCAGGCATGCTGTGGTTTTCACAGATGCCTCCGCCACCGGCTGGGGTGCCACGTACAACGGGCATGCAGTGTCAGGGGTGTGGACGGCTCCCCAACTGCATTGGCACATCAATTGCCTCGAGTTGCTAGCAGTACATCTCGCTCTGAGCCGCTTGAAAAGGTCGCTACAGGGCAGGGACGTACTGGTCCGTACGGACAATACAGCGACCGTTGTGTACATCAACCGACAAGGTGGTCTACGCTCCCGTCGCATGTCGCAACTCGCCCGCCATCTCCTCCTCTGGAGTCAGAAGCGTCTGAGGTCGCTTCGAGCCATGTATGTCCCTGGCGTGCTCAACCGTGTGGCCGACGAGCTATCACGAGCTGTGCTTCCGGGAGAATGGCGACTCCACCCCCAGGTGGTTCAGCTGATCTGGAGAGAGTTCGGAGAGGCTCAGGTAGACCTGTTTGCCTCTTCAGAGACCTCCCACTGCCAGCTGTTTTACTCCCTGACCGAGGGAACACTCGGCACGGACGCACTGGCGCACAGCTGGCCCCGGGGCCGCCGCAAATATGCGTTTCCCCCAGTGAGCCTACTTACACAGACACTGTGCAAAGTCAGGGAGGACGAGGAGCAGGTCCTTCTGGTGGCTCCCTATTGGCCCACCCGGACTTGGTTCCCAGAACTCATGCTCCTTGGGACAGTCCCTCCCTGGCCCATTCCTCTGAGGAAGGATCTTCTGACTCAGAGACGGGGCACCCTATGGCACCCGCGTCCAGACCTCTGGAAACTCCATGTCTGGTCCCTGGACGGGACGCGGAGGTTCTAGGTGACTTACCCCCTGAGGTACTTAACACCATCACTTCAGCACGGGCGCCGTCCACGAGACGTGTTTACGCCCTGAAGTGGAACCTGTTCATCGAGTGGTGTTCTTCTCGCCGAGAAGACCCCCGGAGATGTTCGATAGGGTCTGTGCTTTCCTTCTTGCAGCAAGGGTTGGAGCGAAGGCTGTCTCCATCCACCCTCAAAGTACATGCTGCCGCTATTTCAGCTTATCACGACCACATAGATGGCAAAACAGTGGGGAAGCACGACCTGGTCGTCAGGTTTCTTAGGGGGGCGAGACGATTAAATCCTCCTCGACCCCCCTCCATACCCTCTTGGGATCTTTCCCTGGTGATTCGAGCACTTCAGGATGTTCCCTTTGAGCCTCTGCAGTCAGTAGACTTAAAGCTTCTTTCCATGAAGACTTTGCTGCTGGTTGCACTGGCCTCTGTCAAGAGGGTAGGAGACCTGCACGCATTTTCGGTCGACGAATCGTGCCTAGAGTTCGGGCCGGGTGACAACCATGTGGTACTAAGACCCCGGCCTGGCTATGTGCCCAAGGTTCCTACCACTCCCTTCAAAGACCAGGTAGTGAACCTGCAAGCGCTGCCTTTGGAGGAGGCAGACCCAGCCCTGGCTTTGCTCTGTCCCGTTCGCGCTCTGCGTATGTACGTGGACAGAACTCAAAGCATCAGGACCTCAGACCAGCTCTTTGTCTGTTACGGAGGCCAGCAGAGGGGAAAGGCTGTCTCCAAGCAGAGGATGGCCCACTGGATAGTGGATGCCATCGCCTTGGCTTACCAAGCTCAAGGCGTGCCCTGCCCGCTCAGGTTGCATGCACACTCCACGAGAGGCGTTGCATCCTCCTGGGCGCTGGCACGTGGCTCCTCGCTAACAGATATCTGTAGAGCTGCGGGCTGGGCAACACCTAACACGTTCGCTAGATATTATAGCCTACGTGTAGAGCCGGTCTCCTCCCGTGTTCTCACCCTAAACGGGTAGAAGCACCGAGAGGCCCGGCTCTGTCGGCTTGCTGCACCCTACTGTGCACCCTTATTGCTCCAGAGTGAAAAACCTGTTGAGTCCTCCAAAATCCCCTCGGGCCGGACATGGCGGAGCGTCCAGGTGCCAGGCCTTTATCCGCTGAATCCTTGAGAACCGGATCTGGGCTGGGTTCCATATGTGTGACCCTACGGGGATCCCATATGTGTATATTTTCCACGGCTGCTCCTAACGGAAGCCTGTGTCTTTCCCTTGGGCTAAGTCACCCACTATCTCATATGTAGTACAGCCTTCGGGCTAGTCCATATGTATTCCCCACATAACTCCTTGAAGTAAGTGGCTTCCGCAGCGTCCTCCTTTCTAACTGAAGGGCACGCTTTCCCAGTGTTATCCAATAATCTCACTGTATGGGTTATTACGGAACAACAGTGACAGATACACTCTGTGTGTAGCCTCCTCCTATCGTCCTTCTAGGCAAGAAGGTGTAGAGGCTTGCATGGGGCGCTGGATGGGGTGCAGCAGCTGTGGCGCTTTGGTAGGGATTCCTATTGGTCAGTCTGACCTACGTTGTAGTGACTGACCGATAGGGAACGTCTCGGTTACATGTGGTAACCCTCGTTCCCTGAGGGAGGGAACGGAGACGTAGGTCCCGTCGCCACATCTGCTGCCGCCCACCGGGGGGCCAGCTTTTTCAGGTTTGGCTCCTCAGCAAAAAAACAGTGTGCAATCATAACAGCTGCTGTTAAATACCCGCGCTGACGAGGACGCGCAGCTGATGCAAATGATTGCATGCCAATGTGCATTGGCTTGTTTTAGTTTCACTCGAAGTAGATTGGCCTCTCTAGCGAGATTCCTATTGGTCAGTCTGACCTACGTCTCCGTTCCCTCCCTCAGGGAACGAGGGTTACCACATGTAACCGAGAGGTTTTCCATTCCCTTCCTGATGTGAACCAAATGATAGGTATTACGTAAATCCAGTTTTGTGAAGACGGAGGCTCCCTGCAACCGCTCGAAGGCTGAAGACATCAGCGGCAAAGGAAAAGTATTCTTTACCGTGATGTTGTTCAACCCTCGGTAATCAATACACGGTCACAGAGAGCCATCCTTCTTCCCCACAAAAAAGAACCCCGCCCCCACTGGAGAAGAGAAAGGACGGATGAATCCAGAGGCTAGAGAATCAGAAATATATTTCTCCATGGCCTCCCTTTCCGGAACAGAAAGTGAGTAGAGTTTGCCCTTAGGCTGAGACTTACCTGGGAGTAAATCTATGGCACAGTCGTAGGGACGATGCGGAGGAAGAGAAGCAGCACGGGACTTACTGAACACCTCCTACAGGTTGAGGTACTCTGCGGGCACGTTTGATAAATTCACCGCCTCTTTCTCCAAAACAGAACTAGACACAGACGAACAGGCAGACACAAGACAAGACTTATAACATGGAGTGCTCCAAGCTGAGACGGAATTGTGTCCCCAGTCAACTATGCTGTACCAGCCCAGGACAATGGGAGCCAGAGGTGAGTCCAGGAGGGGAAATTATATCTGTTCAGTGTGGTTGCCGGATGTGACACCCAATGTATTATTAAAGATAAATAAATGGAAACCTTTGCCAAATTAGTTGTAAACTGATGCATTTTGACAGTTAAGTTGAAAAATGATTGACAAATCAAATGACTGGTTAATAACAGATAATAATAAATTAAATAAATATTTAACCTGCTTTTTTACAGGCTAGGAATTCAGATTTAAATGCTTTCACTGTTATCCTGAATAATTAATAATGTTTAAAATGCGTGGAATTATTAAAAAATAACTCCATGAATTATATTAATTATTTATTAAATGATAAAGACCTTCTGCCACAGTTCTGAGGGGAATCTCAAGAATCTCACTTTTAGCAATTTTTATTTCAAAATAAAAACATTTTCTTACCAGATCTGAATTAATTACTAGTTGTTGTGGAACATATAGAACTTAAAAAAAAAATTTAAAAAAATTTTTACTTACTATTTTATGTTTGTTAACATTTGAATTGCATTATTTACAACACACAAATAACTTTATTTATTTCTGTGTGTACATACAGTGTCTTTATTTGTAACCTTTACCTTGCATCATCTTCTCTACTCCAGTCTGATCCATTGGGATCTAGGTTATAATATGTTATTAAAGCTTCATTAGAATGTAAACATGCTTCTACTGTGTAATTTACTGCACTATTCTCAGACAAGGCAGAGACATTGTGATTCATTGTATGTGGATTATCTCTTCTGTTCAAGACCGAATAAATTGTGTGGATGAAATAATGCATCTGTTGTGTTCACCTTTCTAAAATAAGCTGAAATTCTTGTATCTTGTATAATTGCTTGTATTTTGATTTTACATATCGTAAACTCATATTTTTACAGAGTAATGTGTAATTTTACATACAATATCAAGTAATATTTTACAGATTCTTTCTGCAAAATTAGAAAACACATGAGACTCTATGCCCCTGAACCTTCAGTAAATTGCGAATGAATTTTCAAGCAGTACAAGTGTCACACATACGGCCTGTTTTGTTTTCGTTTTCATGGAAACCTGTTTGGAACCTGTTTGAACTATGTCATCATTATCATCATATGGGCTAAACCGTCCGTGACAGAATACCAGACCAAAGTTAAAAATGGAGATTGCCTCCATAAATATGGCCCAAATGGGGAATTTTCACAGGTCCTCAGGGTCTGTAATTTTTATTTTTCAAAAAAAAAAGCAGAGACCTGGAGGATTATGTGCAGGAGTTTGTGAATGTCTGCCATCGTGTCATGTGTAGCGACATTGTGCACATGGAAGGATTTTGGAGCATACTGGAAGACACGATTTGACTGGTTATGCCCGTGGAGATCCTTAAAGTTATTTAAACTTAAACATGTTAAAAAGTTATAGTTATCCAAAGTGGCCAATAGGGCGTCTATGTATGTATTATGTCTATGTTGTAGCATATGGCTTTGCTTCATGAAAGGCTCCACCCCAAAACAAAACAAAAGGTCACACCCACTTCAGCACCTCATTTCATTGAACAGACATATCAGGTGACATTATATATTTTAAAATATGTAAAAAAAATAAAATAAAAAAATAAAAACTTAAATATCCCCTGCCCACCAAACACACGACAGTAGCCAGAACAACTTTTCTGTAGGATATCACAAGACACACGCAGGCGAATGTACGCAATTTCCCACAAAAACCATTGCGGGCCTAATTCTAATATCTAAACACTTATAATCCATAGGGAATCAGGGTAGGACAAAAATACATTTTGGGAGAAGGATTGATGATGCATTGACACATTGTTTACATTTAGTTAATTCTGAACAAAAAAAGCTACATAGTGTTACCTTTACTATGATAACCCTGATGCAAACACATTTAGTCTTCCTCTGTGAATTGACAGAATGACCCTAGATTCATGTGAAGCTGCTTTAACTGTTGAACATTCACAGCAATATAAACTTATCAAGTGTGAAGGTGCTTTACATGATGTCTAAAGCTCTGATATGAAATTTGTAGATCTAGATAGTATGAACTACAGAAGCGTTACAATGTACGGGTACGGCAATGCTGCTGTCTCCACTTGAGGTTAAGAAAACTGTGAGAATTGAGATACAAAAACATATAAAGGTATTGACACTTGGTTCAGTTAAACATCCACTCTAGACAAAGGTGAGAGAACCAACCAGTGGAACATATTTGTGGTTTTGGTTTAGAACCTCAGCTGAGTTTCTCCACTCTGCAGCCGAAAGGCCTTTTTTTTTTTTTTTTTTATAATTTTTATTTTAGTAAAAAATGTGACAACTAGCACCAGTCTCCAACGTCTGATATTACAATGTAAAATTATTTATTCTTGACATGAATAACATCAAGCACATGATATTTTAAAAACATGTTATATAATCAAACACAGATGCTGTCGCTTGCTTAATATCATCCACCTCCGTGAACTGAAAGAGCAACAAAGAAAACAATATTTACATTAAGCTTTTTATTAATATTAACAATAATCAAAACAAGAGGCTCTATGATTTCTTCAAATAACAGCTCAGCAAGAATTCTTAACAATTATCGAAACTTACAGTAATGAATTTTACTAAAACTATTAATGATGGTTTCACATATTTTACCTTATTGTGATGTTAGTCGGTTTGGATCATGAGGCTGATATATAACTCGTGTCTGAAGTAGATCAGGATCATATTTTTCCAACTGTTCTGTTTTTCCAACAGCAAAAACTAAAAATGTGACAATATTTACTCAAGGGTCGATTATTCTGTTTTAAATGATAAAGATATATTTACTGTATATGAAGACACCTAATAACCAAAATATAAAATAAAAAAATAAAAAAGTAATGAAACCCTTCATATGCCTAAGAAGAGTGTCATATTGATATTTTAGGACTACAGTATATCTCATTTGCTAATTAAGTTTTTAATTAAAGAATAACTCACCGATCAGCACAATGAGCAGAAACCCGTTGATCAGTCCAGATATGATGATAATAATCTGAGATCGTTTCTGATTCTGATCAATAAACTCCACCACTGTCTGATTGTGACATTCGGTTAGTTGAGTTGATTCTGTAAAGAAAGTGTTCAGAGTAACAGTAATAACCGACTGACTTTAATATTTATATTCACCTCCGTCAAGTCAAGTCAAGTCAAGTCACATTTATTTATATAGCGCTTTTCACAATACAGATTGCATCAAAGCAGCTTCACAGTGATAACATGAAAGTAGTACAACACAGTTCAATAATATTGTTGAATATTAAATATCCCCAACTAAGCAAGCCAAAAGCAAGGCGACAGTGGCAAGGAACCAAAACTCCATCAGATTGGATGGAGAAAAAAACCTTGGGAGAACCCAGGCTAGTCAGGGGCCAGTTCTCCTCTGGCTAACAATCATAGGGTTTTAAAGAAGCTTTACAGTAAGTGCATATCAGAAGTATCTAGAAAAAATACATTTAGTTAATCATGTAATATTAAGGGGATAACATATCGCCGGCGTTGAGTCGTCTCTTCGCAGGCGTTGAGTCGTCTCTTCACAGGCGTTGGTCTTCTCATCACAGGCGTTGGGGCATCCGAAATCCCCGTGAGAGGCAGGATACAAAACTGGAGCCTACGAACGCCATTTTTCTCGGGACAAGCGTCCCGAGATAACAGCAGAAAGGCAGATGGGAAATAATTAGCATAGCTGATGTTCATAATGATTTCCATTACACGGGAGTAGGTGTTAGAAAACCATAATCTCACAACTCTCCGCAACCCAAACTCTCCGCAACCCAACCGCAACCATACGGACCGACCCGTTTGTCTATAAGGCTGTCGAGCCCCACTGGTGCGTTAAGCAGTTTCAGTGGCAAACGGTTCCGTATGGCATAGCAGAGGACTAAAAGGTAAGCATTATGTGAATGCTTGACTAAAGAGACACGTCTTTAGTCTAGTTTTAAACTGTGTCAGCGAGTCAGAGCATCGGACCGTATCGGGAAGGCTATTCCAGAGTTTTGGAGCTAAATGCGAGAATGCCCTCCCTCCTTTCGTGGACTTCGATATCCTAGGAATGACCAGAAGCCTTGAATTTAGTGATCTTAGAGAACGCGGTGGATTGTAGGGCGAAAGAAGGTCCGTTAAGTACATAGGAGCTAAACCATTAAGGGCTTTATAGGTCAGTAGTAGTACTTTGTAATTGATACGGAACTTAATAGGTAACCAGTGCAGAGATGATAAAATCGGTGTTATATGATCATATTTTCTTGATCTAGTAAGAACTCTAGCGGCTGCATTTTGCACTAACTGTAGCTTGTTTATTGAGGATGCAGGACAACCAGCTAATAAAGCATTACAGTAATCTAGTCTCGAGGTCATGAATGCATGAACTAACTTTTCTGCATCAGAAACAGATAGCATGTTACGTAATTTAGCAATGTTTCTAAGGTGGAAAAAGGCTGTTCTTGTAACAGATGAAATATGATTTTCGAAAGACAAGTTGCGGTCTAGTATAACACCCAGGTCTTTTACTGTAGTGGAAAAAGTAACAGGACATCCTTCTATATTAAAGTCGTATTGTAAGAGGTTTTGTGTGTAGTTTTTTGGACCAATAAGTAATACCTCCGTTTTATCTGAGTTTAATAGCAGGAAATTACGCGTCATCCAGCATTTTATATCTTTGAGACATTCTGTCAATTTAGATGAGGTAATGTTTTCATCTGGTCGTGATGAAATATATAATTGAGTGTCGTCAGCATAACAGTGGAAATTAATTCCATGTTTTCTTATAATATTACCAAGTGGCAGCATATATATTGAGAATAGCAGAGGGCCTAGCACCGATCCTTGCGGTACTCCGTAGTCTACTGACGTTAACTTTGATTTTCCCCCGTGTAAAGAGACAAAATGATAACGGTCAGATAAGTACGATCTAAACCAGCTTAATGCCTGTCCCTGAACACCAGTGTAGTTTTGTAGTCGATCCAAGAGTATTTTATGATCTATAGTGTCGAACGCGGCGCTAAGATCAAGTAGGACAAGTATTGAGATACAGCCTTGATCCGAAGCTAAGAGTAGATCATTTGTAATTTTAACTAGCGCAGTTTCTGTACTATGATGCGGTCTGAATCCTGACTGGAATTTTTCATAGATATCATTTTCTTGCAAAAAAGAGCACAGTTGAGCGGATACAACTTTTTCTAGTATTTTGGACATAAATGGAAGATTTGAAATGGGTCTGTAATTAGCTAGGTTATTTGGATCTAGTTGCGGTTTCTTAATGAGAGGTTTTATTACTGCCAACTTAAATATTCTTGGAACATGACCTAAGAATAAAGACGAGTTAATAATATTGAGAAGAGGCTCTTCCACTACAGGTAACACTTCTTTCAGTAGTTTAGTGGGTATTGGATCTAATGAGCATGTTGTTGGTTTAGATGCAATGATAAGTTTATTTAGCTCTTCCTGTCCTATCGTTGTAAAGCGGTGTAGTTGTTCTAGAGGGGCCATAATTGAGGTTGAAGCATAAGAGACCATAGAGGATTGTACATTTATAATTGTGTTTCGAATGCTTTCTATTTTCTCATTGAAATAATTCATAAAATCATTACTACTAAACTGTAACGGTATATTTTGCTCTGGTGATGTCTGTTTATTTGTTAGTCTAGCCACGGTGTTAAATAAGAACCTTGGATTATTTTGGTTATTTTCTATTAGTTTGCGGAGGTGCTCAGCCCTGGCTGTTTTTAGAGCCTTTTTATAACGTGACATACTGTCTTTCCACGCGATTCTAAAGACCTCTAAATTAGTTTGTTTCCATTTACGCTCTAGGTTACGAGTTTCTCTCTTGATATCATGCGTAACACTGTTGTACCAGGGTGCTTTAGTTTTCTCTTTAGCCTTTTTTAATCTAATTGGTGCAACAATATCTAATGTACTAGTGAAAATGGTGCTCAAACTGCTAGTCATTTCCTCTAGTTCATCTGTTTGTTTGGGTTCACTGAACAGCTGAGATAGATCAGGTAAGCTATTTGAGAATCTATCTATAGTGATTGGAAGGATTGTTCTGCCTGGTCTATAACGTGGCGCAACATGACATATTTCAGCAGTACGTATTATGCACGTTACCATGTAATGATCAGTGACATCATCACTTTGCGGTATAATATCTATATCAGTTGGATTGGTTCCATATGATATAATTAAATCTAGTGTATGATTTAGACGATGAGTGGGACCACGGACGTTTTGCTTGACCCCAAAGGAGTTTAATAAATCTGTAAACGCAGCCCCTAACGCATCATTTTTATTGTCTACGTGTATGTTAAAATCTCCAACAATTATTGCTTTATCGACATTGACCAATAGATCCGAGAGAAAGTCTGCAAACTCTTTTAGAAATTCAGCATATGGCCCTGGAGGTCTATATACAATAGCCAAGGCTAGAGATAATATGGATTTCTTTCTTACATCTAAGAGCGTAACATTTAGCATAAGTACTTCAAACGAATTAAATCTGTGACCTGTTTTCTGAGAAACATTAAGAATATCTTTATAGATTGTTGCAACACCGCCACCGCCATATTCACCTCCGTGTGTGGAAAATTATGTTGTTCATGAGTGTATAAAAATCCTGAAGTAGTTCATAACAAATGTAATTATTCACACTGTACATCAATATGTTCTGATCAATAGAGGAGTAAATGAACTCACCGGTGAAGTGCAGTCTGGTGCTGTTGCTGAGTTTTGGAGGTGTGCGTGTGTTCATACAGTAATAAACTCCTAATTCATCAGCAGTCACATTATTAATAACCAGACGGTGTTTAAATTGCAGTGAATATTTCTTTCTGAGTGCATTATTTGAGTAAAAAGGTGATATTGGTGTTGGGAATGACCGTAGAATCACTGTTGGAGGATCTGGTGTTTTCAGTAAAATCCAATAAACCTCATTTTCATCAAGATCACAGTTTATGGTCACATTTGATCCCAAATCAGTGAGTTGATTTGAGACTGCAGCTCGACAACAGATTAACACATCTATAAGATACAAATAAATAAATAAACATGCATCAAATTCAATATTACCCAATTAAAACCACTGTAAATATATAACAATATGACTTATGATAAAACAATTTAGTTTAAGTTGAAAAGTGCATGTAAATATATTGTTATATAAAACTCACAGAGCTGAAGCTGAATGATCTTCATGTTGTCGAGATTAAAACACATCAGAATGATTCTGCTTCCCTCTACACAACATTAAGATGAATCTACTGCAGCTCTGAAGAAAACACAGGAAGACAAAAAACCTTCCACATCAAGCGGAGGAAGTCAAAAACTCTGACCACAACATCTAATGCCCTTATTACCATCAACACTTTAATAATCAAATGTATCTTTGTGTGTTTCTTTATTTGTGCTTTTATAACCACTGTTTTCTTTAGCTTTTTGAGCTTGTTTGATCTTGAATACACCTTTAATGAAACACGTCAAGTTCATGTGTACTTGACGTGTTTCATTAAAGGTGTATTCATCTTTAAAAGAGGTAAAGTTTGCTTCTAATTTCAATCAAAATAAATATTGAAGAGTCATCTGACATGAGATGAAGACTGTAAACGTAGTATTATAAAAAAAAGTGTTTTAAAGGGATAGTTCACTTTGACATTCATTTTTGGTATGTTTTAGCTTACCTCAAGGGCATCCAAGATGTAGGTGTCTTTGTTTCCGCAGTAGTTTCAATTTTGATATTTTAGGTCAAACCGTTCTTGTCTGTCAGTCATATAATGCAGGTCTATGGTAACTTCCTCAAAGAGCATGCACAGAGAAGTCCAAATTAAACATTATTTAATGACTCGTAAATGTAAGTACACATTGATGGCCTAAGACACGAAACGAGCGGTTTGTGTGAGAAAACGAACAGTATTTATATCGTTTTTACCTCTTGTAACCACAGCCACGTCCAAGTGATCTGAGGGCGCGGGCGCTTCGGTCTGCGCAAGGGAGTCATTAAATCTTATTAATTTGGACTTCTCTGTGCATGCTCTTTGAGGACGTTACCATAGACCTGCATTATATGACTGACAGACAAGAACGGTTTGACCTAAAAATATCAAAATTGAAAATACTGCGGAAACAAAGACACCTACATCTTGGAAGCCCTTGAATAAGCTAAAACATACCAAAAATGTATTTCAAAGTGAACTATCCCTTTAATTACATATTATGCAGGTCACCCTCATAATATATATATATATATATATATGTTGAAATGACGTGCACTGTGTGTTTTACTATTCTTCGGAGAGATCCTCATGCTCATAAAGTGCTATATTGTTGACATTTTTATTGGCCTTTTTTTATTACCCTGTTTGCCTCTGCGGTAAATAAAAGTTTATGATTATCATGATAATTGTCTTGAGGCCTTTTGTATAGATATGAGGAGGACTCAAATGCAGTGAGGAGAAGTGAAAATGTTTATTAGAAAACTTAATGAACAATATAATAAATTCAGTGACACAGCTAGTGAATAATAGTGAAGCCTCTCCGATCGCCAGTTCCAGTGAGAACAGCCCGCAATCCTGCGGACGTGAAGAGAAGTGGAGACCACCGTCAGACTGAGAGAACCCAGGATAGTCCAGCAATAGACGAGGACAGGAACCAGCAGGAGAGCAGTCCTGCACCGATCCGCACATCTAGGTATCCTGAACAGACATCACTGTAGCACAGCAAACACAGACAGACCAGAAACACATACACAACATAAAACAATCCACTGACAAATACTGGTAGACAGATCTGGGGATGGGTAGAGGAAACGAGTGACAAGTGGGGAAGATCAGCTCGTGATTGTGCTAATTGCCACGGCACCGTCACGAGCTGCAGAAATGACAGGACCAAAACAAACAACAGAGAGGGACCGCGGTGACACCCTGACCCGTGACAGATAATACATATTTTGGTCACAAAAGTATTATCTGATATAGGGAGCAAATATTGGAATAGTTTACCGCAGTCAATAAGACAATGTTCTACTTATCACACTTTGAAAGATCATCTGAAGAAGTGGCTTATGATGAATCAGTTGTGTAAACATTTTTCTTAGAACTTTTAATGTGTTTGGGGTATTTGACTGTAGTATCAGTGAAGTTTAAATAAAACTGTTTAACACCAGCGTAAAGTGCATAAGAGTCAGTGAAACAGGCCGGCTGCAGAGAAATATCCACTAAAACACCTGATTCTAGATCTGTGGCTGAAAAACAAACATCTTCAAGGTCGATTGTGTGGAGCGACTCAGAAGACCTGTCCATAAAGTCTGTTGAACAACTCACAGTTACAGAGTTGCTTTGCAAATGAAAAGTGTGTGTGGATCAGGTGGAGAGCTACAGTTTTCAGCCTCTAGAGGGCAGCAAGGAACTGAAATGTCTACTTTACAGTTGCCATTCATTAGAAATTCAACTATTTTAAAAATGCATTATATTAATCGTAAGATTAATCATAAATTAATCTTATTATGACCGATTCTTTCATCCATGTGTTTTATTTTTTGACATTTGACATTTTGCACCTCGTCATTTTCAGCCTGTTAAAATGTAGAATAGATATATATATATATGCAGATATGCAAATAGGCTAGATATGACATAATAAAGGCTTCTGTAAATAAATACAATTTAAATGACCATACTTTTATTTAATACACATGTGTAAGTACATCCATGTGCATTTATATGTAAATGTATTATTCATTTAATGAATATAACTGTTCATTTGAAAGTGCTGAACAGAGTGATAAATGTTTAATATGAAAATAAATGTCATTTGGTTATATTATATGTGTATTTTATCTTATTTGACCATAATCATGATCGTTTGCAATGTAACTTCTGCATCTTCCGCACGTAAACCACACATGGGACTAATTAAACTCAATAATAATGCTGGGTCCTCAACACCTTTTTTTTTTTTTTTTTTTTTTTTTTACAGAATTTAATTGAGTCAATCCTCTTGCAGTGCTGTGCAGTAGATATGCTCACTGACAGGTGGGTACATTTCCCTCTCCACTTCCTGTAAAGTGATGTATCGATGCTTTCTTACTCCGTATGTTGTTCGCAGTGCCAATCGGACTGAACATGTACCAACCGAGCCAGAGGGAAGGGGTGGAGAGACTGAGCGCAGTGGATGGATTAAAACATGACTGTTTTTATCAATAAAATTCTCGCACCAAACTGCTTTAAGTTCATTTGGTTACTTGAGAATCTTTGGAGAATTTTTACAACTCCACAGCCAGTTTCAGTTACATTAGAAACTTACAACTTAAACACTTTGTTTCAGTGACAGAAACAACAAATTTGCCACAACTGAATCTGTCGACACTGCCTGATTCAGTTCCTTTAGAAATGCTCACAGAATTGTGAAAAATTAGGCTTACACTTTATTTCCACTATGTTTCTTAACCGTCCAAGCTTTTCCTAGCTGACTGGTATGTCAAAGTAAGAAAAAGAATGTGGTTGTAAGTAAAAAGTTTGCGGGGTTGCTGTGACATACAAAGCACATCGGGGTCAATGTTGAACTGAAACCAAACCATTCTTAACTCAAACATTTTGTGTAGTTTGCAAAGGCATTTCAGCCCATTATCTGAGATATTCTCAGTGTCTCAAATCTGCTTTGTTCAGGATGTGGTCACCCTGAAATGTGTGGACACTATTATAATCAAGTTCTTTCAGGTGATGTGGCTATTTCTTTTTTGCTCAATCTGTTTATGAAACTTTTACAATAACATGATACATGTACAAGAAAACAGTGAAATATATCATTCCCATCCCGTCCTACTCATAACCACAAACACAAAGAAAGAAAGGGAAATAAAGTCTAATTATAGAGTGCATGTTAAGCATTTACAAATATTAAGTACATACAGGTGTTTAGACACGTGTCAGGGTTCTGTCACTTCTGTCTAGTCTATCTCTTGGTTTTGTGACAGAGCCCTGACACACCTGTTTTATCTTGTCTGTGCCTTGTTTCATGTACTTTCGTGTCTTGTGCTGTGTAGCACACAGCTTGTGTTTTACACTAGCTGTGTGCTTTCATGTTGTCATGTTTTGTGTGAACACGTGGCTTATGAGTGTTTTCATTAGCTGCGTGTTCATGTCTCGTTTTGTGTGAGCACATGGCTGGTGATTGGTTTTACTGGCCATGTGCTTGTGTTCAAGTCACGTTTGGTGTGAGCACATTGCTTGTCATGTATAGGCTTGTTTGAGATATGCGCCTTGCCTCGCCTGAAATGTAGTCGAGAGTAGCCTAGGCGGCTGCAGTGAGAGGAGGAGTGAAAAAAGCACAGGCAAGCCGGACAGATCGCTCTTCTCGCAGTGGATCTGACACCTGTGAGATCAAAGGCGGATATCGCGGGATTCACACTCGTGCACGGTGTTGCTAATAAACTGGATGTATTTTAAGTTTTGTTGCTTGAATATGAAAATAAATATAATGAACAAGACACCCAAAGTACTTATTTAATTCCATTTTAAATAGGCCTATATGTTTATGAATCATTTTTTTTCTTTACAGATATGTTTTTTTTTTTAATTTTTTTTTTTTAAATTACATCACATAGATCGCACTGTCAGAGAGTTTGGGGATATCCACACATAATCTATACACATAAAACATGATATCAGAGTTTTAAAATCAAACATTTTAAAAGAGAACAATACATCACGGTTGTTTAAACCAATGAGCATTAAGCTGTGCCGTCAGCAAGTCGTTTCCCATCATGCTTTTGATCAGCGCAGTCGGTGGAGAGCAACTGCGCGCGACTGCAGAATCCGACACGTGCGCCTTGCGGTCGCGAGAGTTTTTTGACACACGTCAGCATGACATCAGAGCAAGGCGGACCGCACTCGGACACATTTCTAACCGGCATGCATCTCGCGCTGATCACCGGTGATCGGTTCTGCGCAGATTTTGCTCATCTCAAACAAGCCTAATGTTTCCTTGTGCCATGTGCTCTCCTGTTGATTGTCTAGCCCCTCCCATCTTGTTACCTGATTATTGATTCATTTGCCCCACCTGTCCTCCCTCGTTACCTCCTTTGTTTGGTCTCCCTATTTATTCTCCCTGTGTTTGCAGTCCTGTGCTGTTTCGTTGTCGTATGTACCTGGTGTGTTACCCCTTGTGTCAGTCAAGTCAATTGTTTTCCCCTACGGGGTAGTTTTGTTTGTATTTGTTTTGTTATTATCATTAAAGAACCCATTATCTCTGCACCTGAGTCCTCGCTCCTTTCACCTCCACCACACCTGACAACATGAACAGAAAATCACACGTCCCAGCAGATTCGAGCCACGATCATGATCTTAATGTTTAGAAAGGATGTAGAGGTAGTACTAGCACATCCAGAAAAATAGACAATGAATGGGTCCCAGATCTCTGAAATTATACCAGTGTTGACTTTAATCTTACACCTGATTTTTTCCAAATGAATAAAGTTCATTGCAACTCGGACAGTCGCCAAAAGATGGAGGAAAATTTTGTTTCCATAAAAGGGGAATTTAGTCAGTAAAATTAGGAAAGCGAAAGCGTTTACATTATATCCGGGTAGGCCAGTGACATTTGGGTCCAAAAAGTGAGTCCAAAGAATCCAAAAAGTGCACACTCTGTTTCCCTTGACACCGAGGAGAAGCAATTAAAAATCGATAGTATATCAATATTAAATCACCCGGGGCCTGATGGCAACCATAACAAAGGGGATCGCCTCACGCCTCACTTTTGCCAAATAAATGGTGAATACATTTTAATATAATGAGCATGTGTCGTGCACAGATAGAAGATGTGGGACACGGGACAGGATCTGGTTCCAAGACTCGTCTTCAAATGTAAGGCAAAGATCTGATTCCCACTGCTGTTTAATAAAGAGAGAGAGGAGGCAGAGATGGAAGAGATCAGTCCAGACAATTCACCCCTTTTGTCTAGGGATACTTAGGATTCGGAAAGTCAGGGAATTCATTTTCAATAAAGTTTTGGAGTTGCAAATATCTATATAAAAAAGTACTTTAGAAAGGGAGAATTTTTGCATCAGCTGTGTGAAACTGGGAAAAATATGATCAATACAGATGTCATTTGCATTTGCATGTATTAAATGCTTTGTCATTAAGTGAAGGGGGAGGGTTGCAAATAATTGGTGAAACCACCAGCAAATGCTGAGGCCGAAATGGGTTCAAAATTGGGACCAGATTCGTAATGATTGCCGGACGATGGGATTACCATAAGGACAGCGCGAGACTCCAGACTGGGGAACAGGAACCCTCTTCAATACTATCCCAAGCCGGTACCCCAACGAAGAGCCCAAAATGAGTCTGAAAACAGTATAATGTAGAGTGTATCTTTGCTGCCCAGTAGTAAAATAAAAAAATAAGGAAGGGCAAGCCTACCCAAAAGCTTTGGTTTCTGAAGGATTTCCCTGTGAATTCTGATTTGTGCCTTTTGTTCTTAAAGTCTTAAAGAGGATTTGGGTATGCAAATTGGAAACAAAATCTAGGTAACATGTTCAACTTCACTGCATTCACGTGTCCGGCCAAAACCCACAGCAGGCCAAAAACCATAATACATGTACAGATAGAGTCATGAGGTTTGTGGAGGAGAAAACTGAGCGCACCATTTGACTATAATTTCCACACCAATAGATTTGCTAATCTATTGAAATACTTTTCCAATTCATTTCTTGCGAATTCTGACTTGATATGAGTTTTTAAAGGGATACTTCACCTCTGGAAAGATAAATGTGTATTTAAAATGGGTCATTTATGTAGAAGAAATGTGAAATTATTTTTGAATTTGGAGCTTTCTAGACTGAGAAAAGCCAGAAAATGTATTTTTGGCTTATGTGGATGAAAGACAACAACTCCCAGAATGCACTTGCTTCGCTGCCGTAGGAGGCCACGCCTACTGGTAACAGAGCGCAGTAGTTAAACAACAAGTCTAGGCTACTAGTGAGTCTCCGTGATGAGTCTGCCCGGGATTTCGAGATCGGCCAAAATGATTCGGCTTTTGCGTTCTACAGTCGCCATTCATTATGTTTACTGTGGCGAGCAGGACGAGTGAGGGCCGCGGGAGAACGGCGCGAGGCCGGTGGCGTGATTACCGATGAGCGACACCTGTGAGACGCACCGCTCTCGTATCTCTCACAGAGGAGCGTGAATTTTCTTAGCAATGTTAAAACGCACATCAACCGATCACTTGTTTAGCGTTCAGGTAAACACTACATTCAGATTCACCAATCGGAATGAATTCAGTTAGATTGAAACAAAAGGTGTGCATGCAAACAATGAATGGCGACTGGAGAAAGCTGAATCCCGGACATTTTGTACAATCTCGACGGCCGGACATGTCCGGGAAAAAGAGGATGGTAACCCTTACCACTCAGCTTTCTCCACAGAACAAGAGCCTGCTAGCTTAGCTTCCAAAAAAAAGAGCCTGCTAGCTTAGCTTCCAAAAAAAAGAGCCTGCTAGCTTAGCTTCCAAAATGACGATTTTTGCATCATAGGAGGATTTTTTTCCCAGACAAAAAATACATAAATCTCTCGTCTCAGGGGGATATGAGGGTTGAAAGCATGGTAATTCGAAAATACTACAGGTTTTCTACTAATACAGGTTTTCTACTAATACAAATCCTGAAGTATTCCTTTAAGTGGTTCTCCTGCAAAAAGCCAATATGAGTATTTATATGTTCTTAATGTGATAAGACCTTGCTGTTCGGACCGTTGATACAGGATACCATAAACGCTCTTCTCACTTGTGTGTATGACAAACATTGAGTTCAGTTTCCACATCAACACCACTGCTTAGTAGTCAATGAAACGCCTCCTACTGGCATCAGGTCAACTTTTTGCAAACTACTGATTAAAATTAAACTGAACGCCTGTGTGTTTCAGAAACCGTATGCTGACAATAGGCACCAAAAGTATTTTTTTTCCCAAATACTACAAAAAAAAAAAAAAAAAAAAAAAAAAAAGTCTATAATATAATGCAAAAGAATATGTCAAAAAGAAGAGAAATGCAAAGCTGGCATTCAGGTTTGTGACGCCCTGTCATGACAAGAGTTTAACCAGTTCAACAGGACCACAAACTGCACAATCAACAGGTACATCAACACTGAATCACATTTGAATAAAACAAATCATGGTGTACTTTCCCCCCTTTTCCTTCTCCTGTTTGGAGAATTACTTTATCAAATTTTTTTTTTATTGTGTGTAAACGTATGCCTGTAATTTAATGTTAGTAATGCTTTGGAAATGTAAAGCTTTTTACCAGGCCAATAAAGCCAGTTGAATCTTGAATTTATAACAGTAGTAGTGTGTGTAGGTGTGTGTGCCAATGAATTAAATGCATCCAAAACCTACATGCTGATTAAACAAGCAAAGATTGAACAAGGCTGTGTTTGGGACTTTTGCTTTCTCTCTCTTTTAGTTTATGTTGGTCAAAATAAAGATGCTATCAGTTATACTAAAACAAACAAACAAAAAAACACAAAACACACTGTACTTGTTCCAATCACCAGCTCGTCTGACAACCATTTTCTCCTCCCATCAGTCGTCAGGGAATATAAGCCTCAGTCTCTCAGCTCTTGTTCAGTCTGTCAGCATGAAAACATGAGAGAGGAACTGTGAGGAAGATTTTTCTGGATTGAGCCCAGATATGAAAAAGAAAACAGGTAATTTATTGTTGTAAATAAACTGTTTGTTTATTCATTTTTGAAACCCATTTTAAAAATCCAGGCTGTATTTCTGTTGTTTTCAATTTCTTTCTTATTTTCCCTGTAGGTCAGAATGAGGATGTTATTAGAAGCTCTGCAATCTTTTGTTTTTTTGTGAAAAACAAAGAAACCTTAAGTCAAAATGTTTTAAAGACACAATGGCAGGAATATAAGACATCATTCAGATAAATGTTTCACTTGAGGATCAGGATCCAGAAAACATCATTTTCTCAGGAGTTTAAGAAAGAAGCTTCAATCTTCTTATGTAAGTCTGAGAACATTTACTCATTTACTGCTGTTCATTTCACTAACACTGGATCAAACGTTACATTAGATGTAAGGACGACTATAGCAACCTGCTGAAAAGATCAGCTCAGCTCATTTTTATTATTATGTATATAACTTAATTATTTTTCAGTGAATCTAGCCCAATACTCTGTCTAGTTTGTGGTCATGTTTTTTTATTGATGAAATTGAAGGGATAGTTCACCCAAAAATGTTGTTATCACTTACCCTCAAGTTGGTCTAACCTGTATGAGTTTCTTTCTTCTGTTGAACACAAATGAAGATATGTTGAAGAATGTTGGTAATCTAGCAGTTGATGGTAGCCATTGACTTTCATAAAAGGAAAAAAAAATATATATATACTATGAAAGTCAATGGATACCGTCAACTGTTTGGGCAACATTCTTCAACATATCTTCATTTGTGTTCAACAGAAGAAAGAAACTCATATAGGTTTAGAACAACTTGAGGGTGAGTAAACAATGCCAAAATGTGGGAGATATAAATTGTCAAATTTTGAGAAAGAACGAATGTCTGCACATGTCTCGTTTTTGCAGTAACCAGTTCACGTGATTACTGACGTACTTCCGCCTGACGTAGAACGGAAAGGACGAAGGACGTCAGTGCGGAAGCTGAAGAACTATTTCATTCTGTAAAAAAATTAGCATTTCACTTATATTTGAGAAATATTTCTTTGCAATATAGTCATATAAAACATATATTGATAATATTAGGCCACCATGATGAAAAGGTATGTGAATTCTGAATGAAATACGAGTCATACTTCTCAACAATGAATGTCTGATGTAGCTTGTTGCTAGTGTTCGTGTTTCGCCTTCTGTGTTTTGGTTCTTAAATGCTTGATAACTGTAAGTAAAAGGGAAATCTTTTAAGTGTTGAATAAACATGAATTGGTTAATTAATTATTATAAGGTTTTTCTGCATTGTTTATCTGCTGTGACTATCCTTTTGATTTAGTTGTTAGCATTTTGCATGAACTTCTTAGTAGTTTTAGTTGATAGTAGTAGTTTGCGTAGGTTTGCAGTGAATTCAATGTTTTAGCATAAAGTTTACGGTCAACTACAGATTCTTCATTCACTGCATGCGTAGCGCTATATTTTCTCACTGACAAGTGCCAAACTAAACTCTGGCTCAAAGAAAACCAAATCTAATTTAAAATACTAACAAAAAATAATTATTTAACCTCAAAACTGTTCAAATAGATAACCTAATAAAAATGTTGTTTTAATCAAATTTAAAAAAAATTATGCAGTGCATGAATGTCAGCACATTGTTGCTGCCAAGAAGTGAGCTCACTAAACAGATGACATTTCGAGCTACATGGTCTTCATACGACTTTTGGTTGATGATTGAGATTTTTTAACGATTTGTATTAATGTTTGTGTAAGCAAGCTTCGTACAATTGTTTAAAAGCTGCTCTACTTCTATTTCTGTTTGCAGTTGCTGCTTCATCTGTGTACTTTCAGTGCTGATAAGTGAAGGTGAGCACAAAATAAAAAGGTGCCACATGCCACATGTATAAATGTCAGATTGGGTGTTTACAGTTACAGTTTCTGTGATTGTGATTTCAGTGTGTCTGCAGGAAACATTAGAGGCTGTTATTGGTGGTTCTGTTCTCCTGCCGTGTTCTTCCACTAAACATGATCTTAAACCTCAAGACACTGATGTGCATTGGAGAGACAATAAAGACAAAATTGTGTACAGTATAATTAAGGGTAAAGATTCGGTAGCAGGACAGGACCCACGGTACAAGAACAGAACTGAAACATTCCCACAGGAGTATGAGAGAGGAAACTTCTCCATCAAACTCACAGATCTCACTCACACTGATGCTGGAAAATACACCTGCTACATCACACACTCATCTGAACAACCTACTGTACAGCTGATCATCAACGGTGCGTAAAAAACGTTAAAAATATGACAAAACATTTGTCATTCACTAGTAATGTTTGAATAAGAATTATAGATGTATCTGTTGTCTTTAACAGTTCAGTAATGTTGTTTTTCTTTACTTTTTTTGTTGCAGAATCAACAGCAGACAAAGGATACAAATTAACTGATAAAGAAAGCCAAAGAGTGATATCATCACATTTGTTCTGGGTTACCATTGTATCTGTAGTATTTAATATCTTATAGTCGGTTTTATAATATTTTTCTCAATAAAAATTATTTTATTTTCCTTCGGAAGAACAAAGAAGAGAGACAGAAATTGTGTTATTGTTACTGCTATATAAAATCGGCTGTGCAGCTCTGCAGACTGTAGTCAGAGGAGCAAAAGGTTCTTCATTAAATGAGTATGATCTTTATTTGTCTGCTCTACTCCAGTCTGATAGGTTGGGATAGTGTCTGTTGATCAAAATGGATGTTAGAGCTTCATAAGAATTTAAAAAAATGCTGCCTATATCATCTGCTTTAAAATTGACATCAGTATTCCCAGGTACATTCAGAGGAGCAACGAACCTTGTGTTTCATTGAATGTGGATGATCTTTATGTTCAAGACTTAATAAACCATGCGGATAAAACAACGTTTTGGATCATTTGCATGTTACAAGTTGTACGATTTTTACAAAAAGTAAACGTTTTCTCATAAATGACTCATTTCCTTTTTTAATATGACTCTCGCATGGTTTCTGCTGAAGTCCCCCTGTGGGGAAAATCAAGTTTTTAATGTTGTTTATGTCTATGTGGTGTTTTTAATGTGCTTTAAAGGTGCACTGTGTAATTGATAGCAGCATCTAGTGGTGAGGTTGCGAATGGCAACCAACAGAAAGTTAAGATGGCCAACAGGAGATGTCGTCATCTGAGACAGCAGAGAGTAGTCAGTTCAGCAATGAGGTTTCTTTACAAAGATATATATTAAAAAAGGAAAATTACATGTTATTGCAAATATTATTATAAGGGAACCCGCGGTGTATGTTGATAGAAATGGCTCATTCTAAGGTAATAAAAACATAAAGGTACACTAAGTAAGGTCTTTATACACCACTGAAAACATAGTTATCTATATGATATTGCATTCCTGTCAACAGATCCTCCTAAAATATACACACACCACCTTTACTGTAAGACAAATCATGTGCAAATTCTTAAGTCATGAGTATTTTCTCCTTAAAACTAAGATGAACCAAAGACAGTCTAAAAAACACAGGTTGAATTCGTCATGTTTCTGATGTCACAAACTACCAACTAATCAAGTCAACGTGTCGGCTGGCTTTAGTATATCATTATAGCGA
Source organism: Rhinichthys osculus (assembly GCA_029959095.1). Taxonomy (NCBI): domain Eukaryota; kingdom Metazoa; phylum Chordata; class Actinopteri; order Cypriniformes; family Leuciscidae; genus Rhinichthys; species Rhinichthys osculus. Next base: position 27,505,343 of record JARWKJ010000020.1, read on the forward strand.
ACTAGCAGGGGAGTCTCGAGAGATGCCAGGTTATCCCGGTATATTTTTCTGTTGATATGAAAAATCGTTTAGTTTTTAGAAATATAGCGGGTGTATGATGTATATTACGATTTTATGATGAACAATATGCCTTTCTCCACTGACGTTCTGAGTTGTTCAAAGCGTTTCTGATGATTGTTATGGGAACATAGTTCGGGAACATAGGTGACCCGTTACAGGAACCAGGGACACAAGTCGGCAGCACAACTTGCGAGCAAAATGAGAAACAAGCGTTTTTTTTCAAAATTTGTGATTTCCGCTTTTTTGCAGAATCTGTTAGTTGAGATCATGAAGAAGCCTCTCCATGTTTGAGATAACAGTATTGGTATATTTAAAAGCGTACATTTTGAGGTTGAAATCGGCTTGTTTTTCTGGGATTCTAGCATGCAGTAGGGGCGTGTCTGTTGTCTGTGTGTATTTGCATACTGAATAGCCGCCCGCGCCTTTGCCCCCGCCCCCCAACAGCATGGCTACTTATTATGCAGCGCTCTGCTCCTGCTCTATCTCTGATATCAAATTTCAATGAAGATGGATGCCGCAAAGATGGTCGCAGACGAGCTGAACCGTGGCCGTTACAACGAAAATGTTTTGAAGTACTTCTTCGACAAGCCGGATGCTTATGAACACGCGTTCACTGATTCTGAAGACGATCTGAGCGACGATGAAAGTGGCATGATACGACTGAATAATATCCCTAATCTACAACTGAGCGAAGATGAAGACGAGGAAGAATGTATCGGACTGGCGTCAGACGAGTTAGACCGTAAGATATCAGAGGCTATATCGATAGTAACATTTGATGAGGATATAGATAGAGAAATGGGGAAAATCCGTAACTTTGACTGTAAATGTTACACGAGGAGAAAAGAGAACTCTCTGCATGGGAGACAGTCTTGTAGCCAGAAGCTTTCTCCAGACATTATGTACAACATACGGCTGGATTCTTTAGCTGCGGAAAAAGAGTGGCAGGACATGCGAATTATTGGACATTTAGAGGCAAACAGACGCACATTGCAAACTTCGGAGATGGTTACATCTACAAAGAAGACCCAGACAAAGAGAAAGTGTGCCCGAACGACTTATTTCATTGGAGGCAACGAGATCTGCAAGAATACTTTTCTGTTTCTTATGGGGTGAGTTTCCATAAACATCAAAGTTTGTCGTTTTTTGTTCATTCTAAGAACACGTACACGTTATCTCATGTTTAGTCCATGTTTAGACCTTCCAATACCTACCTATTGTTTTTAGCTAGCTCAGGACTGTTGTTTTAATTGTAACGTTAGCTGCTAATCGTTAGCATCATATCACTTGCCAAAACCCCCATTAGGCCTACTATAATGAGCTTTAAGATGATAATGTGAGCTTCTGCTATTAATTTGAATAATGCTTCAATTGCTTGAATTGACTGGTGATAATGACTTAACTTAGCCCACGTAAACCTGCCTGTTGTTCATTCTAAGAACACGTACACGTTATCTCATGTTTAGTCCATGTTTAGACCTTCCAATACCTACCTATTGTTTTTAGCTAGCTCAGGACTGTTGTTTTAATTGTAACGTTAGCTGCTAATCGTTAGCATCATATCACTTGCCAAAACCCCCATTAGGCCTACTATAATGAGCTTTAAGATGATAATGTGAGCTTCTGCTATTAATTTGAATAATGCTTCAATTGCTTGAATTGACTGGTGTTAATGACTTAACTTAGCCCACGTAAACCTGCCTGTTAGCATTCTTGAATTGATTGTGATGCTAATAATTTTAGCCAGTGGTGGAGGAAGTACTACTTAATATTCTTACCAAGGATTTACTAACGTAATCGTAAATGTATCAGATTAAATTCCTACTTAAGTAAAAGTATAAAGTATACGTAGCCGTAAAATGTGCGTAATAAGTCAAAAGTAAAAGTATTTATGAAGAGTTTAATGTACAGGATTTTTTTAATCCTTTGACTCAAACCAGGTCTAACCACTAACTGAGGTCTAAACCAGGACTAAAACAAGACTAAACCAGGAAGTACAGATACAAACTCTAAAGTAAGTAAAAGTAAAAAGTATTCATCATAAAATTTACTTCAGTAAAGTAAAAGTACCTATAATGTGTACAATACATTTTGATATAGGTGACAAGATGCCTGTTAGCAAGACCATGATGTTAAACGTCTTTTTCTCCCCCCCAGCATTGGCAGAGACACCCTGGCTGATATAGTCAAACACTATGAGGAGAATGGGGCAAGACCACGTTTGAGGAAGAAGCACTCACTGCCACGTCCACCAGCCAGGTTCATCAGCCCTGAGGATATCAACAGAGTTGTGGACTTCATAAAAAACTATGCAGAAGACAATGCCATCATGCTGCCTGGCCGACAGCCTGGGCATAAGGATTGGCATGTGAAGTTGCTGCCAACTCATGTGTCCAAGGCCTCAGTGTGGCGTCTCTACGTGAAGTCTGCTAAGGAGCTTGGTATGTGTAAACATTGATTTAGAATTGAGTGCTTATAAAGTGAAATAATGTTATTTATTATTGCTACACTATTAGCAATTACAATACAATTAACCATAAGCAATATCTGTTTTTCAGGTGAGCGTGCAGTTTGTAAAACCAGCTTCAAAGCACTGTGGAACCGACTTCTCCCACACATCAAAAGTTGCCGGCCGCGCACAGATCTCTGCTGGCAGTGCCAAAGCAATAACGAGCAGCTGATACGAAGTGCAAACCTCCCAGATGATAGAAAGTCTGAAGCAGTAAAGAAGCAACAAGATCATCTTTCCCTTGTGCAGAAAGAGAGGGCTGTGTACAACGACATGACTGCTGCCTGCAGAAAGACTTGCTCTGGCTCTGACCTGTCTTTTGGACCATCCCTACCAGCAAGCAAGAAGATTAGGATGCATTACAGTTTTGATTTTGCTCAGCAGGTAATATTTCACACACATTTACTTCCCTTTACTTTATTAATGTCCCTTAAAGGGCGATTTGGTGCATGAGAATAAATAGTGCAAATGCAGAATAGCATCAATATAGTAAGTTTTATCTTTATTAGACAGTTATGAACAGATGCAAATTTAATTTAATCTAATCCAAGTTCGCTCTCTCCCTCTGTCTCCTACAGTTACACTTTCCCTCAAACCCTCTCCAGCCAGGACCAATGTACTTCCTGACCCCACGGAAATGTGGCCTATTTGGTGTTTCATGTGAAGGGCTGCAGAAACAGGTGAATTACCTGATTGATGAAGGCATGTCATCTACTAAGGGAAGCAATGAAGTCATCAGCTACATGCATCATTTCTTCGGCAACTTTGGAGTTGGAGAAACAGAGGTGGATCTTCATTGTGACAACTGCAGTGGGCAGAACAAGAACTTCATGCTCTGGTACCTTGCCTGGCGGGTTGGACACAAGCTTCACGATAAAATTGAAATCCACTTCCTTATTGCTGGCCACACCAAGTTTTCCCCTGACTGTGGCTTTGGACTCATCAAGCAAGCCTACATGAAGACAAGAGTCAACACTTTGGCAGACATCGCTGAGGTACTTTAACTTTACTTTGCTTTAATGACTTCAGTGCTGTTTTCTGTTCTGCTTCAATGAAACATTTAACTGAAGATCTTTTTTTTCTTCCTCTCTTCTCTTTTTTGTCATCAGGTTGTGGAAAACAGCTCTCCTGTGAGTCACCTCAATATCCCACAGCTTGTTGGAACGGCAGAGGGAAAAGTTTTAGTCCAGACCTTCGACTGGCAGCAGCATCTGACTCGCCACTTCCGTAGACTCCCACAGGTCAAGAGTTATCAGCACTTCAGGTAATTGAAACTTTCACATTGTGTACATACAATATAACATAGCAACAAGATACACATGACCGTTTTTTATAAGAAAATACTTTGCCATGTTTAAAATGTCTTATGTGCTTTTTCTGTCACAGCTTTGACGCCAAGAGACCAGGTGTGGTGCTTGCAAAAAGTCACCGTGATGCACAACCTGTCGAATATCAGCTACTGCGCGACGGAGCAGATCTGCCCCCTGTCGACGGTCTTCCTGTCCTGGCCCCACCTGGACTGAAAATTGACAGGCAGACCTATCTATATGAAAAAATAAGGCCATTCTGTGCTGACGAGGCAAGAGACATCACATGCCCAGCGCCAAGGTTCACAACACAGAAGAGTCCACAGAAGAGGATGCGAATGTAATTTCATTGGACTGTGTCACAAAGACCTTTTTTCTTGTTTACAACACCTGCAATGTCACTTTATCAACCAACCACCTGAATTTAGTTTTACATTCTTGTATGAAAAGCACTCTAAACAATGTGTGATTGATTTGATTATGTAAAATAAAAAAAGAATATATCAATCAACCAGTTTATTGCTTATTTTTTATCATTAGCAAAAGTTTGTGTTTCATGTTGCATGAGTACACCGAAGAAAATTCCTAGTCTCTAAAACCTTTCATTGACAATGGCAATAAAATCTATTCTGATTCATACTCCTATACTGTATGTATATAATTTATTAAAATGTTTAAGAAAAATATTGTCCTATGAAATGTATTTTATTCAGAAAATGTATGTTTCTTTTTATGATTTAATCCAAATATATTATCAAAAACGGTTGTAATCAAATGAAAATTTAAAATTGTGTCCTTTTATTTTTTTGGGGAAGCGCTGCAAAAACAGATGAACTAAATTAAACCATGGACAAAAAATATATTCCTTTAAATAATGTTTAAATAAAATGTATTATTATTGTTGTTATTATTATTATTTAGAGAAGTAGGCTACGTTCTATTGTATGCCTATAATAGTAATATATTGTAAAAGTAAAAGCACAACATATTTCTTAACATTCTAGAGTTTATCTTATTTTGTATTCAGTGTACATAAGAGTTGCCTATACAGTTTTATCGGTAGATGCTAAGAGACATTTATTTATTACCTGTTTGCAAACTTTTTCTTTTCTTTGATGGCACATTATCCTGACCCCCCCCCCTGTGCTTTACAGGGAGAGCTTTACAGGGGGTATGGCTTATCTAAATGAGATGTAAATGAGCCCTATTGTCACTCCCAGCAGCAGAGAGAGGTGAGAACTGCACATCTTTCGAGGCGGTTTTCTCCACTTTTAGTTTTTTTGAGTGCCTAACTTCAAATGGCTACAACTTCTCCAAATATTATCAGATTTCCATGTGTTACACATCGTTGGAAAGCTTGGAGACCACACTTTCAGAATCTGTGAATAACTCAAAATGCCCCAGAACCGACTTGTGTCCCTAGTTTCCGTAACTGGTCACATAGTCTTTGTAACATTAGCAACAAATTATTAGCTTTTTGATAGTCAAGCAAAAGATTAATCATATGAATTACCGTTATGTGTCCGACGTTGTAAAGAGCGTTACTATTGTGCAGCGTTTACCTCAGTAAGTTCGCGGAGTAAATCTGTGAGCTGACATGAGTGGAGGCGGGGATAATTAGCATATTCATATGAATCCTGCTGTGGAGCTGGTGTAAGGACCACCCATTGGTCCAAAGACGGAATCCAACGGCCTGGGCGAAGGGATAATGCGTGTATGTCTTTTCAGCGCTCCAGTGAAGTTCACTTAATTTATTAGAATTTAGTTTCAATATTACTTTAGCTCTACGCTTAATCTGACTCCAATTCTGACTGATAATCAAATTTAGATCTTATTCTTATTAGAAAATATGATTATGATTTAATTTAGATCTTTGATTATTCTGAGTATCCTATGCTATCAATTATTCATTCATTAAAGTGTAAATTGCAGGTTAACCACCACAACCAATTAATGTGTAAATTAAAGTGCTCAATGCGTATGTAAAAATTTCTGTCTTAAAATGCGTTAAAATAACATTTATTGGGGTTTCTTCAAAGGTAGCATGTTTTTTACCGTAACTGGGTGATGACGTCATAAAAGGGAGCGCGGGCGGTAATGCACTCACTCTGTGTGTGCCGGTTGAGGGAGAATAAAACGATTTGCGGGACTCCCGCAAACTAGAAATATCTATGAATAAAACATAAAAACGAATAAATTTTTCTGTTGGATCTGTTGCAGAAAAGCAATAAGAACAACTAAAACAAAATAGAAACGGTTTACAGGCAGAGTTTCTATTTCTAACATGTCTGCAGCGTTGAGCGATGTAGCCAATCACAGACATATGTGTTGATTTCTTGAACGCAATAATGGCCAATCAGAAGCATTTACGATAGACTCCCCTCACCGCTCAAAACGGACTTTTTGTTCAGTGCTGAATTCTGTATGCTGGCAAATCCTCTGATTATAACAAACATAGTGTATATATTATGATAATATATATGAGATGTGTGAGATGAACTGATGTCAGCTTTTTAGGAATTATTATGGGAGCGCACTTTGCGTGCATTCATGCCAAACCATGCACGCAGTAGCCCACTTGCTTTTATGTTATAACAGTGATCAGGAGCATGTATGCTGATGTGTATGGTGGCGACACGTAGGCTAACTTGAAAGTATTTGGAGGTACAGAAAAAAAGTCTTTTTGCGGGTGGGAGCGGGACAAAACATAAATGTTGCGGGCGGGAGAAAGGAATATAGAAAGTAGTTGATAACGTCAGTTATAACGACCCACGGCCAAAAAAATCAGGCCAGCTGACAGTCTTGCCTGGGCCCGGGACAAGATAATCTTAGATGGGGCCCCCCCACGATTTTTTATTTTATTTTTATAAAACACCATATACTTTTACCCAAACTGAATAATAAAAACACGTTGAAATGGGTACATTTTCTATAAATGTCTTCATTTTCTTTTCTGACATAGCCTACTGCAGTTCTTGTTAAAACACACTAGACATGCAAAATCTGTGCATTTTTGGGCACTTTTTGTGTGAAATCATATTTATTTTTTGTCCATCAAAAGTGTGCTTTCACTTTTAATTAAGCATTAGCAGCGCAGCAAAAATAGACTCGGATCTGACCCATATCTGTTCACCGATGATGACAGTGACGCATTTCAGCATTTTCTTTTTATTTCTCATCTCCATAAATATATCTAGTAGTAAAGCTAATGCAAGGGCTAGAAATCAATGAATTCTTTGCTAATACTTCCTCGTCATCATGGAGAGCGCAGTTCGCACCGCTTTCTCCTTTCCACAAGCGCTTGCTCTCCCGTGGCGTCTGTCGTTGCTATGCAACAATGAACTTAGGCGCGCCTGTAAAAACGAGCGCGCCGCGTCAATATTTTGAGCTAATATCCAAAATATTTCCATATGTGGCTCTTTCCTCCTTTCTTATCAACAAGTGGATTTACAGCCACCACATCAGCAGCACCGCCGTTCGCCATGTCTCAGTGCTTTTATGAAGAGGACGCAACTGCACGCGCTTCGGGCATGCACGCGCATCAAGTACCGGGTTTGAGAAAACCTGGTACCGTGGCGTGGCGTGACGTTTAAAAAAAAATTAGTACCGACTTGGTACCGAAGTACCGGGTCTTTGACAACACTCATAAACGTTGGCTGCGCTGTTTCTTACCTTGCTCTACGTTGACTTTACTAACGTTAGTTCCAGCTTCACCGTCACCACCTTTTTAAAAATATTTGTTTAGGACATCTCGAAGGCCTCTATTTTCTTCTTCTCTTTTCTTTTTTTTTTCCTTTTCTGAGCACCGGACTTGTGCTGACCGGACATTTTGAGCGTAACGTTAGCCTACTGAACTTCAAATCAAATGACAACATCATATTTTGATCAGTGGCCAAACCATTTTTGTTTTGGGGGTGGGGGGGTTCTTGACTAGCCTGGCATGCCAGACCTACATCAAGATGTTAGGTCTGGGAACTCTCCATTGACATGCCTCAATCCGAGGGGCGGGATAAACGGTTACCTTTCAAAATCCCTCTGCACGCAATAGGATAACGCTACAACCAACCAGAGCAACGAACGGTGAGTGAGTCCCATGCGTTTTTCCACCAGCGGAGCTAATTGATATATTAAACTTTTGCCGTATCAGGTCGGCAAAACTCCGAACACATCTTCCTTTTTTAAGAATGACTTAAGTGACGTTCTCTTAACTCCAAGTCCTCCAGAGTCGCGGCCAAAGCCGATTCGAAAGACCGCTGCATCTTCATTGTTTTCAAGTAGCAGGGAAATCACCTATGGAAATCACGCGGAACGTCATGAACTGTGCCGTCATTGTGTTAAGCCCGCCCGCCGACTCTATACACGATGTGATTGGCCCGACCAGTTTTTGTTTTTTCCAGCTCAAAAGCCTATGGAGAGTTGCTAGACCACACTGGCTGCGAAATAATTTTCGCTGCCGCTAGGGTGCGTCTAGATTTCTAGGCTAGTTCTTGACCACTATTTCAAGGACAACTAGGAAGAAAACAAATAAAAAGCTTTTATGTAACTCAAATATTAGATATTTTTTCCACAAATATGCCTATTATTTTTTTTTTTTTAACAATTATTCCTTAATTGAATGAGGGCTCCCCCCTCCCTACCCTGGGCCCGGGACAACAGACCCGTTTGTCCCCCCCTGTCGGCGGGCCTGTAAAAAATAGTCGGGTTTAAACCGGGCTTGGGCTCATAATTACAGTTAATGTGTCGGGCAGGTCCGGACCGGGCTCGGACACAGCGGGCTCGGGTAGGGTCTTGCTTGATTTTTTTGGGCCCGATCTAAGCTCTACCTCGGGTAAGTTATGCTAACACTTACAGGCATGAATCAGCCGTTTGTCCTTGGGGAACTTGTGGAGCCTCTCCCCCATTTTTTATGTATTCGTACATCCTGCACAAACACAATAGTTAACCATTTTTGCTAGCTAGGTCTCCAATATAACGTAACTCCAGGCCTGGAGCATAGACAGTAAAAGCTTGGAGTACCTTTTATGACGTCACGCCCAGCCTAGTGAAGGGGAGGGGCCGTGCTTAAAACCACTGTAAAATGCACCAACTTTTCATATTATATTCAGCATTTTGGTATAAAAAACATAAAAAAACAATGGTGGATGGTTCTTATCTTTATGTTTAGTAAGCACATTGCATTATCTTCGTGAAAATTTTTACCTGCAATTTACACTTTAAGGAACCCAGTGCCGCACAGAGTCACACGCTCCGGGTTTACGTGGATCTCACGGACACAGCCTTGCCAGTCTGATCTTGGTCAGAGAGCTCAGGGTTTGCTACCTCTTAAGTTGGTTGCCTACTGCTCACTCATACAGAAAAGTGTATTTAGCCACTTCCATACAACTTGCCAAGTCAGTGATAGACAGAAATCAAAAGGTCTTCAGATGACGTGCCTGCTGCTGGTTCATATGCGCCTTTAGTTTGACCTATCCTGGACACCACCCTCCTCATAATCTACTAAAATAATGATTTCAGAATACTTCAGAATAAATCAAGATGTAATATTTATTTGTCAGGTAAAAATGTATCATACCAATTACAAGTAATTACAAAGTAATTAACAGCCAATTCATAAATAATAAATACATGACATCAATTACTTAAAGATGATTCTAAAAGTAAGCAATGCATTCCTGACAGAGACACACAGTAGTGTGTGAGTGAAGAGATAAGGGAAACATGTTTGAACAGGACAATGTCCTGTGCTCTGTCTTTGCGATCTTCTGTCCAGGGTGCGTTTTATTGCTTTATGGTGAGTTTTATCTCAGCTTTTGTCTTCAGCAAGAAAATCCGTTTTTACAGAAGACCCCTTGGGACAGATTTAGATCAGCCCTTAGGGGACATTTTTGGACATATTCCTGTTTTCACATTTTCAGTGTGATTTTCTGAGTGTTCATTTAGCTGACAAATGTAGTTTGCAGCCTTAGTCGATGGGTGCAGGAATCAAGTAGTCACATGAAAAACAACATTACCGTTTAATAAGAAGATATTTTATAAAGACAGTCCACTTCGTGTATATAGGCAGGAGCCATCTTTGGAAAAGAGTCTCGACAAGTTGAACCACGAACACCGTTCAACCGTTCGTTATAGTAATAGTCTTTTAGAATGTGTATGACGTGTTTTGTTTGAGAAAGCTTTATGCGAGGAGGCGTGATCTCTCATTAATGTGTATGGCATTTCACACCTGAGAAAGACAAAGACCCTCCCATAATGGCCCTATTAGGTGCTATCAGGCCCTATCATTACGAGGAGCCTTGCACAAAGAATGAGGAGATTTAAAAAAGAATGGCTTTTAGATTGTTTGGATTTATTTACAACACAATATAATCCAAAGATACACAACAAAGGACAAAAAAGAACATTAGTAAACACACTGATCTAAAGACAGAGGCTTGCACAGCATTGTCCCATTCCTGAAACATAGTACATACCTGTCATTTCCAAGGTGTTTGATTTTTCATTTTACTATGTTCATGTACAGTCTCCTGTGAATGTTGAAGTCAGCAGGACTCATCAGTGGCATTTTGTCCCTGTAAAAAAATAAATAAACACCTGTGAACATGCTGATATCAAGAGAAACTATATGGCTGCACGACTTTGGGCATGCATTGTAGTTCCCTTTCGTTGTCACTCCGAGTTCCGTCGGATGACGACGAATGGGGGTTTCGCTTAGAAAGCCTATCGACTTCGAGTATACAAAACGAGCCAATGGCAAACAAATGCCATGGGTCTGCGGACTTTGCATGGCGCAACTCCGCCCCACCTCGTGGGAATAAAAGGAGAAAGCCGGCAATATGCAGATATGTTTTTGCTTCGGAGCCAAGATGTTCTCTTCACTCCTGCAGTCTATTCTCTGACTATCTTCGAGAATCTTCAAGACGAGCAGCTTCCAGTCGGTGTTGGTGTGATGGCGTGTTCCAGCGAGTTTCACATTCCTGCCTGCTGATCTGAACAGCTGTGTGCTTCTCCCTGGGCGCTTCAGCACTGCTGCAAGCTTTTCTCACACAAAAAGAGCGTGCACGCGGCGCGTCTTTTTAAAGACGATCTGCCCGTGCATTTCTGAGTGCGGTAGTCTGATAGATTCAGCTGATGGGCACGAGCACGGTTTTGACGTGTTTGGGCTTCGATCACGTTCGAACAGCGCTCGCGGATGCGTCACGTTCTCTAAAGGGAACATGACCATCGCAATGTAACGGTCAAGACTCAATGAGCTCAACTGAGTGAGAGTCCCCTCATCCACACCCCGATCTATTTTCTCCACGTGAGAGAATACTTTGGCTGGTGGCCAGGGTGACCTGAGATGGCTGGTGTGGAACTAAACCGCCGATTAATATCCGTGGTCCACACCCCTCTCTTTAACATTGCAACCCGCGCGGTTCTGAATGAGTTAGCTGGTCAGAGCCGCGTCCAGAGGACGCCGGCGGGCCGGCATCTCATTCAGTTCCCCGGCTGATGAAATCATGTCTATCGCCGCGTCACAAGGTGAGCTGGAGTCCTTTGGAAGTGAGGGCTCGTCTATGTTGCCACTCTCGGGTGTGCAACATAGCGAGTCTGATCCAGAGTTGACAGCTATGCTTCCCGGGCCACCGCGAGTATCGGGCATGTGTGGATTACTCTGCCATGTCTCGAGCACTCAAGGCTGATGATTGGTTTTGGGGAGGCGAACCCAAAATCCTTTCTACCCGGATGTGCATGAAGAGGTTATGAGATCGTGAGAGTCTCCTTTGACTTTCGCGACTGCTCAGCAGCCTCTTCCACCTTCTCTGCCCTCGAGAGGCCGCGGCCATGGGTACACTGGGGTCCCCCTCGTGGAGTGTTCTGTGGCAGCACATCTGTGCCCCCACAGCGCCTCCACCTGGCGTGGCGACCCTAAGCACCCCTCCAATGCCTGTAGGTTTTTTGTCTACTCCGGTGGCAAAGACCTATAGAGCAGCGGACAGACTGCCGTCTCACTGCATGTTATTGCCATCCTTCGGGGTGCTCAATGACATGCACGAGGGTAGGGCTGATTCAGGGCTCATCTAAGAGACTGCCTGCCGCCACCGACCTCGCTCTACGAGTGACGAAGGTGAACGCACGCTCCCTGGGTCAGGTGATGTCCACTTGTGTGGTCAGACATTTCTGGGTTAACCTGGTTGATATGCGCGAGGCTGAGCGAACCCGCTTCCTCAACTCCCCCATGTCCCAGGCTGGCCCTTCAGCGGCGCGGCCGAGGACTCTGCCCAACAGTTCTCGGCCGCCCAGAAGCAGACTGAGGCTACCAAACACGTTCTGACCCCGCGGCCAGCTGCTGCCGCCGGCTCAGACGCCTCAGTCAGCTTGCCGCCGAACGCGCCCTCCTGCGACTTTCGCCCCCTCCCGCCCGGCCCCAGCAGCTCCGGGCCGCGCCGTGGAGGTGGTCGCAGGAAAGCGCCCCAGCCCGTACCAGCCCCGCAGCCTGCCAAATGCCGGACAAAGCGGCGCTCCCGTTACGGGCAGCTCAGAGATGGGTTGCAGTTCTCCAGGAGGTGGTTGCAGGGCCACTCCTTTCCCCGGTGGAGGGCCGGGGGAGAACCTCTTTTTCCAGAGAGCTGACTTCCCATCTCTAAGCACACAGAGTTCTCGGACGACACGGTGTGCCGCCCCCGGGCCGTGCACCCCTCGCCCTCCTCTGTCCCAGAGCCGGATGACAGTGCGTCCGTCCCCGGACCGTGCCGCTCTCATCCTCCTCTGTCGCCAGACCCCTGGCAGAGCAGATCCCCGTGGAACGTTCGTCCCCTGGTCTCCTCTGTCAGGACGCGGTCTATGACTGTACCCCCACACCGGGCCGCTATGCCGTCCACGTCTGGGTCAGCCATACCGCCTCGCTGCTCCACCGACGGGAAGTCTGTGGTTCGCGTGACCCCGCTGGTACAGTCCTTGGGAGCCTGGCTAGAGCTTCCCAACCTGTCCCGCTGGGTCGCACGATCGATCAGGCTCGGCAACGCGATTCAGTTCGCGCGGTCTCCTCCCCGCTTCAGGGGAGTTCGCTCCACTATGGTCGGTGGCAATGCCCCTATCATGAGAGCGGAGGTTGCTACCCTGCTGGCGAAGAGTGCGATCGAGACTGTCCCTCCAGCCGAAATGAGGACCGGCTTCTACAGCCCGTACTTCATTGTCCCGAAGAAAACCGGTGGGTTACGGCCTATCCTGGACCTGCGCGTTCTGAACCGCTCCCTTCACAGGCTGCCGTTCAAGATGCTCACCGCCAAACGCGTTTTCGAATGTGTGTGGCACCAGGATTGGTTTGCAGCGATCGACCTGAAGGACGCCTACTTTCATGTCTCCATCCTCCCTCGACACAGACCGTTCCTGCGGTTTGCTTTCGAGGGGCAGGCATATCAGTACGCAGTTCTCCCATTCGGGCTAGCCCTGTCTCCTCGCGTCTTCACGAAGGTCGTCGAGGCAGCCCTTGTTCCCCTCCGGGAACACGGGGTTCGCATTCTGAATTACCTCGATGACTGGCTAATTCTAGCTCACTCTCGAGATCAGCTTTGCGAACACAGGGACTTGGTGCTCCGCCATGTAGCCCGTCTGGGCCTTCGGGTCAACTGGGAGAAGAGCAAACTTTGCCCCGTGCCGAGGATCTCCTTTCTCGGTATGGAGATCGACTCGGTCGCCATGTCCGCGCAGCTTACGAGCGAGCGCGCGCAGTCACTGCTGACTTGCCTGAGACAGTTCGAGGGCAAGAGTGCGGTTCCACTGAAACTTTTCAGAGGCTCCTGGGGCACATGGCATCCGCAGCCGTGGCAACACCGCTCGGGTTACTTCATATGAGACCGCTTCAGCTTTGGCTTCGTGACCGAGTCCCGAGGTGGGCATGGCAACACGGCACTCTCCGAGTACCAGTTACTCCGACCTGCCGTCAGACCTTCCCCCCGTGGTCGAACCTCAGTTTTCTTTGGGCCGGAGTGCCCCTGGAACGAGCTTCCCGGCATATTGTTGTAACGACAGATGCCTCTACCACGGGCTGGGGTGCCATGTGCAATGGACGTGCTGTCGCGGGCTCCTGGACAGGACCCCACCGCCTATGGCACGTCAATTGCCTCGAGTTGCTGGCTGTACCGCTCGCCCTGTGCCGCTTCCGAGCCGTGCTCAGGGACCAGCATGTACTAGTCCGTTCAGACAATACCGCGACCGTAGCGTACATCATCCGTCAAGGTGGTCTGCGCTCCCGCCGTATGTCGCAACTCGCCCGCCACCTCCTCTTATGGAGTCAGAAGCATCTGAGGTCGCTTCGTGCCATTTAAATCCCCGGAGCCCTGAACTGTGCAGCCGACGAGCCCCTCCCGGGAGATTGGCGACTCCATCCCCAGTCGGTTCAGCTGATTTGGGACCAGTTCGGGGACGCACAGATAGATCTGTTTGCCTCTCACGACTCGACCCATTGCGCCCTGTATTATTCCCTGACCGAGGGCACGCTCGGCACGGATGCACTGGCGCACAGCTGGCCGCGGGGCCGCAAATATGCGTTTCCCCCAGTGAGCCTTCTTGCGCAATTCCTGCGCAAGGTCAGGGAGGACGAGGAGCAGGTCACTCTGGTCGCGCCGTACTGGCCCACCCGGACCTGGTTCTCCGAACTCATACTCCTCGCGACAGCATCTCCTTGGCCGATTCCTCATGAGGAAGGACCTCCTTTCTGAGGGACGGGGCACCCTGTGGCACCCTCGTCCCGATCTTTGGAACCTCCACGTGTGGCTCCTGGACGTGACAAGGCAGGTTTGAGTACCCTACCACCAGCGGTGGTGGCTACCATCACTTCCGCTAGAGCGTCGTCCACGAGACACGTCTATGCGTGGAAGAGGAACCTCTTCGTCACCTGGTGCTCTTCTCACCGAGAAGACCCCCGGAGATGTTCGATCAGTGTCGTGCTTTCCTTTCTTCAAGAAGGATTGGAGCGAAGGCCGTCTCCCTCCACCCTCAAGGTCTATGTCGCCGCCATTGCCGCACATCATGACCCAATAGAAGGTAAGTCTGTGGGGAAGCATGACCTGATCGTCAGGTTCCTGAGAGGAGCGAGGAGACTGAATCCTCCTCGCTCTCTTCTCGTACCCTCTTGGGACCTCGCAGTGGTCTTAACTGCCCTGCGCAGCGCTCCCTTGAGCCTTTGCAGTCGGTCGAGCTTAACTTCCTGTCAATGAAGACAGCGCTTCTGACTGCATTGGCCTCCATCAAGAGGATAGGGGACCTGCACGCATTCTCCGTTGACGAACCGTGCTTGGAATTCGGGCCGGGTGACTCTCACGTGATCCTGAGACCCCGGCCTGGATATGTGCCCAAGGTTCCTACCACTCCCTTCCGGGACCAGGTGGTGAACCTGCAAGCGATGCCCCCGGAGGAGGCAGACCCAGCCTTGGCACTGCTCTGTCCAGTACATGCTCTTCGCATCTATGTAGACAGAACGCAGTGTTTCAGGACCTCAGACCAGCTCTTTGTCTGTTATGATGGGAAGCTGAAGGGAAAGGCTCTCTCCAAGCAAAGGTTGTCTCACTGGATAGTGGACGCCATTGCTTTGGCATACCAGCAGCAAGGTCGACCGTGCCCCCTTGGTGTGACCGCCCACTCCACCCGGTGTGTGGCGTCCTCTTGGGCTTTAGCGCATGGCGCCTCGCTAACAGACATCTGCAGAGCTGCAGGCTGGGCGACACCTAACACATTCGCAGATTTTTCAATCTCCGAGTGGAGCCAGTCTCCTCCCATGTACTGTCTTTTTCAAGCTAACATGGGACTCGTTCAGGTGTCTTCGCTTGCTCGCCATTCCACTCCACAGACTGGATACGTGCGATATTCTCCTCAGGTGAGCTTCTCCGAAAGCCCTGAGTTCCTCCAGCACTGCTGACGCTGGCGCCAGTGTCTATTGCCTGCGCGTCGGCTAGGTGCCTTCCGTGTGCATGCTACCTCCTCTGAGCTACCCCCACATGTGTATTTCCACTGTAAGCCTCTTTGAGCATGTGTCTTTCCCTCGGCAAGCCACCTTGCCACCCCTGGGGTTGAAATATTCCACCTGCGGCTGGACACCCCAGTGATTCCCCATATGCATCCCTCGGGTCATATGTGTATTTTAAGTCCCCCCCTCTGGGTTGGCAGTAATTGCATATTCCCCCAAAATCTGGGATATGCTCCCCAGTGTACCTTGGTATTCCTGTGTTAAATAGGAGTCCTTCGTCCGTGCTAGTCTCACGACAGGGATCTCAGATTTACGCAGGGCACTGGAAGACAGCTGAGAAGTGGCGTGATTAGACTGGTATCCCCATTCGTCGTCATCCGACGGAAATCGGAGTGACAACGAAAGGGAACGTCTCGGTTATGGATGTAACCCTCGTTCCCTGAGTAGGGAACGGAGACGTTCCGTCTGCCTGCCACTTCTGCTGTACCGCTGGAACAGCCGAGTTCAGTCTTGGCTCCTCAGCGAAGAAACATATCTGCATATTGCCGGCTTTCTCCTTTTATTCCCACGAGGTGGGGCGGAGTTGCGCCATGCAAATTCCGCAGACCCATGGCATTTGTTTGCCATTGGCTCGTTTTGTATACTCGAAGTCGATAGGCTTTCTAAGCGAAACCCCCATTCGTCGTCATCCGACGGAACGTCTCCGTTCCCTACTCAGGGAACGAGGGTTACATCCGTAACCGAGACGATTTTTCTGGTTAAAATTGCTTTTTAATTATATATAGATATAGATATATATATATATATACACACACACAAACACACACACTGCTTAGAATAAGTGAACACACCCATGCTAAAGTTGACTAAAAAGAGGGGAAAAAAATCTTAATGCCTTAATTAAAAAAATGAGGAAAACTCCAACCTTTAGGGACATGAATAATGTCCCTGAATTCTTTGTGAATGAATAATGTATCGCAAATAATTCAATGTCCTTCTTTAAAATACAGGGTGCATACGTCTGGACACGACTATCCCCAGAAACTCCTAACAAAAGCTTATTTGATGTCTTTATTTTGAAGCTTATTTGATTTGAAAAACTTTATCCAAAACTAGTCAACGGAATTTTGTCTTTTATTTCGTCTGTAACAGTGCGTATCTGTGCGTTCATTCATTCATTCATTCATTCATTCATTCATTCATTCATTCACACACACACACACACACACACACACACACACACACACACACACACAGAAACATGATTCACATTTAAACAGTATGCTATTTTTTCATTTACAGACACTAACGTTATTCTATATCGCGATTAGAACAAAGCACAAGCATAAAACACTTACACTTCTCAGCTGAACCTGTTGCTCCTCCTCGAAGTGAAGATAAACCAGCTCTTGTTCTGTGGTAAATGTCCCGGGATTATTCCTCATAGCCGCGCAAGACGAATCTTAATCTGACTAAAAAAATAGATTGTTTACAGAGTTTACAGCATTTGCCTGGGGTTTTTATCTATAGCATATGGCCTCAACACATAATCTTATGAATAGCGCGCTCTGCGAGTGGGTGTGAACAAATTAACGATAATGAGCTGAGACAGGAGAAACTGTACTTCTCTTTAGTTTCAGACAGATTACATTGCAGGAGAATATTTGTTTTAAATGTGAATGTGAAATTTAAAGCGTTCTTTAGACGTATGTTTCATGTTTGTGTGATAAGTATTAGCGGAGTTTCCGTTCATTTTCCAGACATGTTTCAGAAAGATTTTTGCGGAGACAGAGTGAGCTGAAAGCGCACCCTGTTTATTTTATTTATAAAAAAAAAAAAGGTTTTGATGTTAATGTGAGTGTACACAAAAAAAGAAGACCCTCTATAGTTTATAATCATGTATTGATTTTATTTATATGACCATAAATGAGGGAGTATTTTAAGTCTATGTTGCTGCTATGTGAAAAAACCCCCAGCAAAACGCGCGGGCGCGTTCTTGGTGCCCAGAGGGTTAAGCAATTTTGAGCGTGGCATGGTTGTTGGTGCCAGACGGGCCGGTCTGAGTATTTCACAGTCTGCTCAGTTACTGGGATTTTCATGCACAACCATTTCTAGGGTTTACAAAGAATGGTGTGAAAAGGGAAAAACATCCAGTATGCGGCAGTCCTGTGGGCGAAAATGCCTTGATGCTAGAGGTCAGTGGAGAATGGGCCGACTGATTCAAGCTGATAGAAGAGCAACTTTGACTGAAATAACCACTCGTTACAACCGAGGTATGCAGCAAAGCATTTGTGAAGCCACAACACGCACAGCCTTGAGGCGGATGGGCTACAACACACTGTAAAAAATTCACCCGTATATTTACAGTAAAGAACTGGCAGCTGTGGTTCCAGCCCTTTACCGTAATTTTACGGTTTCAACAATGCTGTAATTTTACAGTAAAGTACTGGCAGCTGTGGTTCCAGCCCTTTACAGTAATTTTACGGTTTCAACAATGCTGTAATTTCACAGTAAAGTACTGGCAGCTGTGGTTCCAGCCCTTTACCGTAATTTTACAGTTTTTAATTTTAAGGCTGTGCTGTAATTTCACAAAGTACTGGCAGCATAAAGTTAGAATATAAATACTGTTTTTTATTTACTCTATTGTCTGATATCTATTAACATCCCTATATGTAGCATAATGTATACAGACATTCAAAACAGACTTTTTACTCAATGGAAAAAAATAAAGACAAAATAGATTATGTATTAGTACATTGTTTGTCATTTATTTAAAATAGGTAACAGGTTTTAACAATACATTAACAGTATTTAAGGAAAAAAAGTCACAGAAAATACATTTTAAAATTCAATGAGAGGAACCAGTAGGCAAACAGAAACATTACAAAGAGGCAAAAAAATATATATATATATATAAACCAACAAACAAAACACTAAAACCAGCCAAAATGTCACATCAGCAACCAGGCCAGAGATTAAGTCTGGGTCTGAGAGGAAAACATTGAGAACCAATGGATGAAAAATCCTTGATAGAGGCACAAAAAAAAAAAAAAAAAAAAAAAACCCTGCCAAAATATCCCAAACCTGCTTTTGAATGATCTGGTCTGAGAGGAAGTCCAGATCTGAGAGGACATAATCACGAGAACCAATGGGTGAAGAAATGTAGGAAGAGGCAAAAAACAGCCAATACGTCCCACATCAGCTTTTGACAGATCTGGTCTGAGAGGAAATCCAGGTCTGAGAGTAAAGAAAATCAAGAAAATCTTAGTGCTAAAATAAAGCACATTGCAAAAAGTGATCACATACTCTGCAAACACTTTTAAAAGAAACATAAAATGATCATGTTAATGTACTTAACTAATCTTAATTCTTTTGTCACTTAAAAAACAACACCACGATCGTAACATTAATTCACAAGACCACCGTGGATGAATCAATGTCTTCTAAATCTGAAGCCAAACGATAGATGTGTGTAATAAAAATATTAATCGTTTTAACTCATTTTATTTTTGTGTAAGAAAAACAAAAATAAAAAAAATACTAAATGAACTATAAATCATTACTTACGATCAACTGTCATGATGAGAGTGTTCACCAGGGACATGGTGACGTGACAGAGAATTGTGAAGCTCATGTCTCGGTCATCCTTGCTTCTGTGTTACTTCTGGAATATCAAATGCAAAAATGGTAACGTTACTGCATGATTGTGCACAAAGTTTGCAAGTAAGTTATACGTGAAACTCACCAAAGATTAAGGCAAACTGTCTCAGTAAAACATTTACATCAAGTAAGTTAGGCCTAAAGGATTCCTAGGAAAAAAGAAGAAAATAATTATTTCGAAATCTTTAACCAAGCAAAGAAAATCGACGTCAGAGTGCGGAGAACATTGAATAGAGAAATGCCTCAGCTGTTGATAACTTTCTGTCTGCAAAAACGTGTTTCGCGCCGCAAAGAATATCCGTCTCTGCCTCGTCTTTCAAAAACAACCTCTTTGACTTAATACTATAACGTTAGGCCTAACTTACATGTGAATCTCACAAAAACGCAGGTACTTGCATCACTAAATCGAAGAAAAAAATACATATCTAATTTGTTTTGGGAATTTTAATATTATTTGCATGGAAACTAAACAAATTGACCCCTACATTTTAATTACAACATTGGATCTAGATATTTCGAGTTGTTTTGTAATTATTCTCCATCTTATGTGCATGATATTATGCGAATTGATGCATCTGGTAAGATTCGCACCGTAACGTTACTGAATCACAAATTCATATAAATCGAGTTAAGGGTTAGGCTACTACAAAAGAAAGCCCAACTAATTTCTAAATGGTAACAACTTTAGCCAAGCAAAGAATTCGCAGTAATAATCGCATAGATTTACGTTAGTAATCGGAGCTCAGAGAGCATTCATTAGCAGCTAGGCGAAATGTCTCAACCGTCGAGCTCTGTCTGCAAAACGCGATTCGCGCTCAGTAAGCAGTTAAAAAAGAAATACCTCATGAAAAAGGCCATTTTACAGGTTGGGACTCTGGAGCAACATAATAGAATAACAGCAAAGAAATAAACTTACCTTGAACAGTGGCCTTCTTTAAGACAGCAGGAGTATTGCGAAACCATTTTGTTCTTTGACTGCTTTCTGTTCGAAAAGAGACTGCGTTGAAGATGCCCCGCCCACACGTGCTATTTTTTACAGCCCAAAACTGTTTTTTCCAGGAACAAATTGGTTTACACATAAATGCTGTAAATTAACAGCAAGCAATTAATTTATGGAACATAGACTGTAAATTTACAGGATAAAACTGTTTATTGAAATAACAGTATTTTACTGTTGGAAATTGGCTGTATTTTTACAGCCATTTTTAACAGTGCAGCAGAAGACCCCACCGGGTACCACTCATCTCCCCTACAAATAGGAAAAAGAGGCTACAATTTTCAAGATCTCACCAATATTGGACAGTTGAAGTCTGGAAAAATGTTGCCTGGTCTGATGAGACTCGATTTCTGTTGAGACATTCAGATGGTAGAGTCAGAATTTGGCGTAAACAGAATGAGAACATGGATCCATCATGCCTTGTTACCACTGTGCAGGCTGGTGGTGGTGGTGTAATGGTGTGGGGGATGTTTTCTTGGCACACTTTAGGCCCCTTAGTGCCAATTGGGCATCATTTAAATGCCACGGCCTACCTGAGCATTGTTTCTGACCATGTCCATCCCTTTATAGCCTCTATGTACCCATCCTCTGATGGCTATTATTGCAGGATAATGCACCATGTCACAAAGCTTGAATAATTTCAAATTGGTTTCTTGAACATGACAATGAGTTCACTGTACTAAAATGGCCCCCACAGTCACCAGATCTCAACCCAATAGAGCATCTTTGGGATGTGGTGGAACGGGAGCTTCGTGCCCTGGATGTGCATCCCACAAATCTCCATCAACTGCAAGATACTATCCTATCATTATGGGCCAACATTTCTAAAGAATGGTTTCAGCACCTTGTTGAATCAATGCCACGTGGAATTAAGGCAGTTCTAAAGGCGAAAGGGAGTCAAACACAGTATTAGTATGGTGTTCCTAATAATCCTTTAGGTAAGTGAATGTTCAATTAGATGATGAAATGTACAGAAACAGAGATTTAAAGACCAAACGTTATTCTTGCCTTAATGACTATATGTTTTATGTTGTACCCTTTACTTTTTAGTCAAATACTTGTACTTGTCAGTGTTTAAAGTGTGCTATAAATAATTTTGCCTTAACTTTTTACATTATAAGTTATATTTAGCTTTTACAGTTTTCTGAAGCAAAATACACTGTTTTGTACTGTTTTATTCTTTCCAAATGCACTGCGTTCTTATTAACAGAATGAGATCTTAAAAAAAAAAGGTAAAGTTTTGGCTAAAGTTAAGACAAGTGAGTCTGTCAATATGTTCCTGCCTTAAGAATTATGTAAAAATCGAAAATAATGTTTTATTTGCTGGAACTGAATTGTTTAAAAATTATTTAAAATATCCTCAGATATAAACAGAGGCAACATGGAGCGTAGTTTCATTGTAATAACTATCTCATTATGTTTAAGACCCAATAAATGGTTTTTATAAAGTAATGCATCTGTCAGAATTGTTTGGATATTTATAATCTTATACTTTTTACTAACACCAATTTTTTTTGGTGCACGTTTGCATTTATTCATTTGGATTATGCTTTTAACCAAAGTGTGAAAAAAAAAAAAAAGCACATCAGTGGTATATTAGTTTAATTTAGTTCACACATTTAGTTAAAACTCAGTGTCTGACCGGCACTGTCTTCACATCACATCTAACCCCTTCCTGTAGATGCTTGGTGTGTTTTGGGCAGTGCACTGGGACTCTTTGAGGGACCTGTGAGGGTTTGAATGTCCTCTAAGAGCTCCAGCTGTATCTCAGCATCATAACATCACAATAAACACATGGGATTGGGCTTTTCTCATGTGTGTGTATGACAAATATCCTGATGCTCAGTTTCCACATCAACACCATTCCAGTCAATGTAACATCAGATACTGGCATCAGGTCACAGCTCTGCAAACTATTGAAGAACAATCAAACTGAATGCCTCTGGGTGATTTAGAAACAGCATGATGATTAGGCATCAATGTATTTTGACCATATACTGAAAAACACACAAAAAGCTATAATGCACACAATACAAAAGTCAAAAAGAAGAGAAATACAAACCTGTCTGTCAGGTTTGTGCAGTCATAATCAGGGATGTAGTGGAGGCTAAACGCACGTAAACGCCGTTTACGCACCTCCCAATATTCAGAAATAGCGTTTACCCACCTCCAAAGTGCGTTTATCCACCTCTAAATAGCGTTTATCCACCTCTAAATAGCCCGTAGTTCCTAAGACATTTTAAATTAAGCTTATGTCGTTTTAGTTTCATATTGTTCATTAGTTTCATAGGTTGTTAAAACTAAGACGAACTCTTTCATATTGCGCTGCATTACTGTCAGTGTTGTTGACTTTTACTGACGGACGGTAAGGTTGCGCTGTTGACGCTCGGGCAGCCTCTCGAGGAGAAATCTACACAAATGAGCGCACACACACACTCTCAGTTAACCAGTTAACAGCATACTGCCTATAAAAAATCTAAATGTGGAGTTTTTATATTTTTAACATATGTTAAGCAACCTCAATTATTTTTCCTGAACACCATCACGATTGAAATGTGACATTTCCTACAACAGTTCAATAAACAGTTACAATTAAGTCACTTACATTTTAGATGCAATATTGGCTGTTTTTGTTCTGTTTCAGCAGCGAAAATAGTTCCAAACAAAAATCACAGCAGAACCACGGCGCATCTCACAGGAACACTCACCCTGTTTTCATTACTGAATGATTCAGCATTTTGAACGAATCGATTGAGTCAAAGATTCTGACCCATTCATAAACACATAGACATAATAGACGCCCTATTGGCCGCTGGAGCGTACGTCAACGGCGCCGCCATGTTGGGGATGGCAACTTTCCCATACCTCTCATACCGGGAATTGAGAAAAAATGCATGTTTTGTGCGCTGTTTGGGGCTGTACACATCGCCACACAATTGAAAACAGCTTTCGAGGAATTACCTTTCACAAGCAAGACTGAACGTTTGTTTTTGGTTGTATTTGGTCATGATTTAATTAGTAGCCTAATAGTACGTTCAGAGGATAAATTTAAAAATACTACTGTTATTGTGTCACGAAATGTAGTTTAAATAGTTTTTTCAGTCGACAATGTAGTTGTTTAAAGCTCAAATATGTGGTTTGTTTATAAAGATAGCACCTATTTAAAAATTTTATCTGGCGTTTTCGGAGTTGTAGGATGCGCTCAGGGCTCGTCTACCCCGCCTGGAACAGCCGTACCTCGGCCAGTGCTTTTGAAGTTTTGCCGCTGACTCGGATGTCTGCAGTCTAGTGGTTAAACATGAGATATAATTCGTCTTGTGTATATCTAACGGGCGATCTTTGGTCTCATTAATCTATAAATGGTTCCCTGGCAAATCGTTTTGGCTGAGGGCAAAGTGAAGTTTCATAACTTTATATTTAGGTTAATTTAACATTGTGTCCTGCTGTTTGTTTGACTGAAGCTACTTCTGTTATAATGGCTATTACTGATCAATAAAACTGAAATTTAACAAAAGAGTTAAATATTAAAGTCACTATTTAACTTATTTTTTATTGTGTATATTCTGTAATTGATATTTCTTATTCTATTGCAATTATTATAGTATTATTAATAAACTATGCTATTATCAATATTTTTATGATTGTATTATTGTACTTATGGTATTATATAATTATACTAATCATTACTATTTTATTTGCTGTATACTATTTGTTTATTTTATTGACTAAACTATTTACTATTACTTCTCACTTTATGTTATATATACTATTTGCATTGCACTGTAGTTGTACCATAACATATTATTATAAAGGATCCATCAGTTATCTTTGTTATTGCTAAAATCTGGTCAATCACAGAAAATGCTTTTTCCACAATAAGAAAACTTAAATTATATCTCACTATGGGCAGGGGCGCAACTACCTTAGTAGTAGTTGCGCCCCTGCCCATAGTACCAACTACCGCAACATAGTACCCCCCCCCCCCCCCCCACACACACACACACACACACAAAATAAAAAATAAGTGTGCCATGTAATAAGTGAGTAGCAACGAGTTAGAGCTAACACAGATAAAATAAGTGCAAAATTGTCATTTATTAATACAATTAAACTATAGCTACTCCACAGTGATGAACCCCCTAAAAAAAGTATTAGCTCCATTGGAACAGCTAGCAGTGTTTCTCACAGGATTTTAGGTAAAACTGTGGTAGTTGGACCTCTGTTTCTCTAGGGGGGTTTGGGGGCATGCCCCCCGTAAGAACATTTTGTGTTCTTTAATGTTAAATTCATCAGTCTGGTGCACTTTGAGAGTTCAAAATTAAAAGCTCCAACCCATATTCAGGGTGCAAAATTAAACAAAGAAAAATTCAAACCTCTTTTAGTAAGTGTTTGTCTACATTACACTACTACATAATAATAGTTATAATATTAATCCCATGATAGTAATAGCCATATATTGTAAAACAAATGGACTGAAAAATAAAGGAAACTTTCATAATTAGTTTTGTAGGCTACTAATTTCTATACTTGAAAGATATAAGCACATGATGACATGTTTCATGGGCCGGTGTGTCAGCAAAAAAAAATAACGCTGACTTTTTTTGACCAATGCATTACACCGGCACTAACCCAGCGCCGCCAATTAAGCAAAAAAAAAAAAAAAAAAAAAATGAATGGGCCGCCGATGTACGAGTTTTATGGGCCGTTAAGAAAAAGAAAAAAAGTATGAGATGTATCGGCCGAAAAAGCACGTCGGCCCACCGGGAATCATAGTCCCGATGGCCACAGAGATATAGATAGCCTATGCCTGGATGTCACACTTTAAATCCTACCTGTTGGCTTTCAGCATGCACTTATTTAGCTGCTGTCGCATCAATTGACATGCCATCTCCTTTTCCCTCTTTCTTTTTCTATTTTTAGCCCCACAGCATTTTGTTTTATCCATCTTTTTCGACGACAACTCACTACTCGTACCTGCTCGCTCAGCACTCACGACGCCCCTGCCCGCTCGCGATATTACCCCGCCCCCCTTCTCCATGAGGGCGCCTAGCTACTCTAGCCTGTTAGTCCTCTAAAATTTTATATAACATTGAAGAAATGCAGAAATGATTTAGAAACGCACAACAGCAGCTACATATGGAAAATACAATATATATATTTTTTTAAATGAAATTTTTTTTTTTTTTTTTTTACCATCGCTTTGGCGCCCCCATGGTGCTGCGCCCCTATGCGCCGCATATAGCGCATACCCACTTTTTGCGCCACTGACTATGGGGGTCTTCACCATTCTTATCCATGAATAAAAAGCCAGATACATGACAGCCTGAGCTTTGACCATTCTTTATTAAAAAATATATTTTACAAGTCTAACTATCGAGATTTTAAATAACTAGAGATGGAACTTTTTGTACACCACATACAAACCACTGAAATCGGTTGATAAATGTAAAAACAGTTTGTTTTTATCCAGAAAAAACGCAGCTCCCCCGTTTACTTACATTTGATTACAGTGCAGTCTTGCCCTCAGCAAAATGGCGGACCCATTGACGTATCGCAACAACGTTCCAAAGCGGCCAATAGGGCGTCTATGTATTTATTATGTCTAGTCTATGCATAAACATCTGTCTCATTCTTGAATGAATCAGCCGTTTGAACAAATCGTTTGTTTGTTTGAATGAATGAATGAATCAATGACTCACTCATTAAGACGGTCGCCTGGCGGTTTAGTGTTATGTTTAAAAGTAGTATCATTCTTTCCAATGTTTCTTATATGTAAATTTAAATCAATTTCATAACATTATTTTACACAATTTTAATTTTTCAGTGTAAATTATTTAATTTGATCAGCCCCTAGGGAAACAGCCCTATAGTGTCTTATTATTCTAAATAATTGAATTTATTGACCAAATTTATGAATTTAAAATGAAATATGAAGCATACATTTAATAATATAGGGGGAGGGGATGCCCTTTAAAGGTGCAGATATTACAATATGCCGATTTAAATATCAAAGCTGATTGAACACTGATGAGAATAATCAGAATAAATGAGAATATTGTTTCAGAATAAATTAACACACACACCAAAAAAAAAAAAAAATTTTTTTTTTTTTCAGGACAAGTGAAAAGGCTTAATGTCGAGCAATGTTAGCAATGTCATCAGGTAGGCAGTGGCCCACCTTACCGGGTGACCACGTCGTGGTCCACCAGAATTTATAGTTTACCCACCTCTTTTTTTACCACTACACCTCTGGTCATAATAAAAGTAAACAGTGAAATAGGACAATAATATCAACCCTGAATAACATTTAAGCAAATCACTTTTTTGCCTGTTCTATCTCAATATTTTAACAAACTTTTTTATTTTTATTTTTTTATATTTGCACAAATATGTCTCTGTCAGTTTCTCTGTAGATCAGAATGAGGATGTAACTGGTAATAATAAACAAAACCAAGACATGACAGGTGTATGGGACACACTGTACCTGCCCACTCACACACACATCTAGTCTGACAACAATCCTGAATCTCTCTGAATCATTCCTCCCATCAGAGAATACAGTCTCTTATTGTACAGTCTTACTTTTGAGCCCATTTGAAAGGCAAATTCATGAAAAGGTCAGGCTGTATTTCCCTGTTGTCAATTCTCTCTCATTTATTGTCCTCTGTATGTTACGATCAGGATGTCCCTGGATGTTCTGCAATCTTGCCTTTCTGTTACAGAGATAATTCAGATTCAGATAACTTTATTAGTCCCCAAGGGGGCAATTCAGTTCTCTTACGAGAGTACTCTACTCTCGTGTTGCGTAAGCTAGCTTATGCTACGGGAAAATCCCTTTTCTCGAGAATACTGAAGCCAAAAAATTGTCCTTAATTTTACATTAATTTAAAATGCATTGCTCCACAGAGCAAACCTAGGCGAGGCAGCTCGCACGCCTATTGGTTGCTCTTATTCTTATTCTTATTCTTATTCGTATAGAACTTATTTCACACACACATCATCATTTCAAAACAAATTACAATAGTAATAGGAAGGTTATTGTGTGAAAAAGGGGAACCCCAAAGAAGCTATTAAAGCTTTTAAGAGGGGGCCCAATATCTACATGCAACATATAACATTCAAGAAAAAATTCACTCCATAAAATAAATGTAAAAACAACAAAACACAAGCACTACAAATAAACATACGATCCCAGCACAAATATAACACTTCCAAAATGATCAAAGAGTATATGTTAAAAGCAAAATTTCCTTCAGATTTTTTTTAAAAACGGAGACAGAATGCACCAATTTAAGGTTTTCCTCAAGCTTGTTCCAAATCTGCGGACCTCTACAGACTACACTCAGGCTCGTACATTTCAAACGTCTTATTTTACCAGTAATGAACTCTTTTTCCCTTGTGTGATATGTATGCTGGGGTCGACTGATTGGGACAAGTTCACACAATCGGTCATTTAGCTTATGAACAACCTGGAATATCATACAAGCATTATGAAAAGCATTGTATTCGGTAAGTCTTAATAAACCCAGGCGATGAAACAATAGACGCGAGGGGGTATTTGGCTCAGACCACGTCAATACCCGTATGATTTTTTTCTGTAAGGACTGTATTTTTTTCAGGTAGCTAGTAAAAGTGTTACACCATATGACATTGCAATAATTTAAGTGGGACTCAAACAAGGTTTTATATAAGATGACAAGTGCTGACTGTGGGAGAAAATGTCTTACTTTAAAAAATAGTCCAACATATTTTGATAATTTTGTTATTAACTGGTCAATATGACATTTGAATTGTAGACATTCATCAATAAAGACTCCGAGAAATTTAATGGTGTTTACTCTTTCAATAATTTGTTCATTTATTTTAAGACAGACATACTTATTTACCCATTGATTTTGTTTGGAATGAAACACGATGTTAGTCTTGTTTATGTTAAGAGATAATTTATTGCACCGAAACCAGATAGCAACATTTCTTAGCTCTCTATTTATTGTTTCTTCCATTTCGTCTGGATTCTTATGTGACATAAATAAATTTGTGTCATCAGCGAATAAAACCTTGTGTAAAGCCATTGTGGAATTTTCAAAATCATTTATATATATTAAAAAAAGAAGTGGGCCCAAAATGGATCCCTGAGGGACTCCACATTTAATGGGTTTACTTATTGAAATTTGTTCATTGATACTTACATACTGCTGTCTGCCAAATAGATAACTTCTGAACCAGCTAAGGGCTACTCCTCTAATTCCATAATGGTGTAATTTATTTAATAGGATGTCAAAATCAATAGTATCAAACGCCTTAGATAGATCTAAAAAAATACCAATGCCACTCTCGCTCTTATCAATGGCATCATTGATCTTTTCAATCAAATCGAGTACCGCCATACATGTGGTTCTTTTTTTCCTGAAACCATATTGAGAAGAAGCAATAATATTAAATTTATCAAGATAGCCATATAGCCTATTGTACACTACTCTCTCTAATACCTTAGAAACTGTGGGCAAGATTGATATCGGACGATGATTGCACATATCATTTTTATCTCCAGATTTGAACACTGGTATAATTCTGGCAATCTTTGTCCTTTTTGGTACAGTTCCAGCAAGCAGCGAGAGATTAATACAATAAGTCAATGGCACCCTGATATAAAATGCTATGGCTTTCAGAATTTTACTACAAATTCCATCCTCACCAGCAGTGTACGAACTTCGTAAATTAGTAATTATTTTATAGACTTCATCACAAGTAGTTGGTTTCATAAAAAAAGAATTTGCATAAGAACCCTGCAAATAATGGTCGAAAGTGATCCCCTGAGGTTGAACTATTTTGTTAGAGAGTTTTTCCCCAATAGAGTTAAAGTAATTATTAAAATTATTTGCTAAATCAATGTCATGCATATATTTATTATCCAAATTTGAGTGTAAGCCCACAGCATTTGGAAGCACAGCATTGTTTTTGTTCTTGTTAAGGACTTCATTTAGCACTTTCCAAGACCTCTTAGAGTCACCCTGTGATGCTTTTATGAGGTATGTATAGTGGTTATTTTTACTTTTCCTTATTATATTAGTAAGTTTATTCCTGTAACTAGTATATATATCCTTGTTCACAACACTAGGGCATCTTAAGAAACGTTTATAAAGCTTATTTTTATGGGTGATAGATTTTAAAATACCCTTTGTAAGCCAGGGGTTGAAACCAGTTGCACGATGTCCGGCGTTCTTTTCAGGGATAGTACAACAAATAGAGTTTGTAATTTCATTTATCAAGTTGTCATAAGCAGTATCAGGATTGTTGCAGTCATAGACTGCTTTCCATGTTTTAGCCTGTAGATTTTCGCTCAATAGTTTCAAGGTTTAGTACTTTAGTACTCATTTAGTACTCATTTAGTACTTTCATTTTTGTTTTTTTGCAGTGGTAATTCATTCTTATTTGCAAGATCTAGAAACAATACAATCGGAAAATGATCAGTAATATCAGATAACACAACTCCAGATTCTAGTCTAGTATTTCGAATGTTTGTGATGATATTGTCAATAACTGTCCTAGTGGATGGTGTTACTCTGGTAAATTGCTTTATGGTACAAAAGAAAGAAAAAGAATGCAAGGTATTTACAAAGTCTCTTTTTACAACGTCATCTTTGGAGACGTCAATATTGCCGCTTTGCGGCAACTCGTGGGACTGTACGTGACGTAAGCACCAATGAGGGCGCGGGCGCCCGCGCGTTACATCCCGCCAGAAGGGGCTTGGCTTATGTCTATATAAGGGTGTTCTTTGATTTTTCATCTCTTCAGCGAAGTGTTCACTTCACATCGATGGTCTCCGGAGAAGCCTGCGCCGTCGAAAAATCCCTATCAGCGGGACGAGCCATCTGCCTCGCAGACCGAAGCCGGCCATCTTCTCGCCGCTTCACCGCCGTTCCTGCTGCTCTATCCGGCGCCCATATCCTTTTCAAATCTTTCTCCTAAAAGAGCCGAGGCGTTATAATGCCTCGTTTTTCCAAATGCGGCTCTTGTCGAGCCCCTCTCAGCGACGGGGACCGCCACATCTTGTGCGTTTCCTTGCGCTTTCCAGGGGCGGCTGCCCGGAATGCGACATGATGGCTGTCTCGACCCTGCGGGCTCGATTAGCCTCTTTCACCGCGGACCCCTCTCCTCCGCTTCTCTCGTCAGGACCGAGCCATAAGAAGCGCCGTTCGCAGAGAGCCCCGGAGGACATCCCAGCGAGCGACCGCATGCCGGCGAGTTCCCCGTGTGCATCTCTATCCGGTTCCCCCGCCTCGATCACGGCCGGCCAGAACCCCACCGCTCCCGCCATGCATCTCGAGTGTGAAGGGGACAATACGGCTGAGGACGCCTGTTCCCTCGTCGCTTCAGAAAGCGAAGGATGGTCGGGCCCCGATCCGAACCCCGCCCCTTCCCTGCAAGAGTCGAGCAGCATGCGGGCCAGCTTCGACGCCGAACTGCTCCGCCTCATTACGAAGGGCATGGAGGACCTCGGCCTCGATTGGTCTCCGCCCGAGGAACCCGCACCCAGCAGGGTTGACGGCTGTTTCCTGCCCGAGGCCCGCTCCCTTCCTGCCGGAACTCCACGAGGAGTTGTCTAAGAGCTGGAAGGCGCCATTTTCTTCTGGGCTGCGGTCGACGGTCTCTTCGACGCTCTCTGTTGTGGACGGCGCGAAGGACAAAGGCTACCTCTCCATTCCTCCGGTCGAGGAAGCGGTGGCCACTCACTTATGCCCGCCCTCCGCTGGATGGCAGTCCAAGCCATCTCTACCTTCGAAAGCCAGCAGGACTACTTCGGCTCTCATCGGTCACACCTATACCGCCGCCGGTCAGGCCGCAAAAGCGCTTCACTTGATGCCGGTGCTTCAAATTTACCAGGCCAACCTTCTCCGCGTTATGGACGAGGTGGGCCCGAATCCTGAGAACTTTACAGATCTCAGAAGCGCCACGGACATAGCTCTGTGAGCCACCAATTCCGCTGCTCAGGGTATCGGGAGGAACATGGTGTCTCTAACCGTCACCGCGAGACACTTATGGTTGACTTTGTCTGATATGAAGGAGTCCCACAGAGCTACCTTCTTTGACGCGCCCGTGTCTCCATCCGTCTCTTCGGCCCGGCGGTGAAAAGGTTCATCGAGCATTTCTCTGAAGTTCAGAAAACGTTGCAAGCCATGCGGCATTTCATCCCGAGACGCTCCAGTTCCGAGACAGGCCGCTCGAAGCAGCAGCCACCTAACCAAAATTCAGCGCCATCACTGCCTCCGCCGCCAGCTTCACAGCGCCGTCTCTCGCCGTCTCTCTCTCTGGGGACTCTCGGCGCGCTCTTTCAGTCGCCACGGGCCGCCTCCCCCTCGGGGTCCCAGGCCCAAGGTCACGCTAAAGCCTGAGCCCTCTAAATCTTCCTGACCGTCCAGAGAAGACGAAGATGGTTGAGTCCCGCCGCGGCCGGACCGCCATCAAAGACAATGCGCATCGCTCTCTCAGCTCCCTCAACAGAGGCGGCTGGAGAAGTGTATTTCACAGCCAACGAGCCCGTCATGCGACCCGCTCGCCTGTACCCAAAAGTCGTTTTCACGGCTACCCAGATAAATCTCTAAAAGAGCATTATGTCTGTTTGTCCGGCTCACGCCGAAGGTGTTATTAATGTAGGAACTGTGCCCACTTCCCAGTGCCCACCCCTACACATAAGCACAGCCCGCTTAGTGACACTGACACACACTCATTCACGGCCCATATCAATAAAACCGGCTCACGCCGTGTGTGTTTTGAATGTAGGAAATGCGCCCACTGCACAGTGCTCGCCCCTACTATTAAACACCCTGCCACATATGGCCTGCCACACACGCTCACTCAGAGTCTTTGCTAATAAACACGAAGTGTGTTCTGTGTGCAGAGAGCGTGCGCACTTCTCTAAGCGGGCACCCTCTGGCAGACGCTGCACGCTGTGTATCACACACACACACAGTGGCCAGAGCCCGAATGCCATTCTCCCTCTAGCTTTGTGTTTGAAAGCATGGGATATGATCCCGGGCGTGTCACAATGGGTACTGAGCTCTATAATGAAAGGCTATTCGCTGCAGTTCATTCGCAGACCCCCACGCTTTTGAGCCAGGGTCGAAACTACGGTGAAACACGAAGCAGCACATCTGCTTCGTACCGAAATAGCGAAACTGCTAAGCAAAGGGGCTATAGAAACCGTCCCTCTGATACATTGCCAATCAGGTTTCTACAGCAGGTGTTTCCTGGTCCCCGAAGAGGATGGCGGTCTCAGACCCATCCTAGATCTCAGGCGCTTGAACAAAGCCCTTTTGAAAAGATCGTTCAAAATGCCCACGACCAGACAAATCCTCGCGCAAATTCGCCCGAGGGACTGGTTTATTTCAGTGGATCTGAAGGATGCATACTTTCAGATTCAAATAATATTTATTTTCTGGGAACAGACTTAGACTCTGTGTCAATGACAGTGCGGCTGACGTCACAGGTTACAACGCTCAACGGCATCATTCAGGGCCGGCAGTTTTCCCCCTCTCAAGAACTTTCAGAGGATGCTAGGCCTTATGGCTTCGGCCTCGGCAGTGCTTCGGCTGGGCCTACTTCACAACGCGGGTCCTGCTTTGAGCATGGACTTCGGTTCATTTTCGCCTCAGGGTAACCCAGAACTGTGTTACAGCTCTGGAACCCTGGAAGGTGTCAGACTGGTACCAGTCAGGCGTGGATCTGGGAATGATCTCGAAACGGAAAGTAATCTCGACAGACGCCTCCAACTCAGGTTGGGGCACCCTCTACGAGGCCTGGCCGGTTTTTGGCCTGTGGACTGAGTTTTGTGTTATTTTGCTTAGTGCGATAATAAGCAAACGAGGCGTGTTTACCAGTTGAACATACTTTTCTCGGCAACTTTCACATTACAACATCCAGAGCCACTCTCCTGGCTACATCTGTTTACTTCCGGCCCAGCACTTCCCCTCACTGAGGCATGCTGGGTAATGGAGTTCTTAACTTAACGTATTCATAACATCACATCTTTCCCCCTATAAAGAAATAATATTTACCCCTGTAAAAACATACCCATTTTAAGGTGGTGATATATATATATATATATATATATATATATATATATATATATATATATATATATATATATATATATATATACATTTTTTTTTTTTACTTACAACTTCCCTTTGTAAACAACTGTTTCAATTTAAACTTTTTTTTTTTTTTTTTTTTACAAACTAGACCCTCTTAACAGTCCATGTTAGTGTTTTCAAACAACAACAAAAACAAACTTAGGAGACTTTAGCAACTCTCAATCAACCTCTGCAGTGGCTGAATATGTCTCTTAGGTCTAGACTGTCTTTCAGCAGCTGGCGATTTCGACAGACTGGAAGGTGTTGCAGCAGCTGGTGGCGCAGGCGCCGCTGCAAGATTACAGTCAGTTAAATCCGTAGATTCAGTCGCGTCCTGCTGAACAGTCTCTTGAGCTGTAGTGTCCTTTTTCAGTCGGCTGTAGTTGAAGATCTGTGCGGTTCCTCCTCAGAGACAATCCATTCTCCATCTGGATCCTATAGGAGCGTGGAGCAACTTCCTTCTCCACCTGTCCCTTTTGTCTCCATGTTCCTGTAGAGATGTCCTTGAGACACACCATGTCTCCAGGCTTCAGCATTGGCACGTGTTTAGCTGTTCGATCATACAGCAGTTTTTGTTTCGCTTTTTGTTCCTCCTTGACTTTTCTGACTTTGTGTGCGCTTTTGGGTGTAAGCAAATCCTCATTTACTGGTAGGTTAGAGCGAATGCGTCTACCCATCAGCATTTGAGCTGGTGATAGTCCGTTCTGTAGAGGTGCACTCCTATAGGGTCAGTAGGCTTTTCTGAAAATCATCTCTGTCCTGCGCTTTTTTCATCAAGTTTTTTACTGTTTTCACTGAGCTTTCTGCCAAGCCGTTGGACTTTGGGTAGGTTGGACTCGATGTACAGTGTTGAAACCCCCATTCTTTGGCAAAGGCAGCAAACTCACAGCTGGAAAACTGGGGCCCATTGTCTGAAAACAGTTCACATGGGACACCATGTCTGGCAAAGACAGTCTTGAGGTAACTGATGACTGCCTTGCTTGATATTGACTGCAGCGCTCCGACTTCTGGATAGTTTGAAAAGTAGTCAGTGACCACTATGTAACTCTTTCCATTACAGTCAAATAGGTCAGTTCCCACCTTGTAGTAAGGTCTGTGGGGCACCGGATGACTCATCAGCGGCTCAGCTTATTGTTTTGGCCTGTGTGTGCGACAAAGTTCACATGAAGCTATTGTCTGGCTGATATCTTGGTTGATTCTCAGCCAGTACATTACTTCTCTCGCCCGTCGTTTACACTTGACTTCTCCGAGATGGCCTTCGTGTATCTTTTGGAGCATTTGTTTACGTAACGATGATGGAATAACAAACTTGCTCCCCTTCAACACTATGTCATTCACCACAGTAAGCTCGGTTCTGCAGTTCCAGTAGTCTGTTATGTTCATTGGGCAATCCTTTTTGTTTTCAGGCCATCCTTTCTGTATTGCACGCTTGAGTTCTTTCATCGTTTCATCTGCATTTGTCTCTCTCCGTATTTGTTCTGTTCTGTCAGCTGTTACTGGCAGATTTGTCACTACCATGTCCACTTGCGCCTGTATTTCTGCAGTGCTCTCGCTGTCCGTACGCTCCCCTTTATCAACTGCTCTAGACAAGGTGTCGGGAGTGTACATGTATTTCCCCTGTGTATATATCATGTGCACATCATATTTTTGCAGCCTAATTAGCATGCATTGTATCCGCACAGGACAGTCATTCAGAGGTTTGGACATGATGGACACCAGAGGTTTATGGTCTGTTTCTACTTCAAAAGCTTGACCATAGACATATTGTTGAAAGCGTTCACATGCATACATGCTCGCTAATAGCTCCTTCTCAATTTGAGCGTACCTGGACTCAGCGCTTGTCAAGGCTCTAGATGCATAGGCAACAGGTAGCCACTGCTCGTCGTATTGCTGCAGCAGCACCGCTCCCAGGCCATACTGTGACGCATCTGCCGAGACCCTTGTTCTTCTTTCTGGGTCATAAAACTTTAACACGTGCTCTTGTGTCAGGATCTCTTTAAGTTTTACAAAACATTTCTCCTGCTCATGAGACCAGATCCATTCATTCTTCTGTTCGAGAAGACTCCTGAGAGTTGCTGACTGTGCTGACAGCTGTGGGACAAACTTTGCTAGATAGGTGACCATTCCCAGAAAATGTCTGACCTCATCTTTGTTGTTTGGCCTTTCCATATTGTTGATTGCTGATGTTTTTCTTGGGTCAGGCTTCACGCCCTCTTCACTGACAACATCTCCCACAAAGGTAAGCGTTTTCACTCCAAACTCACATTTGTCTTTGTTAAGCTTCAGATTCATTTCTCTTGTCTTGTCTAACACTTGTCTCAGTCTCTCGTCATGTTCTTCTTGATTCGAGCCCCAGACTATGATGTCACCCATCATGGTCTCCACTCCTGGTATGTGCTCGAAGATCATGTGTATAGTCTTGTGGTAGACTTCAGGTGCTGACAAGATACCATACGGCAGACGAAGAAACCTGTACCTACCCTCAGGTGTGTTAAACGTGCACAGTTTCGAACTCTCCTCGTCCAGCCTCAGCTGCCAGAAACCTGACGAAGCGTCTAGTTTACTGAACCATTTAGCTCCAGCAAACTGTGCCATGATTTCTTCTCTCGTTGGTAACTTAAAGTGTTCAATTCAATTTCAATTCAATTCACCTTTATTTATATAGCGCTTTTTACAATACAGATTGTATCAAAGCGCTTCACAGTGATAACATGAAAACAATATAACAAAAACAATATAACAATATAACAAAGTTTGTTTCTAAAAGAAAATTGCGTCAACGTCCACCTTAAGTAAGGCAGATCAATAATATTATTGAATATTAAATGTCCCCAACTAAGCAAGCCAAAAGCCAAGGCAACAGTGGCAAGGAACCAAAACTCCATCAGGTGACAGAATGGAGAAAAAAACCTTGGGAGAAACCAGACTCAGTCAGGGGGCCAGTTCTCCTCTGGCCAACGAAGGAACAGTGCATGATTCGGGCAGCATTACAAGTCAGATTGGAATCGGAACATTTAGAGTATTTGTCCATTTCCATCTTTTGGAAGTCCAAGTAATCACGCCGGTATTAAGACGAGTTGTTGAGGATCAGTGCCGTCCACCATAGAGAGTCCATATCGCCCGTGTTGAGTCGTCACTTCACAGGCTTTGTGATTGGAGTATCTGAAGTCTCCGTGAAAGGCTGGATACAAACTGGAGCTGACGAACGCCATTTTCTCGGGACTCGCGTCCCGAGATAACAGCAGAAAAGTGTTCTCTTTTAATTGCTTTGTTTAAGTCTCTTGGGTCCAAGCACGTTCTCAGAGCACCTGTTTTCTTCTGCAAAACAACTAAAGAGCTGACCCGTTCAGTTGGTTCGTCTATTTTCTTGATGACCTCCAATTTTTCCATGCGCGCTAGTTCCTCTTTCAGCTTTCCACGTAACGCGAAAGGGATTTTTCTACAAGGATGCACAACAGGAGGCACGCTTTTATCCACACATATTTTGTGTTTTCCAGGTAGACATCCAAGTCCTTCAAAACAGTCTTTATACTCCTCCATGAGTGAGTCATGATCATTTGCCGTATCCGATGTCACGACAAACACTCTTTTGACCAGATTGAGCTTTGTACATGCCTTGAGTCCCAGGATTGGTTGTGCACTCGTATCCACGATCAGTAGCAATGCTCTTATCTGCTGACCTCTGTGTTTGAAGGTTGCGATGCATCCGCCTTTAACAGGAACACGTTCACCAGTATATCCCGTCACTTTTGTTTTAATAGGATGAATTTCACTTTTCACTGCCAACTTTTTATAGTCTTCAAAAGATAACAGGTTTACATGAGCACCTGTGTCTAACTTGAATGGTATTATTGTCTGATTCACCTCGATTGGCACGATCCATTCCTCTTTTTCTGTTGCATGAGCACGCACCACATCTACAATGAACTCTTCATCCTCATCTTCTTCCTCACCAACTGCGTGAACTTTCTGTTTAAAAGCTGATTTGCAACATCTTTCATAGTGATTGCTCTTTCCACAGTTGTTACAGGATTTACCATATGCAGGACATGATTTTGGCTTGTGACTGCCTCCACATTTACCACATTTGAATTCTGCAGACGTCTCTTTCTGTCCTTTTTGTTTGGTAAATGCTTTCTTTTTCATCTGTTCTGTATGGACTGCATGCACTGTGATTTCACCTCTCCGAAGCTCTTTTGCTTGTGCTCGAGTGGTTTCCACTGCTCTGCACATAGTGACACACTTATCTAATGTAAGTCCAGTCTCTCTGAGCAATCTTTCTCTGAGTGCATTATCCACTGTGCCACAAACAATCCTGTCTCTCACTAGTGAATCTCTCAGGGTGCCAAATTCACATGTTTTGCTTAGAGTGTGAAGCTCTGCTAAGTACTGATCAAAAGGTATTCCTTGCGTTTGGTCATGGGTGAAAAACTTGTACCTCTCAAAAGTCACATTCTGACTAGGCACAAATTACTCTTCAAACTTCGTCATTAGCTCTGCTAAAGTCAAATTAGCTTCATCCAGCTGAAAGCTGTTATAGATATCCAAAGCATCTTCTCCCATAACATGCAAAAGGATGTGAGCTTTCAATTTTTCATCTTCACCCCCTGCTCCGCTTGCTGCTAAATATATATTACATTTTTGTTTAAACCGCTTCCAATTATCAGCAAGATTACCAGTCAGTTGCATGGAAGTGGGTGGACTTAGCCTCTCCATTACTGAACGTCGGGGTATCAGGACTTCCCCAGCCCTCTCCTGTTGCTGGTTTTCCTCCGATTCGGGCACCAGATCCTCTTCTACTTGTTCGATCTGTCCCTCGTCCCCCGCTTCACTTCCACTGCCACCTGTAGCCATCACACGCCATAGTAAACTCTTTTAGCATGTTGCCGTTTTATCACGTTACACTCACGCGACCGGAGAGTTTTCTTTCTTTTCCGTCGTTCTTCCGCGGCAAATCTTCCTTTCGTAGCTGCTCACGGCCACTTCTGACACCATGTGTTATTTTGCTTAGTGCGATAATAAGCAAACGAGGTGTGTTTACCAGTTGAACATACTTTTCTCGGCAACTTTCACATTACAACATCCAGTGCCACTCTCCTGGCTACATCTGTTTACTTCCGGCCCGGCGCTTCCCCTCACTGAGGCATGCTGGGTAATGGAGTTCTTAACTTAACGTATTCATAACATCACAAGTTTGGGACTAACGACTCTAAAGTCATTCTCAAACGAAGACACGGCTATGTCCCCAAAGTGCTCTCCACTCCGTTCAGAGCGCAAGTCATTTCACTGTCAGCCCCCCCAGGATCTGATGGTGAGAACGGCGTAAATCTTCTTTGCCCAGTCAGGGCGCTAAGAATATACGTCGAGCGTTCGGCTGCTTTCAGGCAGTCAGAACAGCTTGTTGTTTCATTTGGCGGATGCACTAAAGGGCTAGTCGCCTCGTAACAGAGCCTTTCCAGATGGATAGTTAACGCTATCGCTCTGGCTTATAAGTCTAAGGGCCTTCGATGCCCTTTAGGCGTTAGGGCCCATTCCACTAGAGGCATGGACTCT
Source organism: Rhinichthys osculus (assembly GCA_029959095.1). Taxonomy (NCBI): domain Eukaryota; kingdom Metazoa; phylum Chordata; class Actinopteri; order Cypriniformes; family Leuciscidae; genus Rhinichthys; species Rhinichthys osculus. Next base: position 27,544,506 of record JARWKJ010000020.1, read on the forward strand.
TCATGGGCCTGGTCCAGTGGGGTTTCACTCCAGGATATTTGTATGGCGACAGGCTGGGCCTCTCCGTCTACATTTATAAGGTTTGTAGCAATAATCAGATAGTCAGGTCTGCCATTTTCCTAAACTGCTGGTTTTGCATTCTTTTAATTCAGAGACTATGATAAAAGTAGGTGTCCTGGGACTGTTAATTAAGTTACTGATTCACCCAAAAAGCTTCTCTCTCTTCATGAACTGCGACACGAAGCAAATGGTGCCTGGACTTAATTGAATTACCGATACTGATGTGCCCACGAGGCGTTTCTCTCTGATAAGCAATCACAGGACCCTCTGTGTTACCACATGTGACTCAACAGGGGCGCCTCTCTGGCCAGAGATCCCTTGGTGGCCCCTCTGCACGACACCTCACAAACACAGACAACCTTGTGTAATGAGACCACTGGCCATTGTAACAGATGTTAAACTCATCAAATTCGGAAGAACGCACACACATACACACATGACAATTCCCCTGAAAGGGGGGAGTAAGGTGAACACGAGTTCACTCCACTGACTGCTCGACGAACTCTCAATACACTTACACACACAAAGAGACAATCATTCACGACCACGTGTGGTTAAAAGTAACGTTTTAAATGCATACATTTTTTATTTTGTTGTGTTCCTGGTCTCCTGTGATCATGATTGGTATAACTATAAGCTTTGTGGCATGTAATCAGATTTGATATGCGTCTAATCACGAAAAATCATATATCTTAATCTTACTAACGTACAATTCTATCGTGCGCGATATCGTTGTGATCAGAAAAGTGCATTGATATCAAATTCCTGACCCAAAGTGCAACATGAGGCATACTTTTATTAATCCTAGTTTAGAAGTGTATTGTTACTAAATTTTTATCTGCTATGCACATGACCCGGAAGGCGTGTACTTCGCGAACCACAAGGTTTGCCGACACACCCCCTCCCAAACGATTGGATCAGACACGTAAGAAAGGCGTGTCTCGAGCTCCTTCAAAACACCCCGCCACATTCTCTTCTGGGCAAGTTTCCTACGCCAGAGAGAGATTCCAAATTTCCTGCGAACTCCCGCCGGAGTTCTGCTTCTTCTTCGTCGTCGTTTTCCTACTTTGTTTTAATCTAAGTTTCCTTTTATTTGAGCTACCTCAGTTTGATAGTTTGACTTCTTTCAGTGTATTCCCGAACGAAACGAGTTTAAGATTTATCGTTTCTCGTACGGGCCGCAGCTGAAGCGATCGCAACACCTACCTCCGCCCGGAAGAACCCTCGGACATCGAGCTCACGCTTCTTTTCAAACCAGCCGCACAAGACAGGGCCGTTAAAGCAAGTAACGTACAAATCTCAATTAAGTACTGCTTTAAGGTTGTTTAGATTAATTTAGAAACCTTTGGGGTCTCGTGTTGAACTATTTTGAACTGTTTTTGAACTGTTCTCTCTCATTCTCTCTCTCTCTCTCTCTCTCTCTCTCTCTCTCTCTCTCTCTCTCTCACACACTCTAACTTTCTCTCTCCAAATACGTCGTATTGCAATCTTTTGTTAACTGTTTGTTTTGATATGCATATTTACTCCTGCGTGATTTAAGTAGTTTGTGTAATCATTAGTTGTGTTATTAAATTCATAACCTTTTGAATTGAATCTGTCTCATTGTCCCATACTTTGAAGCCTCTGTAAATGTCAAAGATCTAAAAGTTGCCAAGCTCTACCCTGTTTGACTTAGAATATCGAAAGTGCCGTACACGAGAAAATATTTCCTTGTGGCCACAGGAAAGTATTCACTCTGTTTACAGGCAGGTAATATTGTGATATAAGGAAGTTTTCGGCTCCAGTCCGCTGGACGGACAGCTCGACGGATAACTAAATTGGAAACACATGTAAATTTACCCTGATAATTAATCTGATTTTACCGACCTAGATATTGATAATTACTACGAGCAATCGTGTTAATTATTCATATATTGTGAGGTTTAGTCTATTCCCTATTTGGGATAATTTAATTTATGTATGTGATTACATATTCATTATCTAATGAATAATATTCCCCATTTGAGTTAATAATTTCCCCAAAGCAAAACTCATTGTTGCTACAGGTTTTACAACGTGGAAGTTACTGCCCTGCAGGCTAAGCTGTTTTCAGTCTAAAAAACTTCCTGACTGACAGACTGTACCATTATTTCGTCATGCAGCTCAGGCTGACTTCGTCCATCCTGACTGTTATACTGTGCTAAGCACCCCTTCCATTAAAACATACATATGGCTATGTTATATTCTTAGGCCCACGCCTCGTTGGTCTAGACATTACCCACTATCATGTGTACCCTGGGCACATGCCCTTGGGGCCATGTGTGGACGACCTTAGCACGCCTATCACTCGTATGCACTGGTGGAGCCTGTGTTAGGCTGGGTCCATGTGCTGTATCCCTACAGCGATCCCATATGTGTATTCTTCCACGGTACGGCTCCCTGCAGCGAGCCTGTGTCTTCCCTTGGCAGAGCCTACTCTGCCGTCACTGTCCGGTTGAGTCTCCCCCCTGTCACAGGCTGGAGCCACCCTAGTGACATTCCATATGTTGTACTGCCCGGTCATCTGCCCTGTTCGTATGTGTATTCTCCATATGTTACCTCCCTTCAGGCAGGATGTGGCTTCCGCAGCGTCCCTTTCTTCCTTGTACAGGGAACGCTTTTCCCAGTGGTCCTGTAGGAACAGCAGTGACTTCGGGGGGCCTTAAATTGTGGGGGGATCTGGAGGCTTTTGTCTAGGCACTGGAAGTTGGCAGCTTTTGTGGCGTGTTCAATGGTTATCCCCATTCAGTCGACGTCGACTACGTTTGATGTTCTCGGCTGAAAGGGAACATCCTCGTTCCCTTTCCCATGGAGGATGTAGTCCCCTTGCCACTACCGCTGGACCCCCGCTGACTCCGAGTTATGCTCGGTCCTCGGCGAAAAAGCAACTAGTGCATGCATCCACTTCCGTATTTATACCCGTGCCGCGGGGGCGGAGTGTGTGATGTCATCACGTACGCCAATTCCCATTGGCTCATTCAATAGTACTCGAAGATAATTGGCTCCCTGGCGTGATCCCCATTCAGTCGACAACGTCCTCCGTATGTAATCATGACAGTGCAATTTAGACAAGTCCAATGGATTCATAGACCTGGTGACACCCTCCCGGATGTCCGCGCACGTGTGAGTGCGGCCTGGTCAAAGTGGCGCCAAGTCACAGGAGTGCTATGCGATCGCTGAATGCCCATCCGCCTAAAGTCCAAAATCTATAAGATCATTGTACGCCCTGTAGCCCTGTATGGAGCCGAATGTTGGCCAGCGACTGCCAAACATGGCCAGCTTCTTCACGCCACGGAAATGCGTATGCTCCGCTGGTCACTCGGGCTGACAAGGCTAGATCACATCATGAACATCGACGTCAGGAAGCGGATGGGAATAGCGCCGATTACGGAGAAGATGCTCGAGGCCCGTCTCTGCTGGTACGGCCATGTAACACGCAGCAATGAGAACTCAGTGGCGAAGACAGCTATGCGCCTTGACCCACCCGGTAACCGCCCAAGTGGCCGCCCAAAGATGAGATCGATGGACCGGATCAAGCAAGATATTAAGGACGTGCAAGTCGCCCCGGAGGACACTACGGACCGGAATAAATGGAGAGCAGCCTGCCAAAAAGCAGGCCCTGCACCTGCGCGGGACAAACGCTAGGACGAAGAATGGATACATAGACCCAGAAAACATGGGGTTAGACACCAAGATTACTTGGCTAGGTCAAATAATTAAGGAGGTAGGATATTTTAAGGGCTTCCTGCACATCTTGGACGCCATCTTGAAAATTACACCTTTCTAGAGGTCAAACTTTGGTAAACTTTTAGCATGTTATTAAGGACACCTAATACTACAAAAAACAGCTGAGAACCTTTTGTTAAAAAATGTTCCCATATATGCAGCCGCCTACTAAGTAATGGTAACATTCTCTTGTCTGTAAAGATAAAGTCAATCCTTGAATAGATCTGATGAGCTGCAGAAAAATGCCTTGATGTTGGGTTCTTATATTTCCATGCATCAAACATACCGCAAGTTTGCAGAAACTCATTGAAATATCGATCTGATTTAGTGCTGTTATATTCTTGCCATTTGTACTGCATTTTATTATTGTCATGGTTTGTTGTTGCATTAAGCGCACAACGAAAGGTGTAGATAACAGCCTGTTAACTGTCACTCCCCTTTTTTTGAATATACATGAAAATGCACATTTCGAACTTAAATGGTGGTAATTCAAGAATGCTTTGGAATATAGACGTAAGATTGGTGTCATTTTAAAGAAGACATTTGGCAGATCTTTGTAGAAGTGAAATGAATTAAGAAAGTGAAACAGAAAAAAAGTTATAGAAGTTTGAGTTTATGAAAATGTACAATGTAAAAAAAATAATTATTCATATTTTATATAAAATATATATTTTCAAAACCTGGGCGACTCTAAACCTGCAAAAAAATCAAAGCCAAAAATCTGAACAAGTTATGTGTAAAAAATTATAGGTTGATATCTCAAAAAATGAGCTTTCAGTAAGATTTTGTTTGGGCGCAGTACCAAACTTTTTCACTAGATGACAACCAGACTCCATTACTGCCCATATAAGGGCGCCTCCATTTCCATATGTGTTTTGAGTGATATGAACCATTATTTCCTCAATTTTCATACAATTTATGAAGTAGACAACCTATTCAGAAGTAATATGAGAAGTTTGGCAGATTTTGATATGAATTCAACCTCTCTAAGAAACATAAAAAGAACAAGTACAGTATGTGCGTTATAGCTTGCTGCCACATCACAAATGGTGAATCTATAATTTTCTTCTTTATATTTAAAAAAAATTCAGACCTTTTTTTCTAAAATAATTGAATGGATGCTATCTTTTGAACTCTTGTCATGAAAACAAACTAAGGTTTCTACCCTTCTTTCATGATTTTTCATGTTCATCACTATTTCAAAATAAAGGTCTAAACACGCCTTAGGATTATGAAAATATTCTTGTTGCAAATTGATAAATTACGGCTCCTCTGTAATTTATTTTGAAAATCAGTCACCAAATATGGAAACTAGAGATTGTAAGCTTTCAAATTGTAGGCCTATATAGTTTTTCAAGATTAGTTTAGCTTTAGTATATTACTGTTTTAAAAATGTAATGGATTTGGGCCCACCGGTGGGCCGGTGACACTTAAGTAAATCCACACAGAAAACAAAACACTATGATAATAAAACAGAACACGCATTTCAATTGTATAACAGAATTAGACACTAAAAAGTGTTCTTTCTTCATGTTGTGTTTACTAGTATTAAATCTATTTTGTTTTCTTTATGTGTTATTTCATAAGTATGTTCAAATTAGAACTGCATTTCATTTACCAAGTCTGACTCATTACACATCAGTCAATTTGTTTTTCTTTGTATATAAAGATGAAACATGGTGCTCAAAATTGAGATCTGAAAGTTGTTATAGATACACACTCCACAACATGAGTAAATGGTGTCTTCATCTGCATAACAGTCAGACCTTTTTATTATTCACACATTGTAAAATCCCACAGAAAGTCCAGTAGGAACAAATGTTCCACCTCACCTGTAATGCCTGTACATTGTTTTATTTTTTGTTTGTTTAGTTCCTCCCGACAGCAACATAGTGTCGGCCCATATACGGCACACATCTGGAACAAGTGGATTCCCCACGGCTCAGATACGTGTTGGTTCTGAAACAAAATTCCAGTCAAACCAGAACCCCACACCGTACACAAACCATAAACTAACCCTCAAATACGTGGACAATTATTGGTTGATAAAGATGGTGTTCAAGCCCCTAATGTTAACCCAATCCTAAACCTAAAATTGTATTGGTTAATAAGGATGTTTTTCCAGGACCAACAAGGATGTTGATTCAGGAAACTTCCTCCTTGGCGAAATCACGTTCACCTCTATGTACATATTCTTCTGGGAAAGATGTAAATGTGCTCCTTGCCACCTTGAATATCAAACATACCATATTTTAGTCATGTTTCCAAGAAGATAAAAGATAAAGATAAATTCAAGGTGACTTCAACTAAGAATCCAAACTGTTTAAGCTGTTATGACTTTTCTGAGAATATATTACTTCAATGAAGTCATTCTTCTTTGTTTTAAGCATAAATATGACAAATTACAGTGCAGGTTATGCTCAAAACTAGAAATAATATAGAAATACAGTGAACAGAAAGGAGTCGTTTAGTGTTTTTTCTCACTGTTCACTGTTTTGTGGTGGCCTCTACTGGATAAACACCTGAACCAAATCTTTTAAATGCTATATTTGGATACTTAAGCCACGCTTTAAAATGTCATTATATAACAACATATATTAAACCAGATGAGATTTATTTTAACGACATATAGCACAAGTATACTGTGTTACTGTAGATTTAGTTAAGTGTGCACAGCATCATTCAGTCTAACTTATACAAATGCCAGAGGTGGAAAGTAATGAATTACACATTCGCGTCACTGTAATTGAGTAGTTCTTTTGTGTAGGCCTACTTCTACTTTTTTAAGGTAGTTTTTTAAATCTGTAATTTTACTTTTACTTAAGTATGTTTTGTTTGAAGTGTTGTACTTCGCTAAATTTTAAATCATATCCGTTACTGAGTAAAAAATAAAAAATAAAATTACTATTGGGCAAAAGACCACGCTCCGGAAACTGCAGCATTGATTGATTGAAGGGCGGGTGAACGACGTGCTAAAAATCACAAAACATATGGAGATGGACAAGACAGATTCTTTACACACACACACACACACGTGTGAAGTGAACCCCTGGCCGGTATGGGAATCGGCCTACTTGGATATAGAAAAACGAACGTGTGGTTGTCCTCGAGCATATAGGCTATATCCAATTTAAAAAAAAAATTGTGGACGCAAAGTGGCTGCAAAAGGAGGAAACACATAAAACATGTTCGGGAACAGCATCCCTCCATGCAGATAAAGGTCAAGGGGGTAATCCAGCACCCGGAAAGCGTTCCTTCCATGGGGGCACCGCCATTGGCTGGCAAGCCTTCACCTGCTGTTAGCATTCCATTGACTCCCATTCATTTTGGCGTCACTTTGACAGTGAATAACTTTACATCTGAGGCGCTTAAAGACTCTATTTGTCCATTATTTATTTCTAAAGAAACACGACAAAGTATAAAAGGCTCCATTACCATGTATCTTACGTTATGGCCCTGTAGAAGCCATTTTTGTAAAAATAGGCTAACGATTGCTTCATAACCATGCAACTCTCTGTTGCACAGTAAATAAATTACCGTATAGACAGAAGTAGAAGCTCGCAGGCAATTGGGGGGACGTGGAGGCATAAAGTCAAAGCCCATAGAGAGTCATAAAGTTGCTCCTGCTGCTAGCTCATGGACAGCTACTCACACTCTCAGTCTCTGCAAGATTCGAAAGGGAATGATTCAGATTCCTCTTGGCACAGCTACTAGAAGACGTACAACTGTCAGACAGGTTGCTCACGTCACATCTACGTCGTCAAGCTCAGTTTGAGCCTGTGCAGTTCGCTCAGCCATCAGGAAGTGAGTGCTTCTAATTGACTTCACTTTTCTCCGTTGAAGTCACTGTGTCAATTTATTTTACTGTCTATGATAAAGGTATGTTCCGTTTATAACTTAAGGCCAATCATTTCATGCAAAGGAAATCACAGAATCCAGTCATGAAAATGGAATTTACACGTAGATGTCACGTAAAACACACGAAAGTAAAGTTGTACAATAAATCAAATTGCGACATGCTCTGTGAATATTACAGCGCAAAAGACTACAATATAAATGTATAATCTGCATGTCTGTGTGAATCTGTGCGAATGAGACGCGCCGTTTTGTCTACTATGCTCAAGTACGTGTGACGCTCATGGTGTTTTCAGAATCTCCCAAACAATACGAGGACATGAACACATGAACATCCAGAGCTGCTCTGAGAACGCATAATGAGCATTTTAATCATTTTATTCGACAAAAACCATTGTCATATACACTCTGAAACAGGACTTAACAACCCGTCAAAATAAAAGTTTGGTTTAACTAACTTTAGAAGAAATTATGACAGAAATATATTACTATTGTAGGCCTCATAATAATATTAACAACGACAATAATAATACAATTTATTTAAACATTATTTAAGGAATATTTTTTTTGTCCATGGTTAAATTTAGTAAATCTGTTTTGTAACACCTTGCCAAAAAATAAAAGGGTAAAAAGTTTGTTAAACTTTTGTTTGATTACCACCGTTTTTTGATAAAAAATCTTTTGTATTAAATCATAAAAAGAAAAAATAATTTTCTGAATGAAATATTTCATAGAAGTCAATTATTCTTGAACATTTTAATTAATTATTTATGTTGTTAAAGGAGTAGTTCACTTTAAAATGAAAATTAGCCCTTGATTTACTCACTCTCAAGCCATCCTAGGTATATATATGACTTTCTTCTTTCAGACTAATACAATCGGAGTTAATAAACACCCTGACGCTTCTAAACTTATAATGCAGTGGATTGCAACCATCAGATTGAAGCTCAGAAAAGTGCATCCATCCATCATTAAAGTGTTCCACACAGCTCAGAGGGGTTCATAAAGGCCTTTTGAAGCAAATCGATGAGTTTGTGTAAGAAAAATATTGAACACGTTGAATATTCACGTTACAAAGTAAAATTCTAGCTTCCGGCCAAACGGCCATACTCAGTCTACTTACACCTACAGCCCAACTTATGGAACTTATGACATCAGAAGTAGCGTAGTACGTCATGCCGTAGCGTAAATATCAGCAGTGCGTCGCATTACTCGCATTAGTTGCGCCATTGGACGACGCTAAAAAATACAGCTGTAAACGGGGTCTAAAATGTTTCGAACTTGTCCACTTTTGACCACTTCCAGAGGTAGTTGAAAACGTATTCGTCCAGTTTGCTTTTGTAGTGTAGACGCTCATGTGGTCGAATCCGTTCAAACAGCCACAAAAAGACTGTCTACTCTCTGCCTACTGACCTAACGCGTAAACATTATGGGAATCGCAGAAGGGATTAAAACTTTGTCGGCTGAAGACCCAAGCTTGGTTGGAAGATGAAAAACATACCAAGCACAATGTTCTCTCATCATTCCTGATTTCTCTCACACACTCACAGTGTTCGACGGTCTTGCGGCTGTCAGAGCAGAAACAAACGCTGATGCTCTCCATGTTTTTCCGTCGTCTCCGGTCGCAATCATTTGTAAATTGCGCACGCTTATTTTGTCCATTAGATCGCAAGGTCTGAAAAAGCCCATGGATTTACCCACCCATAAACCTTCCCCTCGAAGAAATCAAGACAGAAGTGGTTAAAAATGGACAAAAGAGACAGATTAAAACCAGAGATGCCAATTGGTGAGAAAGGGCAGAAGATCAGAGCCTTTTCTCTGAGAGTTAGAATTTCTTCAAAAGGATAGTGTCTTTTTTACAGGATATTGTCCTAGTACACTAAAGCAGTCAGATGAACAAAAGTCGTACTGGTTTGGGATGACATGAGTGTGAGTAATTGATGATATAATTTTATTTTTGGATGAACTAACCCTTTAAACTTTGAAAGAAGTTTAGCTAAGTGTTTTTATATATATATATGTAACCTGTAGCATTTTTACTTGACTCTTAGCATTCAAATTGGCCGAAATGTAGTCAGAGTTCAGTCTGACTTACTGTAAGTGCTGTGGGTTTGTTGTGTGAGGACAGCAACACGAGAGTTTTGCAGCTTCTTTTCTGAGTTTTTACATGCCATTAAGCATTTCACATGCTTAAAAATGTAATATCTTCAAAGTGTATGTTGTGTATAATTATCTTGGACATTTCAGAGTTGTTTTGCTTGTAGCTTAAGTTGGTACAGTTGTTCAAGATTAAGTTTATTGCATCTCCAAAAAGATAATAGACATTAAAACAGTGCATGCAAATATTTTGCTCTTCTTAGCAGAAGTGTAAAGCAGTGAGGTTTAGCTCATATAAAGTGTGAAGCTAAGCTCAGTACTTAAACCATCAGTTCCTCTGAGTTGGTCACTTGACAATAAATGACTCATATCTCTAATGTTTTTCTAGACAGGTGGTTTACCCTTGAGCAGAGTTCACATTTGCTTTAGATATATCAGCATTTTTTAACCTCAAATGGAAAAAGAAATGCAGTGCAGTCAGTGAGTGGGGTTTGAACAGTTTGATTGTTGTTGTTTCTTCATGTAGACATATATATATATATATATATTCATATTGTTAAAGGTTAAACCATCTGGCTTTGCAGTTCACTGCTGCAAGATGTTAACAATTTAATCCATCTAGGATTCCATCATACATGTAAATATACAGTACTGTGAAAAAGTTGTAGGCATGTTAGTACCAAATAATATAATTTAAGACAAGTGTTTATATATTTTGCTGCAGTGCGCCAGAAGGAAATATCAGATTACATTTCCAAACATTCATTTTGACATTGATTGTAATAATCCAGTAAAAATTTTGTAGTAACGTTTGTCTTAAAAAAAAAAAAAAAAAAAAAAGTGTGTAGGAAAAACTTTGTGTTCAAAAGCAGAGTATTTGTATGTATTACAGCATTGTGTTTTTTTGTTATATGAACACAATGCAAATTGTAGCCTGTTCTCATAATCAGACTGGTTCTTAATTCATAGATACGGTCAGTTTGTTTTGTCTCTTTTAGTTTGATGCCTTTGTTTGATGTTTTATGGCAGAATGGTGTTGCTGAGGCTCCAGGATACAGTAGTTATAAACATTGTCACAAGTAAGAAGAGTCCAGTCCTATTTCTCCACAGATTTCTATACTGAGACACACCAAGAGCCTCATTGGGCCCTCAAAGAGCCCCAGTTAATGTAAAGAGCCAAACACCATGTCTCTGGACATTATGATATAATTAGTTTAAACTCTATTCACTCTGTTCCTCTTCTGATTAAGCAATTATCATTGTGCATGAAAAGTTACGTGTCAAAATTCTGCAATATTCAGCACACAAGGAAGAAGTAGCCTGGGATCAGTGACGTACAGTAAGACATGAAAAAAATGTATTTGATGTGCAGTCAGGAATTAATAATTTTTGTCTAAATGATGTGCCGTTTTAATCTTAAGAAATATAAAACGATAAATATAAAATGATCTTCCATGATTGGTGTTAGAGCTGTGTAGCAGTTTTTATCTGTTTTATATTTTGCACACTGTCCATACAAATACATTGTTTTAATTGACACGATATCAGGAATTAATGAACATGTTTGTTAAATGAAGTGCAGTTCTAACATGAAATGATACAAAATACATTTAATACTGGCAAACGCAGCGTGACAAAGAACACTTGTGGTAAAGATAGCAAACTATTGACAAACTAATTTCCTTCAGATACAGCAAAAACATGTTCCTTATTCAGTGTTTGAAGATCTTATTGTGTTACACAATAAAAACAATGTGATGCATTTGGCAAGAATATAATGGAATAAAACAATGTCTTTTGCAGCAGCTAGAACCAATGAAAGGCAAATCACAGGTAAATTAAAAAAAAAAAAAAACAATCGGAAAAAGCTTATACCTGTTTGTCATTTATAGCTCTGAGACAGAACAGAATGAGTCAGCCTGAGTTTTTTTTTTTTCAAGAGAAATATTATGAAACAAACCATAAGCACTGGATAATACAGCTGATGCAATGAAAATATTAAAGGCTATTATATTAACACTGTCAGCTCCTGTATCTTCTGCTTGGTTTTTAGTGGATTTGTTTCCTGTTTCCAATAATTTTCCTATAATTTACATACAGCAGCATTCAGGCTGGAGCATCAGTTGGTCAAACACTCATTGTATTTAGATTTTATAGAACTTTTTAAAATTAAAATCATTAAAATCATCATATAATAATCAACCAGTTTTATGATCAGTAGTACAGTCTCCTGTTTAGAATAAGGGTGTGTGATGAAGCAAGTGTATTTTCCTGCATCAGTTTGTTGAGCTTGTGTGAGAAGATATTTCTCTCAGAAACTCATCAGGGAAAGTTTCAGCTCTGTTCTTTTACTCTGAATCCTGACACTGAATATTTATCCTTAATTATACTATACACAATTTTGTCATTATTGTCTCTCCAATGCACATCAATGTCTTGAGGTTTAAGATCATGTTCAGTGGAAGAACACGGCAGGAGAACAGAACCGCCAATAACAGCCTCTACTGTTTCCTGCAGACACACTGAAATGACAAAAAATGTAGGTCCAAACAAAAGAATGACATTACTTCATGTGGCATGACTTTAACTGTTAAATGTGTTATATTAAATGTGTTCACCTTTATTTATCAGCGCTGGAAACACACAGATGAAACAACAACTGCAGAAAAAGAACAAACAAGTTCCTGTAACTCGAGCAGTAGATCATGACACTAGTAATAATGACAGTCAAATTTTCATTCCCACACAGACAGGATAAGATGTCCTCGTTGATAAATGATGCATGTTTTGTAAGTGATAATAGTGGTCACTAGATTTAAATAGAAACATGATCTGGCCTGTTTATTAGCTATTTTAACTATATATCCGGCTCATAGCTGGTGTTTAACAGGTTAAACTAGTGAGGAAATGTTTCGTCATTCTGGACATTATAAGCAGTAGAAGTAATCTCTTCTGTTCCACCTGTTTCTCTTTAACCATTTCTCTGAATGATGTCTTAATAATAATACTAATACGTTTATTTTATATAGCGCCTTTCAGAAATCTCAAGGTCGCTTTACAATAAAGTACAAATAAACATGACATAGAAACATGACATAGAAACAATACAAAATATAGCTGCAAATTGCCATTACCGGGACCAAGCGCAAAAGCAGACGACAAGACATCCCAACATAGCTGGGAGTTTCAGACCAACTGCAGCAAGGAGCAATTAAAGACATTTAAAGATGAATTTAGGCAAAATGGCTTAAATTATACAATAACTCATAAAATGATTTAATGGTTTATCACTTTCGACCAATAGGTGGTGCAGTTATGAACTCGATGCATTGTGATCAGAGTGAGGTGACAATGACACATACAAAGTTTGGTGTCAAAATGTGAAGGCATTGCAGAGATAAAGCCTGAATAGTCATTTTGGCAGCATGCCTCAAACTTGATGCTGTGGTATACGAAAATGGTTTCGTCTATCGTCACGAAATCCATAAATTTTAGTCAGCACGGTCTGGAGATGATACGGTTTGATTTTGGTGAAAATCAGACAAACGGTCTAGGAGGAGTTTGAAAAAGGAGGTATTGAATGAAAATCAAGATGGCGGACAGGAAGTTCATCCAAATACGGCAATCTTGGTAGCTGTGTTCTTGGAGTGACCCAAGGAATCTATTAAGACCAGTGTCATTACAATAGGCAAATTTCTTCAAAAGTTCTTACCATTTTTGGAAATTTAATTATAAATTTTGACCAAAAGGTGGCGCTGTCTCAAAATCTTTTGATTACCTTCAGGGCATGGTGCTTATGGCACATTCTGAGTTTCGTAATGTAACAGCAATGCATTCGTTAAGTATAGCATTTTACATCACAATACTGTATTAAAGTCAATGGGTATTTCATGTTTTGTTCTATTCAGGGACGGACTGGGACTAAAAAACGGCCCTGGACTTTGACTAGGCCCGGCCCAAAGCAATCGGTGCGCGGAAACTCGACAACAACAACAATAACGCCTGCCATGAGTGTCACTTTAACTGTGGCTCATGATACTATACCATCCAAATTATTATCCATATTATACAATTTATTCCATGCTGTCTTAAAATGAATTTATTACTTAATAATCTTAATTAGTTTATGCAGTAATTAATCTTAGCTACTGCACAAATAATAATACCACATCTAAATGAAAATACACCATTACAAATGTAACTTCTGTATTCAAAATCTTCAAAGTTTGTAAGCATTAACTGTAACATTACCAACATTTTTAAAAGTAAAAGCACAACATATTTCTTAATATTAGCAAATGCATGTGGCATTTTACAGCTAAAATGTTGAAGTTTAGCTGTTTTAACTACTGTAATCATTAAAAATGTAGCAAGCTGAATATCACTTCCTAACATCATCCCTAGCAAGTAACTTGCAAAGTAATTTCTGATTAATTCGGTTTGGGAGTAGTAGAGATAAAAGCCCGCCCGCACTGACAATTGCCCGCACTGACAAGTAACTTGCAAAGTAATTTCTGATTAATTCGGTTCGGGAGTAGTAGAGATAAAAGCCCGCCCGCACTGACAATTGATTGGTTGGGTCCTTACATGCGCTTCGTGAGGGACACGCGCACACTAGCACACACGCGCACACTAGCACACACACGCAATCTCTCGCTCCCTCTCTCTCTGCCGTGCACGCGCTACGCATGCGCGCTCTTGCTCGCTCTAGATTCCGGGAGATTTTAACTAATTTGCGGACATCAGGGAGCCGCTATCAATATGCGGGAGACTTGGGATGTGTGTGGCGGCTGGTGGGCTGGCCCGCCGGCCGTCCTGGAGTACCGGCCGTTCTGTGATTCTCCAGATCACACAGATGGCCAGTCCGCCCCTGGTTCTATTATAGCGCTACCAAGAGGCTCAGTCCCACCATTTTTTAATGGGTCCTCAGTGTGAGCCCATACATCTCTGTGTCAATTTTGGTGATAATATCTCAATTGGCTTCGGAGTTATAGACATTTATGTGAAAAAACACGTCAAAAATGACTGACACGTGACTTTGATTTAATTTTACTACCCCTTTCTATCAATATTTTGACATTTGGGTATTGGCACATAGCCAGCCACCTATGTTTCCAAACTTTTGACGGTGGTTTTGTCTCGATTGGACTAGCGGTTTCGAAGATGTCCGCAAATATTTTTTTAAGCGCTAAATTACAACGTTGCACAAACCATATGCCAAAACCTGGCAAGTCTGGTATCGTTGGACTCGGCAAGGATTCAGGAGTCTAATGGTATGACTTCCGTGAAAATACTGTAAGTCAACCACAGCCAGAGTTATAAGCATTTGAAAACTTAATTTTTCCACTAGGTGGCGCTGTTTCGAAACTTCTCAGGCTCCTTCAGGGCATCGTACTGATGACCCATACCAAGTTTCGTAACAATTCGCTTGTGCGTTCAAAAAATACAGCATTTTAGCACATAATTCAAAATGTCCGACAACCAAAATGGCCGATCTGGGAAAATTGGATATCAGTCGATTCGGCATGACACCCTGAATCTAACGAGACCACTTTTATGATTTTTGGACAAACCGCTCAGAAGTTATGAGCGAAAATAGCCTTTTTTCATATCTCGGGACCAGTAGGTGGTGCTGCGCCGAAACGCAGCATGTAGCCTCAGGTCATGCTTGTGATGACATGTACCAAGTTTGGTCTGAATACGATTAAGCATTGCGGAGATACAGCCTTATGTCTGGACAAACTTGGATGTCTTTTTCCAGTAATAAACAAACACTGTTAAGTTGTTTTGATTGATACTGTGAAGCAGCTTTGATACAATCTGTATTGTGAAAAGCGCTATATAAATATATTTGACTTGACTTGACTTGGACATAAACGCGCGATATTATGAAGGTGAAAGAAAGCAGACTTAGTGAGCGAGGAAATGTGTGGAAGGAAGGAAAGAGAGGAATCAAAGATTATACCAAGGTTTTTGACAGTGGTGGAAGGTTGAACCAAAACTGCAGCAATATTAACATTGTCAACACAGAAACGGGATGTAATTTGAGGTGAACCAATAAGAAGTAGATCTGTTTTATCAGTGTTGAGTTTGAGACAATTACTGGTAATCAAAGCATTTATATCATCAATACAGACTGATATGGAATTTGTGGGAAAGGAGCATTGCGTTGTGAATGGATGTATAGTTGGGTGTCATCTGCGTAGCAATGGAATTTAAAGCCATGATGACGGATGATGTTACCTAATGGGAGCATGTAGATGATGAAGAGAAGAGGCCCAAGAACAGAACCCTGGGGAACACCGTGTGGGACAGAGGCCGTAGTGGACTTAGCCTGGCGGATAGAGATGTAATGCTGGTGACCAGACAGGTAGGAGGTGAACCAGGATAGGGCAGTACCAGAAACACCAAGAACAGAGATTCGTGAGATAAGAATAACGTGAGAGTTTGTGTCGAATGCAGAGGAAATATCTAGAAGAATTAGAATACTGGTGGAGCCGCAGTCAGTGGCCATAAGGAGATCATTGACAACCCTAAGAAGTGCTGTTTCAGTGCTGTGGAGGGCGCGGAAAGCGGAAATAAAAACATTCATAGTGGTTGTTAGATGACAAATGTGTTTGAAGTTGAGCGGCGACCATTTTCTCAAGCAGTTTCGAAAGAAATAGTAGATTTGAGATTGGTCTGTAGTTGGCCATGTCAGAGGGGTCAAGGCCGGGTTTCTTTAGGACAGGAGTGACAGCAGCAGTTTTTAATTCCAGAGGAACAGCACCAGTACTTAATAGTTGGGAGATGAGAAGTGAAATCGGCAGATAAATAAGATGTGTTGATTGCTTTGTTGATTAGCTCAGAGATATAAGCAGGGATTGGGGTGGCAAAATCTGTGAGAGTACCAGGTGTAAAAGCAGTGGGGAAGTCGTGTGTGGAGACAGGAGTGATCATGGATGGGAAATGATTGTGAATGCTATCAATTTTATTTAGAAAGAAATGCAGGAATGACTCACAGAGGTCTGCTGAGTTACTAATGAAAGGTGCAGGAGGGTTGGTGAGTTTATTGACTACAGAAAACAGTGCTTTAGGCCGAGAGGATGCATTATTAATAATAGTAGAGTAGTAACTAGAGTGTGCAGTGTTTATAGCAGATTTGTACAATTGGATATGGTCAGTGTAAGCAGTAAGGTGAACAGTCAAACCGGTTTTCCTGTAAAGGCGTTCAAGACAATGACCAGCTGTTTTTAGATTGCGAAGTGCAGGGGTAAACCAGGGAGACGTGTTTGTAGAAGGTACAACTCTACTTTTAAGAGGGGCATGTATATCAAGAGCAGTGGAAATACAGGCATTAGCTATATTTGGTAAGGATATCGAGAGACTAGTGTGTTCAGTAATATCAGAGAGATGAGTTTGTACAGATTCAGAAAACAGCAAAGGATTAACAGAATTGAGGTTACGGTAGGTTATAGTGGATTTCACCCTGAGGCGGGGAAGAGGCATTTCACAGTTTAGTTCGATGAGGTGATCAGCAACATGGCATCATGACTTTGCGTAAGCATACACGCCACTTTCAAGTCAAGTGGCGTGTTATCTATACGCATTTGGAGCTATCCCCGTGAACCGCCATCTTTTGCGTGTATGTCTATGCCATTAAACGTCCGAGTGATTCCGCGTGTATGTACACGCCGTTAAATGTCCGAGCGAAACGAAGGAAAATGTAGATCTACATCTGGGGAGCGATATTTTTTTTTCCTAGGATGGTAGGGGAAGACTCATAAATGGTATTAACCCCAGTGACGGGTAGGTTTAGGGACGGGGTTGGGGTAGGTCATATATTTATTTATACAGTAATGTAACGTTAAAGGATAATTCCGGTATTTAACACTTAAAGTCTATTTTTTAGTTTGTTTTGGAGGAACTAGAGTGGTGGACTTAGAAATTTTGACGATGGGTCCTGTCTAGACTTTTTTAATATTTTAGAATCGCCTCTGAGCGCTTCAGAGTGGATGTCTATGGGCATGCTCAAACATGTCCTTAAAACAACCCTTAACGTTCGTTTTCAAAACTGTGCAACTCACCGAGTGGTTAGTGGTGTTCGTTGATGTTCCAAAACAAGTAGCGTAGCGAAATACAGTTTCTGTCGTGTTTTATTTGCCATTTTTTTAAATCGCATTGATGTCTGCTGGAGGACTCAGTGCTCGTTGATATTACTGCGCTACCGGAAACGGAAAGGGGTCTGTTTACATTTGGTTGTAGTCTTTTCGCTCGGTTCTCCGTCTCTCTGAAGGCTAGCGTGAGCTGAGCAACTGCGGCAAAGTGGTTGTCGCCATCAAGTGGTCGGGAGTGTGCTAACGCTTCAGACTCAAATATCGAGCGGAAGTTTATACGCGGTTGTGAGGTATCTGAAAAAATAGTTCCAATATAGCAAATAACACGGATTGAAAGCATACATTGCGCCGATATATTTGTTTTTAATCATCAACGAATACCACTAACCACTCGGTGAGTTGCACAGTTTTGAAAACAAACGTTAAGGGTTGTTTTAAGGACATGTTTGAGCATGCCCATAGACATCCACTCTGAAGCGCTCAGAGGCGATTCTAAAATATTTAAAAAGTCGAGACAGGACCCATCGTCAAAATTTCGAAGTCCACCACTCTAGTTCCTCCAAAACAAACTAAAAAATAGACTTAAAGTGTTAAATACCGGAATTATCCTTTAAGTCAACGGCGTTGATAAACACGCTGAAAACCGATTATGCGTGTCGATAGCACGCCAAAAATGGAAATACGAATTGGCGTGTCATACATACGCCATTTCATGAGATCAGTCTGTGATCAGAGAGTCCAATTTGAATTTTCATTAAACACTGGTATCATGTGACACGTCTCTGCAAACTAAATAAGACGCATCTAACAACCAGACTGATCACTCCTAGAACAGGCTTCAGTAACTTTGTGTCCATATAATACAATACAAATGCACTGCTTTTGCAAGGTATTTAATGGATGAATAACGTCAAACTGTAGACAAATATTAACATGATAATAATTGAAATACATAGATATAAACCAAATTTGTGCCAAACAGTTCAATTTGATCAAAATAACCATTAAGGAAACACATGAAACCAATATATATGGCGATATGCCTGTAGGCCTAAACAAATATGAATGGAATTTTTTTAGCAATTTTTTTAGCAATCTTTTGTTTCTCTTTCTCTGCTGGTCAGATTGAGGACGTCACTGTAAGTAGCATTCTTGACGCACTTGACAGTGACGATAAATAGACAGTGTATTGAGACACACAGACACTGTTTAAAGGGGTCATATAATGCCATTTTTGTACAAGCTAGTATGATTCTTTAGGGTCTAAATTAAAAGTTTGTAATATACTTTAATTACAAATTCTCATTAGTATTGTAAGAAAACACTTATTTTACTTGGTCAAAAACAGCTCTGTTTTCAGCACGCCGTTTCAGGGCATATGACTTTAAATGAAAATGAGCTTTGCTCACCCCGCCTCTCTGTTCTGTGCTACACCGTTTGTAACTCAATAACACAATAACCATAACGCGTTGTTCAGTATAAACGTGGAATTATGAATTATATTGAGAACATCATACATAGAAAACCAGCTCATACTGACCCTCGTTTATAAAGCAGTCTGGTGTGTGAAATGATTCGCGCAAATATGAAAGCATTGACGTTGCTCGTGGGGAATATTCCCATCGAAAACAAACTCAGCCACTGCGTCTTCAGCGGTTCGGATTTAGGAACATTAAAATGACTGCTGTGTTCGTTATTACACCCAAGAACAGAACACCACAATCGCTTAGACGCCATTCTGCTCATAGACAGTGCTCCAGCATATCAACAATGACCGCGCCGGTCCGCGCAGACTATGATTGACAGCTCGCTCACGAGCAAGGGCGGGTCTGTGTTGAAACGGTGCTGTCAATCAACAATCATGGGAGGGGCTTCCGAGCGTGTGACGTCACAAAATCGAACGGCTCAATTTGAGGCAGGGGAAAACATATAAGGAGATTAAAACAAAAACACTGGATGGATTTTTATCATTATATGATGGTTGTGTACAGGCACTGCCAACACACATTTCAGTACAATCAACTTGTTAAAGTGCCTGTACCATTATATGACCCCTTTAAATATCTGTAGTTCATCTAACAGAGAATGGATAAATCAAAGTGCTGTGATTTTCTCACTCACCGCCATTAGAATTTGTCTGAATGTTTGCATAGTTTGTTTGTCTATTTTTTTTTTTTTTTGTGGCAGTACTTTAGGGCTTTTTCCTAACCTGAAAATTAATGTTTTGGTCAAAAGATCACTGACCTGTGGAATTGTTTTTTTTATCAATAGTTTATCAACACTATTCTGATAAATCATCAAACAATGACATCAGGTGATACACTTCTGCAATCTAGAGACAAAACAAACTGAATGTATCTATGTGTTAAGAACCAGACTGATCACTATGAGAACAGGGGTCAATTGTATATCATTTATAAAACATAATATAACAATGGTATAATACACATAGAATACAAATGTTCTGAGTTTTTCTTAGACAAGTTTTTTTTTTAAACTGACAGTTGTTGTCTGACTCCTTGTTCATACAATGCAAATATTACTGGATTATTACAATTAATGGCAACATGAATGATTGGAAATGTAAATTGATATTGCTGGTACAATGAAGCAAAATATTCCATCTTAAAACTAGGTTATTTGGTACTTACATGCCTAAAACATTTGCATGTACTGTAAATTTACATGAACGGAGTATGAAAGAAGCAAGAATCCTAATGAAAAAAAAAATTGTTAATAACATATTTAACAATATCTTAAATGTTCACTGGGAGATTTGAGTATTTAATGTCTTGTTAATGTTATAAATATGAGTTTAGATTGTGTGTTTAGACTTAACTCTCTTTTCTGTTATTTTAGAGTCTCTGCAAGTCACAGTAGAGGCTGTTATTGGTGGTCTTGATGTATTCTGCTATTAAACATGATGTTAAACTTTATGACAATAATGTGTTTTGGAGACACAATGACAGTGGAATTGTGTGTGAGAAGCCATTCAGAGAAACGTACTCGGTTACTAACGTAACCTCTGTTCTCTCTAGAGAGGGAACGAGTACTGCGTAATAGCTTTACGCTAGGGGAAAAACTCTTTTCCGCGAGATATTGAAGCCAAAAATTATCCTTAATTTTTTAATAATGTAAAACGCTTTGCAGCAGCAAGCAGACATAGGCGAAACAGCTCGCGCGCCTATTGGCTGCTCTGCAGAAAATGCAGCAGCCTATCGAGAGAGACTCTGCGTGACGTAATAACCAATGGGGGCCATTCGCGCCCTTATCGTCACGTCCCGCCAGAAGGGGCGTGGTCTCACCCTATAAATATGCTCGTTAGGCTGATACAAACTGGTTTTTACCGCTGAAGCGAACCAGAGCGTATTCCAAGCACAGCAAGATACGCAGTACTCGTTCCCTCTCTAGAGAGAACAGAGGTTACGTTAGTAACCGAGTACGTTCTCTTACGAGAGTATCTCTCGTACTGCGTAATAGCTTTACGCTAGGGGAACACAATGCAACACGCCGTGCGTACAGGGATCCAACACCAAAGTCCCGGGGCCGAAGCCCAGGGCTCATGTAGTGCATAATCACCATAAACTCACATAGAGTGGAGGAAGAGAGGCTGGAAGCGTCATTCCTTATAAAAAAGCACCCAGCGGGGCTATTATATGACAACAAAACGCGCAGCCAGGGTGAAAGCTTTCAGCCTGATCTGGGTAGCCATACGTGTGTTAACACTCATGGGGCTGCAGTAAACTCAGCATCTGGGCCGCAAAGCGGGGCAGATAGCACTGAATTTTAAACCGCCAAAAGCTTAGCTTGTAAGGCGGGTACCTCCAGGTTATAGTATTTTATAAATGTAGACGGCGAGGCCCAGCCCGCGGCCGTACAGATATCTTGCAGGGAAACCCCGCTTGACCACGCCCACGAAGAGGCCACGCCTCTCGTGGAGTGCGCCCTGACACCCAAAGGGCACTGTAGGCCCTTCGCAGAGTAAGCGAGCGCAATGGCGTCCACCATCCATCTGGATAGGCTCTGTTTTGAGGCGGCGAGTCCATTGGAACGCCCGCCAAACAAAACAAAAAGCTGCTCCGTCTGTCTGAAAACAGACGAGCGTGACACATAAGCTCTCAATGCCCTGACGGGGCAAAGGAGACTCGTATCATCCTCCTCACTGAGAACCGGAAGGGCGGACAGGGAAATTACCTGGGCCCTGAACGGTGTATTGAGGGATTTCGGGACATACCCGTGCTTTGGTTTGAGAATGACCTTCGAGTCATTAGGCCCAAACTCCATACACGATGCGCTTACTGAAAGCGCCTGTAAGTCCCCTATGCGCTTCACTGAAGCGAGAGCCATGAGAAACACTGTTTTGAACGACAGGTGTTTCATGTCCACCAGCTGGATTGGCTCGAACGGGGCGCCTTTCATGGCCTCCAGGACCGTGGAAAGGTCCCACGTCGGGACTGAAGGGGGCCTGGGAGGGTTCAGCCTCCGAGCTCCCCTAAGGAAACGCACGACTAAGTAGTTTTTCCCCAGCGACTGGCCAGACACCGGTTTTGCAAACGTTGCTATGGCCGCCACATACACTTTGAGCGTGGATGGGGTCCTGCCCTTATCCAGTAGCTCTTGAAGGAAGGAAAGCACTTCCGAAACCCCGCACTCCACAGGTGAAAAGCTCTGGGCTTGACACCATGCAGAGAAAACAGACCATTTCGAGGAGTAGAGCCGCCTGGTAGACGGAGCTCTAGCCTGCGCGATCGTGTTTAACACTCCTTCTGGGAGGCTAGCGGGTACCCGTTGATGGCCCATGCGTGCAGGGACCACAACTCCGGGCGAGGGTGCCAAATCGAGCCCTCCGCCTGAGAGAGGAGGTCTCTCCTCAATGGTACAGGCCATGGGGCAGTGCTGGTCAGCTGCATCAGGGCAGGGAACCACGTCTGGTTTGTCCAGAGCAGAGCTACGAGCAGCACTGGGCATCCGTTCTCCCTGATTCGTTCCAACACCTGAGGCAGGAGCGAGACGGGAGGAAAAGCATATAGGGGGCAGCGGGGCCAAACATGAGCCAGCGCGTCCTTGCTTTTCGAGAAAAACTCCGGGCAATGAGCGTTTTCGTGGGACGCGAACAGGTCCACTTGTGCTCTGCCGAACGTTTTCCACAGCAGCTGGACCGTCTGCGGGTGCAGCGACCATTCCCCTGCCGGGACCTTGTTCCTGGACAGTCTGTCTGGTCCCACATTCAGGTGACCAGGCACGTGCGCCGCTCTCAGTGAGAGCAGGCTGTGCTGAGCCCAGACCAGGAGGCGTTCCGTCAGCCTGTGAAGGTTTCGTGACCTGACGCCGCCCTGGCGATTTATGTATGCCACCACTGACATGTTGTCCGACCGGACTAAGACGTGGTGGCCTGTTATCTGGGGACAAAAAAGCCGTAGCGCTTTGTCGACTGCTATCATCTCCAAGCAGTTTATGTGAAGGAGCTTTTCCCGTTCTGACCACAGGCCAGCTAGCGGTCTGCCCTCGAGCAGCGCTCCCCACCCCGAGGTGGAGGCGTCCGTAGACACCACCTTCACACTCGAAGCGGTCCCCAGACTCACACCTGACTGATACCAGTCGGTCACTTTCCAAGGTTCCAGAGCTGAAACGCACTGAAGGTCGACCCTGAGGCGAAACAGACCCGCTGTCCATGCCCTGGGTGGAACCCGCGCTTTCAGCCACATCTGCAGTGGGCGCATGCGGAGCAAGCCCAACTGGAGTACAGAGGCTGCTGAGGCCATCAGCCCCAGCACTTTCTGAAACCTTTTGAGCGGAACTATCGCGCTGTGGCGGAAGGATTTCACGCCGTGCTGAATACTCAGTACGCGCTCTGGTGACAGGCGTGCTGTCATGGACAGCGAGTCCAACACGGTTCCCAGAAAGGAAATTTTCCGACTGGGAGACAGTGAGCTCTTCGCCCAATTGACTGTGAGGCCCAGCTTCTCGAGGTGCTCGAGTAATGCGGCCCTGTGTTCTATGAGCTCTGATCGTGATCGAGCTAGAATCAGCCAATCGTCCAAGTAGTTCAGGACTCGCATGCCCTGAAGTCTCAGGGGTGCGAGCGCCGCGTCCATGCACTTCGTAAATGTACGAGGTGCTAGGGACAGGCCGAACGGCAGGACTGTGTATTGATATGCCTGGCCCTCGAAGGCGAATCTCAAAAATCGCCTGTGATGGGACGCTATTTGTATCTGGAAATAGGCGTCTTTCAGATCTATTGACATAAACCAGTCCCCGTGGCGCACTTGCGCGAGGATTTTCCTGGTCGTAAGCATTCTGAACTGGCGTTTGACAAGCGCTCTGTTCAGCTGTCGCAGATCTAAAATGGGTCTGAGACCCCCATCCTTTTTCGGTACCAGAAAATATCTGCTGTATAGGCCCCCTACGCTCTGAGCCTGAGATAAAGGTTCTATAGCCCCTTTGCTCAGTAGTTTCGCTATCTCGGCACGAAGTAGATGAGACACTTCGTTTTTCACCGTAGTTTCGACGCGCGCCGTATAGCGGCGTGGGCGTCGAGCGAATTGTAGCGAATAGCCTCTCTTTATAGTGTTCAGCACCCATTCTGATACCCCGGGAAGCTTTGACCACGCATCTGCATGAATAGCTTGGGGCAGAATGAAATCCGGGCTCTGGTCGCGGCAAAACGGCAACTCGAGAGCCCGGGAATACTGGGAACACAACACCGTGTTTACAGCGTTCGAGGCGGGGGGCGCGCTGATCACAGCGGGCGGCCTGACCGCGCTCGGCTTTTTTATGGCAGATAGTGCAGAAAAAGCGAGCGGGGGAGATCCCGTAGGAATCGGCGTGTCTGTGAGAAAATGTGGGCGCGGGGCTGCGGGCACATTTATTACACTGAAAACACCGTCGTTCATGGCCGACTGAATGTGTGTTGGTTTCGTTTTTACAGAAACCAAGGGACACGCAGCATGTAGTGTGAGCGGGCATGGTGACATGGGCGCGTTTACTACATTGTTTGCACAATCGACCGGAGTCGATTTTATTAGTGCTAGCCCTGCACCGTGGCGGGCTGTGTCTGAGTGTGTGAATGGGCACTGGGTGGGCATTCTTACAACACTTATAACACCAACACATACGGCACTTATAACACCATCTGAAACCTTTTGAGCGGAACTATCGCGCTGTGGCGGAAGGATTTCACGCCGTGCTGAATACTCAGTACGCGCTCTGGTGACAGGCGTGCTGTCATGGACAGCGAGTCCAACACGGTTCCCAGAAAGGAAATTTTCCGACTGGGAGACAGTGAGCTCTTCGCCCAATTGACTGTGAGGCCCAGCTTCTCGAGGTGCTCGAGTAATGCGGCCCTGTGTTCTATGAGCTCTGATCGTGATCGAGCTAGAATCAGCCAATCGTCCAAGTAGTTCAGGACTCGCATGCCCTGAAGTCTCAGGGGTGCGAGCGCCGCGTCCATGCACTTCGTAAATGTACGAGGTGCTAGGGACAGGCCGAACGGCAGGACTGTGTATTGATATGCCTGGCCCTCGAAGGCGAATCTCAAAAATCGCCTGTGATGGGACGCTATTTGTATCTGGAAATAGGCGTCTTTCAGATCTATTGACATAAACCAGTCCCCGTGGCGCACTTGCGCGAGGATTTTCCTGGTCGTAAGCATTCTGAACTGGCGTTTGACAAGCGCTCTGTTCAGCTGTCGCAGATCTAAAATGGGTCTGAGACCCCCATCCTTTTTCGGTACCAGAAAATATCTGCTGTATAGGCCCCCTACGCTCTGAGCCTGAGATAAAGGTTCTATAGCCCCTTTGCTCAGTAGTTTCGCTATCTCGGCACGAAGTAGATGAGACACTTCGTTTTTCACCGTAGTTTCGACGCGCGCCGTATAGCGGCGTGGGCGTCGAGCGAATTGTAGCGAATAGCCTCTCTTTATAGTGTTCAGCACCCATTCTGATACCCCGGGAAGCTTTGACCACGCATCTGCATGAATAGCTTGGGGCAGAATGAAATCCGGGCTCTGGTCGCGGCAAAACGGCAACTCGAGAGCCCGGGAATACTGGGAACACAACACCGTGTTTACAGCGTTCGAGGCGGGGGGCGCGCTGATCACAGCGGGCGGCCTGACCGCGCTCGGCTTTTTTATGGCAGATAGTGCAGAAAAAGCGAGCGGGGGAGATCCCGTAGGAATCGGCGTGTCTGTGAGAAAATGTGGGCGCGGGGCTGCGGGCACATTTATTACACTGAAAACACCGTCGTTCATGGCCGACTGAATGTGTGTTGGTTTCGTTTTTACAGAAACCAAGGGACACGCAGCATGTAGTGTGAGCGGGCATGGTGACATGGGCGCGTTTACTACATTGTTTGCACAATCGACCGGAGTCGATTTTATTAGTGCTAGCCCTGCACCGTGGCGGGCTGTGTCTGAGTGTGTGAATGGGCACTGGGTGGGCATTCTTACAACACTTATAACACCATCGGCCGTGGCCGGAACACCAGAAAATGCACTCTTTATTGGATTTATCTGGGTAGCCGTAAAAACGGCTTTTGTGCGCAGGCAAACGGGCTGAGACACCGGCTGGCTCACTGCGAAATACACTGGGACAGTCGCGATGTTTGGAACTGACCGAGCGAGAAGTTTTGGTGGAAATCCGGCCGCAGCGGGATCTGAACACCGTCGCTTTCCTAGAATGGCTAGGAAGATTTTGAGGCCTCGGGCTTGATCTCAATCCTCGGCCGGGGCCCGCGCTGAGGGGGGCGGCGTCCAGCAGAGCGAGAGCGCGGTCTTTGGTCTCGGGCGTGGCGGCGCTGTGAAGCGGCGGCGGCGGGCGGTGCAGGCTGCGGCTGAGAACTGCGAGCAGACGGCTGTTTTGAGCGGCCTGCAGCGGAGCTCGAGCGCTTCGGAAGGAAGTGCTTAATGGCCTGCGAAGTCTTTTGCACCTCCACGAATCTGTCCGCGAAATCTTTGACGGCAGATCCGAAAAGGCCCGCTTGCGAAATGGGCGCGTCGAGGAACACAGAGCGCTCGGCTTCCGTCATCTCGGACAGCGTCAGCCATAAATGTCTCTCAGCCACGGTGAGAGAGGCCATGTTCCGTCCTATGGCCTGTGCAGCGGCTTTAGTAGCGCGAAGAGCGAGGTCTGTAGCGCTTCTCAGGCCCGCCACGCAGATCGCTTCGGGTCCTTCCTCGTCCAATTTAAGGAGAAGGTCGGCCTGGTAGATCTGCAGGATAGCCATAGTGTGCAGCGCTGAAACTGCTTGCCCGGCGGCGGTGTAAGCGCGACCGTGCATAGTTGACGTCACTCGGCAGGCTTTAGAGGGTAGCGTCGTGTGCGCGCGCCGTCCAGCGGAGGGCGGGCAGAGATGAGACGCTACAGCTGGTTCCACAGGAGGAACAGAAAGGTATCCTCTGTCCTTCGCGCCATCCACCGAGGAGAAAGCAGCAGAGGCAGAGGTACGGAGCCTGGCGGAGAAGGGGGCGTTCCACGACTTAGTCACTTCCTCGTGAAGTTCCGGGAGGAAGGGCGCGGGCCGCGATTTCGACGGAGCCTCGTCATTTCCGAGAAAGCGTCCGTCCATTCTGTTGCGCGGCGGCTGCGCGGGCGCCTCCCACTCGAGGCCGATGCTTTCCACGGCCTGAGAGAGCAGACGCATCAGCTCAGTCTCAATGCCGGTTTTCTTACCAGAGGGCTGGCGGGAAACGCTAGCGGGGGGGAGATCCACGGAGCTCGCCCAATCCTCACTATCTGACGCCAGAAGAGAACACGCCTCGGTGGGTTCGTCAAACTCGTGGATGGACGCGGCGGCAGGCGGCGGCCGTTGTCCGTCAGTGAGCGACTCGAGCGAAACCGGCGAAGCTGGCGGGCGAACCGGCGAGCTTTGGCGGGCTGGAGAGAGCTCGGGAGCGCGCTGGGCGCGGCGCTTCTTGCGGCGCGGCACCACGGCGGGCTGCGGTGAAGGCTCGGAGAATGATGCCAGGCGAGTCCTCAGAGTCACCATGGGCAAAAGCTCGCAATGAGGGCATCCGCCGTCAGCGAGCGCGAGAGCCGCGTGATCCTCACCCAGGCAGGAAACACAGATGACGTGCCGGTCTCCATCGCTGAGCGGGGCGCGGCACGAGCCACAGGAAGGCATCTTTAAAAAGACGCTGCTCTTTTGTGAGAGAAGTGTGAGTCGCGAAGTAAGCTGACAAACACTCTCAACAGAGTAAATACACACAGAGTATGAAAAGGATATATGACGCCGGAAAGCGCAGCAGGTACGGCAGTTGAAGGCGGCGAGGCCAGCGACTCCAGAGCTCGTCCCGCTGAAAGGCTTGCTTCGACGGCGCGGCTTCTCACTCCGGATCCAGCGATGCGTGTGCTTCGCTGAAGAGGTAAAAATCAGTTTGTATCAGCCTAACGAGCATATTTATAGGGTGAGACCACGCCCCTTCTGGCGGGACGTGACGATAAGGGCGCGAATGGCCCCCATTGGTTATTACGTCACGCAGAGTCTCTCTCGATAGGCTGCTGCATTTGCTGCAGAGCAGCCAATAGGCGCGCGAGCTGTTTCGCCTATGTCTGCTTGTTGCTGCAAAGCGTTTTACATTATTAAAAAATTAAGGATAATTTTTGGCTTCAATATCTCGCGGAAAAGAGTTTTTCCCCTAGCGTAAAGCTATTATGCAGTACGAGAGATACTCTCGTAAGAGAACAGGATCCAGAGTATAAAAACAGAACTGAAACTTTTCCTGGTGATTTTCTGAGTGGAAACTTCATCAAACTCATCAGTCTTCAATACGCTGATGTAGGAAAATACACCTAAAATCACAAACTCATCTGAACTTCAGACTGTACAGCTGATTCAATTCAACTCAATTCACGTTTATTTGTATAGCTCTTTTCACAATACACATAATTTCAAAGCAGCTTTACACAAAGTGCATGAGTCCATATTACAATTTAGAGGGTTCAGTTATCAGAGGTAACTGTCTAAGTTATGTATTTCAGAAATGTACATACAGTATACAAATCACAGTTAGATAAAAATGTATTCATTTAAACAATGTAATAATTGAATGCAGAAACATTAAGCTCATTGAAGTAATGAATACTTGTTTGTTAAAAAATGACTATGACATTTAGAAAATATAGCATACTGTCACGGTTCATGAATTCACTGTGTCCTTCTGGGGCTCGTTCTTCGTACGTCGCTAACTCAGTTAGCTGGATTTGATTGTTGACGATTTGGCATGATCTTGGATCGTTTGGTTCTTCGAAGCTCATCCTAGACTTGCTGTCATAGCAACAGGTGCGCTAGCTTGAACCTGCTCGCGAGCAGGCTTATTTCATGTAAACAGGATTAGATCGCGCCTTTATAAGCGGTGGTGAAACGAGAAGTCTTTTAACGCAGCGCGATAGTGTACTTTTTGAGAGATATAATTTTTCTCATGACTCGTGAGGATGTCATTTACATCAATTATTTTTTGGAAACGCACATTAAATGTTCGACTCGTCGGAGTCGGCCTTTAATAACAGCACAAATTGTGTGCATTGTCCTGATATTATTTGCGAGTGGCTCTTTCCTTTAAACTATTGGAGATGCGGAGAACTTGATAAGTGCTGTCTGTCGTGTCATTCACAAAGTTTACCCTGGCGCTCAAGCAGTTTTTAGGGTGTTTTTTTTATGGCATTTCCAAGCCAGTTTAGACCCAAGGTTGTAGGCTATAGCAGGTTTTTTTTTATTTTTTTTTTTTTTTTTTTTAGCCAACGCAGGTATTATAATTTTTAATGAAGATCATGCAATCATGAACATGCCGATTAATATGACACAGATATGTCCCTCAGGCTTCACTAATGTGATTGGTCAATAGACTGCACACATGTTCCCATCAAGGCCTCTATGAAGGGGATTTTCTGAACAGAAAGGGGGATCACAATGTAAATGTGCAGCCAAGTTACTATTACAATTCTTAATATTCCAGATTAGTAATATTATATCAAATTTAAAAAAAGGCAGTTGACAGACTAAAATCTCTAGATGGTGTGTGACTGTTCCATATCACACATGTGGAAGCACAGAGATTCACATTTATCCACATTACTTGAACATGGTAAGAAAAAGTATAAATATCAAGCTCACTGTATTACATACACAGTTACAATGCAGCTCTAGCCAGGACAAGGTCACACAATGAAATGAACTTTGGCCAACTAAAGGGAAGATTTCAGTGTCTGAAAAGCCTGAGGGTTGCACTTGACAGGGCCTGTGACATTACATGTGCCATATTACACAACATTTCCACCATCAGCAAAAATATAAAACATTTAATTAAATGTTTAATAAAAGACAAGACAAATATGCTTAGTTCTTTGATTTTTTATTTAAATTGTTCTTTGTAAAGAAAAGCCAGTGATCAAGTCATATTTTGCCTGCAATAAGAGATACTATGCAAGGTCAGCAATAGTACTCTGTGTGAAATAATATATTAGCACTTACTCTGAAGTTCCTTTGAAGCAACTCTATCTCTAACTCTATAGTGCCAGTTTTTTTTTCTTTAAGTTGTCCCCCCCAAAATACTCTATTTTCTAGGGGCAGGGGGGCTTGGGTTAAACCTGTCAACACAAGCCTTATGCAACCAAAAATAAAAGGAAAAGTATACACTGCCCACCTCTGTATCACTGCTTTGTGCAGACTCTTCTGTAGGCCTTTCTGTAGATGTGGACTCCTGCAACACATGTTGCATTCAGAAATAATAGGTACTCAAGTGTAAATTAAGTTAAGTTATTTAAAGATACTTTCTCCAAAAGACAGTCATCTGAGAGAGTTTCTTCACTGTCCTGTGCATTGGTGGGGAAATGGGCATTACAAAGTGTTGTACTTTCTTCCCTTTTGATGTAAAGTTTGGAAAAGTCCACTTACTGCACATGCTTCAGCCACTTGGAACAGATAAATGTGTTGGTGTTTAAAACTGCACAAAAGAGGAAAACACAATTTCATTACAATGAAGTACACTGGGGGAAATGTGATCAATAACTCATGGCAACATTTTTTTATTTTTATTAACTAGGCTACATGTAGTTTCACACATGCACACTTTCACAAGTAAGCAATTCATCACTAGGCCTACTCAAGGTTTAACAGTTGATATGACTGGACCAGCCATTGGGATTATAGGCCTATAGTGGAGCAAAAAAATATTTTACAGTGTAAGATCATTTAAAGTTCATTTACCAGTAATGAAGGAGTTGCTGCTACTGGTCCCTGCTGTGTGTCTGAGGAAGAGCTGAACCCCGGACGGGTCGGTTCACATTCTACCCAAAGGTCAGCTCTTCTGCCGGGGTATAATGTGGGGTTGCACGACACCACCTGTTTTTTTTTCTTTTCTTTTTTTCTCAGCCTTTTTCTTGGTTGCTTTTACAAGCAAACATTTATTAACAGTGCCTTTTTAAAAGAGACTATAGTAGCATAGTACAAATTACCATTATGTAGAATATTCTAGTACTTCACTTTTACTTGTTCCCATGTTCTAGTACACTGTAAACCCTAATAAGTTGAGACTACTCAAATGATTTGAGGAAAGTGGTTGCGTAAGTTTTTTTGAGTAATGGGAAAATTCAAACTTAATAAATTGAGTTGACCTAATGTGGTCTTCTCGTTGAATTAACTTAAATGTTTAAGTAAAGATAACTTAAAAGGCAAATGGAGTAAACTCAAATTTTCCAGTTTATATTTTGTTGTTTACTTATTATTAAATACATTTTAAATAAATTATAAATCATTAAACCAAGTTTTGTTTTTCACATCAACAGCTTTATTAGGCTTACATTACATATCTTAACTTCTATAATGCATACTGACTGAACATTGTAACAGTAAAAAATACAATTACAATACTTGTAGTAAATTAAATCAATTGATTAAAAGTTTCTTTAGAAATCGGTCATTTAAAAGTGAAATTGACCAGATCAGAACAATTTACCAGAACAATTAAAAACACAGTGTAATGAACAGCAACAGACATTGTCTGTTATTGTAAATATTGTCATCTACTTTAACTTATCTTATCTTTCACCCTTTGTAATAGTTCTGTGTGTCTCTCAGTTGTCCTCGGTGTGAATAGATAGATCTCAACATCTTACAGTCACTTTTAGAATGGGTTCAAATATTAAAAATATGCTGGAAAACCAAAAAATGTGTCAGTGCTGCAGGCTAACATCAGCGAGATCTCATCCTGGGTAAACTGCGGCAATGAGACCCTTCGGACCAACAGTGGCAGTCCTTCAGATGAATGGTTGGGGCAGGGATCGGAGGATCCTGTGATTAAAATAAATAAATAAAATGAAGACACATTTTCTCTATACATTGTACAGTACTCATTGTTTAAGCACCGGTTAGAGTGATATAATAATAAAAACAATACAAAGCAATTTTGCTAGTTGGACAGCAACAAGAATGGAAATAATCAAAGCAAGTCAAAGTGCTTTCTTGCCGTTTCAGTAACTAAATAAAAATACAAGATAACTTGGGAAACTGAAATGTATTCAAACAAAAACTCTTTCTGTGTGCGTTACCTTATTGATGACTCAGATCTTTGAAGAGCAGCAGTAGCCTATTCGTGAAGAATGGCAGCATTTACCACCTGGCCTAAAAACAATCATAAATATACACAGTAAATTACATCATAATAAAACTAAGTACATGGTAGATTTCTACACTTACTAGAACATTGAAACAAACAAAAGGAGTGAAATTTACACTGCACTTTAACAATTATGATATCATAAGTATGTTGCTAAAAAACACCTTTTCTGCCTTCTTTGCCTCACACGAATCAAAAGTCAGCAGCAGTTCTTCCTTCAGTGAGTTATGCCGCGTTCCAGGCAACCTGTAACCCGTGTTTTTCCAACCTTATACCCGTGAAAGTGCACTGGAACGGCAGTCAAACCCGTGACTTCCCACCCGTGAACTCGTACTAGATCGATGTACTCCCAGTTACGAGTTCTGACGTCACATATCCCGCAAAACCATACAAAACAACAATGGCAGCCCCTACGGATGCAGTGTTTCTGCAGGCGGTACACAGTGAGAATACACTTTAGGACAATAACGTTGCAGTCAAATTAATAATAATATAATAATAATGATAATAATACACACACGATTATGTATTACAATGTTATGTGTCTGAAACAATAAGTATGTATATACACACACGATTATGTATTACAATGTTATGTGTCTGAAAAAATAAGTATGTATATTGCGCTCAGGTAGTTTGGCGTGACTGGCCTGGAATGCTACAAAGTCGTGAGTCGTGGTTTGAAGTCGTGATTTACGTGCTCAAAAACCTGCCTGGAACGCAGCATTACTGTTTCTGAAGCCTCTGAGGACAGTTGAGAAGGAAGTGTCTGCTGATTTGTCAAAGGAGAATACGTTAACAACTCAAACATAAACGCACTCAATTTAAATCAACAACACTCAATATTATGTTTTGTTAAATACTCTATTTAAAAAGGTTTTATGAAAAGGTTTTTATTTGCACTTACCTTCGTCTGATATTTATGTCTGGAAAGGAAACACAGGACGCTGTCAGTGCACGCAGTAACTGAAGGCAATGGGCTAGAAAATACGGTTCAGAAAAAAATATGACATTTAAAAACTTTGCCGTTGTGTTATGGTAAACATGTTATTTACAATGATTTTATTAATTCACACTTACCTTAGTCTGATGTAAATCTCACAGAAAATACCGGGCGCTATCAGCGCGCAAGATTTGAATGGAGCAGGGGCGGGAATAAACGGCTCGAAAACAACGTCGGGCTAGAAAATACAGTTAAAAAAACTGTTACAACATTGAACAAATTGTGATGTTATGTTCTGGCAAA
Organism: Rhinichthys osculus; assembly: GCA_029959095.1. Classification (NCBI taxonomy): domain Eukaryota; kingdom Metazoa; phylum Chordata; class Actinopteri; order Cypriniformes; family Leuciscidae; genus Rhinichthys; species Rhinichthys osculus. The sequence continues at coordinate 27,578,212 of JARWKJ010000020.1, forward strand.
CATGTTATTTAAAATAGTTTTATGAATTCACTCTTACCATACGTTTTCTCAGACTCAGAAAATACCGGACGCTCTGCGCGCACAAGAAGAACTGCAGTGAGTCAGAGGGGCTGCTGCGGGGGAGGGGGGAGAACAGGCTCGAGTGTCGAGACTCGAGACAGTCGTCGATTAAAAAAAGATTCCATTTACAGGTGTCAGGAATTGAAAGTCTCGTTCCAAATGCGAAGCCTGAAATGTCTGTACGTGATGAACGGGCCGATTAACCCCTAAATGACTGTTTTATGCAGTGTCAGTCCCTCTGGCCTGCTGCCTGCATCAACAAATTCACGATGAACAAAAAAAATACTGCCTTGTGTATCGACCAATCAGCGTGTTGTCAAGGCAGAATTTCGGCCAATCATATTAAACAGACATATAGCGAATCATTTAAATAACTTGAAATTTTGAGTTCATAAAACTTAAAATCTTAATCTGAAAGATTGTTGCTGCCAAATGAGTACATTAAACACAACTGTTTAATTTTTGATGCAAAAACTTGCTATTGCAAGTAATGTTAAGTTATGATAACTTGATTTCTTTATTAATGATAACATTGGGGTTTACAGTGTAGTGGGTGGTGACTGACATTACAATTAACAAAGTTATTAATTATTTAGAAATTATTAAAATAAAATATATATATACTGTAATAAGTGATAAAAACATCTAAACTACAAACTTAATTGGCTACTTTTTGCCAGCCCTCTCTCCTGGCTTTGCACATTTTAGGTGAAAACTTGTAATTAAGTTTTCAAATTCAGCATAACCTTCTAGCAATAGCTCTTGCTCTGCTGCAGAGTAAAACTGAGCGCGCTCTTTGGCCACGGTGAGCAGGCAATAGCAGCGTTGCTGATCAATGTTTCTACTATCGATACATATCCCCTTTTAACCCAGCGCATGAACGCGCAATTATCTCAGATAACTCAATCCAGCGATACTAATCATAAACAACAGGTGTGTTCGAAGAACCCAATTAGCCGGATCATGATTAGCACGATGATATCATCTTAGATGTCTCATTTGATCTCGGATGTTTTAAGCGACGTACGAAGAACGAGCCCCTGGTCTCGTGTCATTGTTATTGTGTGTGTGTGGGCATTTGTGTGTGGGCACTACCGCTGATCAGGGGCGTCAGCTGCAGCTCGTCTACTGCGCCAGCTGCATCTGATCAGCGGTGCCTATATATACTCACAGTTTTCGTCTTGTCTTTTTCAGATCGTTGTGGTGTTCCAACGTGATCTCATGAGAATACGTGTGTATTTTACGTAAAGTGTAGTTCTATCACACGTACATTTATGTACGTTTTATACACGCAGAAACGTATAATACTGACGTATTTACAGCACTAAAACGTAAAATATTTACGTATTGACAGCACAAAAACGTAATGTATTTACGTATGAACAAATCTATCGACGTAGAAATTTGTACGTATTACTATTTATGCATAATTGAGGCATTAATGTTTTGACTCTATTGCATTCAACTGTCTTATCAATTAAGTTTTCAGTCCCATTTATTAATATAATAACTTAAGGCCTAACGTTACTCATACATATTAACATTTCGCTCTGTTCGTGCCTTCTGCAGCAAACTAGTTTCGGGGGATTAGCCTGCGTGGTGTTAAAGAATAACGTTACACTTTTATTAATAATACCTTGTTTAATCGTTTAACCATTTTTTAGTTTATTTAAGTTACACAAAAAGTGTTTTCGCCAATAAAATACAACATACTGATACATTCACAAAAGACATACATTTAATTAGCTTGATGTAATCCAAATCTTAGAATCCATACGTTGTTTGCAAGAAACAGATCCAAATTCAGCCCTTTATCCAGTGATCTTCATCTCCATTTTTCAGCAGCGACCGCAAACGTCAAATCCCGCCCTTGTGATGAATTCAAATTCAAAAAATGCGCCTTCAAGAAGCGTTACGACATGTTTTACGGCCGTGATATCAAACGCTCATTGGCTCTCGCCTGCTTCGTCACAGATTGCGACATGCCGTGTTTCAATCGGTGTAGTACATTTGAAATGGAGAAGCGCGCGCGCCTTCACAGAGCGAACCGAAATCGGATTAACATTTTCATGGATTAACGTTAATAATTTAAATTCTGATCTGTACCTCATACACAACTAGTATAATACTGCCAGAGATGACTGCGACTGCAACGCATCATCATGTGAACGACTTTTGGTACCGTTTTGACATTTTCGCAATAAATAAATGATTGTGAAATTGTATACTTGTCTGTCTGTTATGTTGTTTTTTCTCTCTTCATAATTGTGTTAGCCTACGTTGTTTTAAGGAATGGTTATGGGTAGGTTTAGGGGTATGAGTAGGATTAGTGGCTCAAAATATATTTTAATGCTATATTGTTAATAAAACTGCCATTTACCTCTGTCCATTACATTTTATCCTTTTTATATTCTGTATAAAATGGATATGTTTAGGTTTTGGGAGTAGGATTAAGGTATCTTAATTACATTTATCTTTAAAATTAAAGTATACAGATATCTTTGTGATATGAAATATACGTAAATAGTTTACGTTTTGTAGCTGTAAAAACGTAATAATGTTACGTTTAAATGTTGCAAATACGTCCATATTATACGTTTCAGCATCCGTCCAAACGTACAAAAACGTACGTTTTCTATCTTTGAAAATAACGTATAATACCTACGTATTAACAATGAGACCAGGCTGGGTGTTCCCAGTGTTTTGTTCCTGTCTGGCTTTCGCTCGTGGTCTCAGTGCCTGTTTTGGATTGTCTTCGTCTCTGCTTCATCGTCTTCATTCACTGGATCTGGACTCACCATATCATCTATCGACCACCACCAGCCTGGTTTCCTGCGTCACTTGTCCGCCCCTGTGTGTCGTATGTTGTATGGACCTCTTGGTTTATTTGCTAATAAACGAGACTTAACCTGCTTTTGCCTTCTCCTCTTTATTCGCACATGACAGATGCATGTTGATTCAGAGTTTGTGTCATCTGAGGTCTTCGCTGGGGTTGGCGCCGAATTCATAGTTGTTGGGCATCTGAAGTCTTCATAATAGGCTGGATCCAAACTGGACCTGACACACTCTAGTTACCTCAGGATGGGCATCCAAAGATAAAACAGAGAAGCAAATAGAAAATAATTAGAGTAGCTGCTGTTCAAAATATCAAGCAATAATAATCATGTGCATTTGATCTGATATAAGGGTAGGAGATTCATTATATGAATTCTTGGCTAAGGAGATGTCTTTAATCTAGATTTAAACTGGGAAAGTGAGTCTGAGCCCCGAACATTATCAGGAAGGCTATTCCAGAGTTTAGGAGCCAAATGTGAAAACGCTCTCCCTCCTTTAGTGGACTTAGATATTCAAGGTACTATCAATAGATGAGAGCTTTGTGACCTTAAAGAGCGTGATGGATTATAAGGTGATATAAAATTAGTTAAATACACAGGAGCTAAATCATCCGGTCAGTAGCAATACTTTGCAATTGATATGGAACTTAATAGGTTACCAGAGATAATACAATTGGTGTTATATGATCATATCTTCTTGACCTATTAAGAACTCTAAGAGCTGCATTTTGGACTAATTGTAGTTTATTGAGGATACAGGACAACCAGCTAATAAAGCATTACAGTAATCTAGTCTATGGTCATGAATGCATGAACTAACTTTTCTGCATCAGAAACCAGAAATAATATTCCGGAGCTTAGCAATGTTTCTGAGGTGGAAGAAGGCTGTTTTTGTAACATTTGAAATATGATTTTCGAAAAGATAATTTGCGGTCTAATTTAACTCCCAGGTCTTTAACTGTAAAGGATGAAGTAACTGTACATCCTTCAAAATGCAAATTGTATTCTAAGAGATTCTGTGGACAGGTTTATTGTCCAATAAGTAATACCTCAGTCTCATCTGAATTTAATTGAAGAAAATTACAGGTCATCCAATATTTTATATCTTTAACACAATCTGTTAACGTATAATATATAACTGATCATCTATGGTGTACAAAGTATTTTCAATTTTACATAAAGTTGTATGTTTTCAAATTACAGGCATATTATTTTTACGATCTACTCCAGTATTTTCAGGTATATTCAGAGGAGGCAAGAAGCCAAAAAAAACCCAAACATCTGCAGTAATATGAGTTTTCATTTGTGTGCACATTTGGAATAGATTCTTTGAAAAGTATCAATGTTTGAACTCCAAATAAATGTACCCTCATCATAACCAACCCACATCAAGCACTCCTATCAAATAAAATGCATCAGATAATGGCATCAAGTCAAACCTCTGTAAACCACTGAAGAAAAATCAAACTGAATGTCTATGTGTGATTAAGAAACGTTATGATGACAATATGTATCAAAAGCATTTTGTCCATATACTACAATAACACACTACGAAATGCTATAATACTTACAATACAAAAAGAAAAGTTAAATGCAAATCTGCCTGCAGGTTTGTGACTTCCTGTCATGACAAAATAGTAATAATCAGTGCAACAGGACAATAACATCAACAATGAATAACAATTATATAAAACAATTCCATTTCATCATTTTTATTTTATCAAACTTTTTTTTTAATTGTGTGTAATTGTGTATGTATGTAAAATAATGTTACCAGTGCTTTGGCATAAAGCCTTTTAACATCCCAGCATAGCCATTTCAATCTTGAATCAATTAACATTATAACATTACAAAAGAATGCATGTATAGAGCAAAACAAATGTACGTGTGCCAATGAATTCAAAAAGTTAAATTAAATTCAAACAAGCAACATATACAATCAAACCTACATGCTGATACTGTATGTTTATAATAAGCAAAGTTTGAAAGGCAAAAGGATGACAAGGCTGTGAGATTGAGACTTTTGCTTTCTATCTTTTAGTTTCTCTGTAGGTCATAATGAAGATGCAGAATAAACAAAACACACTGTACTTGCCCAATCACCAGCTCATCTAGTCTGACAACTACAGTTCCTCCTCCCATCAGACGTCAGGGAATATCAGCGTCAGTCTCTCAGCACTTGTTCAGTCTGTCAGCATGAAAACAAGAGAGAGGAACTGTGAGGCTGATCTTTATGGATTGAGCCCAGATATGAAAAAAGGTAACTTCTTCTTATAGAAAAATGTCATCTGTTTAATTCATTTTTGAAAACCATTTGAAAGGCAAATTCATGAAAAGCCAGGCTTTATTCCACTGTTGTAAGTTTTCTCTCACTTTTCTTTGTAGGTCAGAACGAGAATGTTGCTGGAAACTGCGATATTGTCCTGCTCTAACAGTGTTAAAGTCAAAACTTGACAGTGAATTAAAGCACAATGACAGCAGGCAAAAATATAAGACATCATTCAGAGAAATGTTTTACTTGAGGATCAGGATCCTGAAAACAACATTTTCTCAAAGGGAGTTTATAAAAGAAGCTTCAATCTCATTCTCATGTAAGTCTGAGTCCATTTACTGAATTCACTGCTGTTCATTTCACTAATATGATCTAACGTCACATCAGCCATAAGGACGACTATAGCAACCTGCTGAAATGACCAGCTTATTTTTATCATTATGTATAACTTGATTATTTTTTCAGTGAAACTAGCCCAACATTTTGTAGACTAAGAAGAGAAATAAAACTGTGCTTTTTGTCATGTTTTTTATTGATTAATTAATGTCCAGACATGACAGACAGATGATTGGAGATACACTGAATGACATCAGAAACACAATGACTGAGATCCATATTAATAATAGTGAAAATTCAGTAGAAGATCAAGAGTCATGAATATACCGAAGTAAACCTAAGGAAGTTTGACGAATGTCTGGTGCGCATGTCTGATCAGTTCATGTGATTACTGTTGACGTCACTTACGTCTGATAGAAAGCATGGCATATACAGAAGATGCGGAAGTGTTTATGATACTCTCTGTTGAAAAAATAGTATTTCACCCTAAGTTCAGAAATATTTATATGCAATATAGTCAAATAAATCATATTTTGGACTATCATGAAGAACAGGTACGTTTGATGAATTCGGAATGAAATGCTATTTGTACAAATAGTGTCATAGGCCTACTTCTTAGCAAACTTTGTTTGGCCTGCTGTGTTTTGTTTTTAAAGCCTTTATTTAAACTGGAATAAAAAATGGAAAACTTTTAAGCATCATTAAACATTAATTATTATAAATATCAGGTTTATCTGCTGTATTTTGATTTAGTCGTTAGCAATTAGCTTTAGCATTTTGCATTACCGTCTTTGTGTCCTGGTGCACGTGCAGTTAGTTGATAGTAGTATGATTTTGATATAGTCTTACAGTGTATTTAAGGTTTGACCAGTAGGGTATGATGTGTGAAGAAGCTTCCCTTCAAGAAAATGTTATATTAAATTAGAACATATTTAGAGATAAGTTTAGCATGTACAGGATAATGATGCAGCATCCAGTATATTATAAATAATATCATTAAAGAGAATAGATACATGTATTAATTTACTCAACTGATGAATTTGGACAATTTAGTTGAATAATGATTAAAAAAAAATCAAATGATGGAATCCCAGTCTAAGTGATTGTTACAGATATTCAGTTGTTTTGTCTCAGTTTAATTTTCATGGACTTTTAGTTTGCTTTCCTTCAGTCACATGTTTCCTTTGTTCTAGTTTCCCGCCTGGGTCTGCCACTATGGCTGAATCCGAAGTCGGCCCCTAAACCCTCATTCTCAATTCCCTACGTTAGTCCAGTAACTGTTCACTTGAAGGAGTGAATGAAAACGAGTGAATGAATTCGGACACCCGTTGAGTGTACATCGGCTGTACACTCATTATTGGTGCAATGTATATTGAATGAGTGCGGTTTTGGACACCACTACAGGCTGTCCCCTCCAAGCGTCCTATTTGATGGTATAGGGGGCGATTTCGGATTCAACCTATGGTTACTGATATGTCATTCTGTTCAGTTGTTCGTCATTAATTATCGATGAGTATTTATTTGCCGGTATTTTCGGTTCCCTTTGTTGGTTGTCGTTAACGTTACTTCTGAGTTTGGTTATGTTTTAAGTGTTGTGAAAAAATAATCTTTGTATTAATCTTCTTCAAATGACAGAACAACAGACCCTAAAATGGATCATGCCGTAAAGTTTATCGCTCGCTAGCCCGGAAAGGGCTTCATTTATTGGATTGCACGCTTTATATAAATCTTTATTGGATTTACTTTATATGAAATGATAACATTTCGATCTGTTCGTGACTTCTGCAGCAAACACGTTTAGAAAGATTACATAATGTTAAACAAGACAACACTTTGAAACCTAAAAAATTAATAACATTTCTCTAATCATTTAACCATTATGATTATGATCACAAAAGACTTTTTCTCAGTATAGTCCTATATGCTGTTACTGACAATAGAACCATAAATAATCTGTGCGATTGCGAGGAACAGATCTAAATTTAAGCCTTTATTCAGCTATTTGTATCTTCATTCTCAAAAAGGGCCGCAAACATTATGTTCTGTTAGTGTCATCATCATGGACTTTTAGTTTGATTTTATTCTAATCATGTGTTCCATTGTTCAGCATTTGTGTTCATTGGTTTCAGCTGCGTCCTATTAATTATCCTCATTTGTGTTTGCTTTATAAGTTGATCCCTCACATTCATTCTCAGTTCGGTCTACATTGCATTTAGTGTGTGTTGCTTTTCCTGTCTGATTATTATATTGTAGTGGTGGGCAGATCGAGGCTTTGTGAAACACTGAAACAGTTGAAACAAACAATCCGACACCTGTCTCCACGGTGAGCCCTAGTGGTCAGAACAGTGTAAATGCAACAACAACCCATGCCAAACATGCATAAAAACCCCTTTTGCAAATCTATTGCAAATGTTTTATTGAAAGTAAAATATTTCAAATGCAATTATCTAATCATCTAATATCAAGTGTATATATGTTATTTTATCAATTGTCAGGGTTTGTTTTGTTTGTTCTATGAATGTCTCAGCTAAACAGGCCAATAAGACTATTAGCTACCATTATTCATTTTAATTATATACTAATGTCTAATTGAACAAATTCCTAAGCTTGAATGGATACTTTGACAATTTTCAATCTGGTTTCAGATCGCATCACAGCACAGAGACAACGCTCATAAAGATAATAAACGATATTCGCTTAAATACTGATACAGGCAAATCATCAGTGCTGGTACTACTCGACTTCAGTGCTGCATTTGACACTGTCGATCACGACATACTTCTTGACAGGCTGGAAAACTGGGTGGGGCTTTCTGGGATAGTCCTAAAATGGTTCAGGTCATACTTAGAAGGGAGAGGTTATTATGTGAGTATAGGAGACCATAAGTCTGAGTGGACACCCATGACATGCGGAGTCCCTCAAGGCTCAATTCTTGCACCACTCCTATTCAACCTATATATGCTCCCAATGAGCCAAATAATGAGAAAGAACAAAATCTCTTACCACAGCTATGCAGACGACACACAGCTCTACTTAGCCCTATCGCCTAACGACTACAGCCCCATTGACTCCCTGTGCCAATGCATTGATGAAGTAAACAGTTGGATGTGCCAAAACTTTCTTCAGTTAAACAAAGACAAAACTGAAGTTATTGCGTTTGGAAACAAAGATGAAGTTCTCAAGGTGAATGCATACCTTGACGCTAGGGGTCTAACAACTAAAAATCAAGTCAGGAATCTTGGTGTGTCTCTAGATTCAGACCTTAGTTTCAGTAGTCATGTCAAAGCAATAACTAAATCAGCATACTATCATTTGAAAAATATTGCAAGAATTAGATGCTTTGTTTCCAGTCAAGACTTAGAGAAACTTGTGCATGCTTTCATCACCAGCAGGGTGGATTATTGTAATGGACTCCTCACTGGCCTTCCTAAAAGACCATAAGACAGTTGCAGCTCATACAGAACGCTGCTGCCAGGCTTCTGAGCAGGACCAGAAAATATGAACACATCACACCAGTCCTCAGGTCTTTACACTGGCTCCCAGTTACATTTAGGATTGATTTTAAAGCATTATTACTGGTATATAAATCATTCAATGGGCTAGGACCTCAATATATTGCAGATATGCTCACTGAATATAAACCCAAAAGATCACTCAGATCATTAGGATCACATCAGTTAGAAATACCAAGGGTTTACTCTAAGTAAGGAGAGTCTGCTTTTAGCTACTATGCCAGCCGCAGCTGGAACCAGCTTCTAGAAGAGATCAGATGTGCTCCTACAGTAGTCACATTCAAATCCAGACTCAAAACACATCTGTTTAGCTATGCATTTACTGAATGAGCACTGTGCCAATGCTCGTCCGACTGTTTTTACTGTACTTTATTTTATTTTTTATTCTAAACTGTTTTAATTATTTCCTCCTATGTAAAGCACTTTGAATTACCATTGTGTTTGAAATGTGCTATATAAATAAACTTGCCTTGCCTTGCCTTGCCTAATTAAATAGTCTACAAATGTATAAAACTGATCAGAGATCAGGTAAAACCCACAGACACTTGTTCAATGGTTCTTAGTGAATCCTCATGATTCATGGGTTGACAGAGATCATCGCCCCCAGCGGTGAACCATTGAAATTACGAAGTGTTTCGAAACAGTTATGAAGTAATGGAGCCTCGTTTACTGAAATCACGTGACTCTGGCAGTTTGATACACGGTCCGAACCATTGATTCGGAACAAACAATTTGTAAAGGCTTCGAAGCTTCATGAAGCAGTGTTTTGCAATTGCCATCACTATTATCTTGTATTATCATCATCACACTTTATTTTTCCTCTTCGTCTGCCTTCCTGCAAACACTCGTGACAGAATCTAAAAAAAAAAAAAAGGCTTTAAGAGAGCAATTTATTGCATTGGCTCAGAAGAGCCACGATTTTTATACCTTCACTGCTGGGTTTTTCTGTCTTGCCGTCATCAGCCCGCTCGACGACGAGACCATAAAGACCCTGTTCTGGATCTGTAAACTTCCACAACCCCATCCCAAACACCACTGGACTGAGTTGGAGGGAAGCCGTCGCGAGGTGTCTGGAGAGTGTACAGCCCAGAACCCAGCCAGACCCAGAGGACATACAGGCTCCACTCCCTTCTCCCCTACGGCTGCAGCGGGCTCCTTCCTCCCTTCAGCATCGCCTCAGTCCTCGGTCTCACGACCGTCGCCCCAGTCCTCGGGTGCTCTGGTTCAACCTGTGGCGCTCGTTGCCCTGACATCGCCTGGCTAGCCAGCACCATCGACCCTCCGTCTGCGCCATCAGAGCCTGGGCGCTCGTCTCCATTCATCGTCCCCCAGATGTCGGCAGCCATGCCTTCTATCTTGGCTCATCCTCCGTGCCCGCCGTTGGCTGTCGGCTTTGGGGAGCTCTGGGTCTGCGCCATCGGACTTTCGCCACCTTCAACATCTGGGTATCTAGTCGTCATGCCGTCACCAGCCTTTCTCCATGTCCTGCCTCCACCTTCAGCCTCCATGTATCATTTCACTATATCCTGTCCTCCTCCAAAGCCCCCTCCGGCCGGCCCTCCCTCTGTTCTCCCACGGCTTGAGGTCACCCAATTTTGCATTTTTAATTGCATATGTGTCACGTTTGCAATTAACAAAGTAATGTCAAGCATGATAAAAAACCTCTATATCTGTCAAGGCCTCATTTTACTGCAGTTGAATTTAAGTAGATGTTTAAGAAATCCTTTTTGAATAGCAGCTGAGATGCTTTTGAAGTCAAACTGGTAATTGTAATCTGCATTTTACAGTATTTCTCGATTGCTTAAACACATTTGTCAACTCTGACATCACATTTATAAAACAGTTAACAGGCTAAAACTGAAGCTCAATGGCCAAAATGACTAATTTTGTTAGCAAAATGCTCTAACACTCACAAAACATTAAACACATGCAACATAAGCAAATATTTTAATATCTATACAACAATATCTACAATGGCAGACTCCTGTTCAACACTAAATATATTGCCATTAATCATATTAAACTCAACACATTTCCAGCAAACCCAACATGTCTCAATAACAATTACAACATTTATTTTGTAGTGCTGTAAGAATGAACAAGGTGCTATATAATAGATAGTTTTTTTGTATTCAATGAATTCATTTATTTATTTATTAATTTATGTTTGTCAGGTAGACACATTTCTAATTGGCTAGTCGCATATGGTGGCCATGTTAGATTTCCAGTCTAGTGAGTGTGTGCATAGAAACTCCCAGTTATACCTGATGTCATGCAGAGAGCCAGAGAAAGCTGAAAATGATCTACACTTAAAATATAATAAATATATTACTATTACATGAGCCAATGAGATTTAAAACGTCTCGGTTACGGATGTAACCCTCGTTCCCTGAGTAGGGAACGGAGACGTTCCGTCGGATGACGACGAATGGGGGTTTCGCTTAGAAAGCCTATCGACTTCGAGTATACAAAACGAGCCAATGGCAAACAAATGCCATGGGTCTGCGGAATTTGCATGGCGCAACTCCGCCCCACCTCGTGGGGATAAAAGGAGAAAGCCGGCAATATGCAGATATGTTTCTTCGCTGAGGAGCCAAGACTGAACTCGGCTGTTCCAGCGGTACAGCGGAAGTGGCAGGCAGACGGAACGTCTCCGTTCCCTACTCAGGGAACGAGGGTTACATCCGTAACCGAGACGTTCCCTTTCGTTGTCACTCCGAGTTCCGTCGGATGACGACGAATGGGGATACCAGTCTAATCACGCCACTTCTCAGCTGTCTTCCAGTGCCCTGCGTAAATCTGAGATCCCTGTCGTGAGACTAGCACGGACGAAGGACTCCTATTTAACACAGGAATACCAAGGTACACTGGGGAGCATATCCCAGATCTTTTAGGGAAGTATGCAATTACTGCCAACCCAGAGGGGGGGACTTAAAAATACACATATGACCCGAGGGATGCATATGGGGAATCACTGGGGTATCCAGCCGCAGGTGGAATATTTCAACCCCAGGGGTGGCAAGGTGGCTTGCCAAGGGAAAGACACATGCTCAAAGAGGCTTACAGTGGGAATACACATGTGGGGGTAGCTCCGGGAGGTACCATGCACACGGGAGGCACCTAGCCGACGCGCAGGCAAGAGACACTGGCGCCGACGTCAGGAGTGCCGGAGGAACTCAGGGCTTTCGGAGAAGCTCACCTGAGGAGAATATCGCACGTATCCAGTCCGTAGAGTGGAATGGCGAGCAAGCGAAGACACCTGAGCGGGTCCGGTACTAGCTGGTTGAAGCGAGTACATGAGAGGACACAGGCTCCACTCGGAGATTGTAGAATCTGGCGAATGTGTTAGGTGTCGCCCAGCCTGCAGCTCTGCAGATGTCTGTTAGCGAGGCGCCATGCGCTAGAGCCCAAGAGGATGCCACACTCCGGGTGGAGTGGGCAGTCACACCAAGGGGGCACGGTCGACCTTGCTGCTGGTATGCCAAAGCAATGGCGTCCACTATCCAGTGAGACAACCTTTGCTTGGAGAGAGCCTTTCCCTTCAGCTTCCCACCATAACAGACAAAGAGCTGGTCTGAGGTCCTGAAACACGGCGTTCTGTCTACATAGATGCGAAGAGCACGTACTGGACAGAGCAGTGCCAAGGCTGGGTCTGCCTCCTCCGGGGGCAGCGCTTGCAGGTTCACCACCTGGTCCCGGAAGGGAGTGGTAGGAACCTTGGGCACATATCCAGGCCGGGGTCTCAGGATCACGTGAGAGTACGCCGGCCCGAATTCCAGGCACGCTTCGTCAACGGAGAATGCGTGCAGGTCCCCTACCCTCTTGATGGAGGCCAATGCAGTCAGAAGCGCCGTCTTCATTGACAGGAAGTTAAGCTCGACTGACTGTAAAGGCTCAAAGGGAGCACTACGCAGGGCGGTTAAGACCACTGCGAGGTCCCAAGATGGTACGAGAGGAGGGCGAGGAGGATTTAGTCTCCTCGCTCCTCTCAGGAACCTGACGATCAAGTCATGCTTCCCGACCGACTTACCTTCTATAAGATCATGCTGTGCGGCAATAGCGGCGACATAGACCTTGAGGGTGGAGGGAGACAGCCTTCGCTCCAACCCCTCTTGAAGGAAGGAAAGCACGACGTTGATCGAACATCTCCCGGGGTCTTCTCGGTGAGAAGAGCACCAGTTGACGAAGAGGTTCCACTTCAACGCGTAGACGTGTCTCGTGGACGACGCTCTAGCGGAAGTGATGGTAGCCACCACCGCTGGTGGTAGGGTACTCAAACCTGCCTCGTCCCGTCCAGGAGCCACACATGGAGGTTCCAAAGATCGGGACGAGGGTGCCATAGGGTGCCCCGTCCCTGAGAAAGTAGGTCCTTCCTCAGAGGTATGGGCCAAGGAGGTGCTGTCGCGAGGAGTACAAGTTCGGAGAACCAGGTCCGGGTGGGCCAGTACGGCGCTACCAAGGTGACCTGCTCCTCGTCCTCCCTGACCTTGCGCAGGGTCTGCGCAAGGAGGCTCACTGGGGGAAACGCATACTTGCGGCCCCGCGGCCAGCTGTGCGCCAGTGCATCCGTGCCGAGCGTGCCCTCGGTCAGGGAATAATACAGGGCGCAATGGGTCGAGTCGTGAGAGGCAAACAGATCTATCTGTGCGTCCCCGAACTGGTCCCAAATCAGCTGAACCGACTGGGGATGGAGTCGCCAATCTCCCGGGAGGGGCTGAAACCATGAGAGCTCGTCGGCTGCACAGTTCAGAGCTCCTGGAATATAGATGGCACGAAGCGACCTCAGATGCTTCTGACTCCAAAATAGGAGGTGGCGGGCGAGTTGCGACATACGGCGAGAGCGCAGACCACCTTGACGGTTGATGTACGCTACAGTCGCGGTATTGTCTGATCGGACTAGTACATGCTGGCCCGAGAGCACGGCTCGGAAGCGGCGCAGGGCGAGCTGTACAGCCAGCAACTCGAGGCAATTGACGTGCCAAAGGCGGTGGGGTCCTGTCCAGGAGCCCGCGGCAGCACGTCCATTGCACATGGCACCCCAGCCCGTGGCGGAGGCATCTGTTGTTACAACAACGTGCCGGGAAGCTCGTTCCAGGGGCACACCGGCCCGTAGAAAACTGAGGTTCGACCACGGGGTGAAGGTCTGACGGCAGGTCGGAGTAACTGGTACTCGGAGGGTGCCGTGTTGCCATGCCCACCTCGGGACTCAGTCGCGAAGCCAAAGCTGAAGCGGTCTCATATGAAGTAATCCGAGCGGTGTTGCCACGGCTGCGGATGCCATATGCCCCAGGAGCCTCTGAAAAAGTTTCAGTGGAACCGCACTCTTGCCCTCGAACTGTCTCAGGCAAGTCAGCAGTGACTGCGCGCGCTCGCTCGTAAGCTGCGCGGACATGGCGACCGAGTCGATCTCCATACCGAGAAAAGAGATCCTCTGCACGGGGCAAAGTTTGCTCTTCTCCCGGTTGACCCGAAGGCCCAGACGGGCTACATGGCGGAGCACCAAGTCCCTGTGTTCGCAAAGCTGATCTCGAGAGTGAGCTAGAATTAGCCAGTCGTCGAGGTAATTCAGAATGCGAACCCCGTGTTCCCGGAGGGGAACAAGGGCTGCCTCGACGACCTTCGTGAAGACGCGAGGAGACAGGGCTAGCCCGAATGGGAGAACTGCGTACTGATATGCCTGTCCCTCGAAAGCAAACCGCAGGAACGGTCTGTGTCGAGGGAGGATGGAGACATGAAAGTAGGCGTCCTTCAGGTCGATCGCTGCAAACCAATCCTGGTGCCGCACACATTCGAAAACGCGTTTGGCGGTGAGCATCTTGAACGGCAGCCTGTGAAGGGAGCGGTTCAGAACGCGCAGGTCCAGGATTGGCCGTAACCCACCGGTTTTCTTCGGGACAATGAAATACGGGCTGTAGAAGCCGGTCTTCATTTCGGCTGGAGGGACAGTCTCGATCGCACCCTTCGCCAGCAGGGTAGCAACCTCCGCTCTCATGATAGGGGCATTGCCACCGACCATAGTGGAGCGGACTCCCCTGAAGCGGGGAGGAGACCGCGCGAACTGAATCGCGTAGCCGAGCCTGAACGTTCGTGCGACCCAGCGGGACAGGTTGGGAAGCTCTAGCCAGGCTCCCAAGGACTGTACCAGCGGGGTCACGCGAACCACAGACTTCCCGTCGGTGGAGCAGCGAGGCGGTATGGCTGACCCAGACGTGGACGGCATAGCGGCCCGGTGTGAGGGTACAGTCATAGACCGCAGAGTCCTGACAGAGGAGACCAGGGAAGGACGAACGTTCCACGGGGTCTGCTCTGCCAGGGGTCTGGCGACAGAGGAGGATGAGAGCGGCACGGTCCGGGGACGGCGAGCACTGTCATCCGGCTCTGGGACAGAGGAGGACGAGGGGTGCACGGCCCGGGGGCGGCGCACCGTGTCGTCCGAGAACTCTGTGTGCTTAGAGATGGGAAGTCAGCTCTCTGGTAAAAGAGGTTCTCCCCCGGCCCTCCACCGGGGAAAGGAGTGGCCCTGCAACCACCTCCTGGAGAACTGCAACCCATCTCTGAGCTGCCCGTAGCGGGAGCGCCGCTTTGCCCGGCATTTGGCAGGCTGCGGGGCTGGTACGGGCTGGGGCGCTTTCCTGCGACCACCTCCACGGCGCGGCCCGGAGCTGCTGGGGCCGGGCGGGAGGGGGCGAAAGTCGCAGGAGGGCGCGTTCGGCGGCAAGCTGACTGAGGCGTCTGAGCCGGCGGCAGCAGCTGGCCGCGGGGTCAGAACGTGTTTGGTAGCCTCAGTCTGCTTCTGGGCGGCTGAGAACTGTTGGGCAGAGTCCTCGGCCGCGCCGCCGAAGGGCCAGCCTGGGATATGGGGGAGTTGAGGAAGCGGGTTCGCTCAGCCTCGCGCATATCAACCAGGTTAACCCAGAAATGTCTGACCACACAAGTGGACATCACCTGACCCAGGGAGCGTGCGGTCACCTTCGTCACTCGTAGAGCGAGGTCGGTGGCGGCAGGCAGTCTCTTAGATGAGCCCTGAATCAGCCCTACCCTCGTGCACGTCATTGAGCACCCCGAAGGATGGCAATAACATGCAGTGAGACGGCAGCCTGTCCGCTGCTCTATAGGTCTTTGCCACCGGAGTAGACAAAAAACCTACAGGCATTGGAGGGGTGCTTAGGGTCGCCACGCCAGGTGGAGGCGCTGTGGGGGCACAGACGTGCTGCCACAGAACACTCCACGGGGGGAACCCCAGTGTACCCATGGCCGCGGCCTCTCGAGGGCAGAGAAGGTGGAAGAGGCTGCTGAGCAGTCGCGAAGTCAAAGGAGACTCTCACGATCTCATAACCTCTTCATGCACATCCGAGTAGAAAGGATTTTGGGTTCGCCTCCCCAAAACCAATCATCAGCCTTGAGTGCTCGAGACATGGCAGAGTAATCCACACATGCCCGATACTCTCGGCTGCCCGGGAAGCATAGCTGTCAACTCTGGATCAGACTCGCTATGTTGCACACCCGAGAGTGGCAACATAGACGAGCCCTCACTTCCAAAGGACTCCAGCTCACCTTGTGACGCGGCGATAGACATGATTTCATCAGCCGGGGAACTGAATGAGTTAGCTCTGACCAGCTAACTCATTCAGAACCGCGTGGGTTGCAATGTTAAAGAGAGGGGTGTGGACCACGGATATTAATCGGCGGTTTAGTTCCACACCAGCCATCTCAGGTCACCCTGGCCACCAGCCAAAGTATTCTCTCACGTGGAGAAAACAGATCGGGGTGTGGATGAGGAGACTCTCACTCAGTTGAGCTCATTGAGTCTTGACCGTTACATTGCGATGGTCATGTTCCTTTAAGAGAACGTGACGCATCCGCGAGCGCTGTTCGAACGTGATCGAAGCCCAAACACGTCAAAACAGCGCTCGTGCCCATCAGCTGAATCTATCAGACTACCGCACTCAGAAATGCACGGGCAGATTGTCTTTAAAAAGACGCGCCGCGTGCACGCTCTTTTTGTGTGAGAAAAGCTTGCAGCAGTGCTGAAGCGCCCAGGGAGAAGCACACAGCTGATCAGATCAGCAGGCAGGAATGTGAAACTCGCTGGAACACGCCATCACACCAACACCGACTGGAAGCTGCTCGTCTTGAAGATTCTCGAAGATAGTCAGAGAATAGACTGCAGGAGTGAAGAGAACATCTTGGCTCCGAAGCAAAAACATATCTGCATATTGCCGGCTTTCTCCTTTTATCCCCACGAGGTGGGGCGGAGTTGCGCCATGCAAATTCCGCAGACCCATGGCATTTGTTTGCCATTGGCTCGTTTTGTATACTCGAAGTCGATAGGCTTTCTAAGCGAAACCCCCATTCGTCGTCATCCGACGGAACTCGGAGTGACAACGAAAGGGAACTCACATGTTTGTTAGGTGAATGAATGAAATGCACACTGTAAAAAAAATCTGTTAAATTTACTGTAAAAAAAATGGCAGCTGTGGTTGCCAGAAATGTACCGTAAAAAATACAATAGCTACATTTTAGGTTTTACAGACTTAACTTGAATTTACAGTAAAAACCTGTATTTCATTATCTGATATAATGTTAATTTACCGCCCTATTGAAGTACTAATATCTGATTTGTACCATTTTAATAAACTGACTACACTGACCATGGTGAATCAAAGCTCATCGCAAGCAGCTTTTCCACAAGCAAGTTAATACTAATATATTGAAGCTACACAGTGTCATTCACACAAACACTGAACACCATCATGGTAACACACAAGAAATTTAAAAAATGCAATAAACATTAATTTAACAACATGAAATGTAACATAAAACCTTAGTGTACATAACTAATTAGAAAAAACTATGAAGAAACAGTTAGTGAAGAAAATAGTTATTTCAACTAAATACATCAAATGTGAAGTGTCACGCAGGGAATGTCCATTTACATTTTTTCACTGTAAATTATACAATGACTTGTTCTTTTTCACTTCCAAAAACTGTACATTAAATATACGGTTATATTACAGTTATTCACCGTATATAGTACGGAAACTTTTTTCACCGTTTTTCAAAAGTTTTTGACCGTAGCATTTTTACAGTGCACTTTACTGTCCATGAGGAAAAAATGGTCTTGGACTCGTGGTGCATACACATACGCTATGTTTAATGCTGCCTTGACATCCTATCGGAAATTTCCTACTTCCCACTTGTCAAGTCGTGATTACCAGCTCGTCACGTTTTTTTGTTATCACATGTAGCTTTGTTATTGGAAAGAATAGATATCATCCTGGATAGCAACATTGTGTCGACCCAGATCTGGCCCTGTGGAATGATGGCACTTGGAGCTCTGCTTTCAGATCTGAACCACAATCAGGCCACAGGAATGATGCATATCAGCCAAGCGCAAAGCAAATAAAGCACAACTGTATCTTATCTGGGTACAAAAACTATTTACTTTATAGAGTTAGCCTTAACAAGCAAAATCAGTGAAGGCTTGGAAAAACAAGAACAGATAAAAGAGAAGAGATGAGATGAGCAAAAACATAACAACAACTACACCTGACTTCCAGCCACAGCCTTAGATGAAATTAACTTTAAATCAAAGAACACATTAAATCTCAGCAGAAGATGATTAAACAACTCCAAAAACAACATAAGTTATTACTAACCAGTTTGACTTTATTTATCTCATACATCTACAAAAGTTCTTATATAAAATTAACAGAGGTTTAGTTTTAATGCTATTTTTTTATTGAAAACAATAGCTTCATTTGTCACCATTATGGTGATTAGTGTTTCCTTTAGTTGGGCTTTGAACCTTGATTTTGTTTTAGTTTTGTTTTCTCTGGCTGCTGTAACAGTGTGTTTATAAAACACATTTACCGTAACAAAGGAAGCTAAGACAAAATGTGATCGGGTGATGATAGCTAACTATTGATGGTAATATACACTCACCTAAAGGATTATTAGGAACACCTGTTCAATTTCTCATTAATGCAATTATCTAATCAACCAATCACATGGCAGTTGCTTCAATGCATTTAGGGGTGTGGTCCTGGTCAAGACAATCTCCTGAACTCCAAACTGAATGTCGAATGGGAAAGAAAGGTGATTTAAGCAATTTTGAGCGTGGCATGGTTGTTGGTGCCAGACGGGCCGGTCTGAGTATTTCACAATCTGCTCAGTTACTGGGATTTTCACGCACAACCATTTCTAGGGTTTACAAAGAATGGTGTGAAAAGGGAAAAACATCCAGTATGCGGCAGTCCTGTGGGCGAAAATGCCTTGTTGATGCTAGAGGTCAGAGGAGAATGGGCCGACTGATTCAAGCTGATAGAAGAGCAACTTTGACTGAAATAACCACTCGTTACAACCAAGGTATGCAGCAAAGCATTTGTGAAGCCACGACACGCACAACCTTGATGCGGATGGGCTACAACAGCAGAAGACCCCACCGGGTACCACTCATCTCCACTACAAATAGGAAAAAGAGGCTACAATTTGCAAGAGCTCACCAAAATTGGACAGTTGAAGACTGGAAAAATGTTGCCTGGTCTGATGAGTCTCGATTTCTGTTGAGACATTCAGATGTTAGAGTCAGAATTTGGCGTAAACAGAATGAGAACATGGATCCATCATGCCTTGTTACCACTGTGCAGGCTGGTGGTGGTGGTGGTGGTGTAATGGTGTGGGGGATGTTTTCTTGGCACACATTAGGCTCCTTAGTGCCAATTGGGCATTGTTTAAATGCCACGGCCTACCTGAGCATTGTTTCTGACCATGTCCATCCCTTTATGGCCACCATGTACCCATCCTCTGATGGCTACTTCCAGCAGGATAATGCACCATGTCACAAAGCTCGAATCATTTCAAATTGGTTTCTTGAACATGACAATGAGTTCACTGTTGTTTTTTGGCCCCCACAGTCACCAGATCTGAACCCAATAGAGAATCTTTGGGATGTGGTGGAACGGGAGCTTCGTGCCCTGGATGTGCATCCCACAAATCTCCATCAACTGCAAGACTATCCTATCAATATGGGCCAACATTTCTAAAGAATGCTTTCAGCACCTTGTTGAATCAATGCCATGTAGAATTAAGTCAGTTCTGAAGGCGAAAGGGGGTCAAACACAGTATTAGTATGGTGTTCCTAATAATCCTTTAGGTGAGTGTAATCATCATGAAGTGGCCTGATTCACTGATCTCATGTGAGGTCTAATCATAAGTCTGTAGTGCCATGAATGGGAACTTTAGCAAAATGTTCTTGGAGCATATTTTTTGTTTGTTTGGGATAGTATTGATACTTTTCATGATAACTGCATTCCAATGCAGTTACAGTACATGTGAGTCCTGAGGGTTTCAGAAACACACTGTTGCAAAACAAAGACAGTTTTCAGCCTCGAAACAACCCTCATCTCAATCTGATCTCATTCTGAAGCTAAAAAATGAACAGTGAGATGTTGATCATATGAAACATCCAGACACAACAGCAGTGTTTCTTCATGATTGTGTTATATGATTTTAGCTTCTGTCAGATCAGTGTCCACATAATAGTATTTATTATACAAAGGGCAACATTATTTCTGTTAATAAAAAACATTAAAATAAGTGTAAATCAACACAAAAAGTATTTCCAGTTGATTAAAATGGACTGGTATTCTAAATAATAATAATAAAAAAATGTTTAAGTTAAAACTACTTTTATGCTAGCTGTACAGTGAAAATGAAGTAATGTGGCACTGGATGAGAATCTATGAGTATGTGTGTGTGTCTGTGCGTGCGTGTGTTTTCATGTTTGTTTTGCTTGTGTTAAGGCAGACTGCAACAAGTTTGTTTAGTCTCATAAACATTGAAAAACAACCTCAACAGAAAGAAAGTCAAGAGATGTCAGAGAGAGACAATCACAGAGAGACAGGATGAGCAGATATGAGTGTGAGGGACAACGTGTCTCTCTGCTCGTGTGACTTTCGTGTTTTCTGGTTTCTTGTTGTGTTGTGTTGGTTTAGACAAACACGGATTCAAAGACGAATGAGACTCAGACAGACAGAGAATGACAGAGGGTTTATGAATTAAAGCAGGTCAAAACTAACACAACACACACACACACACACAAACAAACAAAAAAAGATCACATTTACACGCCATATGTCACACACACAGGACATTAAATTATCTGTAAATAGGCTACAGAGAGAAAGAAAGAGGGGACAAGTAGGGAACATTCTCAGAACTTTAGCTAATGTTCTGGCAAGGTTCTCTCAAAGTTGTGAATAAACATTCTCCAGTAAAATTAAGCATTTGTTCAAAGTCATTTTAACTTTAATGCATATTCAAATTAACAGAGTATGAAAGAAGCAACTTCAAGCAAGTGACTTTGATTGAAAAAATTAATTGTAACATATTTAATATCTTGAATGTTCACTGGGACATTTGAAGTGTTCAATGTCTTTTGACAATTTTGTCTAGCCTGTCATTTGAAGATGATCGACACTGATGTGTGCTGGAGACACAATGACAGCAAGTTTGTGCGTGATGTAATTCCCTAAAATCAATTACAAGATAAACAGGATCCAAATGTCTTCTGAAGTGAAACAATAGGAATCTGCAGGAAAATACTAATAATTTTGTATAAATAAATCAATACTTTTGGTCTATCAACTGTATGTGCTGTGGACATTGTGACGCTGAAGTGCGTCGTGAAGCTTGTGCGAGAACAGCGAAAGTCCACCCTGATTCCGAGCGGTACTCCTCACGCGGACTTCCCAACATACTTACATATATTTCTAGTGATTAAAAAGTGAGTTAAAAGTATTTAAATTATTAGTATTTTTCTTCAATCACTTCAGAAGACATTGATTCATCCACTTGGGTTGTATGGATTACCGTCACGACAGATGTGTGTAGTTTTATTAAGAGTCATATGAGTGGCATTTAATTTGTGTTTATCTGAAGAAAGAAAGTCCTATACATTGGGGAAGGCATGAGGGTGAAAAAATAATTAGAACATTTTCCTTTTTGTCTGAACTGTCCCTTTAACTTTTCCTTTGTAGTATTTTTAAATTATATATAGAAAATTAACAAGTTGCAATGGTAAGAAAACAAACCAAGCTTTCAAGAATTTCAAATTTCAGGACTGTAAAACTGTGTAAGAACGCCAAACCTACTTGTGTTTTGAGGCAATTCACTGGGGCTCGTTTTGGGCCTATGAGGTTTTTATTGGCCTCTAAGGGCCCAACAGTATCTCAGCACCATAATATCATAAACACATGGGGTAGAGTTTCCACATCAACACCACTCCTTACTAGTCAATGGAACGCATCAGGTCAAAATACTGAAAAACAACCAAACTGAATGCCTGTGTGTGATTCAGAAACATTATGATGACAATATGTATCAAAAAAGCATTTTGTCCATATAGGCTTACTACAAAAACACACTACAAAATGCTATAATTCAATACAAAAGAATATGTCACAAAGAAAAGATACATGCAAATCTGGCTGCAGGTCTGTGAGGTCCTGTCATGACAAAAGAGTGTCTGTTACCAGTGTAACAGGACAAAAACATCAACATAACATTTAAATAACTCTCTCATTGTTTTTATTATATCTTTTTTTTAATTGTGAGTAAATGTTTGTCTGTAATTCCATGTTAGCAATGCTTTGGCAATGTAAAGCTTTTTACCAAGCCAACAAAGCCATTTGAATCTTGAAACTATTAACCTTACTTAAAACAACACATGTATAACACAAAACAAATGTATGTGTGAAAATGAATTTAAAAAGTTAAATTAAATATAAAACAAGCAACACACACAACCAAACCTAAATGCTGATACTGTATGTGTGCCGATAAACAAGCCAAGTTTAAAAAGGCTGTGAGTTTGAGACTTTTGCTTTCTCTCTTTCAGTTTCTCTATGTCAGAATGAGGATGTTACTAGTGACAAAATCAATATATGATGGAGTATACGACACACAACATACCTGCCCTCTTATCTAGTCTGACAACAATCCTGTGTCTGTTTGAGTTTCTCCTCCCATCCAATCATCAGAGAATACAGTCTCTCAGCTCTTGTTCAGTCTGTCAGGATGAAAACAAGAGAGAGGAACTGTGAAGCAGATCTTTATGGATTGAGCCCAGATATGCAAAAGAACACAGGTAATTTCTTACTTAACTCATTTTTGAAACCCCAAAAGCCAGGCTGTATTTTCCTGTTGTTTTCAATTCTTTCTCTCTTTCATTTTTCTAGGACCGAATGAGGATGTTGCTGGAAAATTCTGTAATCTTGTCCTGCTCTCTTACACAGCGACAATGAACTATAAAATCAAGACACCACAACGTATTAAAGACTCAGTGACAGCAGGAATATGTTGACCAGGATCCTTTCCCAGAGGAGTTTAAGAAATGATACTTTTCTCTCATTCTCATGTAAGTCTGAGTACATTTAATCAATTCATTCACTGCTGTTCATTTCACTCATAGAATCAAACATTACGTTAAACATAAGGACGACAATAGCAGTCTACTGAAAAGACCAGCTTATTTTTATTATTATTTTATCAGCCTTGAAGAGTCTTGAATTAACTGAAGTAAATTTGGGGTAAGATTAACGAATATCTGCATGTCTGTTGACGTCACTTACACCTGATTAAATGGAAGAGTTTACAATACTAAGTTTTGAAAAGTAGTATTTTACCCTAATTATAGAAATATTTATATGCTAAATAGTCAAATTAAACATATATTGACAATATATATGGGCTTGATTTATGGGTCCTACGTGGGTTTGTCGATGTGTATGTCATTCCTATCTGAATCAGCCCAAGTTGACTGTGACTATGATGATCAGGTAAGTTTGATGAATTCTGAATAAAACGCTATTTGTACAAAAATGTCATACTTCTTAGCAGTGACCGTCTGATGTAGTTTGTTGCTCATCGTTGTGCTTGGCCTGCTGTGTTTTGGTTGTCAAATGCTTTATTTGAACTAGAATTAAAACAGAAACCTTTTAAGCATCATTAATACATTAAACTAGCCTGGCAAGCCAGACCTACATCAAGATGTTAGGTCTGGGAACTCACAATTGGCATACCTCAATCCGAGGGGCGGGATAAACGGTTGTCTTTCAATATCCCTCGGCACGCAATAGGATAACACTACAACCAACCAGAGCAACGAACGGCTGTGGCTGAGTGAGTCCCATGCGTTTTTCCACCAGTGAACCAGCTAGTTGGTATATTAAACTTTTGCCGTATCCCGTATAATAACAAATATTTATTTGTTATTAGCATTTTGTTTTACCGTCTTTGTGTCCTGGTGCACGTGCAGTTAGTTAATAGTAGTTTGATTTTGCTAGTCTTACAGTGTATTTAAAGTTTGACCAGTAGGGTATGATGTGTGAAGAAGCTTCTCTTCAAGAACATTTACTGCCAAATTGGAACATATAGAGATGAGTTTAGCATGTACAGGTAACATTTTTTGGTTAAAAAAAATATTAATGTCATAGAACCCTTTGAAAATTATTTTAAATAGATTAAGAAAGCCGACACTACTGGTCACATCTATGGTTGGATTGATTTTTATAGATCCAGTGAAGTCGTGTGGCGTAATTTGTGGGTGGGACGGATGGGACATGTCCCCACCACTTTTTCTCAGGATCGATATTGTCCCCCACCACTTTTTGAAACATTGAGGCATGGATGTACCTAATACAAATAAATAAAACATCTCCAGTTAACTAGCAGAGCATTCATTTAGTTCGCTATTAAATAAGAGATCTAGTGCTTATATATGTTGTTTTTTAAACCAACTATACATTTGTGGATTAGAAACCGTAATCTCTGACACGTTGGCAAACGATCTACCACTAGACCATTGAAGAACTCAAACAAAATTTGCGGATCGATGGATTTATTTACGGGTTGAGCAGAGAGGCTGCACAGTTTGACCAGCGGGCAGCGGCCGCACACCAGGCCGCCGGATGGTGTTGCTAAGAACTTGCAATATATAACTATTATCAGCCCGGCCCTCGCGGCCTCGAAACACTACCGGCCCACCGGGAAAAGTCCCAACTCTCCCGAATGCCACTGTTCTTTCCCTGTTGTGAGATGCACACAGAGTGACTTTCTATTGTATATGTGAAAAGACGGATGCGACAGCTTGAGCAGACTCACAAATGTAGGCTACTACAACAACTCTTAGACTCAACAACTCAACAACATAGACTGCGTGCTCCCGGTGGAGGGGTTTATGTGAATTTTAGGGTTGGTGATGTCACTAACCCGTGAGGAATGTCTTGTAGTCCCTACCAGCCGTTTGTTGTATAGTCCTTAAAAAAAAGATTTCTTTAAAAGCAAATATCTCCCTTTGCTTTAAACTTAGAGCGTTTCAACTTTGCAGATGTTGTTTATGCTCAAACAGCAACATTACACACTAACCCCTCTGACATGGCCAACTACTGACCAATCTCAAATCTACCATTTCTTTCGAAACTGCTTGAGAAAGTGGTCGCTGCTCAACTTCAAACAGACTTGTCATCTAACAACTACTATGAATGTTTTCAATCCGCTTTCCGCGCCCTCCACAGCACCGAAACAGCACTTCTTAGGGTTGTCAATGATCTCCTTATGGCCACTGACTCCGGCTCCACCAGTATTCTAATTCTTCTAGATATTTCCTCTGCATTCGACACAAACTCTCACGTTATTCTTATCTCACGAATCTCTGTTCTTGGTGTTTCTGGTACTGCCCTATCCTGGTTCACCTCCTACCTGTCTGGTCGCCAGCATTACATCTCTATCCGCCAGGCTAAGTCCACTACGGCCTCTGTCCCACACAGTGTTCCCCAGGGTTCTGTTCTTGGGCCTCTTCTCTTCATCATCTACATGCTCCCATTAGGTAACATCATCCGTCATCATGGCTTTAAATTCCATTGCTACGCAGATGACACCCAACTATACATCCATTCAAAACGCAATGCTCCTTTTTGCACAAATTCCATATCAGCCTGTATTGATGATATAAATGCTTGGATTACCAGTAATTTTCTCAAACTCAACACTAATAAAATAGATCTACTTCTTATTGGTTCACCTCAAATTACACCCCGTTTCTGTGTTGACAATGTTAATATTGCTGCAGTTTTGGTTCAACCTTCCACCACTGTCAAAAACCTTGGTATAATCTTTGATTCCTCTCTTTCCTTCCTTCCACACATTTCCTCGCTCACTAAGTCTGCCTTCTTTCACCTTCGTAATATCGGGCGTTTATCAGCAAATATCAGCGATGCTGAAACCCTGGTTCATGCTTTCATCACTTCACGGCTTGACTAATGCAATTCTCTTTTCTATGGCTTACCCAACTCATCTATAAATAAAATCCAATATATTCAGAACTCCGCAGCTATAGGGTCCTTACATACACAAAGAAATCTTCATTACTCCGATTTTACACAGACTTCATTGGCTACCAGTACGTTTTCGTATTAAATACAAGATACTCCTTATCACATTCAATACACTCCATGGTCTTGCCCCCTCCCCTATATTTCTGATCTCATCCATACCTACTCCCCAGTTCACAAACTTAGATCCTCTGATAGTGGTCTGTTGACGATCCGTTGGCACAAACTATCATCGTTTGGTGGATGGGCTTTTTGTACCGCTGCCCCAACTCTCCTGAATTCTATTCCCCAACACACCCGCGACCTCTCATCATTACACGATTTCAAAACTCACCTTAAAACATATCTTTTTGATACTTGTTTCCCTTGATTTCTAGGCATTTTCAATACTTTTTGTGGTTATTTTCGCCCCATGCTCCCATTCATTTCCAACCCTGGTTTGTGTGTATTGGCCCCTTCTGTTGCAAGGTCCATTTCAAGTGAACCGGGTGAAACATAGCAATTAGCAAAGGCCACTAAATGCTTGTGAGGTCCAAAAAGTCCTTACTACTAAAAAATGGGAGAGAGAGAAAAAAAGACTAAACACCTTTAAGTGATATGCGTTCAAAACTAGATCAACATTGGCTGTTTGTTGGCCCAGGAACAACAGTTCAGTCAAAAATATTTCAGTTAACCTGAATCCTACCTGTACCCTAAACCCGAATCATAACCTACTCCTAAAATTTGAGGGAAAATATCATCCGTTATAAGCAATGCTGTACAAGCTTATAACTCTAACCCAAGCCTATTCTAACATTAACCTTAAACCCAGCCTTGAAATCTGAGTGGTATAGGGATGTTGTTGCAGGACCAACAAGGATGTTGATAGAGGAAACCTGTCCTATAATCATATTCCCTTCTCAAGGTAAACTGCAAATGTGCTCTTTGCCACCTTGTATGTCCAACATAAAGTATTTTTTAGCCATGTAATCCAGTAATAGTTTCTAAAATATTAAGATATTAAGTCAAATCAAACCTTTCTACTTCCCTACTATATTAAGGTCATTACTGTTCACTGTTGTGTGGCGCTCTCTACTGGATAAATCCCCTGAACCAAATCTTTGAAATACTGTATGCAGTGACCCTAACATATATTTGAACACCTAAGCGACACTTAAAACATGTATTTGCATTATTTAACAAAATATAGCACAAGCACACTGTAAGTGGCACTATAAATTCAATTAAGTGCACTTGTCCTTATGTATAGCACTAAAACTGTCAAGATCCAAAAACAAACCCAACAAGACCAGGGTTTATGTTACTCCTGATGAAGGTGATCTGAAGGAAACCTCAAATGTGAACAAAGCCATAGACCCCCAGATATGATGCTCCACTTGTAAGGCATCCATTTTTACTTTGTAAAATTAAAAATAATAATTATAATAATTTCATTAAAGCTAATGAATCCAATCCGATTGCATATTTTGAAAGTTTTGGTTTATATGAATTAACCCTAAATTTTGTAATCCGATTAAAATTTTTGTTTACATATGTATTACATGCATTTTAACAAAACTTCAGCGCATGCACAGTGTCCAGTCACTGAGCACCTTAGTGCTTATTTGGGGACATTTCAGTCTCTTTCGATGGTTTGCTCCATGGGTAACTTATATACTTCCTATTGCAATATCATAAACCTTTCAAGCAGGTCGCTGCACTTGTCCTGTCAGGACAAAAGGGGGCAATGTAAGGAACGGGCCTCAGAGAACTGGACACAAGCTAGCCCCTCCCATCGTCTCTGGTTACTCAACGTAAGGGAGGGTAGTGACTTTGTGTCAGTAGCTGACGTGGGGAAACTCCTTTCTCAGAGAAATACTGAAGCCTATGACGCCAATCTACACGATCGGCCAATGAAGTTCAAGCATGTGAACTGGAGGCGGGCCTTTCCGCTATATAAGGAGGCGCTGAACAGTCAACAAAATAAGTATAGCCTACTTCAAGTTCCTTTTATTAAGTATCATTTTGGTAAAGTTCAAGTATATTTTTAAGTATACTTTATGTAGTAAGAGTATACTAATAGCAATGTAGTATTATACTTGTAAGTGTACTGTTTTTAATACTAGTGGGACTAAATTGGCCCACTTTTAGTATATAAAAGTATACTTTTAAGTGTACTATAAGTGTAACAGTAGTAAGCTTTGAGTTCACAGCTAGTTTACATCTATGTTTTTTGTTTGTACTGCAATTGTACTACAAGTGCACTTATACTGATAGTTTACTAGTCAAATACTTGTAGCACATTTTTTAGTTTATGAAAGTAGACTTTGAAGTATACTCTCATTAAATACTCTCATTAAACCATACCGACATAACCAGTGTTCGAGAGTAACTAGTTACATGTAATAGAGTTACGTAATTTAATTACAAATTAAATGTAACTGTAATCAGTTACAGTCACTGTGAAAAAAAATTGTAATTAAATTACAGTAACTTGTGAAAATGTTAATGGTTACATCTGAATATTTTCTGTAAAAATCTAGGAGATGTTGAATAATAGGCCTATTAGTTTTTGGCTTTGCCTGTTTTTGATGTGCATGATGCCTCCTGCCATTTAAAGGCTGTTTAGTAAAGCTGAAATCTTTAGGCTATATCCACTGAAATCTTTAGGCTATTTTTATCACTGGTTATGGTGGTTACTCTCAGACAGGTTGTCTGCAACAGAAAACAGCTGAAAGGTTGCTTTCACCGGCTGAATTGTTCACTGCGTTCCACTTTCGGACTAAAAATATATCTGTGCAGAAGTTCTAAAATTGACCAGAACTATAAGTTAATACAAATTGTATGCCTAAAATATTTGATAAATAGGATACAGCTGATAGTTCTGATCCTCAAACTTGATTGGTCAGCGGCACTGGGAGATGTCTCTGTTAGTATCACCCTGCTTGTGTGTTCGCAGCAATAGGCCTCATATTTACAGACTAAAGTGAATGTTCATTTTATGCTCACTTGCTTGTTTTTCCATAATTTCAGCACTTTTAATAGCATTTGTGTAAGCATTTATTTCATTGGTTGAAGCCTTTGAGAAAAACCCTAGATTCATGTGAAATGGCTTTGACAGCTTCAGTTTCCTGGACATTCACAGCAATATAAACTTTGGTATAAGTGTTGTAAATATGCTTTACATGTGTTAACACACTTGACAAGTACTAAATGGGCGCTAAATGTGCAGACCAAGTAAACAAACAAAGCAGGCATACTGCAATGCTGCTCTGTTTCCACTTGAGGTTTAGACTACCGTGAGAAATGAGATACATAAAGTTAAAGGTTTTGGAAAAACACTGCCCTCGGTTAACAGTTAAACCTCCACTCTAGACAAAGGTGAGAGTCGCTGGCTGTGCCCAAGCCAGTGGAACATGTTTATGGTTTTGGTTTAGCACTTCAGTTAAGTTCAGTTAAAAACACCACTGCATAGTGTTACTTTTTTACTTAACAAATTGCATAATATATATTACTGTACAAACCTATATTAATAGACGTTTTGTTATACATAAAACATGTTATGCCAGGCCATTTCCAAAGAACCTGTTTAGACTATACTTTTTTCTCTCTCTTTTTTAAAAATGTAATTATTGATTTACAATGAATCAGGAAATGGTGCTTAATGTATGTCTGTGTTCATATATACTGTCATAAACGCCAATCAATATGGACATTATTTAATATTACATTGAAATTTCATTGACATGTCTTTGTTATTGAAGTAAAATGCTGTTTACATGAGGAAGTATAGGAAGTAGCCTACCATTACTAGAGGAACTGTAGTGATACCAGCAAAACAACTGTTGTGTAGATTATTAAAACTGACATTCTCAAAGATACACAAAAAATATATTTCAAACATACACAAAAATATATATTTCATAATGAAGCAGCTTCATAATAAAGATGTTTTCTAAATGTTTCCTAAAGTTTTCACATGGGATTTAAATATTGTTATTATATATTAATTATATATTGTGAAACTAATTGTAAACTTCATGTAGATCTAAGAATGGAAAGTGTTAAAAGCAGTCATATCAATATCATTTAGAGCATGAGTCAAAAATAAGTATGAAAAAGAAGGAAAGGAAATTCTGTCATCATTTACTCAAGTTTTTTTTAGACCTGTGTGAGTTTATTTCTTCTGCCTAGCACAAATGAAGATATTTTGTTTATGTTGGTAACCAAACAGTTGACGGTAGCCATTGACTTCCATAGTAGGAAAAGAACAACAATACTATGAAAGTCAATGGCTTCAGTCAACTGTCTGGTTACCAACATTCTTCAATAGCCTATATGTTCAGCTGAAGAAAGAAACTCAGGAATAACTAATACAGGTTTGGAATAACTTGAGAGTGAGTAAATTATTTTTTTTTTTTTTTTTTTTTTTGTGAACTATTCCTTTAAAGTAAAAGAATGAGAGAAAATATTTCTGTCATTCATTTGTGAGCACATTTCTTCTTTCTATTTGAATACCAAAATAAACGCATAGATGTTTTCTCAATATAAAATGCATTTTAAAAGCCCCCAACACAGACTGTTCACACTCTCATTTTGTTAAAAAAAAAAAAGAAAGAAAAAACCCCTGAGTGCTGAGTTCGAGAAAAGTAGGTCGACAAGCCACAAAATGTAACAATAGCAGATTTTATAATTGTATGGTCATTTAACTGAATCTGTTTTTCTTTTTTTATTAAAATTATATTATACAGGCATTAATTGAAACATCTTGACAAAATAAACAGTCCCCTTTATTAAATGAATTATTAAATAAATTAACTTCTTTGTCCAAAAGCATGGAAAACTCAACCAAACAGGCTTCACAAAAATAATGAATAATGTGCACACACTCCATACTGAGATCAAAGTATGGTAGAAAAAGAAAGATATATCCACTTCGACAAATACCACAAAAGGTTTTCCAGGTATGGATTAAGAAAACTATTCCAAAACAAAAGTCGGTTACACTTCATGTTAAGGTGATGTTGTTACTCAAATAAGTACCGAGTAATATTAATTAACCTACATGTAGAGTTACGGTTAGAGTTAAGGTTTGGTTTCTGGTCAGTACTTGTAATTATGTATAATTTACTGTTATTACTAAAGTAAGTACATGTAGTAACTTGTAACTACGTCCCCTTAAAATAAAGTGTTAAGAGAGAAATAGACCAACTAAACTTAAAAGTTCACGGCATTTCATCTGAAGCAGGGGTTTTCAAACGATTCGATTCACCGACCCTCATATGATGATTCTCTGCAGGACCCATTAAAATACAAAGGCAGGTATATGTTTCTGTATTAACCACTCATACAATATTTATACAATGAAAATTAATAAGTGTCTTAATAGAAAGTAAATATTTTTTTATATTTTCTACACATTATTAGAGATTTGTTGGATGTACATGTATAGGAAAATATATAACTATTACTGTCAATTCAATAAAATAATTGTGATTAATCTCTTGACTTGAAAGCAGTCTTTAGAAAGCAGAATTAAATATTAATAATATCAAATTTGGTCATTTAGATTTGTTTTTCGAACTTTTCCTCCGACCCCAGTTTGAAAACCCCTGATCAAATTTTCTTTTCTTTTTTTAAGATTCAGAGTGAACAAAGTGAACAAAATAAGTATAAGATCAGTCATACGCGTGTGTTCATGACTTCGGCAGGTTCAGAGCTGCATATGTGCTGTTGATTTGGCTGGGCCGAATATTTCTACGCAGCTTGGAAAAATCCATCGTGGCGTACTGAAAGAACAATATTAGCAAATTCAGTTACAATTAAACCAAAATGAAGAAATATAACTATATGTTGGAATAACAGGTCTGCAAGAATCCTTAATAATTATCAAGACAGAAATGAGAATTTTAGTAATGAAGGATGGATTCACATTTTTAAGGATTCTTACCTGTAATTGGTCCTGATGCTCTTCTATAGGCCTAACTTGATTCTGCTGTAGATCAGTGTTGAGTTGTGATTGTTCTGTGGATCTTCTGTTTCCAACAACAAAAACCTTTACCAGTCCTAAAAATTGAACAGTGTTTCAGATTCAGTAAAATATTGTATTATTCTTTCTTAATGTCCATTCTCAAAAAGGGGGGTGATAGTTAAGGGGTTAATAATAATGAAATAGTCAAATGCCTAAATAAAGAATATTTACATATTTAATTAACTTCAGCTGCAAATGGAAAAGCATGATATGAATATTTGTACAGATGGCTGAAAATCTCTCACCGATCAGCACAATGAGCAGAAGCCCGTTTATCAGAGCAGATATGATGATAATAATCTGCCATTGTTTCTGATTCTGATCAATAAACTCCACCACTGTATGATTGTGACACTCAGTCAGTTGAGATGATTCTATAATGAAAGTTTCAACAGTCCATTCAAGTAACAACTGTTAATGTAAAGGCAATGTCTACAAATTTGTAGCACTTAACATATTGATAATATATAATTTGTGTATAATTATGTTTTTCTTACCATTGAAGTGCAGTCTGGTGCTGTTGCTGAGTTTTGGAGGTGTGCCTGTTTTCATACAGTAATAAACTCCTAATTCATCAGCAGTCACATTATTAATAACCAGAAGGTGTTTAAATATCACAGAATATTTCTTTCTGAGTGCATTATTTGAGTAAAAAGGTGATATTGGTGTTGGGAATGACCGTAGAATCACCGTTGGAGGATCTGGTGTTTTCAGTAAAATCCAATAAACCTCATTTTCATCAAGATCACAGTTTATGGTCACATTTGATCCCAAATCAGTGAGTTGATCTGAGACTGCAGCTCGACAACAGATTAACACATCTATAAGATACAAAATAAATAGATTACCTAGGAAAAACCTGTGTGATGCATAACATAAAACTATTTAAAACTTTAATGTTTACAAATATATTAATATCATGTAAAAAATAATAAAAAACTCACAGAGCTGAAGCTGAATGATCTTCATGTTGTCTCGATTTAAAACACTTCAATATGATTCTGCTTCTCTTCACACACAATTTAAAATGAAGTTTACTGCAGCTCTGAAGCAAAAGACAGGAAGACAAAAAAACCTTCCCACAATCAAGTTCAGGAAGTCAAAGTCAAACTCACTCTGACCACACTTTTTTCAACACCTAATGCCCTTACTGCCATCACCACTTCATTAATTAAGTTAAGCATGTTTAATATTTGATTATGTTAGTTTTTTTCTCAGTCGCTTTGGTCAATTTTGGTAAATCAGAATCACAATTGAAATGCTCAAAACGACATCATCTAGTCACTTGTGGACATCATAAACACACGTGTGTGGCGTTTCGAATACTTCAAAACAGTAAATCATTTTAGGAAGCAATTGGTTCAATTAATTCAGTTTTGAAAAAGCTTGGTTTCTCTCATGTTCTCTTATCATGTGCTCTTGTCTTGTGTGTTTTTGTTGAGCATGTTTTTGTGATTATGTTCATTATTGACTTTGACATAACAATTCTCTTCTGTGAATTCCACACCTACTTTGTCTTCTATATTTTTCGATGCATTTGAATATATATGAACATATCCATAATAATGATCTTGAATATATTTACAGTATGTGTTTTGTAATCATCTAATCAACACATGTTATATGGGTATATGGGTCGCTGCAATTCATAGAAACAACTGTACTCCAGGCAGCGATAGGTGGATTTGCAGTTTATCATTTTGTGTCAAAATGCTGAATTTAGGGGTAAAATCATACCTTATATATTGTATTGTTATATATTGTATTGACAACTCATCAATTAAATATTTACCATCGTATAATCTGCATAGTTGGATGTTTTTAAATAAACTGACAAAAAAGCAAGTTTTAGGGCTGGATGATAATATACACTCACCTAAAGAATTATTAGGAACACCTGTTCAATTTCTCATTAATGCAATTATCTAATCAACCAATCACATGGCAGTTGCTTCAATGCATTTAGGGGTGTGGTCCTGGTCAAGACAATCTCCTGAACTCCAAACTGAATGTCAGAATGGGAAAGAAAGGTGATTTAAGCAATTTTGAGCGTGGCATGGTTGTTGGTGCCAGACGGGCCGGTCTGAGTATTTCACAATCTGCTCAGTTACTGGGATTTTCACGCACAACCATTTCTAGGGTTTACAAAGAATGGTGTGAAAAGGGAAAAACATCCAGTATGCGGCAGTCCTGTGGGCGAAAATGCCTTGTTGATGCTAGAGGTCAGAGGAGAATGGGCCGACTGATTCAAGCTGATAGAAGAGCAACTTTGACTGAAATAACCACTCGTTACAACCGAGGTATGCAGCAAAGCATTTGTGAAGCCACAACACGCACAACCTTGAGGCGGATGGGGTACAACAGCAGAAGACCCTACCGGGTACCACTCATCTCCACTACAAATAGGAAAAAGAGGCTACAATTTGCAAGAGCTCACCAAAATTGGACAGTTGAAGACTGGAAAAATGTTGCCTGGTCTGATGAGTCTCGATTTCTGTTGAGTCATTCAGATGGTAGAGTCAGAATTTGGCGTAAACAGAATGAGAACATGGATCCATCATGCCTTGTTACCACTGTGCAGGCTGGTGGTGGTGGTGTAATGGTGTGGGGGATGTTTTCTTGGCACACTTTAGGCCCCTAAGTGCCAATTGACCCTTCGCTAAGCCACGCCTGAAAACCGCCACTGGCCAATCGTGTCTTAGCAACCGTAACTAGGCGCGGGAGGTCTGGCAAGCGAGGGAAACATGCCGAAGCATTGTGCGCATGGATTGTGCAAATCTGATACCCGGTATCCTAAAAGTTTGGACGGGGGAGTGGATATTTTTTCCTTCCTGAAAATCTAAAAGCCAAGGGGAGAAATGATGGGCGTGATCAAGCAGTGTGGGAGACCCCGTTCACAACTAAATGTCGACAGGATTAACAAAAACACCTATTGCTTGGAAATAATGACGGTTCCTTGGTCTTAATGCATATATTTTAACGTAAAATAAGATGATTAAAGACAAGACGGAGGCTCAATGACATACTTTAAAATATATTTAAGCATTTTGTTAATCGACGGCCTACTACACCTGACTAAGTAACTTTAACCCAATCCGATCGCGGCTCTCCCGGTGTTAATGTTATTCCACAAGATTTATGGATAAGATGTTTGATTTATAATTATTAGGATTATTTTCACATTTCACTTACCCTGCTGGCTGCTGTGCACGAACATAGCTGTTCCTCAATTTGTGTGTTTCCCATTTGAATGGTCAGCATATGAGGCGGCTGCTGCTTGCGCTTGGACTATAGGCTTTAGCTTCAATTTTTAAGAAATTATTCTCTAATCGGTTGCATATTATGTCGTTGATATATCCCTCGAATGGAATACTGCAGTCCCTTTTGTCTTGCTCTCTCAGATATTTCACATGTTCGCCTAAAATTACTATTTATCTCATTGGGAATGTCTGACACTGGTGCATGCACACTGTAATAGATGTGCCAGCCACGAAAGCTTGACAGGCATAGCAACAGTAACTAGGGAGGGTGGGGCTTAGCAAAGGGTCAATTGGGCATTGTTTAAATGCCACGGCCTACCTGAGCATTGTTTCTGACCATGTCCATCCCTTTATGGCCACCATGTCCCCATCCTCTGATGGCTACTTCCAGCAGGATAATGCACCATGTCACAAAGCTCGAATCATTTCAAATTGGTTTCTTGAACATGACAATGAGTTCACTGTACTAAAATGGCCCCCACAGTCACGAGATCTCAACCCAATAGAGCATCTTTGGGATGTGGTGGAACGGGAGCTTCGTGCCCTGGATGTGCATCCCACAAATTTCCATCAACTGCAAGATGCTATCCTATCAATATGGGACAACATTTCTAAAGAATGCTTTCAGCACCTTGTTGAATCAATGCCACGTAGAATTAAGGCAGTTCTGAAGGCGAAAGGGGGTCAAACACAGTATAAGTACGGTGTTCCTAATAATCCTTTAGGTGAGTGTATATGACATTGATATAAGTGATCACCCGCGTTATATTGTATTTATACAAAGCGTTAACAGGCAAATTTGCTTTATGTATTTCCCTGGCGTCGAAATCAGACACATATAAATCATGAAACACGATTCCTGGCTGCATGTCATGGATCACTGGATCTTTGGTAAGTTGTAAGGAACGCTATATCAAATCCAACCTGGAAATGTACTCGTTTTACTCGCGTTTTTGCAATTTCCCCTATTAAATCCAGTCACGCAGCAGCTCTTTTGCCACTCAGTCCGGCTGAGGGGACGTTCCGGGAGGAAAGTGACATCAGCATTGAATATATTGCATCAGATACGTGTCCTTATAGCTACCACAACAGTTACCTAGTAGGCTACATCAAACAATGAAATACAGTGAGAGCATTGCTGGGAAGCTTTGCCACTCAAACCAACAAATGTTAAGAGAGTGGATGAGAACAGAGAAAAAAATATCAGACTTTGCTCTTCTGTTGTCGCTCTTATATTGCTCTTCAAGGTCATGATGAAACCGATGCATCAGAAAATTTCCTACAATTAATGGATTTAAGGGCAACCGCACCGATAGCAAACTAATGACTAACTATTTAAAAAGAGAGAGAAGTCATTTAATTGTGTTAATGAATGAGTTGATCAACATAATTGCCATTCAGGTAAAAACAGGTTAATACCAGTAGTGACGTTGTACGAGGATGTTGTCATGTCGCCGGAAATAGTCATACCAATCTGTAGTGAGCCCGGGTCCTTACTGGTGCCCAAATTCCTGTTCACAAAATACTGATTCATGACCTAGGGAGTGACCTGACACACCTTAAAGTTGGCTTCAAACGGCTTCTTGAACAACAAAAAGTATGGCGGGAGTTGGTTTATGGGAGTTCATTGGATGGTTGTGGTCTGCTGTTGGTGGATCTCATGTGATTTATGGGTTGTTCCACCCTCACGCAAGTAATCATGTCATCAGAAAAAAAGAAGAAATGTAGCAGCATGAGAGAGGGTGACATTTTTGATTAAAGATAATGAGGGAACATGAATAAAAAAATATACAAATCATAAAATCCCTGCACTGTAACATGCAGTACATACTGTGTGTATATATATATATATATATATATATATATATATATATATATATATATATATATATATATATTTCTGCATGTCATGTTTTTTTATTAATCAAAACTGTGGAAATATAACCACATTGTATAATATAACAAATATGTGTTTTTGTTCACACATGCACCATAATTACTAGTTCTCAGTAATGAAATATTAGGCTTCAATAAGCTATATTGTATTATTATAAAAGCAGCTGTCAATAAAAAAGAACATACCGTGCATGTCAGCTGACCTGCTCATCCTGTTTTTATTAAGTGTACAACCAGTTTGTTTAAAGTTTCTCCTCCCACCCCATTGCCAGAAGATATCATTGCCTCTCTGAATATTTTACTGCACTATATTATAGTGCAACTATGAGGCAGATCTTTCTGGATTGAGACAAGATATAACCTTAACTCGGGCGATTTCTTGTGTATTTATTCATTTATTTCGTTTAGGAGAGAGTAACTTTTCCCCTGCTTCATCTGTTGGTTTTTTTAATGAACAAAATTTGAAAGGCAAATGAAAAAGAAAATTCCAGACTCTTTCCTTGTTGTTTTCAGTTCCTGGCAGAATGAGGTTATAACCGGTAGCTCATCATTTTTTTGTTATTTGTACAGTGACAATGAACTAAGTCAAGATATGACAGTGTATTAAGGTTACAATTACAACAGAAATATAATACATCATTCACAGAAATTCACTTGAACATCAGGAGCCAGAATATAATCTTTTCCCAGAGGAGCTGCAAAAGGAAGCTTCCCTCTCATACTAATGTAAGTCTGAGTACATTTACTCATTATTTAATTCATCGCTGCTTTTTTCAACAAGATGAGATTAGATAACATCCAACTCTTCTCTTAAATATCAGGAATCAAACAAATGCCCAAACTGTTTTCCCAGAGACTATTAGTTTATTCACAATACCAAACCAAATATTTAGCTTTGAGATCACAGGAGTCAGAAATAAATCTCTGTAAGAACTTTCTTGAGGGGTAGCACTGAAATATTTTAATAATTATGTATATAATACATTACAAAATAATTGACTAACCAAAACAATGTTATTAAATTGTCACAAAAAAGTTTTTGCATCATATATTTTGTCAAATTGTACATGTTGTTTACTTCAGGTAATTTTAAAAGTATAATTAATAGAAGAAATCTGAGAAAATAAAGACTGCCTTTTTTATAAGTAATACAATATTAAATAGCTTTGAAATAAAATTAAATAACTTTCAATAGCTTTGAAAGTCTGAACATCAACATAAAGAGAAGTAATAAAATAGACGAGTCTCAGTTTTAGAAAACAAATTATTTCCTTGAGAGAAGTTTCTGTGTGACCACACATTTAATTCCTGTTCTTTCAGTTGTCAAAACATACTCATATTCTTAGAATTGACAAAATCCAGATAAGTGACTTTATCCTTCACAGGGATATCTATGCCTGACAAATCAATTCAATGCTTTATAAATGTCTAAAAATGTAAAACTAAAGCTCTCACCCGAAAACAAAACTGAGAAATCAAAAAGATCCAACAGTATTATTAGAAATATGCCTGACATAACATGGGATTTATAGTGTCTTGTACATTTATTAGACACTAAAAATGAAGGCTTAAATGTTGTAATTATTATTATTAAGAAGATTAATGGCTTCAGTAACCTTGTCCAAACAAAGAGGCTTCCGTTTTTTCAGCTTTATTTATTCTAGCAAACACAACATGAAGAAAGAACACTTGTGGTACAGAACTATAAAGGCACCAACATGATCACCAACGAAATATGCTCTGCTCAGATGCCACTAACAGGCCTTAAAGTCCCTATAAAATCAAAGCGGGGTCTCACTTCTGCCAATATGGATCATTGATTTGGATGACATCACTCTGCACTTCAGCTTCTCATCAGATTTTCTGTCCAATCAAATGCTCTCTAGGAATCTGGAGACGCTAAAGCTGTGGCTGAAAACGGTCACTTGTTCACACATTGTTATATGGCACATGGTGCAATCTAAAAGGAATAGGGAACTATTCAGAGAGTGTAAACATGCTATCCATTGGGGTGAATGAAGTCTAGTTTTGCGTCAGAGTAACGTGAGCCTCCGCAGCGGCGCACACAGTCTGAGACACGACAGCACAGAGCGGCGTATATGCTAAGAGAGATAACACCGGTGCCTTTCACCAGCATATATTACATGCTTTTCAAACTGTATTACTGTAAATGATCACTATTTTTCTTGTACAAACAGCTCTATGGTACATCTAAAGGGGGGATTTATGAAACGTAATGGTAACACTTCACAATAAGGGTGCACTAATAAACATTAATGCTTAACTATTGCACACATTATTATGAGTTAAAGGAGTAGTTCACTTTAAAATGAAAATTACCCCATGATTTACTCACCCTCAAGCCATTCTAAGTGTACATTCTTCTTTCACACTAATACAATCGGAGTTATATTAATAAACACCCTGACGCTTCAGAGCTCATAAAGGTGCTCCACACGGTTCCGGGGGGTTAATAAAGGCCTTCTGAAGCGAAGCATTCGTGTAAGAAAAATATTCATATTTAAACCTTTATAAAGTCAAATAACTAGCTTCCGGCCAAACGAACATACGGATTCCACTTAAGTGTAAAGCACAACTTATGCGAGTAATGCGACGTACTGCAGAAATCTACGCTATGCCATGACGCACTGCGCTACTTCCGTTGTCATAAGTTGCGCTTTAGGCGTAAGTAAACTGCGTATGGCCGTTTGGCCTGAAGCTAGAATTTTACTTTAACGTGTTAAATATGAATATTTTTCTTACACAATCTCATGGCTTTGCTTCAGAAGGCCTTTAAGAACCCCTCTGAGCCGTGTGGAGCACTTTTATGATGGATAGATGCACTTTTTTGAGCTTCAATCTGATGGTTGCAATCCACTGCCATTATAAAGCTCAGAAGCGCCAGGGTGTTTTTTTTTTTTAAATATAACTTCGATTGTATTAGTCTAAAAGAAGAATGTCATATACACCTATAGGATGGCTTGAGGGTAAGTAAATCATGGGCTAATTTTCATTTTAAAGTGAACTACTCTTTAATGTATGACTCATGAAGAACTTAACCATTTATTAATGATTACCACTTCAGCAACTAATAAAGAGTCTATCTGATTATGATAATAGATAATA
This sequence comes from Rhinichthys osculus, assembly GCA_029959095.1. Taxonomy (NCBI): domain Eukaryota; kingdom Metazoa; phylum Chordata; class Actinopteri; order Cypriniformes; family Leuciscidae; genus Rhinichthys; species Rhinichthys osculus. Next base: position 27,618,911 of record JARWKJ010000020.1, read on the forward strand.
AATGTAATGTACCCGGTAATAAATAGTAATAAATGAATTGTTATTCATTTAAATGCGTCACGATTAACTCCTTAACAACATATAGTATTATTTAGAAGTGTAAATAAATTAGTTTATTACCACAATGTGTCAAAGCCATGTATTTCAACTTCCAGGTGTCTGCATTAATGAATCAATAGCTAATGATTTGCAAAGATATCATTATGTTATGACTTTACTTGTTAAGGTAAATATTACCTCATGAAGTATTATGTCCTTTTGATTTTGACATCCACACTAAGATTTCAATTTCAAGCCAAAAGTAAGACACTGAGGGCCCTATTTTAACGATCTGAAACGCAAGTATCACGCGCGAAGCGCAAGTAACTTTGTGGGCGGTCTTGGGCGCTGTTGCTATTTTACCGGCGGGATAAATGACTCGTGCGTCCGACGCAAGTTTAAAAGGGGTTGGTCTGAAATAGCTTCATTACTCATAGGTGTGGTTTGGGCATAACGTGAAATAAACCAATCAGAGCGTAATCCAACATACCCTTTAAGAGCAGGTGCGCATGTTGCATGGCGGATTTTTATTATTATGGCGGATTACCAGGCGCGCGCCAGGAGCGGTTCACAGCCGAGGAGACCGACGTTCTTGTCAGGACCGTGAAAGACAGAGAAGTGACGTTGTATGGGGATGGGAGAAACCCACTTCTTTGTCAGATGTCCTTATATATGTGTCTTGTCACTATTGGGCAAACAGGTCTGATGCGTCATTACTACAATTAGCCTGAAAAATGTGTGTAAATGTGTAAGCTAGATTTAGGCCTACATTTTTTTTACATCTTCATGGACACCACAATGATTTCCCTCATGTGTTAATATTTTTCCTTGTTATAATGTATGATTTGCAAAAATAAAAACTGCTGCATCTGTGTTGATGAGAGAATCAAAGTGTATGCGCGTTGTGCACCCGCTACATCATGGCCAAGCATGCGCGCTTAAAATAGCATTATGAACAACGTAACGACATATTACTAGTAAACAAGTAAATTCATAACATAATAATAGGCTTTGTTTGCAAATCATTAGCTAATGATTAATTAAGCAGTCACTTCAAAACTTCAAATTTAAAATACATAGCTTTGCCACATTGTGGTAAAAAACACATTCATTTATACTATAATACTATATGTTGTTAAGGAATCAATACATGACGACACAATTAATAGCATATAGCTATTAATAGCAAAATTCATATATTACTTAATCTGCAAGGTTTCATTAGTTAACCCAAACTAAGAATAAACAATAATTCTACAGCATTTCGTGATGTGAATCTCAACATTTACATTATTAAAATAAAAAGTTGGATTTGTTAATATTAGTTAATGCAATCCGAACTAACATGAACAAACAATGAACAACTTTGTAACTAACATTAACAAAGATTAATAAATACTGTAACAAATGTATTGTTACAAATATCTTAGTTAATACATTAACTAATTTTAACTTGAAACCTTATTGTAAAGCGTTACCCTTAATCGATTAATCAGATAGACTCATTAGTTGCCGACGCAGTAATAATTAATGGATGGTTTAGTTCTTCATGAGTCATACATGCAATTACTATAACTCATGATTATCTGTGCATTAGTTAAGCATTAATCAATGCATTTTTGTGCACCAGTATTGTAAACCGACTTAATATTTATTATACAACTGTGATCACAGAAAAACAAAATAAAACAATATAAAATGAATAAATAGGGCTACACAGAATATATTCCACTTTTTCCATTATAATATATTCCAGATTAACAGAAAAAAAACTGTGCGACTAGTAGTATAAGCTACGCTCGTTTTTGTGACACTAACGCATTTTATATGTTGTCTTTATTTTATTAAATGCAACAGATCACACAGGCAGCTCACACGCTCATAACACATCAGTTCTAAGGTTTCTAACTTGACATTTCAGCCATTCATCATAAAACAAAAATTCAGTCAACCATACATAAAAGTTACACTGCTTAATGTAAATGGTCCGCTGTAAAAATCAGCGTTCCCAGCGCCCAACCAAACACATTTATGCGCATGTGAAGGATGCCGTTAACGTGAATATTGGAACATGAGTGAAGTACAAAGCCTTGTTTACATTATTATTATATTATTATTATTATATATATTATTGTGTAGCAACCAAATGTTACATGGCAAATATAAAAAAACATATTTGGATTCATGCCGAATGGGAGAGGTGAGCCCGGATGGTTTCACTTTTAAATAAATTCATTTTGGCTTGAGTTTGTATGTTGCTTATAGTTTTATTTTATAGTTTATTCATTAATTTTATAGCTACTTATTTTCCATTTTTCTTCTATTCTGCATACCGTTAAATTGAAAGGATTTGTTGTGGAGTGAGGGGAAAATAGCCAAGGCTATAGTGTTTATAATGTTTGCAAATGTTTTGTTTTATTTACCGGTATTTAATATAACCAACATATAAATTAATGTCATTGTTTGCAATTGCAAGGTTAATGTGTGTTTATGGAGTAAGATCAATCGATGTAGTAAACTCTAGAGGAAAGGCTTCTAAACCGGGTGTGATATTTAAATAACAATTGTTTTCAGCCATCCAATTTATCATCGTACAATCATTCGTACGATGAGATTGGCAGCATGCGAAAGTTTCATGAATACACACGTCCCCTGTCGCAAGTTCAGCTTTAGTAACATTTAACTTACAATAAGAAAAAGAGAGAAAGTGAATCTTAAAAACTTTTAACTTTCACTTAGTCACTTTTACTTCTTGAAACGTTTGAGGTCTTATTTTTGTATAGTAATATATGATAACGGCTATTAGAACCACGGCAAATAATAATACAGGTAGTAGTATGCTAAATAAGATCCGGTTCTTCAAAGGTGATGTGTCCAGTCCTTGGTTTCCATGTTCAGTGGAATTTATTCCTTTTTCTGCTGTTGATTCAATAACAAAAAAGTTCAAAAAAAAAAAACACTAATGCACTATGATAAAGAAAACATATCTGTCTATAATTTGTATACAGCAGCATTCAGGCAGTTTTTAAAAAACTTTAAACATATATTAACAATTTTTACGTACCATTAATGATCAGCTGTATAGTCTGTGGTTCAGATAAGAGTGTGATGATGCAGCTGAATGCTCCCGCATCAGTGTGAGTGAGATTGATGAGTTTGAGGGAAAAGTTTCCACTCCGATACTCTTCTGGAAAAGTTTCTGCTCTGCTCTGGTACCGAGGGTTTTGGCGTGTAACTGAAACTTTACCTTTAACTAAATCATAGACCGTCTCACTGTCATTGTGTCTCCAAAGCACATCCATGTCTTGAAGTTCATAATCATGATCAGTGTAAGAACATGGCAGGACAACAGAACCACCAATAACAGCCTCTCTGTGTGCTGTGTCCTGCAGAGACACTGAAATCACACAAACTGTAATTGTAAATTCACAGTCTGACATTTATACATATGGCATAATTTTTACTTTAAAATGTGTTGTTCAGATGCTCACCTTTGTTTATCAGCACTGCAAACACACAGATGAAACACCAACTGCAGAAACAGAAAAAACAAGTTCATTTAAATAGCTTAATCTCAACCAGTAAAGCATGACATTGGCAACAGGCGAGTTTGAGTTGAGTTCAAAACTGATCACTGGTGATCATGCCGGTTAGAAAAGCTCTCTGACTTGCTGTGATGTACATACTGTCACAAGACTCAGATAGTTGCAGTTTCTGTTATTCAGGGCCTTGTACCATGATGGTAGTTGAACAAAGTCATGGTTTCAGGGTTACAGGATAGTTTCGAATTGACAAAACCAAAGAAACCCAGTCATGCTTTGTTGGTACTAGGAGGAATGCGTGGTATACTGGTAATGGAAAAATAGTTAAAAACGATACAATATGACTTTGCTAATTTCAGAACTTCATACACTGCTGTCCCAATGTTCACCACTATGCGGCAGTGTGTTATCCAAACTGATGTGAAACCGGTGTGGTGACAACTCAGGTTCTCCTCGAAATCGGGTCTCTGTTAGGACCCCAAGCGATCCCATTGGCTCAAATTACTTTTGTACTCTATTTAGTCCCTGATTACAATTTCTACAAAATCATTTTACGATAAATGCTGTTTGAATGTCTGTGTTAGTTAGCTTATGCACTAGCGTAGCATACAGATACCAGAATTAGCCTGATAGCTTAGTTTATACACGCATTTGCACTTGCCCTATGTATTCATAATCGTCTTTAATGTAATTAAGTGTTAATATAAATGTCTTAATATAAATGTCTTAATATTTATTTATGTTCAATCAATCAATCAAGTGAAATAAACATTCAATTTGTTTTATTATGCACTGTATAGTAGTGCTGGGTGGTATACCGGTTCATACCAGTGTTAATTTTTGTTATGATATGAATTTTTAATATACCACAATACGTCGCTTTAACAACGATCGGAACGCTGCATGGCTTGACACGGTTTGAGAGGGGTCTCTTTTCACTGTGACGGTGAAGATGGATAGGTTAAACTTAACTATAATTGATAGCTGTCAAATTATATTAGTGTTTCCCATACATTAGTTCACAATATCAACAGCCTTTTGGAAAAACTATTTGTGGTTGGCATTGACATCGTTGAATAAACATGAGCACTTCAAGTTTCAAAGTCAAAACGCGGCGCTGGTGTTTTTATATGAATGTATCTGAAGTGAACTGACGGTCTTTAGAAAAGTTTCGATGTTATTTCAATTTAATCTTTTTTTTAATCTTTCCTGATAAAGCAGTGTTTATGAGCAATTCGATGCTTTGTGTTCAGCCGTTACCGGGGAAACCGCTATTTCTGCCGCTCCTAAAACGCCTCTTGGTAAACAAGCTTGCAAACCTGTATTAATACTAGTGTGAATTTTTCTACAATGTTCACTCATGACAGTAAAATAGGGCATTCTAAGTCAATTCTACTGCAGTATTTCCTCTCTCAATCAGTAGAAATTGTGGTTAACACCCAGTCATACTTAAAAAAAAAAAAAAAAAAAAAAGTAATATACTGTGAAACAGGTATAATTTTTAAAAATACCTTGATATGGATTTTTGGTCATACCGCCCAGCACTACTGTATAGTAACCTATACATATTTTAAATGAATATTGTATGCATGCACTAAAAATTGTATGCAACACAGCCACGTCCAAGTGTTCTAAGGGCGCCGGCGCTTTGGTCTTTTCCGGAAAGCGCCGGAAGTGATCTCTCACGCGTGTAGTGTAATTTTTTTTAACTGTTTTCTTTTACGACGGTTTAAACATCCAGGATAAGCGCAAATTAGTACCATTTTAATTAGCCGTCTTACCTACAATCTCTGTTCTGTGTAAACGATGAGTGACGTACACGCGCGAGAGATCACTTCCGGCGCTTTCCGGAAAAGACCGAAGCGCCCGCGCCCTCAGATCACTTGGACGTGGCTGTGGTTACAAGAGGTAAAAATGATATAAATACTGTTCGTTTTCTCACACAAACCGCTCGTTTCGTGTCTTAGCCCATCAATGAGTACTTACATTTACGAGTCATTAAATCATGTTTAATTTGGACTTCTCTGTGCATGCTCTTTGAGGTGGTGACCATAGACCTGCATTATATGACTGACAGACAAGAACGGTTTGACCTAAAAATATCAAAATTGAAACTAATGCGGAAACAAAGACACCTACATCTTGGATGCCCTTGAGGTAAGATAAAACATACCAAAAATTAATGTCAAAGTGAACTATCCCTTTAAGTTAGTCAGAAGCCGCTCATCACCACTGAAAACATTGTATTTTTGTTTAGCGCAAGTTCATAGAGTTCAGCACATTCGCGAATCGTTTCATTATAAAAAAAAAACACCACAATATAAAAAAGAAATTCATTGTGCTGTGTTGTCAAGAGTCACAGATTATAATGGGGGTTTTCGCAATCAGTAAGGAGGCGATGCTGAGTTTCAGTGATTGTACTGGGAGCTCTGTTTGCTCGCTTTTGGTATAAAATATGCATGTGTCATGCTGCTTACAGCACATTACAAAGTTTCTGAATTGACAACCTTATTTAAATGCGGGATTGAATCCGAAACAGCGATGACTGACAGACAATGATAACCATAGCAACGGACGGGACAAAAATCTGTTATTGTATCTCAATATAGATCTGTGCATCAAGTCTTGGAGTATAAATGCTAACTAATAGATCTGCCACTTGATCTATGTAATGTTAAATGTGCTACTTTTTGAATGAAGATTGCACTTTTTGTATAATTCAATAGTAGTTCCATAACAACATATACTACGGTATTTTAATTGCATCATTTTAGTTTTACTGAGTACAGCGCACTGATAAGTGCTATTTATGTTGTTCATATATTAAAGCTTGAAAACAAGCAATACATTTGTCACAGCAGAGTGTCATGCTGTGTTCTTAATTATTTCTTACAATTATTTTCAAATCAGTTCACTTTTGAGGCTGGTTATTTGTCACCTATATGGTATTCATTTTCTATCTATAATGAGGAATTAAGATTCTGGTGTCGTACCAAACCCGACACGTGTGCACGTGAAACTGTGACATCAGTACCGAACAGCCAAACACACGCCTTAAAACAGAGAAACTCAATAGAGTGGTGCAGGTATGAGATCACTTGATAGGCCAAAACGCGGAAGCGAGTTAGCATTTTGCACTTCCGGTTCAGAAGTCAATGGATTTTTGAATGGGGTTTTGGTTTAATGGCTGATATAAGGTCTGTGTGATAAACACAAGCTGAAGATACTTTCACATTTTATTCTATGACATAAAATACATCAGTATTAGCCCACTCGTGATTTTTTTAAGCTGTTACGTGTCTTTAAAAAAGCGGTTTGTAACAAGTGTCAAGGAGATTAAACGTCATCACGCTGAACAGGTAAACTCAGTCCGCTTTTACTAACTATTCTAACAGAAACATTCTGGGAAAATGTTTTAAGATAAACTGAAAGAGTTGTCGGAAGCTTAGTGATGATGATGTTGAATTCGTGGGACCCTGGTGTAGTTCGTTTATATCCTTTAGATTTTTACTTCTGCCGACTACATTTAGGCTTAAGAATTTCATAAAAGTTGTGTTAATCTGTGAAAATTATCTCAATGGACAAAACGTGTAAGTATCACACTTTTGTTGATCACAGATTTTTTTTTGTGTGCGATAATCCAAAAGCCTATGGCAAAATCGTATTGGGTTTTTGCTGAGGGAACAGTGTGATGCAAACGGGTGGTTGACCTACAAAGTGACATCATACCTGCACCAACCTATCAACTTTCTTCTGCCGAAGATTAAAGGAGCGTCCCAAATCGCGTACTTGTGCAATGTCCTATGCCATTTTGTAGTATAAAAAGTGCTAGTAAGTGCGTTCACACCGAAAATTCAAAAAGAGCACTTTAAGTACACAGATGATGCAATTATTTAACCGAAAAAAAAATGAAGTGTAGAATGTTGGACACTTCATGCACACACCTGTCCTAGCTTTAATTATGTAGTGGAGGGGCTATCAGACTCCGATGTTGAAAGACAAAATAGATCTATAAAGTTCATACACTCCACGGTTGAGTACATAGTGTATAAATGCATGGTGTGTCATTTGGGGCACAGCTTAAGAGATTGAAGTATAAAAATGCATTTACACAGCAAGAAGAAAATATCTTGCTTTATCAGTGCAAGTGATAGTTGCTAGCCAGATTTACTACACAGGACAAACTAGAGTGAGACAGCAATCCCATTAAAGTGCTGATGGCTGATGGGAGTGGAATATTTTGCGGTTGACAATGTTAACTGACAATGCACAAATTAAAGAACACAGACGCAGCAGATCATTTCCATACTGACCAACACAATCCCCCGAGAGCAGCGCAAAGTAGCGTCTGGCTAAAAGTATTATCTGGAAAATGTATTTATTTAAATGCGTAATTAGTTTAAATGTTTTTTCTTGCTTGATTTATTCAAAAAAACTTGCCTCACTCAAAATTGTTGCATGATGTTGCTGATGTTATTGTTTACTTTCATAATTATTATAATTTATTATTCATACGTTATTATTTGATAACATAACCTAAAGACCAATTGAGTGGAATCATTCAATCTGAGTAAATAGTCTTGCATCAATCTTCCTTTTCGATTAAAAATAAATATTAAGTAAAGTTTATATGAAATATATATTATCAAACATTTACACCTAAATTTACAAATGTTTCTATTTATCCTTCAATAGTAGTCTTCGTGCACCAAAACAAGTGATGTAGCTAGTTGAGTGCGACGAAAAAAGAGACGACTCCACCAAATCCCAAGTGGTCCTACAAGACCAGACGGCTGATCACTTGTGATCGGTTCACCGAAAACGCATCTAAGTACCAGGTAGAAACAGACTCTCGCTCTCGCTTGAATTCCGATATATTGAATATAATTTGCGGGCGTCAGAGAGCCGCTATCAATATGCGAATTGCGGAAAACTCCCTGAAATTCCGGGTATGGTATGAAGTATGGTGCATGTAGCATGCTTATCCTGCAGATGCTAAACTCTGAATATGAATTTAGCAGTAAATGTTTTTGTTCTAGTATCCTCACCCATCTTACCCAACTGGTAAAATCGTGAACGTACATTAAGACGAGACCAAGCAAACTATCAAATAAAAGCAATCTCACACGCAAACAAAAGGCCAACAGAACAAGCTAATGCTAATGGCTAACAGTTAAATCAAAATAATGGTTACATCTATTTCTCTGAGCATTGCCCTGCAACTCGATAATTATTCAAACCACGCATTATGCATTAATGGCGTTAAAGGGTTTGTTTGTTAATACTAGTTTAAGTTAATATTAGTTTAAGAACCCAGGCCGACCCCAAAAGCGACCGCGCTAGCTTCAGCTTCGTTTTACACTTGAAATGCCTATGAAGTACGTAACTTAGTTTGTGAAAAATAGAAATTAATTTGAAAAATTATTAACATACCTGATGATCATAGCGATTAATATATATGCAATTAATATATATATTTTACATTATATAAGTGACGATGGCTTTCGAAACACGCTTAAGGCCTTGTTTATACTTTCGCCTGGCTCCGCAGCGCGAGTCTCCGCAGACTGCGCGCGCACATCCCCAAACGGACGAGGCGTCGACAGGGGGCAACTCAAATTTGTCCTCTTAACCATAGACAATAAAATAATAACCAGGAATAAACGGTGTGAAGAATAAAGGTCCACACGTGAACATATGTTTATTTTAGTTCATCACCACCAACAACTACAAAAAGAATCGTGTAAAATCCAGTAAACCCTGAGATTATTATTTGTGACCATAGACTGTAAAAAAAAAAATGGACGTAGTGTCCGTGACGTCACCCGTAGGTTTCTGAAGAGCGTTTTGAAGCCTAAAGTGGGCGGGGCCGGCCGTCGCCATCTTGGCAGCGCGTCACGATCGTCACTCCCAAGGGGGTAATCCATAGACACATAATAAATACATAGATGATAGATGCCCTATTGGCTGCTGGAGCTTACCTCAACGGCGCCGCCATATTGGGGAGGGCAACTTTCCCATACCTCTCATTACGGGAATTGAGAAAAATGCCTGCTTCGTGTGCTGCTTGGGGCTGTACAAATCGCCACACAATTGAACACAGGTCTCGGGGAATTACCTTTCACAAACAAGACTGAACATTATTTTCTGGTTGTATTTGGTCATTATATAATTAGTAATAGTAACGTACACCACGTACAAACCACTGAAATCAGTTGATAAATGTAAACGTTATTATTTATTCATTTAGCTGACGCTTTTTATCCAAATTATTGTTTTTATCCAGAAAAACCGCAGCTCATCCGTTTACTTGCATTTGTTTACAGCGCAGTCTTGCCCTCAGCAAAATGGCGGACACGTTGGCGTATCGCAGCAATGTTCCAAAGCGGCCAATAGGGCGTCTATGTATTTATTATGTCTATGGGGTAATCCAGCAGGGGGTAATCCACCAGCTGGAAACTGTCTCCCCAGGGGCCGCCATTGGCTAGCGAGCCTTCACCTGCTGTTAGCATTCCATTGACTCCCATTCATTTTGGCGTCACTTTGACAGGGAATAACTTTACATCTGAGGTGTTTAAAGACTCCATTTGTCCATTGTTTATTTCTAAAGAAACACGACAATGTATAAAAGGCTCCATTACCTTGTATCTTAAGTTTTGGCCCCGATTAAGTTTTGGCCCAAAATAGGCTAACGATTGCTTCATAACCATGCGACTCTCTGTTGCACAGTAAAGAAATTACCGTATAGACAGGAGTAGAAGCTTGCGCACAATCGGGGGGACGTGGAGGCATAAAGTCAAGGGAGAAGCCCATAGAGAGTCATAAATTTGATCCTGCTGCTAGCTCATGGACAGCTCCTACTCACGCTCTCCGTCTCTGCAAGATTCGGAAGGGAACGATTTAGATTCCCCTTGGCACCGCTACTAGAAGACTTACAACTGTCAGACAGGTTGCTCACGTCACATCTACGTCGTCAAGCTCAGTTTGAGCCTGCGCAGTTCGCTCAGCTATCAGGAAGTGAGTGCTTCTAATTGACTTCACTTTTCTCCTTTAAAGTATATGGGGTCGCTGTGTCCATTTCTTTTACTGTCTATGGTCACTCCCGGATAAAATAAAATGGGCAAAGAGGCGGGACGTGGGTGGAGCTGAGGTGCTAATGCTATATGCTACTGGCCTCGCGATAAAGTGACAGGTGATTGAAGAAGTAAAGCCAATAGTTAAAGTTCATGTTTTTGCCCTTCAAAATACTATAATAACTAAAAGAGGTACCTAAACGTAAGACTGTGTATCGTGATGTATTATTATTCTGCTATAAAAATGTATTATCATGCAGTAACTTACAATATTGCTCTGAGCTTGTGCGTGGAGTGTCAGTCAGCATGGCATCGCACGTCAAGTTCGTAAAGAGCTTTATTCAGTCCATTTTAAAATCTGATTTTGGCAACATGACATCATGACTTTGCGTAAACATACACGCCACTTTCAATTCAAGTGGCGTGTTATCTATACGCATTTTGAGCTATCCGCGTGTATGTCCACGCCGAAATCTTTTGCGTGTATGTCTACGCCATTAAATTTCCGAGTGATTCCGCGTGTATGTGTACGCCGTTAAATGTCCGAGTGATTCCGCATGTATGTGTACGCCGTTAAATGTCCGAGCGAAACGAAGCAAAATCTATATCTACATCTGTGGAGCGATATTTCTTTTCCTAGGATGGTAGGAGAAGACTCATAAATGGTATTAACCCCAGTGACGGGTAGGTTTAGGGACGGGGTTGGGGTAGGTCATATATTTATATATACATAATACAGTAATATAACGTTAAGTCAAAGGCGTTGATAAACACGCTGAAAAGCGATTATGCGTGTTGATAGCACGCCAAAAATGGAAATACGAATTGGCGTGTCATACATACGCCATTTCATGAGATCAGTCTGGATTTTGGCCACCTCTCAATTTCTCAAATGGGTTAAACCAAAGATATTACCTCAGAAGTTCAAGTAAATGCACTAGAAATCCGCACTCATTCAAGGGTGTGCATCTATTGCTTGAATGGAGAGAAAGCACTGTCACTTGCAGGATTTCATCTGACGGTACTTTTTATTTAACAGTAAAAAGTTAAATAAGCATATCTGTTCCGTGAGAGCAACAGTAGCACATAATGAGTGTGGTCTCTCTATAACTTTATCTATAGATGTTTTTTGCAACAAAATTGTCAGACATCCATTAATGTTAGTGCATGCGAGGAAAACAACTGGAAATACAGCGCTGGTTGTTCTCTCCATACTCCAATGGAATCCAACGGCGTGGGCGAAGGTATAGGCCTAATGCGTGTAAGGTATAGGCCTAACGTATGAAATAATCCCGAAAAAAGCACAAACACGGCCGAATACAGCAGCTGCTGGAATTAGCTGAGTGACGTTAACAGACACCAGACAAACGGCTAGCAGTGACAGCAGTGGCACTCCACCTGTCACTTAAGTGGCCACGCCCTTAATTATGCAGAACTTTAAGGCTTAATATAATTTAAACGGATGAGTTGTAAATAAAATCACCCCCTCACAGTTGTCATGAAGGGCAAAATTAGATATATAGACCAAAAAAAACTTTTTGCTCCAGGCTGTAAACATGTTTTTTTTTTTGCTGTAAAGTTGGGCATTTTAACATGGAGGAGATGCAGATTTGACTCACTTCTGCTGCCAGCCTCAAGCGGCCAGTAGATGAATTGCAGTTTAATTCACTTCCGTGTTGGTTTCAAGAGAGAGACAGGGAGGTTGCCGCTTGTTTGTGACATTAGAACAAAATATGTGGAAGCCAAACCGTCTCGATCGCCCCCCAACGGTGACTGGTCCTAGTATAGGTCATAAACCCCGCCTGCCCGTGTTATTCAACGGGACGTGAGACCAACTAAACGATTCAATTACCCATCTAATATCTTTTTTTCCAAAGGTGGTTTCTGTCATCTGCTTAAAGAAAATCCCGAGCTTCCCACTCGTATTTACGACATTTTGGAGCCGTTCATGTGCGCTCAACTCGTAAATAACGCACCAAAAGACTTTACAGGCAGCGTCTGCACGAAGGCTCCCCACGAAACTGATTTTGGACAGACTTCTGAGACAGCTTAACGGTTTAATGATCTACAGTAAAATAGAGCGAACTTTGGTGAAAACTAAGCCAATATTTAATGATTAGCCTACAATAGTAATTTCGCGCTAGAAATTATATCATACGTGGAAAACTTTGATCAAGAATTTACTTTTACACACAAACTGACGACTAGCCACAACTTTCAGACGCCATCTTTATTTTTCTAGCTCAACTGTCACAGAATGGAAAGCACAGGATTGTGGGATATCAAAGATAGTGAAGGATACATCTATGCTGCCTTCAAAAATCGATAAAATGAAGGAATCTCAGGAGACAGGAAGTGAAACTAACATTGCATTTGGACGTGCCCTGGTCCCTTCCTACCTTGGAATACGTCCTCCGAAGGCAGCATTTATGAGTTTTCGGACGTAGCCTGAATCAGCCGGAATCGCTCTCACAATACTTTGATGACATCAGTCACATGGCGTCGGCGCTGTCTCCAGAGATGCGCTGTGTCCCAATTCGCCAATTAATACTGCGCCCTAAAAGTGTAAAAGAGAAGGTACATACTTTTGAGTGCATAGCAAAAGAGTAGGCAAGCTTTGGGACATACTACTAATTCATATTTAACGGACAGCTCTGTTGTTTAGTTACGTTTATCCTGTCACCAAACTGGCTTATCAATCATCTTGTCACAATTCAAATCCAATTCAAACTAATCTAATTTCCTACCGTTTCGGAGAGAAATATAGTAGCACGTTGATCTGCCAGTCGTGGGTCTTTTGTGCGAGACAAGTTTGGGTGAGTAAAGGCAAAATGCATAAGTTATAGTAACTTCGATATCGCTTCTTTGTAGCAGACACAAACTGCTTCTGATAAAGTAAGGTGCCATACAAAATGTAGTGTGTAAAGTGTAATTGCATAAAAGTACATTTACTTATTCAAAAATGTAGTCAAGTAGAGAGTAAAAGTTGCTAATATATTTGATACTCAATTAAACTTCCCATGACTAGATTCTTGCTCTAGAGCTTTACACATTTCAGACAAACATCCATACTTGTATCTAAATCCTCAACTAAAAAAAAAATCAATAGAGCATTAACCTTTTAGCATTTAATTTCCGAACTGCCGCCACACGCCCAGGAAAAAATTTTGATAGTCCCTTTAGACATTCTGTTTACTATAATATTGCACCCACATGTCAACTTAGGCTTATTCTTTTATTATTAATTAGCAAAAAGAAACACACCACTGAAATTAAATGGGAATTAGCCTGAAAACCTGAATCCTAAAATGTGTGATTATTGGCACCTCGTTGTTACCAATTGTTCAGTCATTATAAATAACATGATATATTTTAAATAACTCCATTCGTCTGTCTGCTTGTCCATTCATCCATAATACTGATTATACTTTGTGATGAAAAAAGCACCAGAAAGAAAGGGCCCAATTATCCTCCTGATGATATATTGTTTCTTTATTGTGTTTGCTTTTGTTAAATTTTTTTGTTTTATTTATAGGCCTACATGATTTTATGTTTGCTAATATTAAAACTGCACATCATTTACCAAATCTGATTAATTAACTCCCTATAACACATCAGTCGATTGGCAGCAGAATTTGCTAAATAAATGGATATTGCTCTTTTCAGTGTTTATAACTAGGGTTGCCACGGTAACACCACACTGGCATCATGTGACACACCTCATGTGACGCATCTATTCATTTATTTAACAATCACTCTGAGAACAGGCTTCAGTATACAAAAACTCACAACGCTGTAATACATAATACAAATACTCTGATTTTGCACACAATGTATTTAATGGATGAATAATGTCAAACTTAGACAAATATTACAATAAATAAATAGTTCAATTCAATTCAAATTTATTTGTATAGCGCTTTTCACAATACATATTGTTTCAAAGCAGCTTTACAGAAAGTGCATTTCAGAAATGTACATAGAAAAAATACAGTTAGTTAATCATGTATTAATTTAGGGCATAACATATCGCCGGCGTTGAGTCGTCTCTTCACAGGCGTCGAGTCGTCTCTTCGCAGGCGTTTAGTCGTCTCATCGCAGGTGTTGGGGCATCTGAAGTCTCCGTGAGAGGCTGGATATAAACTGGAGCTGACGAACGCTATTTACCTCCGGACTAGCGTCCCGAGATAACAGCAGAAAAGCAGTAGGCTTGCCGCGATAGACGGTGTTGACGGTGTTACCGGTTTTAAGCCCCATCACCGGTGACATCACTTTCCCACCGTGACACGGCGATGTCTTGACTTTTTTAAAGTATTCGTTTTTGCTAAAATATTTATTTGAATGAATTAAAAATAATAATTATCAATTATTTAGTTCAGAAGAGAGCATACATTATAATTAAAAACTGAACTGCGCAGTGCATGCCAAGAGCCAGTCACGTCACAGATCAGCAAGCATCACCATTTAGCACGTGTGGAGATGAGAACGAGTCAAATTACAGAAAAGCAAGATAATGGCGGAATGTGTAATTTATTTAGGCCTGCTTTATTTTCTTATTCGTTAATAAACGTTTTATGGTTCTTATTTGTTTGGGCCCACAGTTTGACGATTTTCAGCCTATGCATGGGGTTATTTTTATTCGTTCGTTATGCTAATAAAAGTTTTGTCTATAAATAAAAGTTTTATTATCAGCGAGCCGAGTTGTTGTTTTTTTGTCCATTCAAGCAATTGACGCTGAATTGCCAATTGACGCTTATTTCGAAAGTGAAAGTATAACGCGCACGCATTTAAAAGCTATTTAACCCTCCCGCCCCGCCCCCCACGGTGACACCGGGATTACCGGTGTTGTGACACGTCGATTAACCGGTGGGAAATTTTCCTCACTGCGGCAACCCTAAAAAGCAGATGAGAAATAATTAGCGTAGCTGCTGTTCATAAAATTAATGCATTCGATCTGATTCAACAGTGGTATAAAAGGCAAGCATTATGTGAATGCTTGGCTAAAGAGATGCGTCTTTAATCTAGTTTTAAACTGGGAGAGCGAGTCTGAGCCTCGAACAATATCAGGAAGGCTATTCCAGAGTTTAGGAGCTAAATGTGAGAAAGCCATCCCTCCTTTAGTGGACTTAGATATCCTAGGAATGACCAGAAGCCTCAAATTTAGTGATCTTAAAGAACGCGATGGATTGTAGGGCGATAGAAGGTCCATTAAATACACAGGAGCTAAACCATTTAGGGCTTTATAGGTCAGTAGTAATACTTTGTAATTGATACGGAACTTAATAGGTAACCAGTGTAGAGATGATAAAATTGGTGTTATATGATCATATTTTCTTGATCTAGTAAGAACTCTAGCAGCTGCATTTTGGACTAACTGTAGCTTGTTTATTGAGGATGCAGGACAACCGGCTAATAAAGCATTAGAGTAATCTAGTCTCGAGGTCATGAATGCATTAACTAACTTTTCTGCATCAGAAACAGATAGCATGTTACGTAGCTTAGCAATGTTTCTAAGGTGGAAAATGTTTCTTGTAACATATGAAATATGATTTTCAAAAGACAAGTTGCGGTCTAGTATAACACCCAGGTCTTTTACTGTAGTGGATACAGTAACAAGACATCCTTCTAAATTAAATTTGTATTGTAAGAGGTTTTGTGGGTAGTTTTTTGGACCAATAAGTAATACCTCAGTTTTATCTGAATTTAATAGCAGGAAATTACCCGTCATCCAGCATTTTATATCTTTAAGACACTCTGTCAATTTAGATAAGTTAGTGTTTTCATCTGGTCGTGATGAAATATATAATTGAGTGTCATCAGCATAACAGTGGAAATTAATTCCATGTTTTCTTATAATATTACCAAGTGGCAGCATATATATTGAGAATAGCAGAGGGCCTAACACCGATCCTTGCGGCACTCCATAGTCTACTGACGTTATCTTCGATTTTTCCCCATTTAAACAGACAAAATGGTAACGGTCTGATAAGTACGATCTAAACCAGCTTAATGCCTGTCCATGAACACCAGTGTAGTTTTGTAGTCGATCCAAGAGTATTTTATGATCTATAGTGTCAAACGCAGCGCTAAGATCGAGTAGAACTAATATTTGGATACAGCCTTGGTCAGAAGCTAAAAGTAAATCATTTGTAATTTTAACTAGCGCAGTTTCTGTGCTATGATGCCGTCTGAATCCTGACTGAAATTTTTCATAGATGTAATTTTCTTGCAAGAAAGAGCACAATTGAGCGGACAAAAGTTTTTCTAGTATTTTAGACAGAAATGGAAGATTCGAAATGGGTCTGTAATTTGCTAAGTTATTTGGATCTAATTGCGGTTTCTTAAAGGTGCATTGCGCACCTCTCTGAGTTTTTGCAGAACTATGCCCCCCTCTGGCGACAAGCGAAACTGCCTTACTGTCTTTGTCTTGCGTGGAGTTTGCGTTGGGGTTTATGAACTACAAGCCGGTCTCTTTGAATCCATCTTCTACTTTTGTCGAAAGTTGACTGAAGTTTTGTCGCTCGAGTTGTCTTCGGTAATACAGAGAATGTCGGCGAATACACAAACCTGCCACTGCCAGACATAGCCAGGGGAGCGTGAATGCGCGTGCATGACGTCACGCCCAGTCTCACGTTCCGGCCCGAATCCCTCTTATTTATTTTAATGTACAGGATTATAGAGGCAATCGCAGTGATCAGAGAAGGGCTCATTCAGCCCATCAGGCAATTGTTTAAGCATGTATGGGTTAGAAAAACGGGTATTTTTAACATGAAATGTTACGCAATGCACCTTTAATGAGAGGTTTTATTACTACCAGCTTGAATATTCTTGGAACATGACCTAAAGATAAAGACGAGTTAATAATATTGAGAAGAGGCTCTTCCACTACAGGTAACACTTCTTTCAGTAGTTTAGTGGGTATTGGATCTAATAAACATGTTGTTGGTTTAGATGCAATGATAAGTTTATTTAGCTCTTCCTGTCCTATAGTTGTAAAGCGGTGTAGTTGTTCCAGAGGGGCCATAATTGAGGCTTAATCATAAGACACCATAAAAGATTGTACATTTACAATTGTGTTTCTGATGCTTTCTATTTTCTCAGTGAAGAAATTCATAAAATCATTACAGCTATACTGTAACGGAATATTTTGCTTATGTGATGTCTGTTTATTTGTTAGTCTAGCCACGGTGTTAAATAAAAACCTTGGATTATTTTGGTTATTTTCTATTAGTTTGCGGAGATGCTCAGCCCTGTCTGCTTTTAGAGCCTTTTTATAACGTGACGTACTGTCTTTCCACGCGATTCTAAAGACCTCTAAATTAGTTTGTTTCCATTTACGCTCTAAGTTACGAGTTTCTCTCTTGATAGCATGCGTAGCACTGTTGTACCATGGTGCTTTCGTTTTCTCTCTAACCTTTTTTAATCTAATTGGTGCAACAATTTCTAATGTACTAGAGAAAATGGTGCTCAAAATGGTTGTCATTTCCTCTAGTTCATCTATTTGTTTGGGTTCACTTAGCAGCTGAGATAGATCAGGTAAGCTATTTGAGAATCTATCTATAGTGATTGGAAGGATTGTTCTGCCTGGTCGATAACGCGGCGCAACATGACAAATTTCAGCAGTGCGTATTATGCAAGTTACCATGTAATGAACAGTGACGTCATCACTTTGCGGTATAATATCTATATCGGTTAGATTGGTTCCATATGATATAATTAAATCTAGTGTATGATTTAGACGATGAGTGGGACCACTGACGTTTTGCTTGACCCCAAAGGAGTTTAATAAATCTGTAAACGCAGTCCCTAACGCATCATTGGTGTTATCTACGTGTATGTTAAAATCTCCAACAATTATTGCTTTATCAACATTGACCAATAGATCTGAGAGAAAGTCTGCAAACTCTTTTAGGAAATCAGCGTAAGGCCCTGGCGGTCTATATACAGTAGCCAAGGCTAGAGATAATAGGGATTTCTTTCTTACATCTAAGAGCGTAACGTTTAGCACAAGTACTTCAAATGAATTAAACCTGTGACCTGTTTCCTGAGTAACATTAAGAATATCTCTATAGATTGTTGCAACACCGCCGCAACGACCAGTCAGACGGGGCTCATGCTTATAACAGTATCTTGGCGTAGTGGACTCATCTATACTGAAATAATCATTTGGTTTAAGCCAGGTTTCAGTAAGGCAAAGTACATCGAAACTATTATCTGTGACCATTTCATTTACAATAACCGCCTTAGGTGTGAGCGATCTAATGTTTAAGACCTAGTTTTAGAAATTGTTTTTGTTCACTGATACTTAGATTTTCTGGTTTAATTACAATTAGATTTTTCCTAGATTCTACAGTAGATGTATTGTTTGGCCTTACTAAACGAGGAATAGACACAGTTTCTATATAATGTTCTACACTACTTATATCAATTAAGTTGGGACAGCAAAGACTGTGATTAGGACTTTTATTTACTAGTCACATGGTGTGTAACGTCTTGGAGATGTTGTCCGACAGAACAGCCGCTCCGATTCTGCTGGGGTGCAGGCCATCAGCACGGTACAGCCTAGGTCGCTCCCAGAACAGATTCCAATTATTTACAAAGAGCAGTTTCTGTTCATTACACCATGACATTAACCATTCATTTAGTGCAAATAATCTACTGAACCTTTCATGTCCTTATAGACATGAAAGATATAAAACAAACAGTTCAACTTTATTAAAACAACCGGAAACACATGAAACCAAACCTATACGCCGATATGCCTGTAAACAAATGGCAAATGTATGAAATTTTTTTTTTTATTTTTTTTTTTTACCCCTTTGTTTCTGTCTTTCTCTGCAGGTCAGATTGAGGACGTCACTGGAAGATCTGCATTCCTGAAGTACTTGATAAACCAGACAGTGTATTGAGACACACTGACAGCAGGAATGTGTGTGAGATCAGAAAATGACAGTTTAAATATGTGACTCTATAAGAACTGTGGTGAGACGCATGGAGAAATACCTACAAAACTACAGTGTGGAGAGAGTTTTAGACACTTGTGAAAAATTATCTAAAGTGAACAACAATGCCATAATATATTTATCTTTTAAAAATGAACCTCTGTTAAATAAATCAAATCTATTAAAACAGCTTTGTCATAGTTTTAATTGTGTGTGTGTGTGTGTGTGTGTATAAATACTAACATGTACAGTGGTGTATATTTACATGAACTGGGTATGACAGAAGCCAAGAAACTTATTCAATAAATACATCTGTAACAGATGGATCTTCAATATTGACTGGGATATTTGAAGTGTTAAATGTCTTAATAAAATGTCTTGAAAGTGTCCCTTTATGATGATTATTCTAGCCTGTAATCTTTTCAATAATAAGCATTCTGAACACTTCCCTAAACTTTACCACCTTGCATGTCAAACACAGTATTTTTGTCTCTTTAAGATCTGTTTATTTGAGAAACAAAGCTGAGTATGAAAATAAAACTTGTTTTGAATATAATTTAATACAAGTCATCAGCAAAGAATAACTGAAATCAAGCTCTCTATATCAAGGTTAACAATGAGAGGAAACAGGTGACATGCATTACAGTTTTTTTTATTCGCTTTGGTACTATTTTCACAAGTAAGGTGTACATTTTCAAAACTCTTAGTACAAAAATCCAAACTGATCACACTTGTAACGCAGCTAGTCATTCTTTCAAAACCTGATATAATGCTTTTAGTCAGTTGCACATGTTTTCAGTCCACATAATCATTGTTTCAAACACAAGATTATTGTAACATGTAATGAGAACATTTGGTTTAATCACCGAAACACAACAGTATGATCTTCTTTCAGTTTAGTACTTTTAACAACCAGTTCATCCAACAGCAAACAATGCAAGATACATGTTTCAAATCGGCCTTAGAAGTGCTAAAATTAATATGCTACAGTACTATAAAAGACAGATTACACAGTTTTCACATTAGGCAATACACTTACATTACCCAACATTTACATAATCTGTCATTTCCAAAATATCCATCCTATGTGTATATCAAGTGAAGGATCAATGAAGACATCCTCTACAATCATTTGAGCAAATTAGTTTTTCAGATATAATTGTAACATAGGTATACTTTCTATAATGAAATGTAACGAAATGAGAACAAAACATAACATTTAGTGCACACAATACATTACTGTAATTTGGATCAAGCCTGTCTTGAGCATTTGGCCATAGATTCTCGTCCACATCACAATGAATGTTATCATTGTTCATGCACCTTGGGAAAAACCTTTTGGCGTGACGAATCCATGCTTGACATTGGTCTACAGTACACTGATGTCATCACATGCATCATCCATGGCCTGAAGGAGGGTGGCACGCTCAAGGGGTCGGCGATCATTAGACCTTCCACCTCCATGCTGAAAAAAATTCCTCAATAGGGTTGAGGAAAGGAGAGTATGGAGGCAGGTAGAGGGTCATGAATCGGGGATGGGCCTGAAACCATGCTTGAACTACCTCTGCATGGTGGAACCTGACATTGTCCCACACAATTACATAGGTGACCCCTTCACCTTGACAGACCGGCTCAATTTACTGTAATTGAGAAAGTCAATACAGTAAGATGTGCAGCATTATAGAAGCCAAGTAATGTCCTACGACACCATCTTCAGAGATAGCTGCGCACATGGAGATGTTTCCTCCACGTTGTCCAGGCACTTGGACAGTAGCCCATTGGCCGGTTATGTTATGTTCCGTCAAGCACCATAACCCTCTATAAAATATATTTTGGTTAGTTCTTTTTACAGTGTTGTTCCAATATACATATGACGTAAGTGATGCATCAAATAGTAACAGTAATACAATATATAGTGCTGTACCTGAACATACTCAGCCCTTAGTTGAACATAGAATTGACAGTTGATCTTTTTAGATTTGGCAGCCTCTGCCATAGTAAGGCCTCGGTTCACCACATGATCAACGATGATGGCCCGGACTTCATTAGAGACAACAGTTCTGCCTCCCTCTCTCTGATGACCAACCCTTTGACGGGCCCCATGCCCACCTCTCTGACCTCTCTGTTAGTGCCCATGCCCACCTCTCTGACCTCTCTGTTAGTGCCCATGCCCACCTCTCTGACCTCTCTGACCTCTCTGTTAGTGCCCATGCCCACCTCTCTGACCTCTCTGTTAGTGCCCATGACCACCTCTCTGACCTCTCTGTTGGTGCCCATGCCCACCTCTCTGACCTCTCTGTTGGTGCCCATGCCCACCTCTCTGACCTCTCTGTTAGTGCCCATGCCCACCTCTCTGACCTCTCTGTTAGTGCCCATGCCCACCTCTCTGACCTCTCTGTTGGTGCCCATGCCCACCTCTCTGACCTCTCTGTTAGTGCCCATGCCCACCTCTCTGACCTCTCTGTTAGTGCCCATGCCCACCTCTCTGACCTCTCTGTTAGTGCCCATGCCCACCTCTCTGACCTCTCTGTTGGTGCCCATGCCCACCTCTCTGACCTCTCTGTTGGTGCCCATGCCCACCTCTCTGACCTCTTTGTTGGTGCCCATGCCCACCTCTCTGACCTCTCTGTTAGTGCCCATGCCCACCTCTCTGACCTCTCTGTTAGTGCCCATGCCCACCTCTCTGACCTCTCTGTTGGTGCCCATGCCCACCTCTCTGACCTCTCTGTTGGTGCCCATGCCCACCTCTCTGACCTCTCTGTTAGTGCCCATGACCACCTCTCTGACCTCTCTGTTGGTGCCCATGCCCACCTCTCTGACGGATCCCTTGTCCACGAGCTCTTCCTATTCCTTGCTGTCTATCCTGCTCCATGTTGAAAGAAATGGCCAGTGTTTACACCCGAACTTTTATATATAGTAACCAATTGTGGTTACCACTATGGGAAATCAATTAGCAATAATGAGTATTCATCATGTGTGGTTACACGTAATTTATATGTTCGTACAAACGCACATTTTATTTCTGTTGTTCTCAAAATTCCATATACTGTATATTGCTGAAATGAAAATCTATATGTTTACCAAATGATTCATAGATTAACCATTAAGATCAGTTGGACTAAATAATAGACAACTGTATTAAACTGAACAAAAAGAGATGCAAATCAAAAGTTTGATAGTAAAAGCTTTATGAAAGGCAGTTACTATGAATGAAACAATAATGTAGATGAAACACTTATTTTGTGTTGTGAAAAGGATACTTTGTGATTTTGTGAATTGTACTAACACAATTGAAAACATGATGAAATGTTTGAAAAAAGTGCACCTTTGATGATCTGTTGTGATATTAGCACCAAGAGTTTTGAAAATGTACACCTTACTTGTGAAAATAGTACCAAAGCGAATAAAAAAAACTGTAATCAAACAATGAATAGTAACGAATGCAAACAAAGAAAAAAGAAAAGGAAACAAAGGATACAGAGAAAAACAAATAAGGTTATGTTTACACGACAACGATGTACAAAAAATGGAAAAGTGTTTTCTTTGTACAGACGACAATGTTGTGTGTTCACACGGATCTGCTAAAACGACTTAAGTCGCTATATTATGTTGCCAGGCCAGTAGTTGGCGATGTCACTTTGTAAAGAAAGACTATGCGTCTGCGCACATACACATTCTGATGACAAACGTGCATGCATATAGACTAAACACTTAATATGCATGTGCATGACGTTTTTGTAGTTTTCACTGAGACTATAACGGCATCGTTTTCAAAAACTTGCACTTTGAAAGGAAATTTTCAGAGGTTTGCGTTGACAGGCCCCTAAAACGCTGTGGTCATGTAAAGGAACTGCCAAACGCATAAAAAAATTCCTAGTCTTAAGGTGCATTCAAGGCATTACGTTGGGTGAAGATTTGTGGGAAACAAACACATGACTTAGGTGTTGCCAGAAAAGATTTGATAAAATCTGAATCAAATAAGTGATTGATTTGATGGCTGACGTGACGACGTTCACTGTGTTCCAGTCTGGATTCTGCTAAAAGTTTTACAATTCAATTACTAATCAATCAATCAACTGTGCTGACTATTTTTTACATTCAGATAAAACATTTTTACACTATTTTTAAAACAATAAGGTTTTACACTCTTTTGTGCTGTTTTATTCAGCTGTTTGTACCGCTTTTTTATTTTTATCACAGAATGTAAGATCCTGAAATGGATTTTTGGTTCTATATTGGTTATGCCCAATATATAATATAACCAATGTATATAACCAATGCCATAGGTAAATACAATTGAGTATACAATTACAGGTTACAAAATCAGGAAAATATCATACAAATAAGAATATCATACAAAATCGTTTTAAGGGCTTTGGAGTTGCTGGATGTAAGGAGAGTGTCCAGGTAGGATTATAGTTCCTTACATAAAATTAAAAAGTTGGACTTAACGCCCTGAAATTTGCATTTTTATCTGAAAAATAAAAATAAAAAATTGAAATCTTTACCAAATAAAACATCTTTGTATTATAAAGAAAAACTCAATAGCAAACTCTCGTGGAGTGACAAGTATATTATACTTGTTCAAAAACTCTGAATAGGAGAGCTGTATGCTGTATTCGAGATGAGTTTGGATGTTGGAATATGTACCACTTCAGATCTCAGTGAGTGACAGTTGTAACAGGCCAAAACAAACCAAGCTTGCAAAATTTTTTAATCTTTGTAAAAACAAGCCACTCAGTTTGTTCACAGCTGCTAGCCAAGCGTAGAGTATGGCACCTACATGTGAACACACCTCTCCTAAACCTGCCATAGAGGTGCAGTGGCCAAATCTCACCGCCCCTCTTTCACCGCAGCAACCCAGCCTGTCAGTGTGGGGTTGTTTAAACTGTACGAATAATTTACCAGACATTGGAAACCAAGATTAGATTTATGCAATAATGTATTATGTTAAACTAAAAAAAAATTACTCCCCTACAACGTTGACAAAAAATGACCATGGAACTAATGACCCATGGATTAACATTAGATAGCTAGTGTTTGTTAATTAGTGCTTTGATAATGAAGAATGTATTGTTCTTTACCTCCTGAACAGCAGCATTATTGACCCATCCAGATTGAAAGTACATATAAATATCTGTACTTTTATAGACATTCACCCTGGAGGGAGTGTAAGGTAAGGGATTCTCCACAAGATAGATGTAAAAATCGCTGAAGTGGAGCTCTGGCAGGCACCTGGCGGTTTAAGGTGACTAAAATACAGCGGCATGTTGGTCAATTGTTTTGCCCTCCAGGCCACCGCACAGGTCACGTGACTGAAACATATGTGTCTGTTTTATCAATACAAGCGGAAGCTGCAGGCATGTTTTCTTTCACAAAAGACATTTTTGTCAACATTGGAACACAATTGAACATTATAAAAGTCTTTATTTTGGTATGAAAGCTATTTTTTTGTAATAGTGAACATTAATAATAATAATAATAATAATACATTTTATTTATAGGCGCCTTTCAGAACACTCAAGGTCACCGCACAAAACAAAATGAAACAGTACAGCATTAAATCGATAAAATTAACAACTATAATTACATCACATAAAATCATGGAACATAACAAGTGGGAATGATCACGTGGGATAGGCCAGTTTAAAGAGATGAGTTTTCAAACGGGATTTAAAAATGGAAAGCGTGTCACTGTTGCGAATGTCTGGTGGAAGCGAGTTCCAGAGACGAGGTGCTGAGCGGCTGAAAGCTCTGAATCCCATGGTGGCCAAACGAGCAGAAGGTACAGCGAGATGAATAGATGAAGAAGACCTAAGAGTACGGGTGGGTATGCTAATATAAAGGAGGTCAGCGAGGTACTGAGGAGCAAGATTATGAATGGCCTTAAAGGTAAGGAACAGAACCTTGAATTCTATGCGGTATTGAACTGGGAGCCAATGAAGATCCCGAAGGACAGGAGTAATATGATTAATAGAAGGGGTTCTGGTGATAATACGGGCAGCAGAGTTTTGAACCATTTGAAGTTTATGTACAGATTTAAGAGGAAGACCAACAAGAAGAGAATTACAATAATCAATGCGGGATGTTACCAGTGTGTGAACGAGAATGGCTGTACTAGTGGGTGAGAGAGATGGCCGGAGGCGATTGATGTTACGTAAATGAAAGTATGCAGATCGGGTGACGTTATTAAAGGTTCTCTAAGCGATCCTGGGTGACGTCACTTCTTGTTGACGTTCGAACTATTGTCAAACAAAACGGAGGCTAGCTAGACCCTCCCTCCTCCTCATCCGCACACTAACCCCCCAAACCCCGCCCCCAACCCCTTCTTGTCGGTCATTGGCTGGAACAGTTTGTTATGTTTTGGGGAGCGGGTCGCTGCAGTTTGCTTTTGTTGCTGTTTGTGGAGCCTGGGCTGTCTACAGAGATCGCGTTTCTTTACAGTGTGTTCAGGGGACAGGCAGCCAGCGGATAGTGAGGAGATGTTTGCTGTATGTGACAAAAAAATGTTTTGGCCTAAAAAACGCGTGACATCGCTTAGAGCACCTTTAATGTGAGCTTGAAATGAAAGTGTGCTATCGAGGATCACACCCAAACTCTTAACCTGAGGGGAGGGGGAAACTGTGGAGTTGTCGATGGTAAGAGAAAAACTATCAGATTTAGTCAAAGTGGATTTGGTTCCAATGAGAAGAACCTCGGTTTTATCACTGTTAAGTTTGAGAAAGTTGCAAGAAAACCATGATTTGATTTCCATTAGACAATCAGAGAGGGAAGTGGGTGGGAGAGATCCAGTAGGTTTGGTGGACAGGTAGAGCTGGGTGTCATCCGCATAGCAGTGGAAACAGATGTTAAATTTACGGAAGATATGACCAAGAGGAAGCAGACAAATGATGAACAGAATGGGCCCCAGGACAGAGCCCTGGGGTACACCTGTAGAGACAGGGGTTAGCTCAGATTTAAAATGTTTGAGCTGGATGAACTGAGTGCGGCCAGCGAGATGAGCCAGTGAAACCAATTGAGACTAATCTGTCAATGAGGATGTTATGAGAAATGGTGTCAAAGGCTGCGCTTAGATCAAGGAGAATAAGAATAGTTAGCAATCCCGAATCAGCTGCCACGAGAAGATCATTGGTTATTTTTACCAGAGCTGTTTCTGTACTATGGCAGGGACGGAAACCAGATTGAAATTGTTCATAGAGGTTATTGTCAGAGATGTGTGCATGGACCTGAGATGCTACTAACTTTTCAAGGATTTTAGAAAGAAAAGGTAAGTTAGAGTTATTTACTTGTTATATTATTGTTATTATATAAATAATCTAACAAAATGCTTTCAGAGCTTCTTAAAGTGGATGAATAAAGTGGGTTGGGATTAAAATTATCGCTCCACTTGTCTGTTGTTTGGTTTTGGTTTCATTTCTTATGAGTATTTAAAGCAGCACTCAGTAGAAATTCCGTTTTTGTCAAACAGCGACCCCTAGAGTCGCTGTGGAGTACTTGTACTGTCATGAATAGCACTCACGCAGAGATGGCTCGCACTCACGGCCGGATCCCCTCGCCCTGTACACCGGTACCTGTTCAGTAGGATGGACGCTGTAACGAGTGGAAATAAGGTATGGCCCCTTTAAGAGCTGCGCGCGCCCAACACCACATGTATACGGCGCCGGGTTATTTCTGTTTGATGCTCATTTTATCAGAATTTTATCAGATCTGTTTTTTTGCCGTAAAGCAATTCGTTACCTCGCGAGACCTGATATCACACGATACTTCCTAACACTGAGGCCGGCGGTCTGCCGGCCCAAAGTTGCAAGGGTGGTTTTGCGGCTCACAGGCACCAGGGGGGTGCGAGACGACCACCATTCAACGCGAAATCAGTAATATAAACATTACAATGACTCCAAAGCTGTTCGGTTAAGGTAAAAAAATTACTTAGTTCACCTTTAACACAGTCTCTTTCCTGCTAGCGCTCAGTCGGTTTTATCTATACAAGCTGAAGTTGTAAGCATGTCTTTTTTCACAAACGGCTTTTCTTCCAATACGGGAACACAGGGAAACACAGATGGAAAATCCTTAAGTAAGTGTCTCTAAGTTTCTTTTACAAGTACATCTGAGTGTAATGCTGTTACATGCTAATTTCTTTTTCTTTTTTTCTTAGTTTGTAATCACACTGGAACAATTTCAACTGTTGCTGGAGGAGGTGATAAGTAGCTCTAATTTTTAAGACCTTTTGTGAACAGGAAGGACCTCTATAATGAACAGATTTTCTAATGTTGTCTTATAAGTGATTCTTGCATCTTAGAATAAAAATATATAGTAGTTTTAATGCTGAATTAAATGTTCGTGTGATATGGTAGGTTGCATGCTTAAAGATTACTTCCTCTTCTTGGCCGGGTTAAGTTTGTCTATGTCATAAACCATAGAGGAAAGGCTTCTAAATTGTGAATTTTTTGGGGCGTGATATTTAAATCACAATTGTTTTCAGCCATCAAATTTATGATCATTCATGTGATAAGATTGGTGGCAAACGAATGTTTCATAACCGTTCAGGGGTGCGATTCCCGAAAGCATCGTTAGCCAACTATGGTCGCAAGTTGGTCGCAAATCCCATTGAACTCTATTGGTAACGACGGAACTTGCGATCATAGTTGGCTAACGATGCTTTCGGGAAACGCACCCCTGATCTGCTCTCGTTTCTACGTTAGATTGGTAAACGAGGCAAAATGTCCTGGAGAGATGCATATTCATTCACACAAAAAGTTTTATCTATGAGTATGCATCCCTAAGTCTTTCTATGGCCTGATCTTTGTGCTGTCGAAAGTGCCGACTGAAATTTTTAAAACACGGATCCATCTATCAGCGGATGTCATTAGGTGTAAGCGCTCGGTGAAGAAAACATGTTTTTAAAGCATTGATCATTGTAGCCAATCAGAGACATATATGTTGAGCGCGTAAACGCAATGGCCAATCAGAGATGTTTAAAAATCTGTTCAACAGCGCCGCTCAAAATGATAGAGGGAAATGCTGGTATCATCACATTTTTTAAATTTCAGTATAGACTTATACCGAAGTCGATAGTAACAAATAATTGTGTGTTTGATTTGTCTCAGTCACTGGGTTTGCTTGTAAAGTTGCATCTGATCGTGTTCCTGTTCCACCTCTTGGTAAGATAATATATAATCCAAAAATATGTGATTTTGGAATACCATAATTTAATTTGAAATTATGTCAATCTCTCTCTCTCTCTCTCTCTCTCTCTCTCTCTCTCTCTCTCTCTCTCTCTCTCTCTCTCTCTCTCTCTCTCTCTCTCTCTCTCTTATTATTCAGTTAAAACAGGAGTATGTGGATTTTTTGGTATGTTTGTTAATATCAGTATGTAGGCTACATTCCCTTTAATAACAGATGAAACCTTAAAATTATAGAAGTGAAAAAAACACTTGATTGATTGATTTATTTGATCAGACATTATATTGTTGCTGTTGTTTACATTATACACATCCAAAGGGAATTTCCCACAATGATCCTTGTTTATATGTTTGTATGAACATTTAGGTGACATTGCAAAAGACAAAACATACCTTAACTCAGTATGCAGCCCGACATCCAACGGTCAGAAGTGATTCTACAGGAAATGATGGAGATTCATCTGCACATTCCACTATATATATCCCTCATCAGCTTTTGTTCATCTGGGAATTCTTAGCAAAAGAGTGTACTTGATTATGTTTAGCATATCTTTACTTGATGTTTTAGTTTAACTGTGTATTCATAACCATTATCTCTGCTCTGCCCTTTTTGTTGCATGTCTTTTTTAAAAAATCAGTATACAGGATATTCTATTTCTACTTTGAGCCTATAAAATAGTATATGAATGTTGGTATCTAAAAGCTTTCTATGATTTGGGAAGTAATGTGTTCACAAACAATGTACTTGGGTATGGAAAACAATACTGGGGCCTTCAATAAAGACTATCTACTCCAACATCCACTCCTAGATGAACATCAAACTGAACACAAATATATAAATATAAAACTTTTTTTTTTTTATGTAACCCTGTACCTTCAATGACAGAGCTTGTGCAGTGGATCATAAATACTAAGAGTAGAGCAAAGAACAGCAAAATAATCCAAAAAGATGACATGAAACACACACACACACACACACACACAGATCAATTATAGGCAATTGATGCTGAGGAAAAAGAGCTAGGATTCACAAACCTAAATCTTATAGTTTAATATAACAATACATTTTCATATCTGCAGCTTATCCTAAACTCACTAAACCACTGGGTGGTGTCACATAAAACCTTTAAACAATGTTATTTTTCTGTTGGTCAGGTCAATAAAACAAGCTTGGTACAGAAAAATTAAAAAAAGTGGTCATACTGTTGATACAGGCTGGCACAATTAACTGTCATTGAAAAGTTTATTTCAATAAGCATTCAAATTAAGTTTATTTCAACTTAATAATGTAGCCCATGGAGTAAAAGTGCAGATAAAATATTACTCTAGTAAAAGTACAAATACTTGAATTTTAAATATTAAAAGTAAAAAGTATGTATAAATGTTTATTTGGTCATTTTAAAAACGTATATACTTTTACATTAATTTTATATTACATATTTTATATAAACCTACTGCTCAAGATACCCACGGGAGGGGGAATTGCTGGGTCTAACATTTTTATTATGAATTATTATGAATTGTAAGTAGCCAGCACTAGTCACCAAGGAGGCAGTGAATGCAGATACAAAATGAGTGTAGGCTATAAGGAGGCATTAGGGTACCCCCATAAAAATTTATTTTTGGATTTTGGGGGGTCCCCGACAAATATATTTTAACATTAAAAATGATTGTGAAAATGGTAGGTCTTTAGTGAAGTTTTAAATATAACAGTAATTTATTTCCAAGCACGAAGCAGCAATCAGGGCAGCTATTAGCCGAGTGAGTTCCAATACAGCGTCACAGATTGTTGTTGTGGTGCTCCCTCACACATACTGTACGTATATACTACACGTACTGTAGCTGAACACGGCAAAACGAAACCTCACGAAGAGTGAAATCCTGAATGAAAATCCTGTAATTGCTTCGATTATGTTTATATCTCCATAATAATTGCTTATAGTAAAATATTAGGAGTTCGAGTTCCTATATTAAAAGTTGCATTAACTAGATAACCAGTGTAATGATTAGAGGAGTACGTTTGTCAACGTTTCTTGCTAGCTGTATGTGTATGAAGCCAAATGATCTGCCAGCTAACAGCAGACCTAGCAGATAGACTAGTTATTCAAAGCTAGCTTAAAGGGTTAGTTCACCCCAAAATGAAAATTCTGTCAGTAATTACTCACCCTAATGTTGTTCCAACCCCGTTAGACTTTCGTTCATCTTCGGAACACAAATAAAGATATGTTTGATTAAATCTGAGAGCTGGATCACTCCTCCATAGGCTTCTTAAGGGATCGAAAATGGCCGCCCCAAACCATGAAAAACACCCCAAGACCATTATCCCACCGTCAACATTGGTCCATATAATTTTGCCTACAGTATGTAGTGTAGCAAGGTAGTCTTCAGAATTTTTACTAATTTAATAATTAAATTTTAGGGGACCCCCCAAGAGTCCTAAGTCATTTTGAACCCTGGTCACTCCCAATATGCGATCTTAGTCTTTATCACTCGCTCTCTCTCCAGATCGGGATGTCCTTTTGCCTGACTCGGAAGTGCGCCCAGGCGCCTCTTTGGCTCGGCCGAGGACGGTGTTTAAATTGAAGCTGCTGATTTGATGGTTGAACTTGCGACTCAATTGGACACACAAAAGTGATAAGACTTTTCAGTTTTATGGACGTCGCCATCTTTGATATCACTTTGGTCACTGTCGCTATGGTTACTAGTAAGAGAATACCAGCTTGACTCTCAGTCTCATTGCAGTTCATACAGACAGTATTTGAGACACTATGCAAGTTGCTGTGTGAACAGAAGACAAATATTAACATAATAACACTGAAAATGAATAAATATAAAACAAATGTGTGGCAAATTCCTGAAAAAGATCTGACTCCTTTGTTTTTTCTTTCTCTGCAGACCAGATTGATGATTTCACTGGAAGCTCTGCATTCTTGACGCATTTGACAGTGATGATAAATAGACAGTGTATTGAGACACACTGACAGCAGGAATGTGTGTGAGATCAGAAAATGACAGTTTAAATCTGTGACTCGATAAGAACTGTGGTGAGATGCATGGAGAAATACCTGCAAAACTACAGTGTGGAGAGAGTTTTAGACACTTGTCGAAAAGTTAAAGGTTGTATCAGCGATTTCAGGCCCAAAAAAGGCCCAAACATAAATGATCACATTCATCTAATCTTTCCTAACGATCCGCTAGCTGCCCGCCCCAAAAACAGGCCGTTTCTGTAGGCAGCCTAGACTTTGAGATCTGCACACAAAAACCATTGGTTTCACCAACCACTCAAAAGAAAAATAAATAATAAATAGTGTTCCAACTAATCACCGACAGGGGGCGGGTGTTGTGAGGTTTTGCGCTCATGCACGGCTGCACGCAAAGTCGGAGCTGAAGAAGAAGCCAGCGTCTATCAACCAAGAACCAACTCTCTCTTGAAACCAACACGGAAGTGAATTAAACTGCAATTCATCTACTGGCCGCTTGAGGCTGGCAGCAAAAGTGCAGTAGATGCACACCCTTGAATGAGCGCGGATTTCTAGTGCATTTACTTGAACTTCTTGGAGAATATCTTTGTTTTAACCCATTTGAGAAATTGAGAGGCGGCCAAAATCAGATTTTAAAATGGACTGAATAAAGCTCTTTACGAACTTGACGTGCGATGCCATGCTGACTGACATGTGCGCATGAATCACTCCACGCACAAGCTCAGAGCAAGATTGTAAGTTACTGCATAATAATACATTTTTATAGCAGAATAATAATACATCACGATACACAGTCTCACTTTTAGTTACGTCTTTAAACTATTATAATATTTCGAAGGGCAAAAGAATGAACTTTTACTGTTGGCTTTACTTCTTCAATCAGCTGTCACTTCAGCGCGAGGCCAGTAGCATATAGCATTAGCACCTCAGCTCCACCCACGTCCCGCCTCTTTGCCCATTTTATTTTATCCGGGAGTGACAAGATGTGACGCGCTGCCAAGATGGCGACGGCCGGCCCCGCCCACTTTAGGCTTCAAAAACGTTCAAAAACGCTCTTCAGAAACCTACGGGTGACGTCACGGACTCTACGTCCATATTTTTTTTACAGTCTATGCTATCAACGAACAAGCGAAATTGAACATGGCTGAGTCAATCCCCAAGAGGAGGAGGAGGATTAGGGCGAGGGAATGACATTGTGTTTATTCCAAGACACGAATAGTTATCGGGAAGTCTTTTGAAAGGTGAAGAGACCTTGCGTGTGCATGATCCTTTTTTTCATGATGCACAAAACGGGAGGGAGGGGCGAGCTAACTTGGTTTGTTTGGGATCTCGCTTCAAACACAAACAGAAGTGACGACACCACAATCGCTGATAACCTTTAAGGTGTTAACTGTGTTAATGTCCCTGTCTAGGTCAGGGTACAACATAAATGACAAAAACAATACTTCTTAGTTATCCATTTTTATTTAATTTTCTTATTCTCTTGTATCTTTTTGTTTTACAAAACAATTTCTTAAAAAAAAAGAAGAAACAAAAATAGTTTGGAAGCAAAAATCTTCAGGGGTAAGCTAATTTTAAGGTGGCTCTTAGCCAAGGTCGGTTTACTTGGCGCCATGACCAAGTACTGCGATGTTTGGCTTTAGCATTAGAAGGCAAGCGTAACATGACCAATAAGTTGCCACCTGTTCTAGCAAAACATTACACGCAGAAGACAATATTCCTCCGCCCATGCGAGCAACCACCAAGAAAAGGTGTTAACACCAATTCTCGCCCAAGACAACTGGAAGCTGCTAGGGACTGGAAGATGCTGGCTGATCTTGACCAACGGCTTATTTTTCCACCTGAGATTGCCACCACTAACCTACGACCAGATATTGTTTTGTGGTCTGGATCAGGATGCATTGTTCAACTGATAGAGTTAACAGTGCCATGGGAGGATGGGGTAGATGAGGCATGTGAGAGGAAGAAACTGCGGTATGCTCATCTGGCCACTGAAGCAGAACAGCGAGGATGGAGAGTCCAGGTTTATCCAGTGGAAGTGGGTTGTCGAGGTTTTGTGGCACACTCTACAACCCGGTTCCTCAGAGACATCGGATTCAGCGGCCAAGAGTTGCGTCGCACAGTAAAGAACTTATCTGAAGCAGCAGAAAGGAGCAGCAACTGGCTCTGGTTGAGACGGAAAGATTCTAGCTGGCTGTGTACAGGCCGCCACGCTACGGTTTAGTAGAATTCTTGAAAACTTGAAGAGTCTGTTGGTTTGTTTGTATACGTTCCTGTGGATATTGCGTGAATGACGGGTGGTATTGTGTTTTGCGGTAGGTGGTATGCCATACGGAACCGTTGTCCACTGAAACTGCATATTAACGCACCAGTGGGGCTCGACAGCCTTAGTCAACGGGTTGGCGCGTATGGTCGGGTTGCGGAGAGATTGTGAGATTGTGGTTAGGTCTCAGCAGCAGGAGGGATGTAGAGGTCAGTAAGCTGGGCTGAGTTGAGTGGGGGACGGAAGGGGGTGACTCTGGGACGCCAGAGTCACTGTCGAGCCCTCTTGAGGTGTCGTGGGCTAGTCGACGAAACACTGAGGACGGAAGGTGCCCACTTGAAGACCCTAGAGATGTCCCCTACTCGGTTCAATCCAGACGGTTGTCGTGCTGGTCCTGTAGTTGCAGCCGTCACGTGCGCTGACGCGCCAAGTACACTGCTGCCGTTAACGCCGGACAGAAGGGGAGTCACATCACCATATGGAAAGAAGCGTAAATGGATGGAGAAGCATAGTTTACTGGAAAGCTACGTCTTAGTTTTGCTTATCTCGGCGAAAGCCGAGTACAAATCAGCATGAAGTTTTAACATCTACTCTCGTGTAATGGAAATCCTAATGCCAAAAGAATAAACAAACATAAACTAACTTTTCCCACAAAAACTTCCCTATGAATCAAACAAAACATACAATATATACCCCTCCTTATCTAACCAATAAACAGGAGAAAAAGTAATGGGTGTTTGGCCTACAAAACAAACAAGGCACTCATCCATACGGCTTCCCAAATAATTAAGAAGTTACAGATAGGATCAATAGGACGCTGATGCTAAAGATCACACTGTATCAAAAGTGGCTAACAGCACTCTGTTAAACAAAAAAGAGAGCACAGAAATCACAATCTGTCACATTACATTTCCACCATCACACACAGCACAATACAGTCAGTCAAGACTCAAGAGCGATCAAAGAGACAGAGAGCTCCTTCCAGAGGAATTCTGGGGGAATTTATAATCCGGGTCTCTTCTCCGGTATAACCACCAGCTGCCTCCCATAACATCCAGGAGGAAAAGGAGACAGCAGGAACAACAACAGAACCAAAGTATAACAACATTATAGTACGTCATGGACGTAACAACTGTAAGGATGTTTTAAAAATACCTCTATTAACTTAATCAAAACAATATCGGTCACCCTTTGCCATGCAAAACTTTTGTCATATATATATATACTGTATATATTTGTGTGTGTGTGTGTGTAAAAATAACCTGTAGTATTCTATACCTGTATATTTATGACAGAAGCCAAGAACCTTAAAGGACAAGTTCAGTATTTTACACTTAAAGGCCTTTTTTAGGTGTTCAAGCACGAAGTGCTGAAAACCTATTGTATTTGTACTGATTTTTATTAGGGGTTCAAGCACTTCAGTGCTGAAACCCTATTGTTATTGTTAATTTTCCCATCATGCAACATTCTTCACGTAAAACTGATCGGGCAGGACGAACCGTAAGTCGTAGAGACTTGAAACTTTGGGGGCTGGTAGTACTCTCACCGCCTACAGCCTCACCAAGGCACGCCCCGATTGGCCCATAGGTGGCGCTACAGCGGGCAAAAGTACGAAATGGCTCATAACTCCTCAACCGTCGGGCGTAGGCTCAAGTGTCTTACATCGTTGGAATCCTTGGCTCGAGCCGGACAAGATGCATGCCTCGGATTGGCTCGTCACCCTGGGTGCATTTTCGGGTATTTTGGGTTTTCCGTAAAACCTACTTTTGCGAACTAGTCCTAGGTTTTTGGGCCGGCCGGAACCAAACCAGTGCGGCAAGATTCTATGGAGTCCGAATGTCAATAATTATCAAAAAAAAGTGGAAATTTGGGTTCACGGTCCCTAAGGGCCGCCGAAACGTTCCGAGTGGGAGGGGCCCCTTTTACTAAATTGCCTATAACTCGTCAACGGAACGAGATATTTGCACCAAACTCAACGCGCCTGTGTGAGAGCTCATTCTGTGGTCGCGTGAAAAAGGACAGGGCGACCGGCCACTTGGTGGCGCTCTAACTGTTAAACAGGTGCCAAAATGATGTATTTCTATGGCAAATCCCATGAAATGGCTGAAAGCGGCCCTCTTCCTGCCTGATTTGCATACAACCTCACAAAACCGGCCGTGCGCATGCGTCACCTGGCCCTAAAGAGGCCTGGAAGCTTTTATGGACGTCGGGCCACCGGTGGCCCTTTAACTGTTATAAAGGTGTAAAATGCTCTATAATATCCTATGCAAAATGACATTTAAATGACTGAAAAAGGGTCTGCTCTGCTCATAACTTCACCAAATTAGCTGAGCATGTGCGCCATATTATTCTGAGGAAGCGTGCAAAGTTTGACGGAGATCGGGCCATCGGTGGAGGTGTCGCAGTTTAAAAGGTAAAACAAAAATCACCACATTTCCATGAAAAATGAGCCAAAAAGGCAAAAAAGCGACTTTCTCCTCTCCGAGGCACATGTTAAAAGGCTTGATAAAGTTTTTGGAAAGCAGCAGCACAAGCGTCAAGTGCGTGGACCCTAAGGTTTTTTTTTTATAGGCCTTTTTAGTCCCTTTTTATTAGGGGTTCAAGCACTTCAGTGCTGAAACCCTATTGTTATTGTTAATTTTCCCATCATGCAACATTCTTCACGTAAAACTGATCGGGCAGGACGAACCGTAAGTCGTAGAGACTTGAAACTTTGGGGGCTGGTAGTACTCTCACCGCCTACAGCCTCACCAAGGCACGCCCCGATTGGCCCATAGGTGGCGCTACAGCGGGCAAAAGTACGAAATGGCTCATAACTCCTCAACCGTCGGGCGTAGGCTCAAGTGTCTTACATCGTTGGAATCCTTGGCTCGAGCCGGACAAGATGCATGCCTCGGATTGGCTCGTCACCCTGGGTGCATTTTCGGGTATTTTGGGTTTTCCGTAAAACCTACTTTTGCGAACTAGTCCTAGGTTTTTGGGCCGGCCGGAACCAAACCAGTGCGGCAAGATTCTATGGAGTCCGAATGTCAATAATTATCAAAAAAAAGTGGAAATTTGGGTTCACGGTCCCTAAGGGCCGCCGAAACGTTCCGAGTGGGAGGGGCCCCTTTTACTAAATTGCCTATAACTCGTCAACGGAACGAGATATTTGCACCAAACTCAACGCGCCTGTGTGAGAGCTCATTCTGTGGTCGCGTGAAAAAGGACAGGGCGACCGGCCACTTGGTGGCGCTCTAACTGTTAAACAGGTGCCAAAATGATGTATTTCTATGGCAAATCCCATGAAATGGCTGAAAGCGGCCCTCTTCCTGCCTGATTTGCATACAACCTCACAAAACCGGCCGTGCGCATGCGTCACCTGGCCCTAAAGAGGCCTGGAAGCTTTTATGGACGTCGGGCCACCGGTGGCCCTTTAACTGTTATAAAGGTGTAAAATGCTCTATAATATCCTATGCAAAATGACATTTAAATGACTGAAAAAGGGTCTGCTCTGCTCATAACTTCACCAAATTAGCTGAGCATGTGCGCCATATTATTCTGAGGAAGCGTGCAAAGTTTGACGGAGATCGGGCCATCGGTGGAGGTGTCGCAGTTTAAAAGGTAAAACAAAAATCACCACATTTCCATGAAAAATGAGCCAAAAAGGCAAAAAAGCGACTTTCTCCTCTCCGAGGCACATGTTAAAAGGCTTGATAAAGTTTTTGGAAAGCAGCAGCACAAGCGTCAAGTGCGTGGACCCTAAGGTTTTTTTTTTATAGGCCTTTTTAGTCCCTTTTTATTAGGGGTTCAAGCACTTCAGTGCTGAAACCCTATTGTTATTGTTAATTTTCCCATCATGCAACATTCTTCACGTAAAACTGATCGGGCAGGACGAACCGTAAGTCGTAGAGACTTGAAACTTTGGGGGCTGGTAGTACTCTCACCGCCTACAGCCTCACCAAGGCACGCCCCGATTGGCCCATAGGTGGCGCTACAGCGGGCAAAAGTACGAAATGGCTCATAACTCCTCAACCGTCGGGCGTAGGCTCAAGTGTCTTACATCGTTGGAATCCTTGGCTCGAGCCGGACAAGATGCATGCCTCGGATTGGCTCGTCACCCTGGGTGCATTTTCGGGTATTTTGGGTTTTCCGTAAAACCTACTTTTGCGAACTAGTCCTAGGTTTTTGGGCCGGCCGGAACCAAACCAGTGCGGCAAGATTCTATGGAGTCCGAATGTCAATAATTATCAAAAAAAAGTGGAAATTTGGGTTCACGGTCCCTAAGGGCCGCCGAAACGTTCCGAGTGGGAGGGGCCCCTTTTACTAAATTGCCTATAACTCGTCAACGGAACGAGATATTTGCACCAAACTCAACGCGCCTGTGTGAGAGCTCATTCTGTGGTCGCGTGAAAAAGGACAGGGCGACCGGCCACTTGGTGGCGCTCTAACTGTTAAACAGGTGCCAAAATGATGTATTTCTATGGCAAATCCCATGAAATGGCTGAAAGCGGCCCTCTTCCTGCCTGATTTGCATACAACCTCACAAAACCGGCCGTGCGCATGCGTCACCTGGCCCTAAAGAGGCCTGGAAGCTTTTATGGACGTCGGGCCACCGGTGGCCCTTTAACTGTTATAAAGGTGTAAAATGCTCTATAATATCCTATGCAAAATGACATTTAAATGACTGAAAAAGGGTCTGCTCTGCTCATAACTTCACCAAATTAGCTGAGCATGTGCGCCATATTATTCTGAGGAAGCGTGCAAAGTTTGACGGAGATCGGGCCATCGGTGGAGGTGTCGCAGTTTAAAAGGTAAAACAAAAATCACCACATTTCCATGAAAAATGAGCCAAAAAGGCAAAAAAGCGACTTTCTCCTCTCCGAGGCACATGTTAAAAGGCTTGATAAAGTTTTTGGAAAGCAGCAGCACAAGCGTCAAGTGCGTGGACCCTAAGGTTTTTTTTTTATAGGCCTTTTTAGTCCCTTTTTATTAGGGGTTCAAGCACTTCAGTGCTGAAACCCTATTGTTATTGTTAATTTTCCCATCATGCAACATTCTTCACGTAAAACTGATCGGGCAGGACGAACCGTAAGTCGTAGAGACTTGAAACTTTGGGGGCTGGTAGTACTCTCACCGCCTACAGCCTCACCAAGGCACGCCCCGATTGGCCCATAGGTGGCGCTACAGCGGGCAAAAGTACGAAATGGCTCATAACTCCTCAACCGTCGGGCGTAGGCTCAAGTGTCTTACATCGTTGGAATCCTTGGCTCGAGCCGGACAAGATGCATGCCTCGGATTGGCTCGCCCTTCAGGTTCCAATTTCGAGTAAATTGCGTTTTTGTGTAAAACCTACTTTTGCGAACTACTCCTAGGTTTTTGGCCTGATTGGAACCAAACCACTGCAGAAATATTCTCTGGAGTCTGATTGTCAATAATCATAAAAAAAAAATTCAATTTCAATTGTCGGTTGCTAAGGGGAACCAAAACGTTTGATGGCACCAGAGCCACTTTTACTAAAATGGTTATAACTTGTGAACGGAAAGAGATATTTTCGCTAAATTTGGGGCACATGTTCATGAGCACAATCTGAGGTGGCATGAAAAAAATTGCGACGATTGGCCACTTGGTGGC
Organism: Rhinichthys osculus; assembly: GCA_029959095.1. Lineage (NCBI taxonomy): Eukaryota > Metazoa > Chordata > Actinopteri > Cypriniformes > Leuciscidae > Rhinichthys > Rhinichthys osculus. Next base: position 27,658,543 of record JARWKJ010000020.1, read on the forward strand.
GCTATAACATGGAAAAAAATCATGACAATGGTAATAACCACATCCAAACGTTAGTCTAATGAAAGATGGCATGCAGTGTCTTTGTCCAGGGTACCTTGATAGTCTATGAGAACATTGGTGTAGCTAAAAAAACTCAGTATACGTCATCAGCAAAATGCCCTGAAGGAGCCTGAGACTTTTCAAGCCAGCGTTTTTTCACAGGAGTGACCTCCTTATACTCCTGAATCCTTGCCGAGTCCAACAATACCAAACATGCCAGGTTTTGCCTTTTGGTTTTGTAACGTGTCATTTAGAGCTTAAAAAGAATTACTGTTATCTTCAAAGACCATTAGTCCGATCGAGACACAAAAAAAAAAAACACAGGCAATTTGAAAACATAAGTAAATAGCTAAACAATAATGCCCAAATGTCAAAATTATGATAGAAACTGAAAAAAAAAAAAATCCAATCAATATCACCGATGCATAATTTTTATGCTCTCATAAATATAAGTGTCTCAACTTCAAAACAAAATGAGATATTTACAACAAATTTGAGACATGTATATGGGCACACTTTTAGGACTAGTAATAAAACTACATTTAATCAAAAAAATAAAAAGTTAATTAACCTAACATTCATTCCAAATATCAAAATCAACAATTTACTATATATAGTGCTATTAAATGTTCCTTAAAATATTTTTTAAAACTCATTTTTCTTGTGTAGAGTGTCTCTTGTCAAAATGTGTAATATCAACGGTACATCCTTCAATAGTTTCATTCTTCTTTACATTTTACAGTCCGATGTTTTGCAGTGGTTTTCGAAATAAAATAAAAATCCCTTTTATGCATGCCTGCTGTTAAAATCATGACTAGCACTACTATACAAAAATTGAGAGTAAAGGAAATTAGGAATTCTAGACACAGAAATATTTATTATAAAACAAAGCAGAGACAATCTTTCACCTGTACATTTTTTGTCTATATGCACTCGACCAAACAACTGGGCCATAATCTAAGCTAGAACCATTGTTTTAGAAATACATTTGTAACCCGGGTAACCCAGGCCACCAGTAAATGACTTGAGAGTTGGAAAAAGTTAAGAAATATAAAGAATTAAAGTGTTCTACAAAGAAACGCGATTCATCCAATCACTGATTGTGCTGCATTGACTGACAGCCCTAAGAACCAACAGTAGCGGCATGTTCATTAGGCCCGCCCACAGTTCGCGCCGGTGCCGTCGTCAGCATTCAACAGACGAAATCAGATGAGAACAGGTCAGACAGGCAGCAGCACATGGAGCATTTCTCCACAAACTTCTTTCACAAAATCATAATCGAACGGGAACTGTGATTGAGTGCACTTGGAAACTTTGGATACGTCAGGCTGGTGTGTTGTCATAGAGAGAAAAGTGGAGTGGAAATCTGTATTGAATTTGGTTTTGGTGAGTGATTTTTAAAAATATTAAATCTGAATATAAAAAGACATATGAAAGATATAGCTAGGTATGTCAATTTCAGAAATGATTTGATATGAGTAGGCCGCACTCACAGCACGAGCTGAGCTAGTTAGCTAACGCTAAAGCTACCACATGTAACGATGCTTATTGTATCATCATGAGTTGAGACAATGAGTGTTTTATGAGTGTTGATCTGTTCTATAAATGTCGATAAGTTAGATTAATGAGTCATTTGAGATGCGCATACTTAACGTTAATTATTGTACGTTTGTCTTGTCTTTTGCAAGGCTGTGTTTCCTTATTCTCAGTTTATTCCTATGTGAACGTGATCCGCAAGTATCCTGTTTTGAAACTATTAACTGGTAAGATGTCTTCAATCAATCACTAAATCCCATGAATCAAAGTCCTTTGAGTCCGAAAAACAAAAGAAAATTGATTTATTTTTTCTTCTGAAATGGACAGACTTTGTTTTTTGTACTTGAACTGATCGGAGAAATTTGAACAACTCTTTAAACTGAATCCTTTGATTCACGATATTTGTTCAACTGAGTCGTTTTATTCATGAACTTTGTTCAACTGAATCTTTTCATCTTTCCAGCATTTCCAATTCATATTGTGGAATATACTGTTTACTATTGACAGTAAATGTGTTTATTGGAAGGAATTCTGAATCATTGTGTTTTGACTCGAATCCAATATCTGATTACATTTCTTTTTTTACATTTCATCATTCATTCATCCCAAAAGAAATGACTAGTCGTTAAGGCTGTAAGGTTAGTCAACCAGAGAAATCCTTAGTCAACCAAAGTCCTGTCCTGCACAACGATCAGTCAATAAAATAAAAATAAAAAAAGATGCGATGTTTTGCATTTTTATTGAACATTTATTAAACAATTGTCATAGAGCATTTATAAAACAACAACAAAAAATCAATACTACATAAAACTATAATAATAAAATTAGTTGAAAAGTGAATTTAGTAGTGATTTTTTTTAACTGCAAAGTGAGAAGTTCTGTCCTAGATCTATAGTGACCGTCACAATCGCGCACCTGAAAAATCATAACAAAAGCTCTAGTTTATACTGGTGTATATTCTTCTTTACTTTCAAAGCTTTGGGTTAACTTTTGTTCAGCCGATCTAGGCATTTTAAAACACACAAACCCAAATAGCCTAAAAAACAATCCTAATAATTATAGGCTGTACAGTAGGAAGGCATATAGGTTTATTTTCATTTTGTAACATTATTTAGGCTATTTTCAAACGGGTCAAGTGTACAAATAAAAACATAAAACACAATCTATTGAGTCAGTCTAATAAAGCCGTTAAAGCTACTTACAGATTTGCAGGCCTAGTCCACCTTTTTTATGTTGTGGACCAAAAACACTAACATTTCCACATTCTTGGGTAAAAGACAGCTCCTCGACTTAACAATAAATCCTGCTTTGGAAAATATGTGCTCTGGAGGAGTGGAGGTTGAAGGGATGCAGAGCAGGCGTCTTTTGCGCGCTCAAGTTCGTTATTTCAAATGTAGGCGCGCGGCATGTGCGCTGATAATGGAAGCGACACGCTCATTTTTTCCAAGCGCGTTCGTGCCGCATCGAGATAAAAACATCTTAACTTTTCAGAATGCTGCAAGCGCACCGTAGGTCACGTGACAAGAACCTTAACAACAACAACAACAACAACAAGCTTAGAAACAACAGACGCCTCCGGAGCGCAACCGCCCTAGCGCTTTGGAAAAAGGAGAACGCGCCGCGCCTAGCGTTTTCTACGCCTATATGTGAATGGCGCAGCAGCATAGCTTGCACTCCACAGTCTTGTCTTTTTTTGTAAAATGCAGCCAGAGAAAAGATTTAGATTTCTTGGAGATTTTGTTGACTAAAGCCAAAACAAATAGCATTCTAACTGAATGAATACAGCAAAACTACCTATATTCCTTACTGAGCGCGAAGCAGCAGTGCAGCCAGCCGCAGGTGCGGTTCCCGAGTGTTCTACGTGCTGCGCTAAACTGGCGCAGAATAGCCTAAATTAAAACATTTAAATTTGGGGATAAATTTCTTTCTGCGCATGAGCACTTTCAGTTGTATTATGTGTGATGAGTTACGGTTTCAGCCGTTCCTTTGAAAATGGCTGAGGGTCGAAAGAGAAAAAATGTATACGAAGTGTATGATAAGAAGAGAAAGGCCGCAGAATATAGAAACAAGACCAGAGTGATTTTGGGTGAATATTTCACACCCTGGCGTGCGCTAAAAGCACAGGTTGGGCTTCCCACTGATGCCGTAGTCGCGAAAATTCTACTAGACGGGTAAAGTTTGTAGGGATGCTCCGATCAGGATTTTTGCAGCCGATACCGATTGCCGATTTATTGTCATGGTGATCGGCCGATACCGATCCCGATTAGTGCTGCCACTAACAACTAATTTTCTAACGACTAATCTTTCGACTAATTTTTCGATTAGTCGACTAATCTAAACGACTAATTAAAAAAAAAATCAAGTGTTTATTTCGTTGTGTCCATTTTATTTTGAACTCAACTGAAGGGCCAAAACATAAAATGTCACCTGTTCAAAAACATTATGTATTAACAATCTAAGCATTAAGTATCTGCATTTCCATTAGGCTATACCATATTGGTCAGAGTCCTAATCTAATCCTCTAATAACAAACATGTATGTATTACTTAAATTAGCTCTCAGGCACGCAGTTATGTAGCTCGCGTTTACACCTGCGTGCATGGCGGGCCCGTACCGCGGTTCGCGGGAATGTGAAAGCAACACGGACTCGGGAGCGCTTGTTCAGGAAGTTAAGTAACCTGCCCATGCGTTTTAGCTGATTATGATGCATTTAGTTAAATAAAACACATGTAAGGGATGATAGTGTTAATGATTTACCTTAGATACGCGAGAGTTGAGTCTGCAGTGTATTCGCGCATTGCGCGTGCAATCAGGGCAACACATTTGGAAATCCACTGTCTCCTCAAAAGAGTGCGTTTGAAAAACACAATATATTGACCCGCGTCCTGTTTTCTATCATGCGCCGTGCACGTTTGCTATGGCATAAGATGCACGCAAACTCAACAGGGTTCGATAGAATTGAGTGTGAAACCAGACCAACGCTGCGGGGTGCGCCGGGAACAATCGCGCTCGCGCTCGGACCGCAGCAAACGAGCCCACTGTGAAAGCTCCGTCACCTGCCTCCGCAATTTTTCATATCAAAGCAGTGAAGGCGGGCGGGAACGTGAAGGAAAATTATAGCAGATAAACCAGCAGGGCGCGCAGGGCGCACAGACTGGTGTGTGGAGGTGAATTACAGTGAGCCGTTTGTGACGGGAGACCAAAAATAAATAGCGGTCAATAGTAAAACGACACGTCGACTAAAAAAATTGCCGTCGACTAATTTGCATGGTCGATTACGTCGACTAAGTCGACTAATCGCGGCAGCACTAATCCCGATACCGATGCTTAATATAAGACAAAGATAAATACAAACAAAATGGAGCACTCTGATGCAGCCCACAAGGTTTAATTAAACATTGTCCAATAGTAAACTTTGGAGGACAAAATAAACATTTAAATACCTAAAATAGAGAGTCTGATGTAACTTTAACCTGGTCTAATACAAGTCTAAGCAGGACAAAATTAATTTAATTAGATTAATTATTAATTTAATTAGAACAAATTGGAGTAGTTTGATGCTACTCATTAGAAGGGATGGGCATTTCAAGCAAAAATAACATTCGAAGATCTGGGTATTATTCGCTTATTCGAAAATCGCACCCCTCCCCCATATGCACGCACACATGCATAGGCCACACACATGAGAAAAGCGGAGTGGTGTGACGTTTAAATATAACTTAAAAACATAAATATACGTTTCATATTTATGTTTTATAGTAGGCTAATATAGTGTTCTTTTTAAAAAAAAAGTCATATGTTGATTATATTAAAAGGGAACCGCATGAGATGAGTAAGATAGGATCATAAGATGCCCAATATATCGGAAAACATTTGGAATGGGTCAGACATGATTTTGACCACTTAATTAAGTTTTGTTTTGTAGAAAGCCATTCTTTAAAGTGAATTTCGTTTTGTAAAAATTGTATCTTAATTTCAAACTATGTTTCATCATCCATTTGCCTGAATTTAATAAATAATAAGCGAAATATAGCAGACAATATAATCAGGACACGGACACGCCGGCGCGTGAACTGGAGCGCGTCTCATAAGTGAACCGAACCTCAACTTGCCTCACATACCTGAGAATGTATAGTTCAGGCTTGAAATGTCTACTTAAAAAAAACAACAACTATTTAAATCGATAATAAATGGGCTACTCTCTGCTTAAGCTAATCCGTATGAAGTGTGCATTTCTCTCTATAAGCGCGTTCACTATGCGAAGATGGCGTCAACATCGCCAACTGTATCGTTGCAGTTTATTAATAAACAATTAAAATGTATCATGCTGAATAAACATTACTTTTGCCGGTTCTTTGTGGCAAGCTTTATGCATGCGCTTGATATGCGAAATATAGGCAATATAGCCTATTATGATGACGCTCATTATGGTTTAATATTTTCTCCCATATATATATTTAATTAAATTAATATAGATATGCGATTAGACTAATGGCTTAAATGAACTACTACTAGTCGACTAGAAAAAAACTTTAGTCGTGCACGGGCAGCCCAACTTATTTAACATATTTTCTAACCAGCATGTCACTGCGGGCGTTCTGAGCGAGTGGCGCTGTGGACTGAGCGAGCGAAGCATACTCTTCAAAAAGGCGCTCTCTCTGGAGGACAATGATCCTCCATGTGAGATTCCTTTGAAACATACACGGCAAATAGCAAATTTTTTTCATTGTTTCTCGACACATCATAGCAGCCTAATTCCACACCGGCGATGACATGACTGCCAAAACATTTAAGTCCCCACGCATCATATAGGCTACCTCCTCACATTTTGACGTCATCAAATTGTGATCGGTTTGTGAGATCGGCCAAGTTGAGTGAGTACCGATCGAGTCATAAAATCTGATGATCGCCCGATACCGATCTCCGGCCGATCGATCGGAGCATCCCTAAAAAATCCATTTAAAATCACTGCTAGTAAAAGTTAAGATATGATTAGCGATGCTAGCCCTGGCACAAGTCATGCACGGCGTAGACACGGTAAACATCTCAATTTGTCTAAAGTAGCCTTATGACCAAATGCTAAATGATATTACGCTGAAATATTCTAAAACCTTGTGTGTTCATTTTCGATAATTCCAATGTATTCACCATAGTATTTATTACACAAATGCAACAAGCTACTTCTCCATTGCATATCATGTCTCGAGTCCTCGGTCACTCAATCGATCAGTATAATAAGTAAATAAAACACAGAAGGGCATTTGACATTTTGTCTTGCATGAATGCTTTTGAGTTAGTTTATAATTTGCTACATAATTGTGCCACCAAACGTGACTACCCAAATATGGATGCCCTTCCAAACAATCTACTTTGCATATCTGTGCGCCCTCTCGGGAGCAAATAGTGTTGCGCATGTGCATTTTAAAAAAAATTGGAGAGGGCGGGTCTTCTCTAAAATTCGGAAAGATCCTCCGCTATACCTTTAACATTGTGTCGAATAACATGGATTCATTGATTGTAATGACATTAGGGATGCACGATGATATCGGGACAACATCGGTATCGGCCGATAAAAGCTTAAAATGACCATCATCGGCATCAGCCGATATGAATATTTCTGCCGATGAGCCTTGCCGATAGGGTGGCGTGTTTCCTATGCGCACGTGACGCGAACGAAGCATGAGCGCCAGCAACTTAAACTTCCAACTAGGGGTGTGCGTCTCACGGTTTTTGATCGTGAATGATTAAAATGTCTCCACGATCTGCTTTTGAAAAAAAAACATAGTATCGTGCATTCTATCAGTTCAATTCTGGTGCCTTCATCTCAACATACTGTACAACGCGACGTACATTCACATCACATCACATGTAAACGCAGAGGTAGAGTTACACTCACGGTCACGGGACACCGCAATTCACAAAAGTTCATTATTTGCATGTGCGTCAAAGTCTTGCTAGTTAAACATGTCATTCACGTGCTGATGCGCTGTTCTAACATCCGCTTTTCTGAGCACGTTACACCCGACGCTCACATGAACTAAAAGCCAGTCACAGAGTCTGCATACTGGACTAATCTTTCGAGTCTTATTGCGCTAATACTGTCAAATACACACACGGTTTACATAAACAAAGTTGGTTATGTCTAAAGTGAAAGCAAACAGAGAAAATCTGCTTGTCAAATGCGTGTATATTAGACGCGTCGCGTGCAGTTCTTAAAGAGACAGTATAATATGCTGCCGCTTGTCCTTAAAGAGATACTGCACCATCATTATTTACTCACTCTAATGTTGTTCCAAACCTGTATTCATTTCTATCTTGTGCTTAAATATACAATGGAAGTCACTGAAGTACAGCAACTGTTTGGTTAGCCACATTCTTCCAAATAACTTTTATAATTTCAACAGAAGAAAGAAACTTGAGAGAGTAAATGATGACAATTTAAATTTTCGGGAGAACTATCTCGTTAATGTTAATAAAACAACAAAACACAAAGAGGAAATCACTCACTGCTCTTGACTGAGAACTTTAATAGAAGCTTTAATAAGCTTTTTTTTGCACTTAAAAAAAAACACACAAATATATCGGTATCGGCATCGGGCAAAATTAGTCTGAAAATATCGGCATATCGAATATCGGCCAAAATCCTATATCGTGCATCCCTAAATTACATGGATTGTGTCTAATGACATTGTGTCTTACATGGATTCATGGTTTTCTAAACAAACCTTATCAAAACATGGAGCAAATCCGACCTTTCGCGAGTTGGGGCGCGCAATGTTCCATGACGCATAATAACATTCCATTTGTAGGGTATTGACTGTAACCCCTTATTTACACTCTTAGTGCGTTAGAGCTGTGATGCTCGGCTACCGGAGCTGATTGCGCCCAATCTAATGAATGCTTGTGTTTACACCAGCCACGACGCAGCATTTCAGAAGCGTCTCTCCACGCCACTTCCCTAAAGATAGGCGCCTAGTTTATATTCGACGGACACCATGTCCAAGCCACACCACACCGTATACAAAATAAGAGTAAAAGTCAATTTCAAATATTTTGCGAACTAGTCCCTGGTTTTTTGCCCAAACGGGACTAGACCAGTCTAGGACAATTCTCTGGACTCTCTAGGTCAATAATTATCGAAAAAGTTGAACTTTTGCATTTTTCATATTGTTATAACAGGATGATTTAGAAAAGGGGCATGGCAATAAAACTCAAAGGCCTATAAATCATAAATAAAAACTCAGAACTTCACAAATTGGTGAGCATGTGACAACATAGTTAACAAACATGCTACATTTTATGGAGATCGGACCATAGGTGGCGCTATAACTGTTAAAAAGCTTTAAAACCATATATTTCCTATGGTAAATTGCCTGTATTGGCTGTAAATTGTTGTTTCCATCTATTATGTCACTGGTTAGGGTTAAGAGGCGCAAAATGAACATCTGGTACACATGTGAATGAGTTCAATCTGAGCTCACAGTTAAAAAATTGCAACGATTGAACAGTAGGTGGCGCTATAACATGGAAAAAACATAAAATGGCTATGACCACGCGACCGTGAGTCCGATTGACCTGAAATTTGGTGTGCAGTGTCTTGGTACCATGTATGTGTAAAAGGATAATGGCGTATCTAAAAAAACATGGCCGCCATCGACCAATTAAGTTTGAGCACCTATTAAACTAGGTTAACGGAGGCCGATCAGAACGAAACTCGATGGGCATATTCAACTCGTGGCCCTAAAGGTCTGTAAGAATTTTGAAAAAAATCGGCCACTTGTTGGCGCTAACGAGTTTTACAGCTCTGTAATCACGTGGTGTAGCACACATCCACACAATATGCATATCGTTTCATACATCTAGTTATTAACGAAAATGTTAAAAACCTACTTTTGCAACTAGTCCTAGCTTTATCGCTCAATTGGAACCAAACCAATCTAGGACAATTCTCTGGACTCTGTTGAATTTCCTATGGTAAAATGCCTGTATTGGCTGTAAATGGTCTTTTCCATTTATTATGTCAGTGGTTAAATGTATGCTAAATACAACTTAATGTCTTAAATGCTTATGTGCTTAAAGGCCTTAACTGCTTGAACCCCGATAAATGCTGCTTGCAGCTTTAATTAGGTGTTCAAGCACGAAGTGCTGAAAACCTATTGTATTTGTACTGATTTTTATTAGGTGTTCAAGCACGAAGTGCTGAAAACCTATTGTATTTGTACTGATTTTTATTATTATTATTATTATTATTATTATTATTATTATTATTCTGCCGTAAAACGCATCGTGCAGACCAAACCGTAAGGGCTGGAGCTCTGAAACTTTGTCAGATGGTAGTACAAAAATCGAGGAGAGGTTATCAAAGTATGAGCCCGATTGGCCCATAGGGGGCGCTATAGCAACCAAAAGCGCAAAACTGGTCATAACTCCTAGACCGTAAGTCGTAGAGTCAAGTGTCTTATATCATTAGAAAGCTGGTCACCTGACGAAAAAAACGTATATCTCCGATTTCATTTCCGGTATGCAAATTTTCCCGCCATTTTGAATTTCGTCAAAAAACAACTTTTGCGAACTAGTCCCTGGTTTTTCGCCCGATCGGAACCAAACAAATGCATAGATGTTCTCTGGAGTCTGAATATCGATAATTATCGAAAAAAAGTTTACATTTCGATTTACGGTCAATAGGGGGAGTAAAATGATCGTTGTGGGAGGAGCCTATTTTACTAAAATGGCTATAACTCGAGAAGTAAATGAGATATCTTCACCAAAATCGACACACATGTGTATGAGGACAGTCTGGGGTCACAGTAAAAAAAACGCGTCGATCTAACACTAGATGGCGCTATAACATAAAAAAAAACATAATTAGGGCTATGACCACCTGACCGTTAGTCCGATTGACTTGAAAATTGGTATGCAGTGTCTTGGTCCAAGGCCCCATGTGTGTGTATGAGGACATTGGCGTATCTCAAAAAACATGGCCGCCATCGCCAATGAAGTTTGAGCACCTGTGAGACGAGGTTAACGGAGGCCAATCGGAACGAAACTCAATGGGCATGTTCGACTCATGGCCCAAGAGGTCTTTAAGAGTTTTGAAAGAAATCGGCCACTAGTTGGCGCTAACGAGTTTTACAGCTCTGTAATCACGTGGTGTTGCACACATCCCCAAAATATGCCTATCAATTGATAGATCTCCTCATGCTGAACAACTTTGCCTCTAGAACCATTGCTGTCAATCAAATCGTTCATTAAATATTCACGAATATATTAAAAACCTACTTTTGCGAACTAGTCCCTGGTTTTTCGCCCGATTGGAACCAGACCAGTCTAGGACAATTCTCTGGACTCTCTAGATCAATAATTATCGAAAAAAAGTTGAACTTTGCCCTTTGGTTCACTGTAACAGGGTCATTTAGAAAATGGGCGTGTCAAAATACACCCAAAAGCCTATAAATCCTAAATGAAAACTCAAAACTTGACAAAAATTGATGAGCATATGTGTCATACCATGGTAAAGAAGCATGCAAAGTTTCATGGAGATCGGACCATATGTGGCGCTATAACTGTTAAAAAGCTTTAAAACCATACATTTCCTATGGTAAATTGCCTGTATTGGCTGTAAATGGTCTTTTCCATCTATGATCGTATAATTTTATATAAAACCAGTGCAGTACAATTATCTGGACTCTCTAGATCAATAATTATCAGAAAAGGTATAATTTTTTTATTTGGATGGCTATAACAGCCAATAAGTGGTATTTTACTGCCCCCTGCTGTCATTTCATCATACTACTCCCTAATATTGTTATAGTTCATATTTAGACTTAAAATAAAATCATTATTTCAACATTTACAATCACATTTTGTAAAAAATGCATCTATTGGAGTATTATGGACTGCATTTATTTATTTTATTTATTACTATTTACAATTGTGTCACAGGAAGGCTGAAAACGAAAGTATAACGTTGGGCCACGCCCCCCAAGTACAAATTCACTCATAACTCGAAAACAGAAAGTCGCTGCACGCTCAAATTTTGATGGTAAGGTCCTCTCGGTGCTCTTGATCGAAATCTATCGTCTCGGGGCACGGGAACGCCCCCCCCGCCCCCCTCCCCCCCGCGGATAGCTAAACCGTGAGACTCCCGAATTGAAACGGCTGTAACTCCCGACCTAGACCACCTATATCCTTGTGGGCGAGCTTGTTGGAAAGGGCCCGTCCTCATCTAGCTTCGATCCGAGTATGGTGCGATTTGACCCAGGCATTCCCGAGATATAAGCCCACAAAGATATGCATTTCAACAGACATTACTCCCGACAGCAATCACTCAGCAACACGGGGATGGTCTTGTTCAAGAGGGCTCCTCTAACCCTATCTAAGTTCTGAGTTTCAGATTTTTTCACTTTCTCGTTCCCGAGATATAAGTAAAAAAAAAAACGAATTTCCTGTCATTCATTTCAACCGTTCATGTAGGCTGTAAAACCGCTGTTGTCCACTAGAGGGAGCAACAGCATTAGATATTTTTAATCTTTTTTAACCAGTTTTCAGCAATGGCTAACAAACAAATGCTTATAATATAATATTAAATAATGATTTATTAGAAAGTTTAATATTTTTACATCACAAATAAATATCTGAAATGCTTAAGGACCACAAAAAGAGATTTTTACAATATCATAACCCACAATTGTGTGTGTGTGTGTGTGTTTGTGTGTGTGTGTGTAAGCATGCATAATGGTATTCACATTGAAAGAATGGTTTGCTTTAGTGCACAATACTCAGGGTTTCTGCAGGGTTTAGTCAGTCAAATTTAAGACCTTTTAAGACCTTTTTATGACCAATATGATTAAAAATTTATGACCTACTCGAATTACGAAAAATAACTTCCTTTCAAAAGTCTTTTTTTTATTGACTTTCATTAAAAGTAATAAGTTTAATTATTTAAAGGTTCCATTTTCTTAAGAGTAACAAACTGAAGGCTCCCTTTTCCTAAGTATCAATAACACAGGAACAACACAACACTTATCACGATAATATATCAGTCAATATCGATAATTATGACGATAAATGTCAATTCTTTATTTCTTTGAACTTTGAAGGCTTTCTTAGTTTTAACTTTTAATTTTACGGCTCTGTTATCACGTGGTGTTGCACACAACCCCACAAAATGCATATCATTTGATAGAAACCAGAGCATTAATTGTGGTTTTAAACTACTCTTTATTGTCAAAACATATCATGACAAACACTTGCCAAACAGGTGAACATTTCACAAATCTGAGGTAGAACATTCAAACATTTGTATTTTTTCCTTAAAAAAAATAATATATTTATTTCAAAATTAATTTCTTAGTTTCTGCATGTGCTAATGGGGGATATTGTTTCAAGTCTTGAAACAGGTTTGTGTTGCCTGACTTTGATGGCACGTATCTTTATGAAATGTATGAAAAACAGTAGGCTATAGCCTAAATACATAAATACTGTAATTATATTCCATTAGTCCTTTAATACATTGTCTACATTCATAATATAATACAATTCAATGTGTATCCCACATTTCATGGTGCAGTTAATATTACTAGGCTAACGTTACAGTAAAACCATGGTAAAGGATGTAAATGTGTAGATGGAAAAGCTTTCTGACTGTATAGTTGCGCACAGTGTTTCTCCTGTTCGTCAGCGCTGTTTCATCTGCCTTTAAACTGGTTTAAATCACTGAGACATTTGTGTTCTTCGCTGAATTCAAGTGCTTCTCACTGGATCTCGTGATCGAGACTGATCAAAGTTAACCATAGACAGTAAAAGAACGCGTCTGCTCTAGTGAGCTTGATCGCGCTACGCTGCCGTTTGGACTTTGAGCCGAGCGGATAAACGCTCCGTGAGGCGTGCGCGGTTCAAATGAGTTTCGTTCCGCTTTTGGCGCATAAACATGATCTAACATTTATCGAACTCTTGATATCGTTTTATAGAGAAAACATTATATCGCGATAATGAATGAATGAGCATATCAATTTAAGACGTGGCTAAATGTAATTTATGACCTTGTATGGAAAAACCGGACGTTTTTATGGCCTAAAATTCTTATTATTAAATTTAAGACGTTTTATGACCCTGCGGAAACTCTGATACTGATTAAACCAAGTAGTTCAAAATAAAAGTGGTACTATAGCAATAAGTGGTCTTCTACTACCCTCTGCTGGACATTATACTTATTAATAGTCTTTTCACATATGCTTTTGCATTCATATATTCAGACACTAAAAAATAACCTTATGTGACAATTACTATAATAACACAATCATATTTTGTCTTTCAATTCACTTTACTGTTCTGAAACTTCACATAATTGCTAACAACGTGGTAAATCATAGTAAATCATGCTACAATCCTGCTGAATCATTCTAGATTGTGGTATATCATGATAAATTATTGTGTAGCATTCGGTCACAACAAGGTAACATCAAGGTAAACTAAGACAAACCATGGTAAACTGACTATTGTAGTACATTGAGAAATATGAATCCTGAAGGACAATTGCAGTAAACATTTCTTTTTTCCATCACATAGTTCAAATATCTGTATCTACAACAGAATGTGTGTGTGTAGTCCTAGGTTTCTGAATAAATGCTGAATAATCTGATTAATAGCTTGCAAAGACATTAAATGCTTATAGACTATTAAAATATATTTATATAATGACTTTGTGTGTGTGTGTGTGTGTGTGTGTGTGTGTGTGTGTGTGTGTGTGTGTGTGTGATCAAATGTCTACATATGAGTGCAAAAGCACCTGTGAAAACACTTTATTAATAAGTAGAATGGCCAGCAGAGGGCAGTAGAAGACCACTTATTGGCTCACTCTCATTTTGACACACTTGATTTTCAACAGTAAATCAAAGCACTAAAGCAAACCAGTTTTTCCATGTTAACTATTATAACACAATCATTTTTTGTCAGAGTTTATCACTTCATTTTTATTGGCCCTTCACATCAATGCAGCAATGTGGTAAATCATGGTAAATCACGATAGAAACATGGTAAATCATAGTAAAAAATACTATTACATGGTGGATCATGGCAAATCATGCTAGCAATGTGATGAATCATGGTAAATCATGCTACAATCCTGGTAAATCATTCTAGAATGTGGTATATCATGGTAAATCATCCTATAACATGGGAAATCATGGTAAACTGTGGTAAATCATGCTAGATTCATGGTAAATCATACTGGAACATTGTAGATCATGAAAAATCACGCTAAATTTGGTATATCATGGTAAATCATGCTAAAACATGGTCTATTCCATCTATGATGTCAATGTTTAAATGCTTGCTACATAAAACTTAATGTCTTTTGATGTTTTTGTGCTTAAAGTCCCTGTAAAGTCAAAATTTTGTATGTGTTCTGAGTTTGTCACACCACAGAAAAATGTGTTATTAGCCACCCTGCCAAATTTGAATGATAAAAAAAGCCAGCAAGTACATAAATAAGCTATCAAAATCTTGAAAAAAATGAGCAGTATTCTCTGCTCTCAAACGCTGGGGGCGTGTCCGCTGGCAGTGCTGAAACCACGCCCACTCGCGGGAAAGCTGCCGTCGCCACACTCAACTCTACAGCCGAAATAGATGCTCGCACGGTGGGCACGCACTGCCGATGATGGCACCAGCTGTCGGCGCGACGGGAGGATGAATGCCGAGGCGGAAGATAGTCGGTTCGGCCCCATTCACCAGTAACAACGGATTATCAGTGAATGTCTCAGTTGTCTCCGAACTATCCCGTGTAAAATGATCACTTACAGAGGCGGGTTTTGGCAGTGATCCTCAGCTCTCCTCCATCAAGGTTGGCTCTTAAGAAAATTAATCCACTTCTTCTTGATGTAATCGTTTTTCGGAAATTTAAATAAGGACACCGATCTGTTTTGTATGTGATCCGGTGATCGCAACCAGGTAGTAGGCCTACGCATTTCCGTGACGAAGGCATAGGTAGCTAGCAAACTGTAGGCTGCTGTAGTAACTAATAGTACTGACCGTAACTCACGATTGAGCGGCAAAACTGATGTGAATGTGCTCTATATTGTTAGGGGAGCGGACAGCCTCAGTGGCCTCAGTGCGTCATCAGGTAGGGGCGTGTCCACGAGCTCAGGGGCTCCAGTGCGTCATCGAGCCCTGTTTTAGCCCCGCCCAAAAAATCCGGAAAATAGTAATGGTGAAAAACTGTTTAACGGTCTAACTCCACAATTCAGTACTTCACAGTTCACAGTCTTTGTAATATGTTTTAGCAATACATTTCTAACATTTATAATGGGTTTAGATTTTTTTTTTTAAATTGCCTTTACAGGGACTTTAACGGCCTTAAAGGCCTTAACTGCTTGAACACCGCTAAATGCTGCTAGCAGCTTTAATTATTATTATTATTATTATTCTTCTGCCGTAAAACGCGTCGTGCAGAACAAACCGTAAGGGCTGGAGCTCTGAAACTTTGTCAGATGGTAGTACAAAAATCGAGGAGAGCCTCAGAAAGTATGACCCCGATTGGCCTATAGGTGGCGCTACAGCAATCAATTGCGCGAAGCTGCTCATAACTCCTAAACCGTATGTCGTAGACTCAAGTGTCTTATATCATTGGAAAGCTGGAGGCCTGACGTAAAAAACGTATATCTCCGATTTCATTTCCGGTATGCAAATTTTTCCGCCATTTTGAATTTTGTCAAAAACCTATTTTTGCGAACTAGTCCCTGGTTTTTCGCCCGATCAAAACCAAACAAATGCATACATGTTGTCTGAAGTCTGAATATCAATAATCATTGAAAAAAAGTTGAATTTTCGATTCACGGTCGCTAGGGGGAGTAAAATGATCGTTGTGGGAGGAGCCTATTTTACTAAAATGGCTATAACTCGAGAAGTAAATGAGATATCTTCACCAATCTCAAGAGACATGTGTATGAGGACAGTCTGAGGTCACAGTAAAAAAACCGCGTCGATCTAACACTAGGTGGCGCTATAACATTAAATAAACATAAAAAGGGCTATGACCACCTGACCGTTAGTCCGATTGACTTGAAAATTGGTATGCAGTGTCTTGGTCCAAGGTGCCATGAATGTGTATGAGGAAATTGGCATAACTCAAAAAACATGGCCGCCATCGGCCAATGAATTTGAGCACCTATTAGACAAGGTTAACGGAGGCCAATCGGAACGAAACTCGATGGGCATGTTTGACTCATGGCCCAAGAGGTCTGTAAGAGTTTTGAAAGAAATTGGCCACTAGTTGGCGCTAACAAGTTCTATGGCTCTGTAATCACGTGGTGTTGCACACATCCCCAAAATATGCATATCATTTGATAGATCTCCTCAGGCTGAACAACTTTGCCTCTAGAACCATTGCTGTCAATCAAATCGTTCATTAAATATTCACGAATATGTTAAAAACCTACTTTTGCGAACTAGTCCCTGGATTTTCGCCCGATCAGAACCAGACCAGTCTAGGGCAATTCTCTGGACTCTCTAGATCAATAATCATTGAAAAAAAGTTGAACTTTTGCATTTTTCGTATGGCTATAACAGGGTAATTTAGAAAAGGGGCGTGTCAAATACACACAAAAGCCTATAAATCATAAATAAAAACTCAGAACTTGACAAAAAATGATGAGCATATGTGTCATACCATGGTGAAGAAGCATGCAAAGTTTCATGGAGATCGGACAATAGGTGGCGCTATAACTGTTGAAAAGCTTTAAAACCATGCATTTCCTATGGTAAATTGCCTGTATTGGCTGTAAATGGCCTTTTCCATCTATGATCATAAAATCTAAATGTTTAAAACCGGTGCAGTACAATTCTCTGGACTCTCTACATCAATAATTATCAGAAAAGGTTGAAATTCTTCATTTGAATGGCTATAATAGTGTAAATTGGATGGCTGTAACATTTTGGATGGCTATAACAGCCAATAAGTGGTATTTTACTGCCCCCTGCTGTCATTTCATCATACTACTCCCTAATATTGTTATATATAATTGAAATGTAGACTTTATTAAATCATTATTTTAACATTTACAATCAGATTTTGTCCAAATTCATCTATTGGAGTATTATGGACTGCATTTATTTATTTTATTTATTACTATTTACAATTGTGTCACAGGAAGGCTAAAATACGAAAGTATAACGTTGGGCCACGCCCCCCAAGTACAAATTCACTCATAACTCGAAAACAGAAAGTCTCTGCACGCTAGGTAAGGTTCTCTCGGGGTTCTTGATCCAAATCTATCGTCGCGGGGCTCGGGAACGCCCCCCGCGACGAATTCTTAGTTAATGTTAACTAATGTAGTTAACATTAACTAAGAATGAACAATACTCCTTCAGCATTTGTTAATCTTTGTTAATGTTAATTTCAACATTTACAAATACTTTATTCAAATCTTGTTAACATTAGTTAATGCACTGTGAACTAACATGAACTAACAATGAACAGCTGGATTTGTATTAACTAATGTTAACAAAGATGAACAAAAACAGTAACAAATGTATTGCTCATGGTTCATGTTAATTAATACATTAACTACTGTTTAATAAATGAACCTTATTGTAAAGTGTTACCGAGATTTTTAATCTTTTTTTATCAGCTTTCAGCATTGGCTAACAAACAAACGCTTAAAGCTATTTTTTTATTAGTTTTAATATAGTTTTATATTATTACATCACAAAGAAATATGTTAAATAATTGCTTATACACCATTAAAAGAGATTTTCACAATAACATATCCCGTGTGTGTGTGTGTGTAAGCATATGTCTACATTTGAATGCAAAATCTCTTGTGTGACCAGCAGAGGGCAGTAGAAGACCACTTATTGGCTCACTTTCATTTTGACACACTTGATTAGGGATGGGAATTGATAAGAATTTAACAATTCCGATTCCATTATCGATATTGCTTATCGATTCGATTCCTTATCGATTCTCTTATCGATTCTCATTGGGTGAGGGAATAAGTACAAATTTGTTTGTTTGTATTAACTTATTGAACTTATAACTTATTTTGTTTGTTAATTATTATTAACTCGCTGACACAGCACAGAGTATTAGGGGTGTGAACCTACAATGGTCTCACGGTTCGGTACGATTATCATGTTATCGATTCAGTTCAATTTGATATCTCGATGCATTACATGCACTGCATCCTCAATTTTACTTCAAAAGTGATGTGTGTGTGCGTGTGCGTGTTCACCCGTTCGTGAAGTCGCAGTGACAGAAACAGTGACATTCCAGTTTAAGTTGTGTGTGCGCGCGCGCGTCTCATATGAGTATGTGCCTGGAGAGTTTTGCGCATCTCGTGTGTGTAGAGTTTGCATGTATGCGTGAGCGACTTTAGGTGTGTCGTTGTGCATTTCATATGTATTTGTTTGAGCATTCAGCAGTATACATGTATGTTTGACTACTTAGTATACGTGTATATGCAAGTGTTTCATATTTGTGTGTGTGAATGAAGTTTGATTTAAGCCCAAGACGGCACCTCATATATTGTCGTCTTTTCGCGTGAAATATAACCAAACGAGCGCTTCTGCCTCGATGTTATGTTTGATGCGTTCTGAATCAAAATAACGCAGCTCGTGTGTGACGTCATGACACATTTGCAACGAGCGGAACCGATAAGCGGAATCGTTAAGCAGGCATACTAACGGTTCCAGGGAATTGGTTAACTGGGCACCGGTTCTGAAGAAGAAACATGGTAAATCATTGTAAACAATACTATTACATGGTGTATCATGGCAAATCATGCTATAATCCTGCGGTAAATCATTCTACAGGGTATCCGCGGGTCCTTAAAAAGTCTTAAATTAGATTTTAAAAATTTATGGCCTTAAAAAGTCTTATTTTGACTTATGAAAGGTCTTAAATTTTCAATGGCAATTTGAGTTAGACATATCTAAATGTTTTCCAAATTAAAACTATCTAATTAGCGTACTTTTTTATTTACTATTCGTTCTTTGTGGATTTGCTCGTTCACGTGACATTTCGCGTCACATTCGCGCCAGCATTATGTCTGTCTCCTGCACACGAAACAGCAGGAGAGGAGAAGAAAGCTGGTTAATTTCAGTTCAATTGTAAGTTCATTCTTTATGTGCGTAGTGGTGTGCGATGTGTATTGTCTATTATGATATTGTAATCATTGTTTTACTTTAACGTTAACTATGTACGAGGGCGCACTGCGAACTGACATCGCATTTGTCTCTCATGCTTGCTTTCACTGCGTGATGTGTCAGTGCAGTTATAGGTATGTTCCCTAATAGACGTATAAAGTTTTTATATTTTATATATCATATGTTGTTATCATACAATATTACATCAGCAAGAGGGCTGTTTTCCCGTGCACAATAGCAAATATGATATTTATTTTATAACAGTTAAATTAACATTGTTACATTTTATAAACAATATTGTCAATATTGTTTGTTTTCCCTTTATTTCGCTGACGAGAATTTCAAAATGAAACCATAGCAGAGACTCAATGCAAAAGACAGCGATGATTTCTTGACTGAAATCCGCGTTTTGAACGAATCATTTTAACGATTCAATGAACAATCACTTGCAGTTCCTGAATGAATCAGCCGTTTGAACAAATCGTTTGTATGAATGACTCCCTGAGACAGTGACTTGCCGCCACCTACTGGCGGGTTTAGTTTCACATTTAAAGTACCCTGTAATTAAAATGTTACAATTAGAAATCAGTTCATATTTAAATATTGAATTAATAATTGAAAGAATTGAATATATCATAGCTTTATTTATGCAATTGTAAATGGAGTATAAATATATTAATGCCAGTTCTGATGCTGCTTCTGTGTCTCCTCTGCACTGCAAAGATGGATTTTGATTTAATGATTTAATATAACTGGTAACAGTGGTATTGTGTTATTATTCTAATATAATTTAATTTGAATGTTAGAATTTGACATAAAAGGTGATGCATACCTCTAAGTAAAAAAAAAAAAAGAAAGTCCATATATGGGTGAAAATGCCCCTGGAACTCAATTTAAGGTTGCAAATATTGCCCTTTAATAAAAAAATGTTAATTCCTTTCACTGCTGTGAACTGACCACTGCATAGAATATGAAAAATATGAATATCTTCGTGAGTCAGCTGTCAACAACAGGCCTAAACCAGCCATGGTACCAGTACACAAACACAATCAGTAAAATATCATCTAATTATCATCAACAAAACTTTGAAAATATTGAGACATTTGTTTTAAAATATTGCGCACCCCTAATGTAAGGTATTAATTTTGATTTCTTCAGGTCTTAAAAAGGTCTTAAAAAGCCTTAAATTTGACTTTAAAGGTGAACTAAGTAACTTTTTTACCTTAACCGAACAGCTTTGGAGTCATTGTAATGTTTTTATTACTGATTTCGTGTTGAATGGTGGTCGTCTCGCCCCCCCCCCCTGGTGCCTGTGAGCCGCAAAACCACCCTTGCAACTTTGGGCCGGCGAGCCGCCGGCCTGAGTGTTAGGAAGTATCGTGTGATATCAGGTCTCGCGAGGTAACAAATTGCTTTACGGCAAAAAAACAGATCTGATAAAATTCTGATAAAATGAGCATCAAACAGAAATAACCCGGCGCCGTATACATGTGGTGTTGGGCACGCGCAGCTCTTAAAGGGGCCATACCTTATTTCCACTCGTTACAGCGTCCATCCCACTGAACAGGTACCGGTGTACAGGGGGAGGGGATCCGGCCGTGAGTGCGAGCCATCTCTGCGTGAGTGCTATTCACGACAGTACAAGTGCTCCACAGCGACTCTAGGGGTCGCTGTTTGACAAAAACGGAATTCTTACTGAGCGCTGCTTTAAGAAGTGTGCAGATACCCTGTTCTAGAATGTGGTATATCATGGTAAATCATCCTATAACATGGTAAATCATGCTAGAATCATATTAAATCATACTAGAATATGTTCAATTGTGGTAAATCATGAACCTTTGCATTTTTCGTATGGCTATAACAGAGTCATTTAGAAAAGGGGTGTGTCAAATACACACAAAAGCCTATAAATCATAAATAAAAACTCAGAACTTCACAAAAATTGGTGAGCATATGTGTCATAACATGGTGAAGAAGCATGCAAAGTTTCATGGAGATCGGACCATAGCTGGCGCTATAACTATCAAAAAGCTTTAAAACCATACATTTCCTATGGTAAATTGCCTGTATTGGCTGTAAATGCTGATCTCTTAAATGAATGCTCAGATCTTCTTTTAAAAAGGTCAAGAACATGTGTAATATCACTCTGAACGGCATTGAAAAATTTCAGACAAATCAGACAAAATTTGCCTCTATAATTAATTGTCACAGGAAGCCTCAAAACGAAAGTAAAACATTGGGCCACGCCCCCCAAGTACAAATACACTCATAACTCGAAAACGGAAAGTCTCTGCGCGCTCAAATTTTGATGGTAAGGTCCTCTCGGGGATCTTGATCCAAATCTATCGTCGCGGGGCTTGGGAGATATTTTTAATCTTTTTAACCAGTTTTCAGCAATGGCATGCACAATGGAATTCACATTGAAAGACTGGTTTGCTTTAGTGCACAATACTGATTAAACCAA
The DNA here is from genome assembly GCA_029959095.1 of Rhinichthys osculus. NCBI lineage: Eukaryota > Metazoa > Chordata > Actinopteri > Cypriniformes > Leuciscidae > Rhinichthys > Rhinichthys osculus. The sequence continues at coordinate 27,680,723 of JARWKJ010000020.1, forward strand.
GTTGTTCAAAATAAAAGTGGTACTATAGCAATAAGTGGTCTTCTACTACCCTCTGCTGGACATTATACTTATTAATAGTCTTTTCACATGTGCTTTTGCATTCATATATTTAGACACTAAAAAATAACCTTATGTGACAATTACTATAATAACACAATCATATTTTGTCTTTCAATTCACTTTACTGTTCTGAAGCTTCACACAATTGCTAGCAACGTGGTAAATCATGGTAAATCACGATAGAAACATGGTAAATCACAGTAAATAATATTATTACATGGTGTATCATGGTAAATCATGCTAGCAATGTGATTAATCATGGTAAAGCATGTTACAATCCTGGTAAATCATCCTATAACATGGTAAATCAAGGTAAACTAAGACAAATCAAGGTAAACTATGATAAAGCATGCTAGAATCATTTTACATCATAGGCTACTAGAATGTGTTCAATTGTGGTAAATCATGCAAGAACAGGGTAAACCATGGTGAATCATACTAGAACTCGGTATATCATAGTAAACTATGGTAAATCATACTGTAACATAGTAAATCATTAACAATCACACTGAAATGTTGTATATCATGGTAAATCATGCTAAAACATGGTCTATTCCATCTATGATGTCAGTGGTTAAATGCTTGCTACATAAACCTTAATGTCTTTTGACGCTTTTGAGCTTAACTGTCTTAACTGTCTTAAATGCTTGAACACCGCTAAATGCTGCTAGCAGCTTTAATTAGGTGTTCAAGCACGAAGTGCTGAAAACCTATTGTAATTGTAAGGATTTTTATTATTATTATTATTATTTTCCCCTAAAACGCATCGTGCAGCCCAAACCGTAAGTGCTGGAGCTCTGAAACTTTGCCAGTAGGTAGTACAAAAATCGAGGAGAGGTTATCAAATTATGAGCCCGATTGGCCCATAGGTGGCGCTATAGCGCAAAAAACAAAAAAATGGCACTATTTTCCTTAAATCTCAATAACCCTTTGTCCCAGCCTCAAGTGTCTTATATCATTGGAATCCTTGGCTCAAGCCGAACAAAAAAGGCCTCAAGGATTTCATTTCCGGTATGCAAATTTTTTCGCTATTTCCGGTTTTGTCCAAAACCTACTTTTGCGAACTAGTCCTAGGTTTTTTGCCCGATCAGAACCAAACCAGTGCAGAAATGTTCTCTGGAGTCTGAATATCAATAATTATTGAAAAAAAGTTGAAATTTCGATTCACTGTCACTAAGGGGCGTAAAAACGTTCGCAGGAGGCGGAGCCTATTTTACTAAAATGGCTATAACTCGTGAACGAAATGAGATATTTTTACCAAACTCGGTAGAGCTATGTATGAGCTCAATTTGAGGTCACAGTAAAAAAATCGCGACGATCGAACACTAGGTGGCGCTATAACATTAAAAAAACATAAAAGGGGGTGTGGCCACCTGACCGTTTGTCCGATTGACTCGAAATTTTGTATGCAGTGTCTTGGTCCAAGGTACCATGTATGTATAAAAGGATATTGGCGTATCTCAAAAAACATGGCCACCATCGACCAATGAAGTTTAAGCACCTATGAGACAAGGTTAACGAAGGCCAATCGGAACGAAACTCGATGGGCATGTTCATCTCATGGCCCAAGAGGTCTGTAAGAGTTTTGAAAGAAATCGGCCACTAGTTGGCGCTAACGAGTTTTACGGCTCTGTAATCACGTGGTGTTGCACACATCCCCCCAAAATGCATATCATTTGATAGACCTCCTCATGGTGAACAACTTTGCCTCTAGAACCATTGCTGTCAATCAAATCGTTCATTAAATATTCACGAATATGTTAAAAACCTACTTTTGCGAACTAGTCCCTGGTTTTTTGCCCGATAGGAACCAGACCAGTGTAGGACAATTCTCTGGACTCTCTAGATCAATAATTATTGAAAAAAAGTTGAAATTTGCCATTTGGTTTATTATAACAGGATCATTTATAAAAAGGGGCGTGTCAAAACACACTCAAAAGCCTTTAAATCATAAATAAAAACTCAGAACTTCACAAAAATTGATGAGCATATGTGTCATACCATGGTGAGGAAGCATGCAAAGTTTCATGGAGATCGGACCATAGCTGGCGCTATAACTGTTAAAAAGCTTTAAAACCATATATTTCCTATGGTAAATTGCCTGTATTGGCTGTAAATGGTGTTTTCCATCTATTATGTCAGTGGTTAAATGTATGCTAAATAAAATTAATGTCTTAAATGCTTATGTGTTTAACGGCCTTAAAGGCCTTAACTGCTTGAACACCGCTAAATGCTGCTTGTTATTATTATTATTATTATTCTTCTGCCGTAAAACGCATCGTGCAGAACAAACCGTAAGGGCTGGAGCTCTGAAACTTTGTCAGATGGTAGTACAAAAATCGAGGAGAGCCTCAGAAAGTATGACCCCGATTGGCCTATAGGTGGCGCTACAGCAATCAATTGCGCGAAACTGCTCATAACTCCTAAACCGTATGTCGTAGACTCAAGTGTCTTATATCATTGGAAAGCTGGAGGCCTGACGTAAAAAACGTATATCTCCGATTTCATTTCCGGTATGCAAATTTTTCCGACATTTTGAATTTTGTCAAAAACCTACTTTTGCGAACTAGTCCCTGGTTTTTCGCCCGATCAAAACCAAACAAATGCATACATGTTGTCTGAAGTCTGAATATCAATAATCATTGAAAAAAAGTTGAATTTTCGATTCACGGTCGCTAGGGGGAGTAAAATGATCGTTGTGGGAGGAGCCTATTTTACTAAAATGGCTATAACTCGAGAAGTAAATGAGATATCTTCACCAATCTCAAGAGACATGTGTATGAGGACAGTCTGAGGTCACAGTAAAAAAACCGCGTCGATCTAACACTAGGTGGCGCTATAACATTAAATAAACATAAAAAGGGGTATGACCACCTGACCGTTAGTCCGATTGACTTGAAAATTGGTATGCAGTGTCTTGGTCCAAGGTGCCATGAATGTGTATGAGGAAATTGGCATAACTCAAAAAACATGGCCGCCATCGGCCAATGAATTTGAGCACCTATTAGACAAGGTTAACGGAGGCCAATCGGAACGAAACTCGATGGGCATGTTTGACTCATGGCCCAAGAGGTCTGTAAGAGTTTTGAAAGAAATCGGCCACTAGTTGGCGCTAACAAGTTTTATGGCTCTGTAATCACGTGGTGTTGCACACATCCCCAAAATATGCATATCATTTGATAGATCTCCTCAGGCTGAACAACTTTGCCTCTAGAACCATTGCTGTCAATCAAATCGTTCATTAAATATTCACGAATATGTTAAAAACCTACTTTTGCGAACTAGTCCCTGGATTTTCGCCCGATCAGAACCAGACCAGTCTAGGGCAATTCTCTGGACTCTCTAGACCAATAATCATTGAAAAAAAGTTGAACTTTTGCATTTTTCGTATGGCTATAACAGGGTCATTTAGAAAAGGGGCGTGTCAAATACACACAAAAGCCTATAAATCATAAATAAAAACTCAGAACTTGACAAAAAATGATGAGCATATGTGTCATACCATGGTGAAGAAGCATGCAAAGTTTCATGGAGATCGGACAATAGGTGGCGCTATAACTGTTGAAAAGCTTTAAAACCATGCATTTCCTATGGTAAATTGCCTGTATTGGCTGTAAATGGCCTTTTCCATCTATGATAATAAAATCTTAATGTTTAAAACCGGTGCAGTACAATTCTCTGGACTCTCTACATCAATAATTATCAGAAAAGGTTGAACTTCTTCATTTGAATGGCTATAATAGTGTAAATTGGATGGCTGTAACATTTTGGATGGCTATAACAGCCAATAAGTGGTATTTTACTGCCCCCTGTTGTCATTTCATCATACTACTCCCTAATATTGTTATATATAATTGAAATCTAGACTTTATTAAATCATTATTTTAACATTTACAATCACATTTTGTCCAAATTCATCTATTGGAGTATTATGGACTGCATTTATTTATTTTATTTATTACTATTTACAATTGTGTCACAGGAAGGCTAAAATACGAAAGTATAACGTTGGGCCACGCCCCCCAAGTACAAATTCACTCATAACTCGAAAACAGAAAGTCTCTGCACGCTAGGTAAGGTTCTCTCGGGGTTCTTGATCCAAATCTATCGTCGCGGGGCTCGGGAACGCCCCCCGCGACGAATTCTTAGTTAATGTTAACTAATGTAGTTAACATTAACTAAGAATGAACAATACTCCTTCAGCATTTGTTAATCTTTGTTAATGTTAATTTCAACATTTACAAATACTTTATTAAAATCTTGTTAACATTAGTTAATGCACTGTGAACTAACATGAACTAACAATGAACAGCTGGATTTGTATTAACTAATGTTAACAAAGATGAACAAAAACAGTAACAAATGTATTGCTCATGGTTCATGTTAATTAATTAACACCTTATTGTAAAGTGTTACCGACATTTTTAATCTTTTTTATCAGCTTTCAGCATTGGCTAACAAACAAACGCTTAAAGCTATTTTTTTTATTAGTTTTAATATAGTTTTATATTATTACATCACAAAGAAATTTGTTAAATGCATGCTTATACACCATTAAAAGAGATTTTCACAATAACATATCCCGTGTGTGTGTGTGTAAGCATATGTCTACATATGATTGCAAAAGCACTTGTGTGACCAGCAGAGGGCAGTAGAAGACCACTTATTGGCTCACTTTCATTTTGACACACTTGATTAGGGATGGGAATTGATAAGAATTTAACAATTCCGATTCCATTATCGATATTGCTTATCGATTCGATTCCTTATCGATTCTCTTATCGATTCTTATTGGGTGAGGGAATAAGTACAAATTTGTTTGTTTGTATTAACTTATTGAACTTATAACTTATTTTGTTTGTTAATTATTATTAACTCGCTGACACAGCACAGAGTATTAGGGGTGTGAACCTACAATGGTCTCACGGTTCGGTTCGATTACGATTATCATGTTATCGATTCAGTTCAATCTCGATGCATCTACATGCACTGCATCCTCAATTTTACTTCAAAAGTGATGTGTGTGTGTGTGTGCGCGTGTTCACCCCTTCGTGAAGTCGCAGTGACAGAAACAGTGACATTCCAGTTTAAGTTGTGTGTGCGCGCGCGCGTCTCAGATGAGGATGTGCCTGGAGAGTTTTGCGCATCTCGTGTGTGTAGAGTTTACATGTATGCGTGAGCGACTTTAGGTTGTGCATTGCATATGTATTTGTTTGAGCATTTAGCAGTATACATGTATGTTTGACTACTTAGTATACGTGTATATGCAAGTGTTTCATATTTGTGTGCGTGAATGAAGTTTGATTTAAGCCCTAGACGGCACCTCATATATTGTCGTCTTTTCGCGTGAAATATAACCAAACGAGCGCTTCTGCCTCGATGTTATGTTTGATGCGTTCTGAATCAAAATAACGCAGCTCGTGTGTGACGTCATGACACATTTGCAACGAGCGGAACCGATAAGCGGAATCGTTAAGCAGGCATACTAACGGTTCCAGGGAATTGGTTAACTGGGCACCGGTTCTGAAGAAGAAACATGGTAAATCATTGTAAACAATACTATTACATGGTGTATCATGGCAAATCATGCTATAATCCTGCGGTAAATCATTCTTCAGGGTATCCGCGGGTCCTTAAAAAGTCTTAAATTAGATTTTAAAAATTTATGGCCTTAAAAAGTCTTATTTTGACTTATGAAAGGTCTTAAATTTTCAATGGCAATTTGAGTTAGACATATCTAAATGTTTTCCAAATTAAAACTATCTAATTAGCGTACTTTTTTATTTACTATTCGTTCTTTGTGGATTTGCTCGTTCACGTGACATTTCGCGTCACATTCGCGCCAGCATTACGTCTGTCTCCTGCACACGAAACAGCAGGAGAGGAGAAGAAAGCTGGTTAATTTCAGTTCAATTGTAAGTTCATTCTTTATGTGCGTAGTGGTGTGCGATGTGTATTGTCTATTATGATATTGTAATCATTGTTTTACTTTAACGTTAACTATGTACGAGGGCGCACTGCGAGCTGACATCGCATTTGTCTCTCATGCTTGCTTTCACTGCGTGATGTGTCAGTGCAGTTATAGGTATGTTCCCTAATAGACGTATAAAGTTTTTATATTTTATATATCATATGTTGTTATCATACAATATTACATCAGCAAGAGGGCTGTTTTCCCGTGCACAATAGCAAATATGATATTTATTTTATAACAGTTAAATTAACATTGTTACATTTTATAAACAATATTGTCAATATTGTTTGTTTTCCCTTTATTTCGCTGACGAGAATTTCAAAATGAAACCGTAGCAGAGACTCAATGCAAAAGACAGCGATGATTTCTTGACTGAAATCCGCGTTTTGAACGAATCATTTTAACGATTCAATGAACAATCACTTGCAGTTCCTGAATGAATCAGCCGTTTGAACAAATCGTTTGTATGAATGACTCCCTGAGACAGTGACTTGCCGCCACCTACTGGCGGGTTTAGTTTCACATTTAAAGTACCCTGTAATTAAAATGTTACAATTAGAAATCAGTTCATATTTAAATATTGAATTAATAATTGAAAGAATTGAATATATCATAGCTTTATTTATGCAATTGTAAATGGAGTATAAATATATTAATGCCAGTTCTGATGCTGCTTCTGTGTCTCCTCTGCACTGCAAAGATAGATTTTGATTTAATGATTTAATATAACTGGTAACAGTGGTATTGTGTTATTATTCTAATATAATTTAATTTGAATGTTAGAATTTGACATAAAAGGTGATGCATACCTCTAAGTAAAAAAAAAAAAAAGAAAGTCCATATATGGGTGAAAATGCCCCTGGAACTCAATTTAAGGTTGCAAATATTGCCCTTTAATAAAAAAATGTTAATTCCTTTCACTGCTGTGAACTGACCACTGCATAGAATATGAAAAATATGAATATCTTCGTGAGTCAGCTGTCAACAACAGGCCTAAACCAGCCATGGTACCAGTACACAAACACAATCAGTAAAATATCATCTAATTATCATCAACAAAACTTTGAAAATATTGAGACATTTGTTTTAAAATATTGCGCACCCCTAATGTAAGGTATTAATTTTGATTTCTTCAGGTCTTAAAAAGGTCTTAAAAAGCCTTAAATTTGACTTTAACGTTTTAACTAAGTAACTTTTTTACCTTAACCGAACAGCTTTGGAGTCATTGTAATGTTTATATTACTGATTTCGTGTTGAATGGTGGTCGTCTCGCACCCCCCTGGTGCCTGTGAGCCGCAAAACCACCCTTGCAACTTTGGGCCGGCGAGCCGCCCAAATGTTGAACACCTGAGTGTTAGGAAGTATCGTGTGATATCAGGTCTCGCGAGGTAACAAATTGCTTTACGGCAAAAAAACAGATCTGATAAAATTCTGATAAAATGAGCATCAAACAGAAATAACCCGGCGCCGTATACATGTGGTGTTGGGCGCGCGCAGCTCTTAAAGGGGCCATACCTTATTTCCACTCGTTACAGCGTCCATCCCACTGAACAGGTGGAGGGGATCCGGCCGTGAGTGCGAGCCATCTCTGCGTGAGTGCTATTCACGACAGTACAAGTGCTCCACAGCGACTCTAGGGGTCGCTGTTTGACAAAAACGGAATTCTTACTGAGCGCTGCTTTAAGAAGTGTGCAGATACCCTGTTCTAGAATGTGGTATATCATGGTAAATCATCCTATAACATGGTAAATCATGCTAGAATCATATTAAATCATACTAGAATATGTTCAATTGTGGTAAATCATGAACCTTTGCATTTTTCGTATGGCTATAACAGAGTCATTTAGAAAAGGGGTGTGTCAAATACACACAAAAGCCTATAAATCATAAATAAAAACTCAGAACTTCACAAAAATTGGTGAGCATATGTGTCATAACATGGTGAAGAAGCATGCAAAGTTTCATGGAGATCGGACCATAGCTGGCGCTATAACTATCAAAAAGCTTTAAAACCATACATTTCCTATGGTAAATTGCCTGTATTGGCTGTAAATGCTGATCTCTTAAATGAATGCTCAGATCTTCTTTTAAAAAGGTCAAGAACATGTGTAATATCACTCTGAACGGCATTGAAAAATTTCAGACAAATCAGACAAAATTTGCCTCTATAATTAATTGTCACAGGAAGCCTCAAAACGAAAGTAAAACATTGGGCCACGCCCCCCAAGTACAAATACACTCATAACTCGAAAACGGAAAGTCTCTGCGCGCTCAAATTTTGATGGTAAGGTCCTCTCGGGGATCTTGATCCAAATCTATCGTCGCGGGGCTTGGGAGCGCCCGTCCCCCCCCCCCCCCCCCCGCGGATCGCTAATCTGTGAGAACCCCAACTTGAAACGGCTGTAACTCTTGACCCAGACCATCTAGATCCTTGTTGGAAAGGGCCCGTCCTCATCTAGCTTCGATTCGAGTTTGGTGCGATTTGGCCTGGGCATTCCCGAGATATAAGCCCACAAAGATATGCATTTAAACGGACATTACTCCCGCCCCCAATCACCCAGCAACACCGGGATGGTCTTGATCAACAGAGCTCCTCTAACACTATCTAAGTTCTGAGTTTCAGATTTTTTCACTTTCTCCTTCCCGAGATATAAGTAAAAAAAAAAAACGAATTTCCCGTCATTCATTTCAACCGTTTATGTAGTCTGTAAAACCGCTGTTGTCCACTAGAGGGAGCAACAGCATTAGATATTTTTAATCTTTTTAACCAGTTTTCAGCAATGGCTAACAAACAAATGCTTAAAGATATTTATTATGTTGGAAATAATATTTATAATAAATAATATAATATTAAATAATGATTTATTAGAAAGTTTAATATTTTTACATCACAAATAAATATCTGAAATGCTTAAGGACCACAAAAAGAGATTTTCACAATATCATAACCCAAAATTGTGTGTGTGTGTGTGTGTGTGTGTGTGTGTGTGTGTGTATAAGCATGCACAATGGAATTCACATTGAAAGACTGGTTTGCTTTAGTGCACAATACTGATTAAACCAAGTTGTTCAAAATAAAAGTGGTACTATAGCAATAAGTGGTCTTCTACTACCCTCTGCTGGACATTATACTTATTAATAGTCTTTTCACATGTGCTTTTGCATTCATATATTTAGACACTAAAAAATAACCTTATGTGACAATTACTATAATAACAATCATATTTTGTCTTTCAATTCACTTTACTGTTCTGAAGCTTCACATAATTGCTAGCAACGTGGTAAATCATGGTAAATCATGGTAAATCACGATAGAAACATGGTAAATCACAGTAAATAATATTATTACATGGTGTATCATGGTAAATCATGCTAGCAATGTGATTAATCATGGTAAAGCATGTTACAATCCTGGTAAATCATCCTATAACATGGTAAATCAAGGTAAACTAAGACAAATCAAGGTAAACTATGATAAAGCATGCTAGAATCATTTTACATCATAGGCTACTAGAATGTGTTCAATTGTGGTAAATCATGCAAGAACAGGGTAAACCATGGTGAATCATACTAGAACTCGGTATATCATAGTAAACTATGGTAAATCATACTGTAACAGTAAATCATTAACAATCACACTGAAATGTTGTATATCATGGTAAATCATGCTAAAACATGGTCTATTCCATCTATGATGTCAGTGGTTAAATGCTTGCTACATAAACCTTAATGTCTTTTGATGCTTTTGAGCTTAACTGTCTTAACTGTCTTAACTGTCTTAAATGCTTGAACACCGCTAAATGCTGCTAGCAGCTTTAATTTTAGATTGTTTCTGATGGAATATAACGGTTAAGATTGAAATTTGGACACATGCTGCTGTCCCGAGAAATTTCGGTTTCTGTGGTTGCAATCCCCCCCCCGCACAATGGTTGCATCCCCCCCCCCCCCACCCCCACAATGGTTGCATTGGTGCACTGAAACAATCCTTCATTAAACGCATTAAACTTTAGTTTACAAAGACGTTAAACTCACCGAGTGGTCTGGGGTGTTTACGGATATGCTCACACAAAAATCGCTGCAAAAGATGCTTTCCAACAGCTTTTATCGTAGTTTTTGTCCAAGTCAAATGAATGTGTGTCTAATGGACAAGTCCAACATTGTAGAGTGAGGTTCAACATGACAACTGAGGCTTTGCTTGAGAAAATGGAAGAAAATGTCCAAAATGCACATTAACTTCCTTTACAGACTGCACAAAATGAGTAGATTGTGTGTCCTTATCTTTAAACTTTAACATATTTACATCACCTGCACGACTTCAGTCAGTGCAGAAGATTTGCTTATTTGCTCATTTACATGTTCTGTGAGACTATTGATGGAATACAATTAGTCTTCCGGGTTTTATGAAAATAAGCTGAACAGCCCTAAGCAAAGTAAAGTCATAAATTTACTTTTGTATGCAGCGTCCTGAACTCTTTACCATCTTGCATGTCAAACACAAGATTTTTGCCTAATAAAAATGTTATAGTAAAAATATCTAAACATCCTTAAACAAGATCAGTTTATTTGAGAAACAAGACTTTGTTTAATAAGACTAGTTTTGAGAGAATATACTTGAATTAAAGGGATAGTTCACTTTGAAATGAATTTTTGGTATGTTTTAGCTTACCTCAAGGGCATCCAAGATGTAGGTGTCTTTGTTTCCGCAGTAGTTTCATTTTTTATATTTTTAGGTCAAACCGTTCTTGTCTGTCAGTCATATAATGCAGGTCTATGGTCACTTCCTCAAAGAGCATGCACAGAGAAGTCCAAATTAAACATGATTTAATGACTCGTATATGTAAGTACACATTGATGGCCTAAGACACGAGCGGTTTGTGTGAGAAAACGAACAGTATTTATATCGTTTTTACCTCTTGTAAACACAGCCACGTCCAAGTGATCTGAGGGCGAGGGCGCGGGCGCTTGGGTCTGCGCAAGCGCCGGAAGTGATCTCTCACGCGTGTACGTCACTCATTGTTTACACAGAACAGAGATTGTAGGTAAGACGGCTAATTAAAATGGTACTAATTTGCGCTTATCTGGGATGTTTAAACCTTCGTAAAAAAAACAATTACATATGCTCGCGCGAACTCATCCGGGAGTGTTAAGTTTTCACAAATTCCGGTAACACTTTAGAATACGGTTCCTTCGTTAATGAATAACTACACAGGAACAAATGATTAACACAATATTAACAATCTAGTAACTACTATTAACTAACAAGAAATTCTGATTAACGAATTAGTAAGTAATAGCGCACAGATGAAAGTGATAGTTCACTATTAACTAATTGATAACTACTATTTTTTAATGCTTCCCAGAGAACTACTGAAAAAGATTAATAATTCATGCAAAACTAATCAATAACTAATGCAGGACAAATGACTAGCACTACATTAACATTAATAACTGCTACTGTAAACAAATACACAAGGTTTATCAATATGTAATAGAATAGCAGACTTATGATTTGGGAAATAATTAGCCTATGCTCTCTCCTAGAGAACTATTTATCAACTGAATCATTTTAAAGAAATGTCTTTTTAAATGCAGTTGTCGGGACCTTACTTGTCCTGTAGTTATTCAATGCCAGTCCAGAGGAATGCCAGAAAATTGGCCAGAGTCACGGTGACGGCTGGAACATATTGAGTTATCGGCCATCCAAATACCATATACAGTGATTTTATTATATAAAAAAATGTTTTTATTTGTCTCCTAGCTCATATACGTGTGTGCAAATATCTTGTGAAGGATTAGAAGATTCTACACTTTAGGATTGGCTTTTCATGTAAGAATCATGATAACTAACTAGTAATGACTCAAGTGTTACTACATAGTTCTAAAGGAATTACTAATTATTTGGATCCGTATTCTAAAGTGAAGATCATGGTAACTAACTAGTAATTACTCAAGTGTTACTACATACTTCTATGGTAAGTACTATCTAAAACTTCACCAAAAACCTCAAAAGCTTAAAAGAATTAGTAATTCCTTTAGAAGTATGTAGTAACACTTGAGTAATTACTAGTTAGTTACCATGATCTTCACTTTAAAATACGGATCCAAATAATTAGTCATTCCTTTAGAAGTATGTAGTAACACTTGAGTCATTACTAGTTAGTTACCATGATTCTTACAGTAGTTCTCTGGAAAAAAAAAAAAAATAGTAGTTATTGATTAGTTAATAGTGAACTACCACTTCCATCTGTGCGCTATTACTTACTAATTTGTTAATCAGAATTTCTTGTTAGTTAATAGTAGTTACTGGATTGTTAATATTGTGTTACTCATTTGTTCCTGTGTAGTTATTCATTAACGAAGGAACCGTATTCTAAAGTGTTACCCAAATTCCCAATTTATGAGCCTTTATGAGCGTGAGAGATCACTTCCGGCGCTTGCGCAGTCCGAAGCGTCCACGCCCTCAGATCACTTGGCCGTGGCTGTGGTTACAAGAGGTAAAAACTATATAAATACTGTTAGTTTTCTCACACAAACCGCTCGTGTCTTAGGCCATCAATGTGTACTTACATTTACGAGTCATTAAATCATGTTTAATTTGGACTTCTCTGTGCATGCTCTTTGAGGAAGTGACCATAGACTCGCATTATATGACAGACAAGAACGGTTTGACCTAAAAATATCCAAATTGAAACTACTGTTGACACAAAGACACCTACATCTTGGATGCCCTTGAGGTAAGCTAAAACATACCAAAAATTAATTTCAAAGTAAACTATCCCTTTAAGTCATCTGAAAATTGTTTTTTTCTTTTTATGTATCAATTTACAAAATATAGTGGCATTTATGCCCAAAATTAGAAAGGGCTTGAAATATTCACTATTCAGACATAAAATGCAGTGTATTTTCTCATTTACTGGCATTAACAGCCTCTTTCTGAATGATTCTATACTTGTCTAAGGTTAATGACACACTGACCTGTAGAATTATTAAAAAAGACATCTTCTCAATGAATGTCCAAACGAAACCCGGTAGGCAAGCAAAAGTGCTTGAGAGATTCTGAATGACATTTATCTTAAAAAGAAATGACATAAATCTCACTGTTCTTTGTGTAAATTACGTACCACTGCACTGGAGTCTATCAATGTAGGTTTGCATGATTGAGTTTTAATAATTACTAAATAATTTCCTAATCTTAAGGTGCATTTAATGAGGGAATCCAACACGTGACTTGGTGTTGCTACATTTTTTTTTTATTATAAAATGTGACACCATAAATGTAGGCTACTTGTTATTTTGTGGTTTAAAAAAGTGTGTTGGTAAATGGACTGCATAGCGCTTTCACAGACCCAATGGCCAACAAAGTGCTTTACATTTTGCCTCATATTCACCCATTCACTCACTCATTCATACACCGACTCACTCATTCATACACAGACTCACTCATTCATACACAGACTCACTCATTCATACACCGACTCACTCATTCATACACAGACTCACTCATTCATACACAGACTCACTCATTCATACACAGACTCACTCATTCATACACAGACTCACTCATTCATACACAGACTCACTCATTCATACACCGACTCACTCATTCATACACAGACTCACTCATTCATACACAGACTCACTCATTCATACACAGACTCACTCATTCATACACAGACTCACTCATTCATACACCGACTCACTCATTCATACACAGACTCACTCATTCATACACCGACTCACTCATTCATACACCGACAACGGTTAATAAATGTTAATATCATAGTTTATTTATGTTAATACGTGTTAAGAAATTAAAGTGTTAATTTTATAATAAAAACCCATTATCTTTATAAATGGATGAATTTGTGTTTGACTGCCAGTTTCTGGGCCACATCTGGCCCGGGACCCAGCCGGCTCTCAGCCAGATCTGTCTTACAGTGCCTGGGCCAGAGCTGGGTCATATCAATAAAAAAGAGTCGTTTTACAGGGTGTAGGCCACATCTGGGCCAGAGGTGTGGGACAGTTTTTAGCCGAGGACACAGTCAGAACTGGGCTAGAATTGAAGAAAGGATGAGGCCCAGAGGTGTGCCAGACACATTTCCCTATCTGGGAAGTGATTGGTCTGATGGCTGAAAGCAACATGCAACCAAATCTACATACTGATACTGTATGTTAATACATGAAAAGTCAATTCAAATTCAAACTACAGACTGAGGTTTCTCTCTCTCTCTCTCTCTCTCTCTCTCTCTCTCTCTCTCTCTCTCTCTCTCTCTCTCTCTCTCTCTCTCTCTCTCTCGAGGATGTACAATAAACAAAACCACAAAACATACTTGTCCAATCACACGCTCATCTAGTCTGTCAGGATAAAAGCCGGGCTGCATTTCCTTGTCAATTTCAATTCTCTCTCTTTAATTTTTCTCTCTAGGTCAGAATGAGGATGTTGCTGGAAATTTTACAATCTTGTCCTGCTGTTACAGAGATAATAAACTAAAGTCAAGACATGAGTGTGTATTATGACTCAGTGACAGCAGGAATATAAGACATCATTCAGAGAAATGTTTCACTTGAGGATCAGGATCCAGAACACAGTGTTTTCTCAGAGGAGTTTAAGAATGAAGCTTCACTCAGATACTCATGTAAGTCTGAGGACATTTACTCATTTACTGCTGTTCATTTCACTAATACTGGATCAAACGTCACATCAGACAGAAGGACGAGTATAGCTTCCTGCTAAAAAGACCAGCTTATTTTTATTATTATACATCAAACTTGATGATTTTTCAGTGAAACTAGCACAATATTTTGTTCACAATATTTGGTAGCGTTAAAACATGTTTATTGGTTTACTATACATGGTAAAAAAAAAAAAACTGCAAATGTTTTTAAACATCATATTCATTTTACTGTAAAATAAATGTATGGTTTTGGCAAGTAAAAACTATGAAATACCAGATAATTTAGGCAGTAAAAACATTAAAATGACATTCAATTGAATTTCTGCTAACCACAGCTGCCATTTTTTACTGTAAATTTAACAAGATATTTTTTCATAGTCTAGTCAAAGAAAATGATCAAATGTTTTTGAAATAAAATAAACAATAAAGATAAAATAAAAAGCTTTTGTCTTATCTTTTATGGATACATTAAAGTGTGTATATGACAGACAGATGATTAGAGATTCAATGACTAAGATCAGAAACATTATATTAATAATGAATATTCAGCAGAAGATCAGGAGTCTTGATTATAGCCTACCGGAGTAAATTTAAGATGAACGAATATCTGCGCATGTCTGATCATTCACGTGATTTCTGTTGACGTCAATTACGTCTGATGTCATCACGTAACGCATGCCGTACGGAAGCTGACGACGAGCTACGATACTTTCTGTTAAAAAAGTAGTATTTCACCGTAATTAAAAAAGTATTTTTATGCAATAAAACATATATTGCTAATATTACGGCGTCATGATGATCAGGTATGTTTGCTGAATGCAAAATGAAACTCTATTTGGAAACACGTGTCGTAGGCCTACATCAACAATGAAGGCCTGATGTAATGTTAGCTTGTTCCTCGTGTTCGTGTTTGGCTTGTTGGGTTTTGGTTGTCAAATGTTTTCTTTAAACTAGAATTGGAAAGGAAATCTTTTAAGTTTAAGATAAAACATTAAACATTGAATTAGTTCATTAGTGAATATAAAGCTTATATGCATCTGCTTTAACTATTATCTGGATTAAGTGGTTAGCTGTTAGCTGTTAGAAGGGTAGTAGTTTTATTTGTAGTGAATTCAAGGTTTTACCAATAGGATCAGAAGGGTAAAAAGTTTCCCCCTTAAAAACACTTACTGCCAGTTTGTAACATATTTAGAGATGGATTTAGTGACATCTGTGATCAGTGATAAAACTAAGTATGGGAGGGACACTGTCCTTTCTTACCATCTTAACTTTATTATGTGTGTTATGTGAATCAAACTCATGACTTTAGTTTTTGTACTGTGCTATTCAAGTTGAACCAAAGGAAGTTAAATAAAGTTGTTTTTTTCTGTTTCTGCAGTTGTGTCTGCTTATGTGTGTTTGCGGGGCTGATAAAAAAAGGTAAGCAGCACTTAAACTACATTTGAAAGATAAATGAATGCCACTGACTGCTGAAGTACATTTACAATTACCGTTTCGGTAACAGTCTAATAACTGTATCATTAGTTACGCATTAGTAAATAGTTCATTTATCATTTATAAAGCATTATTAGACATTAAGCATTAAGCAGTTTATAAATACAGCTAAACATGCTTTTTCCTTGATTTATAAGCATATATATATGTTTAATAAAAAAAAAATCATACTTAATTTAGAAATTAGAAATTGATCTGTAATAAAGTATTACATTATTTACAAACCAGTTATTTAGGAGTTGTCTGTGGTTTATAAGACCATTTAGAAAGTGCAAATAAATGATTAATAAACTATTTAAATGTAAATTTATATTCTACATATTATTTAGACGTATAGTAATAGTTACTCAGTGTGTTAATAAATGCATTATTAACATGTATTCCTACTGTAATTCATGATTAATTCAGTTACAAAACATTTAGTTCAGTTAACTATTTTTGTGAGCTCATCTAAAGTGAGGACTTAGTTATGCTTCGTAAAGCTTTTACAAATTAGATTTATCTTTTTCACGGCTGTTCTCTAATGTTTTAAAGTTAGTACTGATGTAGTTTTGACACTGTGGAATATTTTATTATATAATTATTGTTTTATAAAACAAAACAAATATTTGTTGTATTTTGGCACTCCTGTAATCCAGTGTTGGGACTGGTACATTTTTATTCAGCAATGTTAACACTTTACAGAAATGTATTTTTTTTATATCAGATTGCAGAGGCTTAGTTTCATTTTACTGCAGTTATGTTTTCTGGAGGTGTTCAGAACTTTTTTATTTTCTATGACATAGAAGAGGTTTATTTTTCATTTTATATCAAGTTACCAGATTTACAGTTTTTTTTTTTTTGCATCTTGAAGTAAATATTTATATGTTCTGTATCACTCTGTTGTGTTTGTTTCATTTTTCTGTGTAGAAGATAACTGAGCCTTTAAATCTCCTTTGTAAAAGCTTTACGTAAATAGTTCTCACTTTAGATGAGCTCACAAACATAGTTAACTGACCACTTTTAAATGATTTATAACTACCTGAATTTATCGTAAATTACAGTAGAAATACATGTAAAGCCTTTATTAATGCACTGAGTAACTGTTACTATATGTAATAAGTTTAAATAGTTTATTATTAATTTACTTACACTTTCTAAATGATCGTATAATATAAACCATTGACAACTCCTAAATAACTGGTTTGTAAATAATGTACATAATTCAGAAATGATAAACTGATCATTATTAAAGTATGAAAATACTATTATTAAACACATTTTAGATGTGCTTATAAATCAAGAATAAATCATTGTTGCTGTATTTATAAACTGCTTATTAATGTCTATGTTTTATAAATGATGAATCAACTATTTACTAATGCTGAACTATTGATTCATAGCATGCAGTTATTATTAAGTGTTACCAAAGTTTCTGTTGTTTCAGTGTGTCTGCAGGAAACAGTAGAGGCTGTTATTGGTGGTTCTGTTCTCCTGCCGTGTTCTTCCACTGAACATGATCTTAAACTTCAAGACATTAATGTGTTTTGGAGACACAATGGCAGCAAGATTGTGTATGATATAGTCAAGGGTGAAGATTCACTACAGTTACAGGACCCTCGTTATAAGAACAGAGCTGAAAGTTTCCCACAGGAGTATGAGAGAGGAAACTTCTCCATCAAACTCAACAATCTCACTCACACTGATGCAGGAAAATACATCTGCTACATCACACACTCATCTGAACAGAAGACTGTACAGCTGATCATCAAAGGTGTGTGAAACTAGTAGATTAGGGCATGACGTTTTTAATTTAATTAAATTAGTTTGCTTTAAAATGTAAATATTGCAAGATGTTGATCCCATATGTGAAGTTCACTAGTGATGTTTCAGTCTGAATGCTTCTGTATATAAACTATAGACGGATCTGTTATCTTTATCACTGTGAGGTAAAGTTTCCTGTTATACTGTGTTGTTGCAGGAACCATATCGACTGAACTAAAAAACCAAGGAGAAACATCATCGCCTTATCCCTGGGTTGGCATTGTGCTATTAGTTAATTTATTTGTTTGTTTAATTTGAATAGGGACAGATACAAAAAAACATAGATTAATACATAAAGAACAATCCGATGCCTGTATCACAGTGTTTTTTAGCCGTGGCTAATTCGCAACACCTGTCCCTAGAAGGGCTTTTAACAGTTAAGATAATGAACAAATGTACAGTGGATACAATAAAATGTCCAGAAACCACTCAGCACCAATAAAAGT
The DNA here is from genome assembly GCA_029959095.1 of Rhinichthys osculus. Lineage (NCBI taxonomy): Eukaryota > Metazoa > Chordata > Actinopteri > Cypriniformes > Leuciscidae > Rhinichthys > Rhinichthys osculus. The sequence continues at coordinate 27,699,175 of JARWKJ010000020.1, forward strand.
TAGAGTAAATAAACACATTCACTCAAACTCACGCAGATGCACACCTCAAATACACACGGATATACATTTCATATGACATGATCACACTGCTGCTGTTGTATGAACCAGGCTTTTGTCTGTTTTTTGAAGGTGGACAGTTTAGTTAAAGTCTTTATATTTGTAGGAAGACAGTTCCACAGATTGGCTCCTTTCACAGAAAAAAACATTTTGGGCAAAAGATGTTTTACAAAATGAAACTTTACAGTCTCCACATGTAGCAGCTCTTGTTGATCTGGAGGGTACCAGCCTGTTCACAAATTTAAAAAGGGGCTCAGGTGCAAGCCCAGTCAAACATTTAAAAAACAACTTGTCTAAGATTAACAAAATTAACAAAGTTTAAGATTTTATATTTACCTAAAATATAACAGTGATGGAATCAAATGGGCTTTTTATCTAAACATTTTAGGGCACGGTTATAAAGCCTCTCAATAGGTAGTTTGTCTGGTCTGAGACCAAACAGTAGCTGCGTTTACATGGTTCAATCGGAATGAAATCAATCCGATTGATGAATCCGAACATGGTGTTTACATGAACGTAAATAAAGTAATCGGGTTGATGTGCGCGTTTATATGTCACAAGATTCAAATCGGAATTGATTTTTTGACATGCGCACACTGCACGAATATGCCGCTGTTCGCGCATAACTATTCTCCTCTATTGGTTCTTTATTTGTTTTAAACAGCAGACTTAATATTTATCCGTCTCTGGTCGTGATTTGGAGACGATGAGCATGAACCGTTTTGCCGTGCTGCTTATATTGATCACGGAGTAAAACCCCGCGCCCAAAACCAGTCATCCATGGATGATAATCTGAAACAAGCACTGGTGGGACGTTGTCCTGCTTCACTTCACAGACGCTGAGTGAAACGAGAATTTTTTAATAACGGAACACTCATTTATATTCACTTTATTCAACAGGAAGAACAGCTCGCTCCGCGCGTCATACGTCATTACGCTATTTCAACGTCATTGCACAGGCGCAGTCCTTTTAGTTTCGGTTTTCAATCCGATCAAGTGTTTACATGTTCTCTCGATCGGATTACAAAAGGAGTAAACCACCCCTTTCAATCCGATCGAAATTTCAATCGGATCGAGCTCAATCGGATCGATTAAGGTGTTTACATGAAGGGTTTTTAGTCCGATTGAGCCGTCAATCCGATTATAAGTGTCCATGTAAACGCAGCTATTGGTGCAGTATCAACAGGTGGGACAGGATCATAGTATTCAGAAAGACATAAGCACATTCAAATGTTAGACAGCTCCTGATCATTCTGAAACAGTTCATACTGGCCTTCATTTTTCTTGAAATGTTTTTAATATGACTTTTAAAGTTTAGCTGACAATCTAAAATTACTCCTAAATATTTTTCTTGTTCTACCTGATCGATGAGTTCGCCATTCATTTTGATGTTAAGGTCATTTATTGTCCGAGTTCTTTTTATAAAAAAACACATAGATTTAGTTTTCTTCAGATTAAGTGTTAAACAGGATTTGTTAAGCCAATTAAACACTTTCTCAAGACTTTTGGTCAGTGTACTGCCGATAACAGCCGGGCTTTTGCCGGACACATAAACCACACTGTCATCGGCATACATTTGAATGCCTACTTCAGGACACACTTCAGGCAGCTCGATCACATACAGGCTGAAGAGAATAGGCCCCAGTATGGTTCCCTGAGGGATTCCGGTCTTCATTTTACATGGGGCAGATTTTACATGATCAATTACTACACATTGTTCTCGGCCCTGTAAGACCCATGATAATGCCTGGTGTGACGTGTTAAAGGATGACAATTTTTAGATAAGACTGCTATGGTTTACTGTATCGAATGCCCTCTTTAAGTCCAGGAATACTGCACCCACGATGTTTCCTCTATCAAGTGGCTGCACAATATTTTCCAGTAATGTGCAGATAGCTGATTAAGTGGAATGTTTCTGTCTGAAACCATACTGTTGAGGGTGTATATACTGATTTGTTTCTAAATATTTCTAGTATTTTTGACATTACCGGAACTAGACTTATTGGTCGATAGTTACTGACGTCTGTGGTATTCCCGGACTTAAAGATGGGTTTAACCAGTGCCTTTTTCCAAGCATCTGGAAATATTCCAGTTTTAATAGAGACATTTATAATGTGGGTCAAAGGTTGGATGATAATTTGAGCATATTTTTTTTAGGAAAGTTGCGTCTATGTTGTAGTTATCTTTGGATAAATTGGTATTCAGGTCTGAAATAGCTTTCAGTATCACTGCCTGATCCCACTTCTCTAATTTTAAAGGAATTCTCATTTGCTGATGACAATATATTTAAGTTGCTACTATTGGGCTCGCCATCTGAAAAATTAGAAGCCAAATCTTGTACGGATTTAATAAAAAAATGATTAAAAGTCAACTTGGACAGCGTCTGATATGTTTTTTTTTCCTTCAAATTTTAGTTCATATGAATTATTTGTAATTGCATTAGGTTTAGTTAGACTGTTTATTTGTTTAAACAAATAAACACACTTGACTGTGTTGTGAGACTTCATCCTAATTAGTGTTTGCTAACTCATTCTCAAATTTAATTATCCTTGCGGGGAATTATTATTATTTTTTGCCTTTTGGTCATTTTTATACTCATTTAGATGCTTTTTTGAGAGTTTTCTGGAAATTAATATCATGTTATGATCTGATAAGCCACACACCAGATTATATGTTTTTAAAACTTTTTTCGGATTATTTGAGACAGCTAAATCTATAGTTATAGTCATTGTTTATTTGCGAAAAAAGCCCTCATGCAGACATAGGGCAGTCGGACGTGACATGGTTCCAGATGCTCATGAGGTTGAAGACATTATATGAATCAGTAATAGCTGATAATAATAATAATAATAATAATAAAGCAATTGTATAGCTTAACAGCAGCAACTGCTTCAGCTTTAGCGCTAAACACAGAGTCAGTGGAGGAGGTTGATGATTGATTTTTGCTCCCACAACTTCAGAAAAAATAAGATATAATCAGAAGAGTGTGTAAAAGATTTGGTTGAATAACAGAGAACAGAATGGAAACGGATCATTTCCTGCTGATCACATTAAGCCTATAACAGTGATATTTTACAGCTGTTAGGATGGATTTTGTGGGATCATTGGTGGAAATGGCTCTACGATCTACTTAATCTTACGATGTCTTTTGGGAAACACAGACAAGATTCACAAAACAATGTTTATGTTGGTTACACTGCCCAGTCAAAATAACAGCAGAATATCACAGTTACTGACCTGCTCATAAGACATATTTTCTTTTGTTATTTATTAATTTATTTTTAGGATTGAGAGAGTTTAATGTTGTTAGTGACATTTGCACTGATAAGACGATCACCTGTTACCATGGGATCAGTATGTAGGAACATTCTCTGGACGTAAGAAAAAACTATCATGTTTTGGTAGATCATAAATATGAGATTATGACAGAAAATGTAAATTATGCAATATGCAATATGAGAATTATGAGAAGAAAGTTGAAATTATGCAACGCTATCTCACGAATTTGTACAATTTGTCTAAACCCACGTGATGGGTAGGTTTAGGGGCAGGGTCCGGGGTACGAATTCATACGAATTTGGTAACTCGTAACATATGTACGAATTAGCAAAAAAACGTTCGAATTCGTACGAGCGAGGTCGTATGAATTCGTACGAATTAGCCACCTCGTAAAATTTGTACGAATTGCTGTGAGATCGGGTTGAATTTTGACTTTATGATTGATGATTGAATTATGAAAAAATTATATGATCACATTAAAAAGTAAAAATTGACAAAGACCTAATTATGACAAAGAAGTCAAAAGTGATGCACCTCAAACCATCAGATTCATGTGCGCTGAAAAGCAGAGCGACTCGTAATTCTTGTATTGACCAGAACTTAATGTTCCTACAAAATAAGTATTTTATTTTGCAATTGCTAAAGGACCAAACGTTACGTACTCTTGCCTTAATGACTATATTTATATTTTGTACCCTTTACGATTGTCACTTTTAAGTAAAGTGCTTGTACTTGTCAGTGTATAAAGTGTGCTATAAATAACATTGCCTTATCTTTCCACTTTGTAAGTTATATTTAGTTTTTACAGTTTTCTGAAGCAAAATACACTGTTTTGTACTGTTGTGTTCTTGCCTTATGCACTGCGTTCTTATTAACAGAATGAGATCTTGAAAAGGTACATTTTTTGGTTGAAAGACAAGTGAGTCTATCAATATGTTGCTGCCTTAACAATCATGTACTGTAAACATTCATCTTGAAAATATTGTTTTATTTGCAGGAACTGCGAAGTGTTTAACATATTCTCATGTAGAAACAGAGGAAACAAGGAGTGTATTTCATTGTATTTGCATGATCTTATTATGATCAAGACCCAATAAATTGTTTTGATGAAATAATGCATCTGTCAGTTGTTTGGATATTTCTAATCATACTTTTTACTAAAACCAAATGTTTTGCATTTACACGTAATCATTTGCTGGATGCTTTTATGCTAAGTGTTAAAGCAGAAATGTGGTTTCTGGTTTAAAAAAACAACAAAAAAACAAAAAATAAACAGTAGATCAGTGGTATATAAGTGTCACGGACACACAATCGTCAGCACCAGACCTCCACACTCCGCCCACTCGTTCCGCATCCCCTGAATACTGATCACCTGCACCTGTCTTCATCACCCGCTTGCAATCTGCACTCCCTTCACCCTCACCTGAAATACACCACAGGGGCGGAGTGGGACCAAAAAAGCTACCGGTAAAATTCGTAGGCTACCGGCCCTGGTTATTTTATTTTTGTGATAAAAAATATACTAATTTCATAGAACCCTTGCAAAATTATTTAAAATAGATTAAGAAAGCCACCGCTACTGGAAACATCTATGGTTAGATTGATTTGTTTAGATCCAGTGATGTCATAGGCATACCACTTTTTCTCAGGATCGATATTGTCCCCCACCACTTTTTGAAACATTGAGGCACGGGTGTACCTAATACAAATAAATAAAACATCTCCAGTTAACTAGCAGAGCATTCATTTAGTTCGCTATTAAATAAGAGATCTAGCGCTAAAATCTGTTGTTTTTTTTAATCAAGCTGAGCGCTCGTTTTCGCTGCTATCAGTTGCATGGATACAGTTCTTGACTCGGACGCGCTCTTCAACCTATCGCCGTTGCGGAGACTCTATTCGTTACGGTGAAATCACAAAATAAAATGCACACAAACATGTCCCTGCTTGATAGACTTTTATAGACGATTGATATAGACGTTTTGATCAGAGAGAAAAAAAAAACTATACGAGTGCGGATCAGATCCCGTAACCTCTGACACTCTTGGCAAAAGATCTGCCACTAGACCATTGAAGAACTCAAACAAAATTTGCGGATCGATGGATTTATTTACGGGTTGAGCAGAGAGGCTGCACAATTTCACCAACGGGCAGCAGCCGCACACCAGGCTGCCGGATGATGTTGCTAAGAACTTGCAATTTTTAGCTATTATCAGACCGGCCCTTGCGGCCTCGAAACACTAACAGCCCACCGGGAAAAGTCCCGACTCTCCCGATTGCCACTCCGCCCCTGCACCAGTTCGATCTGGTCTTCTGCTTCGATCCTCGCCATCCTGCCTGTAACAGATAAGAGACTCGGTCATATTCCATTCATCCAGTTCGCATCCATTAATTCCATCATCATTTCAACTTATCTGCCGAGACTGTTCCTAAGTGCCATTAATTAAAAATCCAGTTTAACTTTATCTGTTTGTGTCCTTCTCATCTGTGACAGAAGACCAGACCAAAATGCACGAATCAACAGATCACGTCGAAGAGGAAGCTTCACGCCTGGTCACTGTCGCTGATGTCTTGCGAGACATACAGCGCACCATTCCACCACCCACCATCAGTCCTTCTACATCTACCTCTGTCAGTCCCATTGCCCGACCAGCGCCCTACTCTGGCGTGGAGGGGGAGTGCAGCGGTTTTCTCTTGCAATGCGAGCTTTACATGGAGATGCACGCTTCACAGTTCCCTTCAGAAAGAACTAAGGTTGCATTCATCATCTCACTTCTCACTGGACGAGCCCTTCTTTGGGCTTGGGCGTTATGGGACGCGAATGGTATTGTCACTCAATCCCTCATTAACTTCATCGGCCATTTCCGTGAAGTGTTTTTACAAGCCTCAAACTCTTGTTTATGCCTTGTTTATGCTTATGCCAAGGACAAACACTTTTCACTCTGGCAGCTTCCAGTGGATGGGATGAGTTGGCACTTATCACCGCTTTTCGCCAAATTTTAAACCATGAGATTCATTTACAGCTCGCCATTTACGATGACGTCATTGGTCTAGAAAAAATCATCCAACGTTCCATTTGAGTAGACCACGTCGCACCGCCTGCCAGCTCGATAGCCCTGCACTGCCGCCTCCTCGTCCTTCATTCTCTGCCAGTCCTTCAGCACCAGAACCCATGGAACTTAGTTCAACTCAATTATCAGCAATCGAACGAAAACGTCTTATTACCAATAATCTCTGTCTCTACTGTGGAACAGCTGGTCATCTTCTCATCACCTGTCCAGTCCGTCCCCCACAACCGGCGGTGAGTACTGTACAATTTCCTTCACATATTCCCCATATGAAATACACTCCTGTTCTGGTAACTTACCTCCAACGATCTCTTCCAGTGAAAGCGTTAATTGACTCCGGCTCCGGTGGCAATTTCATCTCACTCTCCACTCTGCAGAAACTTCAAGCCCGTGTAGCCACACTGAGTTCGTTTTGGGGAAATTATTTAACTCAAATGGGGAATATTATTCATTAGATAATGAATATGTAATCGCATACATAAACTAAATTATCCCAAATAGGGAATGGACTAAACATTACCATATATGAATAATTAACACGATTGATCGTAGTAATTATTGATATTTGGTTTGGTTAAGTCAGATTAATTGTCAGGGTCAATTTACATGTGATTCCAAATTAGTTTGTCATGCATCCTGGTTCGTCCTGCGAATCGGAGATGAAAACTTCCTTATATCACAAGATTACCTGCCTGTATACCGAGTGAATATTTTCCGCTGGCCACACGGAAGTATCTGCTCGTATACGGCACTTTCAGATGTTTACAATAGTTAACCGAGGTAGAGCGTTGGTAACATTACAGATCTTTGACATATTACAGAGACTTCAATCATGGGACAATGAGACAGATTCGATTCAAAGGATTATGGAATTTAATAACACAATACTAAGGGTTATATAGACTACTAAAAATCACGCAGGAGTAAATAATATGCATATAAAACAAACAATTAATACAGGATTGCAATATGACGTATTTAAAAAGAGACAGATAGAATGAGAGTGAGAGAGAGAGAGAGAGAGAGAGAGAGAGAGAGAGAGAGAGAGAGAGAGAGAGTGGGTGTGAGAGAGAGAGAGAGAGAGAGAGAGAGTGAAAGAGACAGAACAGTTCAAACAGTTCAACAGAGACCCAAAGGATTCCAATATTAATCGAGACACTTTAAGCAGCACTTAATTGAGATTTGTACGTTACTTGATTTAAACACGGTCCCTTTGTGTTGAGTTGTGTTACAAAGGCAGCGTGGTTGGAGTTGTCTGGCACGTCTTCCGGTAGGAGGCAGATGTTGCGATTGCTTCAGCTGCGGCCCGTATGAGAGGCGATTAATCTTAAACTTGTTTCGTTCTTGAATGAAACCGAACTATCAACTGAGGTAGATCAAAATAAAACAACTTAGATTTAAAACAAAGTAGAAAAACGACGAAGAAGGAAAACTCCGGCTGGAGTTTAGCAGGAAAGTTTAGGCATCTCTCTCTGGCGTAGGAAACTGCACAGAGGATAAGGTGGCGGTCTATTTTGAAGGAGCGAGGGACACGCCTTCCTCACGTGTTTGATCCAATCGTGTTGCAGGAAGGCGTGTCGTCAGACCTCGTGATTCACGCCTTACGGATCATGTGCATAGGGGATAAACTTGTTCGAAATACACTTCTAAACTAGTATTAATAAAAGCATGCATCATATTACATTTTGGGTTGATGATTCAATCTTCTTTGATTATTCTGATTACAACCATACCAAATTCGGCATTCCTAGGGCTTAGTGAAATGCAGATACATGATTTTCGTGATTAAAACGGATGTTAAATTGGTCACATATAACAGCTTACAGTTATACCAGTTTTGTCATCAGGGAATCATGAAAACACAACCACAAAACATTATACATTTACAAAAGGGGATTTTTGATCCCCTGTGTTCAGAGTATTTCGTGTGTGTTCATGCGTATGTATGTATGTTCAGAGTTCATTGACCGATGGTGACGGGGGGGGTGAACTCGCGACCAGTCCCGTGTGAGCGTGTGTGCTTCGAATTTGATGAGTTTAACAACGGCTACAATGGCCAATTGTCTAATCTCACAATTCTCTTCTGTATGTGTGTAAGCGAAAAACCCCAAAGGGGGATTCCACGTGTGCGCTTATCTGAATGGACAATGTTCGTCTTGTCACCTTCGGAGGGGTTCTTCCACGTGATTCTGATTCCAGTCAGTAATTCAATCAAATCCAAGCCCCATTTGCTTTGTATGGCAAATTACAACAGAGAGGCTTTTATGAGTGACTCGGTAATCTAATCAGCAGTTCCAATGACCCTTTTGTCATAGTTTCTGAATTAAAAGAATGCAAAACCAGCAGTTTAAGAAAATGGCAGATCTGACCATGGCTACATTCCCCCTTTGATGGTTCGACAGGACCCGTGGGAGTGGACCTCGTTGGACCATCACGATTGCCTTGGTCAGATGGCAGGCAAATCATGGAGGTCGAACTCTGCAGATGATGGTTAGGGCTGAGGGCTCAGCTCTATGAGATCCTCCGCGTTTGCTAGCGGGGAGTCTTCTTTCCGAGGGGTCTTACGGAACCCCACGGACATGGCTTGGGTGAGCCTGGCTGTAGAGGCTCGCATCTCGTTGACTCGTCGGTACAGGACGTAGGCAAGGCCCAAGGTTAGGGCGTGTCCGATGATCGTTGAAATGCACACGGCAGTGTCAGCGGCGGTCCATGCTTGGACGACTGGTGAGGCGTTCAGGATAGGCATTCTGGACAAGGCTTGGAGGGCGGTGTCCAGGGGAGCGATGTCGACGATCTGTGACCCCCCTTCCTGAATCCATTTCTCCAGCTCTGGGTCGAGGGTGAAGTTGCGATCCTTAAAGAAGGATGGAATCTCTAGTTCGGATTAGTATTCTTCACTAGGGAGGTGGTACAAGGCTAGGTCGTCCAGGTGGAGGATGGCTCCTCGTGGAACTTGGATCCACATGGTCTGGTTCAGCAGGTTGACACGCGTAGCGGTGTCGTGTTGGTCGTAGGTCAGTGTCGCTGACTGTACTGGGGTGTTAACGAGCCATCGGTTTCCCACAATCTCGGCTTGCGTCTCGGTGACTTGGCTGCGGGGTTTAGCATCCGCCGGGCAACGTGCGTCGCTGGCCAGATGTTGCAGGCCGCAGATCCCATCAGTGTTGTCTCTGAGGAACGGCTTGCTAGGGCAGAGATAGTGGATATCTTTGGTGCGGGTGCACATGTGCAGGTTTGGGGCTAGGTACAGCTGAGGGTCACTGTCGTGGTAGGCTACCACGTCAGGTGTCCGCACCTTAAAGTAGGTATTGCTCTGCCAAAATCCCACGTTGACAATGTCTTTGAGTCGGTAGATTCGGCTTGATTCTATGATGGGTAAGTTCAAGAGGAAGCCTACCTCTCGCTGTGCGGGGTCAACGTACAGTGGAATGGCACTGCCTAAGGAGTAGGCAAGGTGGGTTTGGATCGGGTCAATGGGTGTGGTTATGGCGGAAGCCAGCACGGTTTGTACCAGGCTTAGGGGTATCAGGTATGGCGGGATCCGACCCATAGCTAAGCTGTCTATGGAGGAGCTTACTTCTCGGAGCATGTCGGTCATTAATGCCGTGACCAACTGTGTTTGCGCAAAGTCATTTTGGAAAACTGTGAACATCTGCTTCATGGAGCTCACAGTCTGATTCAGCATGACGCTGTGAGTGTTGAGGATCGTCACGGTTCCTCTCAGTGTCTTGCCAATGGTTCGCAGGGATTCGCTCTGTGTGGTGAGTTGTTCTTTCAACTGTGGAAGCTCGGTCTGGATTTCGGCCACATGTCGTCGCACCGTGGCTATGTTCACGGCGTTGACACTGGACATGCCAATGTTGAACAGCGTGCCCACGGCTGCAGCGGCTCCGAGCAACGCTCCCAGGAACCGTTTGGAACGTTTGTTGTGTCCTCCCAATTCCGCTTGGGTGACGGTCATCTTCTCGAGTTGGCTCAGCATGTGCTCGACATCGGCTTCGGCGTGGTTGAGGGCGGCTTCTGTCCACCGCGCACCTGCCCAACTGTACTGTGCCACCGAGCTTGGGTAGTGCGCCCGGTAGACATTTCGGGGGTCCAGTCGCACATACACCTTCTGTGTGTGCGTTCGGCAGTTAGTGATCAGGAGTCCTGGTTGGTCCCTCAACACGATGCCCGAGGCCGGTCCTGGTGAGATGACGTCGGCTGGCGGCTGGCCCCTGGTCGGCTGAAGGCACATGAGGACAATCAACAGCAGCATCCTATTACAGGCAAGAGAGGGAGAGGTATGGAGGAGCAGGGGAGAGAGAAAGGCACAGGTCAGCGAGGTTTGTCCCGGGTTGTGTGGGACAGTCTTTCGCTGCGATGACAGCGGTTGAGTTTTAGCTTGCATTGGCCCCTCCCTGTCTGTCCCTGCTAGTGGCCACATGTCTTTTGATCTGATTGCGGTGGACCCATTTGAGAACTGGTTCTCTCTGTCCCCGTTTTAGCTGGATTTGGTATGCAACGGGGGAGAGTTTGTTCACAATCTCGTGAGGTCCTGTCCAGTGGGGCAGGAGCTTCTTTGACAGCCCCCGTGGTGGCGGGGAGAAGATGTAATACAGGACTTTGTCGCCCACATTGAACTCGTGGTGAGATGCCTTTTGGTCATAGTATGCTTTCTGGCCTTCAGCGCTGCTTTTCAGGTGTTGCTGGGCGAAAGCGAAAGTTGTTTTCAGGTGTTTGTGGAGCTCGTCCAGGTACTGGAACGTGGTGTAGGCGGTGACGAGGTTGTGGTCTCCTGGTTGGTACAACAGGTGTAATGGCAGAGTCATCTGCCGCCCGGTCATTAGTTCGAATGGGGACACCCGTGTTGATTCCTGCGGTGTGGCTCGGAGGGCCATCAGCACAAGGGGGAGTTTCACATCCCAGTCTTTTTGGTTTGTCGATACATACTTCCTTAGCATGTGGACCACCGTCTGATTGGACCTCTCGACTTGCCCAGATGATCTCGGATTTTGACTGATGTGTAGTCTAGCTTGTACCCCTAGAAATTTCCAGATCTTTTGCATGATCTCGGCAGTGAAGTGGGTACCTCTGTCTGAGTTGACTCTTAGTGGCAATCCGAACCGGGAGAAGATGTGGTTCATCAGGAGGTATGCCGTTGTTTGGGCAGTGTCGTTAGGTGCTGGCAGACACTCTACCCACTTGGTAAACTGACACACCACCGTGAGAAAGTACTTGTTGCCTCTTGTCGACCTGGGCAGGGGTCCTACCCAGTCGATTTGGAGGTCTGACCATGGGAACGTGATTCCTCTGCGTTGCAGTGGGGCTCTGTGATTTGGGTTTGCTGGTTGGAATTGACAGCAGACCAAACATTCTCTCACATACTCTGCCACATCTTGCTGCATGCCTGGCCAGCATGCCACCTGTCTGAGTGTGTCATACGTGGCTCTGGTACCGTGGTGTCCAGCATAGGGTGTGTTGTGGGCGTGCATTAGCATCACCCCCCTTTGGCACAGTGGCACCACGAGCCTAGGCGGTGTGGTGCCATCGGGGTCAAACCATAGAATGTCGTCCCTCACACGCAGCATATGTCTGGAGTTGTGTAGATGTCTGAGGTATGAGTCGTCCGCTAAGGCTGTAGGTGAGATAGGGTGGCAGGCGGGGTTAGATAGGTGGTCAAGAATTGTCTTTATAGCAGTGTCTGTGGCTTGCATATCCGCAATATCGTTGTTAGAAATTTGCGGTGTTAGCGATAGCGGCTGTGAAGCTGGTGCTGTCGCAGGCAAGGGCCGTTTGCTGCGGGTTAGTACCGCCACATCGGGTGTTGGTGTGGGGTTTGGGGAAGACCACGGCTCACCGTGGAGGGCGCCCGCTTTGGCAAGGGCGTCAGTGTGGTCATTAAAGTCTTTGTCTAAGCCTGGCAGTTTTGAATGTCCCTTTACCTTCTTCCAGTACACGGTGACATCGTGTGTTGTTGTGATGTTATCACATTCCTGGAACAGGTGTTGGTGTTTGACAGGCTTGTTGTTTGCTGTTTTGAAACCATTTTGTTTCCAGATCGGGAGATGGCACACAAAACTGAGTCTGGCATAGTTAGAGTCTGTGCAGATGAGAAGTTCACTGACGTTATGGGCTGATGCGATTTGCAGAGTTATGAGAATGGCTGCCACCTCTGCATACTGGGATGACTGGGGGCCCAGTTTGAAGCGTTGTGGTGGGCGTGGGTGGTTGTCAACCCACAGTACCCCTGCACCTGCCTTTAGGATGCCCTCGTGGTTGTAGGAACATCCGTCGACGTAAGCTGTGGGCATGCCTTCGCACGCATTCTTGTCAAAGTACCTGTGACAGGTCAGTTGTGGCTGTTGGGGCTCTGGTGTGTCTAGCATCGCAGCAGGTGAGTCGTCGGAGCAGTTCTGACATGCAGCCAGGCCGTTTCCCAATGCCGACTTGTGATTCTGTGCATATCGTGCCTCGACATCTCGTCCTTGTAGAGCCATTAACCACGTGGCTATGCGTGCATTGGTGACCACGCCGTTTCGGATGCGTTGGCTGTTGAGGTACATCACAGGCTGGTGGCAAGTGTCAATGATAACTTTCTGTGCTCCAATGTAGTTGGAGAAACGCTGTATGGCCCATACTGTACAGAGCAAAGCTTTTTCACAGTCTGAGAATTTACACTCTGGAGGGAGAAGCGTCTTGCTGGCATATGCGACCACCTTTTTGTCTTGATCGTGCATTTGGTATAGGCCCGCACTGAGACATTGGTCAGAAAATCCTGCTTCCAGGTAGAATTCCTTTTGAGGATCGGGGTAAGCGAGACAAGGGGCTGAGCATAAATGTCTTTTTAGTGCCGCCATGGCGTGTTCTTGAGCGTCTGACCAGACGAAAGGGCAGTCCTTTTTCAGCAGCACTGTGAGGGGCCTGGCGATGTCCGAATAGTTTTCGATGAACTGTCGGGAGTAGTTGCATACCCCTAGAAAGCTTCGCAGTTCAGAGACATTAGTGGGCGGCTTGATGTTTTGAATGGCGTGGATACGGTTTGATTGTGGTTCGATGCCATGGGATCCGACGAGAAGGCCCACGTAGTTGACCTTGGTGCGGCACCACTGACCTTTGTGGAGAGCTATTTTGGCGCCGGCAGCGGATAATTGGTTCAAAACATAGTCTATTTCTTTCAGGTGGTCTGCCACCGTCGTGCTCTTCATGAGAACATCGTCCACGTAAATCAGGTTACCTCTCATCCTGGCGTCAGGGCAGGCTTTGTTCAGGAAGATGTTGAACTCAGCTGGTGAGTTGGCATACCCGAACGGGCATCTGTTGAAGGTGAACTGTCGGTTGCCAAATGTGAATGCCAGCTTGTGTTGGTCTTCTGGGTGCACTGGAATGGTCCAGAATCCAGAGGCCACATCGAGTGTAGAGAAGATGGTGGCTCCTCTGATTCGGGGTATTTCCTGTTCGAGTTGGGTCATGGGCCATCGTGATAACGGCACCTGTTGATTCAACTTTCGATAGTCAATGGTGGGCCGCCATTTCCCATTCGGTTTGAGAACGGGCCAGATGGGGGCAGAGTAGGTGCTGTTACATGGACGGATGACACCTTTCTCAAGCATGGATTCGATGATTTCCTGCACTGGTTCGTGCGAGGCGATGGGAATTTTGTACTGCTTGACGAAAGTAAGAGGAGCCTCGGGATGCGTGGGGATGCGCACCGTGTGGAGGTTGGTAAGGCCACAGTCTAAAGAGTCTTTGGCAAAGGATTCTTTGAACTTGTAAAGGACTTGTCTTAGCCTTTGGCGGTCTGTGTCATTCTGAAGCGCGTCAGCCTCTTGTAGAATTTGCTGCACTTGAGATTCAAAACCTTGATATGGCTCCTCTGACGATGTGTCATCAGTCGGGTTGATCTTTGAAGGCATAGCAGGTGCATTAGTCTCACTGACAGGCTGGTGGGAGACTGTGTACACTGCGAGGTGTTGGTCCTCTGTAAGCTCAGTTCTGCACACTTGGTCTTTGGCCACTGACATGACAGATGTGATGGCAATGAGTTGGAAGGGCAGCGTGAGCACTGTGTTGTCTGTGGGTCCTTCAGGTATCAGTGCAGGTGGAAGGGGGCCGATGACCGGTAATACAAGTTCAAAGTCATGAAAGTCATGGCTCACTAGCCATCCTAGCCTGTAGGCTCTGGGAATGCTGATGTCCCTTGCTGTGCAGTTGTTGAACAGAATGTAGACTATCCGAGATGACACTTCCGTGAGGGGTGTGGCTTCGAGTGTGAGTCCGAGGTCTCCACATTCAGGTGAAGGTTGGAAGAAACCTAGCGTGTGGTTCAATGTTTGGTTCCGTCGTATGTTGAGGCGTACAGCGACCCCTTTGGTGTAGGCTGGTACTACTGTTGCTTGTTCGTTGATTAGGGTGCAGACTTCAGGGATGGTCTGTCCCGACAGTAGATTGCCATGATTGCTGGGAACAGGTGGCTGTATAGTCAATGGGGCCCATACCACTTCATTCAACATGTCCACATGAGCTTTGAGGCGAATCAGAACGTCTGCTCCAATGTAGACATCGTGGGCTGGATCCGGAAGGATCAGGAAGTAATGAGTCAGACACCGGTGATTCCACTTTAATTGCAAAGCACAGATCCCTTTGGCAGATATCATGGAGGATGGATTTGCGTTGAGAGGGAAGCGTGTGCGTTTGCTGGTATAGGGCAGGTCCGGTGTGTTGTCAATGATTGCATTGAATAGTGAGAAGCTTATGGCAGATTGGTCAGACCAAATCGCCAGAACAATGTCTGTTGTGGTTACCTCCTGCAGCTGCAGGTCGGTCCTGACCTGAGGGCAGTAGGTATCAGGGCCTTGGCTGGTTTTGAAAGTGCAGAGTAGCGAACTTGACCCTTGATCAGCTGTTGTGGCTGGGTCGCCATGTCTGGCTGAGGGAATTCCCGTGAACTCTGTGACCTGACAGTCTGGCTCAGCAGATTTGTTTGGCGAAAGGGGGAGGGGTTCACGCACTTGAGCCCACACTTGCAGGTGTTTGAAGTCCAGTAACGGCTCGAATCGATCCAGCAGGTCTTTGCCTATTAGGGATGGATAAATGTTCATTGGTGAAACATAGACTGGATGTACTAAACTCATCGGGCCGATTGCCAGGTGAATGGGGGCCACGTTTCTCAGCTGGATGTCGTTTTGGCTGTACGACTGCACATTCAGCTCACAGGTGTGGAAGTTAAGAGTTCGATTCTGTCCTTGAGCTTCAAATTTGAGTTTTTCAAAAAGTTCAGCTGATATGAGTGTGAGATCCGAGCCCGTGTCCACGAGCGCTTCGAGTCTCACCTCCTTTTCCAAAGTGATGGTTAGGTAGAGTTTGCGTGCCACACCTCTCTTGGTGTGAAAATCAGATTTCCCAGAAGTTTTGGTGTGGGGTCTGTTGTGTTGATCGATAGACAGTGTGGTTGTGTTAGGTGTGGCTCGCTGTGAGTGCAGATCACCAAGACAGCACTGTCTGGTACCTTTAGGTGAGCGCTGCTACCGTCTTGTTCAGGAAGTGCAGTGTTTTGTTCAAGAAGTGCAGTGTTTTGTTCAAGAAGTGCAGTTGGCAGCCGGAGTGAACGAGGGGTGTTGTCAGTTGGTGATGCAACATTGAGTTCACTAGTCTGTGACTGACAAGCCGTGTTCTGGGCTGTCAGTTGGAGGGAGTGAGTGGTGCTGTCACTGGGTGATGTGACAGCAAGTTCCATAGTCTGTGGTTTGACAGTGTCTGTGGGGCCGTCATTGGGAGAAGCGTTGGGAGTGGAGTTGGCTTCAGGCCTCAGGTTTAGTCATGCGGTGTCTGGCTTGTCCTTGTCTTTCTTGTGAGGTTTCTTTTGAAGAAACTCCCTCAGCATGCTCAGAAGTTCTGCAGCGTCAGACGCGGCGGCATTGTCTCTGTTGGATTTGAGTTCCAACTTCAGTTTACCAATGTCATTTTGAGAGGGGTCTTTCAGCCGGTTCTCTGGGCTTGTTGTCCGGGGAGATGGAGGTTGGTTCCTTCTGGGTTGCCGGCCGGTTTCCCAGGTGCCCCCTCCCCTTTGGTTGTGGGAGGTGCGAGGCCGGTCCCAGAATTCCCCAGTGCGGCTGTTCTGCTGCCTGGGGCGGGCACCCCCACGACCGCGCTGACCTCTGCTGGGTTGGAATGGTCGTGTCTCTCTGTTGGCAGGCTTGTAACTGTGGTGCTGTGCGCCCTCTAGGGACAGCTCTGGACGGTGCTCAGAGACAGGGCAGATTGTGGGGTTTCTCACAGTCTTTTCAGAGATAGTCTTTTGTTTGGTGTAAGCTTTGTGAGCCAAGTCACGCAGTTGTTGGATTGACATAGTCCGTGGCTCAGCTAAAACCCCGAGGTGGTGCGATAGGGTCGGATGGAGATTCCGCAGGAACAAAGTTTTGAAGTTACAGTCTTCCTCCATCCCAGACTCATTGCGAGGTCCGAAGTAGGCTTGTCGGAGGCGGCCGTAGTAAGCTTGTGGGGTTTCTAGTCGGGCCTGCTTGAGGTCCATTGCGGTTACGAATCCGCTCTCAGAGTCTGGGTCGGAGAATTCACGGATCAGAGCTTGTCGCAGCTGCTGGTAGTCCGTTTTGACGATCTCAGGTTGCCTGTCTAGAAAACTCCGCACGTCACGGCTTGAAGTAATCCTGAGAAGATACAACTTATCCTGATTAGTGACGTTGGCCATAGTTTGTAGGTGAAAGTGAATGTCTTGTAAGTAAGAGTGAACATCGTGGCCTCCTGCTGGATTGGGAGTGAAGGTCGGGATGTTTCTAGCCAGCTTGTCCAGTTCTTTATGGGCCGTGTGGTGACCGATGCCCTGACCCCGCCCCTCTTCAGTTGGTGGGGGTACGTAGCGGCTGGCTAGTGATGTCTTTAGCAATGGGCTTTCGCCCCCCTTTTCAGGTCTGGGTTTTTGGCTGAAAAGTGCAGGCTCGCTGGTGAGGGGAAACGGAGTGATGGGTATTTCCCCCTCCAGGTCGCCTTGTAATTTGTAAGAGTGTTTGAGTTCTTTATGGACCAAGTCCAGTTCATACTTTAGATCATGTCTCTGTTGGGCAAGCTCGGTAATTTCAGTTCGAGCTGCGTGCAAATGTTTCTCACAGGCCTTGGCTCTGGCCTCTTTGTCTTGTATTTTACTCTCTGCTCTTTCTAGAAGGGCCTCGGCGCGCTGCAGTCTGTCCTGGAGCTCCTCCGTGGTGTGTTTCTCCGACTGCATCCTCCTGTCTGTGTCCGTGCGCAGATCCTCCAGGGCCTTTTGCAGTCTTTCCACTTCCTCTTGTAGTTCTGGGGGCATTTCGTCCTTGTCTTTCTCCTCCAGAAGTAGCTGATCCAGACGCTCCTGTGTGTGGTCCTTTTGTTTGCGGGCCTCCTCCAGTTGAGTCTTTAGTCCTGCGATTTCCTTTGCCAGACTGGCGTTGTCCTCCTCCGCAGAGCATGCCTGTGCCACTAAGTTGTGAGCTAGACGTCCAATGATCCGACTCCATTCCTTTGAGCTGTAGGTCTGCGTTGGGTCGTTGGCCATTATCTGGTCCACCTCGGTGTCCAGTTCCTGCCGGGTCGGCGATTTCGGGTCGCCAGAGTCCTTGGGCAGACAGCCGGTTGTCATGGCTCGTAACCAAGCATCCAGATTGCTCCAATGGTCCGCGGGACTGGAAGCGCGTGACATTCTGACTCCCTGAGGGCGAGAGAAACACAACGCACACACAAAGGGCCGCTGCTAGCTTGTTTTGAGGCTAACGAGCTGTAGTACAGCCGTGCCGTTTATAGAAATGTGCCTAACTGTCGTAGACAATTTTATGCGGGTCAACGTGGGACCCGAAGTACTGCTCTGTTGTCACTATTATTTAGCTTCCTTGGGGGTCTCTTGGTGAACTGAAAGAAACAAAACACAAAAGACCAAAACAAAGCAAGGAAGAGAGGAGCGAGAGGGGAAACAAACACAAATATTGCAGTGGCAATAACACCTAAGTGAATTGACCTGCGCTGTAGTGTAGCCGCTAATAACTCAGAGGGTGTGTCTTAGGGAGAAAGAGGCAACCCTCCGCTCAGAAAATATATCTGGGGAAATACCTAATGTTCTGTGGCTTCTGCTAAGTGGCAGGGTTTTTATCAAAATCCAGTCTTACCTGGGGTGAATTGAGGTCAAACCCAGCCGGCCTCAATGAGCGTGGTCAACTCCCCGGCGCCACCGAACACCCGACCGCCGTGACTCCGGACTCTCTGTTGCTCTGTCACGGTTACGCCCACTCAAACAGCACGTGACTGTAAGCACAACCTGGTATTCTCCGAGGTGTCAGCCGGCCGACCGCACTGCAAAAGTGGGTGGTGCACAGAACCCCGCCAGCAATGCTGACGTAGACAGTGGCGCATGCACCGGTCCCTGCAATTGACTTGTGCGTCGGCTTTAGTGGTTGAGCCTTTGGAGCACCAGGTTGCTGATGTCGCGTTACTGCGTGCCGCAACCAATGGCAGGGACAGCAGACCCCGAGAGCCACCGCACGGTCAGCGTCAGTGACGCCAGTCAGCAGACCCGCCCACAGAGGACAACAGGGGCTCCCACAATCCACCACAGGTGCTGAGACTTTAACCTGTACACATGCACACGGAAAGAACAAGGGAGCTTAAAGTAAATTAAGATTTTCCTGCTTACGGCAAATTTAACTCACTTTAAACAACAACAAAAAAAAACAATTATTATTATTACTTCCTTTTTATACTCAAAGTAATTCAAGTAGGAGTAAACGGAAACTACAATAGACCTGAAAAGGGGTAAGGTAGTAACACAATAGCTCTGAAGAAACTTAATTTATCCTGGAAAGGAAAAACCAAATTAAGAGATGAAGGCTTTTGCCAACTGAGGATAGCACAGAAAGTAATTAGTAATAATTAGTTATTGAAAATATCCTAACCCGTTTGGAAGTTATCAATAACTTAATGCAGGTGGAGGTCAGGAAGGGGAGCGGTGAGCCGCGGTAGTGGGTCTTGGAGCCTCAAGGGGGCGCACTTTCTTCCTGTGGTTCACCTTGACTGTTTGGTACAATTTAAAGTTAATTCAAATAGTTTTAAACTCCAATCAAAAATAAGCCTGGGGGAGATTGACAGAATTAGAATGATTTCTTATAATAATCACAACAACCCTGTTGTTGTTAGCAATGATTATAAAATACTCATCCGGAAAACATAAGTGAAAATGATTTCATACAAAGTTCAGTGGAAGGCTGATAGCTGACTTGAGAAGGTTGTCTGCCACTAGATGGCGTCCTGCTTTTCAGGGGGCTGTCAACTGACTGAACTGAGAAAAATTTATAGTGGAAATTTTAATTCAAAAAAAAAAATTTAATTAAAAATTAATTTTATCAAAATTAAATCCAGATATATTGGGGAGGAGATCAAAAGTTTTGTAAAGGAATCAGAATGGCTTCTGATAATAAATCACCACCTCACTAAAGTTATTAGTAGCGATTATAAAAATAAAACAAAACAGAACAGAGTCATCGAGACAGAGAGAAATGGGAGCAGGGTAGAGCAGAAATTAATTGAGCAGAAGGATGATAGCTGACCTGGAGGGGTGCCACCGCTAGGGTGTCTGCCTCCAAATTAACTGTCAGTGATTTGAACTGAGAAAAATTTATAGCTTAAACTCTAATTCACTTCTGTGAATTGAACTTAAAATAAAATGTCTCAGTCCAAAACAGGAGGATTGTTTTACGAACTAGCAAGCTGTAAATGCAAATATGTATTCAGGCAGCTTATTCGACAATAATCGCGGTGAATTTGGAGGAAATACACGAGGAGGGACAGCGAGTATGGGAAGCAGATGGGTAGCAGGTCTTTCCCTGCTATTGCCACGCGGTGGCAGTGTCGCGCTCACGCGGCCCAAACTCACAAGTGTGGTACTTTGAAACTGATAGCGCTTGTGAACCTGGATAAGGAACAGAGAAGTTTTCATGCGCACAGATTTAAACACGAACCAAGTATACACACATTTTACAAATATACTTTTCGCAGATCACGGCGGATCTCAATGTCTTTTTAGACACGGAACAGGCATACGAACATTTCCTAGTATATTCTTTGTAGATCACGGATCTCTTTGTGCTTGGTTTGCACAGAAAATGGGATTTTCTAACCGGTTTAGCTAGCTTTACGCCAGCGTTTTTTTGAAAACCCGAAGTTATTCGTTGCTAACGAATTTAAAGATCTTTTACTGCATGGGAGATTCTCGTCCCAACAGTTAAACCATATATACCGGTAATGTGCCTGTTTTTGAAGTTTTCTTCGTTCAAAACAGGGCTTCGGACAGTGTTAAAATGTCACAGCTAGGCAAAGAGAGAACAAAGAGTTTCCTTTTCTCTCAGCTGGGCCGTGCAGTATACTGTCTGTGGCTGCAGTTTTTCACTCACATCCAGTCGAGCTAAAAAGATGCCCTCAGGCTTATTTTCAGCCAGATGCTGGTGTGTTACTGAAAGGCTTCTGCCTTGCTCAGTTTTCGAGTCGACTTAATTACACAATGCAAACGCGCGTAAACAATATTAAATTCCCAAAACACACATGAACATGAATCTGAATATTGATCCCACCGTGAAGTTTGTAAATGCCCGCATTCTCCACCATAATATATGTAGCCACACTGAGTTCGTTTTGGGGAAATTATTTAACTCAAATGGGGAATATTATTCATTAGATAATGAATATGTAATCGCATACATAAACTAAATTATCCCAAATAGGGAATGGACTAAACATTACCATATATGAATAATTAACACGATTGATCGTAGTAATTATTGATATTTGGTTTGGTTAAGTCAGATTAATTGTCAGGGTCAATTTACATGTGATTCCAAATTAGTTTGTCATGCATCCTGGTTCGTCCTGCGAATCGGAGATGAAAACTTCCTTATATCACAAGATTACCTGCCTGTATACCGAGTGAATATTTTCCGCTGGCCACACGGAAGTATCTGCTCGTATACGGCACTTTCAGATGTTTACAATAGTTAACCGAGATAGAGCTTTGGTAACATTACAGATCTTTGACATATTACAGAGACTTCAATCATGGGACAATGAGACAGATTCGATTCAAAGGATTATGGAATTTAATAACACAATACTAAGGGTTATATAGACTACTAAAAATCACGCAGGAGTAAATAATATGCATATAAAACAAACAATTAATACAGGATTGCAATATGACGTATTTAAAAAGAGACAGATAGAATGAGAGTGAGAGAGAGAGAGAGAGAGAGAGAGAGAGTGGGTGTGAGAGAGAGAGAGATAGAGAGAGAGAGAGAGTGAAAGAGACAGAACAGTTCAAACAGTTCAACAGAGACCCAAAGGATTCCAATATTAATCGAGACACTTTAAGCAGCACTTAATTGAGATTTGTACGTTACTTGATTTAAACACGGTCCCTTTGTGTTGAGTTGTGTTACAAAGGCAGCGTGGTTGGAGTTGTCTGGCACGTCTTCCGGTAGGAGGCAGAAGTTGCGATTGCTTCAGCTGCGGCCCGTATGAGAGGCAATTAATCTTAAACTTGTTTCGTTCTTGAATGAAACCGAACTATCAACTGAGGTAGATCAAAATAAAACAACTTAGATTTAAAACAAAGTAGAAAAACGACGAAGAAGGAAAACTCCGGCTGGAGTTTAGCAGGAAAGTTTAGGCATCTCTCTCTGGCGTAGGAAACTGCACAGAGGATAAGGTGGCGGTCTATTTTGAAGGAGCGAGGGACACGCCTTCCTCACGTGTTTGATCCAATCGTGTTGCAGGAAGGCGTGTCGTCAGACCTCGTGATTCACGCCTTACGGATCATGTGCATAGGGGATAAACTTGTTCGAAATACACTTCTAAACTAGTATTAATAAAAGCATGCATCATATTACATTTTGGGTTGATGATTCAATCTTCTTTGATTATTCTGATTACAACCATACCAAATTCGGCATTCCTAGGGCTTAGTGAAATGCAGATACATGATTTTCGTGATTAAAACGGATGTTAAATTGGTCACATATCATAACAGCTTACAGTTATACCAGTTTTGTCATCAGGGAATCATGAAAACACAACCACAAAACATTATACATTTACAAAAGGGGATTTTTGATCCCCTGTGTTCAGAGTATTTCGTGTGTGTTCATGCGTATGTATTTATGTTCAGAGTTCATTGACCGATGGTGACGGGGGGGGTGAACTCGCGACCAGTCCCGTGTGAGCGTGTGTGCTTCGAATTTGATGAGTTTAACAACGGCTACAATGGCCAGTTGTCTAATCTCACAATTCTCTTCTGTATGTGTGTAAGCGAAAAACCCCAAAGGGGGATTCCACGTGTGCGCTTATCTGAATGGACAATGTTCGTCTTGTCACCTTCGGAGGGGTTCTTCCACGTGATTCTGATTCCAGTCAGTAATTCAATCAAATCCAAGCCCCATTTGCTTTGTATGGCAAATTACAACAGAGAGGCTTTTATGAGTGACTCGGTAATCTAATCAGCAGTTCCAATGACCCTTTTGTCATAGTTTCTGAATTAAAAGAATGCAAAACCAGCAGTTTAAGAAAATGGCAGATCTGACCATGGCTACACCCGCAAAAAAACATTCCTCAGACTCTACAAATCCAGTCTATCCTGGGAAAACCGCTCGGTCGTGGGCCAATCCGGCACTGCAGTCCCATCATCACTCTGAAAATTGGCTGTCTTCATGAAGAGGAACTGTCATTTCTGGTGCTGGTCGGCTCTAAAGCGGATATCATTCCGGGACGCCCATGGCTGGAACTCCACTCGCCTAATATCTGTTGGACATTGGGTGAGATATGTCAATGAGGAAGAGACTGCTTTTCACACTGTTTATATTCTGTCAAGAAAATTCATCGCTCCCCATCAACTCCGGTCCATGAAGTCACAATCTGCTCCACCTCAGTCGAGAGTCCAGCCACCAGTGAAACAACACGAGATACCCGCCACCTATCAGGCGTTCCAGGATGTCTTCAATAAACAACTGGCAACAAAACGTCCTCCACATCGGCCATGGGACTGTGCGATCGACCTGCTGCCTGGGGCTGTTCTACCGCGCAGTAAGATCTACTCGTTGTCCATCCCAGAACAGAAAGCCATGGAGGAGTACATCGAGGAGGCTCTTCATCAAGACTACATCCGTCCATCTACGTCCCCTGCCGCTTCCAGTTTCTTTTTCGTCGGTATGTAGGACAGAGGCTTGCGCCCCTGTATAGACTACCGAACCCTCAATAACTCCACAGTCAAGTACCGGTATCCCCTTCCTCTGGTCCCAGCCGCTCTGGAACAACTACATGGTGCTAGGATATTTACTTAACTGGACCTGCATAGTGCCTACAATTTGGTGCGAATCCGGAAGGGAGACGAGTGGAAGACAGCATTCATCAACCCTGCTGGCCACTATGAGTACAAGGTCATGCCCTTCGGATTGTCCAACGCTCCCGCCATCTTCCAGGGCTTCATGAATGAGATTTCAGGGACTTCCTTCAACGGTTTGTCATCATTTATATAGATGATATCCTCCTATATTCTTCCAGTTTATCCAAGCACCACCACCATGTCAATCAAGTCCTCCAACGTCTGCGCGATCATCAACTCTTCCTGAAGCTGGAAAAATGTGAGTTTTTCACAGACACACAATCGTCAGCACCAGACCTCCACACTCCACCCACTCGTTCCGCGTCCCCTAAATACTGATCACCTGCACCTGTCTTCATCACCTGCTTGCAATCTGCACTCACTTCATCCTCACCTTAAATACACCACCAGTTCCCTCAGTTCAACGTCTGGTCTCGTCGATACGCCATCGACTTCCTGACTCTCTGCATTAAAGACGATCCCCAAGTCTTCAATCAACTTTACCTGCTTCGAATACTTACCTGCTCTCCTGAGATCCCGATCTGCTTTCCGGTCCATCTGTCTGCCATCTTCTGCTTCGATCCTCGCCATCCTGCCTGTAACAGATAAGAGACCCGGTCATATTCCATTCATCCAGTTCACATCCATTAATTCCATTCATTTCAACTTACCTGCCGTGACTGTTCCTAAGTGCCATTAAAAAATATCCTGTTGAACTTCACCTGTTTGTGTCCTTCTGATCTGTGACAATAAGTTTAATTTAGTTCACACATTTAGATAAAATTCAGGGTGCTTTTCAATACTCAGATTGATGTTTCCTCATTCCTACGTCCTCCAACCTGTGACCTGGAAACCGATCGTACTCGGCCATCTCGAAGAAAATCTCTGTTCCCTTATTGCACGGCGAGGGATGAGGAGCGATGAAGCTTCCTGAGGAATCACGAGTGAGGATACACAGGTGTTCCTGAGGAATCATGAGTGAGGATACACAGGTGTTCCTGAGTAATCATGAGTAAGGATACACAGATGTTCCTGAGGAATCATGAGTGAGGATACACAGGTGTTCCTGAGGAATCATGAGTGAGGATACACAGGTGTTCCTGAGGAATCACGAGTGAGGATACACGGGTGTTCCTGAGGAATCATGAGTGAGGATACACGGGTGTTCCTGAGGAATCATGAGTGAGGATACACAGGTGTTCCTGAGGAATCATGAGTGAGGATACACAGGTGTTCCTGAGGAATCATGAGTGAGGATACACGGGTGTTCCTGAGGAATCATGAGTGAGGATACACGGGTGTTCCTGAGGAATCATGAGTGAGGATACACAGGTGTTCCTGAGGAATCATGAGTGAGGATACACAGGTGTTCCTGAGGAATCATGAGTGAGGATACACAGGTGTTCCTGAGGAATCATGAGTGAGGATACACAGGTGTTCCTGAGGAATCATGAGTGAGGATACACAGGTTTTTCCTTCCATCGCATCTTAAGTGAGTGGAGCTGAGACGCAAGGGCTCACTAATAAGAAATGAGAAGCACCCACAGTATGTGAACGCCACTGTCTCCTCATCACAACTAACCTGATGTGTGGTGTGTTTTGGGCAGTGCACTGGGACTCTTTGAGGGACCAATGAGGGTTTGAATGTCCTCTAAGAGCTCCAGCTGTATCTCAGCACCAGAACATCACAATAAACACATGGGATTGGTCTTTTGTGTATGACAAACATCCTGATGCTCAGAGTTTCCACATCAACACCACTCCTTACTAGTCAATGTAACATTAGATACTGGCATCAGGTCACAGCTCAGCAAACTATAATGAAGAACAATCAAACTGAATACCTCTGTGTATTTCACCCTGAATAACATTTATACAATAAAGCAAACCACTTTTTTGCCTGTTCTGTCTCAATATTTTATCAAACATTTTTATTTTTTTTACATTTGCATAAATATGTCTGTCAGTTTCTCTGTAGATCAGAATGAGGATGTAACTGGTAATAATAAACAAAACCAAGACATGACGGTGTAAATGGGACACACTGTACCTGCGCACTGTCACACACACATCTAGTCTGACAACAATCCTGAATCTCTCTGAATCATTCCTCCCGTCAGAGAATACAGTCTCTTATTGTACAGTCTTACTTTTGAGCCCATTTGAAAAGCAAATTCATGAAAAGGTCAGGCTGTATTTCCGTTTTCAATTCTCTCTCGTTTATTGTTCTCTGTATGTTACGATCAGGATGTCACTGGAAGTTCTGCAATCTTGTCCTGCTGTTACAGAGATCATAAACTAAACTCAAGATTAATAATAATACATTTTATTTTAAATACACTTTATATTTAAGCAAAATCCCAAAGTGCTAAAATCTGTGCTAAACAATGTGTGTGATGAGGGAGACCTACTCAATCCTGAGTGAGACAGGAAGCCAGTGATTTTAGGATGGGGGAGATATGGTCGTATTTGCGCACTCTCATCAGGATCCAGCCCTGTTCTTTATTAAGTCTCAATGGCAGAGGGAAGATAAGACATCATTCAGAGGAATGTTTTAAGTGAAACAGGTGGAACAGCAAAGACTGTTAATGACGTCCAGAATGTCCTTCACTAACAGTGAAACAGGACAATAATATCAACCCAGAATAACAACAAAACAAATCATTGTGTACTTTTTGCCTTTTCTGCCTTTTATCAAACTTGTTTATTTTTTATTACATTTGCATAAATAAAGTAAATAAAGTTTCTCTGTAGATCAGAATGAGGATGTAACTGGTGATAATAAACAAAACCAAGACATGACGGTGTATATGGGACACACTGTACTCACACTCACTCACTCACTCACTCACTCACTCACTCACACACACATCTAGTCTGACAACAATCCTGAATCTCTCTGAATCATTCCTCCCGTCAGAGAATACAGTCTCTTCTACAGTCTGTCAGGATGAAAACAAGAGAGAGGAACTATGAGGCAGGTCTTGAGACCATTTGAAAGGCAAATTCGTGAAAAATCCAGGCTGTATTTCCCTGTTGTTTTCAATTCTCTCTCTTTCATTTTTCTCTCTAGGTCAGAATGTGGATGTCACTGGAAGTTTTGCAAAGTTTCAGTTTCTGTCATTTCAGTGTGTCTGCAGGAACAGTAGAGGTTGTTATTGGTGGTTCTGTTCTCCTGCAGTATTCTTCCACTGAACACGATCTTAAACCTCAAGACACTGATGTGCATTGGAGACTCAATAATGACAAAATTGTGTATAGTATAGAATAAATATTTAGTGTCAGGACCCAGAGTACAAGAACAGAGCTGAAACTTTTCGTGATGAGTTTCTGTGAGAAATATCTCTAACAACCTGATGCAGGAAAATACACTTGCTTCATCACAAACACTTATTCTAAACAGGAGACAGCGGATCATAGTGTGTAAAACGGGTTGATTCATCTATGAGGATTTTAATGATTTTAATTTTAAAAAGTTCTAAATAAAAAAAGTGTTTGACCAACTAGTGAACAACTGATGCTCAGCCTGAATGCTGCTGTATGTAAATTATAGGAAACAGGAAACAAATACAGTAAAAATCAAGCAGAAAATGCAGGAGCAGCAGACAGTGTAAATATAATAGTCTTTAATATTTACATTGCATCAGTTCTATACCCATAATAAGGGATAATACCCACAGTGCTTATGGTTTGTTTCATAATATTTCTCTTGGAAAAAAAAAAAGAACTCAAGCTGACTCATTCTGTTCTGTCTCAGTGCATGAATGACAAACAGGAATACGCTTTTTCTGATTGTTTTTATTTTATTTTATCTTAATTGATAGATCATTAGATTAATATAATAGTTTTGTTCCATTATACTTGCAAAACACTGAATAAGGAACATGTTTTTGCTGTATCTGAAGGAAATTAGTTTGTCAATAGTTTGCTATCTTTACCACAAGTGTTTTTTGTCCCGCTCCGTTTGCCAGTATTACATGCATTTTGTATAATTTCATGTTAGAACTGCACATCAATTACCAAACATGTTCATTAATTCCTGATATCACGTCAATTAAAACAATGTATTTGTATGCACAGTGTGCAAAATATAAAACACTTAAAAATTAATTCCTGATATCACGTCAATTAAAACAATGTATTTGTATGCACAGTGTGCAAAATATAAAACACTTAAAAACTGCTACACAGCTCTAACACTAATACTGTAAGATCATTTTATATATTTATAATTGTATTAAAACTGCACATTGTTTAGAAAAAAAAATGATTAATTCCTGACTGCACATGAAATTAATTTTATGGTCCCAAATCCCATTATATCTTTTTTCATGTCTTACTGTACGTCACTGATCCCAGGCTACTTCTTCCTTGTGAGCTGAATATTGCTGAATTTTTACACTTTTCATGCACAATGATAACTGTTTAATCAGAAGAGGAACAGAGTGAACCGAGCAAATGACCATAATGTCAAGAGACATGGTGTTGGACTCTTTACATTAACTGGGGCTCTTTGAGGGCCCAATGAGGCTCTTGGTGTATCTCAGTAAAGAAATCTGTGTAGAAATAGGACTGGACTCTTCTTACTTGTGACAATGTTTATAACTACAGTATCCTGGAGCCACAGCAACACCATTCTGGTAAATCATCAAACAGTGTCATCAGGTGATACACTTCTGCAAACTAAAAGAGACAAAACAAACTGAACGTATCTATGTATTAAGAACCAGACTGATCACTATGAGAACAGGCGCCAATTACCATTGTGTTCATATAACACAAAAACACAATACAACAACGCTGTAATACATACAAATACTCTGCTTTTGAACACACACACACACACACACACACACACACACACACACACACACACACACACAAAACATGTCAACAACACATGTATTTTTTTTTATTACAAAAAAAACAAAAATTTAAAGGGGATTTTAACTAGACATTGATGTGAGCTGGAGACATAGAGTCAGCAAATATTGTGTGTGATATAATTCCCAGCAGAATTTACCAGAGAAAACAGGATTCAGACTATGAACAGAACTGAAACTTTGGAGAGAGTGAAAACTTCTCCATCAAACTCAGCAATCTTCAATACGCTAAATAGACCTAAAATCACAAACTCATCTGCACTTCAGACTGTACAGCTGATCATCAATGATGTGTGAAATTGGGTAATTTGTGTGTTAAGATTTTGTTTAAATCTTCAGTATTCTCAGGTATATTCAGAGCTTTGTGTTTTATTGTGCAGACAATCTCTTTTTCATCTGTTGAAGTTTTTGGATATTTATTTGGGTGTTTATATTGGATATTTTGATAAAACTAAATGGTTTTCTCATAACCAAAAATGAAAAGAAATAGGTATACACTTCCCTTACATGGTTTCTACTAGGAAAAACAGACACCGCAAGGATTCTCTGAAAATAATGTTTGAATTCCAAATAAATGTCTCCTCATCATAACCAACCTACACTTTGTAGACACTGAATACACAGTCTATTTAAAGGTTTACTATGAAAAGTATCAGAATTGTTCACCTGAGCTGTTATGACTTTTCTGAGAATATATTACTTCAATGAAGTCATTCTTAGTTTTAAGCTCAAATATAAAAGAATACAATGCAGGTTATGTTCAGAACTAAAGATATAGAAATACAGTGAACAGAAAGGAGTCGTTTAGTGTTTTTCTCACTGTTGTGTTGTGTGGCGCCCTCTACTGGATAAACACCTGAACCACATATTTTAAATGCTGTATATCGTGATGCTGTATTTGGATACTTAAGTCACACTTTAAAATGTCATTATATAACAAAATATTAAACCAGATGACATTTATTTTAAAGACATATAGTAAAAGTACACTGTGCTACTGTAGATTTACTTAAGTGCACTTGACAAGTGTACAGCATCATTCAGTCTAACTTATACAAATGCATAAATCACACTGCAAATGAAAAGATTCAAAAACAACCCAAACAAGACAGAACTTTCCAGCTAAGTTTATGCTGTGGTCCCTTTCCATATCTTTACTTTAATGTACAAGCTAGCATTAGCGTTAGTGGATTCCATCAGATTCCATCATTGGGATAGTCAACCGCTTCTTTCTTCTCTCGTTCTCGATTGCTCTGACTCTGCCGGATCTTTCGAGTAGACTCGATCCCTGAGCTCTCAAACAGCCGTGCCATGAAGGCCAGGCCCTCACGTTTAATGTAGGACTTTCCAGCAAAAGTGTAAAGTACAGGATTTATAGAGCTGCTGATGAAGGTGAAAGTGGAGGTGAAGCCCCGGAAAGATGTCCAGATTAGATTGAGTCTGTGAGGATGAGGATAAATTAGATATTAAATTAGAAAAACACAATTAATGGATCCAGAATGGCATTTCCTTCTGTGAATAAATTTAGGCCCTGTTTACACCTGGTATTAAGATGCATTTTGGTCGATCGGATCACAAGTGGAAGACGCTAAATACAGGTCTAAAATGTTTGGAGCTTGTCCACTTTCAACCACTTCCAGAGGTAGTCGTAAAGACATTGGACTGAATTGCTTTCATAGTGTAAATGCTCATGTGGCCGAATGCGTTCAAACTGTCACAAAAGTCTGCATACTCTCCCCCTACTGACCTAATGCGTAAACATTATGGGAAGCGCACTAGTCAGGTGGGATTTAAATTTTTTCGGCTGAAGACCCAAGTTTGGTTTGAAGACAAAAACGAGAAATGCCATTCCTGATTTCTAACATACACTCAAAGTATTCAACGTGGTCTTGTGGCTGTCAGAGCAGAAACGAAAGCTGCTGCTCTCCCTACGATTTTCCTTCGTCTCCTTTCGCGTTCACGTGTAAATTGCGCAAGCTTATTTTGTCCATTATCGCAAGATCTAAAAACAACCCCATACATTTACCAGCTCATAGTCCCTTTTATCGAATAAATCAGGACAGAAGTGGTTGAAAGTGGACAAAATAGACAGATTAAAACACCAGGTGTAAAGGGGAATGTGTCTCCCTCGTCTACATGTCCACGTGAAAACAGGGCATTAGTTTTAGTTCTACCAGAAAGACTCGGGAGATAAATTGAAAAGTTGTATACATTTATTGACAGCTCAGCAAGCATAAATTTATGAGTTCTTTGGCGTAGGCCCCGTCCTTAGCGAGCAAAGTGAGGTTAGCCGAATCTGCATGTCCCGCCTGAGATGAAGGCGGGGGCGCAGCCGACCCCCTGGAGGTAAGGAAGGGACCATCCTGGTGGTGGTGATGGGGAGGATGGAGGGGAAGGTACCGTCTTGGTGGTGGTTGGGGAGGATGGAGGTGAATGGCAGCGTCAGCATCTGCGAACTCAGACAAGTGTAAGTATCAATCTTATATACTGTGACTGTTAACACCTGATTGGATAGGGATGAGGTAATACATGGCGCGCTGATTGAGTCTTCCTGACAGAACTTAAGCTAAAGCTTCCACTTCCATTTAATCTTCTGGGAGAAAAGCACCAGCCACCTGTTCAGGAAAAAAACAATGAGATTGATTTCTTTAAATCCTTTGAGATTGATTTTCTTTAAAGAGTTTTCAAACTCTTTGAAGCCATAGACCCTTTGAGGGGTTTTGTTACACACACCTCCACCACATTCATGATATGGAATGGGAGCCAGTTCAGGCCGAAGGTGATGACAATCACCAGGATGAGTTTCTCACTTCGGATGTGCCTACGAAACCGGGTCTTGCGAATTCTGCGTAGGATACACACGTAGCTGCCTATGATCAGTCCATACGGCATCAAGAAACCCAACAGAATTTCCAAACAGTGCTGCAGTATCGCCTAAAACAGAGTCCTGGCGCAAATCTAAAAGGGGTTGGTCTGAAGTAGCTTCATTATTCATAGGTGTGGTTTGGGCGTAACGTGAAATAAACCAATCAGAGCGTCATCTCACATTCCCTTTAAGAGCAGGTGCGGATGTTGCATGGCGGATTGCTATTATAACGGCGGATTTACCAGGCGCGCGCCAGGAGCGGTTCACAGCCGAGGAGACCGACGTTCTTGTCAAGACTGTGAAAGACAGAGAAGCAGTGGCGGTTCTAGAGGGAGGCCAGGGGGGGCCAGTGCCCCTGTGACAAAAAGCTTGGCCCCCCTTGTGGCCCCCCTAAATGTGGAGTTTGAAATAATTTTTACAAAACTGTTTTTTGCTATCGTTGTTATCGTTGTATGCGTATTATTTTTTATTATTCTAACTTTGTGGATTTGCATTTTCACGTGACAATTCGCATCACATTCCCGGGAATCGCGGCAAAATAACGTCTGTCTCCTGCACGCGAGAGAGGAGAGAAGGAGAAAGTTGGTAAATGTCAGTTCAGTTGTAAGTTCATTCTTTATGTGCGAATGGGGTGTGTGTAGCCTATTGTCTATTATGAAATTGTAATCATTGTTTTAACTATGTACGAGGCACTGTGAGGTGACATCGCATTTGTCTATCGTCCTTTCACTGCTGTGTGCAGTTCATAGGTAGGCTATGTCCCCAAATTAGTTTTTGTCTTATATTTATATCATATTATGTTCTTATGTTAGAATATCACATCAGCAAGAATGCAGTTTTCCCGTGCACAATTGCAACTGTGATATTTATGTTATACAACAGTTAAATTAACATTAAGTTAACATTGGGAGAACTTTTTAGACACAATATTGTCAATATTGTTTGTTTTCCCTTTATTTCGCCGACTAGAATTTCATAATGAAACCGTAGCAGAGTCTCAATGCAACACAGCGATGATTTATTGACTAGTCTGAAATCCGCGTTTTGAACGAATCACTTGCTTCTTTCCCGAATGAATCAGCCGTTTGAACAAATCGTTTGAATGAATGAATCCCTCTTACAGGGACTTGCCGCCGCCTACTGGCGGTTTTAGTTTCATATTTAAAGTATCCTTTAATTAAAACGTTAAAATTAGAAATCATTTCATATTTAAATATTGATTTAAAAAAAATCTCATTGCTTTATTTATGCTATTGTGAATGGAGTGTAAATATATATTAATGCCACTTCTGTGTCACCTCTGCACTGCAAAGATGGATTTTGATTGAATTAATTAATTTGACTGGTAGCAGTGGTACTGTATAATTATTGTATAATTAAGTATTATTGTATAAATAAGTATAATTATTGTATAATTTTAATGTTAGTATTTGAAATAAAAGGTGATGCATAACTCTAAATAAGTTTAGAAAAAATGTCCATATATAGGTGAAAATGCCCCTGGAAATCAATTTAAGGTGGCAAATATTGCCCCTTAATTAAAAAAAATTATTTCTGTCACTGCTGTGAACTGACCATATAATATGAAAAATATGAATATCTTCGTGAGTCAGCTGTCAACAACAGGCCTAAACCAGCCATGGCACCAGCACAAAAACACAATCAGTAAAATACCATCTAATTATTATCAACAAAACGTTGAAAATATTGAAATATATTTTTGTCAATATTGCACACCCCTAATGTACGGTATTAATTTTGATTTCTTTAGGTCTTAAAAAGCCTTAAATTTGACTTTAAAAAGTGTGCAGGAACCCTGTAAACGGTTAGACGTAGTTACCTAGAAAGTCAGTTATTTTCAGTAAATGAATTAATAAGCTTCTTGGTCCCCATTGCTTTTGCTCTATAGTTCTCAAAATGAAGAGAAAGAAGGACATCATGTCTATTACAGTTACTGTGACTAATACTGAATATGTAGGCCTAATGCAAATGTAAAAAATATAATGGAAATGCAAATACATTGTTGAATGATTATAAACACGGTATTTTGCCTGTTAATGCCTGCAGTAGTGCAGAAAATGATAGGACAACAATAAGGTCTAAATGTAACTGGCCCCTCTAACAGTACAACTGGCCCCAGCTTGGCCCCCCCAGTTGAAATGGGCTAGAACCGCCACTGCAGAGAAGTGACGTTGTATGGGGATGGGAGAAACCCACCCAAATCAGCGTCGGTTAAACAGGCGTGGGAGGAAAAAAACTTCATGGACACCACAATGATTTCCCTCATGTGTTAATATTTTTCCTTGTTATAATGTATGATTTGCAAAAATAAAAACTGCTGCATCTGTGTTGATGAGAGAATCAAAGTGTATGCGCGTTGTGCACCCGCTACATTATGGCCAAGCATGCGCGCTTAAAATAGCATTATGAACAACACGCAACTCGCCACTGACTTTAGACTAGGTTTTTTCTGGTCAGTGGCGCAATTGTTTTATAGAACAGCAAAATAGCATGAGGGAAAGTTTGCGCCGAAACACGCCTCCTCTTTGCGCTGAACCGCCCCTGGGAGCGCAAGTGTATTTCTTAGTTAACCGACGTGCGTCTGTGGAGGGAAAAGTCCGCTTTGCGCGGGTGCAAAATAGGAATGATACATGCGTCAGTGTACAAAGTCATTTGCGCCGGGTGCAAGATAGAGCCCATAGAGTTTGTCTGTTCATTCTATAAAGATCTTTTTAAATTAGGCCTACGTGTGTCTATTATTGGAGCAGATGTTTACTGTGTCATTGACATTGATTTATGTCTTCTGACTGGGAAAATATGGAGTTTCGCTGTATGCTTACCCTTTCTATGACACAGAAACGTCTCAGGTTACGACTGTAACCTATGTTCCCTGAGAACAGGGAACGAGACAATACGTCATCGACGTTATGGGGGAACGCCTCAGGCGTGACAGGTGTCTGAAATCAAATATCAACTCACAGCAATCATGTTGACCGGCGACAGCCCGTGCATCATCAGCTCGAATGATGAGCGCGTCAATCTGGATGTATAAAAAGGGCGCCTTGAAACCGTGACAACATCCTATCTTCTGAAGGGACTGTTGCAGGCAGGCCCCAAGGTATGGCAGGGATACGTATTGTCTCGTTCCCTGTTCTCAGGGAACATAGGTTACAGTCGTAACCTGAGACGTTCCCTTTCGAAGGGAACTCAACAATACGTCATCGACGTTATGGGGAACGAAATACCCACGCCGCCATACTGAGGGGAGTGCATGCCCAATGGCAGTGACAACTGTCAGAACCAGTAATATAAAGGACACTAAAACCACTCACCCTAGGTCACGTTGGGCTGTCAGTGACAGCACTCCCTACCGGTCATAGCCCAAGCTAATGAACCGAGAAAACTGCCAGAATATAGTTCATGGGAGGTATATCTGTGCCAGATCAAAGGCTTAGGACCACAACTTCCTAATAGAAGGGGTCCCTTCTAGGGAGTGTGGCTAGGGGACTCAAGGGACTCCCAGCCAGTCACTATTCAGGAGAGCATGCCTCCTGACATGCCACCAGGCTGGCCTGGTGATCTATACTAAGACGTACAGTCTGGCCATTGCCTGTCTGTCCGAGACAGAGCCTCTGGAAACTGCCTTGGAAAAGGCATTCAAAACTGAAGGCCTGCAAAGCTGGCAGAAACCATTCAGTTCCGGATCACAGAGACGGGACTACCTGGAGAGTGTAACTAAACCTCAAGAAATGACGGAAGTCGTCCACTCAATCCATGGGTCTAACCAGTGCTCGTCCTGAACACTGAGGAAGTAAGAGAGGGATCAAAAACCAGGAAGGTCTGCTGAGGCCAAAGACTTGATTACCCCCTATGTGGGGAGCTCTAGTACCTGAGAGCTCACATCCGGAAGGCCGGTGAGGCCTGTAACCTGACGACCACCGTATGTAGGAGCTCATAACTAGGAAGGCCGGGTGAGGCCTGTAACCTGGCGACCACAGTATGTGGGAGCTCACATCAGGAAGGCCGGTGAGGCCTATAACCTGATACCCAGTATATGGGAGCTCATATCAGGAAGGCCGGTGAGGCCTGACACCTGACGACCAGAGTATGTGGGAGCTCACATCAGGAAGGCCGGTGAGGCCTGTAACCTGACGACCACAGAATGTGGGAGCTCATAACCAGGAAGGCCGGGTGAGGCCTGTAACCTGGCGAGCACAGAAGGTGAGAGCTCATATCAGGAAGGCCGGTGAGGCCTGTAACCTGGCAACCACTGTGTGTGGGAGCTCATATTCAGGAAGGCCTAAAAAGGCCTGCAACCTGACAACCACACCACGTGGGGGCTACATTAGAAAGTACATGAAACCAAAGTGCATGTGCTTAACCATTCCGAATCCAGAAAAGGCCTGGATCAGAATGAGGAAGTTAGCCAGAAAGGCGTCTGTCGTAGCATACCTTGACGACAGAACGCATCTAGAGTGGGACCCGAGGTGAAAGACTTGGGTCTGTGCCACATAGAAAGGGACCGAAGCGTACAGCGCATGACCCTTACCATAAAGATGAATTTTAGAAAGTACACAAGATGTTCCATCATGTGACTTACCATAAGTATAGTTTTGACATGACCAGGAAGGCCAGATAAGGCCTATAACCTGATAGTCAAAATGTGTGGGAGCTCACATTCAGGAAGGCCTGATGAGGCCTGCAACCTGACATGTGAAAGCTCACAACCACACCCTAGCGACCACAGTGAGTGGGAGTTCACATTCAGGAAGGCCTGGTGAGGCCTGAAACCTGACATGTGACAACTCATAACCAGGAAGGCCGAGGCGGCCTGAAGCCTGGTGACCACTAAATGTGGGAGCTCAAAACCAGGAAGGCCGGCGAGGCCTGTAACCTGACAACCACAGTAGGAAGGAGCTCATATCAGGAAGGCCTGACAAGGCCTGTAACCTGACAACCACACCATGTGGGGGCTACTTTCAGAAAGGCCATAAATATGGATTTTAGAAAGTACATGAAACAAAAGTGCGTGTACTTAGTAATTCCGAATCCAGGAAGGCCTGGATCAGAAAAAGGCGTCTATCGTAGCAAACTTTGACG
Organism: Rhinichthys osculus; assembly: GCA_029959095.1. Lineage (NCBI taxonomy): Eukaryota > Metazoa > Chordata > Actinopteri > Cypriniformes > Leuciscidae > Rhinichthys > Rhinichthys osculus. The sequence goes on from JARWKJ010000020.1 coordinate 27,735,805, forward strand.
ACAGGACGCATCTAGAGTGGGACCCGTGGTGAAAGACCTGGGTCTGGGCCACATTGGAAGGGACCGAAGCATACAACGCATGACCCTTACCATAAAAATGGATTTTAGAAAGTACACAAGACGTTCCGTCGTGTGACTTACCATAAGTATGGTTTTAACATAATCAGGAAGGCCAGATGAGGCCTGTAACCTGATAGTCAAATGTGTGGGAGCTCACATTCAGGAAGGCCTAATGAGGCCTACAACCTGGCAGGTGAAAGCTCACAACCACACCCTAGCGACCACAGTGAGTGGGAGTTCACATTCAGGAAGGCCTAGTGAGGCCTGAAACCTGACATGTGACAACTCATAACCAGGAAGGCCGAGGAGGCCTGAAGCCTGGTGACCACTGAATGTGGGAGCTCATAACCAGGAAGGCCGGTGAGGCCTGTAACCTGACGACCACAGTAGGTGGGAGCTCATATCAGGAAGGCTGGTAAGGCCTGTAACCTGATACCCAGTATTTGGGAGCTCATAACCAGGAAGGCCAGTGAGGCCTGTAACCTGGCTACCACAGTATGTGGGAGCTCATAACCAGGAAGGCCGGGTGAGGCCTGCAACCTGGCGACCACAGCATGTGGGAGCTCATAACCAGGAAGGCCGGGCAAGGCCTGTAACCTGGCGACCACAGTATGTGGGAGCTCATATCAGGAAGACCGGTGAGGCCTGTAACCTGATACCCAGTATATGGGAGCTCATATCAGGAAGGCCGGTGAGGCCTGACACCTGACAACCACAGCATGTGGGAGCTCATAACCAGGAAGGCCGGGTGAGGCCTGTAACCTGGCGAGCACAGAAGGTGAGAGCTCATATCAGGAAGGCCGGTGAGGCCTGTAACCTGGTGACGCAGTAGGTGGGAGCTCATATCAGGAAGGCCGGTGAGGCCTTTAACCTGACGACCACAGTAGGTGGGAGCTCATATCAGGAAGGCTGGTAAGGCCTGTAACCTGATACCCAGTATTTGGGAGCTCATAACCAGGAAGGCCGGTGAGGCCTGTAACCTGGCGACCACAGTATGTGGGAGCTCATATCAGGAAGGCTGGTAAGGCCTATAACCTGATACCCAGTATTTGGGAGCTCATAACCAGGAAGGCCTGGCGAGGCCTGTAACCTGGCGACCACCGTGTGTGGGAGCTCATATTCAGGAAGGCTGGTAAGGCCTATAACCTGAAACCCAGTATGTGGGAGCTCATAACCAGGAAGGCCGGTGAGGCCTGTAACCTGGCGAGGACAGTATGTGGGAGCTCATATCAGGAAGGCCGGGTGGGGCCTGTAACCTGATAACCACAGTATGTGGGAGCTCATATTCAGGAAGGCTGGATAAGGCCTGTGACCTGACATATGGAAGCTCATAGCCTGGAAGGCCTGGTGAGGCCTGTAACCTGGCGACCACATGTGGGAGCTCAGCTCACCTTACAATACATTACCTTTGCTTCCCAAACATGTCCCCGGCTCTGTACAGGAGACGAGTTCTGAAAAAGAAGAGAAAAATGTTATTTGCGCAAAAAAAAAACATTTTCACTCAACATAAAACCTGCAGCGTGCGAAATGAAGCACACCAGGACTCAGGAACTCAGAAACCTGAGTTTTACTGTTTCACAATGGTTAGGAGACTGACTAACGTTCAGTCCGAGGACGTTTACACTGGATCACCTCCCTGAGCTCCCGCGGGAGTTATGCCTCCTGCACGCCCTGCTCCCTCTGCTAGGAGGAGGGGGTGCACGGGAAGCGACACTGGCCTTCTGAGTCTGTCTGTGGTCCTCAGACCACGACGGACCAGGCACTCTCGGTTGCCTGGGCTGGGCCGAGGACCTCCGCGGCATGCAGCTCTTAAACGCCGCAGAGCGCGCTCTCGCCTCCCTGAACTTATCGACCACCGTCTCAACGGAAGTTTCCGAAAAGCTCAGAAGGCGAAACCGGCGAATTGAGGAGAAAGGCTTTTTCTTTCTCCCCGATGTCAGCCTGGTTAGCCACAGATGCCTCTCCGTAGCCACCATAGCCGCCTGATGTAATCTTAAACGGCTTGGATGGCAGGGTCGGAGCTCCCAGTGACAAAGACCGAACAGAGGCGAGATAGTTAGCCAACGTCTCGACCGGCGGCATCGACACATACCCGTGCACCGCGGCCCCATCCACAGCAGCGAAACTAGCCCGCTGATGAAGATGAAGACGCGCGGAGAATGGGTTCTTCCATGCCTTCTCGATCTCAGAGTGGAGATCGGAAAGGAATAGAAGGCTCGTCCGAGCTGGTGGCTTATGGGTAGGAAGGAACCGATCGTCCAAAACACCACGAACAGGATCCTCCCGGACGCGCCTCCACTGCAACTGCAATCTGTTGGTGGCGCACCCCATAACATCCACCAGCTCAGCGTACACTGGGCAGGAGGGCTGAGATGGTTCAGTCCTAACCAGACTGATATCATCGGTAGCCGACTCCTGCACGGCCCGAAGAGAACCAGTCACAGATCCATCAGAAAGAGAAAGAACCTCCTCTACATCGACCTGTAACTCATCCTCGTCAGCTGGCAGATCATCCGCGAGGTTAACGCCCCTCTCCAGCTGATCTGCCAGCTCCATCTGAGAGCCCCACGAATTCAAGCACCGCTGAGCCTCAGCCCGAGCGGGACCGAAACCGCGGGGTTCAGATGCCGCGCCCACTTCCCTCGAGAAGTGGGACAGACGAGAACGGAGCGCTTTCAGAGAAAAACGCTCACAGTTTGCGCAGGAAGTTCCCTCGAGAATTCCCTGCGCGTGCTCTTCTCCCAGGCAGAAAACGCACAGATCGTGTGAATCCTCTGGTGTCAAATATCTGGGACACGGGTCGGCACACTTGCGGAAAGTATTTTTCCCTTTCTCTGCACGCTACATTGTTGATTACTCAAAACAGACAAACAGTCTCTGAAGACGAAAAGATGTTGTCACGGTTTCAAGGCGCACTTTTTATACATCCAGATTGACGCGCTCAAAATTCGAGCTGATGATGCACGGGCTGTCGCCGGTCAACATGATTGCTGGGAGTTGATATTTGATTTCAGACACCTGTCAAGCCTGAGGCGTTCCCCCATAACTTCGATGACGTATTGTTGAGTTCCCTTCGAAAGGGAACTAAAAGGTTTCATAGCATCAGCAAGCTCAGTTGTAAGGCTATATAATTAAACAATGCTAAATAAACACAACCACTACCAAAAATAGGTAGTTACTGGAAAGGTTACACTAAACAACTGAGCTATTGTGTCACAATTAAGTTAGTAGCGTTACTTTTATGGTTACTTGCTCATGTGTACAGACAGTTAATATGATTTTAAATTTTTGCTATTTACTATTTACTGAAAAATATTTATCAGGCAAATGTGACTTACATCTCGTGGCCGTGAATGTTTACAAGCACATGCTACAATCTTTGATTCTTGCTCACTCCTGAAAGTGGTCCAGAAAACCTAATTAGGTACTGATATATAGAGAGCAAGAATCCACAGTGCCACCAACACCCGAATGATCACCTTCCGGTCTGACAGGACACCAGCATGTTTCAGCCACACGACAGCCACCATCCTGTGCAGACTCATCAGGGTTATCAAAAATATTGAAGCGTACATGTTGGCACTGCAGAGGTACAACAGAATCTTGCACAGTGGAAGGGTAAAAATCCAGGTGTGTTTTACTAAATAAACAATGAAAAAGGGCATTAAAAGCATCACGAATCCATCCGCGCAGGCCATGTTTAGGATCAGGAGGGTGGTGATGGAATGGTGGCGGGTTCGAGTCTGGATGCTCCAGATGATCAAGAGGTTTCCAGAGATGCCAATTGGTAAGAAAAGGCACAGTATCAGAGCCCCTGTGATCCTTCCAGTACTAGTACTCATGTCTGTGTCAGTAACATTGTTCGTTTCAGAGTTGGTGGTGTTGAAGAGAAGGTGGATTGACATGTTATGTGATGGACTGCGAGAGGAGCGAGGTGCCTTGGAGAACAACTGTCATAAGAGTAACTCCCGACTTCAAAATTGCACTAGCAGTAACATTAATGGATGCCAAACTATGTATTGTGCATTAGTGCAGGTATACATTGATAGCCTTCCAGATGAATTCACGAGTTCACACTTACAAATAAGTCAGATAAAATAAATGCGTATTTGGCGTGCTGTCCGAGGAGACAGCACGCCAGTATTTGGCGTGCTGTCCGAGGAGACGTGTGGCTCGGTGGAGGTTCCAAAGATCGGGACGAGGGTGCCAAAGGGTGCCCCGTCTCTGAGAAAGGAGGTCCTTCCTCAGAGGAATTGGCCAAGGACATGTTGACCCTTGAGCAACGTTCGAAAACGGTGCAGGGCAAGGCGTACTGCCAGCAACTCGAGGCAATTGACATGCAGAAGGTGCTGGGGTCCTGTCCAGGAGCCCGCGGCAGCATGTCCATTGCACATGGCGCCCCAGCCTGTGGCAGAGACATCTGTGGAGACAACAACATGCCTGGAAACTCGTTCTAGGGGAACTCCGGCCCGTAGAAAACTGAGGTTCCGCCACGGGATGAAGGTCTGGCGGCAGGTCGGAGTTACTGGAACTCGGAACGTGCCATGATGCCATGCCCACCTCAGGACTCGATCGCGAAGCCACAGCTGAAGCGGTCTCATATGAAGCAATCCGAGTGGCGTTGCCGCGGCTGCAGATGCCATATGCCCCAGGAACCTCTGAAATAATTTCAGTGGGACCGCACTCTTGCCCTCGAACTGTCGAAGACAAGTCAGCGGTTAGTGTGCACGCTTGCTCGTAAGCTGCGCGCACGTGGCGACCGAGTCGACCTCCATACCGAAAAAAGAGATCCTCTGCACGGGGCAGAGTTTGCTCTCCTCCCAGTTGACCCGAAGGCCCAGACGGGCTAGGTGCCGGAGCACTAGGTCTCTGTGTTCGCAAACCTGATCTCGAGAGTGAGCTAATATTAGCCAGTCGTCGAGATAATTCAGGATGTGAAACCCGTGTTCGCGTAGGGGAACAAGGGCTGCCTCGACAATCTTCGTGAAGACGCGAGGAGACAGAGCCAGCCCGAATGGGAGAACCGTTTACTGGTATGCCTACCCCTCGAAAGCAAACCGAAGAAACGGTCTGTGTCGAGATAAAAAGGAGACATGAAAGTAGGCGTCCTTCAGGTCTATCGCTGCAAACCAATCCTGGGGCCGAACACATTCGAAAATGTGCTTGGCCGTGAGCATCTTGAACGGCAGCCTGTGAAGGGAGCGTTTCCAGACGCGCAGGTCCAGGATCGGCCGTAACCCACCGGTTTTCTTGGGGACAATGAAGTAGGGGCTGTAAAACCCGGACTTCATCTCGGCTGGAGGGACAGTCTCGATTGCACCCTTCGCCAGCAGGGTGGCAACCTCCGCTCTCATGAAGGGGGCATAGCCACCGACCATAGTGAAGCGGACTCCCCTGAAGCAGGGAGGAGACCGTGCGAACTGAACGTATAGCCGAGCCCGATAGTTCGGCCGACCGACCGGGACAGGTTGGGAAGCTCTAGCCAGGCTCCCAAGAACTGAACCAGCCGGGTCATGCGAACCACAGACGTCCCCCGGAGGGGCAGCGAAGCGGAGTGACCGGCCCGGACGTGGGTGGCATAGCGGCCCGGTGTGGGGGCATGGTCATGCTCCGCGTCCTGACAGAGGAGACCAGGGAAGGACCAGCGTTCCACGGGGGTCTGCTCTGCCAGGGGTCTGGCGACAGAGGGGGACGAGAGTGGTGAGGTCCGGACACGGCACACACTGTCATCCGCGCCCTCTGGGACAGAGGGGGACGGGAGTGTCGAGGCCCGGAGGCAGTGTGCACTGCGGTCCGAGAACTCTGTGACAGAGGGGGACGAGAGCGGCAAGGCCCGGGAGCGTCGCGCACTGTCGTCCGGCCCTCTAGGGGCTCAGAGATGGGATGCAACTCTTTGGTTTAGAAAAGATTCTCCCTCAGCCCTCCACAGGGGGAAGGAGTGGCCCTGCAACCACTCCCTGAAGAACTGCAACCCACATCTGAGCTGCCCGTAACGGGAGCGCCTCAAAGCCTGGCGTTCAGCGGGGCTGCAGGGCTGGTACGGGCAGGGGCGCCTTCCTGCGACCACCTCCACGGCCAGGCACGGTGCTGCTGGGGGCCGGGCGGGAGGGGGCGGAAGTCGCAGGAGGGTGCATTCGGCAGCAAGCGAACTGAGGCATCTGAGCAGACGGCTGGAGGCAGCAGATAGCCGCAGGGTCAGACAAAATAGCCACAGTCTACTTCTGGGTGGTCGCAAACTGTTGGGCAGAATCCTCGACCGTGCCGCCGAAGAGGCCAGCCTGGGATATGGGGGAGTTGAGGAAACTTATTCACTCAGCCTCGCACACATCAACGAGGTTAGCCAGAGATGTCTGACCACCTATGTGGACATCACCTGACTCAGGGAGCGTGCGGTCACCTTCGTCGCTCGTAGAGCAAGGTCGGTGACGGCAGGCAGCTCAAGGATGAGGGTATTCCTCGCTGAAGCCGAGCGTCCATTGACTTCAATGGGGCTGCTTTGAACAGTTTTTTTCAGTGCTTCGAAACTAGACGGTCATTGGATAAATGCTGCGATTATGTCCCGTCCACGGACGCTCAGCGTCTCTGGGGTGAATAGAGAAGTGGGCTGGCCTGGAGTCCGGGCGTCTGCGTGATGATTGAAGGACTGCATCTCCTTTTGATTGACAGCGATTTCGTACAATAAAAATTCGCTGACGTGGAAGCTATTCGAGATTTCAAGCTCAGTCCCATCTCGGATTTTGCAAGTGTACTCAAAAGACAAACTGCTGTAACATATTTCTTGGTATTTGCAATTTTATTCATACATTTCACAGTTTAACCTAATGCTCCCTATTTATTCTCCTTGTGTTTGCAGTCCTGTGCTGGTTTGTATTTTTTATTTTTTTATTATGTATTATTAAAATAAAGCCCATCAACTCTGCACCTGAGTCCTCTCTCTTTTCACCATCCCCACACCTGTTCTGAAGATGAACGGAAATCTTGCCGGTTTGGAACGTCATGAGGGTGAGTAAATGATAACAGAATTTTTATTTTTGGGTGAACTAACCCTTTAAACTTTAAAAGAAATTTAACTAAATGTTTAAATATATGTAACCTGTAGGGTGGTAGCATTTTTACTTGACTCTTGGCATATAAAATGGCAAAAATGTGGTTAGAGTTCAGTCTGACTTCCTGTAAGTGCTGTGGGTTTGTCGTGTGAAGGACAGCAACACGAGGGTCTTGCAGCTTTTTTTCAGTGTTTTTTACATGTCACTAAGCATTTCACATGCTTTGAAAAATGTAATAAATATCATCACATTATATGTTATGCATAATTATGTTGGACATTTCAGAGTGTTTGCTTGTTTGTGTACACATCATTTTTCTTTTATAAACACTTTGCTTCTCTATGAATTTGGTTCAGTTGTTCAAGATGAAGTTTATTGCATCTCACTAAAGATAATAGACATTAAATCTGTGCATGCAAATCTTTTGCTCTTCTTAGCAGAAGTGTAAGCAGTGTGGTTTTGCTCAAATAAAGTGTTAATCTAATCTTCAGTTCCTCTGAGTTGGCCACTTGACAATAAATGACGCATATGATCTCATGGTTTTCTAGACAGGTGGTTTACCCTTGGCCTTGAGCAGAGTTCTCATTTGCTTTAGACATATCGCTGTCACATGATTTTTGTAACCTCCAGTGGAAAAAGAATGGTAGTACAGTGGAAAAAATGACTGAGTTTGTCTGAACTCTGAGGCCAACCACACTGCCTACGTTTGTTCTGTAGAGAGGAGTTTGGCTAGCCATCGTCTAGTTGGTGGATGTTTTCGATTTTCACAAAAAAATAAGGAAGAGCTCCCTTTTTATATATCTTTTTATTCATTATACAGGTAAGATTATGTCGAAATATAAACACTTTGCTTAGTGTTTATATTTAAAACAAAGGTGACCTGCTGATATAAGGTCAGGTGCAATTTTGTCTGTTTATTGTTTGGGCTGTAGCAGAAAAGCACCGGTTCTGTTCAAAATCTTCACATATTGAGGAAAAGACCATGCACCTACGTATACTGAAAGAGCAACAGGGCACCAGTATTAGCAGTATGTATGTATGTATTTATGTATGTTACATCTGTTTTATCATGAAAACAGTGATAAAGAATCAAATTCATCAACAATATAAAAAGTAATGAAAAAGTATATAAATGTATTTGGAAAAAATATGGTTTTGCATAATTTACCACTGTCTTTGTCTCTTGAAGTTGTACCAAAGGCATGAAACGAGTCCGTTGTAAATCTGCCTCTTGACATTTTTTCCAGAGTAGCAAAATACACTACCTACAAGAGAGGCGAATTACGGTCATATTTTAGTAATAGATTCAATCAAATTAAATTCACTGAAATGAACTCACCAATGATGATAATGACCAGAACACCATGCATAAGGCCAGATATAAGGATAATAATTCTCCATGGTCTCTGGATCTGCTCAGTATAATTCACTACGGTGTGATTCTGCTCAACAGTGATTGTGCTGTAGTCTTTGGTTTTCTCTCCGGTAAATTTTTTACCTGACCAATCAGCAAACAGAGGGAGTGGCTGAGAACGATGACGTTGATGATGACTCGTGTGTTATTTTGAGTTGTAGTTCAGTACTGGCAGCGGAGAAAGATGCGAGCGAAGCCATTCGGTCCGCTGTGGCAACGCTGCCAAATATCAAGAAGTTAAAGCCGGAGCAAGAACAATCTTTGCTTAGTTTTGTTGGTGGCCATGATGTTGTGGCCCTCCTCCCCACGGGGTTCGGGAAAAGACATACATCACGACCAAACGTTAGCGATTGGTTATGGCAGATCCAGAGTGACTCTGGGCAGATCCAATAGTTTTAGACTTCAATAGAGTACCCGCCTTCAAGGAAGTTAGTGCTTGTCAATAGAGCGGTGCCAGACTCTATGTACTAATGAAATGTACGAGAGTCTGGTGGGACCAGGCTAAGCAGAGTGAGCAATGATACACAAACACAAGACTTCTCCAGACTGTCCCTGCGTATGAATATGGCATATTTCTAATAAGGGATCCGGCAAGATGGCAGCGTGAATGGTCAGAAGTTGAGTGGTGCCAAATTTTTAATAGTAAAGCAATTAGCAAATTGTCAGCAAAATTCATTCGCACGGAATCGTAAGGTTTTGTACCAATCTAAGATATATTTGAACGGAGAGAGTCACAAAGAAGAGTCAGTGAATCTGGAAAAGCAGATTCAAGAATCACATTTTCCCACTACACCACACAAAGAATATTGCACCTGAAAGAATCATTTAACAGATCATCAAGAACTTCACAGAGAGCTTCAACTGGATAGAGTTTGCTCAATATCAGCAGCGGTGTGTGTGTGAGAGAGAGCATCTGCACACACAGTGAGGCCAAGACTTTAGGACAAGAGCCTGGTGTCAAGAAGGACAGCAAAGACGCACTTCTCTCCAAGAAAAACATCAAGGACAGACTGAAATTCTGCGGGTTCAAGGATTGGACAGCAGAAGAAGTTATTTTCTCTGATGAAGTCCTCTTCCCACAGTTTGGAACATCTGAAAAATCGATTGTCCTGAAAAGAAAAAGTGAACGCTCCCATGAGTTTTGTGTCATGCCAACAGTGAAGCGTCCTGAGTGAAGACCATCCGTGCTTTTCTTCTTCCTCTCACAGTAACTTTTCCCAATGATCCAGGAGCAATTTGATGATGATTCATGCATTTTCCAGCATGATGAGCACAATGTCACAAGGCAAGAGTGATGATGAGGCATGAGCTCAGAGATCATTACATTCAAATTTTGGACTTTCTTAGCGACTACACCACCCCGGAGTGACAGGGAAAACAACCCAAATAAAAGAGGGACACATAAGTACGTTCCACTTAAAAAATGGCAAGATGCGTGAGTTTACGTTAAATTTTTTTTGCTTTTATTAAAGTTACAATGGTTGGCCAAAAGTGATTTAAGACCAGCAACCAGCACCATTGCCAGTGGTCAAATAAAACAACAAAACAAATTGACAATAATTGCAGGGGGCTGATGCTTTCAATTAGAAGAATGGGCCAGTAAGACAGCGCCAGGTACATAGAAGAGACAACACGCCAATCAGAATCACACCCACCAGATTCACTGCAAATAATGACACAGCAATAATGACAACCCTTGGTGAAGTAAAGCCTGTGCAGCAAAGAACCAGCCGCTTCTGGAAGCACTCAGCTCCTAAAGAAAGGAACAAAAAAGCACTCAGCTCCTAAAGAAAGGAACAAAAATAATCAGAAAATCAAGAAAAGCACAAATAACAATATACTCAACTAAACAAAAGAAAGGATAAATACTACAGAACCGTACACATTAAAGACAAAACAAGGACTTAAAAAGACACCACCAAACTACAGGTCAAAGGTTAGCACAAATGACTAAAACATCTAAACCACATGGTGGTAATCAATAAAATGGATGGAGACTGTTGCAGAACAGTCAGAATCATTACACAGGTTGGTGACACTAATATAAAACAAATCAATGTCTATTACAATCTCAATTTAGAAAGCATACAAGTTTATTTAGCGCACAAACAATTTACCTACGGTGATTCAATGACGCAATACTTAATGCGGCACATACATAGATCATAGAGAAGCAGATTTTAAACATATATTTTTAGTGGCTATAACAGTGACAGCTGGTGCTTCGACCTGTCTATGTTACACTGTGGTAATACACAGATGGGGCCCCTGAAGTTACACCACACCAACAGCACTCCACACACAGCCATCCTTGGTAGCCCAACGTCACACTACACAAGTAAAATCGCATAATGTCACTAAATAACAAAGAACTTGAGGACCTGTGCTGGGGCATTAACACCACCTCAGTTGTGGGAAAGGCACAGCAACGCCTCTTTTACCTAAGGGAACTGAGGAGAGCTAAACTCCCTAAGCAGCTTCTGGTAAATTTTTACCATTGTGCCATTGAGAGCGTGCTGACCTATGGACTATTGGTGTGGTTTTCCAGCTGCACTAAGGCCGAACAGCAAGCCCTTGAGAGGCTGGTGAGGACAGCGGGAAGAATCATAGGGACTAACCTACCGGAGATTAATAACGTTTACACCACCCGCTGCCTGCGGAGAGTGCATAACATTCTGCGAGATCAGTCGCACCCAGCGCATCACCTGTTCCATATGCTGCCCTCAGGGAGACGATACCGGGCCTTGAGAGCAAGGACCACTAGACTGGCCAACAGCTTTTATCCCAGAGCTGTGAGACTGTTGAACGAGCATTGCTCTAATTTACATCTCTAATAGTTGGGAACTGGTGTATGTATTATGCACATGTATGTATAAGACAAAATGGATTGCACTTTTGTAGACTTTTTTATTGCACTTATATTGTAGGATTCTCTGATGTTATTTCGTTGTTATTTATAACAATGACAATAAAGAACAAATACAAATACAAACAGCTAAGCTACACAGTTAAAAACATACTTCCATGGACTGCTCATTTAATGACTGTGACATTTTACACCTATCACAGACCTCACTACGTTCTCCATAGTCTGTAGCAACGAAAGGAAGGGCTTTCAACCATGACACACCCCAAGAGACATAAACAACAGGTTTATATAGTGGAGAGATAGCTCATTTACTGATTGTGATGTTTTACACTATCACAAACATCACTACACATCGAAACATGGAAAAATTATCTACAAATACTGAAGCAGCAAACTTTGCAAAACACAAAATTTATGTCACTGAATTATTTTTTAACTATGGCTGTAGAAATCAAGGCAGACGTAAAACTGATCTTTATAGTAACACACTCAATGAAGATCAGAGGTTAATATTTAACAGGTTTGACAGTTGCAGTTTATCGTCTGGACATTCAAACTAATTAACTTTGTGTGAAACTTCAATGCATTGAAACACTTGTCAAGTTCTCTGACAATACATTTGTAGATATACAGACAAAGCAGACATCTGCAATTCTGCTGTTTCCATTTGAGTTTAAGACGACTAAGAACTGAGACACATAAATGTATGAAGGTACTGGCACTCGGTTTAAGGTTAAACCTCAACTCTAGACAAAGGTGAGAGACTCTGTTTGTCATTCGTTTTTGTAAAGTGACCAAACCAGTGGAACATATTTCTGGTTTTGCTTTAAAGGAGAACTCCGGCACAAAATGAACCTTTGGTCTAATTACACATTGTTACCTAGTCAACCGTTATCTGAGATTTGTTTTCATGATTATCGAATGTAAGTAGTTTTATCTCTAAAAACAGTTTAGCCTATAAAGCTAGTATAACGCTAGTATATTGGGCATAGTGTAATGACAAATAAAAATCGCTTGTTAATACCACTAACAAGGCTCAAAATAGCCCCACACTAGCACGGTAGCATAATGAGGGTCCCTACCTTCAAACCGAAGCATTGAGAACTTTGTCAGTGTCCAGACAGTTTAATAAGAAGATATTTTATACATACAGTCAACTTCGCGTATACAGGCAGAAGCCATCTTTGAAATACAGTCTTTACCAGTCGATCTACGAACGCCGATCCAAGTGCGCTGGTGAGAATGTGAACGAGCTATAAGTTGTGATAAGGTGAGCGCGAACAGCAGGCTTGGATTGGCGTTCGTAGATCGACTGGTAAAGACTGTATTTCAAAGATGGCTTCTGCCTGTATACGCGAAGTTGACTGTATGTTTAAAATATCTTCTTATTAAACTGTCTGGACACTGACAAAGTTCTCAATGCTTCGGTTTGAAGGTAGGGACCCTCATTATGCTACCGTGCTAGTGTGGGGCTATTTTGAGCCTTGTTAGTGGTATTAACAAGCGATTTTTATTTGTCATTACACTATGCCCAATATACTAGCGTTATACTAGCTTTATAGGCTAAACTGTTTGTAGAGATAAAACTATTTACATTCGATAATCATGAAAACAAATCTCAGATAACGGTTGACTAGGTAACAATTTGTAATTAGACCAAAGGTTCATTTTGCGCCGGAGTACTCCTTTAACACTTCAGTTAAGTTTAACCGCACTTTGTAGCCTGTGTAGTTGTGTGGATTTGTGCTGAATACAAATTAGTTTACCAACCCGATCACACTAAATGTGTCTCTATAGCACGCAGTGTGTTTATGTGTTTATAAAGGCAATTTATACGTGAAAATGAGTTTTTACGTGCATAAAATATGCATGGGTTGGTTAGGGTAGGTTTAGTAGTGGTGTGGGGTGCGTGTGTATTATACGTTTCGGTCAGAGGTGTCAAGTAACAAAGTACAAATACTTCGTTACCTTACTTAAGTAGACATTTTGGGTATCTATACTTTACTTGAATAATTATTTTTCAGACGACTTTTTACTTCTACTCCTTACATTTTCACGCAATTATCTGTACTTTCTACTCCTTACATTTTAAAAATAGCCTCGTTACTCCTATTTCATTTCGTTTTGTTTTCATTTCGGCTTGTCATCGTTCAAAAAATGACCAATTACACAAACGTTTAATAGATCTGAGTCCCGCCTCCTGAACATCGCTAAACTGATTGGCTTTGTGTTTCTTTCTAACTTGTGAGAGGCTGTTACATTTGGTTGTGCGAAGCGGCAAACTCATCCAAAGGAGTTAGGAAACCTAGATGCGGTAAGTGAGGGAGAAATCAACAGTTTTCTGCTCAAGAATACGGGGCAAATCGCGTGTGAGAGAGAGAGAGAGAGAGAGAGAGAGAGAGAGAGAGAGAGAGAGATAGAGAGAGAGAGAGAGAGAGAGAGAGAGAGAGAGATTTTTGATTTTTAAAATACCATTTTTATTACAAATATTCACATATCACAAACCAAACAAAATAAATAAATACAACACACAATTCCAAAAAACAAAAACAAAACTAAAAAACTAAAAAGGGAAATATAACTCTTCTTCAACAACTTCACAAATGACCCCGTTTAAACACCAAATTGCTTCAAAAGTTAAGAGATCATGCATTAATCTGTAGTAATGATAGCCTAGTCAATCAAAACCCTTGATTTGACTAATTTAGTAAAAACAGCTTCTATACTACTAATAACATTCTGTTCCACCTTTTCCTTCCTTGTAATATAAATTGCCATTTTAGCTTGACCCAACAGGAAATTCAACAAACAAGACTTCTGACTGTGTTTTTTAACATATAACACCACAAATAAACACTTTCATTGAAAAAATTACATTAAAAGAAATAAAAAACGTATCCAAAATATTAAAAAGAGGTTGTAACCGGTCACAGTGCAAAAACGCAATGAAAAATCGTCTCTTTTTGTACACAAAAAGGACAAGCTTCAGTAACATCATCATTAATCAAAGAAATAAAGGCATTAACAGCAATAGCACCATGTAGCAATCTCCACTGTAAATCTATAGTTGTCTTGACTAATGGTGATTTATATAATGCTCTCCATTCAGGTTTTTCATTAACCTCAAGATTAAGAGCCTTACGCCATGGAGTGTCACATTTGTTATTTAAAGATATTTTGTTAAAAGCCTTCACACAACATTTGTACATGTCCTTACCCAGTGCAGAGTTTGGACCCACAACTATGAACTCTTCACACTCTAACAGTACACCACTGCACTCCCCTAAACTAGGGGACAGACAGATTGGGAAAAGGATCTTTACAATCAGGCTGAATAGATCCCTTAGAGTATAAGTCCAAGAGTTCTGTTTCCTCTCCAGTGAGGGCTAATCTCCATTTCTCAACGGCTCTTGTAATTGTTCGGTGTGATTTGATACCGAGACGCTCAGCGATGGCAGTCACATTTTTAAAAGCAGGGCCCGTTATTTGATGCAAGTGTTCAATTTGTACCACCTTTGCATTACTCAAAGTCCTTTCAGGAATGGCAAAAGACATCTCACGCGTTAGGTCCAGTCGTGAGCCAATGACCAAAGGCTCCTGTAATAGCCAAAACAAGGAGGATGAGTTGTTTTCCCTGCTTATTTGAAATAGAGACCATACTTTGAAAAGGTTACAGTAGAAGATTGGAGAATCACGCAGTTTAAGTCTCTGAGGATCCGACCAGAATAAAGCTTTATCCAGTCCTAGTCCATCAATATTCTGAAGGATTGCACAGGCAGCACCAGTCCAACTTGAATCATCGGAGTACTTTAAGAGTCTTTGTACAAACTGCAGGGGAAAGGCTGCTGTTCTGCTCTGCAGGTGTATTAAACCAAGCCCCCCTTCGTCTTTAGACAGGTACAACACACTTTTTGGTATCCAATGCATTCTGTCCCAGAAAAAGTCAATTAAAATGGACTGAATTTTTATTAAAACTTCAGCTGGGGGGTCAGGCCAAACGATGCCTAAGTGCAGAGGGGACCAGATTATTAATTATCAAGATACGTCCTTTATAGCAGTGTTTCCCAACCCTGCTCCTTGAGGCACACCAACAGTGCACATTTTGGATGTCTCCCTTTTCTGACCCATATATTTCTGGTCTTGGAGTCTCTACTAACGAGCTGATGAGTTGATTCAGGTGTGATCGATTAGGAAAAGTTGGAAAATGTGTAGTGTTGGTGTGCCTCCAGGAACAGGGTTGGGAAACACTGCTTTATAGGACATTTTAGGGAGTAGAAACCTCCACTTATCTAGTCGCCCTTGACTTTTTCAATGACACCTTCAAAATTATTTTTCACATAATTGTCATCACCCAGAAAAACTCCCAAATATTTGAAACCATTTCCGGTCCAATTCAATTCAATCCATCAGGAAGCCTTGGTTCAAACTCTGCCCATTTTCCGACTAAAATGGCTTCACTTTTTCCCCAATTTACCTTTGCAGAAGACAGAGACTTTAAATCATTTAAAATCTTCAACATCACACTGATATCTTTACAATTACTGATTAAAACAATGACATCATCAGCATAAGCTGAAATTTAAAAAAAAATTAGCACAGTTGGGAATACACAGTCCATATACATTAGCTCTTAGCTTGTTCAACAAAGGTTCTATGGCAAGGGTATACAGCATGCCTGAGAGTGCACAGCCCTGTCTTACACCCCTATTCACCTTAAATGGAGAGCATAAATCACCATTTAGCTTCAATACACTCTCAACACCACAATACATAACTTTTGTCATAGAAATAAAATCCGAATTAAAACCAAAAGCTTCTAAAACACTCCACAAATAACTATGTTCTACTCTGTCGAAAGCTTTTTCTTGGTCAATTGATATCATTCCAAAATCCAAATCAAAGAGTTTTCCACAGTCTAAAATGTCTCTTATAAAAGAAACATTATCAAAAATCTTCCGACCTGGCACACAATACGACTGGTCAGGGTGAATTATGGACTCAATCACTTCCCCTAGTCTAATTGCTAGGGCTTTGGAGAGTTTCTTATAGTCATTACATAAAATACTTACAGGCCACCAGTTTTTTTTTATATAATTTAGATCCCATTTTTTTGGTAGCAGAGTAATGATTGCTCTACCACAGCTTCGTGGCAGTTGTCCTTTTTCTAAACTCTCATTAAAAACTGCTAGCAATTCTGGACCCACCTCTAACCAAAAAGATTTGTAAAAATCTATTGAGATCCCATCAATGCCTGGTACTTTCCCACTCTCCATTCTTTTAAGTGCATCCTCAAGTTCTCCTAAACTCAAAGCTCTACCAATTTCATCATTGGCATTTTTAGTAACTTGGGGCAAATTATCAAAAAAAAAAAAAACTTTCATCATTTAACTCTAAAATTTCACTTTTATACAGGTCTTTATAGAATTGTACTGCTCTTTCTCTGATAACTACTGTATAGGGTTTGACAATCTCCAGTTTCAGACTTCAGACTGTGAATGAGCTTTTTCTGCCCATTCTTCTTTTCCAGATTAAAAAAGAATTTTGAGGGAGCATCCATTAAACTGACACTCTGAAACCGAGATCTAGTTATTGCACCTTGCGTCGTCAAACCTAAAATATCAGTTAAAAGATTATTTTTCTTTCATTCCAACAAAGTGACATCTTTTGTGGAGTCTGCAAGCCCTTGCAACCTCATTAAATCTTCTTCTAAAACCCTCATTGACTTATTTATGTCTCTTGTAGCGTTGCGAGTGTATTGTTGACACAACTGTTTTATTTGAACCTTAGTAAAATCCCACCAATTATGCAATGACACGAAAGATGATTTCGAAGCTTTGGCATTTTTCCAAAACTCTTTAAAAATATCTCTAAAACAAGAATCACCCAATAAATTATTATTACAATGCCAATATGCACTTTTAGATTTAACATGTTTTTTTGCCACAATGCATATAACCAAACTATGGTCAGAGAAACTTACTGGGACTATTGAGCATTCCCTTAACATACTTAGTTGATGCTTGAAACCATAAAATCTATCAAGCCTTGCCATTGAAAGCTGGTTATTAAAAGCATGAACCCAAGTGTATTGCCTCTGCGTGCCATGGACATTCCTCCATATATCAATGATACTGTGGGATTTCATTAAATGAATTAAAGTCTTTCTCGATTGCATGTGAGGTTCTACATGATTCCTGTCAATGGCATTTTCAGTACAGTTAAAATCCCCTCCCACAAATAAAAACTCATCAGCATTACAATCATTTAAAATATTACCCAAAGTATTTAAAAAAACGATTCTCTCTAAAGCCGCAGTAGGATCATATACACAGATATAAATTAAAGTGCTATTTTCAAAAGAAGCTTTTACTTTCAAGAGCCTTCCTTTTATTACTTCTTCAATAGTGTAAGAATAAGGAGTGAAATTCCTAGAAAATAAAACTCCTACTCCGCCACTTAGAGAAGTAGAATGACTCAAAATCACTAAGCCATCGAACTCCTTAGCCCAATCTGCAGCATTTAAGACATCACTGTGTGTTTCTTGTACAAATAACACATCAATAGTTTTACACCTCAAAGTCTCGTATATTTGTGCTCTCTTCTTATAATCCCTTGCTCCGTTAACATTTAAAGAAGCGAGATTTATTTCCTCCATTAAAAGGAAAAGAAAAAGAAAAGAGCAACCAAAGCAATAAAGCCAAAAAGGATATCTTATGTTATCCATTTAACTTTGTGAGGATTTTCTTTAACTGGAAAACAATCCTGGTCAGTGAAACTGTTTTTACCTCTGAAAACTTTTACTTTCTCAATGAACTGTTTTATGTCAGGGAAATATTCTGCTATTTTTACTCCACTCATATTTTTTGTCACATCTAGAAAGTTTTGTATTTCCTCAACAGTATATATTCTCGACTAGAGAAACCACTTAGGGGTAAACTAGCGCTAATACTGTCGTTTAGCCATCCAGTCGTTTAGCCTGTTTGACATTTTGACATCCCAACAATTTCCTTTTTTGGGGAGTCTTGAGAAAACACTCTTTGTCTTCCACCTCAGGACTCTCCATTTCTTGTATCACCCTCACAATATGCATAACTCCATCCTCACTGTTGCCTTCATCAGAGTCATCAGACTCACAAGAACCTTTTTCAGCTCCCAACACATTTCTGATTTCTTCCTCCTCAGCCACAACTTCTTCTATTTCAGCTGTTTTATCTGCAGGAAATTCAGAAACATTTTCCAAACTTTTTGAGACCTCAGGCACCCTGCTTGGGCCTGGCATCTCCTCATCAACTGCAACAATCTCCTGTACTTCAGCTACTACAACAGTTTCAGTTTGCTTGTTTGCATTTTTTGGACATGCACGGACAAGATGTCCATTTTCACCACAACCAAAACATCTCATAGTGTTAGTTGTAACGTAGATTACATAATTAAACCCCTCGTGACTAAAATTAAGGGTCAGATCAAGTTCATTAACATTCTCTTTCAGGACCATATAAACAAATCGTCTGAAAGACACCACATGTTTTAATAAAGATGATTTACTTCCTATTGGGATCATCTTTATTGGCGAGACCATTTTGCCGTATCTGGCAAGCATTCCAACAAGAACATCATTTTTAATAAAAGGTGGCACATTGGACAGAGTCACTCTTTTGGACGGAGTGGAGAGAGGGAGTACAGATGTAAAAATACCCCCTATCTCAACACCACTCTCGACCAACAAGTTCGCTAAATCAATGGTCTTAACAAACAAAATATTAGCGATGTTCATCCGCGACGCCGACAGAACATTCTCATGCCCAACAACAGCACTCACCGCCAATAGCACTCCTCTACACTTGCGGCAGAGTCAATTTTCACCCCATGACGTCTTGTCAAAAACTCTAAACTCTCTGCACCTGGAGAAGCCATCCTCCCAGTACACAGACAGAAAAGGGGGGAAAAAAACATGACGTCCACTAACCACAATAAACAAAGATAGAAAAAGGAAGGAAAAACACTCGTACCTTCACTCAGCACGCTCACTCCAGACACACGCTCTCCACAATCACACCGCGCATGCGCATGCGCACGAGAGAGAGAGAGAGAGAGAGAGAGAGAGAGAGAGAGAGAGAGAGAGAGAGAGAGAGAGAGAGAGAGAGAGAGAGAGACCCTACATTATACAATCAAAATATCCCCATAAAGATGGCAATATTTGAAATCCTTGGCGGGATTTTATTTTTTTTAACAGCTTATAAATCAAGTGATGTTTTTTGAAAATGCAGAGAGTTATCTGTGATCGGGTTAGTGTAGGGGGTAGAATACACAGTTTGTACAGTATAAAAATCACTATGTCTATGGAAAGCCCCCATAAAACAGGAAAAAATAACATTGCATGGTCTGTTGAAATGAGAGGGCTGTTTGATCAAGTTGAAACCTTGTCATCCCAGTCTCATCAGCTGGACTGAAAGAAGTTTCAGTGCACTTAGGACCCTGAAAACATGTCTCAATGCAATGGCCACAAGTGAAACTTGACAGTATTGCTGTGTGTCGTGTCCAACAGGACAACAGGCATATATGTATTGATACAAAACATATATGCCAACAGTTAATTTCTGTTAAAGGGATAGTTCACTTATTTAAAAATGAAAATTCTGTCATCATTTACTCACTCTCAAGTTGTTTCAAACCAGATTCTTTCTTCTGCTGAACACAAAAGAAGATATTTTGAAGAATGTCGATAACCAAACAGTTGATGGTAGCCATGGACTTCCATAATATTTTTTTTTCCTTCAATGTAAGTCAATGGCTACAATCAGCTGTTTGGTTATCAACATTTTTCAAAATATCTTCTTTTGTGTTCAGCAGAATAAAGAAACTGGTCTGATTTAAATGATTTTCGTTTTTGGGTGAACTATATCCTTTTAATGAAAGATGCAGACGTGTTTGGCTTCTTCAAAAAGCAAGGAACAAGACATTGCACTACATTTACATTTATTCATTTATTCATTTAGCTGACGCTTTTTTATCCAAAGCGACTTACAATTGCTATATTTCAGAGGTCGCACGCCTCTGGAGCAACTAGGGGTTAAGTGTCTTGCTCAGGGACACATTGGTGTCTCACAGTGGATTCGAACCCGGGTCTCTCACACCAAAGGCATGTGTCTTATCCACTGCGCCATCACCACCCCATCACTATGAACGGAGTAAGGTTAAGTCTCTGTTAAACTGCCTCCTTGTCTTTATTAGTTACCTGTAACATTACAGAATTAATGAATTAATGTATTGTTAAGGTCAATATAGACTAAAAACCTTAATACATTATCCTATTAATTTCTTGATTCCTCCGCTTCTGTGAATGTCCCCAGTCCCCACCAATCTCAAAATCAAACCTACGCCTTTAAAGAGATGTATAAACATATACCATTCCGAGATAACACGCCTCTGAAGTTTGACTTTTTGCACCATTACAATACTTATAGGCAACTAGTCATCATATCTTTCACTCCATGAAACACATGTTAATGCTCAGTACTACACACTGTTCTTTAATGTATTTGCATTTTACTAAAATGATCATGTGATCAAATGATCATAAATTTAAAAAAATAAGTAAATACTACACATTTTAGTTAATTTATTGGTAAGTGCAAACACATTCAAATCCTGACTGAAAAAGATAAAGAACTGTACATCGATATGAATATATTAACTGAAGGTTGATAACAGATCATTTTTAATTACATTTTCAATAGTTTTTTTGTAGCCAAGATTTACAGTATGTGCCCATATATTACACCATAAAATATTATATTTTTTACTTAAGCATATGATATTTTAAGAACATGTTAATTAGTCAAAGACAGATATATATTAGAATATTTTCCACTTTGGTGAACTGGAAGCGCAAAAAGGAAAAAATTATAGCATTCATCTGCAGTTATGAAAAAAAAAAAGCTACAATATTTTCTTGGCATAACAGGTCAGTAGAATTGTTTTATAATGAATTAATTAATTTAAAAAAATAGTTAAAACTTTGGGTAATGAAAGTAAGCAATAAATATATATGAATTAACTTACATTACAGCTGGTTTGGGTCTTGAAGCTGATATGTAACTTGTGTCTGCAGATCAGTATGAATGTGTTTGTCCAACTTTTCTGTTTTTCCAGCAGCAAAAACTAAGAATGAAACTGTAAATTCAGATTCAATAACGCTAACACTTTTAAATTGTAAAAATATATATAGAAAAAGCAAAAATAGTTACACTACCGTTCAAAAGTTTGGGGTCGGTAATATATATATATATATATTTTTTTTATTATATAAGTCTCTTCTGCTCACCAAGGCTGCAATTATTTGATTAAAAATACAAAACAAACCCAGTAATATTGTGAAATATTATTTCAATGTAAAACAGCTGTTTTCTATGTGAATATATGGTAAAGTGTAATTTATTCCTGTGATCAAACCTGAATTTTCAGCATCATTACTCCAGTCTCCAGTGTCACATGATCCTTCAGAAATCATTCTAATATGATGATTTGATGCTCAAGAAACATTTATGATTATTATCACAGTTGAAAACAGTTGTGCTGCTTCATATTTTTGTGCAAACGGTGATTATTTTTTTTCTTTGAAAGTTCAAGAGAAAAGCATTCAATTAAAAAATAAATATTTTGCATTATAATAAATGTCTTTACTGTAACTTTTGATTAATTTAATGCTTCCTTTCTGAAGAAAAGTATTAATTTCTTTTAAAAAAAATCATTGACCCCAAACTTTTGAACGGTAGTGTAAATGTAAGTAGGCTAAACAAAGTAATTAAAAACTTCAGCTGCCAAAGAACAATTATATTGCTTTTTTTTTTTTTTACTACTGTGTATTTAATTTGATCGTTTTTAAAACAGTAAGAATATCTCACCGATCAGCACAATGAGCAGAAGCCCGTACATCAGTCCAGATATGATGATAATAATCTGACATTGTTTCTGATTCTGATCAATACACTCCACCTCTGTCTGATTGTGATGCTCAGTTATTTGAGTTGATTCTGTAATGAAAGTGTTCAGAGTTTATTAATGTCAGTCTCCGGCTGGAGGACAATGACTGCAATTTTATAAACCTTTAATATCTGTAAGATATTCATCTCTGTGAAGCAACCAATGAGAGTGATAATTATGATCTGCATAAAAAAACTGAAGTAGTAAATTAGAAGTAATAAATAATCAACACTCAATTTCACACATCAAAATGTTTTGATCAATAGAGGAGTAAATGAACTCACCGGTGAAGTGCAGTCTGGTGCTGTTGCTGAGTTTTGGAGGTGTGTCTGTGTTCATACAGTAATAAACTCCTAATTCATCAGCAGTCACATTATTAATAACCAGATGATGTTTAAATTGCAGTGAATATTTCTTTCTGAATGTTTTATTTAAGTATACAGGTGATGTTGGATTTGAGGTTGATCGTAGAATCACTGTTGGAGGATCTGGTGTTTTCAGTAAAATCCAATAAACCTCATTTTCATCAAGATCACAGTTTATGGTCACATTTGATCCCAAATCGGTGAGTTGATCTGATACTGCAGCTCGACAACAGATTAAAACATCTATAAGATAAAAAATAAAAAAAAATAAACATGCATTACAATTCATTTTTGATTAGCCACATTAAACCACTGTGAACCTTTAACATGAAACAATTTATGGTTAATCCCATGTAAATATTTTCATATGTTATAAACTCACAGATCTGAAGCTGAATGATCCTCATGTTACTGGGTGAATAAAACCATTGAATCTAGTGAAACCTGGTTCCCTCCACACATGTAAGATGAAGTCAACTGCAGCTCTGAGCCAGACAGAGGAAGTCAAGTTTGCTCTGACCACATTGTACACACTTTTTTTTTCAATGCCTCACCACTATCATTACTTTATCAAGTTAAACATGACAGTAAATTACCAGATAATTGCAGTAACATGCGAATATAACCTAATGAATAAAGAAAACATAAGGATGCTATAAATATAAAAGCAGTTTTTAAAATTCCATTAATATGAGATGAGTTTTAATAATATGTGATTCTCATTATTTGAAATAATTACAACTGAATAATTAAGAAACACCAAACCAAGCATTGTTTTATATGATACCTTAGTAATTGGAACCAAAACATTGCAACATATGAACGACAATTTTCATAATAACAGATTAACAGACTAACATGGGTATAATTTAATGGTTGATGCATAATTCATGTCCTTCAGTGTTTTGTGAAAAAGACTAACAGAGGTCAGGGATTAAAAGCTCACTAAATGTTTACAAAATGAACAAAATGTCAAAATAAATTACAAAAAAAATCTGTTTTTCTGTTAAAAAAAATAAATATGAAAAAATAATGTAGACAGATACATATATAAATAAATAGATGTGGAAAAAAAATACAATTATACAAAAATAAGGAAATAAAAGTATAAATACTAATTTATTTGTATTAATTTGTAACATTTCTTTGTATATTTATGCATTTATTTATTTATTATTTTGGAAGCATTGGAATTCCATCAACCTCCACCCCAACACCATCTGATCCTGTTGACCTTAGGCTGTCTTGACGTATGGTTCTGCAGTTGTAGTCATTAACTGATATTGTTAGTTGATAGAGATTTCCCGATTTATCAAATAAGTTCTCTTTCTTTCATTGCAACATGTTCTATAAGCTTTCTCCAAACAAAACAAAAAACACTAAATTACAAAAAAAAAAAAAATTAGTAGCCAGTCAATATTAAAATCTCCATATTCATATTCAATTTCACATACCTTATTCAACAAAAGTGGCATTGCGTTATCACTTTTTATTCTGCGTTTAGACGAGCGTTATGGGGGGGGGGGGGTGTGTGAAATTCGATGTAGTATGCACTCCAGGTAGCTAGGTGGCAATGTGAAGGACTGCCACACAATAACACCAATATCTGAGAATATTTTGTAAAACTGCTGAATGTCTTGATGTGGTTTTGTGTCCTGTCATGTTTAGTGGTTCCCTGTCTTGTCATTAGTTCTCCCAGGTGTTTCTTGTTATCCACGCCCCCTTGTTATCCTGTCTGCTCGTTTGTCTCTGATTATTTAAGCCCTGTGTTTCTGCCCTGTCTTTGTCAGTTATTGTATTCATTTACGTACTACGAGTGTCTTGTGTCTTGCCTGTTCTGAGTTTTCCCAAATCTGTATTATTAAAGTCTCCTGCTGCATTTAAATCCGACTACCGCCTTTGCTTCCACACAATTCGTGACACTGAAAAGACTCTTGTAAATTTATCAGAGCTACTAGGGCAACTTGAAGGTCCGACGTATGGAAATAATCCGACATGTTGGTTGTTATTTTCCTGTACTGGTGCATGCCTGTGACGTAAACGCGTACGCGACGAGAGCCACCGTGAGCAGATTTGAGTTTTTACCCTTTAGACGGGAACACGACGGTGGAGCGTTTTTAAGATTTCCACTCTGTAGGGTGGTTTCACTTTTTTGCGCGTTTAAGCCCCCAAAATGCCGTCGCCGTGTAAACGAAAGGCACATCCGATAAAATATTTTTACGTTTTCACCCGGAATCGTTCTTGTGTAAACAGGGCCTCAATGATAAGTGCACAGGCAATGCGATCCTCTCATACATGAGAGCTACTCTTTCTTAGCGTCACAAAACTTAGTTAACAAATAAAATATACAGGAAAAGTGTAGAGCACGTCTAGCATCTTTTTTTTTTTTTTTTTTTTTTTTTCAAGATTGTATCAAAATACAGTAGATACAGATGTTTCACATATACTGTACTAAATGATTACAAATTATCATCAGATATGAAAAGCATTAAAGATAACATTCATATCAATGAAATTAAAGAACACTCAATCACACATTAGAAAAATAAAAGAAAGAAAAAAAAGAAACAACAACAATGTAAAGGAGGTATACATGTATACTTAAAATAAAGAAGAGGAGTTTAAATCTTTGAGGATGTCCATCGTTCTGCTTTGCGGTTTGAGAGTCCTTTCATTGTTTCAAAATAAATCTTCATTTCAGCTTTAAAATGGTAGATGTTAGGCATCCTTTCAGACCATTTACATTTATGTATGTAAAACTTACCAAGTAATAAGATCAAATTTAACATAAAATCGTGACTCTTGTCTAAATCTTTTTTTTCATAATAAAAAAAACCATCTCTTTTCTCTAAACTTATCTTAATTCCACTCAACATATTAAATAAATATTCCACATCAATCCAGAAAAACTTCACATACATACATTCAAAGAAAAGATGTAAGAGAGTTTCAGTATCCTTTTTACAGAATGTACAGGATTCAGAAAGGTCATTTTTATATCTTTTTAGGAACTCATTTGTTGGATAAATTTTATGTATAATTTTAAAATATATTTCGTACACTTTGTTATTAATACAGTATTTATTAGTATAGGTCCAAGTCGGTCTCCAATTGATATTTCCACAATGTTCATTCCAAAAAAATTTATGTCGAGGTGTAGCAGGACAGTGAATCAAGCATCTAAACAATGTATTATTACATTTACTATCTTTTATATCAACACCGTTTAACAAAACCTGTTTTTTATCCATTGATTGCTTATGAGGTTCACTACTGCCTCTCAAGAGTCTCAAAAAACCTACTGGTATAGCATCAAAAACAATACTGTATTCTCGTGGAGATATTGGAATCTCAAATATGTTTAAAAATTCAGTATATGTAAGTAAGAAACCCTTGTTATTTACCAATTGTGAGACCATTAGAATATCATTTTTAACCCAATTGTCGTAAAAGATTGATTTATTCTTATATTTAACCAATTTATTGTTCCAAATTAAGTGTTTGTGGGGGGAAAAGTTATGTTTGTATATAAGAAGCCAACATATAAGAGCCTGTCTGTGAAAATTGGATAACTGAATGGGGAGCTTGTTAAACCTCAAAGTCGCATTTTAAAAGAAACTCTATACCACCAACTTTTTCAAAAATAAGATTTGGAATTATATACCATAGTTTATCAGTATGCTTAATATAATGTTTAATCCAGTTCAACTTGAAAA
The DNA here is from genome assembly GCA_029959095.1 of Rhinichthys osculus. NCBI lineage: Eukaryota > Metazoa > Chordata > Actinopteri > Cypriniformes > Leuciscidae > Rhinichthys > Rhinichthys osculus. Next base: position 27,762,258 of record JARWKJ010000020.1, read on the forward strand.
TTGTATTAGAAGTACCAAAATCGAGCACATTTAAACCTCCTTGATTGTAAGAATTACATAAAATATTTTTATTTAAATAGTGTGACTTGTTTTTCCATATAAAGTTGAATAAGGTCGAATCAACTTTTTTAATAAAAGATGTTGGTATATCTAACACTTTTGCAGGATATACTAAACGAGACAGCCCCTCAGTTTTGGACAAAAGAACTCTACCTTTGAGTGATAAATCCCTCATGAGCCACATATCAAATCTCTTTTTCATTTTCACCATAAGAGGTTGGAAATTAGATTGCACTCTGTCTAATTGATTTTTACATATATTGATACCAAGGTACGTAACTTCCTCCCTAACTGGTATACCTTCAAATTCAGTTAAAGGAATAACGTCTAGCATCTACAATGTTCTCATATCATCGCCAACTACGTCATCACGCATAGTACACGTCATGAGTGACGTAACCATCTCTCTTAAAGGGCACACTGCACTATAATGTGATAAACATAAATACACAGTAACGATCGTTACAGTTTCCCCCGGCAAGAAAAGGTTGTCCCTAGCCAAACAACATAAGCACATTACTGGCATATATGTCAGTATGAGCCACACATTACACAGCAAACCCTCCAAAAGCATTCTCATAGAAAAAACAACAACAAAAAAAAACCTGACAATATACCATATGTGCAAAATACAATTTTCCTTTTTCTTTTGAACATAACCTGAACTTAGGAACCACCTTCAAATGTACATGGGGTAACACTTTATAATAACTACATGCTAATAATCATTAGTTAAGCATGAGTAAACAGTTACTTCATCATTCATAAAGCATTAATAGACATTAATAAGCAGTTTATAAATGCAGCTATAAATGCTTTCTTCTTGATTTACAAGCATATCTATAATTTATTTAATAATTGTATTTTCATCCTTTATTAATGATCAATTTATTATTTCTAAATGATTAATTGCATTTCTTATAAACCAGTTATTTAAGAGTTTTCAGTGGTTCACAAGATTACTTAGAACGTGTAAGTAAATGATTAATAAACTATTTAAATGTACATTCATACATCTTATTATTCAAACATATAGTGATGGTTACTTAGTGTGTTAATAAATGCTTTATTAACATGTATTTATGCTGTAATTCAGGGTTAATTCGGGTAGTTATAAAGCATTTAGTAGTGGTCAGTTAACTATGTTTGTGAGCTCATCTAAAGTGAGGACTATTCATGCCTTGTAAAGCATTTATAAAGGAGATTTAAAGGCTGTTAAATATTTCTATGTTCTGTATCACTGTGTTGTGTTTGTTACATTTTACTGTTTAGAAGATTGATGCGCCTTCAAATCTCCTTTATAAATGCTTTACAAGGCATGAATAGTCCTCACTTTAGATGAGCTCACAAAATAGTTAACTGACCACTACTAAATGCTTTATAACTACCTGTATTTACTACATTTACTCACACTTTCTAAGTGATCTTATGAATGACTGACAACTCTTAAATAACTGGTTTGTAAATAATGCTATTCTTCATTTAGAAATTATTAATTGATCATTAACAAAGTATGAAATACAATTATTAAACGCATTATAGATATGCTTATAAATCAAGAAAAAAAGTGTTTATAGCTGTATTTATAAACTGCTTATTAATGTCTATTAATGCTTTATAAATGATGAATTAACTGTTTACTCATGCTTAACAAATGATTAACAGCATGCAGTTATTATAAAGTGTTACCGTTATTTTCTGAAAATCATGCTCATGCTCTCAAATCTCATTCATGTTATTTTTACATGTAAAATAATAGCCCAGGTTTGGCTGATGTAGGAAAATACACCTAAAATCACAAACTCGTCTGAACTTCAGACTGTACAGCTGATCATCAAAGATGTGTGAAATTGGGTAATTTGTGCATTTTTTTTTCATTAAAAAAAGTTGTGTTGTAAAGTTACAGAGATTAGGTTTAAATCTTCAGTATTCTCAGGTATATTCAGAAGAGGCAATGAGCTTTGTGTTTCATTGTATGCTGACAATCTCTTTTTCAGAGACGTTTTTGGATATTTATTTGGGTGTTTATATTGGATATTTTAATAAAACTTAATGTTTTCTCATAAACGAAAAGAAAAAGAAAAAGCCCATTAGGTATACACTTCCCTTACATTGTTTCTACTTAAAAAAAAAAAAAAAAACACCACTAGGATTCTCTGAAAATAATGTTTGAATTCCAAATGTCTCCTCATATCCAACCTGCACTTTGTAGACACTGAATATACAGTATTTAAAGGGGTCATATAATGGTACATGCACTTTTACAAGTTGATTGTACTGAAATGTGTGTTGGCAGTGTCTGTACACAGCCATCATATAATGATAAAAATCCATCCAGTGGTTTTGTTTTAATCTCCTTATATGTTTTCACCTGCCTCAAATCGAGCCATTCGACTGTGTGACGTCACAAGCTCGCACGCCCCTCCCACGATTGTTCATTGACAGGAGCGTTTCAACACAGACCCGCCCTCGCTTGTGAGCGAGCTGTCAATCATAGTCTGCGCGGACCGGCGCAGTCATTGTTGATATGCTGGAGCACTGTCTATGAGCAGAATGGCGTCTAAGCGATTGTGGTGTTCTGCTCTTGGGTGTAATAACGAACACAGCAGTCATTTTAATGTTCCTAAATCCGAACCGCTGAAGACGCAGTGGCTGCGTTTGTTTTCGAAGAGAATATTCCCCACGAGCAACGTCAATGCTCTCATGTTTGCGCGAATCATTTCACACACCAGACTGCTTTATAAACGAGGAGGTATAAAGCTGGTTTTGCTAAGAAGCTGCTCCTGAAAGGATCGGTACCAGCTATTCGTGTTCCTGCAGCTGCTCCAGAAGAACTGAAGTGAGTGTAACGTTTTATTAAACTTTATATTAATATTTATATTAATCCTTATAAATCGCTAGCTGCACGCTTCACAATGAATGCGTCTAAGGTTTACACTCAGGGTACATTACGGCATGTTTTCTATGTATGACGTTCTCAATATAATGCATAATCCCACGTTTATACTGAACAACATGGTTGTTGTGTTATTGTGTTACAAACGGTGTACGCCAGAGCCAGCTCTGGTGTACGCACAGAACAGAGAGGCGGGTTGAGCAAAGCTCATGATAATTTAAAGTCATATGCCCTGAAACAGCGTGCTGAAAACAGAGCTGTTTTTTACAAGGTAAAATAAGTGTTTTCTTACAATACTAATGAGAATTTTTAATTAAAGTATATTACAAACTTTTAATTTAGACCCTAAAGAATCATATTAGCTTGTACAAAAATGGCATTATATGACCGGTTTACTATGAAAAGTATCAGAGTTGTTTACCTGGTTTAGATGGCGGAGAATTATCACTATCAGCCTATTGGAGACAGAAGAGGAAACTAAAGTATATTCTTTACAGAATATGATGTCTTGTCTTGCTTTGGTCATGTAGACATCGACCTTAACCTTTATTTTGTAGTATTTTTTAAATTATATATGGAAAATTAACAAGTTTCAATGGTAAAAAAAAACCAAGCATGCAAGAATTTCTAATTTCAGTAAAACTTTGTGAAACTTTGCACTGGGGCTCTTTGAGGGTCCATGAGGGCTTTGATGGCCTCTAAGAGCCCCAGCTGGATCTCAGCACCAGAACATCATTAACACATTGAACTCTCCGTGTGTGTATATGACAAACATCCTGGAGCTCAGAGTTTCCACACCAACAACACTCCTTACTAGTCAATGAAACACATCAAATAATGGCATCAGGTCAAACCAGAAACAGTATGATGACAATAGGAATCAAAATCATTTTGTCCATATAGTAACACTACAAAATGCAATTATACAATACAAAAGAATGGAAAGTATGTCAAAATCAGGAGAAATATTAATGTTATAACAATGCAAAACATATATATGCTGTTTGAATATAAGAAAAGGGCTAATGCTAAGTTTAAATATGCACTCAGGTACATCAAGAGGAAAGAGAAAACCTTAACTGCAGATTCCCTTGCATCTAACTTGCAAAATAGCTATAATGATTTCTGGAAAGAAGTCAGGATGCTTAATAGCAGTAGAAGCTCTACTTTCATCCAATATCAATGGGGTGACTGGGACAAGAATATATGTCAGCTTTGGCGAAAGCATTATTTTTATTTGTATAACTGTGTCAGGGGTGCTGTGAAGAGGGGTGGGGCTATAGAAAGCCAGGTAGGAGTGATTGTTAATCTTCGAGAGGTGTACGATGCAGTCTCAAAGCTGAAGAATAAGAAGTCTTGTGGGCTGGATAATATTACATCTGAACATTTAAAATATGCCAGTACAAGACTTTATACTCTGTTGGCCATTTGTTTTACAGGTTTTTTGATACACCTTCTGCCGCAGTCACTTTTGTTGACTGTACTGTTCCCTGTGATTAAGGACAAGACCGGTAAACTTAGTGACATGAATAATTACAGCAGTGTTGTGCCAGTTCATACTTAAAAAGAACTAGCTCAAAGTTCAGTTCACACAGATGATAATGAACTAGTTCATGTTCATAGTTCTTTTTTTTTTAAATGAACTAAGTTCACATATCTAAAAATGAACTAGTTCACGTTCATTTGTTAAATTCTAAATTAATAGAACTTCTTTACCATCCATTACCAGCTGCAAATCACTGCCACTCCAAAACTAATCAAAAATATATGCACATAAATAAGCCTAATAATGGATTACATAATCAGAGAGTAGCCTTTTTCTTTTTGCGTTTTGAATTATTTCGTTTAAAGACATTTCAAGCTTTGTGTATTTGATGTAGCCTATTTGTCATGTCTGTGTGAGGCATACACTGAGTTTCGTTAAGTTAGGATGTGCTCTAGTTCACGTGCAATGCAAGTGAGCGCGCGGGCGCCTCCGTTATATTTGTTTCGTCGGCCTATTCATAAAATACAGGCAATTGGTTGATGAAAAATTTATTAAAATTAAGATACAATTTATACAAAACGAAATTCACTTTAAAGAAAGGCTTTCTATAACAACTTCAACTTCAACGGTCAAAATCATGTCTGACCCGCTCCATGTCTCATATTGCGCATCCTATCTTACTCGGTCGTGCTGTTCACTTTTCATAAATCAACATAAATGGAAAAAATAACATTATAATATTTTAACAAATATGAAACGCGCTTTTTTTAATGGCTACAACAGTATAGTATAGCCTACTCTCTATTTGTACAAATTTCTGCACATTAATTTAATTCTGAATTTTGCACACACAAGTTGAAAGGCATTTGTTCAAATCAAGTTCACGGATAATTGTGCGTGCATTTATTAGCCTAATCATTATGATATTAAAATCCTAACAAATAGGCTATGCTATGTAGGCCTAAAAAATCAGATGAGCCCATAATATGAACGGTTAAGCATTTTCCTCCCATAGAAAACCATTAGGCTATAAGAACGCTTAATGTGGCTTAATGCAGATTAGAATGTCCCTTTATTATGTCGAAATAACGAGATATCGATACTAGGCTACTGTGTCCACCTTGGTCTCCTTTTTGATCAGCGGAAACGATTTTTGCTTGTTTGGGATCTGACTGTCCAGCGTATTTGAAAAAGTTAAGCAAACTTTCCTGTCTTTTTGACATTTTTCCCCTGAGTGAAACGATCGAGGCTAACAGCAATCTCAACTCGTATAGGCTACAACAAGCGCGCAAGTCATGTGTCACAAACATTGAACACTACACAAACAGTAATTTTTTTTTTTCATTTAGGCAATTAATTTTAGTGACACAGGAGGTGCCGGATCCAATAAAAAAGGTTCCGGATCCAATGTCGGAGGTGACGGAACATGTCCCGTTCTGGCGTGTTCCGGCTCAAATTAAGCCCTGGAAAACCTGACTTTTCAAATGAGCGTGAACGTGAACTGCGCGTGCTGCTCATTCCTGCCAGAGTGAGCGCCGCTCTCGTTCACGTTCATTGTATGAAAAGTGATTCGTTCAGTTCAGCGTTCGGCGAAAATATGAACGCGTTCAGTGAACGTCGTTCATTGAACGCGTTCATGCACAACACTGAATTACAGGCCTATAGCCTTGGCAAGCTCAGTGCCAAAGGTGCTGGAAAGGATTCTATTGTCGAGACTGGAGCCATATTTGTACACTACAGCTAACCAATTTGAATTCAAGCATGGGCTTAGCACTGACATGTGCATTTTTGCACTTAAAGAACTTTGGATAAATACAACAACCAGGGATACAATATTCATGTGTTTTCTAGATGCTTCTAAAGCCTTTGACCGTATTAATCATGGCAAATTGTTTGATAAACTAACAGAAAGAGGTGTTCCAGGATACCTTACTAGGATTCTTCAAGGTTACTAGGTTTCAAACTTCAAAGTGAGTACGTCAGGGTGGAATTTTGTCTCCATCTTTGTTCAATTTATATATTGATGATCTATCTGGGAAACTTAATGAATGTAATACTGGGTGTCTTGTGGGTGAGGTCTTGTGTAACCACTTGATGTATGCGGATGACTTAGTGCTGATAAGCCCTTAATAGTGCAGGCCTGCAGAAGCTTCTGAATATCTGCTCCTCTTATGGTGATGCATTTGATATTAAGTATAATGCCCTAAAAAGTCACATACTGATTGTTAAAACAAAAGAGGATCAGAAGCTGAGGTTTCCAGACTTTTACCTTTGTGGAAATATGCTACAGGACACAGATGAGGTTAAATATCTTGGACACTATATCACAGATGACCTTTCGGACGATAGAGACTTGTTTAGGCAGAGGTGTAAACTATATGGGCAGGCTAATGTATTGGCTAATAAGTTTCACATGTGTTCCATCAATGTCAAAATTGTACTGTTTAAAAGTTTCTGCTCGCCTTTATATGCTGCGCACAAAAATAAGAGCATGCAGGCTCTGATGGTGGCATACAATGATTCTCTGCGAATGCTATTGAAAGTACCACGGCACAGTAGTGCAAGTGAGATGTTTATTAACAGTGGAATAAGAACTTGTGCAGCTGGCATTAGGTACTGTATCTATACAGAGTCCTGAATAAGTCAAACTGTATTGTACAAGCTTTGGTCAGTCCGAGGAAAAGCTCGGTCAGGTTTACTTCAAGAATTTTGAAACACTGGCACTCTTGCTTATATGGGTAAATAATGTTTTTTTTTTTATTTATTTTTTTTTTTAAATACTATGGACCGGGATTCTGTGTCCTTAATAAAGATTGAATGAATGAATGAATAAATATAAAGATGTATAAAGCTAAACACATGTCAATAAATTCAAAAAGTTCAACTGAAGTAAAACAAGCAAACAAACACACACAACCAAACCATGCTTATATGACTATAAGGCTGCACGGCTCCATCCACCCCGTCATTGCCTCCTGTCGTCCCCATGGCGGGGATGCCCCCTCCTTCATCATTCCTCCATGGCTCCTCCCTCCATCAATGCCGGCTGTGGACATGTCGAGAACATATGACCCAAATAAACCTCTTTTCTGTGACATCATGTTTTCTTTTCTGGAAATATTCTTGCCAGTTTACTCCTAAAAAAGTGTAGCCTATGGATGATCTTAAATTGCTGTAATCCATGCCTGACACAAACAGATGTTGAATGAATTTTCCTAAATGCTCACTGCCAGACTGCCTCTGAGAATACACTTTAATATAAAAGTCCAGGAACACACACAGGGAATATGTAACAAACAGCTTGTTCGATCTCCACTGTTGATATGGATTGTTGAAAACGGACTTTATCCTGTTCACTGATAAAGTGGCAAAAAAAAAAATGCTGTGTTTTCACTGTCACATAGGTCTGATGTGGAAAGCTCATCATTAAACAAATGAAACTGCTTGTTAATGCTTAACTGGTCTGTGGTTATTCCATGTGACCTCTACATTTCTGCTATATAACTAGTTTCATTTTTCTGTCTCAATTGCTGTGAAAGCAACTTGCTAGCCTTTTCGCCATACTCAAATTCTTGCTGTTTAGATCTCAGATAACCTCTCCTCCGCCTCCATGGTTAAGGTATCTAGTTCTGACTGTAATACTCCTCTCTCCTTATATAGGGCAGCAGTGGCAGATCTTGATCTATATCGTCTATCCTTGAGATAATCTGATTGACCCACTCCATTCTTTTTTCCGTCATGCCCGCACTGTATGATATGATTTTGTCTTCAACATCTCCCAGAAGTTACAGTGAGTCATACCCGGTGCTCGGTTTGTTTCAAGAAAGTAGAATATCTGATTAGATAGAATTCAACAAACTTCTGATTAGTCAGTAATCTAGAGTTGAATCTCCACACACCCTGTGATGGTATGTTGTTTTGAAAGCAGAGAGTGATCACTACAGGACTCCATGACTATACCTGTGTATTCACATTATCTAAGTAATGGTAACATTCTCTTGTTTGTCAAGATGAAATCATGAGCTGCAGAAAAATGCCTTGATGTTGGGTTCTTATATTTCCATGCATCAAACATACCGCAAGTTTGCAGAAACTCATTGAAATATCGATCTGATGTAGTGCTGTTATATTATTGCTATTTGCACTGCATTAAGCGCACAAGGAAAGGTGTATAACAAAAACACTCTTTATTAAATCCACACAGAAAACTCATGAGATCGCAGGAGGAAACAATAAACACAACCATAACACTGACGATACCAGACCAAGGCTATAGGGAAACACAGGCCTTAAAGGGACAATGTGTACTTTTTTAGATATTTTATTATCTAAAATCAATATTTTTATTCATAAATATGTCCTAAATGGTGTACAAATACCTCTGCTAATTATTTGACTTATCCTCATTAACGAATAATTTATTATCTTCCGCCATCTTGAAAAACAATAATAGCAGAGAGGGAAAAAAAGTACTAGGCCAACGCATTTCCACAACGCACTTTTGTTCAGAGCCAGCGTCACGTAACTGAAAGCAGCAGAAACGGAGGAGCAGAGCATGAGAGGCGCTTGTCACTGCCCTGGCAAGTTTCACAGGCAGTAATTCATACTGTAACATTCGTTTGTTCGTTGTGTCAAGTTGCAGTTTGTTTGAAATAACAAACCTGTTCACCCGAAGGAACACTCGACGAGGTGCTATTAGAACACATCTCGTCATAGCTTTTTGGTACATAACGGCTACCGTAGATACAACACGCATTTGAAAAAGCGAGGCGCTGGAGAGCACAATTCGTTTGAATGCAATGCAAAATACAATTTCACTGCTAGATGGGAGAAATTCCTACACATTGTCCCTTTAAATACATGAGGATTGTAATCAATATCAAACGGAACAGACGTGGGAACTAATTAATAACCAGGGAAACTAACTGGAGAACACAGTCAGGCAAACAAGGAAACCAAAACACCATGATAATAAAACAGAACACGCATTTCAATTGTATAACAGAATGAGACACTAAAAAGTGTTCTTTCTTCATGTTGTGTTTACTAGTATTAAATCTTTTTTTTTTTTCGTTATTTCATAATTATGTTCAAATTAGAACTGCATTTCATTTACCAAGTCTGACTCATTACACATCTGTTATGATTCTGCCCTTGTGTCTTTAATACTTCTCTTGTCTTAGGGTAGTATCATAACAGACTCATGTTTAGTGTGCAAGCGCGTGGCTCTTCGGGCCATGTGCTTGTGTTGTCTCGTTAACTTGCCCTGCCCCGCCCCCTTGTTATCCTCATTTTGTCATTATTGCTTTACCAGTGTCACCTGCTGCCATCATTAGTTTCTCCTTATTTAATCCCCTTGTGTTTGCTGCCCTGTGGCAGTTCATTGTCATACTTTGTGTGAATCAAGCCGTGCAGTAACTTGTTGAAAGTCTTGTCTAAAAGAAGTGTTTGATCCTGTCTTAGTATTTAGTTTATTGTCTCAGTCTAGTGTAGTCTAATCTGTCTTGTTTTGACCCCTCGTGTTTTCTGTTGTTAATAAACCCTGTGAATTATTTGCTGTCTTGCGATTGGGTTCATCCACATAACAACATCAGTCAATTTGTTTTTCTTTGTATATAAAGATGAAACATGTTGTCAAAGTTGAGATCTGCTATACAAGTTGTTATAGATACACACTCCACAACATGAGTATATGGTGTCTTTCATCTGCACAACAGTCAGACCTTTTTATTATTCACAAATTGTAAAATCCCACAGAAAGTTCAAGTAGGAACAAATGTATGATCCATTCCACCTCACCTGTAATGCCTGTACATTATTTTAGTTCCTCCCCGACAGCAACATAGTGTCGGCCCAGATCTGTGGATTCCCCACGGCTCAGATCTGTGTTAGTCCTGAAACAACATTCCAGTCAAACCAGAACCCCACACCTCACACAAACCATAAACTAGCCCTCAAATCCGTGGACAATTATTTGTTGATAAAGATGGTGTTCAAGCCCCTAATGTTAACCCAAGCCTAACCCTAACAGTAGCCTCAAACCTAACCCTAAAATTTGACTGGTTGATAAGGATGTTTTTCCAGGACCTACAAGGATGTTGATTCAGAAACTTCCTCCTTGATGAAATCACATTCACCTCTATGTACATATTCTTCTGGGACAGATGCAAATACTCCTTGCCACCTTGAATATCAAACATACCATATTTTAGTCATGTTTCTAAGAAGATAAAAGATAAAGATACATTTAAGGTCACTTCAACTAAGAATCCAAACTGTTTAAGCTGACTTTTCTGAGAATTACTTCAATGAAGTCATTCTTCTTTGTTTTATGCATAAATATAACAGAATACAGTGCAGGTTATGCTCAGAAACGGGCGTAAGTGAGTGGAGCTGAGACGCGAGGGTTCACGAATAAGAAATGAGAAGCGCCCACAGTATCTGAATGCCAGTGTCTCCTCATCACAACTAACCTCTTCCTGAAGCTTGGTGTGTTTTGGGCAGTGCACTGGGACTCTTTGAGGGACCTGTGAGGGTTTGAATGTCCTCTAAGAGCTCCAGCTGTATCTCAGCACCAGAACATCACAATAAATACATGGGACTGGGCTTTTCTCATGTGTGTGTATGACAAACATCCTGACGCTCAGAGTTTCCTCATCAACACCACTCCTTATGTAATCATATACTGGCATCAGGTCAAACCTCTGCAAACTATTGAAGAACAATCAAACTGAATGCCTCTGTTTATTTCACCCTGAATAACATTTATATAATAAAGCAAATCACTTTTTTTGCCTGTTCTGTCTCAATATTTTATCCAACTTTTTTAATTTTTTTACATTTGCATAAATGTGTCTGTCAGTTTCTCTGTAGATCAGAATGATGATGTAACTGGTAATAATAAACAAAACCAAGACATGAGAGTGTATATGGGACACACTGTACCTGCGCACTCACACACACATCTAGTCTGACAACAATCCTGAATCTCTCTGAATCATTCCTCCAGTCAGAGAATACAGTCTCTTATTGTAGTCTTACTTTTGAGCCCATTTGAAAAGCAAATTCATGAAAATGTCAGGCTGTATTTCCCTGTTGTCAATTCTCTCTCGTTTATTGTTCTCTGTGAGTTACGATCAGGATGTCACTGGAAGTTCTGCAATCTTGTCCTGCTGTTAGAGACAATAAACTAAAGTCAAGACATAATAATCTATTAATAATAATACATTTTATATTTATACTTTATATCTAAGAAAAATCCCAAAGTGCTAAAATCTGTGCTAAACACTGAAGCGAGACCTTACTCAATCCTAAGTGAGACAGGAAGCCAGTGAAGTGATTTGAGGATGGGGAGATAAGGTCGTATTTGCGCACTTTCATCAGGATCCAGCGCTGTTCTTTATTAAGACTTTTATTAAGACTCAACGGCAGCAGGAATATAAGAAATCATTCAGAGAAATGTTTTAAGTGAAACAGGTGGAACAGAAAAGACTGCTTCTACTGTTTATGACGTCCAAAATGTCCTTCACTATTCAAAAAATGTCCTCACTAGTTAAACCTGTTAAACACCAACCAGTGATCCAGATCTCACTATAGTTCAAATAGGCCAGATCATGTTTCTATTTAAATCTAATGAAATCTAATGATCACTATTATCATTGACAAAACATGAGATCATTTATCAACGAGGACATCTTATCCCGTCTGTGTGGGAATCAAACGTTGACTCTGTCATTATTACTAGTGTCATGATCGACTGCTTACAGGAACTTACACTGTTTCTGCAGTCGCGGCTTCATCTGTGTGCTTGCAGTGCTGATAAACAAAGGTGAACATCTGAATAACTCATGTTCTCATGACTCATGTCAAATTCATGCCATGTGAATAGTATAATTAAGAATAAATATTTAGTGTCAGGACTCAAGAACAGAGCTGAAACTTTTCCTGATGAGTTTCTGTGAGAAATATCTCGAACTAACCTGGCCCTAGCCAGATGAATTTCGCTCCGCCTAGCTTCACTCATCCATCTGGAACCGATCCATTGAAATGGCGTTTCAGAAGGCTGGGCCTTATCAAAAATCCTTGCATATGATTGGATAAGCCACTTGTCTGTCATCTTTATCGACGTGCTATTTCAACCACTCACACTACCAGAGGAGCCATTTGGTAGATCAAGCTCTTGCCAAATCCGGTCGGGAGAAGGGCGAAAACATCGTTTCCACCAACAAAAGCCTTAAGAGCCGTTCTCTGATGTTCTTTTAATGAAACAATATTAGGTAGATTGGACAACACGGATGAAATAGCAGCATCAATGTTAACGCTTGCTTCCTCGATGCGAGCCGCCATCGTTGTCTGAATCAAAACAGTCTCACGGTCGCTTCTCCACTACGTCACATCTATGAAACTCCCGCCCTGCGTCCTGATTGGCTAAACCATAAAGTTGGTTGGAGAAATCACTCTCAATGGAAGAGGTTCCAGATGGATGTGAGTGTAGCTAGGCGGAGCGAAATTCATCTGGCTAGGGCCAGGTTAATCTCGAACAACCTGATGCAGGAAAATACACTTGCTTCATCACAAACCCTTATTCTAAACAGGAGACAGCTGATCAATAGTGTGTACAACTGGTTGATTAATATATGATGATTTTAATGATTTTAATTTTAAAACGTTCTAAATACAAAAAGTGTTTGACCAACTGGTGAACAACTGATGCTCAGCCTGAATGCTGCTGTATGTAAATTATTGGAAAGAGGAAACAAATCCACTAAAAATCAAGAAGAAGATACAGGAGCTGAAGACAGTGTTAACATAATAACCTTTAATATTTGCATTGCATCAGCATTGTTCTATTATGAAATATGTAATTATGGTTTGTTTCATAATATTTCTCTTGAAAAAAAAAAGAACTTAAGTGGACTTATTCTGTTCTGTCTCAATGCATAAATGACAAACAGGTATAAGCTTTTTCTGATTGTTTTCTGATTTTTGCCATGATCCTGGTATCCTTCTCCTTTACTCTATCTCCCTCTGCTGGTCATATTTGTTATTGCATCCTCGTACACACACTCATTCACACTCATTATCTCATTCATCTCCAGCCGTTTCTCATTATCCCATCTGTTCCTCCTCTCCGCACCTGTTTCCCACTTTCTCTAATTCTACTCCCTATTTCTAGGCTTTCCTTTTCCTTTGTTCTTTGTCAGATTATTGCCAAATGCTGTGTAATGATCCCAATCATCTGGGATTCCTGTTTCGGCTGAAGCCAAGAATTTCTGTTTTATTAATTGAGATACTTTTGTTACATTAACCAAGGACTGTCTTCTGTTCAAGTTTTGCCAAGCGGCCACCTGTGTTGTTTCTCCTGAACTGAGATTAAAGAATATCAGCTCACCTTTGCGTTTTGGTTCTCTGTTCACTCACCTGACAGTTTTATCTTAATTGATAGATCATTATATTAATATAATAGTTTTGTCCCATTATATTCTTGCCAAATGCATCACATTGTTTGTATTGTGTAACACAACAAGATCTTCAAACACTGAATAAGGAACATGTTTTTGCTGTATCTGAAGGAAATTAGTTTGTCAATAGTTTGCTATCTTTACCACAAGTGTTCTTTGTCACGCTGCGTTTGCCAGTATTAAATGTATTTTGTATCATTTCATGTTAGAACTGCACATCATTTACCAAACATGTTCGTTCATTACTGATATCATGTCAATCAAAACGATGTATTTGAATGCACAGTGTGCAAAATATAAAACATAAAAACTGCTACACAGCTCTAACACTAATACTGGAAGATCATTTTATATATTTATAATTTTATTAAAACTGCACATTGTTTAGAAAAAAATGATTAATTCCTGACTGCACATCAAATTAATTTTATGGTCCCAAATCCCATTATATATTTTTTCATGTCATACTGTACGTCACTGATCCCAGGCTACTTCCTTGTGTGCTGAATATTGCTGAATTTTGACACTTTTCATGCACAAAAATAACTGTTTAATCAGAAGAGGAACAGAGTGAACCAAGCAAATGACCATAATGTCCAGAGACATGGTGTTGGGCTCTTTACATTAACTGGGGCTCTTTGAGGGCCCAATGAGGCTCTTGGTGTGTCTCAGTAAAGAAATCTGTGTAGAAATAGGACTGGACTCTTCTTACTTGTGACAATGTTTATAACTACAGTATCCTGGAGCCACAGCAACACCATTCTGGTAAATCATCAAACAGTGGCATCAGGTGATACACTTCTGCAAACTAAAAGAGACAAAACAAACTGAACGTATCAATGTATTAAGAACCAGACTGATCACTATGAGAACAGGCGCCAATTACCATTGGGTTCATATAACACAAAAACACAATAGAACAATGCTGTAATACATACAAATACTCTGCTTTTGAACACACACATACACACACACACACAAAACATGTAATTTTTTTTTTTGTAATTACAAAAAAATACACAAATTTATAGGGGATTTTAACTAGACATTGATGTGAGCTGGAGACATAGAGTCAGCAAATATTGTGTGTGATATAATGTTCCCAGCAGAATTTACCAGAGAAAACAGGATTCAGACTATGAACAGAACTGAAACTTCCCCTGGTGATTTTCTGAGTTAAAACTTCTCCATCAAACTCAGCAATCTTCAAAACGCTATATAGACCTAAAATCACTAACTCATCTTCACTTCAGACTGTACAGCTGATCATCAATGATGTGTGAAATTGGGTAATTTGTGTGTTAAGATTTTACTTTAAAAAAAGTTGTGTTGTAAAGTTACAGAGATTATGTTTAAATCTTCATCTTCAGCTTTGTGTTTCATTGTATGCAGACAATCTCTTTTTCATCTGTTGAAGTTTTTGGAAATTTATTTGGGTGTTTATATTGGATATTTTAATAAAACTAAATGTTTTCTCATAACCCAAAAAAAAAAAAAAAAAAAAAAAATAGGTATCCACTTCCCTTACATGGTTTCTACTAGAAAAAAAACACACCGCAAGGATTCTCTGAAAATAATGTTTGAATTCCAAATAAATGTCTCCTCATCATAACCAACCTACACTTTGTAACTTTATTTAAAGGTTTTCTATGAAAAGTATCAGAGTTGTTCACCTGGTTTAGATGGCGGAGATAATGGTAGTGATTAATGAGTGCACAGCACAAAATAATTTTGTATCCATGACAACAAATGCGTGACAGAACGCCCCCTCTCAGTAGGCGCAACCTGCGCCATAGAGAAGAGGAGACGAAGAGGATCAGGGGATGATGAAGGGATGGTGAAGAGGGATGATGAAGAAATGGCAAAGGGATGGTGAAGAGGGATGATGAAGAGGGCTGATGAAGGGATGGCGAAGAGATGGCGAAGGGATGGCGAAGAGGGATGGCTAAGAGGGATGATGAAGAGGGATGGCGAAGAGGGATGGCTAAGAGGGATGACGAAGAGGGATGGCGAAGAGGAATGACAAAGAGGGATGACGAAGAGGGATGGCGAAGAGGGATGAAGAAGAGGGATGACGAAGAGGAATGGTGAAGAGGGATGGCGAAGAGGGATGGCGAAAAGGGATGGTGAAGAGGGATGGCGAAGAGGGATGGCGAAGAGGGATGACGAAGAGGGATGGTGAAGAGGGATGTCGAAGAGGGATGATGAAGAGGGATGACGAAGAGGGATGGCTAAGAGGGATGACGAAGAGGGATGATGAAGGGATGACGAAGAGGGAAGACGAAGGGATGGCGAAGAGGGATGACTAAGGGATGACGAAGAGGGATGGCGAAGGGATGGCGAAGAGGGATGACTAAGGGATGACGAAGAGGGATGGCGAAGGGATGGCAAAGAGGGATGGCGAAGAGGGATGACGAAGAGGGATGGTGAAGAGGGATGGCGACGAGGGATGCGAAGAGGGATGGCGAAGAGGGATGGTGAAGAGGGATGGTGAAGAGGGATGGCGAAGAGGGATGATGAAGAGGGATGACGAAGAGGGATGGCTAAGAGGGATGACGAAGAGGGATGACGAAGGGATGACGAAGGTATGGCGAAGAGGGATGACAAAGAGGGATGGCGAAGGGATGGCGAAGAGGGATGGCGAAGAGGGATGACGAAGGGATGGAGAAGAGGGATGACGAAGAAGGATGGCTAAGAGGGATGGCGAAGAGGGATGACAAAGAGGGATGGCTCTAGAGGGATGACGAAGGGATGACGAAGGGATGGCAAAGAGGGATGGCGAAGAGGGATGACGAAGAGGGATAGCGAAGAGGGATGGCGAAGGGATGACGAAGAGGGATGGTGAAAGGTTGGCGAAGAGGGATGGCGAAGAGGGGTGATGAAGGGATGGTGAAGAGGGTTGATAAAGGGATGGCGAAGAGGCATGACAAAGAGGGATGGCGAAGAGGGATGATGAAGGGATGGCGAAGAGGGATGATGAAGGGATGGTGAAGAGGGATGATGAAGGGATGGTGAAGAGGGATGACAAAGAGGGATGGCGAAGGGATGGCGAAGAGGGATGATAAAGGGATGGTGAAGAGGGATGATGAAGGGATGGCGAAGAGGGATGACATAGAGGGATGGCGAAGAGGGATGGCGAAGGGATGGCGAAGGGATGGCGAAGAGGGATGGCGAAGAGTGATGACGAAGGGATGGTGAAGAGGGTTGGCGAAGAGGGATGATGAAGAGATGGCACAGACAGGCAGGAGGAGTTTCTGGAGGTGGACGGACGACCGGGAGGAGGACGAACAACAATGTCCAGGGTGGTTATGATAGTGGAGATAGCCAAGGGATGATGGCTGTTCATCGAGGCTACAGACAGGGGAATTTATGTGTGTCAACAGGAAACAGTAAAGGCTGTTATTGGTGGTTCTGTTGTGCTGCCGTGGTATTACACTAAAGATTATCTAAAACTTCAAAACTCATATCCCAAAAAAATAAAAATAAAAATAAGTATCCACTTCCCTTACATGGTTTCTACTAGGAAAAACACACACCGCAAGGATTCTTTGAAAATAATGTTTGAATTCCAAATAAATGTCTCCTCATCATATCCAACCTACACTTTGTAACTTTATTTAAAGGTTTTCTATGAAAAGTATCAGAGTTGTTCACCTGGTTTAGATGGCGGAGATAATGGTAGTGATTAATGAGTGCACAGCACAAAATAATTTTTGTCCATGACAACAAATGAGTGACAGAACGCCCCCTCTCAGTAGGCGCAACCTGTGCCATAGAGAAGAGGAGACGAAGAGGATCAGGGGATGATGAAGGGATGGTGAAGAGGGATGATGAAGAAATGGCAAAGGGATGGCGAAGGGATGGCGAAGAGGGATGATGAAGAGGGCTGATGAAGGGATGGCGAAGAGATGGCGAAGGGATGGCGAAGAGGGATGATGAAGAGGACTGATGAAGGGATGGCGAAGAGGGATGAAGAAGAGGGCTGATGAAGGGATGGCGAAGAGGGATGACGAAGAGGGCTGATGAAGG
Organism: Rhinichthys osculus; assembly: GCA_029959095.1. Lineage (NCBI taxonomy): Eukaryota > Metazoa > Chordata > Actinopteri > Cypriniformes > Leuciscidae > Rhinichthys > Rhinichthys osculus. The sequence goes on from JARWKJ010000020.1 coordinate 27,780,190, forward strand.
GATGGCGAAGAGGGATGACAAAGAGGGATGGCGAAGAGGGATGACGAAGGGATGGCGAAGGGATAGCAAAGAGGGATGACGAAGGGATGACGAAGAGGGAAGACGAGGGGATGGCGAAGAGGGATGACTAAGGGATGACGAAGAGGGATGGCGAAGGGATGGCGAAGAGGGATGACTAAGGGATGACGAAGAGGGATGGTGAAGGGATGGCAAAGAGGGATGACGAAGAGGGATGACGAAGGTATGGTGAAGGGATGGCGAAGAGGGATGACGAAGAGGGATGACGAACGGATGGCGACGAGGGTTGATGAAGAGGGATGGCGAAGAGGGATGGCGAAGAAGGATGACGAAGGGATGGCAAAGAGGGATGGCTAAGAGGGATGGCGAAGAGGGATGACGAAGAGGGATGACGAAGAGGGATGGCGAAGAGGGATGGCGAAGAGGAATGACGAAGAGGGATGACGAAGAGGGATGGCGAAGAGGGATGACGAAGAGGGATGACGAAGAGGGATGACGAAGCGGGATGACGAAGAGGGATGACGAAGAGGGATGGTGAAGAGGGATGGTGAAGAGGGATGGCGAAGAGGGATGGTGAAGAGGGATGGTGAAGAGGGATGGCGAAGAGGGATGATGAAGAGGGATGACGAAGAGGGATGGCTAAGAGGGATGACGAAGAGGAATGACGAAGGGATGACGAAGAGGGAAGACGAAGGGATGGCGAAGAGGGATGACTAAGGGATGAAGAAGAGGGATGGCGAAGGGATGGCGAAGAGGGATGACTAAGGGATGACGAAGAGGGATGGCGAAGGGATGGCAAAGAGGGATGGCGAAGAGGGATGATGAAGGGATGACGAAGAGGGAAGACGAAGGGATGGCGAAGAGGGATGACTAAGGGATGACGAAGAGGGATGGCGAAGGGATGGCGAAGAGGGATGACTAAGGGATGGCGAAGAGGGATGACGAAGGGATGGCGAAGGGATAGCGAAGAGGGATGACGAAGAGGGATGACGAAGGGATGACGAAGAGGGAAGACGAAGGGATGGCGAAGAGGGATGACTAAGGGATGACGAAGAGGGATGGCGAAGGGATGGCGAAGAGGGATGACTAAGGGATGACGAAGAGGGATGGCGAAGGGATGGCAAAGAGGGATGACGAAGAGGGATGACGAAGGTATGGTGAAGGGATGGCGAAGAGAGATGACGAAGAGGGATGGCGAAGAGGGATGGCTAAGAGGGATGATGAAGAGGGATGGCGAAGAGGGATGGCTAAGAGGGATGACGAAGAGGGATGGCGAAGAGGGATGACGAAGAGGGATGACAAAGAGGGATGGTGAAGAGGGATGGCGAAGAGGGATGGCAAAGAGGGATGGTGAAGAGGGATGGTGGAGAGGGATGGCGAAGAGGGATGGCGAAGAGGGATGACGAAGAGGGATGGTGAAGAGGGATGTCGAAGAGGGATGATGAAGAGGGATGACGAAGAGGGATGGCTAAGAGGGATGACGAAGAGGGATGACGAAGGGATGACGAAGAGGGATGGCGAAGGGATGGCGAAGAGGGATGACTAAGGGATGACGAAGAGGGATGGCGAAGGGATGGCAAAGAGGGATGGCGAAGAGGGATGACGAAGAGGGATGGTGAAGAGGGATGGCGACGAGGGATGCGAAGAGGGATGGCGAAGAGGGATGGTGAAGAGGGATGGTGAAGAGGGATGGCGAAGAGGGATGATGAAGAGGGATGACGAAGAGGGATGGCTAAGAGGGATGGCTAAGAGGGATGACGAAGAGGGATGACGAAGGGATGACGAAGGTATGGCGAAGAGGGATGACAAAGAGGGATGGCGAAGGGATGGCGAAGAGGGATCGCGAAGAGGGATGACGAAGGGATGGAGAAGAGGGATGACGAAGAGGGATGGCTAAGAGGGATGGCGAAGAGGGATGACAAAGAGGGATGGCTCTAGAGGGATGACGAAGGGATTACGAAGGGATGGCAAAGAGGGATGGCGAAGAGGGATGACGAAGAGGGATAGCGAAGAGGGATGGCGAAGGGATGACGAAGAGGGATGACGAAGAGGGATGACGAAGGGATGGCGAAGAGAGATGGCGAAAGGTTGGCGAAGAGGGATGGCGAAGAGGGGTGATGAAGGGATGGTGAAGAGGGATGATAAAGGGATGGCGAAGAGGGATGACAAAGAGGGATGGCGAAGAGGGATGATGAAGGGATGGTGAAGAGGGATGATGAAGGGATGACAAAGAGGGATTACAAAGAGGGATGGCGAAGGGATGGCGAAGAGGGATGATAAAGGGATGGTGAAGAGGGATGATGAAGGGATGGCGAAGAGGGATGACATAGAGGGATGGCGAAGAGGGATGACGAAGGGATGGTGAAGAGGGATGATGAAGGAATGGCGAAGAGGGATGACGAAGGGATGGCGAAGATGGATGGCGAAGGGATGACGCAGACGGATGACGAAGGGATGGCGAAGAGGGATGGCGAAGGGATGGCGAAGAGGGATGGCGAAGAGGGATGACGAAGGGATGGTGAAGAGGGATGGCGAAGAGGGATGATGAAGAGATGGCACAGACAGGCAGGAGGAGTTTCTGGAGGTGGACGGACGACCGGGAGGAGGACGAACAACAATGTCCAGGGTGGTTATGATAGTGGAGATAGCCAAGGGATGATGGCTGTTCATCGAGGCTACAGACAGGGGAATTTATGTGTGTCAACAGGAAACAGTAAAGGCTGTTATTGGTGGTTCTGTTGTGCTGCCGTGGTATTACACTAAAGATTATCTAAAACTTCAAGACTCATAACCCAAAAAAATAAAAATAAAAATAAGTATCCACTTCCCTTACATGGTTTCTACTAGGAAAAACACACACCGCAAGGATTCTTTGAAAATAATGTTTGAATTCCAAATAAATGTCTCCTCATCATATCCAACCTACACTTTGTAACTTTATTTAAAGGTTTTCTATGAAAAGTATCAGAGTTGTTCACCTGGTTTAGATGGCGGAGATAATGGTAGTGATTAATGAGTGCACAGCACAAAATAATTTGTGTCCATGACAACAAATGAGTGACAGAACGCCCCCTCTCAGTAGGCGCAACCTGCGCCATAGAGAAGAGGAGACGAAGAGGATCAGGGGATGATGAAGGGATGGTGAAGAGGGATGATGAAGAAATGGCAAAGGGATGGCGAAGAGGGATGATGAAGAGGGCTGATGAAGGGATGGCGAAGAGATGGCGAAGGGATGGCGAAGAGGGATGATGAAGAGGACTGATGAAGGGATGGCGAAGGGATGGCGAAGAGGGATGAAGAAGAGGGCTGATGAAGGGATGGCGAAGAGGGATGACGAAGAGGGCTGATGAAGGGATGGCGAAGAGGGATGACGAAGGGATGGCGAAGGGATAGCGAAGAGGGATGGCGAAGGGATGAAGAAGAGGGATGACGAAGGGATGACGAAGAGGGAAGACGAAGGGATGGCGAAGAGGGATGACTAAGGGATGACGAAGAGGGATGGCGAAGGGATGGCGAAGAGGGATGACTAAGGGATGACGAAGAGGGATGGCGAAGGGATGGCAAAGAGGGATGACGAAGAGGGATGACGAAGGTATGGTGAAGGGATGGTGAAGAGGGATGACGAAGAGGGATGACGAACGGATGGCGACGAGGGATGATGAAGAGGGATGGCGAAGAGGGATGGCGAAGAAGGATGACGAAGGGATGGCAAAGAGGGATGGCTAAGAGGGATGACGAAGAGGGAAGGCGAAGAGGGATGACGAAGAGGGATGGCGAAGAGGGATGGCGAAGAGGGATGACGAAGAGGGATGGCGAAGAGGGATGACGAAGAGGGATGACGAAGCGGGATGACGAAGAGGGATGACGAAGAGGGATGGTGAAGAGGGATGGTGAAGAGGGATGGCGAAGAGGGATGGTGAAGAGGGATGGTGAAGAGGGATGGCGAAGAGGGATGATGAAGAGGGATGACGAAGAGGGATGGCTAAGAGGGATGACGAAGGGATGACGAAGAGGGAAGAAGAAGGGATGGCGAAGAGGGATGACTAAGGGATGACGAAGAGGGATGGCGAAGGGATGGCGAAGAGGGATGACTAAGGGATGACGAAGAGGGATGGCGAAGGGATGGCAAAGAGGGATGGCGAAGAGGGATGACGAAGAGGGATGACGAACGGATGGCGACAAGGGATAATGAAGAGGGATGGCGAAGAGGGATGGCGAAGAAGGATGACGAAGGGATGGCAAAGAGGGATGGCTAAGAGGGATGACGAAGAGGGATGACGAAGAGGGATGGCGAAGAGGGATGACGAAGAGGGATGACGAAGAGGGATGGCGAAGAGGGATGACGAAGAGGGATGACGAAGAGGGATGACGAAGAGGGATGGTGAAGAGGGATGGCGAAGAGGGTTGGCGAAGAGGGATGGCGAAGAGGGATGGTGAAGAGGGATGGTGAAGAGGGATGGCGAAGAGGGATGATGAAGAGGGATGACGAAGAGGGATGGCTAAGAGGGATGACGAAGAGGGATGACGAAGGGATGACGAAGGTATGGCGAAGAGGGATGACAAAGAGGGATGGCGAAGGGATGGCGAAGAGGGATGGCGAAGAGGGATGACGAAGGGATGGAGAAGAGGGATGACGAAGAGGGATGGCTAAGAGGGATGACGAAGAGGGAAGACGAAGAGGGATGGCTAAGAGGGATGACGAAGGGATGACGAAGGGATGGCGAAGAGGGATGGCCAAGAGGGATGACGAAGAGGGATAGCGAAGAGGGATGGCGAAGGGATGACGAAGAGGGATGACGAAGGGATGGCGAAGAGAGATGGCGAAAGGATGGCGAAGAGGGATGGCGAAGAGGGGTGATGAAGGGATGGTGAAGAGGGATGATAAAGGGATGGCGAAGAGGGATGACAAAGAGGGATGGCGAAGAGGGATGATGAAGGGATGGCGAAGAGGGATGATGAAGGGATGGTGAAGAGGGATGATGAAGGGATGACGAAGAGGGATGACAAAGAGGGATGGCGAAGGGATGGCGAAGAGGGATGATGAAGGGATGGTGAAGAGGGATGATGAAGGGATGGTGAAGAGGGATGACACAGAGGGATGGCGAAGAGGGATGACGAAGGGATGGCGAAGAGGGATGACGAAGGAATGGCGAAGAGGGATGACGAAGGGATGGCGAAGATGGATGGCGAAGGGATGACGCAGACGGATGACGAAGGGATGGCGAAGAGGGATGGCGAAGGGATGGCGAAGAGGGATGGCGAAGAGGGATGACGAAGGGATGGTGAAGAGGGATGGCGAAGAGGGATGGCGAAGGGATGGCACAGACAGGCAGGAGGAGTTTCTGGAGGTGGACGGACGACCGGGAGGAGGACGAACAACAATGTCCAGGGTGGTTATGATAGTGGAGATAGCCAAGGGATGATGGCTGTTCATCGAGGCTACAGACAGGGGAATTTCTGTGACTCATAACCCAATGAGTGATGGGTGATGGGTGGTGATGGCGCAGTGGATAAAACACATGCCTTTGGTGTGAGAGACCCGGGTTCAAATCCACTGTGAGACACCAATGTGTCCCTGAGCAAGACACTTAACCCCTACTTGCTCCAGAGGCGTGCAACCTCTGACATATATAGCAATTGTAAGTCGCTTTGGATAAAAGCGTCAGCTAAATGAATAAATGTAAATGTAAATGTGTGTCAACAGGAAACAGTAAAGGCTGTTATTGGTGGTTCTGTTGTGCTGCCGTGGTATTACACTAAAGATTATCAATAATGTGCATTGGAGACACAATGGCAGCAAGATTGTGTATGATATAGTCAAGGGTGAAGATTCAGTAGCAGAACAAGACCAACCGTACAAGAACAGAGCGGAAACTTTCCCATTAGAGTATGAGAGACGAAATTCCTCCATCAAACTCACATATCTCACTCACACTGATGCAGGAAAATACAGCTGCCAAATCACTCCCTCAAATGAACAGAAGACTGTACTGCTGATCATCAACGGTGTGTGAAACTGGTTGAATGTATGAGATTCCTCTGAGCAGTAGGAATAAATCTATGATGCATTCCCCCCCACCTGGAATGCCTGTACATTGTTTTGTTTTTGTTTGTTTAGTCCCTCCCCGAGCAGCAACATAGTGTTGGCCCAGATCCAGGTATCCGTGGATTCCACACGGCTCAGATGTGGGCAGGATCTGGGCCGACACTATGTTGCTGTCAGGGCTGGATCAACATCTTTGTTGGTCCTGAAACAACATTCCAGTCAAAACGGAACCCCACACTGTACACAAACCATAAACTTGCCCTCAAATCCGTGGACAATTATTGGTTGATAAAGACAGTGTTCAAGCCCCTAATGTCAACCCAAGCCTAAACCTAACAGTAGCCTCAAACCTAACCCTAAATTTAATCGGTTAATAAGGATGTTTTTCCAGGACCAACAAGGATGTTGATTCAGGAAACTTCCTCCTTGGCGAAATCACGTTCACCTCTATGTACATATTCTTCTGGGAAAGATGCAAATGTGCTCCTTGCCACCTTGAATATCAAACCCTATTTTTGTCATGATTTCAAGAAGATAAAAGATAAAGATAAATTCAAGGTTACTTCAACTAAGAATCCAAACTGTTTAAGCTCTTATGACTTTTCTGGGAATATACTACTTCAATTAAGTCATTCTTCTTTGTTTTAAGCATAAATATATCAGAACACAGTGTAGGTTATGCTCAGAACTAAATATATATAAAATTACAGTGAACAGAAAGGAGCCGTGTAGCGACAACGAGAATGAAACCCACACAAGCGAAGCTGTCATACATAATCAAACACAAGGGGCTGCATATTCCAGATTACCCCCCAGGCACTGGAGTCAAGAGACCCTTTGTTGTTTAACTAAAGGCAGAACGTTGTCAATGTTTTATAATTTGGCAAGAACAGATCTGTTCAGAAATGGTGAAACAAGAGGCCCTAACAAGAAGTCACCTGACCCCTGCGACTAGACAGACTGAACCATTCAGGGTCTCGAGCTAACTTTTTCTCCCCTCATCAATTATTATGTCTCCTTAAGGCTGAAAAAGTGGACTTGCATACAAAACTACCTGTTGTCTTGAAGACAACCATTTGCGAACTAAACCCTCACGTGGTACACACCACGGATGCGACAAATGCTGACCATAAGGATACACACACACACACACACACATAAGGACTTTCCTCCATATCAAACTCCATAAAACTCATCCCAGAACAATTCTTGACTGACCCATAATCAAAATCATGTAACATAACATAATTATATATTGTGTTTACAACCCCTGTATGTGTCTATTCTGCTTAGATCACATCTAAGTCATGTAATTGTTTTAAATATTAGAGATACTGGAATGAAAGTGTCGTGTTTCCTATCATTATGCTCGTATGTTTTTAATTAAAAAGATGGCTCGATTGAAATCTGTGTAAAAATGTTTATGTTCTTAAAATGGAAATTATGTCTAAACTGAATACTCTGTTCGAGCTGATGAGTAAGCAGACCACAGAGAACACATGATTCGCGATGAGAGAAGGGGGGGGGGGGAAATAGCCCCTTTCTCAAATAACCATATAGTATCTTATTGTCCGAATTCCAAATTCCTCCAGGAGGCGGGACAAACATTTTGAGTTTAAAATCTTAGACCCGAACACAGAATCTCTCTCTTGTGACGCTCTTGTGATGCTCTCTTGTGTTCTCGTTCTCTTGTGCTCTCTCTGGTTCTCTGGGGCTCTTGCCCTCTGCTCTCTGATGTTTTTGCTCCCTCCCTCGGAAAAGGTCTCGGCAGAACAAGCCGGGTGGAGCCGACGATGGTTATAGTAACCATGTAGACGCAGAGACAAATGACCCAAATCAAGATATGGGTTAAAACAGATTTAATTCAAGCCATCTCGTCACACTTTTCTTTCTTTTCTTAGTTTGTTTCTTTTCCGTTAAAAGTCTCGGTTCTAAGTTAAGTTTTGCTGCAAAGTTTCGTTTAAAACCTTTCGACTGCAACACGCTTCCAACTTCAAAGACTTTCATCCATCCGCCAACACACCACGTGACTGGCTGCCCAAGATCTAGCAAGCACGAGGAGACCGCCAGCCAAAACCACGGACCCGGGGAACACCTTCACACCGACAAAAGGGAATCCCCAAAAGCAAAGCAAGGACAAGCAAGTACCTCCAGACTTTCAACTGAACTGGTGATTTTAATATCAAATTGAATTACCCGCCTAAGAAACGATAAAAGGGTGAAATTAATTATTGATGGTTCGTTCAGGTCATGTCCTTTAAGTGCATATAGAAACTTGGGATCTCACCATCTAACTCCTAAAACTCATTCTTCCTCACTCTCTGTCTTTCTTCAACTTGTATGAATGCGTGTGCGTGTGTTTGTGTTATGTTAGTTTTATGTGTGTTAGTCATAGGCTTATAATCAATAAAGTATTGTTTGTATTTGAAAAGAGAAGCATTACTTGTGTTATGTGCTTATAGATTTAGTGTCTTGAACTTCGATCTAAGTTACCTATGCTTTGACCCTTGATTTATTTCTTAATTTAGCTGTTAGCTGGGAATTAGTCTTTCTTGGCCAAGAAGATATTATATTTCCTAGAATTAATAATTGTTTATGCTTTCCGTTCATTGGATGAACTGATAAACTGATCATACTATTGATTTTGCTACAGTAAATTCTGAAAATAATTCAATTATTAATTATTGATCATAATCCGTTATGAATAATAATTAATTATATTTATACGTGCGTATAATCGCTATATTTTATGGTGGAGGAAAATGCGGGAAGTTTAACCTAAATTGTAAGCATATACCAAGTAATTTATCTTTTCATATTGTGCGGATGAGAGATCCGAACCTGCGAAAGTCTGTGTGTGACGGATGGAGAGCGCGCAGCGCGCGCCCTGTTTGAATGAATCTGCTGTTTGAGTGGAAAGAGCTCCAGTCTGTCTGCCTCCATATATGTTATTTTTCAACTGCAGTAAAATAACCCAAGATATAAAATATCACACAACAATAAGGTGAGAATTTTAGCGTGTTCCTCAATTTCTGAAATACCTTGATTATAGCTTACTGACGTCTGCGTGTTCCAGCGTCTGTCAAAACTATACATGTGTGTGCATCAGCCAGAGAGCTTAACAAAATTATACTGCAGTAATTAAAATAACTATTTATCACCAGCAGGGTGGATTATTGTAATGGACTCCTCACTGGCCTTCCTAAAAAGACCATAAGACAGTTGCAGCTCATACAGAACGCTGCTGCCAGGATCCTGAGCAGAACCAGAAAATATGAACACATCACACCAGTCCTCAGGTCTCTACACTGGCTCCCAGTTACATTTAGGATTGACTTTAAAGTATTATTACTGGTATATAAATCTTTTAATGGGCTAGGACCTCAATATATTGCAGATATGCTCACTGAATATAAACCCAACAGATCACTCAGATCATTAGGATCACTTCAGCTAGAAATACCAAGGGTTCACTCTAAGCATGGAGAGTCTGCTTTTAGCTATTATGCCAGCCGCAGCTGGAACCAGCTTCCAGAAGAGATCAGATGTGCTCCTACAGTAGTCACATTCAAATCCAGACTCAAAACACATCTGTTTAGCTATGCATTTACTGAATGAGCACTGTGCCACTGTTCGTCCGACTGTTTTTACTGTACTTTATTTTTTATTCTAAACCGTTTTAATTATTCTTATTTGTTTTGATTATTTTAATTTCTTCTATGTAAAGCACTTTGAATTACCATTGTGTATGAAATGTGCTATATAAATAAACTTGCCTTGCCTTGCCTTGCCAGATGACATTTATTTTTACAACATATAGCACAAGTACACTGTTGTGATTTACTGTAGATTTACTTAAGTGCACTTGTCAAGTGCACAGCATCATTCAGTCTAACTTATACAAAAGCATAAAGCACACTGCAAATACAAAGATCCCTAAACAGCCCAAATAAGACAGAACTTTCCTGCTAAGTTTATTCTGTGGTCATTTTCCATTTCTTGAATTGAATGTACAAGCTAGCATTAGCGCTAGTGTAACGGGTATTAATTATAACTTGTTTTAATTTTAAATTCACACAAAATCCAAAATTTTCTGTTAGATATATATGTAAGAAAAGAAAATAATTAATTTATATATATATATCTATGAGGTTTGCGTTCGTCGCAGTTGTGACGTCATTGTCGCGTTGCGCGCGCTCTCGCTTCAGTCCGCGGGAGGTCTGAGCGGAGCGAGGTATGTAATGTGTGTACTCCTGTTCAAAAGAGTGTTATAAGTGAAAATAATCCCTAATAAAATGTGATTTGATTTCGTTAAAATGTCAAGGAGTATGTACAAGTATGTGATTTTCCCTTGTGAAGCTGTTTTTCCTGCATAAGTGAAAGTTTAACCGAGTGAATGCAGTATCACGTTGTTAGTATGTTAGTGTGAAAATAGGCCTGTGAAGCGTGTCTGCTGATATCTTTTCTATGTTCAAATGTTTGACAGGAGAGGGCTGATTAAAAACACACTACATTGAATGCAACAAATAATTACTGCATTTTTCAACTCATGCAGGTATGGTTATAAATTGTTTTTGTGATTTCTTTGTGTTCAACTGTATTGGTTATATAAAATGCTGGAATATGGGTGATTTAAAGATGTATATTTTATGAGTTTGATTAGTGTCAATGTATATTCAGAGAAATATATATATATATTGTATATTGTTGATACATCTGATGTGATATTAATTATTACTATTTTCTTTATTACTGTAAATGAGATTGTACAATGTGAGCTCGCTTCGAGTCCGCGGGAGGTCTGAGCGGAGCGAGGAGAGGGCTGATTAAAAACACACTACATTGAATGCAACAAATAATTACTGCATTTTTCAACTCATGCAGATAAAGAACCTCTGAACCAGCGATTCGACTCCAGTCTTTATTCATCACACAACACAACACAACGCAGAGGGGTAGCCGAGTCGTAATAGCAGAGACACGCGAGCCCGAACCGGCTACATTGGTGCCGTGACCCGGATTCCCAGAAGGATCGACGTCAGATTGACCGCCGGTCGTTGCTGAGTACAACATATTTCGTTTCAATGGACTGAGTTGAATTCTTCTTTTCCTGTCTAATCTGCTGGAGAGAGAGGTACAAAGACTGAGTATTACAATACCAAAAAAACAACAACAAAAAAAACACTTTCATTGTCATATTGTTTTAACTGTTTTTGTAACAATGTCTTATACTTATGTTGTGGAAGATATGCAAGATGAAGTATACATTGGTGGGGGGAGAGGGCAGTTCTTTAGGGATAGGGCTCACACTCCTGGAGCCACAGGTATCGCTGACTCTCCAGTGTTTTGCTCCACACGCATAAAAACTGATAGACAGGTTCCCAAGTCAGACACAACTTCCGCTGATTTAAGCAACCTCATTACACAGTTAGCTCATGAAATAGGACAGTCCATTTCAGCGCAGCTAAGGAAGGGAAGTGAGAATGAGGAGAGAATGACTAGCAGCCAAAATGTAGGGTTAGGACCACTTTCTGCTGATCCTCTGGTGGCACTGTGTACCATGTGTGTGTTTGACTTCGCTTCATGAAAGGACTCCAAAACAAAAGGTCACACCCACTTCAGCCCCTCATTTCATTGAACAGACATATCAGGTGATATTATGTATTTTAAAAAAAATGTATAAAAAAAACAACATCTAAAATATCCCCCTCCCACCAAACACACAACAGTAGCCAGAGGAAAATTTTTATCACGAGACACACACAGGCGAGTATGTACACAATTTCCCACAAAAACCATCGCAGAAGGTCTAATTCTAAAATCGAAACACAAGTTGTAATCCATAGTGAATCGGGGTAAGACAAAAACACGTTTTGGAAGAAGGATTGATGATGTATTGACAATTTTTTTTTTTTACATTTAGTTAATTCCAAACAAAACAAGTTACAGTGTACCTTTAACTGTGATAACCCTGATGCAAAAACATTTGGTCTTCTTCTGTATGAACTAAAACCTCTGAGAATGACCCTAGATTCATGTGAAGCTGCTTTAACTGTTGATCATTCACAGCAATATGAACTTATCAAGTGTGAAGGTGCTTTACATGATGACTAATGCTCTGTTATGAAATGTGTAAATCTAGTAGGAAGTACAGAAGCGTTACAATGTACGGGTACGGCAATGCTGCTGTCTCCATTTAAGGTTAAGAACATAAACATTGAGAATTGAGATACATAAACGTATAAAGGTATCGACACTTGGTTCAGTCAAACATCCACTCTAGACAAAGGTGAGAGAACCAACCAGCGGAACATATTTCTGGTTTTGGTTTAGAACCTCAGCTGAGTTTCTCCACTCTGCAGCCGGGCCCTTTTATTGTTTTTGCGCTGAATACAATGACATATTTAACAGATATATCAAATATATTTCTATATAACATATAAATGTAAAATAAAATGTAAATACAATATGTATATATCAGATTCTTAATTTTTTATATTTTTTTATTCATTAGAATATTTTTTATTACAAAAATGAATTCGTCTAAGTAAGAAAATATTACACTTTTGACAAGAAGCATGAATAATAATAATAATAATAATAATTGGACATTAGCCTTAGTAGTCAAAGTCTGCTAGTCTACTACTAGTTAATATGCCGAGAAACCCAGGACAGAAAAGGTTTGTAATTTTACACTGTCAAGCTCAAGTGGAAACGCATCAAATTATTGTTAAATACAAACACTTTTTACAGGCTAAATGCAAATGTTAACTGAACCAGTCTTTTTCCAAACCAATAACGGAAGAAATGTTCAAAAACTTTTTTTGTAGCCAAAAAGGTATGTAATATATTTCTAAATAATTTTATTTTAGTAAAAATTGTGACAATTAGCACCAGTCTCCAGCGTCTGATATTACAATGTAAAAATATTTATTCTTGACATTAAGTATAGTAAGCACATGATATTTTAAGAACATGTTATATCATACACAGATGCTGTTGCTTGCTTAATATCATCCACGTCAGTGAACTGAAAGAGCAACAAAGAACAAAGAAAACAATATTAACATTCAGCTTTATATTAATATTAACAATAATCCAAACAAGAGGCTCTATGATTTCTTCAAATAACAGCTCAGCAAGAATTCTTAACAATTATCAAAACTTACAGTAATGCATTTTACTAAAACTATTAATAATGGTTTCACATATTTTACCTTATTCTGATGTTAGTCGGTTTGGATCATGAAGCTGATATATAACTCGTGTCTGAAGTAGATCAGGATCATATTTTTCCAGCCGTTCTGTTTTTCCAACAGCAAAAACTAAGAATGAGAAAAGGAATTCAGATTTAATATTTACTCAAGGGTAGATTATTCTGTTTTAAATGGGAAAGATATATACTGTATGAAGACACCTAATAACCAAAATAGTAAAAAAAAAAAAGTAATGAAAAACTTCACATGCCTGAGAAGTGTCGTATTGACATTTTAAGACTACAGTATATTTTATGTGCTAATTAAGTTTTTAATTAAAGAATAACTCACCAATCAGCACAATGAGCAGAAGCCCGTTTATCAGTCCAGATATGATGATAATAATCTGACATTGTTTCTGATTCTGATCAATAAACTCCACCACTGTCTGATTGTGACACTCAGTTAGTTGAGTTGATTCTGTAAAGAAAGTGTTCAGAGTTACAGCAATAACTGACTGACTTTAATATTTATATCATTTTCATCTCTGTGTGTGCAAAATTATGTTGTTCATGAGTGTGTAAAAAATCCTGAAGTAGTACATAACAAATGTGATTATTCACACTGTACATCAATATGTTTTGATCACTGAAAAAGTAAATGAACTCACCGGTGAAGTGCAGTCTGGTGCTGTTGCTGAGTTTTGGAGGTGTGCGTGTGTTCATACAGTAATAAACTCCTAATTCATCAGCGGTCACATTATTAATAACCAGACGGTGTTTAAACTGCACTGAATATTTCTTTCTGAGTGTTTTATTTGAGTAAAAAGGGGATTGTGGTGTTGTTGAGAATGACCGTAGAATCACTGTTGGAGGATCTGGTGTTTTCAGTAAAATCCAATAAACCTCATTTTCATCAAGATCACAGTTTATGGTCACATTTGATCCCAAATCAGTGAGTTGATCTGAGACTGCAGCTCGACAACAGATTAACACATCTATAAGATAAAAATAAATAAATAAACATGCATTATAATTCAGTATTACCCAATTAAAACCACCGTGAAATATAAAACAATGTATGATTTATGATAAAGCAATTTAGTTTAAGTTGAAAAGTGCATGTAAATATATTGTTATATAAAACTCACAGAGCTGAAGCTGAATGATCTTCATGTTGTCGAGATTAAAACACTTCAGAATGATTCTACTTCCCTCTACACAACATTAAGATGAATCTACTGCAGCTCTGAAGAAAAGACAGGAAGACAAAAAACCTTCCACATCGAGCGGAGGAAGTCAAAAACTCTGACCACAACATCTAATGCCCTTATTACCATCAACACTATTAATAAAAAAACATTTTGTTCTTTCATAACCACTGTTTTCATTAGATATTTGAGCTTGTTTTATCTTGAACACATGAACTTGACGTGTGTTTCATTAAAGGTGTATTCAGTAGTTTGCTTCCAATTTAAATCAAAATAAATAGTGTAGAGTCTGACATAAGATGAAGACTGTAAACGTTGTAGCGTTTACACGCACGTATAAATATAACTAATTATTATTCATAACGGATTATGATAAATAATTAATAATTTAATTATTTTCAGAATTTACTGTAGCAGAATCAATAGTATGATCATTTTATCAGTTCATCCAATGAACGGAAAGCATAAACAATTATTAATTCTAGGAAATATAATATATTCCTGGCCAATAAAGACTAATTCCCAGCAGCTAGATTAAGAAATAATTCAAGGGTAAAAGCATAAGTAGCTTAGATCGCAGTTCAAGACAATAAATCTGTAAGCACATAACACAAGTAATACTTCTCTTTTCAAATACAAACAATACTTTATTGATTATAAGCCTACGACTAACACATAAAACTAATATCTAACACAAACACACGCACACACACATTCAGACGAGTTGCAGAAAGAAAGAGAGGGAGGAAGAATGGTGAAATCCCAAGATTCTATGCACTTATAAGACGCAACCTGAACGAACCATCAGTAATTAATTTCACCCTTTTATCGTTTCTTAGGCGGGTAATTAAATTTTATATCAATGCACCAGTTCAGTTAAGAGTCTGGAGGCTACTTGCTTGTCCTGGCATTGCTTTGGGGATTCTCCTTTTTGTCGGTGGGAAGGTGTTCCCCGGGTCCGTTGTTTGGCCGGCGGTCTCCTCGTGCTTGCTTTATCTTGGGCAGCCAATCACGTGGTGTGTTGGCGGATGGATGAAAGTCTTTGAAGTTGGAAGCGCGTTGCAGTAGAAACGTTTTAAAACGAAACTTTGCAGCAAAACTTAACTTAGAACCGAGACTCACAACGGAAAACAAAGGAAAACTTAGAAAAGAAAGGAAAGTGAGACGAGTTAGATGGCTTGATGAAGCCTTTTTAAGTAACCCTGATCTTGATTTGGGTCATTTGTCTTTGTTCGTCTACATGGTTACTTGTCTGTCTGTTAACTCTGTCGGCTGCATAATTTCTCTCTTTTGGGGAGAGAGCGAGGGACCAGAGAACCAGAGCGAGAGAGTCATGAGCGCGTCACATGATGGAGGAGGAAGAAGCAGCGAGCAAGAGAGGCATGGCGCATCTCTTTAAAGATCCTTCTGTTCACGCCTCCTCTGGCGTGAATACACCAATCAGCTGGGAGAAAAGTGTGGGCAAAAGTGTTCCTTTGTTCCCTCGAGACCGACTTTGCATGTTTTAATGGCAGTGACGTACAAATGCGTTCAATTTTACTACAGAGATGATCAAATATAGTAACATACATTTTACGGTTCGTACACATACATATATGATTTAGTCAGATCAAGAGGATTCTAAAGATATGAAGAACGACATATAAACCTTATAAGGAAAACACAGTTACATTAAAAATGCATAGGCACCTCTGTTTCTTCTAGAACTACCATATCCCATCTAAACTAACCCCATTGGAACATGGGCAAACATAAAAACATATCGAATATATCATAGTACCAGTCTTTCTTGGAGAATTGGAGGAAAGTCCTTATGTGTGTGTGTGTGTGTGTGTGTGGGGGGGTATCCTTATGGTCAGCATCTGTCACATCCGTGGTGTGTACCACGTGAGGGTTTAGTTCGCAAATGGTTGTCTTCAAGACAAAGGGTAGTTCCATTTCGAACGGTCACTTCGTATTGCGTAGCTATACGCAGTGGGGAAACTCCTTTTCCTCGATTTACTGAAGCCTATGTAAAGCGCATTTGCAGCTGCACAGCTAGAACATGAGCATCTGGCTCGCTCATAGGCTGTGCTGCGGCAACTCCATATCCAATGGCGCGGGCGCCTCTGACGTGCGACCAATGAGATCACTCTGCGTCATACACGTCAGAGCCCGCCTAGGGGGCGTGTCCTCAGACTATATTAGTCCCTGAATTCGCCATTATAGCAGATTTTACTCCTTCAGCGACAAACTTCACGTCTCTGACCATTTATTGAAACCTTCGCCGTCGAATAAGCCTTCAGCCTGAGCGAGCTACAGTTCAGCAGACGACACTTTCAACCGTGTTTCTCCTGACGCCGTCTCTCCTATGGCTATCCGGCGATATCCTTTCATTATTATTGCATTGCTTGTGTGTTTTTTCTGTAACTAGTTGTTCTAATGCCTCGTGTCAAGACCTGCGCCACGTGCGGATGCAAGCTGCACGAGGCGGACGAACACGCTGACTGCATTCCTTGCCTGGGACTTCACCACGCGGAGAATGCACTGTCTGCCGGCGGATGTGCGGCCTGCGAGAGCATGCCCATCTCCGTGCTGCGAACTCGGCTAGTCCTCTCCCGGGATGGCGACGCCACCTCAACCGCGCTTCCCTCTCTGGCCCTACTTCAGCCGAAGAAGAAGAAGCGCCGCAGCCAACGGCAACCGGAGAGCATGGATTTTAGTGAACGCACGCCGGCCACGTCCCCGCGTGCCTCACTCTCTCCAGCTCCTTCATCTCCGGTCCTGTTCGAGGGAGATCACGACACCCTGTCGATCGCCACGTCTGAGGAAGAATGGCCGGGCTCTTTCGACCCCGTCATGGCTTCCCAGTCGACGCCCAGCACCCCTGCTACCAGGACTAACTCCGACGCGGAAATGCTTTGGATCCTGACGCAGGCCGTAGCGGACCTCGAGCACGAGTGGGCCGCGCACGCTGAACCCCCTCCAAGTC
The DNA here is from genome assembly GCA_029959095.1 of Rhinichthys osculus. Classification (NCBI taxonomy): domain Eukaryota; kingdom Metazoa; phylum Chordata; class Actinopteri; order Cypriniformes; family Leuciscidae; genus Rhinichthys; species Rhinichthys osculus. Next base: position 27,797,631 of record JARWKJ010000020.1, read on the forward strand.
GGCTGGATGGCTGGTTCCTGCCGGAGCATCAACAGGCCCCTCGTCACAAGCCAGCGCCATTTTTTCCTGAAGTACACGAGGAGCTCACCAAGGCCTGGCGCACTCCGTATTATACACGAGGCCCCGCAGTTTCCGCGACGCTCTCCTCCGTGGACGGAGCAGTAGAAAAGTGCTATGAGTCGTTGCCGCCCCTCGAAGAGGCGTTGGCCGCTCATCTCTGCCCGAACACAGCCGCTAGCTTCAGTAGCACTTCAACCCTCGCTGGACGCACGTATTCCGCCTCCGGTCAGGCTCCATCGGCCCTGCAAACGATGTCCGTGCTGCAGGTCTACCAGGCCAAACTCCTCCGGTCTATGGACGAGGCTGGCCCGGACCCTGAGGCCTCTCGGGACCTGCGAAGCGCCACGACTTGGCCTTGAGAGCTACCAAGGCCACAGCACAGGCTATCGGGAGGAATATGGCGAGTTTGGTCATGCTTGAGCGCCACCTCTGGCTTACCCTCACTGACATCAAGGACGCAGAGAGAATGAGGTTCCTCGACGCCCCAGTATCCATCACCGGCCTCTTCGGCCCGCCGGTGAAGGGGTTCTCGGAGAGATACACCGAGGCACAGAAAGCGTCCCAGGCCATGCGTCACTTCTTGCCTAAACGCTCTAGCTCGGCTTTGAGTGCTCACAAGCCAGCCCCGTCGATGCCTCGGCCAGCAAAGCCAGCGAAACAGGCCTCTCAGCCCCGCCCGGCGGCTGATGCCCTTCGCCAGCCGAGAGCAACCAAGCGCTTCCCGCTTCCCCGACGCCAAGGCCCGAGACCAAGCGCCGCACCCCACTCAGCGCCGCCAAAGTCGTCCTAGCACGCAGAGGAAAGAGAGGGGGCACGGGTCCCGCGCTCGCCGGACCACCCTCGAAGAAGCCGAGAAAACTTCCCACAGCCCCCTGTTCAGTTCAGGCGACTGGGGATTTTATTACTGCAAAAAGGCCCGCAACAGTAAGCGCGTTCTTGCAAACAAACGCCGTTTTCACGGCGACCCAAATAAAGCACAAAAAGATTTCACAAACACAACACATGGGTTCACGGTCCCCCTCCATCAGGTGGCCCCTACCCCGTGGTAATACTGACTTCCCCACTCGCAAATGCTTGTACAGTCAGTCCAATACTCAATGTGTGCACAAATCACAATATAAGGGTATCAGGTCCCCCTTCACTAGGAGGCCCCTCCCCTGTTGTAACACTGACTTCCCCAAACCCAAAAGCTTGTATAGTCAGTCCAATACTCAATATGTACAAAAATCACAATATAAGGGTACCAGGTCCCCCTGCATTAGGCGACCAGCCCCAATCTGTGTGTCAAGCCCTAGCCAAACGGGTGCTAGCCTGGCAAGCTATCCCCGGTGTGTCGAGTTGGGTCATAAACGCTATAAAACGAGGTTACTCGCTCCAATTCGCTCGCAGACCCCCAAAGTTTCAGGCGGTTCTCGAGACTTCGGTGAGAAGCAACGTGGGTCACATGCTTCGCACCGAAGTAAAGAATCTTTTAGCAAAAGGGGCGATAGAATTAGTCCCCCCCGCGCTGAAACATATGGGTTTTTACAGCGGCTATTTTCTGATCCCGAAAAAAGACGGCGGTCTCAGACCCATTCTAGATTTGAGACATTTGAACAAAGCTCTCATGAGGCGGCCGTTCCAAATGTTAACTATCAAACATATCCTCGCGCATGTGCGCCCGGGGGATTGGTTTGTCACAATGGATCTGAAAGATGCTTACTTTCACATTCAAATAAATCCTCGCCACAGGCCATTCTTGAGATTCGCCTTCGAGGGCCAGGCTTATCAATACACTGTTGCCATTCGGTCTATCTCTGGCACCCCGCACAGTCACGAAGTTTCTGGATGCAGCGCTTTCTCCTCTGAGACATCAAGGAGTGCGTATATTAAATTATCTCAACGACTGGCTGGAGCTGGCACAGTCGAGAACCGAGCTATTAGCTCACAGGGATTTGATTCTCGGCCATCTAAAATGCCTGGGTTTCACAATCAATGTGTCAAAAAGCAAACTAATCCCCAGCCAGAGCGTGATCTTTCTGGGCACAGTTTTAGACTCGAGAGCTATGACAGCGCGACTCACGCCAGAGCGCACGCTCTCGGTGCGAGCGCTTGCAGGCACTTTCAGAGCGCGCGAGCGCGTGCCACTGAAGAGATTTCAGAAACTGCTTGGTCTCATGGCAGCAGCATCGCCAGTACTCCACTTGGGATTACTGCGCATTGGCTACAGCATTGGCTGAAACGCCGCGTGCCAACTCACGCATGGCAGTCAGGCAGCTTGCGTATTATGGTGAATCACGGTTGTTTAAGAACCCTGATTCCCTGGCGGGCTCAGAACTGGTACCACAAGGGGGTGACAATGGGAACATTTTCCAGGAGGAAAGTGGTTCTTACAGACGCGTCCAACCTGGGTTGGGGAGCGCTGCACGAGGGCATGCCTGCATCCGGCCTCTGGTCGAGCACGGAGCAGAGCTTACATATCAACTGTCTGGAGATGAAAGCAGTTGGGTTGGCCCTGAAGGCATTTCTGTCAAACCTCAGAGCCCACCATGTATTAGTCCGCACAGACAATATGTCAGTGGTGGCCTACATAAATTGCCAGGGGGGCATCAGTTCTGCTCTCACGGGGCAACACTCCCCTCGGCGAGTGGTCCTTGAACCCACAGATGGTCAGTCTGATATGGAAGGTGTTTGGAGAGGCCGAAATAGACCTTTTTGCCTCGAGAATCAACACCCACTGCAAATTGTTCTTCTCGAAGAACAGGGATGAGCTGGCCCATTATCTGGCCCAACCGCCCCCTTTATGCCTTTCCCCCCGTTTCAATGATTCCACAAGTCATCAAACGGGTCAGAGAGAGCGGATGCCCAGTCCTTCTAGTGGCCCCTCTCTGGAAAACCAGACCGTGGTTCCCGGAACTGGTCCAGTTATCGGACACAGTCCCATGGCCTGTCCCACTGAGGAAAGACCTCATCACACAGGCGAACGGGACATTGTGGCATCCGAGACCCGATTTATGGGCCCTCCATGTTTGGTCCCTCAACGGGTACCAAAGGTCCTTCCTGAGAAGGTCCTATGCACTATATCTGAAGCCAGGGCCCCTTCGACTCGGCGCCTTTATGCTTCAAAATGGGCAGGTTTTTCCAGCTGGTGCTCGAAAAACCAGGCTGACCCAGAGTCATGTGAGATATCTGTGATTCTCTCATTCTTACAGGAGCTGCTGGATGCGGGTCGCTCCCCGTCCACACTCAAAGTGAATGTGGCAGCCATAGCAGCACATCATGTTCTGGTGGCTGGCCAGTCACTGGGAAGAAACGACCTGGTCGTGAGGTTCCTTAAAGGTGCTAGGAGAATGAACCCCTCCAGACCTCCGTCTGTGCCGTCTTGGGACCTCTCCACGGTCCTGGGGGCGCTGAAAGGTCCGCCTTTTGAACCGCTCCAATCGGTTGATCTAAAACCTCTCTCGCTGAAGACCGCTCTTCTTATGGCGTTGGCATCTATCAAGCGAGTGGGAGATCTGCAGGCGCTCTCTGTGAGCCCTGCATGTTTGGAGTTGGGTCCAGATGGCTCCAGAGTCATCCTCAAGCCCAGACATGGTTACGTTCCTAAAGTGCTCTCAACACAATTCAGAGCACAGGTGGTGACGTTATCAACCCTCCCTCCTTCTGCAGAGGATGGAGAGGTGAATCTTCTCTGCCCTGTCAGAGCGCTGAGAATCTATCTGGAGCGTTCTGCGTCTTTTAGACAATCAGAACAGCTTTTTGTCTGCTTTGGTGGTAGATCCAAGGGGGATCCAGTCACTAAGCAAAGACTGTCTAAACGTATAGTGGATGCTATTTCTATGTCTTATACCGCAGCGGGTCAAGTTTGCCCTATAGGTATCAGGGCCCATTCGACTAGAGGTATGGCCTCGTCATGGGCTTGGTCATCTGGCATTCCCATCAGGGATATTTGTGATGCGGCCGGCTGGTCCTCGCCTTCCACATTTATGAATTTCTATAATATGGAAGTGCCTTCCCTGCAGGCGAAGGTGCTTTCGGTATGATTAAGACCTGTCGGTGGCTGGTCTTGTCATATATTACTGTGCACAATCACACTCACATAGAGATATAAACCCGCTTTGGCCGGTTATATTATATATATAAACCCACTTGACTGGTGGTATGTTCATATACTAATAACCCCGACAGTGTCTGGGTTCATTGGTGTAGTAGGTTAAGTTATTACTAACTGAGGTGTACTATTTAGACCTGACGGTGTCTGGTCTATTTATACATAATTATGCGGTTATGGCTTGTTCTGTATGCTCAAGGGTCCTGAGTTGCAGTAGCAGCCAGTTATCCAGTGCGGCGTTTTGCATGGCGTCCCACTGCGTATAGCTACGCAATACAAAGTGACCGTTCGAAAGGGAACTACTCGGTTACTCACGTAACCTCAGTTCCCTGAGTTAGGGAACTAGTATTGCGTAGCCAGCCGCACTATAGTAACATGGCAAGTTGTCGCTTCAGTCGTTAAACCTGCTATAATGGCGAATTCGGGGACTAATATAGTCTGAGGACACGCCCCCTAAAAACTCTGACGTGTATGACGCAGAGTGATCTCATTGGTCGCACGTCAGAGGCGCCCGCGCCATTGGATATGCAGTTGCCGCAGCACAGCCTATGAGCGAGCCAGACGCTCATGTTCGGCTGTGCAGCTGCAAATGCGCTTTACATAAAGGCTTCAGTAAATCGAGGAAAAGGAGTTTCCCCACTGCGTATAGCTACGCAATACTCGTTCCCTAACTCAGGGAACTGAGGTTACGTGAGTAACCGAGTAGTTTTGTATGTAAATCCACTTATCAGCCTAAGGCAGGGGTAGGCAAGTTCGGTCCTAGAGAGCCGCTGTCCTGCAGAGTTTGGCTCCAACACTGAAAAAAAACCTCTCCTGCCTATAGCCCTAGTAATCCTGAAGACATTGATTAGCTTGTTCAGGTGTGTTTGATTAGGGTTGGAACTAAATTCTGCAGGACAGCAGCTCTCTAGGACCGAACTTGCCTACCCCTGGCCTAAGGAGACATAATAATTGATGAGGGGAAAAAAAAAATAGCTCGAGACCCTGAATGGAGCAGTCTTATTCTTTGTGACTGAACACAAATAACAAGCAGGGTAAGGGTTCGAGAACAACGGGGACCTGTTTCTTGATTGCGCAATGCGTCATAAACTAAGTTAATCAATGACCTGCTGTCAGACATTGGGGCACCATATCACATGATTCAAGGTTTTGTGAATTAAACATATACGTGTTCATATTTGTTCAGTAGTGAAAGGAAAACAATCAGGATTCGGTCAGTCGCTACAGTGATTATGTATGAAAGCTTCAATTGTGTTTGGTTCATTCTCGTAGTTGCTACAACGTAGTTTTCTATAAAAAGTGTTTTAATTACATGATGCGGGTCACCTTCTCAATTGAATATTTTTCAATGTTGAAATGATGTGAACCGCTGTGTTTTATTATTCATCGGAGAGATCCTCACGCTCATAAAGTGCTGAATTGATGACATATATCTTTGTAGTTCAACTCAGAACTTCGCATCACCCTGATTCCCTCGACAAAAAGCCAATAGGATTTTCCCATTGTCTTATTGCAGAAAAATAAGCTCTACAACCAGTAAAAGTTTATGATTATCATGATAATCTTAAGAAATGAACACACCTTTTATGAAAGCTTGAAACCTTAAAATCACCAGAAGTAAATACTAAATAGCTAAAGTTAGGCTTACAAAAATTGGGGAGAGATACAGTTTCCAGTCTCTAGAGGGCAGTAGAGAACTGAAATGTCTACTTTACAGTTGCCATTCATTACAAATTCAACTAGACTATTTTAAAAATGCATCTTATTGATCTTATTATGAGCAATTCTTTTTCCTTTTTCATTTTTAACCTGTTAAAATGTACAAATATGACATAATAAAGGCTTCTGTAAATAAATACAATTTAAATTATCATACTTTCATTTAATACACGTGTAAGTACATCCATCTGCATTTATATGTAAATGTATTATTCATTTAATGAATATAACTGTTCATTTGAAAGTGCTGAACAGAGTGATAAATGTTTAATATGAAAATAAATGTAATTTGGTTATATTATATTTGTATTTTATCTTATTTGACCATAATCAGGATAATTGGCAATGTAACTTCTGCATCTTCCTTAACTTAAACCACACATGGGACTAATTAAACTCAATAATAATTAAACTCAATAAAAACATGACTGTTTTAATCAATAAAATTCTTGCACCAAACTGTTTTAAGTTCATTTGGTTATACTTGAGAATCTTTGCAGAATTTTTACAACTCCACAGCCAGTTTCAGTTATATTAGAAACCTACAACTTAAGCACTTTGTTTCAGTGAAAGAAACAACAAATTTGCCACAACTGAATCTGCCGACACTGCCAGATTCAGTTCCTTTAGAATCCTCACAGAATTGTAAAGAATTAGGCTTACACTTTATTTCCACTATATGTTTCTTAACCTTCCAAGTTTTTCCTAGCCGAGTGATATGTCAATGTAAGAAAAATCATGGTTGTAAGTGAAAAGTTTGCAGGGTTGCTGTGACACAGTACATATAAAGCACATCGGGGTCAATGTTGAACAGAAACCAAACCATTCTTAACTCAAACATTTTGTGTAGTTTCAGCCCATTTCAAACAGTTTCAGCCCATTATCTGAGATGTTCTCAGTGTCCCAAATCTGCTTTGTTCAGGATGTGGTCACCCTGAAATGTGTGGACACTATTATAATCAAGCTCTTTCAGTTGATGTGGCTATTTTTTTTCTTCTTAATCTACTTATGAAACTTTTACAATAACATGATACAAGAAAACAGTGAAATATATTATTCCCATCCCGTCCTACCCATAACCCCAAACACAAAGGAAAAAAAAACTAATTATAGAGTGCATGTTAAGAATTTACAAATATTAAGTGTATACAGGTGTTTAGACACAAAATCATACGTCCCAGCAGATTCGAGCCACAAACATGATAAATTAATGTTTAGATTGACAGGATGTAGAGGTAGTACTCGCACATCCAGAAAAAAAAGATAATGAATGTGTCCCAAGTCTCTGAAATTATACCGGTGTTACCTTTAATCTTACAGCTTCATAAAATGAATGAAGTTCATAGCATCTCGGAGTCAGTCGTCAAAAGATTGAGGAAAATTTTGTTTCCATAATGCGGAATTTTGTTAGTAAAATTAGGAAACCAAAAGCGTTTGCAGTATATCTGGGTAGGCCAGTGACATTTGGGTCCAAAAAGTGCACAATCTGTTTCCTTGACACTGTGGAAAAGCAATTAAAAATCGATAGCCAGAAAGACGTTATAGAAGGGCATAACCAAACCGTGTATTAAATCAGCCAGGGCCTGATGGCAACGATCAAGGGGATCAATACCCCGTTTAATTTTTACCCGCCTCACTTTTGTCCAATAAGCACGGTGAGTAAATTTTAATATAATGAGCATGTGTCGTGCACACACAGAAGATGTAGGGACAGGGGACAGGATCTGGTTCCAAGACTTGACTTCAAATGTATGGGAAAAGATTTGATTAGAGAGAGTTCAGAGTTTATTCACAAATACCATTACCATCAAATTCTATAATACAGCGGGGGTACAGAATCAGAATTTGGTATAGTGAATGGGTCCCCCAAAGAAGCTAATAAAAGCTCATGGGTGGGGGCCCATAGTTTATGAAAAATAAGTGGTACAGACAAAGTACACAGTTACCACCTGCAACCAGACAATGGTAAAAGAACAGAAAGCACGCAACGTGCATCAGTTCATACATAAAAGTACATACACATACAATCATACACATACATCCCAGTAGTCCATGAGAAGACAGTTATATATTTGTTAAATATAGGTTGATAGATAATATTTTTTTAGTTGTCTTTTAAAGTTGGAGATAAAGGGCAACACCTTAAGGCCATCATCAATCCCTTTCCAAATCTGCGGCCCCCTACAGACAACGCTCATACTGGGACGAACATGTCGGCAATATTTTCCAGATATGAGTGGTTTGGTTCTCGTTTGGTATATGTGCTAGGGGCTGGAGATATGACCAAGAGTACTCAATCTAGAGTTCAGACTATTAACAATTTGAAACATAAGACAGGCATTATGATATTTATTTAGCTCAGCTAGTCTTAATAACTCAAAGCGATAAAATAGAGGTTGAGTAGGAGAATTTATCTCTGACCAGGATAGAGCCCGTATAGCTTTCTTTTGCAATGATGCAAGTTTTTTAAGATGACTTGTGAAGGTGTAGCACCATATTCCCACTGCTGATTAATAAAGGAGAGAGAGGAGGTAGAGATGGAAGAGGTCAGTCTGGACAATGCACCGGCTACTTCAAGAATATGATTCGGAAAGTCAGGGAATTAATTTTTAACAAAGTTTGGAGTTTTGGAGAAAAAAAGTACATTAGAAAGGGAGAATTTTTGCATCAGCTGTGTGAAACTGGGAACAATATGATCAATACAGCCAAAATCCCTGCTCTCTGCCATGTATTAAATGCTTTGTCATTAAGTGAAGGGGGAGGGTTACAATTAATTGGTGAAATGGGTTCAAAATTGGGACCAGATTCGTAATGATTGCCGTATGAGATTACCATAAGGACAGTGCGAGACTGCAGACTGGGGAACAGGAACCCTCTTCAATACTAACCCAAGCCACAACCCATACGCAGAGTTCAAAATGACTCTGAAACCAGTATAATGTAGTGTGTATATTTGCTGCTCAGTAGTAAAATAAAAATTTAGGAAAGGCAATCGCCCTCCTAAACAGATATTACACAATGCACCTTTAAGACAAACCATGCAAATTCATAAGTCAACACCAATTGCTGAGTATTTTCTCCTTAAAGGGTTAGTTCACCCAAAAATCATGGGTGAGCAGGGAAGTCTCAAGAGAAGCCAGGTTATCCCGGGATATTTTTTTGTTGACATGAAAAATCGGGTAGATTTATCAATAGCGGGTGTATAACGATGTTAAAAGGAACTATATGCCTTTCTTCACTGACATTCTGAGTTGTTCAAAGTGGTCCGGATGATTGTAAGAAGGAGAACGGGAACATATTTTGTGTAACATTAGCAACACAATATTAGCTGTTTGATCAAGCAAAAGACTAATCATATTAATTACCGTTATGTGTCCGACATTGTAGAGAGCGATACCATTGTGCAGCGTTTACCTCTGTGAGTTGGCCGAGTGGATCTCTGAGCTGGTGTGAGTGAGTGGAGGCGGGGCTAATTAGCATATTCATAGATCCTTGTATACTAAATGAGGCAAGGGTGTAGAGTTACATTCAAGCTATTTTAAGGCATGACGATTTTTTAACATGAAAAAAACATTTAAATATTTCATTAGTGATCAAAGATGAGTTTTAAGGGATAACCTTTTTGACTACAGGGGGGCTTTAAACGCGGCAGCCATTATAAGTCCACAAGACATGAAGTGTGCCATTTGGGATAGGGCCAGAATAGAAATAAAGAATGCTGATAAAATGATCGTGCCAGAAAAATACAGTGAGAAACTGAATATTTCTGGTCTCCATACATCATCTCAGTGAGATTTTATCACGTTTTATGCTTGCACAGTAATATGATTTTAGCATTTTCCAATATTTTAGAGTCTATGAAAAACGTCTCGGTTACGGTTGTAACCCTCGTTCCCTGAGTAGGGAACGGAGACGTTACGTCGGATGACGGAGAATGGGGGTTTCGCTAGAAAGCCAATCCTCTTCGAGTATTAAAAAACGAGCCTATGGCAATGAAATGCCATGGGTCTGCGGAATTTGCATAATGTATCTCCGCCCCACCGCGTGGGTATTTAAGGAGAGACACCTGCAACAGCAGATCATGTCTTCGCTGAGGAGCCGAGACTGAACTCAGGCGTCTACCCAGCAGTACAGCGGAAGTGGCAGGGAGACGTAACGTCTCTGTTCCCTTCTCAGGGAACGAGGGTTACATCCGTAACCGAGACGTTCCCTTTCGTAGTCACTCCGAGTTACGTCGGATGACGGAGAATGGGGGTCCCCGTGTAATCACGCCACCTTCACAGCTGTCTTCCAGTGCCCTGCGAAGTCTGTCCTCCCTGTCGTGGTATAGGCACGGACGAAGGAGTCCTACTTAACACAGGAATACCAAGGTACACTGGGAAGCATATCTCAGGGGAGATATGCCGCAGCATGCCTACCCGTAGGGAGGACTTAAGAATACACATATGGCCCGAGGGGGCTTCATATGGAGGAACACTGGAGTGACCAGCCCGTGGGGTGGCAACTTACAACTCCAGGAGTGGCAAGGTGGCTTGCCGAGGGAAAGACACATGCTCAAAGAGGCTTACAGTGGAAATACACATGTGGGGGTTAGTCAGAGGAGGAACCATGCACACGGAGGCACCTAGCCGACGCACAGGCAATAGACACTGGCGCCAGCGTCAACAGTGCTGGAGGAACTCAGGGCTTCAAAGAGGAAGGCTCACCTGAGGAAATATCGCACGTATCCAGTCTGAGGAGTGGAATGGCTAGCAAGCGAGACACCTAAACGGCTCCCATGTTAGCTTGAAAAAGACAGTACATGGGCGGAGACTGGCTCCACTCGGAGATTATAGAATCTGGCGAATGTGTTAGGTGTCGCCCAGCCCGCAGCTCTGCAGATGACTGTTAGCGAGGCGCCACGCGCTAAAGCCCAAGAGGACGCCACACTCCGGGTGGAGTGGGCGGTCACACCAAGGGGGCATGGTCGACCTTGCTGCTGGTATGCCAAAGCAATGGCGTCCACTATCCAGTGGGATAACCTTTGCTTGGAGAGAGCCTTTCCCTTCAGCTTCCCACCATAACAGACAAAGAGCTGGTCTGAGGTCCTGAAACACTGTGTCCTGTCTACGTAAGCACGGAGGGCGCGTACTGGACAGAGCAGTGCCAAGGCTGGGTCTGCCTCCTCCAGGGGCAGCGCTTGCAGGTTCACCACCTGGGCCCGGAAGGGAGTGGTGGGAACCTTGGGCACATATCCAGGCCGGGGTCTCAGGATCACGTGAGAGCAGGCCGGCCCGAATTCCAGGCACGCTTCGTCAACAGAGAATGCGTGCAGGTCCCCCACCCTCTTGATGGAGGCCAGTGCAACCAGGAGCGCTGTCTTCATTGACAGGAATTTAAGCTCAGCTGATTGCAGAGGCTCAAAGGGAGCCCTCTGCTGGGCATAACACCACTGAGAGGTCCCAAGAGGGAACGAGAGGAGGGCGAGGAGGATTCAGTCTCCTCGCTCCTCTCAGGAACCTGATGATCAGGTCGTGCTTTTTTACCAGAGACTTACCTTCAACTGCATCGTGATATGCGGCGATAGCGGCCACATACACCTTCAGGGTGGAGGGAGACAGCCTTCGCTCCAACCCGTCTTGCAGGAAGGAAAGCACGACACTGATCGAGCATCTCCTGGGGTCTTCTCGGCGGGAAGAGCACCAGTTGACGAAGAGGTTCCACTTCAACGCATAGACATGTCTCGTGGACGATGCTCTAGCGGAAGTGATGGTAGCCGCCACCGCTGGTGGCAGGGTACTCAAACCTGCCTCGTCCCATCCAGGAGGCACACGTGGAGTCTCCAAAGATCGGGATGAGGGTGCCATAGGGTGCCCCGTCTCTGAGAAAGTAGGTCCTTCCTCAGAGGAATTGGCCAAGGAGGTGCTGACGCGAGGAGTATCAGTTCGGAGAACCAGGTCTGGGTGGGCCAGTATGGGGCGACCAAAATGACCTGCTCCTCGTCCTCCTTGATCTTGCACAGAGTACGTGCGAGAAGGCTCACTGGGGGAAACGCATACTTGCGTAGGCCCTGCGGCCAGCTGTGCGCTAGTGCATCCGTGCCGAGCGTGCCCTCGGTCAGGGAGTAATACAGGGCGCAATGGGATGAGTCGTGGGAGGCAAACAGATCTATCTGTGTGTCCCCGAACTGGTCCCATATCAGCTGGACCGACTGGGGATGGAGTCGCCATTCGCCAGAGGTTGGCCGGAGCCGTGACAGCTCGTTTGCTGCAAGGTTCCGCACTCCTGGAATGTAAATAGCACGAAGGGACCTCAGGTGCTTCTGACTCCATAAGAGGAGGTGGCGTGCGAGTTGCGACATACGGCGAGAGCGTAGACCACCCTGACGGTTGATGTACGCTACTGTCGCGGTATTGTCCGAACGGACAAGTACGTGTTGACCCTGGAGCAGCGCGTGGAAGTGGTGCAGGGCAAGGCGTACTGCCAGCAACTCGAGGCAATTGACATGCATGAGGCGCTGGGGTCCTGTCCAGGAGCCCGCGGCTGCATGTGCATTGCACATGGCGCCCCAGCCCGTGGCAGAGGCATCTGTGGAGACAACAACATGCCTGGAAACTCGTTCTAGGGGGACTCCGGCCCGTAGAAAGCTGAGGTTCCGCCACGGGGTGAAGGTCTGACGGCAGGTCGGAGTTATTGGAACTCTGAGCGTACCGCGATGCCATGCCCACCTCGGGACCCGATCGCGAAGCCACAGCTGAAGCGGTCTCATATGAAGCAATCCGAGTGGCGTTGCCGCGGGTAAAATGGAGACATGAAAGTAGGCGTCCTTCAGGTCTATCGCTGCAAACCAATCCTGCGGCCGCACGAATTCGAAAATGCGTTTGGCCGTGAGCATCTTGAACGGCAGCCTGTGAAGGGAGCGGTTCAAGACGCGCAAGTCCAGGATTGGCCGTAACCCACCGGTTTTCTTGGGGACAATGAAGTAGGGGTTCGGTTCTTTCTTTAACCACATTAGGGTGCTGTCCACCCGTGGGTGAGCAGCGGGGAGTGGAGAACAAAAGATTCTCCCCCGGCCCTCCACCGGGGGAAGGAGGGGGCCTGCAACCGCCTCCTGGGAAAAAACCGACACCATCACTGAGCAGCCCGTCTCAGGAGCGCCGCTTGGCCTGGCGTTTAGCGGGGCCTGAGGGGGCTGGGGCGCCTTCCTGCGGCTTCTTGCACGACGCGGCCCGAGTGAAGGCTGCTGCTGGGGCCGTGCGGGAGGGGCGGGAGCCGCAGGAGGGCGCCCTCGGCGGCGAGCAGGCTGAGGCGTCTGTGCCGACGGCTGGGTGGAGGCAGCAGCTGGCCGTCGGGGCAGAATATGTTTAATCGCCTCAGACTGCTTCTGTGCGGTTCAACCGCTCCGCCGAAGAGGCCGGCCTGGGATATGGGAGCGTCGAGCAGACGAGTCCCCTTAACGTCCCGCATATCGGCCAGGTTCAGCCAGAGGTGACGCTCCTGGACCACATTAGTGGCCATCACCTGACCCAGGGAGCGTGAGGCCACTTTTGACGCCCGGAGAGCGAGGTCAGTGGCGGCACGCAGTTCGTCGAACGTCCCTGGGTCAGTCCTGCCCTCGTGCATGTCTCTGAGCAGCTGGGCCTAGTAGACCGCCTGTCCTGCAGCTCTGTGAGACCTCGCCACCATAGATGACGAGAATCTACAGGCCTTGGACGGGTGCTTAGGATTACCACGAGAGGAGGCGCTCTGAGGACACAGTTGCATCGCAACAGAGCGCTCCACCGGGGGAATCCCAGTGTACCCATGGGCAGCTGCGCCATCGAGGGGAGGAAAGGCGGAGAAAGCTGACGAGCGTTCACGGGAGGTCAAAGGAGCCTTCCATGATCTCGACAGCTCCTCATGCAGCTCCGGGAAAAAAGGAATTGGGGTTGGCTGAGGCCGTTAGGCGGCAGCCGCACCCAAAAACCAATCGTCCAGCCGCGAGCGCTCGGGGCAGGGCGGAGGGTTCCACTCTAGCCCGATGCTCACGGCTGCCCGGGACAGCATGGCTGTCATCTCGGGATCCGACACGGGCAACGCTGGGACTCCCGAGGGAGGCAACGCAGCCGCATCCTCACTTCCCGAAGAATCGAGCCCACCTTGTGATGCCGCGATCGACATCGCGTCCTCCTCTGGAGCGCCGAATGAAACACGCGGGGCTTCCGAAGAAGCGCCCGCCTGAATCACCGCGGCACTCGCAGGTTGCAACACAGCGGAGGGGGGCGTGGTCCGAGGACGCATCGTCGGATTGCTCCACACCGTCACCCTCAGATTACCCTGTCCCCCAGCCGAACTACCACCTCTCGTGGAGGAAGCAGGACGGGTGGTGGACGCGGGGACTCTCACTGATAGATCATTGAGTCTCAATCTAAGTGTTGCGATGGCCATGTTCCCACAGAAGGAACATGAGTCATCCACGAGCGCTGCTTTAGCGTGCTCAAAGCCCAGACACACAAAACAGCGCTCGTGCCCATCAGAAGATGACAGATATCGACCGCAACCAGAAGAACACGGGCGAGACATCTTTAAAAAGACGTGCCACGTGCAGCTCTTTTAGGAGAGGAAAACTCTGCAATGCTGAGGCGACCAGGGAGAAAACACAAAGTCTGGCAGACCACTGCACAGATCGCAGGCAATGTGAAGACTCGCTGGGTACCGCCGTCACACCAACACTGGAGAGTTCGCTCGTCTCGAAGAGGTGAGTCACTTGTAAACTCAGGTCTTGTGGCTGTGGAGTGAAGAGGTTCTCTTGGCTCCGAAGCGAAAACATGATCTGCTTTTGCAGGTGTCTCTCCTTAAATACCTACGCGGTGGGGCGGAGATACATTATGCAAATTCCGCAGACCCATGGCATTTCATTGCCATAGGCTCGTTTTTTAATACTCGAAGAGGATTGGCTTTCTAGCGAAACCCCCATTCTCCGTCATCTGACGTAACTCGGAGTGACTACGAAAGGGAACTCTAGTTTGGATGGAGAACATATTGAAGTGAAAACCTTTTTAAATGTTTCCAAAATTAATGTAAGATGAGGCCTGAATACAGTATAAGTACACTAATAAGGTAATAATACACTAATGAGGTGAAATGGGAAGATGCTTGGGAGAAGATGGTGGGAAGCAAAGGATTCTGGGTATTGTAGTCCAGGTTGAGGTAATTATTCAAGTAGGAAAACCTTGTGAGAGAGGAGTGCTGGTGCCAGAATTGATGGAGGATGTGAGAAGTAAATATTAATAGCCCACTGAACAATGGCATCATGTGACAAGTCACTGCAAACTAAATGAGACAAAACATAAACTAATGATATCTATGATTTTAAGAACCGGACTGACCACAATGAGAACAGGCTTCAGTATTGTGTCCATTATACAATAAAAAATACAACAATGCTGTAATAGATACAATACAAATGTTCTGATTTTGCATCCATTTATAGGAGTGCATGAGAAGACATGTTTTATATGATGATTTCTTATTTTTGTTAATATTATTGAATGAGGGATGTTAACTAACACTCGCATCAATTTACCGGCTGACCGACACGGACTGGTTACAGGGAATAAGAAAAATGGAGCGGGGTAGTCCACTGGACCTCCTATCCTTCATAATTTACTTGCTAATCACTTTTAATAACTGTTAGAAACTCAGACACGTCATATGTGTAGATCTCTGACAAATCATACTTGTACAAAATAAAAAAGAACATGTTTCATTTGCTTTACCTTGAGTTTGTCTTTTTTTTATCTCCCTTTTATGCCTTTTGAGAAAACGTTGACGAACAACCATACATTACAATCAAAATGCTGTAAGTGTGAGTTCAGCTTGAGCTCTGTGTGGTTAAGGTGTCGTTTACAGCTCTGTGGTGTTTCCAGTCAGAAAGAGATGTTTGCTGGGCAACTGCATAAAGGAAATAAATCTGGGTTACAGAGTGATCTTACAGGCTTAGATCTGTGAGTCTCTCACAGCATATTTGAAAAGATTTGATTGGTTCAGTCATCGTGGGGTTTTATTTTCATTATATGTCTCTTTTTTTTATTTTTTTTTATTATGCAATCCAATACTTACAAGTAACTGATACAACAATAACAAAAAAACATCCAGGGCACATACATAAACATCGACACGTAAACATGTACATACATAAACGTGTGTGTGTGTGTGCGCATGTATTACTGGATGTGTGAGTGGAAGTAACGTAACATAGGAACATCTTACAGATACAACAGACGTAATAAAAATTAACTAAATAATAATAGAAGACAGAAAAAAAATCTTATTAACTGGAGGATGAGGAAGATATGGTAATATAGTCTTATAAATATAATAAAAGTAAAATAATAACATCAGAAATGAGGGGGGAGGTTGGAGGACAAAGAAGAGGACAAATAATAACGTGAAAAAATAAGGCTATTATTAATATGGTATAATTTTTTTTTTTTAAATCTCCCCCTGGCCACGACACACTACAATGGGCCACTAAAAAGATGTGCTCCGGAGCCTGGGACCCAAAGCCCTCCCTCATCACCAAGAACACATTATATGTCTTAATATATATGTTTTTATTTTTAATTTAAATTTTCATGTGATATTAAACCATTGAGAGTCTAATAATAATAATAAGAAGAAGATTGACTGGTATTGGCCTATACAAACTAAAACCACAGATCCTGTATGCATTTACAGCTGCACACAAAGGAGCTCAATATGTAAACAGCAACTTCAGACAATAATGACTGGAATGTGAGTCATGTAAATTAATTTGTCTAATGTATGTCATTCTGTTCAAAGCCTTAATGGAAGCAGGTCTTGTCAGGCTGTGCAGCTTCTCTGTTCTACAGCCAATAACATGAGAAGGAACACTTCAGAATATACAGGTATATGACACTGAATGTTACTAAATGTCAACTGATTTGTATAGATAGATACATATAATAACCCCCCCCCCACACACACACACTCCCTTCAGAGCGTCTGTAAAGCCACGACTCCTCCAAAACACATGAACGCACACACAGCCAGAGCAGATTCAGCAAAGCATTGCGAGAGACTGCGTTAAAATACCTCATGTCTCAAAGCACATATCATTACATTAATAATGAGTGTAAACAACATACAGAGCTCTTATTTGTACCACCTGACTGCTGGAGCTGTAAAAGGAGGCTGATGTTTGTTTGCAACACTTGGTGACTCTTTGTCTACAACTCTGAATAGCACACTGATGATGTGTGTTTGTATGAGCAGGTGCGCGGAGGCATGGAAATACCAACCCGATCTCATAAAATGCGTCTCTATAGCACGCATTGAATTTATTGTGCAATTTATACACGAAAAAATTTTTTTACGTGCATGTACGTATATCCTACATGTTTTAATATTTAGACCACTTTTATTATTGATTACCTTAGGAGATCATTTCAACCAGAATAACAAAAAGTGTTTAGGAAAAAAACTTGCCAACCCTACCTAAGAGAAGATTATGATGGGTTATGATTATCATGGCCAAAAGATATATCGCGATATCTATAGAAATGTTGAGAGAGAAAAAAATGCAATCAGTCAAATTCATCTTAAATTGATGTATGTATTTATTTATTTCCAAGAATCACACAATTTCATACAAAATACTTAATTACATAGCCTAGAAATCTAGACGCACCCTAGCGGCAGCAAAAAGTATTTTGCAGCAAAGTGTGGTCTAGCAACTCTCCGTTGGCATTTGAGCTGGAAAAACCAAACTCTGGTCAGGCCAATCACATCGTGTATAGAGTTGGTGGGCGGGCTTAACATAATGACGGCAGAGTTGTGACGGTTCCCCCGCGTGATTTCCATAGGTGATTTGAATTCCCTGCTACTTGAAAACAAAGAAGATGCTGCTGGCGAACAGCGGTCTTTCGAATCGGCTTTGGCCGCGACTCTGGATGATTTGGAGTTAAGAGAACGTCACTTAAGTCATTCTTAAAAAAGAAGGATGTGTTCGGAGTTTTGACGACCGGATACGGCAAAAGTTTAATATATCAACCAGCTCCGCTGATGGAAAAACGCATGGGACTCACACAGCCACAGCCGTCCGTTGCTCTGGTTGGTTGTAGTGTTATCCTATTGCATGCAGAGGGAATTTGAAAGACAACCGTTTATCCCGCCCCTCGGATTGAGGTATGCCAATTGTGAGTTCCCAGACCTAACATCTTGATGTAGGTCTGGCTTGCCAGGCTATAAATTACACTTAATGGCAACCAGTTTAAAATAACTTCCTTCTGTGAACTGATGTGGCTTTTCTTATCACGGAATAAGGGCAAAAATCATATTATTTTATAACTGCATTATAACTTCAGGTTTAATCAGTCGAAATGTCTCTATCTGCATTTTATTCAGTTACAGTGATAGCTGGATGTCTTTGCCCATTTTAGGGATTTCCTGGGATGTCATGAGTTTTATTACTCCTATGAGACTCATTGTAAACTTTCTGCAAGAAACTTTCTCCGGGCGTAGAATATGAATGAAACATAAATTTCGTTGAGAGAGTTTACCGTTCCATAATGCTAACATTGACCTATTTTGGGTAAAATTAGAAAAAGAAAAAAAAAATACTGCTCTCTAAAGATATTTTAAGGAAACATTAAGACAGATTAATTTAATATTTCCCATATCAGGACTAGCAAAATAATGGCAACTTTCTCTCTGTACAAGATAACGGAGTCTGCGGTAAAGGTTACTGTTTGCGCTCACTGTTGATCGGCATGTCCTGCAGACAGGGGTGATTAACCAGTCATTTTCGGGGAATCAAAAAAAACAAAGTCCACACTGGCAAGCTAATTCTTGGAGTGCGGTTAGAGTGTCATGTCTGTCATATCTAACGATATGCTTTTATGTGGCAGTAGCTGCTTGTGTTTTATGACAGGTGGCAACCAGCGTTAAGGTGGTTTAGCGTCCCATTCATTGACAACCATATAAACATTCACTGAGCTATAGATCATCAGCTTGCAGACGATTCTGGAATTTTGGTCAAATACAACATTTTCGTTGTGTAAAAAATCCGCTTCAAATGTTTATTCATATACGCCTGTAAATATGCACTACTTTAACGACAACACAAGGTGATGTAGCTGTTGTTGAAAAAAACTAATAAAGAACAGCAGTCACGACAGCAATCGTTCTCGCTTCCGGCATGTTTAAAGTTTATTGCACTACACGCCCAACTCGGGAACTCGAGTATCGTAACTATCCTCAAGCTTCCCACTGGTAAATACAGTATGACTCGAGAGGGCGTTTATGTCCAATTTTTAACTAGTAAACTCGATAAAGCACATGAAAGCAGCATTAGTCATTAGTCAACAGCACTGGGACGTTTCATGCATGACTCTGCTTATTTGTGTTTACATCATATTTACACTAGTGTGCATTTGCTGTTGCCCATAAGGTAGTTTCAACTTTTTTTTTTCATTCTCAGAAGCCTCTGAGAATGACCCTAGATTGTGAAACTGATTTCACAGATGCAGTCTATTAACTTTTGGATGATTTACATACATTAACACACTTGGCAAAAACACTAAATGTTCACTGTGTAGACATAGTAAACAAACAAATAACACATAATGGTGTTTTTTCCAGTTGAGGTTCAGACAACTGTGAGAACTGAGATACATAAATGGTACTGGAAAAAAAACACTGCACTGGGTTTAAGGTTAGGCTAAACCTCCACTCTAGACAAAGGTGAGAGACTCTGTTTGTCATTGGTTGTCTAGTGACCAAAGCAGTGGAACAAACGTCTGGTTTTGGTTTTGAACTTCAGTTGAGTTCAGTTGAAAATGAAGTCAGTTGTTTAGTAAATGGACAAATTGCATTGTGCGTATGTATGTACATAGAATAAATACATCTAATATACAAATATGACATCAATAACATTACAACAGAAGTGATACAAATTTGAGGTGTAACATTTCCGAAGAACTTTAGACTTTGCTTTTTTTTATTTATTATTATTATTATTATTTACTTTATGTATTATTAATTTTACTAATGAATCTGACAATGATGTTTTAAGTGTGTCTGTGTTCATACGATCATCGTCCTAATTTATCAATAGTGACATTTTTTAATGTCATGTTGAAATTTGATTGACTTATTATTGAATAACATGCTGTTTCTGTAACGTACGGACAGAGACGGTCGGATCCAAGTGCAGCACTTTATTACAACTTAAACAAACACAAAGAAACAAGGGCAATCCAATAAATCATGGTACAAACGGGCGTGGGTCGAGGCAGGCAGCACAGGTTCGAGAACAGTCCAGGATACAGGCTAGGGTCAAGAGTCCAGGGAAACACGGAGAAACAGAACAGGGAAAAACGCTCAGAAATGCACGCTTACAGTGTAACAAGACTTCGCAAAGGACACAGGCAAAACTCAGGCTTAAATCAGGAACTCAATAACCAATAATTAAACACAGCTGAACATAATAAAACATAATGAGTTCATGAGGAAAACATAACACAATGAGAGAGTGCCCTCCAGTGGCTCTCGAGGGCACTACAGCTGCCGATCGTCACAGTTTCCATGAGGAATTATAATATCATTACCAGAGAGACCCGGCTAAACAACTTTAAGTATTGCTGATTTTTCAGGCTATTCATTATTTTCTGACATGTAAAATGCACAAAAGCTTATACATAAAAAAATATGTTTATTATTTATTATAAAGCAAAAACTTTATGAGAAGACCGGTTTTAACTGGTTTGTGTTGTCAGCATAAAGATGTTTTCATAAACGTCTGGGCAAATTTTCACATTTTATATACTGTAATTTTATACTATTAATATACTATTTATATATTCAAAACAATTGTAAAACTAACTGTGAATTTAATTATGTCTAAAAATGAAATGTATTAAAGACAGTCATATTCATATATAAAATTCAAAGACAATGCTTTTCCATACAGAAAATATTTATACTATTACTTTGCTAGCACATTTTTTTTGATTAACCCAAGGAGTTAAGCCTTTGGTCATTTAACTGATGCTGTTTGCTTTTTTTATACAAAATAATTGATGCACATAAAATTGTGTCAATTTTATCATTTTCTTTTGACATTTTTCTCTCTAAACTTTCCAGTGTGTTTTTTTGGCAGCCTTTGCATTTCAAACCCCCTGATCTAAAGAATGTTATCATGGTAAATGTGGGTGATATCTATTATAAGATCTGCCAAACAGTTTGTGGTTAGAGGTTCGAGAAACAGTGAACAAAATAAGTAGTACATCATACTCAAACGTTTATGATTTCGTCGGCTTTATTGTAGCATAAGTGCTGTTGACTTGACTGGACCGAAAGTTTCTACGCAGCTTGGAAAAATCCACCTCAGCGTACTGAAAGAGCAATGAAGAAAACAATATAAACTGTAGCTATCCATGGATCAAAGTTATTGTTTTATCAAACAAATGATAGGATGTGGTTGGAGTAAAAGGTCAGAATGAATCCTATTAATATCAAGATCTTCATTAATGAACTCCTACCTGTAACTGGTCCTGATGCTCTTCTGTAACTCGCGTCTGCTGTAGATCAGTGTTGAGTTGTGATTCTTCTGCAGACCTTCTGTTTCCAACAACAAAAACCTTTACCAGTCCTAAAAATGGAACAGTGAATTCAGATTCAATATTAGCTAAAGGTTGTATTATTATTTCTAAATATATATATTCAACTATTTTATATATATATATATATATATATATATAAGTCAACTAAAATGCCAAAATAAGTCAAAAGCCTAAATACAGAAAATTTTATACTATAACCTAAGCTGTCTATGGAGAAGAGCATTGATAACTCACCGATCAGCACAATGAGCAGAAGTCCGTTCATCAGTCCAGATATGATCATAATAATCTGACATTGTGTCTGATTCTGATCAATAAACTCCACCGCTGTCTGATTGTGACACTCAGTTATTTGAGTTGATTCTGTAAAGAAAGTGTTCATAATCTGTTACAGTAATAACAACTGATAGTCTGCGCACAATGACTGAAATTGTGTAGGTAAATAGTATGCATATTCAACTTTTTGTGGAGCTAGCATTAAGTGCTTCTGTTCTTATAGGTGCTCCAAAAACTGAAGAGGTTAATTATAAATGTATAAAAAAGTAAGAGAAAATATTTATAGTAATTTTCACTGGTGAAAAAAACTCACCGGTGAAGTGCAGTCTGGTGCTGTTGCTGAGTTTTGGAGGTGTGCGTGTGTTCATACAGTAATAAACTCCTAATTCATCAGCAGTCACATTATTAATAACCAGATGATGTTTAAATTGCAGTGAATATTTCTGTCTGAATGTTTTATTTAAGTATAAAGGTGATGTTGGATTTGAGGTTGATCGTAGAATCACTGTTGGAGGATCTGGTGTTTTCAGTAAAATCCAATAAACCTCATTTTCATCAAGATCACAGTTTATGGTCAAATTTGATCCCAAATCAGTGAGTTGATCTGATACTGCAGCTCGACAACAGATTAATACATCTATAAGATAAAAAAAATAAATAAACATGCATTACAATTCATTTTTGATTAGCCACATAAAACCACTGTGAACCTTTAACATGAAACAATTTATGGTTAATTTCATGTAAATATTTTCATATATAAACTCACAGAGCTGAAGCTGAATGATCCTCATGTTACTAGTTGAATAAAACCATTGAATCTAATGAAACCTGGTTCCCTCCACACATGTATGATGAAGTTCTACTGCAACTCTGAGCCAGACAGAGGAAGTCAAGTTTGCTCTGACCACATTGTACACACTTTTTTTTCAACACCTAAACATGTTAGTTAAACATGACAGAAAAATTGCCAGATAATTGCAATAACATCAGCAAACCTATTTGTCACATAAAGCCAACACACTCTCATGACAAATCACAATAATTTGTACTATGCTAAAACCGTATGATATTATAAAGTATGAATAAGATTCTATTAAAACTTTTATATTTTTATTAAAAAAAAACTAATCCCCCCATTACAACCATGGTCCAAGTTGTAAGTTTGAATTTGTATGATCTCATGATCTCATACAAATAATAATGAATTCTCAGAGATATATCCAGCTGCAGACCCGCCGCACCACCAGTTTCAGAACCCCAGCGCCAGAACCGGAAGTGAGGGTTATTGCGGAATTATTATTATTGCATTATATTTATTTTTGCAAGAATGTAAGGACAAAATGTGCCTGAGAGTGAGTTCCTAATTTGATACATTGTAAGTTAAATCTATACAGGATTGTCATGATAAAATGGGCCTAGGGGTGAATTGGTCATGTTGTTGTCATGAACAACCAGACAAGGTTAGATCCAAACGCAGCGTGAGTTTATTCACAGGGTAGTCAGACAGGCAAGGGTCACAGACAGCAAACACAGGATAGGAGACAAGGCAATACTCAGGATCAGAAACCAGGCGAGATGACAGAGGCAGGCGGCAAACGAGACGGAATCTGGGAAACAGGCAATGGGTCAAATACACAGACAGGAACAGACTAGACTAGGAAAACTAGGAAACGCTCGGAGATGTACACAACAGTGAAACAAGACTTCGCAATGAGTGAAAGTGAGAGTGGGGTATAAATGAGTGTGGAGCTGCGTGTGGAACTAGATGCAGGTGTGAGAGTGCTCAGTGGAAACAGGTGTGTGAGTAATCAGTCCAGGGTGTGTGCGTGAACAGTCCAAGGGAAGGCAGTGCAGAGGTGGAGCGCCCTCTCGTGACACTCGAGGGCAATCCAGCCGAACCTCATCACATAACCCCCCCTTTAAGGAGCGGCTACCAGACGCTCCTAAGAGCTCCGGAGGGAGGTCGACGGGGGATGGGATGGAGGGCCAGGCCCGTGCAGGGGAACGGGACCAGGACACAGGCAAGGCGGGCCTGGGCCGTGGAGCGTGGGCGACCAGGGCGGAGCAGGGCGTGCCGACGACCAGGGCGGAGCACACTCGGAAGGGAGCCAGGGCGGAGCACACTCGGAAGGGAGCCAGGGCGGAGCACACTCGGAAGGGAGCCAGGGCGGAGCACACTCGGAAGAGGGTGAGGTCCATGTCGACGTCGTCGCCATGACCCTCACAGGGTACCTCCTGCCCCCAACCCAAAAAATACTTGGGGAAATCCACAGGAGAAACCTCCAGGTGGTAAACGGGTTCAGGAAAGAGCTCCCGGAGCTTGAAGGGCGCAGGCAGGGCGAGGCGCAGAGGCGGGGCCGGCAGGGCGAGGCGTCTGGGAACGCCCTCCGGAGCCTGGCGAGCCAAACGAGTCCTCCCTCTCTTCCTTCTGTGACGGCGCTTCACTGGGCTAGATTCACTACTGGACGTACTTGACTCAGTAGACTCACTTGACACAGTAGACTCAGTAGACCCACTTGACACAGTAGACTCAGTAGACTCACTTGACACAGTAGACTCGGTAGACTCACTTGACACAGTAAACTCGGTAGACTCACTTGACTCGGGATCCGGTTCACTTGACTCGGAATCCGGTTCACTAGACTCGGGACTCGGTTCACTTGACTCGGGACTCGGTTCACTTGACTCGGGACTCGGTTCACTTGACTCGGGACTCGGTTCACTTGACTCGGGACTCGGTTCACTTGACTTGGGACTCGGTTCACTTGACTCGGTTCACTTGACTCGAGACTCGGTTCACTTGACTCGGGACTCGGTTCACCTGACTCGAGACTCGGTTCACTTGACTCGGGACTCAGTTCACTTGACTCGGGACGGCTCACGTGAAGCTCAGGTTCGTTAGGGCTGACGTGGAGCGCGGGCTCGGAAGAGAAGTCGAGAAGCGCGGCCGCGGGTTCGGCGGGGCTGACGTGACGTGCTGGTTCGGCTGGACTGGACGGGACCAGCGGGGCAAGCTCACCCACAGTGAGAGCCGAACCACTCAGTAGAAGAGCCGTGTTAATATACCGCCTTAAAGTGCTGTGAGGCTCTGGGTTGGGCATCAATGAGCGAAGCGGTTCAGACAACCCTCCGCGGAACAGGTTCGTTAGGAAAACGTTGTTCATACACGTATGATGAGAAAGTTCATAAAACTCCGCCACATACCATTCGAGAGAACGATCCTCCTGATGAAGTTGCATTATCTCAGCACCCGTATCTGTGCTCGGAATCGCTGTGTGAGCTCGTCGAAATACCTCGCTGTTGAATTTTACCGGGAGAGCTTGGCATGACATCGGGATCGGTCCTGGGCCAACAACTGTGGAGACGGGTTGATTCTGCGATGGTCCCGGTGGGAAAACATGAAGACCGCGAACCATCTTGGCCAACCTCTCCAACGACGCGGTGAGTTGATTCAGTTGATCCTGGCGTACGGCGGCTGACTGGGAGGCATACAAGGCTGACATGCTGCTGGATCCGTCGTGGCGAAGTCTTCTGTCATGAACAACCAGACAAGGTTAGATCCAAACGCAGCGTGAGTTTATTCACAGGGTATTCAGACAGGCAAGAGTCACAGACAGCAAACACAGCATAGGAGACAAGGCAATACTCAGGATCAGAAACCAGGCGAGATGACAGAGGCAGGCGGCAAACGAGACGGAATCCGGGAAACAGGCAATGGGTCAAATACACAGACAGGAACAGACTAGACTAGGAAAACTAGGAAACGCTCGGAGATGTACACAACAGTGAAACAAGACTTCGCAATGAGTGAAAGTGAGAGTGGGGTATAAATGAGTGTGGAGCTGCGTGTGGAACTAGATGCAGGTGTGAGAGTGCTCAGTGGAAACAGGTGTGTGAGTAATCAGTCCAGGGTGTGTGCGTGAACAGTCCAAGGGAAGGCAGTGCAGAGGTGGAGCGCCCTCTCGTGACACTCGAGGGCAATCCAGCCGAACCTCATCACAGTTGTATACATTTTTATTGTTTCTTTTAAAACAGTGGCGAATTTTCTCTCTCTTTTTTAACTTTTTGACATTATTTTACATAAAGAAAAATGCATGCTGCACATGTTCTTGTGAAATAAAGTATATTTTATATAAAATACCCATAAGCATTAAGCCTTATTTTTCACCATCATGATCAGGAAGTAACTCTCATAATACAATGAAACGGATAACTATATATAATTATATTACACAAAACCAATGTTTTATTAAACAATGTTTTGTTAAATGCTTATTGTACTGTACCTTTAATGTATCATTATAACATACGTATAAAGTATGATGTTTCGTGTGTAATAAAAGCATGCCGTTTCGTGTCTAAGCAAATTACGCTCGAAAACGTTAGGTGGTGTTACTCGGTTTAGAACGTAAGCCCCGCCCTGGCACTGGGGTTCTGAAACTGGTGGTGCTGCGGGTCTGCAACTGGATACTATTGGATTCTCATGAGACTGGGTTGCTGTATTAGTAACACTGAGAAACAAAGAAGAGTTCTGTAACGGTCACCAGCTGGTGACCGTTACACCACCCTTGAGAGCCACCAGAGGGCAATCCACACCAGACTTTTATCACTCCATCACAAACTACATTTCCCAGAACTCACTGCCCGGACTCATCACTGATTACATTCACCTGTGTCTCATTACCCTGTTAGTCTCAGCCTATTTATACCATGTTCACTCATTCACTCACTGCAAAGTTTTGTCTGTTATTCCACTGCATTTCTGAGCGTTTCCTTTGTTGTATTGGTTCCTGGTTCTTGATGTCTGCCCGTGTCCTGATTTTCCCGTTCCTGCCTCACCCTCTGGATTTGTCTGTTTGTTTGGATTGCCTGCCTGTGACCTTTGCCTTGATTTTGATTCTGATTTTGATTCACTTTAATAAACTGCATTTAGATCCTTAACCTTCGTGTCTCGGAGCAGTTCATAACGAGTTCCTGCAAAGTGATCAAGTTTGGTGGGTAAGTATGGTTCACTTAGGGGGCTTTCACACTAGCACTTTTGGTGCGCACCCGGTGTAACGGACAGAACTTGTTACTTGTATTTTATTGTTGCTGGGCCACTAGTGTGATGTTTTGTGTCACATGTAGTTACAACAAGAGCCACTTGAGGGAGCTATTGCCAGGTGGTAACCTAGTATATAAACACACCTACCATAGAAGAAGAGAGTTCGTTTGGTAGAGGGAAATCCAATGTTTGATTGAACTCATGCTACCTACTGGCTTGTGTTTATAGTCCTTTGTTGAGAACCCTGAGTTCCCTTTCAGTCGTGAACGTCAGACGTAGTCGACGTCGACTGAAATGGGATCACGCTAGGGAGCCTATTGTCTTCGAGTAATTTAGAACGAGCCAATGCACATTGGCGTGCGAGATATGCATCTCACACTCCGCCCCGCGGCGCGGGTACAAATACGGAAGTAGATGCACGCACCATTGCCTTTCACTTCGGAGCCGAGCTTCATGTTCAGGTCTGTAGAGTCTTGTTATACAACGAGCGAGTGTGTCGTGCTTCTTCTGGAAGTCTCTCCTGGTGTCGGTGTTTACAGCGCGAGTGCAGCGGTGATCGCGAGCTTCCGAGCTCTCAACTGCTGTTGTCACAGCAACCAAATTTCTGTTTGTGTTTGTTTGTCTGACGGCCGTTTGAGGGCGAAGAAAGTGAGTGCTTCACTGATACAGGCTGCACCATTCCTGTATCAGTGTTGCCGCAGTCATTCCCCTGTGTGCTCCGGCACTGGTGAGAGTTTTTCACTTCCTGAAAGAACAACACGGGTGCGTTTGCGTCTTTTTCAAAATGTCATTCCGCCCGTGCGTTTCTGGATGCGGTCGTTCCCTGTCTCTCTTTGACGGTCACAATTGTTGCATCATGTGTTTGGGCTTACAGCACGCTGAAGCAGCTTTTGTGGACAGTTCATGTTTCCATTGCGGGAATATGACTGTCGCGGTGTTGAGATCGAGACTCGCCTTCGTCCGCGAAGCGCGAGTCCCCATTACCACGCCCCGCCCTCGGGTGCTGCGTGAGATGGGTGATAGGAGGATAGTGGTGGATGTCTCGCCCGGTAACCATTCCCTGTGGGCTCCTCACTCCTCCTTTCCACCGCAGCCGTGTGAGTCCCCCGTGGAGCGTGCTGATCCATCTGTAATGGGTGGGCCAGCCGTTTCACCCGGGGCTCCCCCAGAGGACAGGACGCCGATTGCAGCATCGGAGGGTGAGCTGGCCTCTGGAGATGACGACTCGACTGCGTTGTCTTCCTCTGGGAGTATAACGTTGCCCGAGCCGGATCCAGATTTGTCAGTTATGCTGAAACGGGCCGCCGAGGCTGTCGGGCTCGAGTGGAACCCTCCACCGTGTCCTGCTCAGTCTCGGTTGGATGATTGGTATCTCGGGGCGGGCCGTGCTGGTTCTCAGCCTGCCGCCCCAGTACCCTTCTTTCCTGAAGTGCATGGAGAGCTTACTAGGTCGTGGACGGCACCTTTTACTGCTGAAAACTGCCTGAGTGGTTCTTCCCCCCCTCGCTACCCTTGACGGAGGAGCGGTGAAGGGTTATGAGGCTATCCCTCCAGTGGAGCGGTCTTTTGCGACACACCTGTGTCCAACGGCCGCTGCATTTTGGACGGGGGATCCTCGTCTCCCCTCGCAGGCCTGTGAGCTCGCGTCAGATTTGACGGTCAGAGCTCACAAAGCTGGCGGGCAAGCTGCTTCCTCTTTGCATGGACATGCACGAGGGTAGTCTAGATCGTGCGCTCATGAGTGAGCTCCGCACTGCCACTGACCTCGCCCTACGGGGCATGAGTGTCGCAGCGTGCGCGGTCGGTCTAGCGATGTCCACTTTAGTGGTCCAGGAGCGCCATCATTGGCTCAGCCTGGTTGAGATGGCGGATGCGGACAAGGTTCGGTCCCTGGACTCCCCAATTTCCCGGGTTGGGCTGTTCGGCGATGCGGTGGAGAGCTGTACCCAACAGCTCTTCACAGCCCAAGAGCAGACGGAGGGTTTTCGACACACCCTGTCCTGGCGGCCTGCTGTTGCCTCCACCCGCCGCCAGTGACAGTTCCTCCGCCGGCCCGTCGCCGAGGGCGTCCCCTGCCGCTGCCTCCGGTTCCGCGGGGCCCCCGCAACAGCCTTCACTCAGGCCCCAGCGTAGAGCCAGCAGCAGGCAGGTCGCCCGGTCTGTCTCAGGCACTGCCCAGCCAGGGGGCGAGTGTCAGACGAAGCATCCCTGAGACAGGCCACCCAGGGTTGGGGGGACGAGCTCTTCGGAGTCCAGTGGTTCCCAAATTGTCAAAGAGCGAATTCCTCCGTCCCTGGGTCCCAAGAGCGCGAGGTTGGCGGTGTGCGACCCTGTGGAACAGCCTTGCACCCCTCAGCCCCCTCTTGTTCGCCAGCCGGCAGCACGACGCGTTCGAGGACCCGGTCATCCGCCTTCTCACGCATCTCCTGCTGTCCCGTGGAGACAGGTAGGTGTTGCACTGCACACTCAGACCCCGCTTCGGGCCGCCCACGGGCCTTCCGAGCCGGGTCCCTGTCCTCCACCACGCTGCCTCACCTCGGGTACGTCTGTGGTCTCTGGGCCCTGGTATGGTGTGTGTAAGCCTAAAGTGCTTCCTACCGCTCCATTGGCCCTGAGTTACCAGCAGACTCGGCTTGCGATTCATTTCGCTTGGCTTCCGCCCTGGCTCAGTGATATTTTTCACACCTAGGTGTTGAGCTAATGCTCCTAGAATTAGTGATAATTATCACACCTACGTGTTGAGCACTGCTCCTGGCCTGTGTGCGCACGTCACAGTCCTACTGGCGAAGGACGCGATGTAGCCTCTTCCTCAGCCGATATGAAGACCGGTTTCTTTAACCTGTTCTTTATTGTACCCTAGATATGTGGTGTGTCAGGGCCACCTTGGACCTGTGTCAGTTGAAACGGGCCCTTTTTCGAAAGCCTCCGTTCAATTACTAACACAGAGTTGCATTTTCAAATGCTCCATCCCCAAGGATGGCCTGCGGCGTTCGACCTGAAGGACAGTACTCAGATTTCTATCCTCCGCTCCACAGAACATTCTGTGTCTGGCGTCGAGGGTACGAAGTATCCGTACAGGTCCTACCCTTCGAGTGCTCCATAGCCAGTTGGGTCTTCAGGTCAACTGGGAGAGATTAATCTCGCCCACGGGCTGAGTATCTCTTTTCAGTTCAGGAGAGGGACTCGGTCCAACACGTCTCTCAAAAGAGTGTGTTAGGCTAGTGCTAGAAGTGAGAAAGGGTTCAACTGAAAGAATTTTCAGAGGCTCCTGGGGCATATGGCAGTCGCAGTCGCTTGGCTTCCTCCATATGAAGACCGCTTCAGCACTAGTTTTATGATCGAGTCCCGAGGTGACCGTGGCAGAGCGGCACGCCCTGTGTGATTAAAAGATCACCCCGGCCTGCCGCCAAACTCTCAGCCCGTGTTTAGACCTTCAGGTCCACTAACACTGACTGAGGAGCCATGTACAAAGGGTATGCTTTAACGGAGGCCTGGGCGACCTCCGACTGCATTGGTATTTGTTACCTCGAGTTGTCAGTTCACCTCGCTTTGAGCCACCACTGCTCAGCTAGCTGGTACTGGTCTGAAAAGACAACATCGCGACCATTGCGCTAAGCTTCCCTCGCATGTCATAACTCGCCTGTCACCTCCTCCTTGGAGTCAGAAGCTTCTGAGGTTGCTTCTTTCCACTATAAAATTCTTCCGGCCTGCTCAATTGTGCCGCCAACGAGCCTCACGACAGCTATGGCCAGGGAGAGTGGAGACTCCATCCCCTGGCGGTCCAGCTGGGCAGGGACCACTTCGGGGCCGCACAGTTACATCTGTTGCCTCTCCGGACTCGTCCCTCTGCCAGTTGTGTTTCTGTCTGAGCAGACATCCCTTGGACAGACACTAGCTCTCAGCTGACCCCGGGGCCCCGCAGAAATGCGTTCCCCAGTGAGCCTTCTAAGAAAGCGACTATGCGATTCATTATCGCTTGGCGCTGCTCAAGTTCAGTGATTTTCATCACACTCAGGTGTTGAGCAGAAATGCTCCTGAAACTCAGTGAATTTCATCACACTCAGGTGTTGAGCAGAAATGCTCCTGAAGCTCAGTGAATTATCACACTTAGGTGTGGAGCAGAGTTGCTCCTGAGGCTCAGTGAACTTATCACACTCAAGTGTTGAGCAGAGATGCTCCTGAAGCTCAGTGAATTATCACACTTAGGTGTTGAGCAGAAATGCTCCTGAAGCTCAGTGAACTTATCACACTCAAGTGTTGAGCAGAGATGCTCCTGAAACTCAGTGAACTTATCACACTCAAGTGTTGAGCAGAGATGCTCCTGAAGCTCAGTGACTTTCACATCTAGTGTTGAGCAGTGCGCAGGTCGCTTGCACCTACTGTGCTAAGTCAGGAGTGGAACAGGTCTGATAGTTGCCCCTTATTGGCCCAACCAGATCTAGTTCCCTCAACAGCCTTCCTGACTTCCCCTGAATATTTTTTGGGGATGGGGCATGATGGCACCCGCGTTCAAAAAAAAAAAAAAAATGGACGTGGAGGTTCAGGTGGTTACCACAAGGATATGTGGTAGTGACCATCACTTCTGCAAGCACCCCCTTAAGATAAGGCAGTTGTGCTTCGCTAAGTTAGAAGTGGAACCTATTCATTGAATGAGTCTTCTCTCCTGAGGAGATCCTGAGAGCGTTCGGTCATTTCAGTGCTCTCTTTCCTGCAAGTTGGGTTGGAGTAGGCTGTTCCTTCACCCTCAATATGATGACGAACATCATATGCAGAAGCATGGGAAGCACGTCCTGATCGTCAGGTTCCTGAGGGAGCAAGGGTCATCCCTGCGTCCCTCTTTATCCTCTTGGGCCTATCTCTGGTGTTACTGCACTGCAGAGACCACCCCTGAGCCACTGCGGGCAGTGAGTTAAAAATCTGTTTTTTACAGTTCTCCTGCTCGCATTGTCTCTACTAGAGGGTAGGGACTTGCTCGCTTTCGGTCAATGACTTGTGCCTGGAATTCGGGCCGGCTAACTCTCATTAGCTGAGACCCCGGCCTGGATATGTGCCCAAGGTTCCTACCTCTCCCTTAAACTGGGACCAGGTGGTGAGCCTGCAAGCACTGCCCCGGAGGAGGCAGACCCAGCCCTGGCTTTCTCTGTCCGTCCGCTTCATCGCGGTTATACGTGTACAGAACGCAAGCCATAGGACCTCAGACCAGCTCTTATCTGTTAAGGAAGTCAGCAGAGAGGGAAGGCTGTTTCCAAGCGAGGTTGGCCCACTG
Source organism: Rhinichthys osculus (assembly GCA_029959095.1). NCBI lineage: Eukaryota > Metazoa > Chordata > Actinopteri > Cypriniformes > Leuciscidae > Rhinichthys > Rhinichthys osculus. The sequence goes on from JARWKJ010000020.1 coordinate 27,829,694, forward strand.
AATGTGGTTGCCTTATCTTGGTGAAAATCCTGAGATACTCATGTCCACTTACGTGGTGAGCTCCTCTTTTATGAGTGTTGCTCCCACCTAGGCGTTGACACAGAGTGCTTCGCTGACAGATATTCTAGAGTTGGGGGCTGGGCGACACCTAAGTCGAACCGCGGCTTCCCGTGGGCTCCCTTCATATGAAGCCAGTTTCACCATGAGCCCGGTTCGAAGTGTCGGCTTGCTGCGCCATTCCCCTCCTATGGACTGGATACGTGCGCCATGTTGCTCCAGTAGAGTTCCCTTATCCGAACCCTGTTGAGTTCCTCCGCACCCCTCCGACATCAGACGTGGCGGAACGCCCGGTGTTAGGCCTACCACTCGTAAGCAGTGTGGAACCTGTGTTAGGCTGGGTCCATATGTTGTGATCCCTACGGTGATCCCATATGTGTATTCTTCCACGGTACGGCTCCCTACGGTGAGCCCGTGTCTTCCCTCGGCAGAGCCTGCTCTGCTGTCATTGGCTGGTTGAGTCTCCCCCCTGTCATAGGCTGGAGCCTCCCCAGTGACCTTCCATATGTTGCACTGCCCGGTCTCCGCCCAGTTCATATGTGTATTCTCCACAGGTTACCTCCCTTCGGGCAGGATGTGGCTTCCGCAGCGTCCCTTCCTTCCATGTACAGGGTACGCTTTCCCAGTGTTATCCAAGTCTAACTGAGTGGGTCTTGTGGAACAGCAGTGACTTCCTGGCCTAAGCCCTATCCTCTTCCGCTAAAAAGGTCGGGAGGATCAGGAGGCTTTTGTCTAGGCACTGGAATGTGGCAGCTTTAGTGGCGTTTTCAATGGTTGATCCCATTTCAGTCGACGTCGACTACGTCTGACGTTCACGACTGAAAGGGAACGTCCTGGTTGCGTATGCAACCCACCGTTCCCTGAAGGAGGGAACGGAGGACGTAGTCCCCTTGCCACTATCGCTGGACCACCGCTGACTCCGAGTTACGCTCGGCTCCTCAGCGAAAAGCAATGGTGCGTGCATCTACTTCCGTATTTGTACCCGCGCCGCGGGGCGGAGTGTGAGATGCATATCTCGCACGCCAATGTGCATTGGCTCGTTCTAAATTACTCGAAGACAATAGGCTCCCTAGCGTGATCCCATTTCAGTCGACGTCGACTACGTCCTCCGTTCCCTCCTTCAGGGAACGGTGGGTTGCATACGCAACCAGGACGTTTCTGCTCAACTGTAAGTATGGATGATTTATATTCTTGATGTTGTATTTATTTCTTAAGTTCTCTGATGTTAGATGTGTTTTCTTTCTAGAAAGGACTTTTTATTCACATGTTCTGTTATGAACACTGAGCAGAGAAATGGACAGTAAAGCCAAGTGGAAACTCCATTGGCAATGAGGCTACAGCACATGGACAGCATCGGGGCACAGGGAGCAAACAATTCACTGGCTGTGATGTAGGATCATTTCTCACATTGTGGATAGTTTGATTAAAATCATTGCATCGCACTCAAAATTTACCTTGTGGAGTATATGCTCATTTCGTCTTCATCATCATCATCAGCATCGGCATCATCATCGTCAACGTGACTTCTCAAAACATAGGACATTTCAGAGTTAAGTTTACTTCATTGAATTGATTAATTGTTGAAGAGACAGAGATCTTGAGAGTGCTTGGTAGTTTGTTTATTGAGAGTTTGGCACATGGATTTATCACAGTGGTGTAAATAAAAGAGGTTTAATGTTAACTTGTTTGTGAGGATATTTCTTGATCAGTACAGGTTCAAAAATTTCTGTTGAACCCCTCAGAGTAACATCGTTAAAAGAAATTAGGTGTTACACCGGGTTCGAATGATGCCAGAGTTCGGTTCGTTTGGATGATGTGAACACTGTCTTCCGAACTCGGGTGCGTACCCGCGAACCGTACTCGAGTCCGCTTAAAAAGGTGGTCTGGGGTACGGTTCATGTGAACTCCAGTACGGTTCGCTGCTGATATGAACGCAATCGAACCAAACCGCGGAAGTGAACCGCTATTGATGACGTATAATGTATAATGTGGTCGACAGGACAGTCGTCAGTGCGTGTGTGTGTGTGTGTACACTTACCTTGACGAAAAGCGGGATTGACGCACTGCAAGCAGAGAGATGATTTATGCTTGCCTCCGCAAAAATTGTCTTCGGCTGACAGCCAGCTGTCTTTGGAACAATTTTAGTACTTTTGCGGCAGACATACCCAAGTGTGTTTCTGTATCTTTTCTTTGAAAACAAAACCAAAGGTTAAAAAAAAGAAGAACAAATGTGAAGCGAGCAATTCTATCCATTTTGACACCTTTACATTCATAGCGCACCGGTTATCAAACAACATGATTACGCGCCAGCTGCAGCTTGATGACGCAAGCGTACCGCAGTTCGGATACAAATAATATGTGTGAACAGAGTCCATCGGGGGCGGGGGCAGGGGCAGGGGGAGGGGGGAGCAATCGAACTCGGGTTCGGAACAGGCAATCGAACCAAGTGTGAAAGCGTTATTAGTCTCAGTGGGAAGACACCGTACCACCCCCATTTTGCAACTGAAAGAGGTGAGGTGAAACTCACAAACATAACCTATTGAATAAAGACAACATAATGATGTTATAAATATAAAAAGCTGTTTTTAAAATTTCATTAATTTGAGATGAGTTTTAATAATATGTGATTATCATTATTTGAAGTAATTACAACTTAATAATTAAGAAACAACAATCAAGCATTGTTTTTTATGATAGTAAATTAGTAATTGGAACCAAAACATTGCAAATAAACAGATGACTAATATGGGATATAATTTAATGGTTAATGTTTCATTCATGTCCTTCAGTGTTTTGTGAGACTAAGACTAATAGAGGTCAGATATTAAAAATAGTCAGAGATTAACTTCTCATCACTAATCGGAGAGCAAAACTCTCAAGAGCTCAGTCAGAGTGTAGAGCGAATGAAAAATATATCTATGTTAAACTTATACTTACCCTCTAACACACACACTGGTGTGTAAAATCTAAGAATTTATTAGCCAGTGGCTCATGATAGACATTATTTAGTGAAGATTTTAGTTGCTTACTTGCATTGTAGAGGGTTGGATATGTGCATTTGCACCTGCTGTGTAAGCAGACAGATCAGATATTCCCCTGTCAATGCGAGTCATACGTCATTGAAAAAAGTGTCTTTTTGAAACATTTTGCGGTAAGGATATACACTATATTGCCAAAGATATTGGGACACCCCTCCAAATCATTGCATTGAGCTGTTACCAATCACTCCATGGCCACAGTTGTATAAAATCAAGGACCTAGGCATGAAGACTGCTTCTACAAAACATTTGTGAAAGAATGGGTCGCTCTCAGGAGCACAGTGAATTCAAGCGTGGTTCCGTGATAAGTTGCCACCTGTACAATAAGTCCTCACTACTAAATAACCCACTGTTAGTGGTATTATAACAAAGTGGAAGCAATTGGGAACAACAGCAACTCAGCTGCGAAGTGCATGCAGTGGTTTAAGTCTGGACTCTAGAGCACTGGAGACGTGTTCTCAGGAGTGATGAATCACGCTTCTCTGTCTGGTGATCCGATGGATGAGTCTGGGTTTGGCGGTTGCCAGGAGAACGGGACTTGCCTGACTGCGTTGTGCCAAGTGAAAAGTTTGGTGGAGGGGGGATTATGGTGTGGGGTTGTTTTTCAGGGGTTGGACTTGGCCCGTTAGTTCCAGTGAAATGAACTCTTAATGCTTCAGCATACCAAGACATTTTGAACAATTTCATGCTCCCAACTTTGTGGGAACAGTTTGGGGATGTTCCTGTTCCAACATGACTGCGCACAAAGCAAGGTCCATAAAGACATGGATGAGTGAGTTTGGTGTGTAGGAACTTGACTGGCCTACACAGAGTCCTGACCTCAACCCGATAGAGCACCTTTGGGATGAATTAGAGCAGAGAGTGTGAGCCAGGCCTTCTCGTCCATTTGTGAGGCCTTCTCGCCTGGCCTCACAAATGCGCTTCTGGTCAGAAATTTCCATAAACACACTCCTAAACCTTGTGGAAAGCCTTCCCAGAAGAGTTGAAGCTGTTATAGCTGCAAAGGATGGGCCAACTCCATAGTAAACCCTACGGATTAAGAATGGGATGTCATTAATGTTCAAGTGCATGTAAATGCAGACATCCCAAAACTTTTGTCAATATAGTGTATTTCAATAATAAAAAAAAAACTTTTATTATAATTAGCATCAAACACACAGTATTCTTATTTACAGTGATTAATATTAAACGAAAAAATGTAAAAAAAAAAAAATTGGCACAAATGCCAAATAGGTGGCGATATGCACTAAGTATGTAAATAGTCATTAAACAAAAGAAAAAATAAGTAGTATGGTGTGCTTTTTCTTAGCGTCAGTATCCATTGCTGACTCGTCGATTCGTCGCTCTGTTGAGAATGTCTTGTGTGTTAACCCTACTCTGGGTTGACTAAACTTACTCCCGAATACCCCCTGCTGTGCGACAATAAACGCATGCTCTTACCAGCCTCATCCAGCGCATTTACATTACATGTAATTCATACTGTATTACTTCACGTGTACATGCTTCCGTGTCAAAGTGTCTGTAATTAGATCTGTTGAAGATGAGGCTTCTGTTCATGTGTGCCAAGACATTTTAGAAATCCCGACCGGGCAATGTTTTACGGCCATGTCTGAAATAAAGAGTATGTATGGTAACCCTACATACACACAGTAAGGGTGATATTAAATGACTTAAACTGGGATATAAGATTTTGGCCATATAGCCCATCTCAAAGTCATTCATTCTGTGTGTGACTTGAGAAGGAATGTTCACAAACCTCAAAGGCATGTCACTGTGGCCTCAAAGCTTCAGTACTGCCACTCTGAGCTTGATTGCTATGTCTGAGGTAAAACATACCCCCAGTATACAGACAAAGAAATGTAAAAAATGAATTAATTTATAAATAAATGAAAAAATAAATAAATGTGGAAAAAAATACAATGATACATAAATAAAGAAAAAAAAATACTCTTACAATAGGAGTGACCAAGCCTGTGTGAAACAGAGAAGTGTCATGGGGCCACGTACCCGCCGCCCTAAGAGCACACACCACACGTGTGCGATACTCAAGATGATAAAATCACTTCTAAAGACAAGTCCAGTGAATAATACAAACCACTCTACACTCCCAAATCAATACACATGCAGTGCAGGAAATCTCACACCACATGCAGTGAAGGAAAGGCCCAGACAACCCCAGAGAAAAGTACTCCCACACAGGCTGGCTCCTAAGTCACAAAGGGATATGAATTAAAACTCCCCTTACACATCACATACAACACAGTGGTTGGTCTAAACCAAACTCAAATAATAAAATCAATATACAAAAATAATAAACCACAAGTAAAACAAAAACAGAAAATCAGTATATAACCAAAAGCTTAAGATTATTATAACAAAAATAAATCATAAACAAAACAGCAGGGCCTAGCCTTCAGTGGTCCACATGCATAGGACTAGCCTGACTACGTCAGACTTCGTACTTCCGCTCAATTTTAGTTCGCTTCTGTACTCAGTCTGAGACATCGACATGTCTCTCAATTTTCCTCCGGCCTGAAAACAGCCAGCCAATCAACGAACAGAGGGTGGGCTGAGAGCCGTGACGGAGACGTTAAGCACCGAGTTTAAGATTGTATTTAGGGAAATCGAAAACAACCGCGGATATGGAGACACGGGATGCAATTCGCTCTGTTGTGAAGAATATTCTCGGCATTTGCAAACTGAAACTTGAACAAGAAGAGTGTTTGTTAACAGGAACAGACACCGGCTCAGGCACAGGAACAGGAACAGGAACAGACACCGGCTCAGCAGCGGCCATCCCCTAAGGAGACACTGGAACAGACACGGGATCAGAGACAGAAACACAAAACACCACAAGTGCTACACGAGACAGGACAGGCATGTGACAAATAATACCACTAACAAAGCTCAAAATAGCCCTACACTAACACGGTAACATAATGAGGGTACCCACTGAATACCCACTGAAATGGGTTGGGTTATATGACGTTTGATCCGGGAAGGCGTGTTAAGGGCGGGGTTTAGAGCAGCGCTGCGGGGCTACTGGCCCGGCAGTGGAAACGCAAGCCCGGTGTTTGAGGCCCAAGGCTACTGGCCCGGCTCGGCTCGCTGTTAGCCATGGCCTGGCCCTGGCCCGACAGTGGAAACGCGGCTATTAACTGATAGTTGATAGAGACCTGATTTCGAGGGAGGACCCGATTTGTCAAATAAGTTTTCTTTCTTTTATTGCATCATGTTCTGTAAGCTTTCTCCAAACAAAACAAAACAAAAAACACTAAACTACAAAAAAATTATGTAACACCTTCGAGTATTAAAAAACGAGCCAATGGCAAAGAAATGCCATGGATCTGCGGAATTTGCATAGCGTAGCGTGGGTATATAAGGAAGGACGCTGGCAACATGCAGATATGTTTTTGCTTCGGAGCCAAGAGGTCCTCTTCACTCCTTGTCATCGAGTATCCTTTGAGATGAGCAGCTCTCCAGTCTGTGTTGGGGCAAAGGCGATTTCCAGCGAGTTTCACATTCCTGCCTGCTGATCTGTGCAGTGGTCTGCATCCAGTGTGTGTGTTTCTCCCTGGCCGCTTCAGCACAGGCTGCTGAGCGTCCTTTCAAAAAAGAGCTTGCACGGGCACGTGGTGAACCTGCAAGCGCTGCACTCGGAGGAGGCAGACCCAGCCTTGGCACTCCTCTGTCCAGTACGCGCTCTCCGTAGCTACGTAGACAGGACGCAGTGTTTCAGGACCTCTGACCAGCTCTTTGTCTGTCATGGTGGGAAGCTGAAGGGAAAGGCTCTCTCCAAGCAAAGGTTGTCTCACTGGATAGTGGACGCGATTGCTTTGGCTTACCAGCAGCAAGGTCGACCGTGCCCCCTTGGTGTGAAGGCCCACTCCACTCGGAGTCTGGCCTCCGCATGGCGCCTCGCTAACAGACATTTGTAGAGCTGTAGGGTGGGCGACACCTAACACATTCACAAGATTCTATAATATCGCGAATATAGCCTGTGTCCTCTCGTGTACTCGCTTCAACTATCCAGTAACTAGGATCCACTCAGGTGTCTTCGCTTGCTCCCCATTCCACTCATCGGACTGGATACGTGTGATATTCTCCTCAGGTGAGTTTCCCCAAGAAGCCCTGAGTTCCTCCAGCACTGTTGACGTCAACGCCAAGGTTATACCCCTGTCCGGCAGCTTTCGCAGTTGGCTAGGTGCCTCCATGTGCATGGTTCCCTCGCTGGGCGACCCCCACATGTGTATTTCCACTGTAAGCCTCCTTGAGCATGTGTCTTTCCCTCGGCAAGCCACCTTGCCACCCCTGGAAGATTTCACCCTACGGGCTGGACACTCCAGTGTCAGGGAGCTCACACTTATGCAGGGCACTGGAACATAGCTGAGAGGTGGCGTGATTAGACTGGTACCTCCATGTCGTCGATTTTAAACGTCTCGGTTACGTTTGTAACCCTCGTTCCCTGAGTAGGGAATGGAGACGTTTCGCCTTCCTGCCACTTCCGCTGTTGCGCTGGAACGCCGAGTTCAGTCTTGCCTCCTCAGCAGGAAACATATCTGCATGTTGCCAACGTCCTTCCTTATATACCCAAGAGGTGGGGCGGAGCTACGCTATGTAAATTCCGCAGACCCATGGTATTTCTTTACCATTGGCTCGTTTTTTAATACTCAAAGGTGATAGGCTTCTAAGCGAAACCCCCATTTCATCATCACTTGACGTCACTCAACGTTACTTCTCACAAAAAGTAACTGAGTTAGTAACTGAGTTACATCATTACAGAAGTAATGAATCACCAGGGAAAGTAACTATTGCGTTACTTTTAAAGAAAAAAAAAATATGTGAAATAACTGGGATACCCCCAATATTAAATATGTTAAATGAATGAAATGGACACTAAATAGAATAAATTATTATTATAAAACATTGTACACTAATCTACTCTATTTTAATGTTGCTGTGGGACAATGTGAGAGACACCTATTAACTTAAATATTAAAATATTATCATTACTATACTGGAACAACAAAACAGAATATATCTATATATATATAGCCTATTTGAAGTATTTTCAAATAGTGTTCTCAATATAATACTGAACAATGTAGGCCTACCAACATAAATGATAATTATAAAATATAATATTTTGGGGGTTTATTTTTATAACCTACAGAGAACGTCATCATCAGAGGTTATTTAAATGAGTGTGTGCTCCCGTCTAGGCGTTGACACAGAATGCTTCGCTGACAGATATTCTAGAGTTGTGGGCTGGGCCGTGCCGCGGGGGCGGAGTGTATGATGTAAATCACGCAGGCCAATTCCATTTGGTCGTTCAATAGTACTCGAAGATGACTGGCTCCCTGGCGTGATCCCGTTCAGTCGACGTCAGTTGCATATGCAACCAGGACGTTACTTGTAGTGATGAGATAGTTAGTAGACTCTCCTCACTCAATGGATGGCTGTCTAAGTGGTGTCGGCAAAATAATATAAAATTCATAGACAATTGGAAAAAAGTTTTTGGGGCAGTTTAATAAGAAGATACGTTATAAAGACAATACACTTTGCGTATACAGGCAGGAGCCATCTTTGGAAAACAGTCTCGACCAATCGAACCACGAATGCCGTGATAAGTGAGCAGGTCGATAGGATTTCACAAACTTAATTCCTTCTTATTAAACTGTCTGTACACTTACAAAGTTCTCAATGCTTCGGTTTGCATGTAGGGACCCTCATTATGTTACCGTGTTAGTGTAGGGCTATTTTGAGCTTTGTTAGTGGTATTATTTGTCACATGCCTGTCCTGTCTCGTGTAGCACTTGTGGTGTTTTGTGTTTCTGTCTCTGATCCTGTGTCTGTTCCAGTGTCTCCTTAGGGGATGGCCGCTGCTGAGCCGGTGTCTGTTCCTGTTCCTGTTCCTGTGCCTGAGCCGGTGTCTGTTCCTGTTAACAAACACTCTTCTTGTTCAAGTTTCAGTTTGCAAATGCCGAGAATATTCTTCACAACAGAGCGAATTGCATCCCGTGTCTCCATATCCGCGGTCGTTTTCGATTTCCCTAAATACAATCTTAAACTCGGTGCTTAACGTCTCCGTCACGGCTCTCAGCCCACCCTCTGTTCGTTGATTGGCTGGCTGTTTTCAGGCCGGAGGAAAATTGAGAGACATGTCGATGTCTCAGACTGAGTACAGAAGCGAACTAAAATTGAGCGGAAGTACGAAGTCTGACGTAGTCAGGCTAGTCCTATGCATGTGGACCTCTGAAGTCTAGGCCCTGCTGTTTTGTTTATGATTTATTTTTGTTATAATAATCTTAAGCTTTTGGTTATATACTGATTTTCTGTTTTTGTTTTACTTGTGGTTTATTATTTTTGTATATTGATTTTATTATTTGAGTTTGGTTTAGACCAACCACTGTGTTGTATGTGATGTGTAAGGGGAGTTTTAATTCATATCCCTTTGTGTCTTAGGAGCCAGCCTGTGTGGGAGTACTTTTCTCTGGGGTTGTCTGGGCCTTTCCTTCACTGCATGTGGTGTGAGATTTCCTGCACTGCATGTGTATTGATTTGGGAGTGTAGAGTGGTTTGTATTATTCACTGGACTTGTCTTTAGAAGTGATTTTATCATCTTGAGTATCGCACACGTGTGGTGTGTGCTCTTAGGGCGGCGGGTACGTGGCCCCATGACACTTCTCTGTTTCACACAGGCTTGGTCACTCCTATTGTAAGACTGGTGGGTTGTGTTATTTAATAATTGACCTAAAATCTATGTTCATTAAAATTCTTATTGCTCATTTTATAATATTCAAAATTAAAATTGATTATTTATTCAGAGTGTAAGGTTATATATAAATGGGAAACAGTGGGTTAAAGTCTGGAATGTGTGTTCTGGTTAAAGGGGTCATATAATGGTACATGCACTTTTTTAAGTTGATTGTACTGAAATGTGTGTTGGCAGTGCCTGTACACAACCATCATATAATGATAAAAATCCATCCAGTGTTCTTGTTTTAATCTCCTTATATGTTTTCCCCTGCCTCAAATCGAGCCGTTCGACCGTGTGACGTCACACGGTCGGAGGCCCCTCCCGCGATTGTTGATTGACAGGCGCGTTTCAACACCGGCGCGGTCATTGTTGATATGCTGGAGCACTGTCTATGAGCAGAATGGCGTCTAAGCGATTGTGGTGTAAGACTGGAAAACTGGTTATAGGGAACGACCACTTCTTGAGAAGACAAAGAACCCACTGCATAGTAGCATTTGGGCTCACTCTTGTGAAGGCCCCATCCGAGACTAGAGGTCTCACCTCTGAATCATCCTAATCTACATTTCTTCCCCTCATCCCCACTCCTTCCCCTTCATGCAGATCACCTGAAACTCACATAAGAATATATGTATGGTTTAATGTGAATGATTATTATGTTTAGTATCATTTTAAAGGTCTCAGGGTGGCTGGTTCAGATGTCTCATTCCAAATAAGTAAAACAGAAGGTAATAGAGTTTTTTAGAAGTTTAGAGAAACTGGCACACAAAGAAAGGTGGACAAATGGCCTTTCTCCCCTACCCCCAAAATAAGGTGTAACCTGAATGCAAATTACCATTGAAAAGAAGTTCTGGCTATTTAATGGAATGCAGCAAGGAGCCGTGGCTCTTTTCTGTATTTCAGATAGCCCATGAGGACTAGCTCATGTAGTTCTTAAATGTTGGGTTTGCATCTATTTCTCTAATCCTAAAACATTTGATGATTTGCATTGATTATCTTTCAATTGATTATGGAATTGTTATAATACATTTACCTGACATAATAAATTGTTATATTTGATTATTCTAACAGACTTTGACTTTATTTTCATTGGAGTTAAAGGAATAGTCAAACATTAACGTATATTTAAAGATGCACAGATATCATTGAAAAACACTTTCATTTTATGGAGTCAGATGAAACGAGTTAATACATAAGATAGAATGTATTGCATTTAATTAAAAATCCCTTTGCCATTGGAAGAGACGGAACGCGCATGTGACCTTCACCTCTAATCGATACCGCCATTAGATCGAATTAAACGGACTTACAGTGGTGTTCTGTTCTTGGGTGCAATAAGGAACCTAGCAGTCATTTTGATGTTCCTAAATCCGAACCGCTGAAGACGCAGTGGCTGAGTTTTGTTTTCGAAGGGAATATTCCCCACGAGCAACGTCAATGCTCTAATGTTTGCGCGAATCATTTCTCAGCAGACTGCTTATAAACGAGGGTCAGTATAAAGCTGGTTTTGCTAAGCAGCTGCCCATGAAAAAAGGATCGGTACCAGCTATTTGTGTTCCTGCTGAACCTCTAGAACAACTGAAATGAGTGTAACGTTTTATTAAACTTTATATTAATATTTATATCTTTGCAAATCGCTTCACGATGAATGAGTCTAAGGTTTACACTCAGAGTACATTACTGCATGTTTTCTATGTACGACGTTCTCCATATAATTCATAATCCCACGTTTATAATGAACAATGCGTTATGGTTATTGTGTTACAAACGTGTACGCACAGAACAGAGGGGCGGAGTGAGCACAGCTCATGATCATTTAAAGGCATATGCACTGAAACGGCGTGCTGAAAACAGAGCTGTTTTTGACCAGGTAAAATAAGTGTTTTCTTACAATACTAATGAGAATTTTTAATTAGAGTATATTACAAACTTTTAATTTAGACCCTAAAGAATCATATTAGCTTGTACAAAAATGGCATTATATGACCCCTTTAAATATCTTTATTTACTTCATTGTTCATCTTCCTGCTTTCTGATTGGCTGTATTAGAAGTTGGCGTTGTTTTTCGAGCGCTGAGTAAAAAAAGACGACTGTTCACGAGCTGTTTCTCTCCAGTGGTTTATTTTATTGTTTTGAGTGTGTGTCACGCAAGGCGTACGAACCCTACTTTACATTGGTGGCAGCTGGGTCATTATTTTGCAAGCAATGACACCACAAGGTACAGACATGATGAACATGTTAGCTTCAGTATTGCCAACACGGCTGTCAGATGCTGCTTTCTTGTACTGGGACAGTCTTCCTACTTCTGTAAAGACTAGCTACAATACAGTGAAAGACAGGCTAAAGCATGTCTTTGGGCTTCAACATTCATTGCCATTCTTCCAAACTCATGTGAACGCTCGCCCCCGCAAGATTGGTAAAAGTATAGAAGTCTACAGTGCTGATGTCACTCGTCTAGTTTTAGAGGCTTTTCATGATTATGATTGTACTGCCCAGGATGGTGAGAAATTCAGACGTTTTGTGGCTGGTTTAGATCCAGCCTTGCAAACAAAGATTCATGAACAAGGTGCAATGAATATTGACAAAGCTCTTACTGTTGCATGCCACTGTGAAAGGGCCTGTGCAGCTATGCAACTCCATATTGGGTCAACTCAAGTGCCCCAAACCCAAGTGGCTATGGTGCAGTCCGATCACAATGAGGGGAAATTACTCAGGGCAGTGGAACAGTTAACATTGACTGTGAATGAGCTGAAAAATGATGTGCGCCAGCCACAAGACAAAAACGCTCATCTTACAGAATGTTTGGAGGACTGGGAGAGGAACAAAGTTTCTTTAGTTAGGGAGCAGCCCAGGATGACGTGCGGCCCTTCTCCAACACACCACAGTTCGCGATATCATTCTGATAATGCCCATGCACCTAATAGACGCCACAAGGATGTTGCAGTGCTGAATGACTGGCTAAGCCCTATTATTCTTCAGGGGGTTCCCCAGGCATTCAAGACCGTAGGTATCATGCTGATGACTACAGACGGCCCCGCAGCCCTAGTCCTGTCCGGCAGTGGAGTAGAGATGGGAGTCCTCAGAGCCGGCGCAGTGTACGCTTTGGGTCACCTGACAGCCAGCAGTCATTCAAACAACACCCGGGAAACTTACATTAGCTGATGTTGAGGGGCAAAGATCAGTTTCAGCCTCCTGGCCCCGCACTGATTTTAAGGTATGCAATACAAATGATGAGGACACACAACCCCATAACAAGGTGTCAGCAAATGTATTGGCGATTGTGGAAGGAGTGGAGGTCTCTGCACTCGTGGACACTGGCTCTACTATTTCCATTGTGGGGGAAGATTTTCGACATTCGCATCCCATGTTAAAGAAACAGCCTATGAAAACTTCCATGGTACTTGCACGTTCTGTCACGGGGCAATGTCTGGATACCATAGGTGTCTTAGTGTTAGGCATGAGACTTGGTAAAGAATTACTGCAACATGATTTCCATGTTGTCATCCTTGGCTGGGACTTCCTACAGAAACACCATGCTCTCCTTGATGTAGTCAATCAGAAATTGTCTTTGTGGAATGTTGAACTACCTCTACTTCCGACAGGACATAAAGCTGCAGCCTGTTGAAATGTTTCAGTGCTTACATCTACCACACTACCAGCATGGAGTGAAACGATTATCACAGCGTGCGTGGCAGGAGCGACGGCTGTATCTCCTGTGCCAACTGACTGCACAGGTATCCTGGAGCCCAACTCGGTTAGTAATGTAGCCGTTGCGCACACCCTCAGTGAGGTTCAAAATGGCCTGACTGTGGTGCAAGTTCCGAACACCACAGAAGAAGACAATGAACTCCATGCAGGTCAACATCTTGGTGAGTTTCACTTTCTTTCTTCTATTGACACAACAGTTTTGGAGGGAGAATGTTGCAATGTCTTATCTGATCCCTGTGTCACTGACCCAGCTGTGTAAATTGATAATTCTAACCTGTCTACAGCTCAAGTGGAATCCTTAACAGAGCTGCTTACTAAGTATTCTGAAAGTTATTCTGATGACAGAGGTAGGACCGGAATGATTAAGCATAAGATTCGGACAGGGGAGGCTATGCCAATCAAACAAAGGCTGTATCGTGTGACACCTGAACAAAGACGAGATACAGCAACAAGTGAAAAAGCTCTTAAAAGCAGATGTCATTGAAGAGAGTAATAGCCCCTGGGCAGCACCCATAGTTTTGGTACGCAAGCGGGATGGCACAAATGGCGATTCGGCCTGGATTACAGGAAACTAAATGCTGTAACCATAAAAGACCCTCATCCCCTTCCAAGAGTTGACAATGGAGTAGATGCTTTGTCAGGATCTGCTTGGTTCTCCACGATAGACCTGCAGCAGGGGTATTGGCAATTTGAATTGGAAAAAGAAGATCGTGAATGGTACAGTAGTGGGCTGTACCATTTTAAAGTTATGCCCATGGGTCTGACAAATGCTCCAGCAACTTTTCAAAGGTTAATGGAGATGGTTTTGCGTGGGCTGCCTTGGAAATCTTGCTTGGTGTATTTGGATGATGTCTTAATTTTCAGTCAGACTTTAAGGATCACCTTCAGTGTAGGTTTCCACTGGATGAAGCCTTAGTTTGACGCTTTATCCACTCCCTTCCTCCACATCCACTTCAATAAATCCACAGGACAACTCGTAAAGAATATATCTGTTTACTTGGATATCAACAAAACATCAGCACAAGAAAATTACAAAAAATAAAAACGATTAATTGAAGAGAAAGAAAGGTAAAGTAAAGGTAAAAAAAACTGTGTGGCTCCACTCTCTGCTTGCCCGACTGTTCACACAGAAAACTAACTTCAATAACTCTTGCTCACTAACTCTCCTCACTTACTCTCGCGAGAGTATTCCCAGCACTTAAAGGTGCATGCAGTTAAAGATAAAAATGCAATAACAATCCTATCTTTCCAAAATATAACCAATGTAATATAAAATACACTCTAAATTATCCACACATATTTTAGATAATTACACAATTAACTCCTTACATTACTGTAAATATTAACTGCATCAAACTGCAAATATTGTAAATATTCACTTACATTTTCTCCACATAAAATGAATCATGCAAACGACTGTTTAACACAAATTAAATTATTTATCAATTAACTGTATTTAGGCTCCTACATTCAGCATGTGGAGGAAATTTTTCCCAGATTCATATCCAATGGGTTAAAGCTCAATCCTTCCAAATGCTCGTTTGCTAAGAGTGAGGTTCAGTTTTTGGGTCACATTGTATCTAAAGAGGGGGTCCAACCTGACCCAAGAAATGTTCAGAGTGTTCATGACTGGCCTATCCCATGCTCACCTACTGAAGTCAGGGCATTTTTAGGATTGTGCTCCTACTATAGGAAGTTTATTAAGAATTTTGCTCACCATGCAGTCCCTCTCCATAGACTGACAGAGAAAATTGTTGGATTCCATTGGACTGCGGATTGTCAGGAGGCATTTGCCTATTCGAAACATGCCCTGTCTCATCCGCCTATTGTCTCTTTCCCAGAATTTCACCGGCCGTTCCATTTGTACACAGACGCCTCTGCATCAGCTATAGGAGCTGTCCTTGCCCAGGACAAAGGGACACAAGAAACAGTGGTAGCTTATGCCAGCCATGTCCTCACCAAGGCTGAAAAGAAATGGTCTACGTATGATAGAGAACTTTGGGCCATTGTGTGGGCTGTCAGACATTTCCGCCACTTTTTGTACAAGCAGCCCTTCTTCATCATTACGGATCACAAACCCCTCCTGGGCTTGAGGAAAATCCCTATTGACAGTGATCGCACTGATTGGCGAGCCCGCTGGACCCTGGAATTGGATCCATTTGAATGGACAGTCATATACAGGAAAGGACAAAGTCACACAAATGCCGACGCCCTGTCACATCGTCAAGAATCCGGCTCAGAATTTGAAAACGCAGCCTTTTCATCTGATAAGCCTGATCTTAGCACACCACTGTCCAATAATGGCGGCTGTCGATTATCAAGTATGCAGGAACCGAAAGAACAGGTTCAGTCGGTTGGCCTGATCTATGATATACCAAAATCAATCGCCTGTGTTGAGCAAAAAACTGGGAGGACCTCCTCTCTCAGTCTGCAGTTGGCTACTGCTGAATCGAGTTTCAAAGAGCAGCAACAACAGGATTCAGTTTTGAAGGAAATTGTGAGTTGGAAGATCAGAGGCCGCAAACCACCATAAAGGAAGATGAACAGACGGTATTCTTTGTGGAAAGAATACTTCAGGTTAACCGTACACAATGGTCTCCTCTGTCAGTCACCAAATTTGTGATTTTTCAGGTCATTGTACCTCAAACCTTAAGGGAACAAGTCCTTCAGTCCCTCCATGGCAACCCTATTGTGGGTCATCTATCATCTAAAAAAATATTGCAACAGGCACAACAGCTCTGCTTCTGGCCTTTCATGTCCCGAGACAAACGCGAGTGGTGTAAGAGGTGCGTAGCTTGTGATGCCCGACGCACTCCAATCCCTGGTCAAAAAGCACCTATGAAAACAGTGGTAGCGACAGCACCATTTCAGAAAGTAGCCGCAGATATTCTTGAACTTCCTGTTACATGTCGAGGAAACAGGTATGTTCTGGTTGTTCAAGACTACTTCTCCAAATATGTTAACCTTTATGCTGTTCCAGATCAGAAGGCTACAACAGTGGCTAAGTGTTTTTTCGAAAATTTTGTCTGTGAGCATGGCATTCCAGAGGTCTTACATACAGACCAAGGGCGACAATTTGAGTCAGACCTTTTTAAACATCTCTGTCAAATGTTGAGCGTTCATAAGACCAGAACCAGTCCATACCATCCACAATGTGATGGTATGGTTGAACGTTTCAATAGAACCCTCATTGATCAGTTGGCCAAGGTCTTGCAGCAACAACAAGGGAAATGGGATGATTACCTTAGCCAGGTGGCTTTAGCGTACAATACTAGTCCCCATTCGTCGACTGGCTTCACTCCCTTTTTCCTCACGCATGGTAGAGAAGCCAGATTGCCGACTAACTTGCTGTTGCCAAATTGTGTACTGCATTCTCCATCTAATTAACCGTCAGATTATGCTGTTAACCCTCTGGGGACGGCAAAGGCGCCGGCGCGTTTTGCTGTTTTTTTTCACATAGCAGCAACATAGACTTAAAATACTTCATTTATGGTCATATAAATAAAATCAATACATGGTTATAAACTATAGAGGGTCTTCTTTTTTGTGTACACTCACATTAACATCAAAACCTTGTTTTTTTTTTAAAATAAATAAATAAACAGGGTGCGCTTTCAGCTCACTCTGTCTCCGCAAAAATCTTTCTGAAACATGTCTGGAAAATGAACTGAAACTCAGCTAATACTTATCACACAAACATGAAACATACGTCTAAAGAACACTTTAAATTTCTACTTTTACTTTTAAAAATAAAACAATTCACATTTAAAACAAATATTCTCCTGCAATGTAATCTGTATGAAACTAAAGAGAAGTACAGTTTCTCCTGTCTCATCTCATTATCGTTAATTTGTTCACACCCACTCGCAGAGCGCGCTATTCATAAGATAATGTCTTGAGGCCATATGCAAAATAGATAAACGCCCCCAGGCAAATGCTGTAAACACACTATATTTTTTAGTCAGATTAAGATTCGTCTTGCGCGGCTATGAGGAATAACCCTGGGACATTTACCACAGAACAAGTGCTGGTTTATTTTCACTTCGAGGAGGAGCAACAGATTCAGCTGAGAAGTGTAAATGTTTTATGCTTGTGCTTTGTTCTAATCGCGATATAGAATAACGTTAGTGTCTGTAAACGGAAAAATAGCATACTGTTTAAATGTGAATCATGTTTCTGTGTGTGTGTGTGTGTGTGTGTGTGTGTGTGTGTGTGTGTGTGCGTGTGTGTGTGTGTGTGTGTGTGTGTGAATGAATGAACGTACAGATACGCACTGTTACAGACGAAATAAAAGACAACATTTCGTTGACTAGTTTTGGATAAAGTTTTTCAAATCAAATGAGCATCAAATAAGCTTCAAATAAGCTTCAAAATAAAGACATCAAATAAGCTTTTGTTAGGAGTTTCTGGGGATAGAAGTGTCCAGACGTATGCACCCTGTATTTTAAAGAAGAACATTTAATTATTTGCGATACATTATTCATTCACAAAGAATTCAGGGACATTTTTCATGTCCCTAAAGGTTGGAGTTTTCCTCATTTTTTTAATTAAGGCATTAAGATTTTTTATTCCTCTTTTTAGTCAACTTTAGCATGGGGGTGTTCACTTATTCTAAGCAGTGTGTGTGTGTGTGTGTGTGTGTGTGTGTGTGTGTGTGTGTGTGTGTGTAATTAAAAAGTTATTTTAACCAGAAAAATCTACAATGCATGCCCAAAGTCGTGTGCCATATAGTTTCTCTTGATATCAGCATGTTCACAGGTGTTTATTTATTTTTTTACAGGGACAAGATGCCACTGATGAGTCCTGCAACATTCACAGGAGACTGTACATGAACATGGTAAAATGAAAAAATCAAACACCTTGGAAATGACAGGTATGTACGATGTTTCAGGAATGGGACAATGCTGTGTGACTGTGCAAGCCTTTGTCTTTAGATCAGTGTGTTTACTAATGTGCTTTTTTGTCCTTTGTTGTGTATATTTGGATTATGTTGTGTTGTAAATAAATCCAAACAATCTAAAAGCCATTCTTTTTTAAATCTCCTCATTCTTTGTGCAAGGCTCCTCATAATGATATGGCCTGATAGCACCTAATAGGGCCATTATGGGAGCGTCTTTGTCTTTCTCAGGTGTGAAATGCAATACATATTAATGAGAGATCACGCCTCCTCGCATAAAGCTTTCTCAAACAAAACATGTCATACACATTCTAAAAGACTTTATTGACTTATCTGAATGAGTAGTCAGGATGATTCTCACATAGTTTTGGAGCAAATATACTAGACCAGGGGTCACCAACCCTGCTCCTGGAGAGCTAATGTCCTGCAGATTTTAGCTCCAACCCCATTTAAACACACCTGAACCAGCTAATCAAGCTGTTCAGGGTTACTTGATAATTACATGCATGTGTGTTGGAACAGGGTTGGAACTGAAGTCTGCAGGACAGTAGCTCTCCAGGAGCAGGGTTGGTGATCCCTGTACTAGACTATGTGATAAAATTTTCAAAAGTCTTGTGAAGAAATAAACAATATGTGTTTTGTGGCCTTATTTCAGAAACTTTTATTTTAAGTTTTTCAATAACCATTAATATGTGTCCACAAGACCTTTGACTAATGGATGTTGTGGGGGGGTGGGGGGGTCATACAATTCATAGAATTGTATGACCCAGACAAAAATGACACAGATTACATTCTTTGAAAACCGCCACACTTTCTTTACAAATAATACAAACGCTAGACATTTTTCTGTCCTGAACACTGACAGTTCCCTGCATGTGCGTTGTCTGTCACCGCTTGATCTCGAGCATTTCGGGTGACGAATTCGACAAATATAGTTCATTTTATAACTAATTTTTTTTTTTTTTAGTATTTGCTTCAAAATTATCTGAAAATCACCCTGCCTAATCATTCACATAAAACCATAGATTGCTAGTCTGGGTTTCCCCATGCTGCCTTCCCGCAGCGCGATTTTTATTCAAGCTGAAAGGCAGTATGGATACCATGGTCCAGATTTTCGCCTCATTTAGGGAACCAATCACAGAACGGGGAGGGAGCAGCAAGACGATGACGACCTCTATGCGACACACCGAAGCAGTTTGTTTATACTTATGGATCCAACATGGCAGCAGACACGAAGTTACCTTTCGATGCAGCCTGGTCGTTTCACACATAGGTTTATTCACACCGCAAGCGTGAGCGGCACTTGAGCAGCGCATCAGCGTAACATCGTCACTGCAGCTGCAGACGCGCAAGAGTATTCACACTGGAAGCGTTTGTGCAGTGTCACAGCAGTGGCTCCTAAGCTACATATAAGCGAGCAATTCTTTACAAAGACAACTATACATTTGTTTTTAGAAGCTGGTCATTTTATAACATTGATAGTCTTGAAAGTTTGTAATGTTGTGGTGTACAATATTCGCATATAAGTTAAATGTTAAAAAACAAAAGAACCCAGAAAAAGTCTCCAAACTATTAGTTTCACTCATACTTTCGATATGTTTACAAGACTGCAACTCCGCGGATAAAAAAACAAAACACACAAATAAACCACACACTCGGGTTTGATTTGGGTTGTGCTAGCCTGTAGCTGTCTGTGTGTTACATAAACTAAAAGAAGGCTTATATATAATATTTTCTGGCTAGTTTACTTTAGTTTACATTATATATATATATATATATATATATATAATAGGCCTACACAACTTTCACCCAAACTGAATATTTAAAAACAGGTTTTTACCGGGTAGCCTAAATCTTCTATAAATATTTTAGAGTCTTTATATTCTTTTATTTGCCTACTCAAGTTCTTGTTAAAAATCAATAGACATGATTATTCTGTGCATTTTGGACACTTTTTGTGTGAAATCATATTTATTTTTGTCCATCAAAAGTGTGCTTTCACTTTAATTGAGCGTGGAGAAGTGCAGCCAAAACAGATTCGACGCCGAAACCCCCGCTTCACTGCTGCTCACACGCTGCTCCTGCTCCCGGTGTGAATGCACTCATTGATTAACAAACGCGCCGCTCACGGATGCGGTGTGAAACGGCCGTTAGATACACACCATCGTGTACACAAATCTCTGACCCATCGGCCATCGTCTTCTTCCTTCCTTTCTGTCGCTCTGCATACGTCATCTGGTATAATTGAAACGATTGGCTATGAGCTACGTACAGGCGCATTTGATAGACATTCTTAGCACCCAATAAACGGCGCCGGGCATTCGTAAACCACGCCTCAAATACAAGAAAATAAACCTGTGGTTCCCAGACCCAAGTCTCAAAAAGAATTGGGTCTGGCGTTAGCCAGACTAAGAGATTGCTTTAAATTGTGAAAAACATTTTTTTGTTTGAAAGGCAATATGCGAATGGGCGTGAACGGCCCAAACCCCCTCATGAACAATTAGGTGGTTCTCACCTGAAAAGACAAAGACCCGCATAATAATGAGCCTTTCATTCAGGTGTGTCACACAAGAAGGAATGCAAGGACAATATATATACATATATACACACACACACACACACACACACATACACACACACACACACACACACACACAGATATATATATATTGTTATTTGATGCCGGATCTATCCTATAGAGGGGTTTCACGACGCGTCATCAATCCGGAAGTCGGCCATTTTGGAGGCACAGAACGTAAATAATGCCATTGAACTGAATGGACTCGCAAATTTGTCTGATTATTGCTGCTGAAAAATGGTCGAGTTTTGGTCTGTACCAATCGGTCACATCGGGAAAAAACATGTCGAGTGCTATAGATTGTCAAAAGTTAAAGAGAAGAGTGCAAAAAACTGATGAAAGAAGGCGTTTGTGGTTGAGAGAGGTACAGCATCAGACACATGTAGCTGCTAAATGATGAAGCGTTGACTATGGCTAAAATGTCGACCTAGTTAACTATGGCTACATTCACACTGTCAGTCCAAATCCGATTATCTTTGTATCAAATTGGAATCTGATCTAAAATGATGTCCACACTGTGTATCGCAACTGTTCAGATCCGACGTGTGTGTCCATGCATGTTATTTGGTAATATGGCAATGACTTTGCGTTGATAAGGGGGTTGCATTTGCAATATAATGTTAGATGTTGTCTTTTTTAAATGTTACAAATGGAAATGTGTAGCCGCCGCGCTGGACTACTGCGGCAGAACTGTAGGAGGCTGGTATGTAACGTTACTGCTTTTTTCCCACGCTCGTCTGCGCCGGTTTCAGAAATAATAATTTTCTGCACGTCCGGCACTTTGCGTCCGGCACTTTGCACAGCATTATTTCGACAGTGACTTTCAGCATGTATCCTATAAATGACGTTTGCATTTTAAGACATACCACGCGAAATCCGATCGTTCAGACTGAGGCTGATGTCCTGATATGTTATTTGAATAGGATTTCAAACCACATATGGATGTAACTTGAAACGGATTTCATGTGCTTTTTTGGACTGACAATCTGAACGTATCCTATGTCGGGATTATAATAAATAGATGGAAGAATTGCAGTAATGTTACGTGCTAGAGAACCTAACTCGTTCGGATCTTTACCACATATTAACTTTAGTTTGTCAAAATGTTGCGCTCTCTCCTGCTTCCCAAGTCCCTCTCTATATGATTTCGCACCTACCACGTGTTTTTTCCGTGGTTTATTAGTGTAACAATGTGTTCAGTAGTACATAAACAGTGCAATCCATGCTGTTGTTTACATCCGAGTGCCTCCATAATGGCCGCGCATCCGGGTTACCGCCCAGAACGTGACGTTGGTGAAACCCCTCTATATATAGATCATTTACATCTTCTACCTTATTTTGTTTATAATCTCAGGTAAGGTCAAATTCTACCATAGATAATAAGTATACAAATTTATACTTACAGTCTAGAAGAAAGACCCCTCCGTGGTTTAGTTCTTTTTTATAAAGCAGAGACTTGTGGCAGGCAATCTTTTTTATAATAGTTATAAGTAATTTTATTATATTGGTTATTCAAAGTTTTCCATACAAAGTACCAAGTTAAAGTTTCAAAATCAGTTCACAAGTTCCACCAGCAGGTGTCAGGCTTAGATCATCAAACAATGGAGAGGCTGGCCCATCATCATCCAGCGTCTGCCTCTTACATGGAATACTGTTCTTTTTATAATACATATCACTCATCACACCTCCTCATCACATATTCAAATTTATATGCACAATTTATCCAATCCTAGATCTTCTTCAAAGGTTAACTCCTTCAATCCGTATACAATTTCCTTATAAAAAGTTCTGTACTCCTTCATCCTTCTTTTTCGAGCTCGTCTCCTCATCATTCGTCGTCTTCTCGTCTATAACACAGCACTCAGGTAATACTTGCATTCTTGTCCATTACATGCATGCTTTACTATAGTCTCTTAATACAATTTATATACAACCTTTCCACAAGACAAGCCTCACTGTATTTTCTTTCATAATTTTTCAATAAACATTTTTAACAAATCATGTTTTCTGTGTGTTCTTTACAAACCCAATAAACATTTTTTAACAAATCATGTTTCTGTGTATTTTTTACATACCCAATAAACAGTTTTTAACAAATCATGTTTCTGTGTATTTTTTACATACCCAATAAACAGTTTTAACTAATCATTCTGTGTTTGTCACAGTTGTCACATTGTCACCCTATAAAAGACTTAGCTATAAAAGTCTTACATCACATAAAAGACTTGCCTATAAAAGTCTTACATCACATAAAAGACTTGCCTATAAAAGTCTTACATCATATACAAGAATTGTCTATAAAAGTCTTACATCACATAAAAGACTTGCCTATAAAAGTCTTACATCACATAAAAGACTTGCCTATAAAAGTCTTACATCATATACAAGAATTGTCTATAAAAGTCTTACATCACATAAAAGACTTGCCTATAAAAGTCTTACATCATATACAAGAATTGTCTATAAAAGTCTTACATCACATAAAAGACTTGTCTATAAAAGTCTTACATCACATAAAAGACTTGTGTATAAAAGTCTTATAACACATAAAAGACTTGCCTATAAAAGTCTTACATCACAGATTGAGATTAAATGAAGAAATTGCATATTTTCCACAACAATATATATAAATAATCAAAATATAAATGAAAGTCAAAAGCACATTTTTAGTCATACCTGGAAACAAATCCTGTTCAAATAGGTTATATTGGCTATTCTATAGAATTGGTTCAAAGTTA
Organism: Rhinichthys osculus; assembly: GCA_029959095.1. NCBI lineage: Eukaryota > Metazoa > Chordata > Actinopteri > Cypriniformes > Leuciscidae > Rhinichthys > Rhinichthys osculus. The sequence goes on from JARWKJ010000020.1 coordinate 27,853,467, forward strand.
GAGTTGGAAACATCTTGAAAAGAAAATTGTCTTTTTCCATAAATCTCTTATAAATTATTATTTTTTAAAGTAGGCCAATACATTTTATCATACATATTTCAAAGTTAAGGATTCATTATTTTGATATAGCCTAGCTTGCATTGGAACAAACACTATAACAGTTGATTAGTTTATTTTTGACAAAACATACTTAACATATGAGCAGAAACTGTTTAACAAAAGCTTATTTGATGTCTATTTTAGAGTAAAAACTTTATAATCTATCCAAAACTAGTCAACGAAATGTTGTCATTACAGACACTATTCTATATCGTGATTAGAACAAATCTTAGTAGGCTATAGCAATATAGTTTGGATGTGTTCATGTTAAAATAACGTTTACTAATGTAGGAGCGAGAGTGAATGAACGCACAGATGCGATGTACATCTGTAGTAAACAACATCGCGCGCACGTCTGTGTCATTCATTTATTCACACACAGACACGCAATTCATATTTAAACATTCTTTGTGCAGTTTACAGACACTATTCAATAACGCGATTAGAACAAAGCACTTAAGAATAAACTTACTTCATCAGCTGGATCCGTGCTCCGCGAAATGAAACTACCAGTACTTCTGAGGTAAATTTTTGGATGTTTTATCCAGCTGATGTGGGCGTTTTCATGGCTTGCCTCAACGTTTGGGTTTGAATAGCGCGCGCTCTCAGTGGGCGTGGTCACATTAACACGTCATACGCTATAATTAGCTGAAAGGAAAAAGACTGACATCTCTCTCTTTTCATACAGATTACATAAACTGAGAATAGTTGTTTTATATATAAATTACTTCATTTAAAAGAAGAGAATTTCGCCTTCATAACGAAAAATATTTTGTGCCTTTGTGACAAGTAGTACTTAGTTACAGTTAATCTTCGGATGCGTTTCAGAATGGACTTCACTGACTGAGAGAACGCAGAACTCGCTTCATGTTTTTTTTTTCTTTATTTGGGGAAAAGCAGAACACTTTGCTTTTATTGTGAGTATCCACAAAAGAAATAGACACTTAACAGGATCTCACGATGTACAACACTTATATGTAAGATCAAAATCAACAGAGTAATTTGAGTCTCTTTTGCACTGATAAGAAAAAAAGTGAGCCCGTCGCGCCGGCGCGATTGCGACCCCTAACCTGATGCGTAAACTTCAAGATGCATTTGCTACTGCAACCCAAAACAGGGAACACTATGGAAGGCAAAAGCGACACTATGATAAGGATCTGAAGTTTACTCCTTATCAACGGGGAGACCTTGTGTGGCTGCATGACCCTACCACCAGCAGGCAGAAACTTGCTCCTCATTGGAAAGGACCGTTTAAAGTTGTGGACTGTTTAGAGCAGTGGTCTCAAACTCGCGGCCGGTGATATTTTGTGGCCCCCTACTTGACTTTAAAGTTTAATGTTAGTGCGGCCCGTCGTTGCGTGTGCCGCGTTTTTTTTTTTTTTTTTTTTATCCCTTATGGGCTACCATAGATGGTCTCGTGACAGCTTACGGGTGGGTTTGTTGTCAATAGTTGTCATAGACAACCGCGAAGTACAAACATACGTACTGCGCCTGGAAAAAATGAGCGCGTTGCTTCAATTATGAGCGCGCTTGCCGCGCGCCTACATTTGAAATAACGAACTTGAGCCCGCAAAATATGTGAGCGCGATATGTGAACAGGCCCCTTGGCGAGCTACCACCAATCAGGCCACGAGCTACTGGTAGCTCGCGAGCGACGTGTTGGAGACCCCTGCAAACAATGTGAGAATAATCATTTTGAGCTCGTAATATGTGTCCAACAGGTTGATAAGAAGGTTTGCTTTGATTTGTGCAAGGTCAGTAATTTGCCTGAGACACTATACATGTGTAGAAAGAACTCAATAAGACGGGCAGACATGACTGCAAATATTTGTATTTCAAAAGCAGCAATTGTTTTTCTAACTATAATAAAAGGAAATATGCCTTCCAAAAAAACATTCAATATCATATTGAAAATAAAAAGGACATGAGCAAATATAAGAATCACAAATATGTTGTGTATAAGGAAAAGACAAAGAAAGTTTGTAAAATGAACTTCAACTGTCAGAAGGACAGCTCATGAAGAACCAATCATGTACAGAAAGGAATGTTCAAATTCAGAGGAACAGTTCAGAAGAAACTTTAATAATAAAGATTGAGAAGATTGGATCAGTTGTGCTCCTTTTTTGGAATATCCATCCATCCATCCATCATCTTCCGCTTATCCGGGGCCGGGTCGCGGGGGCAGCAGTCTAAGCAGAGATGCCCAGACTTCCCTCTCCCTGGACACTTCCTCCAGCTCTTCCGGGGGGACACCGAGGCGTTCCCAGGCCAGCCGGGAGACATAGTCTCTCCAGCGTGTCCTAGGTCTTCCCCGGGGCCTCCTCCCAGTGGGACGTGCCCGGAACACCTCCCCGGGAAGGCGTCCAGGAGGCATCCGAAACAGATGCCCGAGCCACCTCAGCTGACCCCTCTCGATGTGGAGGAGCAGCGGCTCTACTCTGAGCTCCTCCCGAGTGACCGAGCTTCTCACCCTATCTCTAAGGGATCGCCCAGCCACCCTGCGGAGAAAGCTCATTTCGGCCGCCTGTATCCGGGATCTTGTCCTTTCGGTCATGACCCAAAGCTCATGACCATAGGAATACTTTTTTGGAATACTTGAATACTATTTTTTTGTGGAATACTTGATGCGGCCCCGCCTGACCAAGACTCTACCTCCAGCGGCCCCCAGTTAAGTTGAGTTTGAGACCCCTGGTTTAGAGTCAGAGGGTGATGTGGGTGTCACGTACAGAACACATTATCTGTTAGATGAATCAGATAAATGTCAAATTGTCCATTATAACAGACTGAGACCATACTGTGCACCTGTCCTTCAAAAAGAGAAACAAAATGCCCCCTCTACTCCACATCCTTTCCCATCCTTGACCGCTTTATCAGGTGCCTTACCTTTCAAACCCCCACAAATTGTTCTGGGCACATCTAAGGGAATGTCTAAGGATCCCATCCGGCCACAGACGCCATTTGATCCTGGACCTCATCCTTCCCTGGTAGACCAGCTGCCTGTGAGCACTCCTCTTATTCAGAGTTCAAGTTCTGGTCTGGCTGCATGCCTAGGTCGACGTCAAGTTAAACGGCCTGGGTATTTAAAGGACTATGTTTTGACGTAAAAGTGGTTACATCCCTGTGGTCTTGGTATGGCTTACATTTGTTTGTTTGTTTTGTTTCATTCCATTGGTTCTGTTTCTTTAGCACTCTCTTGCCTTGTTCAATGAGGTAATTGTAAAGAAACGGGGACTTGGGGGAAGAAATGTAAGGTTATATATATATGGGAAACAGTGGGTTAAAGTCTGGAATTTGTGTTCTGGTTAAATATCTTGATTTACTTCATTGTTCATCTTCCTGCTTTCTGATTGGCTGTATTGGAAGTTGGTATTGGTTTTCTGAGTGCTGAGTGTGTCACTTACAAGAGGTTTATAATTCATTGTCAATAAAGTTATTGAACTTGAAGGTCACGTCTTAGTTCTTTTTTTTTTTTCAAGTATTATCTATTTGAACTTGTGTTTCTGATATTTCCGTGGGTATATAAGCCCAGTGGCGTAGTCGGGAGTTAGTGTGGCCTAGCGCAACAGTTATATATTGAAGAAATCAAACTGAATGTATGTGTGTATTTCAGAAACAGTGTGATGATTATAGGCATCAAAAGCATTTTGTCCACATACTAAGACCATATACAAAACAATATGCTATGATCAGGCCAGCTGACAGTCTTGCCTGGGCCCGGGACAAGATCTTAGATGCCCCCCCCCCCCCAATTTTTTTTATATATAAAACACCATATACTTTTACCCAAACTGAATAATAAAAACACGTTTAAATGGGTACATTTTCTATAAATGTCTTCATTTTCTTTTCTGACATAGCCTACTGCAGTTCTTGTTAAAACACACTAGACATGCAAAATCTGTGCATTTGGGCACTTTTTTTTTACCACTATTTCAAGGACAATTAGGAAGAAAACAAATAAAAAGCTTTTATGTAACTCAAATATTAGATTTTTTTTCCACAAATATGCCTATTTTATTTATTTTTTAACAATTATTCCATAATTTAATGAGTTCAGTTCTGTTCTGTTCTGTTTTGTTCAATTAAATCACCACACACACACACACACACACACACACACACACACACACAGTGAATAAGGACGTTGTGTGATAGGATCATTTGTTATTAAATGTGCTTATGACACTTGGCAGTGATAGTGCTTATCTAGCTGTAGGAATGACAGACAGGTGATCAAGTTTTTAATTATTTTTATTAAGAAATAAAAGTTGTTTCACAGTGTTGGGGCTGAGTCTATTTCTCCTCTTAGACAGTACTTCCCCGGCCTTAGAGAACACTCTTTCACATATACAGAGGAGGCCGGGGTACAAAGAACCTGTAATGCCAATGTATAGACATGTTTCTGAATTCTCGAGAATTCAAGTAGATCTTCAGCTCTTTGTATGTTAGTCTCTGTAAGGTATTTATCCACTTCTACGATCGCATCAGAAGAGGCATTTGAGCTTTGTTTGTGCTGGTCTACAGCACTGTCCAACAGAAGCCAAAGGTTTCCACCTCAGAAGTGTGAGGAGAAAAAAAAAATACTGGGAGTGACATGTACATTGACTGAATATAAGACACATCAACAGTCAACAATTATAAAATACAACAATAAAATAAGTTTTAAACAATAAATAAATATATATTTCTTTTTTCTTCTTCTTTTTTTTAGAAATGCATACATACATTGGAAGCCATCAGCTCAAAATATTCCCAGATAGGGGAAGTCTTCCTTTTTTTGGCTGTTGCTATTGCTCTAAATACAAACCCTTCACCACACACCAACACCCTATCCCTCCCCTAACCCCACCCTATCCCCAAATAACAATAATAATAGCCTACCTAAAAAACACCAAAAGTGCAAAGATTTTACAAAAATAAAAAGACACAACAACAACAAAAACGTAGTTTTGGTAATTTAAATGTAATGTATTGATTAACTTTAAAAGTACAGCACTCTCCTCGCAAACATCTCCTCCTATGCATGTGGACCTCTGAAATAATTTTCGTTATAATAATCTTAAGCTTTTGGTTATATACTGATTTTCTGTTTTTGTTTTACATGTGCTTTATTATTTTTGTATATTGATTTTATTATTATGCTGGCCTTCTACATCCCTTGCCTATCCCAAAACGTCTCCATGGATTTTATCACTGGTTTACCAGCATCTGAAGGTAAGTGTACTGGTGGTGGTGGACCGCTTCTCTAAGTCCGCAGACTTCATTCCATTACCGAAACTCCCTTCTGCCAAAGAGACTGCTGACCTTATTCTTCAATATGTGGTTAGAATCCATGGAATTCCAGTAGACATTGTTTCTGAACGAGGTCCCCAGTTTATGTCTTGTTACTGGAAAGCATTTTGGTCACTGTTTGGCTCTTCTGTCAGTCTCTCCTCAGGTTTCCACCCGCAGTCAAACGGCCAAACAGAACGGATAAATCAGGAGTTGGAGAACTATCTCCGCTGCTTCACGTCCCATCAGCCATCCTCTTGGAGCCGTTTCTTGCTATGGGCAGAGCTGGCACACAACACCTTATGGACAGAGCCGGATTAACGCAAAGGCAAACTAGGCACGTGCCTAGGGCCCGATTGGTGGGATGGGGCCCAGACAGAAGGACAAAAATAAAAAAAATAAAAAAATTACAAATATCCTATCTACAATTTATTTCAATATTTATTAATTAACTAAAAAATAGTGACGATGTTTATCTTAACCATAGACTGTTACATTACGTCGCATTAACGCCAGCCCATCAGGTGCTGCGAAGCAAAAGTCTAAATAGGCACGCAAAGAAGCACAGCTATGCAGGTGTGTGCGTTGTCGTCATCTATTTTGGAGTGATTGCAATGTATTCTAAATATAAACTTGTACTGTAGATCAGCGTCATTTCTGGACAAAATCATTCACCGCTTTATTACGAGTTTAAAAGAGCGCGAGCGTCATTAACGTGCCCAGACGCGACGCTTTGAATTTGCGCATACAATGAATAACATCGTGTCGGGAGCTGACTAAAAACGCTACAAAAGTAAAAGACAGGACGTTTGTATTCCAAGTTAAAAAGCCAACACACTACAACATTTTAAATGTTTCAAATAAAGGATCTCATGGGTCTATCTTCTAAATTCTGCTGATGATTAGATTATAGGCTACCCTGTCTGACATCAGCCTACTTACGCCAATAATATCAGTTTAGAATTTTTTTTTTCTAATCAGTAGCGATCGTGTCTTTCTCTTCCACTTGATTTGTGTATAGCATATTTAAGCTAGCAATGAATAATATCATATTACTTATATTAATAATATGACATTATCTGCAGTCAATATTGATTAAATGGGAGGGGAAATCCTGCCCATACCGCAGCTATCAAAAAAATTATAAAAGCATATATCACTGAAGTGGTATTCTGGAAATGTGAATAAATTGAATAAAACAGCAAAATAACAATAACAATAACATCTTCATTAAACAAAAAAGAGATTACCTTAGATGAAGTTTGATAATATGTACATGCAGTAGCCTACTGGTAAAAAGTCTGGACCAATTACTATTTTTAATGTTTTTGAAAGAAGTTTTTTATTATGCTCTACAAGCCTGCATTTATTTGATCAAAAATACAAAAAAACAAAAAACAGGAATATTCAGCAAGGAAGTGTTAAATATATAAAAAGTGATAGTGAAGACTTTAAAACAACTTTTTAATAATAAAAAAAAATCCTGAAAAAAGTATCACAGGTTATAAAATAAATATTAAGCACCATTTCTAACATTTGATAATAAATCAGAATATTATAAAGTTTTCTGAAGGATCACATGACACTAAATTCAGCTTTGCATCACAGAAATATATTTTAAAGTATAGTATAGGAAAACCATTATTTTAAATTTTAATAATATTTCAATATATATTATTTTTCTGTATTTTTGATCAAATAAATCCAGGCTTGATGAGCATAAGAGACTTCTTTCAAAAACATTAAAAATAGTAATGTGTCCAAACTTATGTACTGTGTAATTAAAAACATTTAAAATTAAACGTTGTATAAATTAAAAGGTTAGGAATCATATATGTTTCAAGAGTTTTTTATTGGGGGTGGGGGGCCTCCAACATGAATATTGCCTAGGGCCTCCAAATGTCTAGAACCGGCCCTGCTTATGGAGCTCCTCCACTGCTCTATCTCCATTTAAGTGTCAATTCGGGTTCGAGCCACCATTGTTTCGCACCCAAGAGATAGAAGTTGGAGTCCCTAATGCTGAGAGATTTGTCGAGCGCTGCAGAAGGACATGGAAAAGGACTCACGTAGCCTTGAAGATTGCTTCCACCCGCTGCAAAAGGTATGCAGACAAGAGAAGGAGGGCAACTCCACGCTTCAGAATCGGCCAAAGAGTCTGGCTCTCAGCTAAGGACTTACTATTAAATGTTGAGTCCAAGAAACTTGCCCCAAGATTTGTTGGCCCATTCAAGATCAGCAGACGAGTTCAACCCTGTTACATACCAGCTTGCCCTACTGAGATCTTTAAGAGTGAAACCTACTTTTCATGTCTCTCATTTGAAACCCTTATTAACCTCTCCTTTGTCTCCTCCAGCCCCCACTTCCCCCACCCCTCGTATTATAGAAGGTGGTCCCACGTACACAGTGATAAGGTTACTTGATTCGTAAAGGGAGGGGCCCTGTCACACCACGTTCTGTCCAGCAGAGGGCGACTGAGAGCACAAGACCTTCCACATATTCCTCCTAATTCACTGCTCATTATTGGTTCAATTAAATCACCCGTGCCTAGCTAGTTAGTGTTAACATGTGTATATTTAAAGGCTTGCATGTGCTTGTATCTTTGCTCAGTGTTGAAGTTCTCTTGCCTAGCCTATGCTTTTGTGTTTTGTCTAACCTGGAAGACTTCTGCTCAGACCTTTTGACCAGCTTCGCTGGTAATCTTTGTTTTATATTATTGTACTCTTTTGCCTGCATCATCCAGTGTGGATTTTTATCTTGCTCAACACAGTATTTATGCTGGATCCTTTGTTCATGCTCAGGAAAGAAAACTAAGTAAAGACTACCTGTTTTTTCCTTCTAAACCTGCCTCTTGTGATTATCTGCCAATTGGGTCCACACCCCCGTAAACAGTGGTTAGAACCTTGGTTTACCAGCAATACACTCTGGGTTCGATTCCCGGACCTGACAGTGAAAATATGTAATTTAAAGGTACAATATGCAGGATTTTTCGCCACCAGTGGTTGCTAACCTCTTACAATAACAAAAGCGTATATTGATGACGTATATTCCGCATTAAGCTGAATTATGGATCTTGTCGTCAAGCTGATGGATCTTTTATGCATGAGTGAATACAATGATGTTTTTAACATGACTGTGGTATAAAGCAAAGCGTGATTGCTAGACGTATACCAGCGCCACACGCACGGATATAAAGGAATAAGGACATTTCATTCTACCGAACTACACGCAAGTGCTGAATTAATACTCACACAGGTCAGTTAATTAGACAAATGAAACTTGAGGTAACGCAGCGCTGTTTCACTTTCTCTAACGGTTACAATATCTCACTAAACGCCATTTGAGTGTGTTGAATGTTGTTAGTAAGGTTGTTTGTTGGCTGTATGAGACTAAGTAACGTTAAGCTAGATCAACATTAGAATAACATACAGATCATATTCTGACATTTCATCATATTGAACTAAATTACATTGATTAGTTTTATGTACATTTGCTCACCTGTCTAATAAAGTACATGCAACACTCGCGTCTCTTTCAAGTCGAAGGTTAGTCGCAGACGTGGAGCTCTTGGCATCTCGAAAGACGTTGATCTTCGTTTTAGTCCTTATGTAGCGGATATGACGCCATTGACTGGCGACTCCTCACCCCTACTCACACGCCCCGTTTCCTTGGTTAAAATCAGGGATGTAGTGGAGGCTAAACGCACGTAAACGCCGTTTACGCACCTCCCAATATTCGGAAATAGCGTTTACCCACCTCCAAAGTGCGTTTATCCACCTCTAAATTGCGCTTATCCACCTCTAAATAGCTAAAAATTAAGCTTATGTCGTTTTAGTTTCATATTGTTCATTGTTAGTTTCATGGGTTGTTAAACCTAAGACGAACTCTTTCATATTGCGCTGCATTACTGTCAGTGTTGTTGACTTTTACTGATGGTATGGTTGAGCTGTTGACGCTCGCGCAGCCTCTCGAGCAGAAATCTACACACATGAGTGCAGCACACACACTCAGTTAACAACATACTGCCTATAAAAAATCTAAATGTGGAGTTTTTATATTTTTAACATATGTTAAGCAACCTCAATTATTTTTTCTGAACACCATCACGATTGAAAATGTGACATTGATTTCCTACAACAGTTCAATAAACAGTTACAATTAAGTTACTTACATTTTAGATGCAATATTGGCTGTTTTTGTTCTGTTTCAGCAGCGAAAATAGTTCCAAACAAAAATCACAGCAGAACCACGGCGCATCTCACAGGAACACTCGACCTGTTTTCATTACTGAATGATTCAGCATTTTGAACAAATGGATTGAGTCAAAGATTCAATGACCCATTCATAAACATCTGTCTCAATCTTGAATGAATCAGCAGTTTGAACGAATCGTTTAAATGAATCAATGACTCACTCATTAAGACGGTCACCTGCCGCCACCTAATGGCGGTTTCGTGTTATGTTTAAAAGTAGATCATTCTTTCCAACGTTTCTTATTTGTTAATTTAAATCAATTTCATAACATTATTTTATGCAATTGGAATTTTTCAGTGTAAATTATTTAATTTGATCAGCCCTATAGTGTCTTATTATTCGAAATAATTGAATTTATTGATCAAATTTAGGTATTTAAAAGGGGTGGTGACGGTGCAGTGGATAAGACACATGCCTTTGGTGTGAGAGACCCGGGTTCGAATCCACTGTGAGACACCAATGTGTCCCTGAGCAAGACACTTAACCCCTAGTTGCTCCAGAGGTGTGGGACCTCTGACATATATAGCAATTGTAAGTCGCTTTGGATAAAAGCCTCAGCTAAATGTAAATGAAAGATGAAGCATACATTAAACCTTTAAAGGTGCAGATATTACAATATGCCGATTTAAATACCAACACTGATGAGAATATTGTTTCAGAATAAAAAATAAAATCCGGCCGAGAAACTTTTTTACTCGGACAAGTGGATGACAGATTAAGCGTATGAAAAGGCTTAATGTCGAGCCCTCCCTATATAGCAATGTCATCAGGATACACATACACCGGTAGGCAGTAGCCCACCTTACCGGGTGACCACGTCGTGGTCCACCAGAATTTATGGTTTACCCACCTCTTTTTTTACCACTACACCTCTGGTTAAAATCGCAATTTTCTCACGATTTACAAATAGTTGGAAACATTTGGGATATTGTAAGTAATCAACTAAACAAAATATAAAACATTGGCCCAGTGGTTTTTGGATATTTTACTGCAAAATTCCTACATATTGTACCTTTAATGTTAGCAATGATTTGACAATGTACAGCTTTTTACCATAACAATAAAGCCACTCGAATCTTGAATCTATTAACATTGTAATAATGTAAAGAATAGATGTATACAAGAGAACAAAAGTAATGTGCCTGTGCCAAGGAATTAAAAAAAGTTTAACTTAATTAAAACAAGCAACATGCAACTGAACCAACATGCTGATACTGTATGTGTATACACAAAGTTTGAAAGGCAAATTCATGGCAAGACTGTGAACTTTTGCTTTCTCTCTTTTTATTTATATGAATAAACAAAACATACTTGTGCTCTAGTTTCTCCTCCCACCAGTCTCTTTCTCCTCCCACCTCTTTCTCCTCCCATCAGTCTCTTCCTCCTCCCATCAGACTCTTCCTCCTCCCATCAGACGTCAGGTAATATCAGCCTCAGTCTCTCAGCTCTTCTTCAGTCTGTCAGGATGAAAACAAGAGAGAGGAACTGTGAGGAAGATCTTTCTGGACTGAGATCAGATCGGAAAAAGAAACAGGTAATATCTGGTTGTAGAAGATTAATTTGTTAATTCATTTTTGAAAACCATTTTTAAAATGGCCCTCTCCTTTTTTTCATTTTTTTTTTCTGTAGGTCAGAATGAGGATGTTGCTGGAAGCTCTGCAATCTTGTCCTGCTGTTACAGAGATAATAAACTAAAGTCAAGACATGAGTGTGTATTAAGATTCAGTGACAGCAGGAATATATAAGACATCATTCAGAGAAATGTTTCACTTGAGGATCAGGATCCAGAACACAGTGTTTTCTCAGAGGAGTTTAAGAAAGAAGCTTCACTCAGATACTCATGTAAGTCTGAGAACATTTACTCATTTACTGCTGTTCATTTCACTAATACTGGATCAAACGTCACATCAGACAGAAGGACGAGTATAGCTTCCTGCTGAAAAAAAAAACAGCTTATTTTTACAATTATACGTCAAACTTTATTATTTTTCAGTGAAACTAGCACAATATTTTGTACTCAATATTTGTAATACTAAAGTTAAAACAACTTATTGGTTTACTACTACATGGTAAAAAAAACTGCAAATGTTTCTAAACATCATATTATATGTAATTGAATTGTGAAATAAATGTATGGTTTTGGCAAGTAAAAACTATAAATTAGCCTACCAGATAATTTAGGCAGTTTTACCAGAATTGCGTATGAAGTCGCAATTCTGAGAAATAAAGTCGCAATTGCGAGAAAAAAAGACAGAATTGAGACTTTTTATCTCACAAATCTGACCTTTTTTTTCCTCACAATTGCGAGTTTACATCTTGCAATCCTGACTTAATAACACATAATTGCGAGTTTATATCTCGAAATTCTGACATATTTTCTCAGAAGAGAAGCAATTGCGAGTTATCAGGCCCACAGAATAGTTTATATCTCACAATTCTGACTTTACAACACGCAATTGCGACTTTATATCAATCACTTCTGACTTTATATCTCGCAATTCTGACTTTATATCACGCAATTCTGACTTTTTATCTCGCAATTCTGAGAAATAACTACATGCTTCTGACTTAATTCAGAATTGCAAGATGTAGGCCTAAACTCGCAATTGTGAGGAAAAAAATCCGAATTGTGAGATAAAAAGTCGCAATAAGCTTTTTTATTTTTCATTCTGTGGTGGAAACAAGCTTCCATATAGGGTTTTAAATGACATTTGATACTATATGAGTATTAATCATGTTATTAATAGGCCATTTCCATTGTGCCTCCTGTATTATTATGGTGGTGATTGGTACATTTTAAAGTAAAGGCAAATTTGGAAAGTTAAAGTAGATATATTAACATTACATAACTTAATGAAATATAAGGTTGCCATACTGTTAAACTGGAACTAAACTGGAAGAATTTTTTTAAAGTCTAGTCTACTCAAACCAATGAAAATGATAAATAAAATGCTTTTAAAATAAAATAAACGATAAAGATACAATAAAAAGTCCTATCTTTTATTGATTAATAAAAGTGCATATATGAAAGACATGATTAGAGATTCAATGACTAAGATCAGAAACATAATGATATTAATAATGGTGAAAACTCAGCAGAAGATCAGGAGTGTTGATTATAGCCTACCGGAGTAAATTTAAGAACGAATATCTGCGCATGTCTGATCAGTTCACGTGATTCCTGTTGACGTCACTCACGTCTGATGTCATATGTAGAGGCTTGGCGTACGGAAGCTGAAGAGTTACGATACTTTCTGTTGACAAAAGTAGTATTTCACCCTAATTAAAGTATTTTAATGCAATAAAGTAACATAAAACATATTGATAATATTGGGCCACCATGATGATGAGGTATGTTTGTTGAATGCAAAATATAAAACGCTATTTGGACACACGTGTCGCACACATCAACAATGAAGGCCTGATGTAGCGTTAGCTTGTTGCTCGTGTTTGGCCTGTGTTTTGGTTGTCAAATGCTTAATTTAACTAGAATTAAAAGGGAATATTTAGTGTTGTTAAAATATTAAACATGAATTGGTTAAGTTATGATTATAAACTTTTTATGCATTGTGTATCTGCTGTAACTATTATTTTGGTCAAGTGTTTAGCAGTTAGCATTAGCCATTTTTATTTTATTTTGGTACATATGCAGGTAGTTATATTTGATATAGTAGTTTTATTTGTAGTGAATTCAAGGTTTTACCAATAGTTGCGCCCTTAAAACATTTACTGCCAGTTTGTAACATATTTAGAGATTAACTTTATTACTTATCAGTGATTAGTGATAAAACTAAGTATGGGATGGACACCCTATCCTACCATCTTACCTTTATTATGTGTGAATCAAACTCATGACTTTAGTGTTTGTATCATGTTATTCAAGTTGAATCAAAGGAAGTTAAATAAACTTTCTATTTTCTGTTTCTGCAGTTGCTGCTTCATCTGTGTGTTTGCGGTGCTGATAAACAAAGGTAAGCTCTTAAAACAAACTACATTTGAAAGTTGAATGAATGCCACTGACTGTTAAAGTACATTTACAATTAAAGTTTCTGGTTTTTCAGTGTTTCTGCAGGAAACATTAGAGGCTGTTATTGGTGGTTCTGTTCTCCTGCCGTGTTCTTCCACTGAAGAAGATCATAAACTTCGAGACATTAATGTGTTTTGGAGACACAATGGCAGCAAGATTGTGTGTGATATAATTCCCAGCAGTAATTCACTAGAGAAACAGGATCCAGAGTATAAAAACAGAACTGAAACTTTTCCAGAGGAGTATGAGAGAGGAAACTTCTCCATCAAACTCAACAAACTTATTTATGCTGATGGAGGAGAATACACCTGCTTCATCTCACACTCATCAGATGCCTCATATCCTACTGTACAGCTGATCATTATGGGTGTGTGAAAATAGTGGATTAGGGCATGAAGTTTTTAGATTTTAAAATCTAAATACTGCAAGAAGTTGATCCCTTATTTGATGTTCACTTGTGATGTTTGAGTCTGAATGCTTCTGTACATAAATTATAGATGGATCTGTTATCTTTATCACTGTGAGGTAAAATTTCCTGTTATACTTTTTGTTGCAGAATCAACAGCAGAAAAAGGAACCGTATCGACTGAACAAGAAAAACTAGGAGAAACAGAACCGGACAGTGTGGAAACATCATCGCCTTGGCTCTGGGTTGGCATTGCATCTGTAATTATAGTTATAGTTATAGGTTTTATTGTAGCTTGGTGTAAAAGAAGGAACTCAAGCAGTCGTAGGGCAGACGGACACGACAAGGGTTCAGACGCTCATGAGGTTGAACACATGAATAATTAATAGCTGATAATAATGAAAAAGCAGTTGGTATGTGACACAACCGTAAAGCTGTAACAGCAGCAACTGCATGAGCTTTAGCGCTAAACACAGTCAGTGGAGGAGGTGGTGTTTCTAGTATTGCTGCCACAACTTTAGATAGAAGTAATAAATAAGCAGAAGACTGTAAAGGATTTTGTTGAATTACAGAGAACAGAATGGAATCATGTAGATTGAGTGAGTGTGTGTTGCTGTATTTCCTGCTGATCACATTAAGCCTATAACAGTTTTATTTTAAAGCTGTAAGGATGTATTTCGTGGGGAAACATCATTCTTCCTTTCATTCATCCGTGCACGTTTGTCTCATATCTGTAAATATAGGAAAGAAGGTCATCACTATATGCGGTGGAAGTTGTTTAAAGCCACAAAAAAATATGTTTATTGTCGAGACCGATGGTGGCAAAGGCTTTATGATCTACTTCAGCTTGCAATGCTTTTGGGAAACACAGACAAGGTTCACAAAACAATGTTTATGTTGGTTACACTGCCAAGTCAAAACAACAGCAGAATTGCAGAGTTACTGACCTGATCATAAGACATATTATCTGTCTTTGATTATTTATTAATTTATTTTTTGGATAGAGAGAGTTTAATGTTGTTAGTGACATTTGCACTGATAAGACGATCACCTGTAAGCATGGGATCAGTATGTAGGACTAATCCTACACATAAGAAAAATCTATCATGTTTTGGTAGATCATAATTATGAGATTAAAAAATTGAAATTATGACATAAAATGTCATTTATGCAATAAGTCATAATTATGAGAAGAAAGTGGAAATTATGACTTAAAAAATTTAAATACATAAAAAAAAATCTAATTGGACAAAGTCCTAATTATGATAAAGAGGTTGAAAGTGATGCACCTCAAACCATCAGATTCATGAAAAGCGAAGCGACTCGCAACTCATGTATTTACCAGAATTTAATATTCCTCCACAAGTATTTTATTCTGCAACTGCTAAAGGACCAAACGTTACGTATTCTTGCCTTATTGACTATATTTATATTTTGTACCCTTTATAAATGCCACTTTTAAGTGAAGTGCTTTACTAGTCAGTGTGTAAAGTGTGCTATAAATAACTTTGCCTTGTCTTTCCACATTATAAATTACATTCAGTTTTTACAGTTTTCTGAAGCAAAAGACACTGTTTTGCTGTTTTATTCTTGCCTTATGCACTGCATTCTTATTAACAGAATGAGACCTTGAAAAAGTAAATTTTTGGTTAAAAGTCAAGTGAGTCTACCAATATGTTGCTGCCATGTAAAAATTAATCTTGAAAATAATGCTTTATTTGCGGGAACTGATTTTTTAAAAAAGGATTTCAATATTCTCATGTATAAACAGAGGAAACAATGAACATAGTTTCATTAGTTTCATTGTATTTGCATGATCTTATGATTTTCAAGACCCAATAAATTGTTTTGATGAAATAATGCATCTGTCTCGTTTGGATATTTATAATCCCTAATGTTTTGCATTTACATTTATTCATTTGGATGATGCTTTAATCCAAAGTGTGAAAGGTGGCGGTGCTGCTTTACGCACTCACAACAAATTTTTTGGGAGCTAAACATCCGTATGAACCGAACTACCTAATCTTGACAAATAGTCATACATCGCAAAAGCAGTTTGATCTTGGTCACCTCGCATTGTTTACCACCTTTATCCGCCCTGGCATGGGAATGGAGGGCTCAGACAAACAATTCACCAAGATGGATCAAAGAGGGGGACGACTTCTCATAACTTTCTGTCTGCTCTTAGCTGGTGACGTTCATCAATGCCCTGGCCCAATGTTCCACACTGAATTTGCTACTAAATCATCTAAACCTGACACAACTACAACCAGTCAGTCATTTGATTTACAGATACGATCTGCTATTAACGTTGTACAAAAAAGTCCGGATCACCCACCTAGTTGCCGTGCTCGTTCCTCGGATGGTTCGAGGATCGTGTTGGCTACGGTCGCCGCTCGGGCGGGATCGCGGGGGATGTTGGGTGTGGAGGAGGCGGGAGGGCCGCGATTGCTGAGGCGGTGTGCATCCCCGCGGGGCTCCGGGGTGGTCGCGTGGCGGGAAGTGCGCCGCGCGGACGGCTTCGTTTCCTCCGGGGGGGTCCCCTCGTCGGGGTTGGTGGTTGCCCAGCCTTCGGGCAGCACTCGGCTGGTTGACATGTGTCCAGCGAATTCCACTCTTCCCGTCTACGCTCTCAATGAACCAGGTAAGCGTGGGCCAATCAAGAACCCTCGTGGAATGCGAGTTAGTACCACTCTACGGAGAGCCGCAGGACTAAATCCAGCAATTATAAAGCTGCGTAAATTCAACCTTTTTCAATCAGTGAACAATGCCAAAGTTCTGTGGGACCCTCAAACAAAACCCAGTGGGCTACTGGGCGGTCATCTGAATATCCGTAGTTTGATTTCTAAAAGTGATGAGATAAAACATATTCTTGTGGACTCTAACTTGGACTTCCTATGCTTATCTGAAACTTGGTTGAATAATAACTCCCCATCCGCAGCCATACATATTCCTGGCTATAATGCTTTTAGGAAAGATAGAAAGGTTGGCAAAGGTGGGGGGTTACTGTTATACATCAAAGACCATATATCATGTAAAGAGGTTCAATGCTCAGTTGAGAATGAACTTGAGTATATTTGCCTTAATATTAGTCTTTCACCACAAATGTCCTTTTCTCTAATTGGAGTGTATAGACCTCCATCTGCAAAAACTATTTTCTTTGATAAATTAGAAACTGTTCTAAAGGAATGCAGGTCAGGGCAGGAAATAATATTAATGGGTGATTTCAATGTAAATTGGGAGGACAAAGGCACTAGTAAAGCACTGCAACGGGTCTCTAATAAATTTGATTTAACCCAACTAATTAAAGGGCCCACTAGAGTAACCTCGTCCTCAAAAACTCAAATTCACCAACAAACCTGAAAGGGTGTCAAAATCCTTTAATTTGGTCACTGGAATGTCTGACCATAACCTCACTCTTATAGCCAGAAAGCTCACTAAATTCCGTTTTCATTTAAAACCTAACATCAAATCTAGCCAGTTACGAATACCCAAGTGTGATGTTGATGAATTTGACAGAGAAATCAAAAATATTAACTGGGATCAAATCATAACTGGTGTAGATGTGGATAGTGACACAAATGTCATTATGTCCACAATCCAAAATATAACAAAGCGATTCTTGAAGAAAAGCAAATCTAAAGGGAATAGCACATATACCCTCCCCTGGATCTCTAGTGAAATAAGGAGATTAATGAAGGAGAGAGATAATGCTTTAAAGCTCTCTCTCAAGTCCAAATCATTGACTGACAGGCATAGATTTGTGTCCTTGAGAAATAGAGTAATAAAGGAAATCAGGGCAGCTAAATCTAACTTCTTTGTTGACCTCATACGGGGTGCAAAGGGTAATCATAAACAAATCTGGGACTGTCTACATAAACTAACAGGGAAAGGACATAAGGCAACAAAGCAGCTGGAGATCAAAGTTAATGGTACTCTATATAAGGAACCAGCGGAAATTGCGGCTATCTTTAATAACCATTTTGTTAATTCTGTGAGACTAACTGTATATAGTCCCATAAGTGGTCCACTACACTCCTCACCAATTGATGTATCAAAGCCAGTCTTTTCTCTGACTGAAATTTCTGAACCTAAGGTTAAGTCTATAATTACTTCTTTTAAGAATTCCAAATCAAAAGACATATTTGGACTGGATTCCATGTTTTTAAAGAAACATGTTGCCTCCCTCACAGGGCCTATTACTAAAATCATAAACACCTCTTTTAAGGAGGAAAAATTTCCAAACGACTGGAAGTCAGCCATTGTTGTGCCAGTCTATAAATCAGGTGATACAACTGATATGAATAACTTTAGGCCAATTAGTATTTTACCCGTCTTGTCTAAGATATCTGAAAAATGCGTGGCTGAGCAATTGACTGAACATCTTAACAGTAGCCCTTATAAACTGCACTCCATGCAATTTGGCTTTAGAGCCAATCACTCTACTGAGACAGCAAATTGTTTCTTTGTGGAAAACATCAAGTCTAAATTGGACAAAGGAGGTGTAGTTGGAGCTATTTTCTTAGATCTGAAAAAAGCGTTTGACACTGTCAACCATGAAATACTCATCCACAAAATGTCTTATTTTAATTTTTCTACCAGTGTTATTGATTGGATGAGATCTTATTTGTCAAATAGAGTACAGTATGTGAGAGTTAATGGTGAGACATCACCACCCCTGAGGAATGAACTGGGTGTACCCCAGGGATCTGTCCTGGGCCCTATTCTGTTCAGCATTTACATAGATGACCTGCCATTAGTATGCACTGGATGTGAGGTGCAGATGTATGCTGATGATACAGTCATATATGTTCATGCGAAAAATAAAGCCCAAGCTGCTGCCAAGCTCAGCGATACAATGGTACATGTACGTAAATGGCTTACTGGCTCACAGCTGTGTCTCAATGTTAAGAAGACAGTCTGTATGTTTTTTAGCAAAAGCAACACTGTATCTCATTGTGAACCCAAGTTCTGTGTGTCTGGGGAGGTCATTCAAACATTTACACAGTTTAAATATCTAGGCATTATTCTTGATTCTACTCTATCATTTAAACATCAAGTGAGAAAGGTAGTGCAAATAACCAAATATAACCTAGCGAACTTTAGGTATATAAGGAACTGTCTGACAACACCGGTAGCAAAGCTATACATGAATACTATGATAATTCCTCACCTAACATATTGTATGACTAGCTGGACCCAGGTACGTGGCACAACGCTAAGGCCTATTTTATCACTTCATAAACAAGCACTTAAAGTATTGGACAAAAAACCCAAACTGTATCACCACTGTAACATTCTTAATAAATATAACCTACTCAGTTGGGAAAATATTTTAAAACACAGTGATGCATGCTTAATTTTTAAGATTATTAATGGGAAGGCTCCCCCACCTCTGTGCACTTTTATACAGCAGAAGTCATCTAGCAGCAGAACCACAAGGTCTGCCTTAAGAGGGGACTGTGTAGTCCCTCTTAGGTCCAGTTCCTTTGGCCAATTATGCTTTTCTGTGAGAGCCTCTAAACTATGGAACCAATTGCCAGTGGATATAAGAAATTCCACCTCATACCATATATTTTCGCGCCATCTTAAGGACTGGCTTTTGAGCACACAAAAATGTGAACACCTTTCAGAATAATTAATGTATATGTCTGCCTCTATACTTAAGCTGTCCTGTTACCTATGGTATATGTATGACAGATAGATGGTTACTTTTTTTAAATTCCCTAATAGTTGTATGGCTGTATGGTTATATGTTTTATGATGTTATGTTTTAATAACCAGTGCTATGGCATTATGTTTTATTGTTGTATACCAATTGCTGTGTGATAATGTTTTTTTTTTTCTAGCCATAGTGCCTAGTATAACATCTTGCCAATGGACTACAGTTGAAAATTAGCCTGCTGGCTAACACTGGCACATTTACAGAAATGTTAATCAATGTGCACTGTCCTTAAATAAATAAATGAAAAAATAAATGAAATGAAAGCAGAAATGTGGTTTTTGGTTTAAAGAAACCACAAAAACAAAACAGCACATCAGTGGTATATGAGTTTAGTTTGGTTCATATAGATAAATCTCAGTATCTGAACATCAGTGTCTCCTCATCACAACTAACTCTTCCTGTAGATGTGTGTGTGTTTAGGGCAGTGCACTGAGTTCCAGCTGTATCTCAGCATCATAACATCACAATAAACACATGGGCCTGGTCTTTTTTCATGTGTGTGTATGACAAACATCCTGATGCTCAGTTTCCACATCAACACCACTCCTTAGTCAATGTATAACATCAGATACTGGCATCAGATCACAGCTCTGAAAACTATTGAAGAACAATCAAACTGAATGCCTCTGTGTATTTCAGAAACAGTATGACGGCAATAGTCATTAATTATTCTGACTATATACTACAAAACAATACAAAATGCTATAATGTGATAAAAGAATATGTCAAAAGGAAGAGAAGTGCAAACCTGGCTGGGTTGTGAGTTACTGAAATGATAAGAGTAACCAGTGAGACAGAACAATAATATCAACCCTGAATAACAAATCAAATCATTGTGTACTTTTTCTGCCTTTCCTGCGTTTCAGTTTCTCTGTAGATCAGAATGAGGATGTAACTGGTAATAATAAACAAAACCAAGACATGACTGTATATGGGACACACTGAACCTGCCCACTCACACACATCTAGTCTGACAACAATCCTGAATCTCTGAATCATTTATCCTGTCAGAGAATACAGTCTCTTCTACAGTCTGTCAGGATGAAAACAAGAGAGATGAATCAATGAGGAAGATCTTGAGCCCATTTGAAAGGCAAATTCATGAAAAAAACAGGCTGTATTTCCCCGTTGTTTTCAATTCTTTCTCTTTCATTTTTCTCTCTAGGTAAGAATAAGGATGTTGCTGGAAGCTCTGAAATCTTGTCCTGCTGTTACAGAGTTAATAAACTGAAGTCAAGACATGACAATGTATCAAGAGACTCAATGACAGAATATAATATAAGACATCATTCAGAGAAATGTTTTAAATTAAACTGGTGGAACAGAAAAGACTGCTTCTACTGTTTATGATGTCCAGAATGTCCTTCACTATTCAAAAAATGTCCTTCACTATTCAAAAAATGTCCTCACTAGTTAAACCTGTTAAACACCAACTAGTGTTCCAGATCTCACTATAGTTAAAATAGCTTATAAACAGGCCAGATCATGTTTATTTAAATCTAATGATCACTATTATCACTGACAAAACATGAGATCATTTAACCTCAAAGACATCTTATCCTGTCTGTGTGGGAATCAAACTGTGACTGGATATTTTTGGATGTTTATTTGGGTGTTTATATTGGATATTTTAATAAAACTTAATGTTTTCTCATAACCAAAAAAAAAAAAGAAAAAAAAGCCCATTAGATATACACTACCCTTACATTGTTTCTACTTGAAAAAAAAAAACACCAAAAGGATTCTCTGAAAATAATGTTTGAATTCCAAATGTCTCCTCATATCCAACCTACACTTTGTAGACACTGAATACACAGTCTATTTAAAGGTTTATTATGAAGTTCACCTGGTTTAGATGGAGAATTAAAACTATCAGCCTATTGGAGACAAGAGGAAACTGAAGTATATTCTTGCTTTAGTTTGGCTATGTAGACATCGACTTTAACCTTTACTTTGTAGTATTTAATTATATATGGAAAATTAACAAGTTTCAATGGTCAAAACAAACCAAGCATGCAATAATTTCAAATTTCTCGGTCAGGTTTACTTCAAAAATTTGGAAGCACTGGCACTCTTGCCTATATGGGTGGGTAAATGTATTTATTTATTTTTATTCTATGGACCGGGATTCTGTGTCCTTAATAAAGATTGAATGAATGAATATAAAGATGTATAAAGCCAAACAAATGTCAATAAATTCAAAAAGTTCAATGCAAGTAAAACAAGCAAACACACACACACAAACCTGTAATGACTCAGCAGACACAAGGGGATCCATATGCAGCTTTTATAGAGTAGTCAGACAGGCAGGGATCAAAACCAGTAAACAGGGCAATGGAGGAAAGGCAGAAACAAACCAGATGACAAGCAATGGTCGGGGCAGGCGGCGAGAAGCAAGGTCCAGCAACAATCCAAGTCCAGGCAGACAGAGAACGATCAGAAACGGGGTACACAGTCCAAGGTCAAGGGAATAAATAAACCACAGTGAAAAACACTCAGAACAACAGCCAGGAAAGTCAAGACTTCACACTGGTGTGGTGTGTGGAACTGGTTTATATGCGTGTGTGTAAATGAGATGCAGGTGTGTGTAATCAGCACAGTGCAGGTGTATGGTGTTTGGTATAATCAGTCCAGAGAGGTGCATGATGGGAAATGTAGTCCGTGATAATCCAGGGAGTGTGTGGCTAATCGTGACACAACCAAACCATGCTTAAATGACTATAAGGCTGCACGGCTCCATCCACCCCGTCATTGCCTCCTGTCGTCCCCATGGCGGGGATGCCCCCTCCTTCACCATTCCTCCATGGTTCCTCCCTCCATCAATGCCGGCTGTGGACATGTCCAGAACATATGACCCAAATAAACCTCTTCTCTGTGACATCATGTTTTCTTTTCTGGAAATATTCTTGCCAGTTTACTCCTAGAAAAGTGTAGCCTATGGATTCTCTTAAATTGCTGTAATCCATGCCTGACACAAAGAGAAGTTGAAGAAATGCTGACTGCCAGACTGTCTCTGAGAATACACTTTAATATAAAAGTCCAGGAACACACACAGGGAATATGTAACAAACAGCTTGTTCGATCTCCACTGTTGATATGGATTGTTGAAAACGGACTTTATCCTGTTCACTGATAAAGTGGCAAAAAATATGCTCTGTTTTCACTGTCACATAGCTTTGATGTGCATAGCTCATCATAAAACAAATTAAACTGCTTGTTAATGCTTAACTGGTCTGTGGTTATTCCATGTGACGTCTAAATTTCTGCTATATAACTAGTTTCAATTTTCTGTCTCAATTGTTGTGAAAGCAACTTGCTAGCCTTTTCGCCATACTCAAAGTCTTGCTGTTTAGATCTCAGATAACCTCTCCTCTGCCTTCATTGTTAAGGTATCTAGTTCTGACTGTAATACTGTTCTCTCCTTATATAGGGCAGCAGTGGCAGATCTTGATCTATATCTTTCATCCTTGAGATAATCTGATTGACCCACTCCATTCTTTTTTCCGTCATGCCCGCACTGTATGATATGATGTTGTCTTCAACATCTCCCAGAAGTTACAGTGAGTCATACCCGGCACGCGGTTTGTTTCAAGAAAGTAATATATCTGATTAGATAGAATGCAACAAACTTCTAATTAGCCAGTAATCTAGAGTTGAATCTCCACACACCCTGTGATGGTATGTTGTTTTGAAAGCAGAGAGTGATCACTACAGGACTCCATGACTATACCTGTGTATTCACATAATCTAAGTAATGGTAACATTCTCTTGTTTGTCAAGATGAAGTCATGAGCTGCAGAAAAATGCCTTGATGTTGGGTTCTTATATTTCCATGCATCAAACATACCGCAAGTTTGCAGAAACTCATTGAAATATCGATCTGATTTAGTGCTGTTATATTCTTGCCATTTGCACTGCATTAAGCGCACAACGAAAGGTGTATAACAAAAACGCTCTTTATTAAATCCACACAGAAAACTCATGAGATCGCAGGAGGAAACCATAAACACAACCATAACACTAACGATACCAGACCAAGGATATAGGGAAACACAGGCCTTAAAGGGACACTACACCCATTTGCATTAAGCTTTGTATCTTTAGAAACCCAGTCATATTTTTGAATGGTCATGGTTTATTCCCTTATTTTCCCCTGAGATGGGAGAAATAAGGATTTGAGTGTTCCATTTCCTGCTTTTTATGACATAAAAATCGTCATTTTGGGTCATAAAAAGCAGGAAGTCCCATTTATTTGTATAAGGGTAGAGACTACAAACACTAGCTCATCATTTATCCAGGGTGTGGGACCCACTCACGCTAACAGACCTATTACAGATCAGTGGGTGGGACTTCACTTGCAGATACAGAAATCAATATCAGCCATCTTGTTTGGAAGCTAAGTTAACAAGCGCTGTGGAGATAGGAAGTTACGACAATGACGGAAGAAACTAAACATGATATGGAAGAAGAGGATTTTGAAATTCTGCTGCTCGAATCCGATATTTGTGGCTATTTTTACGAGCCGCAATATAGTGAAGAGCAGCTGAGGCTGATGGAGGAACAGGAGGCGGCTGCCTGTCGTGGACGAGGAGCCCGGACTGGCTTGAGCTGGGCGGACTGCTGGTGCCTGTGCTCTCGCTGTACGCTACGGACACAGATAGAGTCCGTCTGCTGCAGAGAATTTCAATGATGGCAATTTCTCCTGGACCAAATCTCTGAATCAGAGGAGCACACGGACGTTTGTGTTGTGATGTGAACCATCCTAGTTTCGCCTGACTGTACATCCCGGTATCATGCAATAATTCACCATATAGAAAGAAATACAAACGAGGAGTAATTCACTAATGAGTTTGCCAATGTAACAGGGTTCGTTGTCGTGGGAAGAAGGAGGCGGGAACCGGCAAACATTTAAACATTTTAATAGTAAAATAAACAAATACAAAACAAAAGTATAAGCCAGCAGCCCCTCATTGACGACTGCTGGCCACACACAACAGAAACAAAAAACAACATAAAATCAGGCCTGTTACTCTCTCGATCTGCCCTGTCGTCGCTCCTCCGTGAGAGATGCGAGACCGGTGTGTCTCACAGGTGTCGTTCATTATCACTCACGCCACCGGCCTCGCGCCGTCCTCTCACGTCCCTCGCCCTCGTCCTGCTCGCCACAGCCAACTAACTAGAAATGTTGTGTGAAATGAATTCTTACTCTGGTGGCAGCTAACGTTAGCCTTGTAGACGAAAGAGTGATTTCTCTGATGTTTGCGCTGTTCTGGATTAGTGGGTGTGGCTTGCAGAGCTGTTCAATGTGGTGCATTGTGGGAGTTGTTGTCTTGCATACAAATGCGCCCTAAAGATATTTTCTGACTTTTCTCGGTCAAGAGGGCACCAAATTCAAAAAAATGTTTACATTTCGACTACATATGACCCACTTTCAATAAAGATTAATGTTGAAATGGGTGAAGTGCTCCTTTAAAGGGACAATGTGTACTTTTTTAGGTATTTTCTAAAATCAATATTTTGATTAATAAATATGTCCTAAATGGTGTACAAATACATCTGCTAATTATCTGACTTACCCTCGTAAACGAAGAATTTATTATGAATGAATGAATGAATGAATGAGGCATTTATATAGCGCTTTCATATGTACTACTGTACACCCAAAGCGCTTTACAATCATATCAGGGGTTCTCTCCTCAACCAGCACCAGTGTGCAGCATTCACTTGGATGATGTGATGGCAGCCACAGTACAACGGCGCCAGTGCGCTTACCACCCACCAGCTATAGTTGGAGAGGAGAGAGAGTGATAGAGCCAATTCAGTGGATGGGGATTATTAGGAGGCCATGATTGGCAAGGGCCAATGGGTGGAATGTGGCCAGGGCACCGGGGTTACACCCCTACTCTTTATGAGAAGTGCCATTGGATTTTTAATGACCACAGAGAGTCAGGGCCTCGGTTTAACGTCTCAACCGAAGGACAGTGCTCTTTGACAGTATGGTGTCCCCGTCACTATACTGGGGCGTTAGGACCCACACAGACCACAGGTTGAGCGCCCTCTGCTGGCCTCACTAACACCTCTTCCAGCAGCAACCTGGTTTTCTCAGAAGGTCTCCCATCCAGGTACGAACCAGGCTCAGCCCTGCTTAGCTTCAGTGGGCAACCAGTCTTGGGCTACAGGGTGATATGGCTGCAGGTATATTATCTTTAAATACATGGGACGGGTAGGTTCACGGAGGCTTCCATGTATTTCCGCCATCTTGAAAAACTATAATAGCAGAGAGGGAAAAAAAGTACTAGGCCAACGCGTTTCCACAACGCTTTTTCGTTCGGAGCCAGCGTCACGTAACTGAAAGCAGCAGAAACGGAGGAGCAGAGCATGAGAGGCGCTTGTCACTGCCCTGGCAAGTTTCACAGTCAGTAATTCATACTGTAACATTCGTTTGTTCGTTGTGTCAAGTTGCAGTTTGTTTGAAATAACAAACCTGTTCACCCGAAGGAACACTCGACGAAGTGCTAGAAAGACATCCTGTCATAGCTTTTTGGTACATAACGGCTACCGTAGATGCAACACGCATTTGAAAAAGCGAGGCGCTGGAGAGCACAATTCGTTTGAATGCAAAATACAATTTCACCGCTAGATGGGAGAAATTCCTACACATTGTCCCTTTAAATACATGAGGATTGTAATCAATATCCAACACATTCTCATCTTTTGGCGGCATATAGGTGACGCCATATGACATTTCGGCGAAACGAAACATGGCATCCTTTAGCGTCGATATAACACGCACTGTTATGGGTAGGTTTTGGTCTGGGGTAGGGTTACGGTTATGACGCCTTGGGATCTGCGTCTCATAATTGATGCTAAAGGATGCCATCTGCGTAAGATTTCGACGAAATGTCCAAAGCGTCACATGTATGACGCCTTGGGATGAGAACGGGCTGCAATATCAAACGGAACAGACGTGGGAACTAATTAATAACCAGGGAAACTAACTAGGGAACACAGTCAGGCAAACAAAGAAACCAAAACACCATGATAATAAAACAGAACACGCATTTCAATTGTATAACAGAATGAGACACTAAAAAGTGTTCTTCATGTTGTGTTTACTAGTATTAAATAAAAAAAAATTCTTTATGTGTTATTTCATAATTATGTTCAAATTATTAAATATTACACATCATTTCAATTTGTTTTTCTTTGTATTGACTCATTACACATCAGTCAATTTGTTTTTCTTTGTATATAAAGATGAAACATGGTGTCAAAGTTGAGATTTGCTATACAATTGCTATATCTACAGTATATTGTTATAGATACACACTCCACAAAATGAGTATATGGTGTCTTCATCTGCACAACAGTCAGACCTTTTTATTATTCACATATTGTAAAATCCCACAGAAAGTTCCAGGAACAAATGTATGATCCATTCCACCTCACCTGGAATGCCTGTACATTGTTTTAGTTCCTCCCCGACAGCAACATAGTGTCGGCCCAGATCTGTGGATTCCCCACGGCTCAGATCTGTGTTGGTCCTGAAACAACATTCCAGTCAAACCAGAACCCCACACCGTACACAAACCATAAACTAACCCTCAAATCCGTGGACAATTATTTGTTGATAAAGATGGTGTTCAAGCCCCTAATGTTAACCCAAGCCTAAACCTAACAGTAGCCTCAAACCTAACCCTAAAATTTGACTGGTTGATAGGGATGTTTTTCCAGGACCTACAAGGATGTTGATTCAGGAAACTCCCTCCTTGACAAAATCATGTTCACCTCTATGTACATATTCTTCTGGGAAAGATGCAAATACTCCTTGCCACCTTGAATATCAAACATACCGTATTTTAGTCATGTTTCCAAGAAGATAAAAGATAAAGATACATTTAAGGTGACTTCAACTAAGAATCCAAACTGTTTAAGCTGTTATGACTTTTCTGAGAATATATTACTTCAATGAAGTCATTCTTCTTTGTTTTATGCATAAATATAACAGAATACAGTGCAGGTTATGCTCAGAAACGGGCGTAAGTGAGTGGAGCTGAGACGCGAGGGTTCACGAATAAGAAATGAGAAGCGCCCACAGTATCTGAATGCCAGTGTCTCCTCATCACAACTAACCTCTTCCTGATGCTTGGTGTGTTTTGGGCAGTGCACTGGGACTCTTTGAGGGACCTGTGAGGGTTTGAATGTCCTCTAAGAGCTCCAGCTGTATCTCAGCTCCAGAACATCACAATAAACACATGGGACTGGGCTTTTCTCATGTGTGTGTATGACAAACATCCTGACGCTCAGAGTTTCCTCATCAACACCACTCCTTACTAGTCAATGTATAACATCAGATACTGGCATCAGGTCACAGCTTTGAAAACTATTGAAGAACAATCAAACTGAATGCCTCTGTGTATTTCACCCTGAATAACATTTATACAATAAAGAAAATCACTTTTTTTGCCTGTTCTGTCTCAATAGTTTATCAAACTTTTTTCTTTTTTTTTTACATTTGCATAAATGTGTCTGTCAGTTTCTCTGTAGATCAGAATGATGATGTAACTGGTAATAATAAACAAAACCAAGACATGACGGTGTAAATGGGACACACTGTACCTGCGCACTCAGTCACACACACATCTAGTCTGACAACAATCCTGAATCTCTCTGAATTAATTCCTCCAGTCAGAGAATACAGTCTCTTATTGTAGTCTTACTTTTGAGCCCATTTGAAAGGCAAATTCAGAAAAAGGTCAGGCTGTATTTCCCTGTTGTCAATTCTCTCTCGTTTATTGTTCTCTGTATGTTACGATCAGGATGTCACTGGAAGTTCTGCAATCTTGTCCTGCTGTTACAGAGATAATAAACTAAAGTCAAGACATAATAATCTATTAATAATAATATTTTTTATTTTAACGCACTTTATATTTCAGCAAAATCCCACAGTGCTAAAATCTGTGCTAAACACTGTGTGTGAGGAGCGAGACCTTGTACTCAATCCTGAGCGAGACAGGAAGCCAGTGAAGTGATTTGAGGATGGGGGAGATAAGGTCGTATTTGCGCACTCTCATCAGGATCCAGCGCTGTTCTTTATTAAGACTTTTTATTAGGACTCAACGGCACCAGGAATATAATAAATCATTTAGAGAAATGTTGAAAAGTGAAACAGGTGGAACAGAAAAGACTGCTTCTACTGTTTATGACGTCCAAAATGTCCTTCACTTAAAAAAATGTCCTCACTAGTTCAACCTGTTAAACACCAACCAGTGATCCAGATCTCACTATAGTTCAAATTGGCCAGATCATGTTTCTATTTAAGATTTCTAATGAAATCTAATGATCACTATTACACTGACAAAACATGATATCATTTAACAACGAGGACATCTTATCCCGTCTGTGTGGGAATCAAACTTTGACTCTGTCATTATTAGTGTCATGATCGACTGCTAGAACTTACAATGTTTCTGCAGTTGTGGATTCATCTGTGTGTTTGCAGTGCTGATAAACAAAGGTGAACATCTAAATAACTCATGTTCTCATGACTAATGTCAAATCCACGTGAATAGTAGCCTATAATTAAGAATAAATATTTAGTGTCAGGACTCAAGAACAGAGCTGAAACTTTCCTGATGAGTTTCTGTGAGAAATATCTCCAACAACCTGATGCAGGAAAATACACTTGCTTCATCACAAACCCTTATTCTAATCAGGAGACAGCGGATCAATAGTGTGTAAAACTGGTTGATTAATATATGATGATTTTAATGATTTTAATTTTAAAAAGTTCTAAATACAAAACGTGTTTGACCAACTGGTGAACAACTGATGCTCCAGCCTGAATGCATTGTTTTTATTGTGGAACACAACAAGATCTTCAAACACTGAATAAGGAACATGTTTTTGCTGTATCTGAAGGAAATTAGTTTGTCAATAGTTTGCTATCTTTACCACAAGTGTTCTTTGTCACGCTGCGTTTGCCAGTATTAAATGTATTTTGTATCATTTCATGTTAGAACTGCACATCAATTACCAAACATGTTCATTAATTCCTGATATCGTGTCAATTAAAACAATTTATTTGTATGCACAGTGTAAAACAGATAAAAACTGCTAGACAGCTAACACTAATACTGTAAGATCATTTTATATATTTATAATTTTATTAAAACTGCACATCGCTTAGAAAAAAAATAATAATTCCTGACTGCACATCAAATACATTTTATGGTCCCAAATCCCATTATATCTTTTCTCATGTCTTACTGTACGTCACTGATCCCAGGCTACTTCCTTGTGTGCTGAATATTGCTGAATTTTGACACTTTTCATGTACAATACTAACAGCTTAATCAGAAGAGGAACAGAGTGAAACGAGCAAATGACCATAATGTCCAGAGACATGGTGTTGGGCTCTTTACATTAACTGGGGCTCTTTGAGGGCCAATGAGGCTCTTGGTGTGTCTCAGTATAGAAATCTGTGGAGAAATAGGACTGGACTCTTCTTACTTGTGATAATGTTTATAACTACAGTATCCTGGAGCCAGAGCAACATTCTGCCATAAAACATCAAACAGTGTCATCAGGTGATACACTTCTGCAAACTAAAAGAGACAAAAACAAACTGAACGTATCTATGTATTAAGAACCAGACTGATCACTATGAGAACAGGCGCCAATTACCATTGGGTTCATATAACACAAAAACACAATAGAACAATGCTGTAATACATGCTTTTGAACACACACACACAAAACATGTATTTTTTTTATTTTTTTTACACAAATACACAAATTTAAAGGGGATTTTAACTAGACATTGATGTGAGCTGGAGACATAGAGTCAGCAAATATTGTGTGTGATATAATTCCCAGCAGAATTTACCAGAGAAAACAGGATTCAGACTATGAACAGAACTGAAACTTTGGAGAGAGTGAAAACCTCTCCATCAAACTCAGCAATCTATAATACGCTGATGTAGAAAAATACCAACGCATTCTCATCCTTTGGCGTCACCTATAGGTGACGCCTGACAAAACGTCGAAATACTACGCACATGGCACCCTTTAGCGTGAATATAACACGCGAAGTGATGGGTAGGTTTAGGTGTGGGGTAGGGTCTGCGTCTCATATTCACGCTAAAGGATGCCAGTCAACTTTATGACGCCTTGGGTTCGCGTGTTATATTCACGCTAAAGGGTGCCATGTGCGTAGTATTTCGACGTTTTGTCATATAGCGTCACCTATATGACGCCAAAGGATGAGAACGGGCTGAAAAATACACCTAAAATCACAAACTCATCTTCACTTCAGACTGTACAGCTGATCATCAATGATGCGTGAAATTGGGTAATTTGTGTGTTAAGATTTTGCTTAAAAAAAGTTGTGTTGTAAAGTTACAGAGATTATGTTTAAATCTTCAGTATTCTCAGGTATATTCAGAGCTTTGTGTTTTATTGTGCAGACAATCTCTTTTTCATCTGTTGAAGTTTTTGGATAATTATTTGGGTGTTTATATTGGATATTTTAATAAAACTAAATGGTTTTCTCATAACCAAAAAGATAAAAAAAAATAGGTATACACTTCCCTTACATGGTTTCTACTAGGAAAAACACACACCGCACGGATTCTCTGAAAATAATGTTTAAATTCCAAATAAATGTCTCCTCATCATAACCAACCTACACTTTGTAGACACTGAATACACAGTCTATTTAAAGGTTTACTATGAGAAGTATCAGAGTTGTTCACCTGAGCTGTTATGACTTTTCTGAGAATATATTACTTCAATGAAGTCATTCTTAGTTTTAAGCTCAAATATAACAGAATACAATGCAGGTTATGTTCAGAACTAAAGATATAGAAATACTGTGAACAGAAAGGAGTCGTGACTGGGTTGCTATATTTCCCTAGGTGAAATTCCCAAGGGTGGCGTAGTCGAAATTCCTTGTGTCTGAAACCTGTACCACTTGTGCCACATGAGGATGTTATTGGAATCTTTACAATCTTGTCCTGCTGTTACAGTGATGATAAATTAAATTCAAGATATGACAATGTATTAAGTCTCAATGGCAAAAGGAACATAAGACATCATTCAGAGAAATGTTTTAAGAGAAACAGGTGGAACAGAAAGGACTGCTTCTACTGTTTATGACGTCCGAATGTCCTTCGCTATTCAAAAAACAAAGCTGAACTTCTGAATAACACATTTAATAGTCAAATTCATGCCACATGTCTAAATGTCAGTCTTGTGTTTGGACAGTTTCAGTGTCTCTTCAGGAAACAGTAGAGGCTGTTGTTCTGTTGTTCTGCCGTGTTCTACCCCTGAACATGATCATGAACTTAAAGGTTCCTCAGCAACACTATTCTGGTAAATCATCAACCAATGGCATCAGGTGATACATTTCTGCAAACTAAAAGAGACAAAGACAAACTGAATGTATCTATGTATTAAGAACCAGACTGATCATTATGAGAACAGGCGTCAATTACCATTGTGTTCATATAACACAAAAACACAATACAACAATGCTGTAATACATACAAATACTCTGCTTTTGCACACACACACGCACGCACACAAAAAGACAAGCGTTACTACAAAAATGTTACCGGATTATTACAATCTGTGACTAAATTGAATGTGAACTGATATTTCCTTCTGGCGCACTGAAGCAAAATATATAAACAACTGTCTTAAAATTATATTATTTGGTACTAACATGCCTAAAACTTTTTCATAGTACTTTATATTTACACGAAAAAGTGAGTATGACGGAAGCCAAGATAGATTAAATGATTAACATTTTTCATAATATCTTAAATGGCATTTGAAATGTCTGGAAAAAGTGTGAAGTGTTTTAAGTGTATCTTGAAAATGTTCTATTTGTTTACTGTAATACATCCTTTTATGAGCAAATTTTGTTATCACATTTGTGTGTTTACTCTTTTAAGTAAAAAGCTTTTATAGCAAGGCTTTTTTTCGTAATAAAAAAAAAAAAAAAAATAGGATTCAGACGAGAACAGAACTGTCTGACAATAATCCTATCTCAAACTTCCTCCCATTAGACCATGAGAGAATACAGTCTCTCAGCTCTTGATCAGTCTGTCAGGATGAAAACAGGAGAGAGGAACTGTGAGGAAGATCTTTCGAGTCAAAATATGAAAAAGAAAACAAGTAATTTTGTGTTGTAGAAAAATGTAATCTGTTTGATAATTAATTTTCGATAACCATTTGAAAAGCAAATTCAAAGCAAGGCTGTATTTCTCTGTTGTTTTCAAATCTCTCTCTTTCATTTTTCTCTGAAGGTCAGAATGATGATTTTGCTGGAAATTCTACGATCTTGTCCTGCTGTTACAGTGATAAACTAAAGTCAAGATACAACAGTAAGACATTGACCACAGGAATATATAAGACATCATTCATGAGAAATGTTTCAGTTGAGGATCAGGATCCAGAACACAGTGTTTTCTCAGAGGAGTTTAAGAATGAAGCTTCACTCAGATACTCATGTAAGTCTGAGAACATTTACTCATTTACTGCTGTTCATTTCACTAATACTGGATCAAACGTCACATCAGACAGAAGGATGAGTATAGCTTCCTGCTGAAAAGACCAGCTTATTTATATTATTATACGTCAAACCTGATGATTTTTCAGTGAAACTAGCTAAATAATTTGTCTAGCTTTTTGTCATGTCTTTTATTGATGAATTAAAGTGCATATATGTGTATAAATATGTTTTTATACACAGATGACGCTGCTTTAGTAGTTGCAGAAAAGGAGACACATAGAATACAGAATCTATTCTCTTTGGTACTTAAAGTACCCAAAAGTAGTTTTAGGAATTCGTTATTTTACTCATGTGGATAATGGACACTTTCAGCAGATTGGATGGTTACTTATTGAAAGACTGTTAGCATTCCTGAATTTAAAAATGGTACAAAAAAAATAAATAAAAAATGAATAATAGGGCCCCAGTGTATTTTAACTCCTATTTCTCTCAGGTTAATGTAAGACATGGACACTATAGATAAAGTATTATGGATCTGAATCTATGCAAGTGTACGACTTTGTATAGTAATGGGACATTTGAATATACAGGTGCGCAGGAGTGGAGAAAGTAGCCATTGGACATTAAGGTTTTAACGGATAATGTTGGTTTTAGTATAAGAGTGAAGAGATTGTTTTAAGATAGGATGGGTTTAGATATTGATATGTGTATTATTATTATTTTTTTGATAGTTATTTTGTTTTGTGAATGGTTTGTCATGGAAATGTCTCGTAAAAAAAAAAAAAATCAAGGACCACAATGGAAATAACTTAATGCAATTTTATTGTGTTATCCTGTTGACAAAGAAGTTATAATAATGTTGTATTGCTACTTTTATGAAACTCAAACTCAATGAATATCTGCGCATGTCTGATCAGTTCACGTGATTACTGTCGACGTCACTTACGTCTGATGTCATAGACTCTAGAGCACAAGGAGAAAACGGAAGCTGAAGAGTCACGATACTTTCGGGAGAAAAAGTAGTATTTCACCCTAATTTTAAAAGTATTTGTATGCAATATAGTCAAATTAAATACATATTGGTCCACCATGATAACCAGGTATGTTTGCTGAATGCAAAATGAAACGCTGTTTGGACACACGTGTCGTACACATCAACAATGAGGCCTGATGTAACGTTACCTTGTTGCTCGTCTTTGGCCTGCTGTGTTTTGCTTGTCAAATGTTTTATTTTAACTCAAATTAAAAAGGAAATAGTTTAAGTGTTGTTAAAACATTGAATTGGTTAATTAATGAATATAAAGCTTATATGCATGGTTTATCTGCCTGTAACTATTATCTGGATTGAGTGGTTAGCTGTTAGCTGTTTGAATGGGTGTGCAGGGAGTTTTAGTTGATAGTAGTTTTATTTGTGGTGAATTCAAGGTTTTACCAATATGGCCAGAAGGGTAAAGTTTCCCCCTTAAAAATACTTACTGCCAGTTTGTAACATATTTAGAGATGAATTTAGTCACAATATGTGATCAGTAATACAATTAAGTATGGGGGGGGGGGAACCCTATAATCCTATCTTAACATCTTAGCATTTTTTATGTGTGTTATGTGGGAATCAAACAGTGTTTGTACTGTGCTATTCAAGTTGAACCAAAGAACGTTAAATAAACGTTTCTCTTTTTTTTCAGTTGCTGCTTCATCTGTGTGTTTGCGGTGCTAATAAACAAAGGTAAGCACCTAAACAAACTACATTTGAAAGATGAATTAATGGCAAGGACTGTTAAAAGTTACAGTTACAACTGACCACATGCACGAAATGTTATAAGAGCTTCTGCAATATTATAATCCAGCTGGAAAACTTCTGGTGAAATGTCTTTTGCTGGTGTGTCGGTATCTTCAATGTCCTGATGTAGCTTTAACAGCATCAGTAGTGTAATACTTAGTTTATAATCCAATTATAGTCACTTAATTAGTCAGGCCTATCATTAATTTAGTTATTCAAACGGAAGACAACATAAAAAGATGTGTTCCTCCTCAGCAGAATTCAATTCAACCATCAGTTTTCACACTTTCCTGTGAAAATAATAATCTACACACTGTAAATGA
Source organism: Rhinichthys osculus (assembly GCA_029959095.1). NCBI lineage: Eukaryota > Metazoa > Chordata > Actinopteri > Cypriniformes > Leuciscidae > Rhinichthys > Rhinichthys osculus. The sequence continues at coordinate 27,888,865 of JARWKJ010000020.1, forward strand.
AAGATTTATTGTGTACTTTATTTAGATTCATTGAACAAAATGGGAGTTCCCTTTTGAGAGAACTCGAAACGCGTTGATACGACACTTTGTGGAATGTACTTAGCTAGCGCATCTGAAGTATCAATGAAACAAATCCAATCCTGATTGGTGCTGCGTCATGACGTAACATGTGACGGCATACACGGAAGCTACAAAGGGACGCTCTGTGTCAAACTGTCTGTCCTACTTGGTGTTGTTTGTCCCATAAGAACTTAAAATAAAGGTCTGCATTGCAATATAGAATCTAGTGGCTCGGATCTCGCGTTTTCCGAGGCAGCGCGTAGAATAAATGTCTGCATTGCAATACAGAATCTAGTGGCTCAGATGTCGTCCTTGCCCACTTCTACCTCGTTTCCACCAAAAAAGAACTGATTCGGAACTGGTGCTGGTTCAAAGGTGGTTCAACTTGCGAACCTTCTAAGAACCTGTTTGTTTTGTTTAGTTGACTAGAGAGCCCAGCGAACGACGTCGTTACGCCACTGTGTACGTCGCCATATGTCTTAGCCCGACGTAAGCATGAAGTGGTAAAAGAACGGTTCTAGTCCAGCAAAGAGTTGGTGCCACTTTGGAACCAATTTTCCTGGCCAAGAACTGGTTCTTTGGATGTCGAAACACAAAGAACTGGTTCGCGAGTAGGCACCGGCTCCGAACCGGCTCTCAAAATGCTTTGGTGGAAAAGGGGTAATCCAGAGCCTGGGATTGAGACTCAACACAAAAAGAACCACATTCCTGGGAGTGGTGTGGGACTCGCTCACGATGCGGGCACAATTGTCTCCTGCACAGATCGAGTCCATCCTGGTCACGGTGACCAGGATAAAGCTAGGCCAAGCCATCACTGTAAAACATTTTCAGAGAGTGTTAGGGCTCCTGGCATCAGCGCCCAACGTCATTTAATTCGGCCTCCTGCACATGAGGTTCCTGCAGTGGTGGTTGAAAACCTAGGGGTTTTCCCCCGAGGGGGAACCCGTTCCGCATGATCAGTGTTACGCGCAGATGCCTTCATTCCCTATCTATGTGGAAAAAAGCTTGGTTTCTATTCCAAGGCCCGTGCTGGGAGTGTCATATTGCCGGAAAGCTGCTTCGACAGACGCCTCCCTCACGGGCTAGGGCGCGGTCATGGATGGCAGGGCTCTGATGAGCTTCCTCCCAGACCTCAGGGTCACCACGCAGACAACGTGTCGGTGGTCTCCTATTTGATTCATCAAGGGGTTCTGAAATTGTGCCCTCTATCCAGATTGGCGCATCAGATCCTCCTGTGATCCCAGGGAAAACTGCTTTCTCTCAGAGTACTGCACGTCTCAGGGGACCAAAATCAGAGAGCAGACATCCTGTTGAGGCAGAGGGTGAGGCCCGGGGAATGGAGACTTCACACCAAGGTCGAGAAGACGATATGCGAAGGCTTCGGCCCAGTGGAAATGGATTTGTTCACGTCTCGAGGGACGTCCCACTGTCCACTGAGGTTTTCTCTCACCCATTCAACCCCATTGCCATGGTACAGACGTGGCCGAGGCTACGCATGTACCACTCTGCTCCCGGGAGTTCTGGAGAGGGTCTGTCGAGACAGGATCAGCCTACTTCTAGTAGTCCCTGTACTGGCCAGCCTGGGTATGGTTTTCAAACATCAGAGCACTCCTGGCAGGCCAGCCTTGGCAGTTCCCTCTGAGGAGGTATCTGCTTCCACAGGCCAGGGGCTCAATATTCACCCTCGACCAGACCTGTGGAAACTTTGGGCCTGGCCCCTGAGGGGGCTCAGGACCTAGAGGATGGCCTGTCGGCTGGAGTTTTTGAGACCATACTCAGTTCTAAAGCTTCTTCCACAAGGAGATTGTACGGCCTAAAGTGGAATGTGTTTCCACTTGGTGTAGAGTGCGTGAGGTGGACCCAGTTAACTGCCCGGTTGGCTTCAGTGCTGGAGCTCCTCCAAGATCACCTATCGGCTGATCTAACCCCGTCCAACACTCAAGGTGTACGTGGCTTCCATTGCGGTTTTCCATGCTCCTCTGGGTGATGGGCCTCTGGGGAGACATCAGCTGGTCCTTGGGGCTGGGAGGATGAGACCTGCGGCTCGTTCCATAGTTCCCACATGGGACCTGGCAGTGGTTCTCGAACGGCTCTCGAGGCCCCCTCTAACCTCTGGAGTCGGCTGAGGCCAAGAACCTTTCCCTCAAGGTAGCTTTTTTATTAGCCATTACTTCTCTAAGGTGAGTAGGATACCTTCAGACGCTCTCTATATCTCATGGGTGCCTGAAGCTTGCTCCAGGCAACATTTAGGCTATCTTGCATCCCGGGCCGAAAGGAGGTAGCACGGCCTACGGTTCTGCAGGATTTTCATCCTCCACCTCACGTGACGGCGGATGAAGAAATACTTCATTTGTTCTTCTCTGTCAGAGCTTTCAAGATAAATGTCCAGAGGTCTTCTTCATGGCAGAAGTCAGATCAGTTGCTGTTGTGCTTCGGGTCGCCCGAAAAGGGGCCTTCCCCTGCCTGGGAGCGACTTGGTTCATCCCTTTTGTAGCTTCCATGTATGCCGTCACATGCATATAGTGGTAATTAATGTCTTTTTTATTATTAAATAAAAGTGTTTTCAATCAAATGTTGGATTTCCTACATCTTAAAACATTTGGTTTCATAAATGGGGACAATCTGAGAAGGATGAACAAATAACGTGTTTGGTTGTCACATTGAAAATAACATTTGAAGTACTGGAAAAATGTTGCATGTGTGTTCAATTACGGACACAGTGTTTCTTATTTCAACATTCCCATTAGCTTCAAGTCTTTATGCTATCAACAATACTTGTGTTTGCAAAAGTGTGATAACGGCATTAAAAATATTAAAAAGTAAACCGTTGATGGTTTTGTGTTGAAGAACAGAATGACAACTAACAGTTCACTGGAAATAGCTAAGGCTTATTGAAAACCACGAAGTAACCGTGTATATGGTCAATAACAGTTTCACTTGTTTCAGTGTTTCTGCAGGTCACAGTAAAGGGTGTTATTGGTGGTTCTGTTGTCCTGCCGTGTTCTTCCACTGAACATGATCTTAAACTTCAAGACATTAATGTGTTTTGGAGACACAATGGCAGCAAGATTGTGTATGATATAATTCCCAGCAGTCATTCACTAGAGAAACAGGATCTAGAGTATAAAAACAGAATTGAAACTTTTCCAGAGGAGTATGAGAGAGGAAACTTCTCCATCAAACTCACAGATCTTACTCACTCTGATGCTGGAAAATACATCTGCTACATCTCACACTCATCTGAACAACCTACTGTACAGCTGATCATCAACGGTGTGTGAAACTAGTGGCTTAGTGCATTAAGTTTAATTTAAACAAAGTAATTTACTTTAAAATCGAAATACTGCATATATTTAATGTTCATATTTAATTTAATGTATTTAATGCACTAGTGATGTTTCAGTCTGAATATTTCTGTATATAAATTATAGACGGATATGTTGCCTTCATCACTGTGAGGTAAAGTTTCTGGTTATACTTTTTTGTTGCAGAATCAACAGCAGAAAAAGGAACCATATCAACTGAACAAGAAAACCAAGGAGAAACAGAACTGGACAGTGTGGAAACATTATCGCCTTTGCTCTGGGTTGGCATTGCATCTGTATTTATAGTTATACACTGTAAACCCTAATGTTGTCTTATAAACAATCAAGTGTACTTGACTAAACATTACTTTAAATTTAGCATTTTGGCCCTGTCACTCAAAAATATAAGTTCAAATAACTTATTTACCTTCAAAATACATAAACTTAAGATTTCAAGTGCTGTGAGCTCAAAATCATGATTAATCCTTACAAAAGGTAATTTTCACAAATGTTGTTTTCTTGACTGTGAAATGAATACATTCATACATGCTTTCATACATGCTTTCTTCAAGTGCAAGGTGTCATTCTTATTTTACCAGAAAACAAATGGCTTTCATTATATTACAATTATTGATCGTAATGGAAATAAACAGATTTTTTTTTTAAACCTTAATACCCATATACAAGTGTTTTTTGTAATACTGAGGGTTGCAGTTTTCACTCAGTAGCCTTTTAATCCAAGCTCATTCATTTGTACAGGTGCACATATGCCACACTGTGTGCCAAAATGCATGAAAGAGTTCCTCACAGCCACCTCCCAAGTCTCATTAAAAAATATACAAAATAACAAATACAGCGACGACACATTATGTTTATCGTTAAATCAAATTCATTTTAAATCGGTTTAATATGCTTTATGCCGAGCGTTATAACAACACTACTTAAGCCCCGCCTTGATGCAGTGATTGACAGGGCAGGAGGGGGCGTGATCGACTCGGAATGCATTTTCAATGTGCACATTGAATTTTGCTACATTCATTGCGGGACATTTCATGAAAATGCAATCGCAAGTGTCTTGACTGTGAGTGTAAATGCAGTTAAGAAAAATAACATTTGAATGATCATTTTGCCACAGTTTTTGCTTGAACATGCTACACATATCTAATCATTTCAGTAATGGATTTTCATTGTAATTTTGCAACTTATAAAGCGTTTCAATAATGCATATTAAAGGTCCCGTTCTTCGTGTTTTTTTGAAGCTTTGATTGTGTTTACAGTGTGCAATATAACATGTGTTCATGTTTCGCGTGTAAAAAAACACATATTTTTCACACAATTTACTTATCTGTATACCGCTGTTTTCCCTGTCATAAAACGGGCTGATGACTTCCTTGTTCTATGAAGTCCCTCCTTCAGAAATACGTAACGAGTTTTGATTGTGCCAGCGGTTCCTGTGTTGTGATTCGACAGCAGCTTATCGCACGTTGCCCGGAAAGGTCACGCCTCTTACCATAACGTGGAGATGCATGCGCTGATTATTGTAAACATGTCAAACATATTACCGTATCAATTTGAGCCGGAATCAGACCCGGAGAACATAGATGAAGAGAATCGAGTAGAGCCTGTTCAAGCACGCCTTTTGCAGGATGTTTCACAGTGGTAAGCTGTTTATTTAGTAGTTGTGTACTTTTATGTTTGGCTGTTACCTTTAATTAGTTAAATTGTAATATTAAATGTTACAAACTGTTATAAAAGCTTGTGGTATATGGTTTTGTCCGTCTGTCGAATTAACGATGGTGTTGTTGAATTTTTAAAATAAGTGCATTGTTTATTCCTACCTTAGTTACACGCGAGCACGAGTTTTGATTAGTAATATATGTTTAATAGTTGTAGTCCTACATGTCGTTCGTGGGTGGTTCATGTTCTCTTAGGAGTGCATGACCACGTCGGCACGTTGTTCGCCTCCCCTTTCTCGTTAAGGTTGGAGCAGCTCAGCGTGCCGTGTGCCGTCGAGGCTTTCGAATGGGTTTCTGGTCCTTCTCATGAGGGACCAGGCATTTCATTCGGGGCCCCAGGGAGGACAGATGTCGATCGCTACATCGGAGAGAGGGCGGTTATACTCTGAAAATGATGCTGAGTTCCTACTATAATGGTGTGTTCTCATGCTGAAGATTCAGACTTAACGGCCACACTATCCTGGGCTGTTCTAAAGCGCCTGGATGTGTGTGAAGAATTTTGGCAGTATGGAAGCATTTTGATGCCAATATGGCAAGCCAAACATGCCTAAATCTGCAGAAGTTTTTCCTCTCTCACTACCACTGCACGTGCGTAGTTCTAACTCGGGGTTGAGCTGTGCTTAGTGACTGACCGTGATTAGTCACAGCGCTGGCCCTCGGTTAGACGATGTCCACACTGGTGGTCCAGAAGCACCTCAAAGTCAGCCCGCTCGGAGTTTGTTTTCCCCCAGCAAAGGGAAGGGAAACAACCCTGAGAGGAGCGACCCAGAGTATGTGACGTTCTGCTCTTTGGGAGTGCGTGTCATCACCACTCCTTCCCCCGGGGGAGGGCGAATTTCGTTTCTGTTCCGCCGCTGGTTATCCTGTAATCAGCGGTACCCATGAGCAGTCCACTTCCTCTGAGTCGTTCACGGGCCCCAGCGCTCAGATGGCAGTGAGGGCTGCGGCCTTGTCACTCTCGTCTCTCGCTGGGTGAGGGGAAACCAGGACTCGATGCCCCCGGGCCTCGTTCCTCGTTTCCCCTCACGGTCGAGACTGGCAGTATAATAAGACCAGTTTCCTCCGTCCGAGAGGGTCAGAATGGCAGTGCGTGCCGCCCCCGAGCTGCACCACTCCCGTTCCCCTCTCCCCAGCTCGCAGATAGCAGTGACGCAGCCTCGGCTGCGTCGCTCCGGTCTGCAGCTGGGCCCGGAGGCGCAGAGACCAGGACACGAGGAGTCAGGGCCTCGTTCTTCGTCTCTCCCCCTCCCTTCGCCACCGGGCAGCCCGCAGCAGAAAGCCTACGAGCTCTCCCTGCCGTCTGCCCCACGGTGGACCGCCCAGACCCCGCTTCCAGTGGCTACATTGCCACTGGAGCCGGGTCCCGGCCTTCCACCTCGCTGCCCCTCCGCGGGTACGCCGGTGGTTCGGGTGGGCTTATTGGCTCGGTACCTGGAAGCCTGGCTAGCGCTTCCGGGTCCGTCTCGATGGCTCGTCCGCTCCATTCGGTTCGGCTATGCAATTCAGTTTGCACGCCGGCCTCCCAGGTTCAGGGGCATCCACTTCACCCGTGTGCGGTCAGTGGATGCCCCTGTCCTGCGGAAAGAGATCGATGTCCTGCTGGCTAAGGACGCGATCGAGGCGGTCCCTCCTGCCGAGATGAGGTCCGGGTTTTACAGCCCCTACTTCATTGTACCCAAGAAAGGCGATGGGTTACGGCCAATCCTGAATCTGCGAGTTTTGAATCGGGCCCTGCACAAACTCCCGTTCAAAATGTTCACGCAGAAGCGCATTTTCGAGTGCATCCGTCCCCAGGATTGGTCTGCAGCTTTCGAGGGTCGAGCGTATCAGTACAAGGTCCTACTCTTCGGGCTGGCCCTGTCGCCCCGTGTCTTCACGAAAGTCGCGGAGGCGGCCATTGTTCCCATGAGAGAACAAGACGTTCGCATTCTCAACTATCTCTACGACTGGCTCATTCTGGCTCTCGCGAGATGTGTTGTGCGATCACAGGGACATGGTGCTACGGCACCTCAGCCGGTTGGGGCTTCAGGTCAACTGGGACAAGAGCAAACTCTGCCTCATGCAGAGGATCTCTTATCTCGGTATGGAGTTGGACTCGGTCGCCCAGACTGCGCGCCTCACGGAGGAGCGCGTCCAGTCAGTGCTCACCTGCCTCAGGTCTTTTCGAGGCAGGACCGCGGTTCCACTGAAACAATTTCAGAGGCTCCTGGGGCATAGGCAGCCGCAGTAATGATGCTCGGCCTGTTACATATGAGACCGCTCCAGCACTGGCTTCACGATCGAGTCCCGAGGTGGGCGTGGCAGAGCGGCACGTTCCGGGTCAAAGTAACCCCGCACTGTCGCCAAACCTTCTCCCCGTTTTCGGATCCTGCGTTTCTACGGGCCGGAGTGCCCCTAGTCCAGGTTTCCAGGCATGCTGTGGTTTTCACAGATGCCTCTGCCATGGGGTGGGGGGCCACGTACAAAGGGCATGCAGTCTCGGGTCTGTGGACGGGGCCCTAGCTGCATTGGCATATCAACTGCCTAGAGTTGCAAGCAGTACGCTTGGCTTTGTGCCGCCTCAAGGGGCTTTTCAAAGACAAGCACGTACTGGTCCGTACGGACAGCACTGCGACCCTTGCGTACATCAACCGACAAGGTGGTCTACGCTCCCGCTGCATGTCGCGACTCGCCTCCCACCTCCTCCTATGGAATCAGAAGCATCTGAGGTCGCTTCGCGCCACTCATGTTCCAGGGGAGCTCAACCGTGTGGCAGACGAGCTTTCACGGTTGCCTCCCCTGCCAGGAGAATGGCGACTCCATCCCCAGGTGGTTCAGCTGATCTGGAGTGTTTTCGGAGTCGCACAGGTAGACCTGTTTGCCTCTCCGGACACGACCCATTGCCAGTGGTTTTACTCCCTGTCCGAGGGGACCCTCGGCACGGACGCCCTGGCTCACAGCTGGCCCCGGGGCCTGCTCAAGTATGCGTTTCCCCCAGTGAGCCCTCTTGCACAGACACTGTGCAAGGTCAGGGAGGACGAGGAGCAGGTCCTGTTAGTGGCGCGGGATTGGCCCACCAGGACTTGGTTCACGGAACTCATGCTCCTCACGACAGACCCTCCTTGGCCGATTCCTCTGAGGAAGGACCTTCTTTCTCAGAGACGGGGCACTCTGTGGCTCCCGCGTCCAGACCTCTGGAAACTCTATGTCTGGTCCCTGGACGGGACGCGGAGGTTCTAGGTGATCTACCACAGGCAGTGGTAAACACCATCACTTCTGCTAGAGCCCCCTCTACGAGGCACCTCTATGCGTTGAAGTGGAACCTATTCGTCGAGTGGTGTTCCTCCCACCAGGAGGACCCCCGAACTTGCCCGGTCAGAGTCGTGCTTTCCTTCCTACAAGATGGGTTGGAGCGAAGGCTGTCTCCCTCCACCCTCAAAGTGTATGTTGCCGCAATAGCCGCACATCACGATGTAGTAGAAGGTAAGTCCGTGGGGAAGCACGACCTGATCATCAGATTCCTCAAGGGTGCTAGGAGGTTAAATCCACCTCGTGTTTTGCGCTCTGTACCCTCTTGGGTCCTAGCTCTGGTACTGAGAGCTCTTCAAAGTCCTCCCTTAGAGCCCTTGCTGACTGTGGAGCTGAATATCCTGTCCATTAAGACAGCGCTCCTGTTGGCATTGGCCTCTTTTAAGAGGGTCGGGGATCTGCAGGCTTTTTCGGTCGACGAATCGTGCCTAGAGTTCAGGGCGGCCCTTTCTCGCGTGAAATTGAGACCCCGGCCCGGATATGTGCCCAAGGTTCCTACCACTCCCTTCGTGGATCAGGTAGTGAACCTGCAAGCGCTGCCCCAGGAGGAGGCAGACCCAGCCCTAGATTTTCTCTGTCCAGTCCGCGCCCTGCGGGTTTACACTGACAGAACGCAAAGCTTCAGGACCTCAGATCAGCTCTTTGTCTGTTACGGAGGCCAGCAGAAGGGGAAGGCCGTCTCCAAGCAGAGGTTAGCTCACTGGTTAGTGGATGCTATCACCCAAGCGTATGAAGCTACGGGTGAGCCTTGTCCTCCCAGGTTGCCTGCTCACTCTACGAGAGGTGTTGCTGCCTCCTGGGCGTTGGCTCAAGGCGCCTCGCTGACAGACATTTGTAGAGCTGCGGGCTGGGCGACACTGAACACGTTCGCTAGATTATATAGCCTACATGTGGAACCTGTTTCCTCCCGAGTACTCGCTACGGCCAGTGGTGAGAGGGAATAGGTTGTGTCGGCTTGCTACGCCACTCCGTGCCTCAGCCGGATACGTGCATCTTTCGCTCCGTTGGCGCCCCATGTTGGTTAGCCTCGTGAGTTCCTCCATCACCCCTTCGGTGTCAGGCGTGGTGGACCGCCGGCTCCAGGTCTACTACCTCTAAGGGAGTTGTTGTGTAGACTGGGTGTTATGTCCAGTGGTCTCTTCGGTGACCCATTATGCCACGTGCAGTCCAGCCGTGTCTTCCCCTTGACAGACTCGTTCTGTCGTCCCTGTTGAGTATGCTCCCACTCCCCTTGGAGGGGACTACCTCAGGGACTGCCATATGTTTCACTATCCCCCTGGGCTAGTACATATGTGTATTCCAGGCCTTCTTCAGGCATCTGGCTTCCGCAGCGTTCCCTTCCCCCTTTTACGGGTTGGGCACGCTTTCCCAGTGTTATCCAATCCTCTGTGTGGGTCTTGCGGAACAGCAGTGTGACTCCCTTGCTAGATCCCGTTATTTGGGAAACTGCTTAGGGTAGCTTAGCTGGGCGCTGGAAGGGGCCAGCACCATGGCGTTTTGTTAGGGATCCCAATTCGTCAGGGAACTCCCCGACGACACGTTGGAGTTCCCAGGACGCAAGGGAACGTCTCGGTTACGTATGTAACCCTCGTTCCCTGAGTACAGGGAACGGAGACGTGTCGTCCCTTCGCCATGTTGCTGTACCTTCGCGGAGGACTGGACACCGTTCGGCTCCTCAGCGAAAAGCATTGCGCAATGTTTACTTCCGCCCTTTATACCCGTGTTGGTAGGCGGGTCGCGGAATGCAAACCTTGCATGCCAATTTTCATTGGCTCGTTTTAATTCACTCGAAGGCAATTGGTCTCCCTAGCGTGATCCCAATTCGTCAGGGAACTCCCCGACGACACGTCTCCGTTCCCTGTACTCAGGGAACGAGGGTTACATACGTAACCGAGACGTTATCTGACGTCACTGTAAAAAGGGCCTATTGCGTTGGGAGTGCACGTCTCAAGGATAGTGTCGGGAAATATTGCTCGGGCAGAATAAGCTTTAGTTCACTCTTCCTACGCTAAGGAACAGAGAGTTGTCATCCAGTCTCTTTATTAGAGAGAGAGAGACGAGGAAAACAAACACCCTAAATTATCGAGCTAATTTTTTTTTGTCGTGCGATTCATTTATTTATTGACTATCGCGACAGGCCTACTAAATAGTCTGTCACTAAAAAATGCTCACTACAGACTCGAAAATGTAGCGTAACCCCAGCTGCCTTAGCCCTATACAATTCATTACTACAGCCAGGGGCAATACAGTATGACCTGTTTCTGTTTCCCCAGCCATGTCAACTAGCCTCAGACTTTTTACATGCTATGGCTGCTCTGATGGTGTTGGTTGGCAACGGAGTAGCCTACCATGCCAGTGACGTAGCCGAATGTTGAAATCCAACATGGCGGCGCCCGTGTAACAAAAACAGCATTTTCAACGTACAGTTTGATCCCTTTTAACAAATTCTGCCATTTTAATAATTGTACCAATGATAATAAATACAATAGATCTGTTATATCACCGTTTTTCAAATTTCAGTTCAGTTCATCTTTAAATACAACTTATATGAAAAGCATTAAGATATAGGGGTGTATAATCATTGTAAAACAAATCTTACCTTGACGTTGTCTTGCCGAGACGCACCGGTCTCTCCAGGTTGAGTTGTAGACTCATGGATTTGGCTTCAGACTGACGCGAGTCACGCGACGCCGGTTCAACGAATAACGTGATTGGCCAAATCAATTCAACAAGGTAACAACACAAGCGTTGATTGGATCTCACTCCGGCCAACGTTTGTAATCAGCTAGCGAAATTAAATCTATTTTTATACTTTAATGTGCAACAATTGGCGTTGGAAACAATCGGTAATCTTTTTGTGAATTATTCATACAGACAAATAAAAAAAATGAGCCACACAGCTGCTGGGTAACTATCAAATCAAAAACTAAACGAGATAGACGGACTTGGCCCACCGCCTAAAAAGATAAAAAAATTAACGCCGTTAAAATGGGTTTGCGTTAACGCCGTTAATAACGCGTTTAACTGACAGCCCTAGTTACTTTACTAGTTACTTGAAAAAGTAATCTGATTACGAAACTCAAGTTACTTGTAATGAGTTACCCCCAACACTGCTCTTACATCGTTTTTGGTAAACATATGCACACATTGTGCATACGTTCATAAACAGCACATCTGTGTACTGAAATTGAATTGGTGTTGAAATTGAATTCTGAACGCCACTCTATCATCGTGATAACCAACCCCTGAATAGGCCTACATTAAAAGGTTATTTTGGATAGTATCTGAGGGATTCATTGGGTTTATATGGTGGAAAAATAACAATCGAAGCCTCTTGAGGGCAGCAGAGGAAACATATTACACACTGTAGTCCTGTGTTGCGTCACATGAGGTGAAGTGCTGATTTAGGTTTGAGTTTCCACATCAAGCTTATAAAACTCAATATAAATTCATCAGATACTGGCATCAGGTCAAACTATTGAAGAAATCAAACTGAATGTATGTGTGTATTTCAGAAACAGCCTGATGATTATAGGCATCAAATGCATTTTGTCCACATACTAAAACAATATAAAGAACAATATGCTGTGATGCAAACAAAACAAAATGCTAATATGTACAATACTGAAGAATATTTCAATAAGAAGAGAAATGCAAACCTGATGGCCATGACAAAAGAGGCCAATAACATAAACACTGAACATTTAAATAACAAAACAAATCTTTGTGCACTTTTTGCCTTTTCTGTCTCATTGTTATTATTTTATATATATAAAAAAATGTTTTAATTGTGTGTAAATATGTATGGCACTGTAAAGGTTTTTTCTACCATTACAATAAAGCCACTCGAATCTTGAATCTACATTTTAATAATGTAAAGAATAGATGTATACAGCAAGACAAAAGTAATGTGCCAATTAATTAAAAAAAGTTTAACTTTATTTTAAAAAGCAACATGCAACTGAGCCTACATGCTGATACTGTATGTGTATAAACAAAGTTTGACAGGCAAATGTATTGCAAGACTGTGAGCTTTTGCTTTCTCTCTCTTTATTTAGACAAACAAAACTTGTACTTTTTCCTTCCACCAGATTTTTCCTCCTCCCATCAGTCTCTTCCTCCTTCCATCAGTCTCTTCCTCCTCCCATCAGTCTCTTCCTCCTCCCACCAGTCTCTTCCTCCTCCCATCAGTCTCTTCCTCCTCCCATCAGTCTCTTCCTCCTCCCATCAGTCTCTTCCTCCTTCCATCAGTCTCTTCCTCCTCCCATCAGTCTCTTCCTCCTCCCACCAGTCTCTTCCTCCTCCCATCAGTCTTTTCCTCCTCCCATCAGTCTCTTCCTCCTCCCACCAGTCTCTTCCTCCTCCCATCAGTCTCTTCCTCCTCCCACCAGTCTCTTCCTCCTCCCATCAGTCTCTTCCTCCTCCCATCAGTCTCTTCCTCCTCCCACCAGTCTCTTCCTCCTCCCATCAGTCTCTTCCTCCTCCCATCAGTCTCTTCCTCCTCCCATCAGTCTCTTCCTCCTTCCATCAGTCTCTTCCTCCTCCCATCAGTCTCTTCCTCCTCCCATCAGTCTATTCCTCCTCCCACCAGTCTCTTCCTCCTCCCATCAGACGTCAGGTAATATCAGCCTCAGTCTCTCAGCTCTTCTTCAGTCTGTCAGGATCTGATTGTAGAAGATTAATTCGTTAATTCATTTTTGAAAACCATTTTTAAAAGCCGGGCTGCATTTCTTTGTTAAATTCAATTCTCTATCTCTTTCATTTTTTTTTCTGTAGGTCAGAATGAGGATGTTGCTGGAAGCTCTGCAATCTTGTCCTGCTGTTACAGTAATAATAAGCTAAAGTCAAGACATGAGTGTGTATTAAGATTCAGTGACAGCAGGACTATATAAGACATCATTCAGAGAAATGTTTCACTTGAGGATCAGGATCCAGAACACAGTGTTTTCTCAGAGGAGTTTAAGAAAGAAGCTTCACTCAGATACTCATGTAAGTCTGAGAACATTTACTCAGTTACTGCTGTTCATTTCACTAATACTGGATCAAACGTCACATCAGACAGAAGAAGAGTATAGCTTCCTGCTGAAAAGACCAGCTTATTTTTATTATTATACGTCAAACCTGATGATTTTTCATTTAAACTAGCACAATATTTTGTACACAATATGTGGTATACTACAGTTATTCTACAGTACAACATGTGGTATACTACAGTTATACTACAGTACAACATGTTATTGGTTTACTACATGGTAAAAAAAACAGCAAATGTTTCTAAACATCATATTAATTTAATTGTGAAATAAATGTATGGTTTTGGCAAGTAAAAACTATGAATTACCAGATAATTTAGGCAGTAAAAACAGTAAAAGTCATTACACACCACATATGATTAAATCGTTTATAAATAATTCTTATCAGTAATGCACATTGGTGTGTTTTGAATGACATTTGATGTAATTTAGTTCATGTTTATTGCATTATTTTAGAGTTGTGTGTTACTCTGATGGTGTTTTGTATTTGTGCTTGACCCTGTGCACCGTCTATATGAGTATTAATCATGTTTTATTAATAGGCCATTTCTATTGTGCCTCCTGTATTATTATGGTAGTTATTGGTACATTTTAAAGTAAAGGCAAATTTGGAAAGTTAAAGTAGATATATTAACATTATATAACTTAATGAAATATAAGGTTGCCATACTGTTAAACTGGAACTAAACTGGAAGATTTTTTTTACAGTCTAGTCAAACCAATGAAAATGATAAATAAAATGCTTTTAAAATAAAATAAACGGTAAAGATACAATAAAAAGTCTTATCTTTTATTGATGAATAAAAGTGCATATATGAAAGACATGATTAGAGATTCAATGACTAAGATCAGAAACATAATGATATTAATAATGGTGAAAACTCAGCAGAAGATCAGGAGTGTTGATTATAGCCTACCGGAGTAAATTTAAGAACGAATATCTGCGCATGTCTGATCAGTTCACGTGATTACTGTTGACGTCACTTACGTCTGATGTCATACGTAGAAAGCTTGGCTTACGGAAGCTGAAGAGTTACGATACTTTCTGTTGACAAAGTAGTATTTCACCCTAATTAAAGTATGTTCATGCAATAAAGTCAAATAAAACATATATTGATAATATTGGGCCACCATGATGATCAGGTATGTTTGTTGAATGCAAAATATAAAACGCTATTTGGACACACGTGTCGCACACATCAACAATGAAGGCCTGATGTAACGTTAGCTTGCTGCTCCTGTTTGTGTTTGGCCTGCTGTGTTTTGGTTGTCAAATGCTTAATTTAACTAAAATTAAAAGGGAATTTTTAGTGTTGTTAAAATATTAAACATGAATTGGTTAAGTTATGATTACAAACTTTTTATGCATTGTTTATCTGCTGTAACTATTATTTTGATCAAGTGGTTAGCAGTTAGCATTAGCAATTTTAATTTTATTTTGGTACATATGCAGGTAGTTATATTTGATATAGTAGTTTTATTTGTAGTGGATTCAAGGTTTTACCAATAGTTGGTAAAACATTTACTTACATTTACTGCCAGTTTGTAACATATTTAGAGATTAACTTTATTTTTATCAGTGATTAGTGATAAAACTAAGTATGGGATGGACACCCTATCCTTTCTTACCATCTTACCTTTATTATGTGTGAATCAAACTCATGACTTTAGGGTTTGTATCATGTTATTCAAGTTGAATCAAAGAAGTTAAATAAACTTGCTATTTTCTGTTTTTGCAGTTGCTGCTTCATCTGTGTGTTTGCGGTGCTGATAAACAAAGGTAGCACTTAAACAAACTACATTTGAAAGTTGAATGAATGCCACTGACTGTTAAAGTACATTTACAATTAAAGTTTCTGTGGTTTCAGTGTCTCTGCAGGAAACATTAGAGGCTGTTATTGGCGGTTCTGTTCTCCTGCCGTGTTCTTCCACTGAAGAAGATCATAAACTTGAAGACATTGATGTACACTGGAGACACAATGGCAGCAACCTTCTGTATGATATAGTCAAGGGTGAAGATTCACTAGAGTCACAGGACCCTCTGTACAAGAACAGAGCTGAAAGTTTCCCACAGGAGTATGAGAGAGGAAACTTCTCCATCAAACTCAACAAACTTATTTATGCTGATGGAGGAGAATACACCTGCTTCATCTCACACTCATCAGTTGCCTCATATCCTACTGTACAGCTGATCATCATGGGTGTGTGAAAATAGTACATTAGGGCATGAAGTTTTAAAAACTAAATACTGCAAGAAGTTGATCCTTTATTTGACGTTCACTAGTGATGTTTGAGTCTGAATGCTTCTGTACATAAATTATAGAGGGATCTGTTATCTTTATCACTGTGAGGTAATATACTGTTATACTTTTTTTGTTGCAGAATCAACAGCAGGAAAAGGAACTGTATCGACTGAACAAGAAAAAGAAGGAGAAACAGAACCAGACAGTGTGGAAACATCATCGCCTTGGCTCTGGGTTGGCATTGCATCTGTGGTTATAGTTATAGTTATAGGTTTTATTGTAGCTTGGCGGATAAGAAAGAACTCAAGCAGTCGTAGGGCAGACATACACGACAAGGGTTCAGACGCTCATGAGGTTGCACACATGAATAATTAATAGTTGATAATAATGAAAAAGCAGTTGGTATGTGACACAACTGTAAAGCTGTAACAGCAGCAACTGCTTGAGCTTTAACGCTAAACACAGAGTCAGTGGAGGAGATTGATGCTTTCATTTTTGCTGCCACAACTTTAGATAGAAGAAAGTAAGAAATAAGCAGAAGACTGTAAAGGATTTTGTTGAATAACAGAGAACAGAATGGAAACGGGCAGATTGAGTGAGTGTGTGTTACTGTATTTCCTGCTGAGCACATTAAGCCTATAACAGTTTTATTGTACAGCTGTTAGAATTTATTTCGTGGGGAAACATCATTCTTCCTTTCATTCATCCGTGGACGTTTGTCTCATATCTGTAAATATAGGAAAGAAGGTCATCACTATACGCAGTGTTTAAAGCCACAAAAAATAAGTTTATTGTCGAGACCGATGGTGGCAAAAGCTTTATGATTATTTAATAATTTAAAAAAATTAAATACATTTAAAAAAATCAAAATGGACAAAGTCCTAATTATGATAAAGAGGTTGAAAGTGATGCACCTCAAACCATCAGATTCATGAAAAGCGAAGCGACTCGCAACTCTTATATTTACCAGAATTTAATATTCCTCCACAAGTATTTTATTCTGCAACTGCTAAAGGACCAAACGTTACATATTCTTGCCTTAATGACTATATTTATATTTTGTACCGTTTATGATTGCCACTTTTAAGTGAAGTGCTTTACTAGTCAGTGTGTAAAGTGTCCTATAAATAACTTTGCCTTGTCTTTCCACTTTATAAATTACATTCAGTTTTTACAGTTCCCTTTCGAGGGAACTCGCGATGCGTCACTTGACGCTTTGGGAACGCCCCCAGCGTGCATGCGTCTGAGCATCAATGTCAACTAGTCCAATGGAAAGAATGAGCGTCACGGGCGGGTGACGTCATGACCAGGAAGGGATAAAGGCTCACCCGGTGAAACGCGGCATTAGCTTCTGTGTCTCAGCAAGCGATCTGTGTCATTTTGTCTCTGTCTATTTACTGTTGTCTGTTGCGGAAAAGGATGGAAACTAAACAAGTGTACAAACAGTGTGCTTCTCCCTGCCCGCGTTATTTAACGGGTGGGGACACACACGAGCTTTGTGTCGTTTGTTTGGGAGTGGAGCATGCGGTCTCAGCCTTCGAGGGGGCTGAGTGCCAGCATTGTGAGATGTTACCGCTTCGCATGCTCCGCTCTCGCCTGTCACTCTTTGATAAAGAGAGTGGGCAGGCTCGCGATCCACAGGGATCAGGACCCGCGTCTGCTGAGGCAGCGCGGAGAATGCATTCCTGGGGATCGCAAAAGGATCTTTCTGAGGGGTTGGAGACGGGTCCGAGGGCTCTTTCTCTTTCCTTACCCGAGAGATCCAGTGCTCTCTCTCCGGTGTCGGAAGCACGCTCTGCGGTTTCTTCCGCCCGGGGAGAGAGCCCTCCATTACTTTATTGCTCTTCCTCCGAGGAGGTTGATGCGATGAGTGTGGAGAGTGTAAGCACACACATGGGGGAAAGAGATTCACAATTTATTTCCCCAGCATATGATGAGCTGGTGGATGTTATGTCGCGGGCTGTAGAGAAATTAAATATTGAATGGCCATCTGAGAAGAAGGGCGCTCGTCCTAAAAGCAAATTAGATGAGCGCTTTTTATCTTCTACCACATTATCTCCACCACGAGGGCTTCCATTTTTTCCCGATTTGCACAATGAAATTTCTAAATCGTGGAATAAACCATATTCATCACGTCTTTTCAGCCCTCATGTTAACACTTATTCGAGAATAAGAGGGCTGAAAGAGTATGGTTATGAGGCGATGCCCCAGGCGGAAGAGAATTTAGCCAGTTATCTTTCCCCTGGTCCCGCATCGTCTCTGAAAGCCTCGGCTTTGCCCACTAGACCGCTTAAAGCCACTTCGGTGTTAGTGGGCAAAGCTTATGCGGCAGCAGGTCAAGCTGGAGCATGTCTGCATACTATGGCAGTGCTCCAGGCTTATCAAGCTGACCTGCTGGGGGATCTGGATAGTAGTGAGGGAGTCAGTCATGACGATATTCGTGAACTTCGTCGGGCTACCGATCTTTCTCTCAGGGCTACTAAGGAGACCGCCAGAGCAATTGGGCGGTCTATGGCAGCCTTGGTAGCTACTGAGAGACATTTATGGTTAAATCTGTCTGATATTAAAGAAAAAGATCGAGCTTTTTTATTAGATGCTCCGCTTGAACCTTCTGGTCTCTTCGGCGACGCAGTCCACGCGGTCGTCGAGAGATTTCAGGAGTCAAAGAAGCAAGCGGACGTTTTTAAAAAGTTTATCCCTCGCCGGGTCCAGCCCCCCGGGACTGCTGGGCGTGAGCAGCCCCAGCCGTCGAGCTCATCATATCGTGTGCATCAGAAAGAGAGTGTTGCGTCTCGTGCACCTCCACGTAGAGACTGGAGACGGACGCAACCCTCTCAACCGAAGTCTTCTAAGTCGAAGCCGGATCTGAGGACCGTTCTTCAGGCGAAGAAGACTTCGGTTCAAAAAAAAAAAAAAAAAGGGTCCTGATGTTCATGCATCAGGCCTGTGAGGACAGCCCCGACCGAAGTGGAGCGGTGTACACCTCATTATACGGTGCCCGTTCCATTTCGGGGTCCTCACGAGACCGTTCTGCCAACCCTGCCACCCTTGGTGCTTCAGGGCGCAGCGGTCTCCAGCGAGTCGCTGATGCTATGCTGCGGCACAGCATCGGTTTCGCGCCCTCTGAGGGGGGCCTTAGAGCGGCCAGTTCAGGTAGTTCCTGCCATTATGTTTCAGGCTCCGGAATTGGCTGTCTCGATAACACCAGAGACCAGCCTCGAGAGGCTGGTTCCCTTAGTAAATTTTCTGGCAGCGTGGAAGCTTCTGCCGAATATTTCTCATTGGGTCCTGCAGATTGTAGAGAAAGGATACAGAATCCAGTTTGGTTCTCGTCCTCCTCGTTACAACGGGGTGCTGCCCACAGTGGTGCATCCCGAGCAGGCTCTGGTAATGGAGCAAGAGGTAAAGGCCCTGTTAGCAAAGGAAGCTATAGAACAGGTGTACTCACCCGACAGAGAGTCGGGTTTTTACAGCCGTTATTTCATTGTTCCAAAAAAGGATGGGGGGTTGCGTCCCATTTTAGATCTTCGTCTGTTGAATCGTTCAGTACAGAAACTCAAGTTCAAGATGCTGACACTCAAACAGATCGTGACTCAAATCAGATCCGAGGACTGGTTTGTCACGATAGATCTGAAGGACGCCTACTTCCATATCTCCATCCTCCCTCAGCACAGGAGGTTCCTGAGGTTTTCTTTGGGGCAAAGAACACCAGTATCAGGCACTTCCTTTCGGTCTAGCTCTATCACCCCGCACGTTCACGAAGTGTATAGACGCAGCTCTGGCCCCGCCAGGCTGCAGTGTATACGCATTCTGAATTGCATAGATGACTGGCTGATTCTAGCGGAATCAGAACAGTTAGCGGTTCGGCACCGAGGTGTCGTTCTCGCTCATATGCAGATGTTGGGGTTGAGGCTCAATGCCAAGAAGAGTGTTCTTTCTCCAGTACAGAGAACCACTTTCCTTGGTGTGGTATGGGATTCAGTGACGATGCGGGCCAATCTATTGCCCGTTCGTGTAGCTGCTATCCTGACAGCCACCATAGAGCTAAAGCTAGGCCAGTCACGCACTGTAAAACAGTTCGAGACACTGTTGGGTCTTGTGGCAGTAGCGTCCAACGGGATACCTTTTGGCCTGCTGTACATGAGACCTTTGCAGTGGTGGCGCAGGACCAGAGGGTTCTCCCCGAGGGGAAACCCACTTCGTATGATCAAGATCACGCGGCCGTGCCTTCGTGCCTTGGTTATATGGAGGAAACACTGGTTCTTAACCCACAGACAACACGGTGGTGGCCTATTTTGGTCCCTCAGGAAATTACGCTGTCTGAGGGCAGTGTATATTCCAGGGGGGCCAGAATATTGGAGCAGACACCCTGTCGAGGCAGGGGCTGAGGCCAGGGGACTCCACCCCGAGGCGGTGGAGCAAATATGGGAGTTTTATGGCCAGGCAGAAGTGGATTTGTTCTCGTCTCAGCAAATACGACGCACTGTCCACTCTGGTTATCCCTCACTCAACCAGTCCCCACGGGGCTGGTTGCTATGGTGCAGACGTGGCTGAGGCTACGTCTGTACGCATTTCCCCCTGTTGCTCTGCTCCCAGGAGTTCTGGAGTGATTCCGCCAGGATGGAATAGCCTATTTAGTAGCACCACCCTGGCCGAGCTGAATTTGGTTTGCGGACCTAATTTTTCTCCTCGACGGACCTCCCTTGGAGGTCCCGATCAGGAGATACCTTCCGTCTCAGTCAAGGGATGCAATATTGCACCCCCGGCAGGGGATTTGGAAACTGTGGGTTTGGCCTCTGAGGGGGCCCAACTCATAGAGAGTGGTCTCTCAACCGAGGTTGTTGAGACCATTCTAAGCTCCAGAGCTCCCGCTACGAGGAAACTTCACTATTTGTCACTACAACTATTTCGAGAGTTTTTCACTTTTTGGTGTTACCAGCGTCAGTGGGATCCGGTTAACTGTTCAGTAAACACAGTATTCGAGTTTCTGCAAGAACGCTTTGTATCAGGTCTATGTCCTTCCACGCTTAAGGTATACGTGGCGGCCATTGCGGCTTTCCACGCCCTGGTGGGTAGTACATTTTTGGGTCGAGACCCCCTGGTCACTCGTTTCCTTCGTGGCACTTTGAGGCTGAGGCCTGCAACTTGCACTAGGGTGCTGGCTTGGGACCTTGCAATAGTTCTAGAAGGCCTATCTGGGGCTCCCTTCGAGCCTTTAGATTTGGTCTCAGAGAAGTTCCTTTCTTTTAAGACTATTTTCTGCTAGCTATTTCGTCCCTATTAGAGTCAGACCTTCAGGCCCTTTCGGTCCCCACCTGCCTTGAGTGCACCGGGGATGGCCAAGGCATTCGTACCCGAAACATGGATATGTTCCAAAGGTGCCTACCATTATTCCGAGGCCTATTGTGCTGCAGGTTTCTGTCCTCCTTTTACATCTGCGGACCAGGAAAGGCTGAACCTCTTGTGTCCAGTGCGAGCACTGGATACTTATGTTCATCGGACATCTTCTATGAGGAAGTCCGACCAGTTATTTATTTGCTGTGGATCACCTAAGAAGGGTCTTCCTGCTTCTAAACAGACGGTTAGCAAGTGGATAGTCGAGGCTATTTCACTTGCATACGAGTACTCTGACCATCCGTGTCCCTTGGTGGTCAGAGCTCACTCAACGAGGGGTATGGCGGCCTCTAAAGCCTTGTTATTTGGGGTTTCCCTCCAAGACGTTTGTGATGCGGCAGGCTGGTCCTCACCGCTCACATTCGTCAGGTTTTACAGTTTGGACCTGGATGCTGCCCCAGGTTCTCAGGTGCTTAGTGCTTAGTTCCAACAGACTGACACTCAGGTACTTGGAATTCTGGCGGTTTGGGTATTCTCGTTCCCAAAGCGTCAAGTGACGCATCGCGAGTTCCCTCGAAAGGGAACGTCTCAGGT
This sequence comes from Rhinichthys osculus, assembly GCA_029959095.1. NCBI lineage: Eukaryota > Metazoa > Chordata > Actinopteri > Cypriniformes > Leuciscidae > Rhinichthys > Rhinichthys osculus. The sequence goes on from JARWKJ010000020.1 coordinate 27,910,458, forward strand.
TACTACTGTAACCATAGTTCCCTGAGAAAGGGAACGAGACGATGCGTCACCCTGCCATACTTCCTGCTTCCCTGTGATCGGCTTGCTTCGACTTTTTGAAGCTAATGCCGCGTTTCACCGGGTGAGCCTTTATCCCTTCCTGGTCATGACGTCACCCGCCCGTGACGCTCATTCTTTCCATTGGACTAGTTGACATTGATGCTCAGACGCATGCACGCTGGGGGCGTTCCCAAAGCGTCAAGTGACGCATCGTCTCGTTCCCTTTCTCAGGGAACTATGGTTACAGTAGTAACCTGAGACGTTTTCTGAAGCAAAAGACACTGTTTTGTACTGTTTTATTCTTGCCTTATGCACTGCATTCTTATTAACAGAAAGAGACCTTGAAAAAGTACATTTTTGGTTAAAAGACAAGTGAGTCTACCAATATGTTGCTGCCATGTAAAAATTAATCTTGAAAATAATGCTTTATTTGCGGGAACTGATTTTTTTAAAAAGTATTTCAATATTCTCATGTATAAACAGAGGAAACAATGAACATAGTTTCATTAGTTTCATTGTATTTGCATGATCTTATGATTTTCAAGACCCAATAAACTATTTTGATGAAATAATGCATCTGAATCATTTGGATATTTATAATACCAAATGTTTTGCATTTACATTTATTCATTTGGATGATGCTTTTATCCAAAGTGTGAAAGCAGAAATGTGGTTTCTGGTTTAAAGAAACCACAAAAACAAACACAGCATCTCAGTGGTATATGAGTTTAGTTTAGTTCATATAGATAAATCTCAGTATCTGAACATCAGTGTCTCCTCATCACAACTAACTCTTCCTGTAGATGTGTGTGTGTTTAAGGCAGTGCACTGGGACTGTGCACTGAGCTCCAGCTGTATCTCAGCATCATAACATCACAATAAACACATGGGACTGGGCTTTTTTCATGTGTGTGTGTGTGTGACAAACATCCTGATGCTCAGTTTCCACATCAAGCACAACTCCTTACTAGTCAATGTATAACATCAGATACTGGCATCAGATCACAGCTCTGAAAACTATTGAAGAAATCAAACTGAATGTCTGTGTGTATTTCAGAAACAGTGTGACGGCAATAGGCATTAATTATTCTGACCATATACTACAAAACAATACAAAATGCTATAATATGATACAAAAGAATGTCAAAAGAAAGTGAAGTGCAAACCTGGCTGTCAGGGTTGTGAGTTCCTGTCATGATAAGAGTAACCAGAGAGACAGAACAATAATATCAACACTGAATAACAACAAAACAAATCATTGTGTACTTTTTCTGCCTTTCTCTTTCAGGTTCTCTGTAGATCAGAATGAGGATGTAACTAATAACAAAACCAAGACATGACTATATATGGGACACACTGTACCTGCGCACACACACACACATCTAGTCTGACAACAATCCTGAATCTCTGAATCATTTATCCTGTCAGAGAATACAGTCTCTTCTACAGTCTGTCAGGATGAGAACAAGAGAGAGGAATCAATGAGGAAGATCTTGAGCCCATTTGAAAGGCAAATTCATAAAAAATACAGGCTGTATTTCCCTGTTGTTTTCAATTCTCTCTTTCATTTTTCTCTGTAGGTCAGATTAAGGATGTTGCTGGAAGCTCTGAAATCTTGTCCTGCTGTTACAGAGTTAATAAACTAAAGTCAAGACATGACAATGTATCAAGAGACTCAATGACATAATTATAATATAAGACATCATTCAGAGAAATGTTTTAAATTAAACTGGTGGAACAGCAAAAACTGCTTCTACTGTTTATGACGTCCAAAATGTCCTTCACTATTCAAAAAATGTCCTTCACTATTCAAAAAAATTCCTTCACTATTCAAAAAATGTCCTCACTATTCAAAAAATGTCCTTCAAAAAATGTCCTTCACTTTTCAAAAAATGTCCTTCACTATTCAAAAAATGTCCTTCACTATTCAAAAAATGTCCTTCACTTTTCAAAAAATGTCCTTCACTATTCAAAAAATGTCCTTCACTATTCAAAAAATGTCCTTCACTATTCAAAAATGTCCTCACTAGTTAAACCTGTTAAACACCAGTTGGTGATCCAGATCTCACTATAGTTAAAATAGCTTATAAACAGGCCAGATCATGTTTATTTAAATCTAATGATCACTATTATCACTGACAAAACATGAGATAATTTAACCTCAAAGACATCTTATCCCATCTGTGTGGGAATCAAACTGTGACTGTCATTATTACAGTGTCATGATTGAGTTACAGGAACTTGTTTGTTCTGTTTCTGCAGTCGCCGCTTCATCTGTGTGTTTGCAGTGCTGATAAATAAAGGTGAACAGTCCCTGATGAGTTTCTGAGAGAAATATCTTCTCACACAAACTCAACAACATGATGCATGTGTCCTTATTCTGAACAGGAGACTGTAAAGCCGTCAATGGTGTGTAAAACTAGTTGATTAATATATAATTTTAATTTTAAAAAGTTGTATCAAATCTAAAGACAAGAAGTGTGAGACCAACTGATGCTCCAGCCTGAATGTTGCTGTATGTAAATTATAGGAAAATTATAGGAAAAAGGAAACAAATCCACTATAAACCAAGCAGAAGATATGGGAAAGGAGACAGTGTTAATATAATAGCCTTCAATATTTGCATTGCATCAGCTGTATTATCCACAGTGCTTATGGTTTATTTCATATTTCTCTTGAGAAGAAAATAGTTGACTCATTCTATTCTGTCTCAGTGCAACACCATTCTGGTAAATCAAACAGTGTCATCAGGTGATACACTTCTGCAAACTAAAAGAGACAAAAACAAACTGAACGTATCAATGTATTAAGAACCAGATACTATGAGAACAGGCTTCATTGTGTTCATATAACTCAAAAACACAATACAACAAAGCGGTAATACAAATACTCTGCTTTTGCACACAAAGTTTTTTATTACACACACACGCGCGCACACACACACACACACACACACACACAAAAGACAAATGTTATTACAAAAATGTTACTGGATTATTACAATCAATGTCAAAATGAATGTTTGGAAATGTAAACTGATATTTCCTTCTGGCGCAATGAGGCAAAATATATAAACAAGTGTTTTAAAACTATGTTATTTGGTACTAACACGCCTAAAACGTCTCAGGTTACGTATGTAACCCTGGTTCCCTGAGAGGGAACGAGACACTGCGTTTGAGATGCGGTGGGAACGCTCTGTGTGATTGCGTCATGAAGCACGTGTAAAATCAGTCCAATGGAAGCCCGATACGTCATGGGTGACGTCATAGACCAGGAAACTATAAAGCACCCTTGAAAACAGACCGCGACAGCTTCTGAAAAAGTATGAAGCAAGTCGATCAGGGCATTCAGGAAGTATGGCAGGCAAACGCAGCGTCTCGTTCCCTCTCAGGGAACCAGGGTTACATACGTAACCTGAGACGTTCCCTTTCAAGGGAACTTCGAGCTGCGTTTGAGACGCGGTGGGAACCCCATACCCACTACGCCATAGTGACAAATGCCCGTTCTGTGTGAAGTCCTTGCGCACACTAAGAAGCAAGCAACCTCGCCCCAGGAGTGGAGAGGTCAAGGTCATAAAGCCTGACAAATGTATGTGGAGAGGACCAACCTGCCGCATTACAAATGTCAAGAAGGGAAACACCCGAAATTAAGGCCGTAGAGGCCGCCATACTCCTTGTAGAATGGGCCCGTACAGCCATAGGTGAAGGCTGACCGGCCGCTTCATAAGCCAATGATATAGCCTCGACTATCCATTTGCTCATAACCTGTTTAGATGCAGGGCACCCTCTTCTGAGTGACCCAAAACATACAAATAACTGCTCTGACTTACGCCACAGGGCAGCTCTGTGAACGTAGGCATCCAATGCCCGAACTGGACATAACAGGTTCAGTTGTTCCTGATCTGGGGTATTAAAAGGTGGAGGATAAAAGGCCTGCAACACTATTGGGCCCCCAACATTAACTGGGACCTTAGGAATATAACCCGGTCTAGGGTATAGAAATGCTTTCACCATACCAGGTGCAAATTCCAGACATGACGGAGCAACCGACAGGGCATGCAAATCTCCAATTCTCTTGATAGATGAAATAGCAAGGAGAAATAAAGCTTTCAAAGTGAGGAATTTTTCTGAAACCTCTTCAATAGGCTCGAAGGGAGCCAGAGCCAGACCCTCAAGTACAATGGCTAAATCCCAAGCCGGTGCTCTAGAGTGCAGTGCAGGTCTCAACCTCAATGTACCACGGAGAAAACGAGTAATCAGAGGATCTCTCCCAAAAGAAGTACCCCCCAGAGGGGTATGATAGGCCGAAATAGCCGCCACATAAACTTTTAAGGTGGAAGGAGATAATCCAGCAGAGAAACGGTCTTGCAGAAAATCGAGAACTGAACCAACAGGGCAGTTAACAGGATCTAACTGACGCTCACCACACCAGGTGGAGAAAAATTTCCATTTCAGTGCATACAGTCTTCTCGTGGAAGGAGCTCTGGAATGGAGAATGTCTCAACGACCTCAGTCGAGAGACTGGATTCTATGAGCCTGGCCCCCTCAGAGGCCAGGCCCACAGTTTCCACAACTCCGGTCGCGGGTGAAATATCGTGCCCCCTGCCTGGGACAGCAGGTCCCTCCTGAACGGAATCTCCATGGGAGAGCCGTCCAGAAGAGACAAAGTCCGAGAACCAAACTCGAGTCGGCCAGTATGGGGCTACTAGTAGCAGATGAGCCCCTTCACGGCGAACCCTCTCCAGAACCTCCGGGAGCATAGATATCGGGGGAAATGCGTACAGGTGCAGCCTCGGCCACACCTGCACCATCGCATCCAGTCCGAGAAGAGCTGGCTGCGTGAGGGGGAACCATATAGAGCAATGCGTTGTACAAACGATGTGAAAGGTCGACTTGACTTTAGTTAGACCAAAGTTCTCCCTAAGAAGCTCCACCACCTCGGGGTGAAGTCTCCAATCCCCTGGGCCTCAGCCCCTGCCTCAACAGGATATCTGCTCTGATATACGAGACCATCAGTGTGTTGTCCGCCATTCGCCGAGCAACCACTCATGATCGCCCCCACTTGTGAGGGAAGCATCCGTCGATAGCAATATGCGTCGACAAGAAGCCCCCAACACTGGGCCTGGGCGAGGAACCAAGGTTCTTCCACATGACCGAAGCACGAAGGCATAGCTGCGTGACCTTGATCATGCGAAAACGTATTTCCCCTCGGAGAAAACCCCTTGGTCCTGAGCCACCACTGCAGGGGTCTCATGAACAGAAGGCCAAAAGTAATACGTTGGACGCAACTGCCATGAGACCCACCCGTCTGAAACTGTTTCACAGTGAGTGACTGGCCTAGATATACCCCATTACGGCTGTAAGAATTGCTACACCTAGAAAAGTGGTCCTCAGAGCACACTCTTCTTGGCGTTGAGAGGCAACCCCAACATCCTTAATGAGACAGAACGAAATCTCGATGCCGAACTGCCATAAACTCAGATTGAGCTAGGAGCAACCAATCATTGATGTAGTATAATACGCGAATGCCCTGGAGTCTCAGAAGAGCCAGAGCTGCATCCACGCATACTGTAAAGGTGTGGGGTAACAAACCTAGGCCGAATGGAAGAACCCGATAATGGAATGCTTTGCCCCCGAAAGCAAACCTCGGGAACCTCCCTCATCCTCTTTCGGAAACAATGAAGTAATGGCTGTCTGCTGGGAGGAGGAACCCCTTCTACAGCTCCTTTTGCAGAAGTGACAGTACTTCCTGCTCCATAACCAAAGCCTGCTCGGGGTCCACCAATGAGAGGAGGACCCCTAGAAATCTGGGCGAACGAGAACCGAACTGAATTCTGAAACCCTTTTCTATAGTGTGCAGGACCCACTTAGAAATATGTGGCAGTAGTTTCCACGCTGCCAGAAATTTACTAGGGGAACCAGTCTCTCAAGACTGGCCTCTGGATTTGTTTGAACAGTCACTACGGCGCCCTGAAGCGGCGAACCGGCAGGGAACAACCGAACTGACCATTCTACGACCCTCCTCGGAGGATCGTATGGGGATGCTGACACCTCGGTGCCCTGAACGGCGAACCGGCAGGGAACAACCGAACTGGCAGCGCTGCAACCCTCCTCAAAGAGTTGCACCCCAGAGGAAAAACGATTTCTCAAAACCGTCCCTTGGTTGAACAGTCACTACGGTGCCCTGAAGCGGCGAACCGGCAGGGAACAACCGAACTGACCGCTCTACGATCCTCCTCGGAGAGTCGCACCCCAGAGGTCGCCGAGGAGAACCGATTTCTCAAAACCGCCCCTGCCCCGGAGGAGCCCTCAGAAGCCTGATAGCCTCGTTTTCTTGCGACAGGACTTCTTGTCTAAGCTTTATTAGAGATGATGACAGTCCTCAGATCTTGCCTACCTCTAACTAGCTTAGTTCCTACGACCCTCCTCGGAGGATCGTTGAAAAAAGCAGGCACTTCGGCGCCCTGAAACGGCGAACCGGCAGGGAAACCGAACTGACTGCTCTTCTTTTTTCTTATTTGAAGGCTCGTATGGGGACGCTGACACCTCGGTGCCCTGAACGGCGAACCGGCAGGGAACAACCGAACTGGCAGCGCTGCGACCCTCCTCAGAGAGTCGCACCCCAGAGGTCGCCGAGGAGAACCGATTTCTCAAAACCGCCCCTGCCCCGGAGGAGCCCTCAGAAGCCTGATAGCCTCGTTTTCTTGCGACAGGACTTCTTGTCTAAGCTTTATTAGAGATGATGACAGTCCTCAGATCTTGCCTACCTCTAACTAGCTTAGTTCCTACGACCCTCCTCGGAGGATCGTTGAAAAAAGCAGGCACTTCGGCGCCCTGAAACGGCGAACCGGCAGGGAAACCGAACTGACTGCTCTTCTTTTTTCTTATTTGAAGGCTCGTTTGGGGACACTGACACCTTGGTGCCCTGAAACGGCGAACCGGCAGGGAAACCGAACTGGCAGTACTGCGACCCTCCTCAGAGAGTCGCACCCCAAAGGGCGCTGAGGAGAAACGATTTCTCAAAACCGTCCCTACCCCAGAGGGGACCACCCTTAGAAGCCTGATCGCCTCGGCGTAAGGGCTTCTTCTTTGTCAAAGCTATTTTAGAGATAAAACAGATCTTGCATGTCTCTAACTGGCTAGACTGCGACCGCCACCCAGGTACCCCTCAATTGCGGAGGAGCCCGAATGGCGACGCTCTGTTTTGCACTTTGTGCTGAGAGGAGCATAATATTTTTTGGCCGTCTCAGGAACATTAGATTGGTGAGGAAGAAACCTCTGGAACGCCGCTGAATGGTTTATTTCTTAGTTACCTTGAAAGCGGAGCGTCCAGAAGAACAGACATAATTATATCTTTATTTTCCTTTATCTTTATATCAGAAAAAACTTATATATATATATATATATATATACATATATATCACTCTGCGGCCACCAGCAGGAAACAACCGAACTGGCAGCGCTGCGACCCTCCTCAGAGAGTAGTCCCTCACATTCATCCATGTCCTTATATACTCTACCCACCAGCGCTGCCTAATAAAAATGTATTCATTATTAAGATGGCTGGTGGGTAACGTCGGGGTTAATAACGATAACGCCGACTCGGGAGAGAGAAAGCTCGCAAGCGTCTCTTTAACCCGAGGCAATGTCATACTATGATACTTAATACCCAAACATTACTATAGTCAGACATCTGGGGATTAAACACATAAAATACAAACCGGTTTATTCCACGATCTCGACACCTCAGTGTGAAGATAAGGAAAAACCACAGTCCCCGACGAGGAGGCTGAGATACAGAGTTTTCCTGTTTTAAGATACAGTTCATCTAACAAACTCTTCTTTATTTTCAATCTCATAATGTTCAACTGGCCAGTAAATATTAAACTGGCAACAGCACTAGATAAAACCTCTTTTTTTTTCTTTAAAAAAGCTCCTCTTTATTCAACAGAGTTATGAGCTGGAAACTCAAACATCTGCCTTTTTATAAAGATTTGTATTTGTTTTGTTCTCTTTCTTTTTAAACAAAACACTAACGATACCAATTCCTCGGAACTGGAAATCGCAGCACACTAGATCTGGCATGTGAAAGCTGAGAAAGGGCGGAGCCCGTCCCAACCCCCGCTGTCAGATCCGTTTTCGAACCCCGAAATACGAGCCGTCTCCGTGCCTCGGCAACAGAGAGACCCGCTCGGGGAACGCGAACCGAAACGTCCTCCTCGAAGAACGCCCGGCGGGAGCGGAGCGTCCTCACGGACAGCTTCTCGCAATGCACAGTCAGATCCCTCGAGAAATGACTGTTGCATGCTCCACTCCCAAACAGCAACAAAAAGCTGATGTGTGTCCCCACCCGTGATGTAACGAGGGCAGGGAACAACACAACGTCTATAATATTGCTTTGCTCGCCATAATGATAGATAGTGATATATATATTGGGCTTGACAAACAACAATAAATAGACAAGGACAGAATCACAGAGAGCGCTTGCTGAAGACAACAGAAGCTGTCGCGGTCTGTTTTCAAGGGTGCTTTATAGTTTCCTGGTCTATGACGTCACCCATGACGTATCGGGCTTCCATTGGACTGATTTTACACGTGCTTCATGACGCAATCACGCAGAGCGTTCCCACCCGTCTCAAACGCAGCTCGAAGTTCCCTTGAAAGGGAACCTGTTCACAGTACTGTATATTTACATGATGTGAGCAATAATATCTTAAATGTGGGGCATTTGAAATGTCTGGATAAAGTGTTAAGAGCTTTAAGTGTATCTTATTTTTTTTCCCATTTATTTACTGTAGCCTACACTGTAAAAACTAAAGTAGTAGTAGTAATACTTTATTAATCCCCAAGGGAAAATTCTTTGTCACAATTGCCCACATTGGTGCCTCAAGGTGCCTCAAATATCCTGTCGGATACTCAATGAACTTAATAATGTAATTTAAGCGCCTCAACGACAAAACAGGAGTGTCAGTGCTCTGTCACAAAAGCAAGAAATAGACTAGACAGAAGTGAGAGAACCCTGACAATACCTTACTTCGTCTTAACAGTGTTTACCACACGTTTATTGGACGGTATGTGGTATGAAGGTTTTAGTCGCAATACTAACTAATATATTAATTAATTATGCAACAAATGGAAATCATTAACTAATTGTCTTAGATTTTTTAGTTATTCAGTTCAACGTATTGTGTACAACTGTGTCTTCAAATTGCTGATATAACTAATTTAGCTGATTCCTGCTGTCGTCATGGCGTTTGTTGTGAATAACACAAGTGGTTATAATAGTTTGATTTGTTTTTTTTTTTATATTTACTACAGTTGCCCTCATTCTCTCATATACCATTTTAAAGCCCTTTACTGGTCAATAAATATTATGTTGTGAATGGATATAATCAGCTTTGTTCTTTTGTTTCCCCAGGACAACATTTAAATAATCTGAAAATTTCAGAGGCAACATTGAATTACAGTAAGTTACCTGCACCGCATGCAAGTACTTTATTACTATGAAATTTTCAGTGTGTGAAATTGTTTTGTTTGACTGTGTACTTGTGTTTTTTAATCAGTTATTTTCTGAAAATCATGCTCATGCTCTCAAATCTTATTCATGTTATTTTTACATGTAAAATAATATCACAGGTTTAGCTGATGCAGGGAAATACACCTAAAATCACAAACTCATCTGAACCTCAGACTGTACAGCTGATCATCAAAGATGTGTGAAATTGGGTAATTTGTGCGTTATTTATTTTTCATTAAAAAAAGTTGTATTGTAAAGTTTCAGAGATTAGGTTTAAATCTTCAGTATTCTCAGGTATATTCAGAAGAGGTGTAGCGACAACGAGAATGAAACCCACACAAGTGAAGCTGTCATACATAATCAAACACAAGGGGCTGCATATTCCAGATCACCCCAGGCACTGGAGTCAAGAGACCCTTTGTTATTTAACTAAAGGAAGAACGTTGTCAATGTTTTATAATTTGGCAAGAACAGATCTGTTCAGAAATGGTGAAACAAGAGGCCCTAACAAGAAGTCACCTGACCCCTGCGACTAGACAGACTGAACCATTCAGGGTCTCGAGCTAACTTTTTCCCCCCTCATCAATTATTATGTCTCCTTAAGGCTGAAAAAGTGGACTTGCAGACAAAAAATACCCTTTGTCTTGAAGACAACCATTTGCGAACTAAACCCTCACGTGGTACACACCACGAATGCGACAGATGTTGACCATAAGGATACCCCCACACACACACACACACACATAAGGACTTTCCTCCATATCAAACTCCATAAAACTCATCCCAGAACAATTCTTGACTGACCCATAATCAAAATCATGTAACATAACATAATTATATATTGTGTTTACAACCCCTGTATGTGTCTATTCTGCTTAGATCACATCTAAGTCATGTAATTGTTTTAAATATTAGAGATACTGGAATGAAAGTGTCGTGTTTCCTATCATTATGCTCGTATGTTTTTAATTCAAAAGATGGCTCGATTGAAATCTGTGTAAAAATGTTTATGTTCATAAAATGGAAATTATGTCTAAACTGAATACTCTGTTCGAGCTGATGAGTAAGCAGACCACAGAGAACACATGATTCGCGATGAAAGAAGGAGGGGGATAGAAAAGACCCCCTTCTCAAATAACCATATAGTATCTTATTGTCCGAATTCCAAATTCCTCCAGGAGGCGGGACAAACATTTTGAGTTTAAAATCTTAGACCCGAACACAGAATCTCTCTCTTGTGATGCTCTTGTGATGCGCTCTTGTGTTCTCGTTCTCTTGTGCTCTCTCTGGTTCTCTGTGGCTCTTGCCCTCTGCTCTCTGATGTTTTTGCTCCCTCCCTCGGAAAAGGTCTCGGCAGAACAAGCCGGGTGGAGCCGACGATGGTTATAGTAACCATGTAGACGCAGAGACAAATGACCCAAATCAAGATATGGGTTAAAACAGATTTAATTCAAGCCATCTCGTCACACTTTTCTTTCTTTTCTTAGTTTGTTTCTTTTCCGTTAAAGTCTCGGTTCTAAGTTAAGTTTTGCTGCAAAGTTTCGTTTAAAACCTTTCGACTGCAACACGCTTCCAACTTCAAAGACTTTCATCCATCCGCCAACACACCACGTGACTGGCTGCCCAAGATCTAGCAAGCACGAGGAGACCGCCAGCCAAAACCACGGACCCGGGGAACACCTTCACACCGACAAAAGGGAATCCCCAAAAGCAAAGCAAGGACATGCAAGTACCTCCAGACTTTTAACTGAACTGGTGATTTTAATATCAAATTGAATTACCCGCCTAAGAAACGATAAAAGGGTGAAATTAATTATTGATGGTTCGTTCAGGTTATGTCTTTTAAGTGCATATATAAACTTGGGATCTCACCATCTAACTCCTAAAACTCATTCTTCCTCACTCTCTGTCTTTCTTCAACTTGTATGAATGCGTGTGCGTGTGTTTGTGTTAGATTAGTTTTATGTGTTAGTCATAGGCTTATCATCAATAAAGTATTGATGTATTTGAAAAGAGAAGCATCACTTGTGATATGTGCTTACAGATTTATTGTCTTGAACTTCGATCTAAGTTACCTATGCTTTGACCCTTGATTTATTTCTTAATTTAGCTGTTAGCTGGGAATTAGTCTTTCTTGGCCAAGAAGATATTATATTTCCTAGAATTAATAATTGTTTATGCTTTCCGTTCATTGGATGAACTGATAAACTGATCATACTATTGATTTTGCTACAGTAAATTCTGAAAATAATTCAATTATTAATTATTGATCATAACCCGTTATGAATAATAATTATTATATTTATACGTGCGTATAATCGCTACATTTTATGGTGGAGAATGCGGGCAGTTTAACCTAAATTGTAAGCATATGCAAAGTAATTTATCTTTTCATTTTGTGCGGATGAGAGATCCTAACCTCCGAGAGTCTGTGTGACGTATGGAGAGCGCGCAGCGCGCGCCCTGTTTGAATGAAGCTGCTAGCTGCTTGAGAGAAATGCACCCATGAGAGAGCTGTTAATCTAGTCTGTCTGCCTCCATATATGTTATTTTTCAACTGCAGTAAAATAACCCAAGATATAAAATATCACACAACAATAAGGAGAGAATTGAGCGTGTTCCTCAATTTCTGAAATACCTTGATTATAGCTTACTGACGTCTGCATGTTCCAGCGTCTGTCAAAGCTATACATGTGTGTGTATCAGCCAGAGAGCTTAACAAAATTATACTGCAGTAATTAAAATAACTATATAAGAACGAATATTCTCCTCACAGAGCGATGAGCGTGTTCCTCATCTAACGTTATATATTTTTATCCGATTCACAGTGCGTTCCACTGCGATCCGTGATAAACATAGAAGCAGTTATATTTATCTGATTGTCAATGTCAGTTAATTATATTTATACGTGCGTATAATCGCTACAGAGGCAATGAGCTTTGTGTTTCATTGTATGCTGACAATCTCTTTTTCAGAGACGTTTTTGGATATTTATTTGGGTGTTTATATAGGATATTTTAATAAAACTTAATGTTTTCTCATAACCGAAAAAAAAAAGCCCATTAGGTATACACTTCCCTTACATTGTTTCTACTTAAAGGGGTTATATAATGCCATTTTTGTACAAGTTAATATGAATGCTTGGGGTCTAAATGAAATTTTTGTAATATACTTTTATTAAAAATTCTCATCAGTATTTTAAGAAAACACTAATTTTACCTGTTCAAAAACAGCTCTGTTTTCAGCACGCCGTTTCAGTGCATATGACTTTAAATGATAATGAGCTTCGCTCACTCCGCTCCTCTGTTTTGCGGGCGTTTTGACACAACGCACGTGGAGTGTTGCCTTGACAACAGTTGAGGGTATATTTTGGAGAGAGAATGGCAGCGGGAGTCTCTCGCTGCGTCACAATGTGCATACTATCCACCCTATCTGCCCTAAATAGTACTGACAATTACTAATGTCACATACTATTTAGGATGGATAGTATGAACATTGGGACGCAGCTTCTGAGGACACATCTGTGCAATCGTATCAGTTTGAACCGTTGGACCCGGAACAAGATTTGTATAACTGTGTCAGGGGTGCTGTGAAGAGGGGTGGGGCTATAGAAAGCCAGGTAGGAGTGATTGTTAATCCTCGAGAGGTGTACGATGCAGTCTCAAAGCTGAAGAATAAGAAGTCTTGTGGGCTGGATAATATTACATCTGAACATGTAAAATATGCCAGTACAAGACTTTATACTCTATTGGCCATTCGTTTTACAGGTTTTTTGATACACCTTCTGCCGCAGTCACTTTTGTTGACTGTACTGGTCCCTGTGATTAAGGACAAGACCGGTAAACTTAGTGACATGAATAATTACAGGCCTATAGCCAGAGCCGGCGCCAGCCGAGCGCTGATGAGGGGGCGTCTGAAATACCGAGAGGGGGCGTTAACGCACGTCACCACTTTTTGCCAGGGTCTCCCCACCACTTTTTAAAACATCTTTGCGGCACGGATGTACCAATACAAATTAATAAAACATCTCCATTTAACTAGCAGAGCATTAATTTTGTTCGTTTGTCGTTCTAGCGCTAAAATGTGTTGTTGTTTTTTTTTAAATCAAGTGATCAAAGTGCTTGCCGCTTCGATCAGTGAAGCAGATACATTGTTGTCTTGTGGCTCGCATGCGCGCTTCAATCCGTTGCGAAGACTAACGTTTCGTTCAGGTGAAATCACAACAAAATGTGCAAAACACCCACACACACACACACACACACACACACAGTCACACACACAATTATAGCCTACACAAATGAACTTGTAGTGCTATTACCATACAGCAAAAAAAAAGAGGTTGAAATGAGATCAGATCCAGATGGATTAAGCTGAATAAAGCATTTAGCAAAGCAAATAAAGCATTCTTTACATTTTAACTACATTTTAATCACACGTGTGTAACAAAAAACTTTCTCTGTACTTTCTCTCAGTTAACAGTGCTATTTTCTCCCTGTTCACCATAAATCGTTTCTGGATCACTTTTAAGGGCATCATTATGTATTGAGGGCCTAGTCTCTATTTTAAATCACAAGCAAAATATTAGATCGTAGGCTACCTGTAGTCTCAGTAGAGCTGCAATCTTCTCTTTGATGAGTGAAACCTCCTCAGCAGTAACTCTTTCCATTCGTCTCTGAATTTTCTACTTAGGTCATTTTCAAATGCCAGCTGGATCAGATGTGCTTTTCGTCTATGCAACATGCTGCGTCTGTGCTCAGAAAAAAAACATTCTTAAGCGTTGAGAAAGAGTTCTCGCACATAGCAGTCGATGCCCCAAATGTTAGTGCGTGTTTTAAGGCAGTCAGCACCAATGGCATGGCTCGGAAAACGCTGGAGTACTTTGAAAGAAGTTTGACCAATGTCACTTTCTCGTCCTAGCCTGTGGACAGTGTTTGCCAAAACTGACGTGCAACAGTGAACTGAGACTCCACCATTTCGGTGTTCGTTAAATCCAGTAGTAGTTTCACTTTCCCTGCATTCAAAAAGTTCTCACTACCAGGGTCCAGTGCATCCAAAGCTGCCATGTAGTTGCCATTACGTTCGCTGAAACGAACGGACATTTCCCCCAAAACAGAGTCAATAATGCTGAAAAACAGCTGCTTGCACTCCTGTTCAATGTTCACTTCACGCTGACCAAAACTTTCATCCACAATGTAGTCTTGCAGAGTCTTGCTGGCCTGTCGCTGCCGTTTCGGAGGGGCAGGAACCGCATCATCTGCACCTATACTTTCAGCCCACAGTTTCGCAAACTCTGCATCTGATCGTAGACTTTCAATGCAAGAAGAAGCGCTGCCAATGAGCCAAATTGCCGTCATTAGATCCGTTTGTTCAGCTTGCAACATCCTATTCGGTGGATCCATCAGGCACAAAACGTTGTACGTCACACAGGCAAGACATTTGAAAGTCAGTTCTGTGATGGCCTTGTGAAGTCCAACAGCTTCAACTTTTATGTCAGCACCTTTTCTTGTGGTTGCGATTCCATTCAGAAAATCCACAAGGGTGTCGAGCGATTTCAGCACTAAGGACACCGTCTCAAGGTGTCCAGTCCATCGTTGATCTAGCAGTCTTTTAAGCATCTCTCCCTTATACTGTGCAGCTACAGTGGGCTTTCTCAGAAATTTGTACAGTGCATTACAAATGGCAAAAAAAATCTTCAACGGCGCTCTCGGATGAAACTGCATGCACTATAACCAGATGTAATTGATGATTAAAACAATGAATGTAGGGCACTTCTCTGTTTAATTTGTTTTGAATATGTTTCTGCATGCCTTTTCCAGACATAACGCTGGCCCCGTCATAACATTGACTTAATATTTTATTTGTATCGAGACCAACATTTGACAGCTCCTCAAGTACGATGTTTGTGAGTGACAGGGCATCGCACTTGTCTGTGGTCAATACTGATAACAGCCTCTCTTTCACTGTTCAGTTCTGGTCAACATATCAAAGAACAACAGCGACATTCTCATTGCCTGTTGGGTCCTTGGTTCCATCCACTTTAATTGTAAACCATGACTCCCCAACATCTTAAACAATGTTCTCTGTCACGATTGTACTCATCAGTTCAATTAAATCATTTTGAACATCGTGTGATGTGTACGTAGCATTTTTTGGAATTGTACTGAAGGCCAATTCCAAACCTGGCTTGCATGGCTTTTCTTTGTTTTTTCTCAGTGTGTAATCAAATAGAGACAGGAACAGTCCACTGCCTACGTCACCTCTGTCATCAACTGAATCTATGGTACCCCTCAATGGCAGTTCGTTTGAAACCAGGAATTCAATAATGTCAATTATTGAAGACACATAAAGGCGGTTTCGAGAAAGCTGATCTGAATTAACTAGGGTTGAAATCTCTTTTCCTGTGGAACATCGCAATTGCTGCTCTTTCCAAATAGCCATGCAAGCCAGGTGCTCTTTACAGTTAGCATGTCTGTAAAATCCTTTCGCTTTATCTGTCGCATGCTTCCAGTTGCAAAAACCAGTACTTGTAAACACAGAGTCACTCCCGCCAAATTTCCGACAGGGAAAACAAAATGCAGAATCTGTTTGCTCTGAATATTCTAGCCATTCCCTATCATTGTACCAATTCGCCGAAAAGGACCGTTTACAGTCGTTTTTATGTTGTTGTTTCTTTGGAAACTGCTTTAAACAGACCTGGACTGGCTTGTTTTTACCGAGGTCCTCTGGTACACTATACGATGACGGCGCCGGCGAGTCCTTGTTTTTGGTGGGCTGAGTGACTGGCAGTGCCGTTAGCGGGGCTGCATTGTAAGAGTCCACACTGCTGATTTGGAGCTCAGATGAGCCAGAAGAAGTAGCAGCAGGTGTTGTGGGTTCTTTCTTTTTAATCCATTTGCGAATGTCCATTGTGAAACCAACGATATGATGCAATATGCAACCTTGATATGATATGAAATAAAATATGTGTTGTGGTTCAGCGCTGTGGCACGTGACAAGCAATGACGCGTCACCATGGAAACATTAAAGTGACAGATTCTAAATAACCGCTGCCTTGGAAAACTCACGCAGTTCGAATATTTTAAACTTACGTGTGAAAGGGTTAACTAAAATATTATTAATTTAGCTTAATATTCACAAAAATAAGAAAATGTGAAAATTTAATTGGCAAATGTGATTTTTAAATAGCATATTTTATCAGTAAAATCCTGTTTACAATCATGGTTATCTGAGGGGGCGGGAGAGTCCCGTTGAGGGGGCCGTTAAGATGACTTAGTGCTGATAAGCCCTTAATAGTGCAGGCCTGCAGAAGCTTCTGAATATCTGCTCCTCTTATGGTGATGCATTTGATATTAAGTATAATGCCCTAAAAAGTCCCATACTGATTGTTAAAACAAAAGAGGATCAGAAGCTGAGGTTTCCAGACTTTGTGGAAATATGCTACAGGACACAGATGAGGTTAAATATCTTGGACATTATATTACAGATGACCTTTCGGATAATAGAGACTTGTTTAGGCAGAGGTGTAAACTATATGGGCAGGCTAATGTATTGGCTCATAAGTTTCACATGTGTTCCACCAATGTCAAAACTGTACTGTTTAAAAGTTTCTGTTCGCCTTCAAATGCTGTGTACCTTTGGCGCAGCTACAAAAAGAAGAGCATGCAGGCTCTGATGGTGGCATACAATGATTCTCTGCGAATGCTATTGAAAGTACCGCGGCACAGTAGTGCAAGTGAGATGTTCATTAACAGTGGAATAAGAACTTGTGCAGCTGGCATTAGGCACTGTATCTATACATTTATGTGTAGAGTCCTGAATCAGTCAAACTGTATTGTACAAGCTTTGTTCTGTCCGAGGAAACGGACAGTTCTTTGTTCTGTTTTTTTTTTTTTTTTTTTTAAATACTATGGACCGGGATTCTGTGTCCTTGATAAAGATTGAATGGATGAATGAATGAATATAAAGATGTATAAAGCAAAACAAATGTCAATAAATTCAAAAAGTTCAACTGAAGTAAAACAAGAAAACACACACACACACACACACAACCAAACCATGCTTATATGACTATAAGGCTGCACGGCTCCATCCACCCCGTCATTGCCTCCTGTCGTCCCCATGGCGGGGATGCCCCCTCCTTCACCATTCCTCCATGGCTCCTCCCTCCATCAATGCCGGCTGTGGACATGTCCAGAACATATGACCCAAATAAACCTCTTCTCTGTGACATCATGTTTTCTTTTCTGGAAATATTCTTGCCAGTTTACTACTAGAAAAGTGTAGCCTATGGATGATCTTAAATTGTTGTAATCCATGCCTGACACAAACAAAAGTTGAATGAATTTTCCTAAATACTGACTGCCAGACTGCCTCTGAGAATACACTTTAATATAAAAGTCCAGGAACACACACAGGGAATACGTAACAAACAGCTTGTTCGATCTCCACTGTTGATATGGATTGTTGAAAACGGACTTTATCCTGTTCACTGATAAAGTGGCAAAAAATATGCTGTGTTTTCACTGTCACATAGCTTTGATGTGCATAGCTTCTCATAAAACAAATTAAACTGCTTGTTAATGCTTAACTGGTCTGTGGTTATTCCATGTGACGTCTATATTTCTGCTATATAACTAGTTTAAATTTTCTGTCTCAATTGCTGTGAAAGCAACTTGCTAGCCTTTTTCGCCATACTCAAATTCTTGCTGTTTAGATCTTAGATAACCTCTCCTCTGCCTCCATGGTTAAGGTATCTAGTTCTGACTGTAATACTGCTCTCTCCTTATATAGGGCAGCAGTGGGGGATCTTGATCTATATCGTCTATCCTTGAGATAATCTGATTGACCCACTCCATTTTTTTTCCCGTCATGCCCGCACTGTATGATATGATTTTGTCTTCAACATCTCCCAGAAGTTACAGTGAGTCATACCCGGCACGCGGTTTGTTTCAAGAAAGTAATATATCTGATTAGATAGAATTCTACAAACTTCTGATTAGTCAGTAATCTAGAGTTGAATCTTCACACACCCTGTGATGGTATGTTGTTTTGAAAGCAGAGAGTGATCACTACAGGACTGCCTCGGCAACTTTCACAGTTAGTAATTCATACTGTAACATTCGTTTGTTCGTTGTGTCAAGTTGCAGTTTGTTTGAAATAACAAACCTGTTCACCCGAAGGAACACTCGACGAAGTGCTATTAGAAGACATCCTGTCATAGCTTTTTGGTACATAACGGTTACCGTAGATGCAACGCGCACTTGAAAAAGCAAGGTGCTGGAGAGCACAATTCGTTTGAATGCAAAATACAATTTCACCAATTTCACTCCTTTAAATACATGAGGATTGTAATCAATATCAAACGGAACAGACGTGGGAACTGATTAATAACCAGGGAAACTAACTAATGAACACAGTCAGGCAAACAAGGAAACCAAAACACCATGATAATAAAACAGAACACGCATTTCAATTATATAACAGAATGAGACACTAAAAAGTGTTCTTCCATGTTGTGTTTACTAGTATTAAATCTTTTTTTTTTTTCTTTATGTGTTATTTAATAATTATGTTCAAATTAGAACTGCATTTCATTTACCAAGTCTGACTCATTACACATCATCAATTTGTTTTTCTTGGTATATAAAGATGAAACATGTTGTCAACGTTGAGATCTGCTATACAAGTTGTTATAGATACACACTCCACAACATGAGTAGATGGTGTCTTCATCTGCACAACAGTCAGACCTTTTTATTCACAAATTGTAAAATCCCACAGAAAGTTCCAGGAACAAATGTACGATGCATTCCACCTCACCTGTAATGCCTGTACATTGTTTTAGTTCCTCCCCGACAGCAACATAGTGTCGGCCCAGATCTGTGGATTCTCCACGGCTCAGATCTGTGTTAGTCCTGAAACAACATTCCAGTCAAACCAGAACCCCACACCTCACACAAACCATAAACTAGCCCTCAAATCCGTGGACAATTATTTGTTGATAAAGATGGTGTTCAAGCCCCTAATGTTAACCCAAGCCTAACCATAACAGTAGCCTCAACCCTAACCCTAAAATTTGATTCGTTAATAAGGATGTTTTTCCAGGACCAACAAGGATGTTGATTCAGAAACTTCCTCCTTGATGAAATCACGTTCACCTCTATGTACATATTGTTCTGGGAAAGATGCAAATACTCCTTGCCACCTTGAATATTAAACATACCATATTTTAGTCATGTTTCCAAGAAGATAAAAGATAAATTTAAGGTGACTTCAACTGAGAATCCAAACTGTTTAAGCTGTTATGACTTTTCGGAGAATTACTTCAATGAAGTCATTCTTCTTTGTTTTATGCATAAATATAACAGAATACAGTGTAGGTTATGCTCAGAAACGGGCGTAAGTGAGTGTAGCTGAGACTTTCCCTGATGAGTATCTGAGAGAAAATACACTTGGTTCATCACAAACCCTTCGAGGGTTCACGAAAAAGAAATGAGAAGCACCCACATTATCTGAATGCCAGTGTCTCCTCATCACAACTAACCTCTTCCTGATGTGTGGTGTGTTTTGGGCAGTGCACTGGGACTCTTTGAGGGACCTGTGAGGGTTTTCTCATGTGTGTGTATGACAAACATCCTGACGCTCAGAGTTTCCTCATCAACACAACTCCTTATGTAATCATATACTGGCATCAGGTCAAACCTCTGCAAACTTTTGAAGAACAATCAAACTGAATGCCTCTGTGTATTTCACCCTGAATAACATTTATACAATAAAGTAAATCACTTTTTTTGCCTGTTCTGTCTCAATATTTTTCCCAATATTTCTGTCTCAAACTTTTTTATTTTTTTACATTTGCATACATATGTCTGTCAGTTTCTCTGTACATCAGAATGAGGATGTAACTGGTAATAATAAACAAAACCAAGACATGACGGTGTATATGGGACACACTGTACCTGCCCACTCACACACACATCTAGTCTGACAACAATCCTGAATCTCTCTGAATCATTCCTCCCGTCAGAGAATACAGTCTCTTATTGTAGTCTTACTTTTGAGCCCATTTGAAAGGCAAATTCAGAAAAAGGTCAGGCTGTATTTCCCTGTTGTCAATTCTCTCTCGTTTATTGTTCTCTGTATGTTACGATCAGGATGTCACTGGAAGTTCTGCAATCTTGTCCTGCTGTTACAGAGATAATAAACTAAGTGAAGACATAATAATCTATTAAAATAATAGGCCTACATTTTATTTTAACACACTTTATATTTAAGCAAAATCCCAAAGTGCTAAAATCTGTGCTAAACACTGAAGCGAGACCTTACTCAATCCTAAGCGAGACAGGAAGCCAGTGAAGTGATTTGAGGATGGGGGAGATATGGTCGTATTTGCGCATTCTCATCAGGATCCAGCGCTGTTCTTTACTAAGACTTTTTATTAAGACTCAACATCAGCAGGAATATAAGAAATCATTCAGAGAAATGTTTTAAGTGAAACAGGTGGAACAGAAAAGACTGCTTCTACTGTTTATGACGTACAGAATGTCCTTCACTATTCAAAAAATGTCCTCACTAGTTCAACCTGTTAAACACCAACTAGCGATCCAGATCTCAGTATAGTTCAAATAGGCCAGATCATGTTTCTATTTAAATCTAATCAAATCTATTATCACTGACAAAAAATTAGATCATTCATCAACGAGGACATCTTATCCCGTCTGTGTGGGAATCAAACTTTGACTCTGTCATTATTAGTGTCATGATCGACTGTTTACAGGAACTTACACTGTTTCTGCAGTTGTGGATTCATCTGTGTGTTTGCAGTGCTGATAAACAAATGTGAACATCTGAACAACTCATGTTCTCATGACTCATGTCAAATTCATGCCACGTGAATAGTATAATTAAGAATACATATTTAGTGTCAGGACCCAGAGTACAAGAACAGAGCTGAAACTTTTCCTGATGAGTTTCTGAGAGAAATATCTCCAACAACCTGATGCAGGAAATTACACTTGCTTCATCACAAACCCTTATTCTAAACAGGAGACAGTGGATCAATAGTGTGTAAAACTGGTTGATTAATATATGATGATTTTAATGATTTTAATTTTCAAAAGTTCTAAATACAAAAAGTGTTTGACCAATTGGTGAACAACTGATGCTCAGCCTGAATGCTGCTGTATATGTGAATTATTGGAAACAGGAAACAAATCCACTAAAAACCAAGCAGAAGATACAGGAGCAGCAGACAGTGTAAATATAATAGCCTTTAATATTTGCATTGCATCAGCATTGTTCTATTATGAAATATGGAATTATGGTTTGTTTCATAATATTTCTCTTGAAAAAAATAACTCAAGCTGACTCATTCTGTTCTGTCTCAATGCATAAATGACAATTAGGTGTAAGCTTTTTCTGATTGTTTTTTGATTTTATCTTAATTGATAGATCATTAGATTAATATAATAGTTTTGTCCCATTATATACTTGCCCAATGCATCGCATTGTTTTTATTGTGGAACACAACAAGATCTTTAAACACTGAATAAGGAACATGTTTTTGCTGTATCTGAAGGAAATTAGTTTGTCAATAGTTTGCTATCTTTACCACAAGTTTTCTTTGTCACTCTGCATTTGCCAGTATTAAATGTATTTTTGTATAATTTCATGTTAGAACTGCACATCAATTACCAAACATGTTCCTTAATTCCTTATATCGTGTCAATTAAAACAATGTATTTGTATGGACAGTGTGCAAAATATAAAACATAATAACTGCTACACAGCTCTAACACTAATACTGGAAGATCATTTTATATATTAATAATTTTATATTTCTTAAGATTAAAACTGCTCGTTGTTTATAAAAATTTTTATTAATTCCTGACTGCACATCAAATTACTTTTATGGTCTTAAATCCCATTATATCTTTTTTCATGTCTTACTAAACATCACTGATCCCAGGCTACTTCCACACATAACTTTTCTTACACAATAGTAACGGCTTAATCAGAAGGGGAATGTCCAGAGACATGGTGGGCTCTTTACATTAACTGGGGCTCTTTGAGGGGCCAATGAGACTCTTGGTGTATCTCAGTATCGAAATCTGTGTAGAAATAGGACTGGACTCTTCTTACTTGTGGCAATGTTTATAACTACAGTATCCTGGAGCCACGTTTTATGGCAGAATGTTGCTTTTATGGCAGCAACATTCTGCCATAAAACATCAGGTGATACACTTCTGCAAACTAAAAGAGACAAAAACAAACTAGAACCAGACTGATCATTATGAGAACAGGCTTCAATTACCATTGTGTTCATATAACACAAAAACACAATAGAACAATGCTGTAATACATACAAATACTCTGCTTTTGAACACACACACACAAAACATTTCAACAACACGTGTATTTTATTTTTGTAATTACAAAAAAACCCCACAAATTTAATGGGGATTTTAACTAGACATTGATGTGAGCCGGAGACATAGAGTCAGCAAATATTGTGTGTGATATAATTCTCAGCCGAATTTACCAGAGAAAACAGGATTCAGACTATGAACAGAACTGAAACTTTTCCTGGTGGTTTTCTGAGTGAAAACTTTTCCATCAAACACAACAATCTTCAATACAATGATGTAGAAAAATACACCTAAAATCACAAACTCATCTGAACTTCAGACTGTACAGCTGATCATCAATGATGTGTGAAATTGGGTACTTTGTGTGTTAAGATTTTGCTTTAAAAAATGTTGTGTTGTAAAGTTACAGAGATTATGTTTAAATCTTCAGTATTCGGTATATTCAGAGCTTTGTGTTTCTTGTGCAGACAATCTCTTTTTCATCTATTGAAGTTTTTAGATATTTATTTGGGTGTTTATATTGGATATTTTTATAAAACTAAATGTTTTCTCATAACCAAAAAAATAAAAATAAAATAGGTTTACACTTCCCTTACATGGTTCCTACGAGGAAAAACACACACCGCACGGATTCTCTGAAAATTATGTTTGAATTCCAAATAAATGTCTCCTCATCATATCCAACCTACACTTTGTAGACACTGAATACACAGTCTATTTTAAGCTTTGCTATGAAAAGTATCAGAGTTGTTCACCTGGTTTAGATGGCGGAGATAATGGTAGTGATTGATGAGTGCACAGCACATAATAATTTGTGACCATGACAACAAATGAGTGACAAAGGCAGAAGAAACATAATGAGTCCAAACTAACGTGATTGTGACAGAACGCCCCCTCTCAGTAGGCGCAACCTGCGCCGTAGAGAAGAGGAGACGAAGAGGATCAGAGGATGATGACGGGATGGCGAAGAGGGATGATGAAGAGATGGCAAAGAGATGGCGAAGGGATGGCGAAGAGGGATGACGAAGGAGGCCGACGAAGGGATGGCGAAGGGATGGCGAAGGGGAGTGACAAAGAGGGGTGATGAAGGGATGACGAAGGGATGGCGAAGAGGGATGACGAAGGGATGACGAAGGGATGGCGAAGGGATGGCGAAGAGGGATGACAAAGGGATGACGAAAGGATGGCAAAGAGGAATGACAAAGAGGGATGACGAAGGTATGGCAAAGGGATGGCGAAGAGGGATGACGAAGAGGAGTGGCGAAGAAGGATGACGAAAAGGGATGACGAAGAGGGATGGCGAAGAGGGATGACGAAAAGGGATGGAAAAAAGGATGACGAAGAGGGATGACGAAAAGGGATGGTGAAGAGGGAAGGCGAAGAGGGATGACGAAGAGGGATGACGAAAAGGGATGGTGAAGAGGGAAGGCGAAGATGGATGACGAAGAGGGATGACGAATGGATGGCGAAGGAATGGCGAAGGGATGGCGAAAGGGTGGCGAAGAGGGATGACGAAGGGATGGCGAAGAGGGATGAAGAAGAGGAATGACGAAGGGATGGCGAAGAGGGATGACAAAGAGGGATGACGAAGAGGGATGATGAAGAGGGATGACGAAGAGGGGTGGCGAAGAGGGATGACGAAGAGGG
The DNA here is from genome assembly GCA_029959095.1 of Rhinichthys osculus. NCBI lineage: Eukaryota > Metazoa > Chordata > Actinopteri > Cypriniformes > Leuciscidae > Rhinichthys > Rhinichthys osculus. The sequence goes on from JARWKJ010000020.1 coordinate 27,935,027, forward strand.
GTGGCGAAGAGGGATGACGAAAAGGGATGGCGAAGAGGGATGACAAAGAGGGATGACGAAGAGGGATGATAAAGAGGGATGACGAAGAGGGGTGGCGAAGAGGGATGACGAAGAGGGGTGGCGAAGAGGGGTGGCGAAGAGGGATGACGAAGAGGGATGACGAAGAGGGGTGGCGAAGAGGGATGACGAAAATGGATGACGAAAATGGATGGCGAAGAGGGAAGGCGAAGAGGGATGACGAAGAGGGATGACGAAGAGGGGTGGCGAAGAGGGATGACGAAGAGGGGTGGCGAAGAGGGATGACGAAAAGGGATGGCGAAGAGGGAAGGCGAAGAGGGATGACGAAGAGGGATGACGAAGGAATGGCGAAGAGTGATGGCGAAGGAATGGCAGAGGGATGGCGAAGGGATGGCGAAGGGATGGTGAAGAGGGATGGCGAAGGGATGGCTAAGAGGGATGACAAAGAGGGATGACGAAGAGGGATGATGAAGAGGGATGACGAAGAGGGTGGCGAAGAGGTATGGCGAAGAGGGATGGCGAAGAGGGATGAATAAAAGGGATGATGAAGGGATGGCGAAGAGTGATGGCGAAGAGGGATGACGAAGGGATGGCGAAGAGGGATGAAGAAGAGGAATGACGAAGGGATGGCGAAGAGGGATGACGAAGGGATGGCGAAGAGGGATGACAAAGAGGGATGACGAAGAGGGATGATGAAGAGGGATGATGAAGAGGGGTGGCGAAGAGGGATGACGAAGAGGGGTGGCGAAGAAGGATGACGAAAAGGGATGGCGAAGAGGGAAGGCGAAGAGGGATGACAAAGAGGGATGACGAAGAGGAATGATGAAGAGGGATGACAAAGAGGGGTGGCGAAGAGGGATGACGAAGAGGGGTGGCGAAGAGGGATGACGAAGAGGGGTGGCGAAGAGGGATGACGAAAAGGGATGGCGAAGAGAGAAGGCGAAGAGGGATGACGAAGAGGGATGACGAAGAGGGATGATGAAGAGGGATGACGAAGAGGGGTGGCGAAGAGGGATGACGAAGAGGGGTGGCGAAGAGGGATGATGAAAAGGGATGACGAAGAGGGAAGGCGAAGAGGGATGACGAAGAGGGATGACGAAGGGATGGCGAAGAGTGATGGCGAAGGAATGGAGAAGGGATGGCGAAGGGATGGCGAAGGGATGGTGAAGAGGGATGACAAAGAGGGATGAAGAAGAGGGATGATGAAGAGGGATGACGAAGAGGGGTGGCGAAAAGGGATGGCGAAGAGGGATGAATAAAAGGGATGATGAAGGGACGGCAAAGAGTGATGGCGAAAAGGGATGGCGAAGAGGGATGGCGAAGAGGGATGACGAAGGGATGGCAAAGATGGATGACGAAGGGATGGTGAAGGGATGGCGAAGAGGGATGACGAAGGGATGGTGAAGGGATGGCGAAGAGGGATGACGAAGAAGGATGGCGAAGAGGAATGCCGAAGGGATGGTGATGGGATGGCGAAGGGATGGCGAAGGGGGATGACGAAGAGGGATGATGAAGGGATGGCACAGAGAGGCAGGAGGAGTTTCTGGAGGTGGATGGACGACCGGGAGGAGGATGAACAACAATGTCCAGGGTGGTGATGATAGTGGAGGGATGGCGAAGAGGGATGGCGAAGAGGGATGAGGGATGAAAGGGATGGTGAAGAGTGATGGTGAAGAGGGATGATGAAGGGATGGCGAAGAGGGAAGGCGAAGAGGGATGACGAAGAGGGATGACGAAGGGATGGCGAAGAGTGATGGCGAAGGAATGGAGAAGGGATGGCGAAGGGATGGTGAAGAGGGATGGCGAAGGGATGGCTAAGAGGGATGACAAAGAGGGATGACGAAGAGGGATGATGAAGAGGGATGACAAAGAGGGGTGGCGAAGAGGGATGGCGAAGAGGGATGAATAAAAGGGATGATGAAGGGATGGCGAAGAGTGATGGCGAAGAGTGATGGCGAAGAGGGATGACGAAGGGATGGCAAAGATGGATGACGAAGGGATGGTGAAGGGATGGCGAAGAGGGATGACGAAGGGATGGTGAAGGGATGGCGAAGAGGGATGACGAAGAGGGATGCCGAAGAGGGATGGCGAAGAGGGATGACGAAGGGATGGCGAAGAGGGATGGCGAAGAGGGATGACGAAGGGATGGTGATGGGATGGCGAAGGGATGGCGAAGGGGGATGATGAAGAGGGATGATGAAGGGATGGCACAGACAGGCAGGAGGAGTTTCTGGAGGTGGATGGACGACCGGGAGGAGGACGAACAACAATGTCCAGGGTGGTGATGATAGTGGAGGGATGGTGAAGAGGGATGGCGAAGAGGGATGAGGGATGAAAGGGATGGCGAAGAGTGATGGCGAAGAGGGATGATGAAGGGATGGCGAAGAGGGATGACGAAGGGATGGCGAAGAGTGATGGCAAAGAGGGATGATGAAGGGATGGCGAAGAGGGATGGCGAAGGGATGGCGAAGAGGGATGACGAAGGGATGACAAAGGGATGGTGAAGAGGGATGACGAAGAGGTATGATGAAGGGATGGCACAGACAGGCAGGAGGAGGAGTTTCTGGAGGTGGACGGACGACCGGGAGGAGGACGAACAACAATGTCCAGGCTGGTGATGATAGTGGAGATAGCCAAGGGATGATGGCTGTTCATCCAGGCCACAGACAGGGGGATTTCAGTGTGTCTGCAGGAAACAGTAAAGGCTGTTATTGTTGGTTCTGTTGTGCTGCCGTGTTATTACAGTAAAGATGATCTAAATCTCCAAGACATTAATGTGCATTGGAGACACAATGGCAGCAAGATTGTGTATGATATAGTCAAGGGTGAAGATTCAGTAGCAGAACAAGACCAACCGTACAAGAACAGAGCGGAAACTTTCCCATTAGAGTATGAGAGAGGAAACTACTCTATCAAACTCACAGATTTCACTCACTCTGATGCAGCAAAATACAGTTGCCAAATCACTCCCTCAAATGAACAGAAGACTGTGCTGATCATCAACGGTGTGTGAAACTGGTTGAATGTATGAGATACCTCCGAGCAGTAACAAATGTACGATGCATTCCGCCCCACCTGGAATGCCTGTACTTATTTTTGTTTGTTTAGTTCCTCCCCGACAGCAACATTGTGTCGGCCCAGATCCAGCTGACACTATGTTGCTGTCTGGGCTGGATCAACATCTTTGTTGGTCCTGAAACAACATTCCAGTCAAACCAGAACCCCACACTGTACACAAACCATAAACTTGCCCTCAAATCAGTGGACAATTATTGGTTGATAAAGATGGTGTTCAAGCCCCTAATGTTAACCCAAGCCTAAACCTAACAGTAGCCTCAATCCTAACCCTAAATTTTAATCGGTTGATCAGGATGTTTTTTCAGGACCAACAAGGATGTTGATTCAGGAAACTTCCTCCTTGGCGAAATCACGTTCACCTCTATGTACATATTCTTCTGGGAAAGATCCAAATGTGCTCCTTGCCACCTTGAATGTCAAATCCTATTTTTGTCATGATTTTAAGAAGATAAAAGATAAAGATAAATGCAACTTTAACTAAGAATCCAAACTGTTTAAGGTCGTATGACTTTTCTGGGAATATACTAATTCAATTAAGTCATTCTTCTTTGTTTTAAGCATACATATATCCGAATACAGTGTAAGTTATGCTCAGAACTATATATATAAAAAAATACAGTGAACAGAAAGGAGCCATTTGGTGTTCTTCTCACTGTTGTGTTGTCTGGCGCCCTCTACAGGATAAACACCTGAACCACATCTTTGAAATGCTGTATACAGTGATGCTGTATTTGGATACTTAAGTCACACTTTACAATGTCATTATATAACAAAAAATTAAACCAGATGACATTTATTTTAAAGACATATAGTAAAAGTACACTGTGCTACTGTAGATTTACTTAAGTGCATTTGACAAGTGTACAGCATCATTCAGTCTACCTTATAGAAATGCATAAAGCACACTGCAAATACAAAGATCCCTTAACAGCCCAAATAAGACAGAACTTTCCAGCTAAGTTTATTCTGTGGTCACTTTCCATTTCTCTACTTGAATGTTCAAGCTAGCATTAGCGTTAGTGGTGGAATCAGATTCCATCATTGGGATAGTCAACCTCTTCTTTCTTCTCTCGTTCTCGATCGTTCTGACTCTGCCGGATCTTTCGTGTGGACTCGATCCATGAGCTCTCAAACAGCCGTGCCATGAAGTCCAGGCCCTCACGTTTAATGTAGGACTTTCCAGCAAAAGTGTAAAAAACAGGGTTTATAGAGCTGCTGATGAAGGTGAAAGTGGAGGTGAAGCCCTGGAAAGATGCCCAGTTAAAGAATCCAGAATGGCTTTTCCTTCTGTAAATGATTTTAGGCCCTGTTTACACCTGGTATTAAGATGCATTTTGGTCAAAAGTGGACAATACTAAATACAGGTGTAAACGGGGTCTAAAACTTTTGAGCTTGTCCACATTCAATCACTTCCAGAGGTAGTCGAAGACACATTCGACCGGATTGCTTTCGTAGTGTAAATGCTCATGTGGTCGAATGCGTTCGAACCGACACAAAATACCGTCTACTCTCCGCCTATTGACCTAAGGCGTAAACATTATGGGAAGTGCACCAGCCAGAAGGGATTTAAACTTTGTCGGCTGAAGACTCAAGTTTGGTTTGATGACAAAAAAAACGTACCAAACACAATGTTCTCTCACCAATCCTGATTTATAACACACACTCACAGAAGTGGTCGAAAGTTGTTGTCAACAGACGGATTTAAACCAGAGATGTCAATTGGTAAGAAAAGGCAGAAGATCTGGGGCCTTATTTATAAAACTTTGCGTAGGATTTGCGTCAGAAGTGGCGTACGGATGAAACATAGGATGTGCGTACGCACAGAAATATTCGGATTTATAAAACCGTGCGCACGCACATCCTACGCATTTTTCCCTTAATAAATCACAATCAATTCTAAATGTAGCACAGCTTTTGCGGCTTCATGTCACGCCCATAGTTGCCCATAAATAGTCTGTGAAACGCCCACAAGTTAATATTCATCGATTGCGAAATCATGGCAAACATAGAGAGGAAATCAAAAAAACGTAACTTCATTCAATGTGAAGTAGAAGTTATCGTTGGCGAGGTGGAAAAGAGGAGAACAAATGTTGTTTGGAGGGCACAGTGTGGGCATTAGCCTACTAATGCCAAAAAGGCACTTCGAGTGGCAAAAGGTTGCAGACGCCGTAAATGCTGCAGCCTCACACCCTCGGACTGTGGCCGAAATAAAAAAGAAATGACAAGCTACAGATGTCGGTTATAATCTACTTGGAAATGGGAAATAGTTCAGCGCAAATGTAATTTCTTGCAGCTTTCTGAATGGTTGAGACATACGTCATACGTAATTTATCAAAAATAAAACAAACTAAAGGCATATGAATACCATGATTCCGTAGCTGATAAAGACATTTTTACTATGAAAACAACTTTCCCCAGTGGACAAATAATAGCTACATCTATCTATTTATCTATTTATCTCTCCCTAATTATCTATCTATCTGACTGACTATAGCTATATCTAGCTATATCTGCTCCGCCACGGACACATTGGCGCGAATATCAGTTTTGTACATTATTTCGTTCTGTTTACCATCTTATTTATGAGGATGAATTGTATAACATGCCAATATTATTGCAGAACATATTTCACTTTTCTTTTTGCAAATATACATGTGTTAATTTGCATTTCTGTTGCAGATCGATCAAACGGGTGTTCGTGTAGGCTGTTAATTGTAATACTTGCTTTGTGAAGACTTCGTGTTATTTATGAGAGGCAGTATTGCCATTTATTTTACACAACGGTCTACAGTTTCACACACTTTCACGTGTTTCTTCCATCTGCCGACGGTGTCGCCATTTCTCATTTCACCCGTTTTTGTGCGTACGCCTGGGTCAGAGCTTGCGTGAAGGACCGCACATTTTACCGTCAAGTTTGCTTTTTATAAATACCAATTATTGCGTAGAGAGCGGCGTACGCCTTCTTTTGTGCGTACGCAACGTTTATAAATGAGGCCCCAGAGCATTTCCTCTGAGAGTCAGAATTTCTTCAAAAGGATAGTGTCTTTTTTTACAGGTTCACCGCGATACGACAGAAAAGGGTCAGTTACGCTCAATTCATATGAAATAATTTTACGATCTCTTTTGAACTTTTTGAAGAGTCAAAGTAGTTGTTGCATAGCTGTCAAGGGAAGGACAGAAATCACTCAGATTTCATCAAAAACATCTCCATTTTTGTTCTGAAGATAAACTGGTAATATCTTACTGGTTTGGAATGACATTGGGGAGGTAAATTATGATAGAATTAGTATTTTTGGGTGAACTAACCCTTTTAACTTTTAAATATATGCTATATATGAAATATAATGTTTAAATATATGTAACCTTTACGGTGTTAGCATTTTTACTTGACTCTGGGCATTCAAAATGGCCAAAAATCAGAGTCGGAGTTCAAAGTCAAAGTCAGAGTTCAGTCTGACTTCTGTAAGTGATGCGGAGGACACTTTATCGTGTGGAGGACAAGAACGCAAGGATTTTGCAGCTTCTTTTCTTTGAGTTTTTACTAAGCATTTCACATTCTTTGTAAAATTTGTATATTCACAGTGTAACGCTTGGTTCCCAAAGGACGATGAAGACAACAAGGATACAAATAATAAGAGGATTTATTCCGAACACGATTACTAGCCAACATCCGAAACAGTGTTCATCAAACACAAACAAAACCAGATACTGAACTGAAGACAAGCAGGAACTAAATACACAGATGATGCCGAGACAATGACAGACATCTGTGATGATCATAAGTGTCCATGGTGATTGATGATGTGCAGGTTATAGGTGATCAGGTGATGGCAGGTGGGAAAATGAGGGATGCTGGGAAGTGTAGTGCCGTTGAGGTGACAGAGCTGGTGACCGTGACACACAGTGTATGTTGTGCATAATTATGTTTAACATTTCAGAGTAGTTTTGCTTGTAGCTGAAGTTGGTACAGTTGTTCAAGATGAAGTTTATTGCATCTTTAAAAGATAATAGACATTAAAACAGTGCATGCAAATTGTTTGCTCTTCTTAGCAGAAGTGTAAGCAGTGAGGTTTAGCTCAAATAAAGTGTGAAGCTAAGCTCTAAAACCATCAGTTCCTCTGAGTTGGTCACTGGACAATAAATGACTCATCTCTCATGTTTTTCTAGACAGTGGTTTACCATTAAGCAGAGTTCACATTTGCTTTAGACATTTTTTAACCTCAAATGGAAAAAGAATGGCAGTGCAGTCAGTGAGTGGGGTTTTAACAAGTTTGATAGAATGATTGTTGTTGTTTCTTCATGTAGACTATAGATATACTTTAAAGTCATAATGTTACAGGTTCAACCAGCTGGCTTTGTTATTCACTGCTGCAAGAGCTCTCCTGGCCGCATGACCGTTTTCTTTTTTTTTTTGCAGTAATGAACGGCTGACCATGATCACTCCGCTTGTTACACGGCCACTTATCACAAAAAATAAATATATGGACATACATTTATTTGAGTAGAACTTTTACTTATGATAAAAGCAAACATATTGGCCTATAAAATAAAGAGCACAAAATGCCTTTCTTTGAGTTCTCTCTCACTTTCAGAAAGCGTTGAACTTTAATCAAAATAATACAATTTATGGTGATTAAAATCAAAAGCTTTTTAGGATAAAAAACATACATAAAAATTCCATGGGAAAACAATATTAAAACGTTTAAATGATTGCTTATGAAATCAGATGTTATCCGCCTTTTTTTCTATGGAAAAGTTCAGAGTTGCGTACAATGAATGACCAGAAGAGGCCAGCAGAGCGAGCAATGATACACAAACACAAGACTTCTCCAGACTGCGTCTGAATATGGCATATTTCTAGGTGATCCGGCAAGATGGCAGCGTGAAATGTCAGAAGTTGAGCTCTTTGTGCCAAAGTTTTAATAGTAAAGCAAGTAATGCGTTCAGCAAGGTTTTGTACCAATCTAAGATATATTTGACCCGAGACATGCCTGCGTTTGCACAAAGAAGAGCCAGTGAATCTAGAAAAGCACCTGAAAGAACCATTTACCAGATCATCAAGAACTTCACAGAGAGCTTCAGCTGCATAGAGTTTGCTCAATATGCAAAAGCGGTGTGTGTGTGAGAGCATCTGCACACACAGTGAGGCCAAGACTTTAGGACAACAGGCTGGTGTCAAGAAGGACATGAAGGACAGACTGAAATTCTACAGGAAGTTCAAGGATTGGTCAGCAAAAGAAGTTATTTTCTCTAATGAATTCCCCTTCCCAGTGTTTGAGACATCTGAAAAATCGATTGTCCTGAGAAGAAAAAGTAAACGCTTCATGAGTTTTGTGTCATGCCGACAGTGAAGCGTCCTGAGTGAAGACCATCCATGCTTTTTTTCTTCTTTTTATCCGAGGGAGTGGGCTCTCACACAGCAACTTCTCCCAACGATCCAGGAGCAATTTAGTGATGATTCATGCATTTTCCAGCATGATGGAGCACAATGTCACAAGGCAAGAGTGATAATGAAGTGGCTCGGAGATTATTACATTGAAATTTTGGATCTGTGGCCAGGAAACTCTCCAGATCTTAATCCCATATAGAGAACCATGTGGTCAATCCTCAAAAGGCAAATTTACAAGTAGAAGATCACAAATTGTGATCAACTAAATAAGGTAAGAATGGATCGCCATCAGTCAGAATTTGTCCCAGAAGCTGATATCCAGCATGCCAAAGTGAACTGCAGTCATAAAGAAGAAGGGTCAACACTGTAAATAGCTTTTAAAACGTATGAAATGCTTATCGTTGTGTTCCAGTATACCATTGAAACATGAAAAAATATCTACTTTTGTGCAAAACACAACATTTTTGTCACTGACAATACTTTCTATCTATGGCTGTCTGTAGACCTCAAGGCGGACTTAAAACTGATCTATATACAAACACTACACTCAATGAAGATCAAAGGTGAATATTTAACAACAGATTTGACAGTTGCAGTTTATCTTCTGGACATTCAAACCAATGTAAACTTTGGTATGTGAAACCTCCATGCATTCAAACACTTGTCAAGTTCTCTGACAATACATTTGTAGATATATAGACAAAGCAGACATCTGTAATTTGGCTGTTTCATTTGAGTTTAAGACGACTGTAAGAACTGAGACACATAAATGTATGAAGGTACTGGCACTCGGTTTAAGGTTAAACCTCAACTCTAGACAAAGGTGAGAGACTCTGTTTGTCATTCGTTTTTGTCAAGTGACCAAACCAGTGGAACATATTTCTGGTTTTGCTTTAACACTTCAGTTGAGTTTAACCACACTGTGTAGTCTGTGTAGTTACACTGTGTGGATTTATATTGATATACGTGAGAACATCCTAAAAAAACAGCTATTAATAAGATCAACAGCATCATCAGGGTTTGTTCATGTCACAGAGGCTGATGATAACAGTAAAACAAAATGAAATATAAATGAATAAATAGTTATTAATGTGTAACTGTACTTTTATCCCTGATGACTATATAAAAGTATTTTAAAGAGTTCTCGTCACTTGACATTAAATTGTTTTTAACTTTTTTGATAATATTTATTTCACCAAACCTTAAGTAATCAGATCATTGGTCCAGCAGGTTTGCATCTCACCCATGAATAATAATAGAGGCGTGACTCATGCCAGGCCTTTAAAATAAAATAATAAAATAAACCCACTTTAGACTTTTTTTCCTGTTAATTTATTGGTGCCGACACATGCAAATCCTGAATGAAAAAGATAAAGAATTACTCATCAAAATGACAGATAACTTACATTGATAATAGATGGACTGTTTACGAATTGCATTTTGAATAGTTTTTGTAGCCAAGATTTATGTGTCCATCCATAATTACACCATAAAATATGATATTCTTGGCTTAAGCATGATATTTTAAGAACATGTTATATAGTATAGTAAAAATACAGCAGCCGCACACTCAAAACACTGCTTTATAGAACATGTTATATAGTAAAAGACAAATGCTGTTTGCATGCTGAATATTTTCCACTTTGCTGAACTGCAAGAGAAACAAGAAATAAAGAATAGCATTCATCTGTAGTTGATATAGATGAACAAAAACAATAAGCAACAATATTTTATTATAATAAATTAAAATCAATAATTAAAACTTAGAGTAGTGACATTTAGCAATAAATAGATATGAATTAACTTACATTACAGCAGGTCTGGGCCTTGAAGCCGATATATAACTTGTGTCTGCAGATCAGTATGAATGTGTTTGTCCAACTTTTCTGCTTTTCCAGCAGCAAAAACTAAGAATGAAACCGTAAATTCAGATTAAATATTTAAGAACGGTTATATTATTATTTCTTAAACTGTAAAAATATGTGGAGACAACAAAAAAAATCCCAAATAGTCAAAAGTAGGCTAAACAAAGTAATTGAAAACTTCAGCTGCCTATTTAGATTAGATTAGATTCAACTTTATTGTCATTGCTTGTGTTTCAGTGCAAGGCAACAAAAAACAGATAGCGTCTAAACAGCAGTGCATTTGTAGCAGAATTTACATACAGTTGATAATAAATATGAATGGGCAATAAATATTTATAATGTGAACAACAGAAGCTTACTTTGACATCACTAACATATGTAGAAACATATATGATTTAGAGAACATCATCATTATTGCTTTTTCTTTTGCACTACTGTGTATTTAATTGTGTACTGATACTGTGTATATATTTTTAAACAATAAGAGTAATATCCAACATCTCACCGATCAAAACAATGAGCAAAAGCCCGTACATCAGAGCAGATATGATGATAATAATCTGTCATTGTGTCTGATTCTGATCAATACACTCCACCTCTGTATGATTGTGACACTCAGTTATTTGGGTTGATTCTGTAATAAAAGTGTTCAGAGTTTATGTCAGTCTCCAGCTGGAGCACAATGACTGCAATTTTATAAACCTTTAATATCTGTAAAATACTGTAATATATTCATCTCTGTGTGGATGAACCAATGAGAGTGATAATTATGATTTTCATACATGTTTTAAAAAAACTGAAGTAGTAAATAACGAATGAATAATAAACATTCACAGTAATCATCAATATGACTTGATCAATAGAGTAAATGAACTCACCGGTGAAGTGCAGTCTGGTGCTGTTGCTGAGTTTTGGAGGTGTGTCTGTGTTCATACAATAATAAACTCCTAATTCATCAGCAGTCACATTATTAATAACCAGATTATGTTTAAATTGCAGTGAATATTTATTTCTGAATGCTTTATTTAAGTATAAAGGTGATGTTGGATTTGAGAATGACCGTAAAATCACTGTTGGAGGATCTGGTGTTTTCAGTAAAATCCAATAAACCTCATTTTCATCAAGATCACAGTTTATGGTCACATTTGATCCCACATCAGTGAGTTGATCTGATACTGCAGCTCGACAACAGATTAAAACATCTATAAGATAAAAAAAAAATGCATGCACCATATCGATTACCTGATTAAAATCACTGTGAACCTTTAACATAAAGCACTTTATGGTAAAGTTCATGTAAATATTTTCATAACATGTAATAAACTCACAGAAATGAAGCTGAAGGATCTTCATGTTTCTGCTTAAAACTGTTGAATCGAATGAAACCTGGTTGATGAAGTTCTGCTGCAGCTCTGAACCAGACAGCAGAGGAAGTCAAGTTTGCCCTGACCACATTGTACACTTTTTTTTAAACACCTACCAACCCAAATCATCAATGCTATTTGTCACATAAAGCCAACACACTCTCATGAAAACTCATGATAATTTGTACATGATGTTAAAAACATATTATATACAGTCCAACTTAGATTGTCCTAAAACTTTTTATAGGTTAAAAAAAAAAAAAAAAAATCCTATTACATCCATGGTCAGGTTTAGGTTTGAATTTGTATGATTTCATCTTGTGATCTCATGCCAATTATTATGAATTCTCGTGAGACTGGGTTTCTGTCTAGTTACGCTGTGGAACAGAGAAAATGTAACAGTTTCTGCCAAGTGACAGGTTTGGGGAAACATGGTTCCCTTTCGAGGGAACTCGCGATGCGTCACTTGACGCTTTGGGAACGCCCCCAGCGTGCATGCGTCTGAGCATCAATGTCAACTAGTCCAATGGAAAGAATGAGCGTCACGGGCGGGTGACGTCATGACCAGGAAGGGATAAAGGCTCACCCGGTGAAACGCGGCATTAGCTTCTGTGTCTCAGCAAGCGATCTGTGTCATTTTGTCTCTGTCTATTTACTGTTGTCTGTTGCGGAAAAGGATGGAAACTAAACAAGTGTACAAACAGTGTGCTTCTCCCTGCCCGCGTTATTTAACGGGTGGGGACACACACGAGCTTTGTGTCGTTTGTTTGGGAGTGGAGCATGCGGTCTCAGCCTTCGAGGGGGCTGAGTGCCAGCATTGTGAGATGTTACCGCTTCGCATGCTCCGCTCTCGCCTGTCACTCTTTGATAAAGAGAGTGGGCAGGCTCGCGATCCACAGGGATCAGGACCCGCGTCTGCTGAGGCAGCGCGGAGAATGCATTCCTGGGGATCGCAAAAGGATCTTTCGGAGGGGTTGGAGACGGGTCCGTGGGCTCTTTCTCCTTCCTTACCCGAGAGATCCAGTGCTCTCTCCCCGGTGTCGGAAGCACGCTCTGCGGTTTCTTCTGCCCGGTGAGAGAGCCCTCCATTACTTTATTGCTCTTCCTCCGAGGAGGTTGATGCGATGAGTTTGGAGAGTGTAAGCACACACATGGGGGAAAGAGATTCACAATTTCTTTCCCCAGCATATGATGAGCTGGTGGATGTTATGTCGCGGGCTGTAGAGAAATTAAATATTGAATGGCCATCTGAGAAGAAGGGCGCTCGTCCTAAAAGCAAATTAGATGAGCGCTTTTTATCTTCCACCACATTATCTCCACCACGAGGGCTTCCATTTTTTCCCGATTTGCACAATGAAATATCTAAATCGTGGAATAAACCTTACTCATCACGTCTTTTCAGCCCTCATGATAACACTTATTCGAGAATAAGAGGGCTGAAAGAGTATGGTTATGAGGCGATGCCCCAGGCGGAAGAGAATTTAGCCAGTTATCTTTCCCCTGGTCCCGCATCGTCTCTGAAAGCCTCGGCTTTGCCCACTAGACCGCTTAAAGCCACTTCGGTGTTAGTGGGCAAAGCTTATACGGCAGCAGGTCAAGCTGGAGCATGTTTGCATACTATGGCAGTGCTCCAGGCTTATCAAGCTGACCTGCTGGGGGATCTGGACAGTAGTGAGGGAGTCAGTCATGACGATATTCGTGAACTTCGTCGGGCTACCGATCTTTCTCTCAGGGCTACTAAGGAGACCGCCAGAGCAATTGGGCGGTCTATGGCAGCCTTGGTAGCTACTGAGAGACATTTATGGTTAAATCTGTCTGAAATTAAAGAAAAAGATCGAGCTTTTTTATTAGATGCTCCGCTTGAACCTTCTGGTCTCTTCGGCGACGCAGTCCACGCGGTCGTCGAGAGATTTCAGGAGTCAAAGAAACAAGCGGACGTTTTTAAAAAGTTTATCCCTCGCCGGGTCCAGCCCCCTGGGGCTGCTGGGCGTGAGCAGCCCCAGCCGTCGAGCTCATCATATCGTGTGCATCAGAAAGAGAGTGTTGCGTCTCGTGCACCTCCACGTAGAGACTGGAGACGGACGCAACCCTCTCAACCGAAGTCTTCTAAGTCGAAGCCGGATCTGAGGACCGTTCTTCAGGCGAAGAAGACTTCGGTTCAAAAAAAAAAAAGGTCCTGATGTTCATGCATCAGGCCTGTGAGGACAGCCCCGACCGAAGTGGAGCGGTGTACACCTCATTATACGGTGCCCGTTCCATTTCGGGGTCCTCACGAGACCGTTCTGCCAACCCTGCCACCCTCGGTGCTTCAGGGCGCAGCGGTCTCCAGCGAGTCGCTGATGCTATGCTGCGGCACAGCATCGGTTTCGCGCCCTCTGAGGGGGGCCTTAGAGCGGCCAGTTCAGGTAGTTCCTGCCATTATGTTTCAGGCTCCGGAATTGGCTGTCTCGATAACACCAGAGACCAGCCTCGAGAGGCTGGTTCCCTTAGTAAATTTTCTGGCAGCGTGGAAGCTTCTGCCGAATATTTCTCATTGGGTCCTGCAGATTGTAGAGAAAGGATACAGAATCCAGTTTGGTTCTCGTCCTCCTCGTTACAACGGGGTGCTGCCCACAGTGGTGCATCCCGAGCAGGCTCTGGTAATGGAGCAAGAGGTAAAGGCCCTGTTAGCAAAGGAAGCTATAGAACAGGTGTACTCACCCGACAGAGAGTCGGGTTTTTACAGCCGTTATTTCATTGTTCCAAAAAAGGATGGGGGGTTGCGTCCCATTTTAGATCTTAGTCTGTTGAATCGTTCAGTACAGAAACTCAAGTTCAAGATGCTGACACTCAAACAGATCGTGACTCAAATCAGATCCGAGGACTGGTTTGTCACGATAGATCTGAAGGACGCCTACTTCCATATCTCCATCCTCCCTCAGCACAGGAAGTTCCTAAGGTTTTCTTTCGGGGGCAAAGAATACCAATATCGGGTTCTTCCTTTCGGTCTAGCTTTATCACCCCGCACGTTCACGAAATGCATGGATGCAGCTCTAGCCCCTCTCAGGCTTCAGGGCATACGTATTCTGAACTACATCGACGACTGGCTGATTCTGGCGGAATCAGAGCAGTTGGCGGTTCGGCACCGAGGTGTCGTTCTCGCCCATATGCAGATGTTGGGGTTGAGGCTCAACGCCAAGAAGAGTGTTCTTTCTCCAGTACAGAGAACCACTTTCCTTGGTGTGGTATGGGATTCAGTGACGATGCGGGCCACTCTATCGCCCTTTCGTGTAGCTGCTATCCTGACAGCCACCAAAGAGCTAAAGCTAGGCCAGTCAAGCACTGTGAAACAGTTCGAGAGACTGTTGGGTCTCTTGGCGGCAGCGTCCAACGTGATTCCTTTTGGCCTGCTGTACATGAGACCTTTACAGTGGTGGCTAAGGACCAGAGGGTTCTCCCCGAGGGGAAACCCACTTCGTATGATCAAGGTCACGCGGCGGTGCCTTCGTGCCTTAATTATATGGAGGAAACATTGGTTCTTAACCCAGGGTCCAGTATTGGGAGCTCTTTGCCATCGTGTTACGATCTCGACAGATGCTTCCCTCACCGGCTGGGGAGCGGTAATGGAAGGCCGCTCGGTTCAGGGTCTGTGGAAAAGTCATCATCTTTCGTGGCACATCAATTGCCTGGAGATGATGGCTGTCTTCAATGCATTGAGACAGTTTCTCCCAGACCTGAGGGGCCATCATGTGCTTGTACGAACGGACAACACATCAGTGGTCTCTTATCTGAACCGTCAGGGGGGTCTGCGGTCGCGTCCGCTCTGCAAACTGGCGCACCAGATCCTCCTGTGGTCTCTGGGGAAGGTACTCTCCCTGAGGGCAGTGTATATTCCTGGGGACCAGAATGTGGGGGCAGACATCCTGTCGAGGCAGGAGCTGAGGCCAGGGGACTGGAGACTCCACCCCGAGGCGGTGGAGAAAATTTGGGAGTTTTACGGCCAAGCAGAGATGGATCTGTTTGCGTCTCAGCACACGACGCACTGTCCACTTTGGTTCTCCCTTACTCACCCGGCCCCCCTGGGGCTGGATGCTATGGTGCAGACGTGGCCGAGGCTACGTCTGTACGCATTTCCCCCTGTTGCTCTGCTCCCAGGAGTTCTGGAACGAGTCCTCCAGTACGGAATAAGCCTACTGCTTGTAGCACCACGCTGGCCGAGTCGGATCTGGTTTGCGGACCTGATCCATCTCTTAGACGGTCCTCCCTTGGAGATCCCGATCAGGAGAGACCTTCTGTCTCAGGCCGGGGGCACAATATTTCACCCTCGACCAGAGATTTGGAACCTGTGGGTTTGGCCTCTGAGGGGGCCCAACTCATAGAGAGTGGTCTCTCAGCTGAGGCTGCTGAGACCATCCTAAGCTCCAGAGCTCCAGCTACTAGGAAACTATATGCGCTGAAATGGAAAGTTTTTTCTGTATGGTGTCACCGATATCAGTGGGATCCGGTTAACTGTTCTGTGAACACAGTACTCGAGTTCTTGCAGGAGCGCTTTACGTCAGGTTTATGTCCTTCCACACTTAAGGTTTACGTGGCGGCCATTGCGGCTTACCACGCCCTGGTTGGGGGTACATCGTTGGGTCGAGACCCCCTGATTACACGTTTCCTTCGTGGCACATTGAAGCTGAGGCCTGCATCTCGCACTAGGGTGCCAGCTTGGGATTTGGCAATAGTACTAGAAGGCCTGTCTAGGGCTCCATTCGAGCCCTTAGATTCGGTTTCAGAGAAATTTCTTACCCTTAAGACTATCTTTCTGCTAGCTATTTCGTCCCTTAAGAGAGTTGGAGACCTTCAGGCCCTTTCGGTTTCCCCCACTTGCCTTGAGTTTGCACCGGGGATGGTCAAGGCATTCTTATATCCAAAACAGGGATACGTCCCTAAGGTGCCGACCTTGATTCCGAGGCCTATCGTGCTGCAGGCTTTCTGTCCTCCTCCTTTTACATCTGCGGACCAGGAAAGGCTGAACCTCTTGTGTCCAGTGCGAGCACTGGATACTTATGTTCATCGGACATCTTCTATGAGGAAGTCCGACCAGTTATTTATTTGCTTTGGATCACCTAAGAAGGGTCTTCCTGCTTCTAAACAGACGGTTAGCAAGTGGATAGTCGAGGCTATCTCACTTGCATACGAGTACTCTGACCATCCGTGTCCCTTGGTGGTCAGAGCTCACTCAACGAGGGGTATGGCGGCCTCTAAAGCCTTGTTATTTGGGGTTTCCCTCCAAGACGTTTGTGATGCGGCAGGCTGGTCCTCACCGCTCACATTCGTCAGGTTTTACAGTTTGGACCTGGATGCTGCCCCAGGTTCTCAGGTGCTTAGTGCTTAGTTCCAACAGACTGACACTCAGGCACTTGGAATTCTGGCGTTTTGGGTATTCTCGTTCCCAAAGCGTCAAGTGACGCATCGCGAGTTCCCTCGAAAGGGAACGTCTCAGGTTACTACTGTAACCATAGTTCCCTGAGAAAGGGAACGAGACGATGCGTCACCCTGCCATACTTCCTGCTTCCCTGTGATCGGCTTGCTTCGACTTTTTTGAAGCTAATGCCGCGTTTCACCGGGTGAGCCTTTATCCCTTCCTGGTCATGACGTCACCCGCCCGTGCCGCTCATTCTTTCCATTGGACTAGTTGACATTGATGCTCAGACGCATGCACGCTGGGGGCGTTCCCAAAGCGTCAAGTGACGCATCGTCTCGTTCCCTTTCTCAGGGAACTATGGTTACAGTAGTAACCTGAGACGTTCTCTTGGCCTCTGCTATAGATGCCGTGACACCATTTTACATCAACAAGATGCGAAGGGAAACTCACAAACATAACACAAACAATGATATACATAGGAAACATAATGTCTATAAATATAAACAAGCACAAAAGACTTACAGGCTATTTTAATGGTTGAGATATTATTCAGGTCATTCTGTCTTTTGTGAAAAAGACTAACAATAAAAAGCCAGAATTAAAAACCTCACTAAATGTTTCCAAAATGTATTTTTGTTTATCAGTTTTTAACAAAATCTATCACGATAGTCAAATATTAGGCCCTACTTCTCCTTTGCTCAAGCAACCAGCTGGCAGAGGTTATGTTTGGTCTTAAAGGCTTGGAATTATGCACATATTTCAAAAAATTTCTCTCTAAATAAGTTAATTTAAATAACCACAACTAATAAAAAGGTGATATTTAGAAGGATGGTAGGGTGTATTGATTCCAGTATCAGTTCCAAATCTCCTTCGTCGGTCAACTCAAAGTCTCCATCATTGGCCAGTTCCAAGTCTCCTTCCTTGGCCAGTTTCAAGTCTTCTCTGTTGGCCAGTTCCAAGTCTCCTCCATTGGCTAGCTTCAAGTCTTCTTCATCGGCCAGTTTCAAGTCTTCACCGTTGGCCAGTTCCAAGTCTCCTCCATTGGCTAGCTTCAAGTCTTCTTCATCGGCCAGTTTCAAGTCTTCACCGTTGGCCAATTCCAAGTCTCCTTCATTGGCTAGCTTCAAGTCTCCTTTATTGGAAAGGCTGTGGGCCTTTATCCTGATGGCTCTGCTGGTCACTCCCAGGCTCCTCAATCCATCAGCTTCTCCCGGCTCATCACGTTTTAGGATTCTCCTCGCTTCCTGTTTACACTCACGCTCAATATGACCCCAAACATTCATAGAGTGACTGTACAAACAAATATACATTTTAATAATTCAAATTATATTTCTCTTTTTTTCTATGTTTATGCTGTATTTTGGGGGATATTAAGTACTTTTTTTGTACCTATTTACTGCAAAATTCCTCAGCTACACCATTAGCATGTATATGAAAGATTACATGAAAAAAAAACACTTTAATGATGATCAAAATCAAAAATGATTTGTATCTGGATATTGATCTAGAAGTAAGAGGCAGAATTCTGCCATCTGCTGCTTAGAGAAAATCAAATATAACTATAATTAGGGATAATTACCATATGGTAAATGGTAAATGGACTTAATTTATATAGCGCTTTCACAGACCCAATGGCCACCAAAGCGTTTTACAATTGCAATTCACATTCACCCATTCATACACTGACGGTGGTGTCAGCCATACAAGGCGCCATCCAGCTCGTCAGGAGCAGCTGGGGTTAGGTGTCTTGCTCATGGACACCTCGATACTTGGTCAGGTGGAACCGGGGATTGAACCACCAACCTTTCGGTTTGCAGACAACCTACATGAACCACTGAGCCACTGCCGCCCCGCGATATCCATATCTGTCCAGCAGAGGCCCTATTAATATCCATGTCATTTTTCTGGATATGGCTAAATGCTCTTATAACAGCTTATGTGATGCATTTTTTAATATGCACTTTTGTGAATATATATTTAAACATTGTAAAGTACATTAAATCATAAGCATGATTTTTGTTGTTGTTGTAGGAGTTATTTGTAATTTGTATTTGTAAAAGTTATTTGTATAAGTGTCTTGTTATTGCAACAATGCCACATAAATTTGCAATAATGCCAGAAAAGTTGTCAGTAAAAGACAAGACTTGATTGTAATCACATTATTTATTTCAACAATCCAAAAGAAAGCAGTTTCTACATTTAATTATCTTTAAGTGTTTCACTGGTTTTTACTGTCGGTACACCATAGTTATACAAATTAACTAACTGTATTTATTTGGATTAATGGATGGAAACCTATAGAAAAGTATTGGGCTTAAAAACGATTATTTTGTGCGCATGTGTATGTGCGTGTGGTGAATAGAAATGTCCAGCACAGTCCACTGCTGTTTGAGAGCAGAAACTGTTCAGGAAATTAAGAAAACCTGTCTTAGATGAGCAGAGTTAAAAAGCTCGTCAATGATGATGATGTCGATTGTTGTCCTACGCTTGGATGTTTAATCAATTGCAAGGTTTCACACCAAACTAACCAAAAGAGTTGCTTGAAGACGAGGACAGAAGGTTCTGCAGTATAGTTGATTTATTTACAAAACTTAACTTCAGGAACAAAATAACAAACTCTAGAACTTCAGTAACACAAACTAACACAAACACACACAACCATACACGGACGACGACCAACAAACACTGAGGGAAAACACAAGGCTTAAAAGAACTGGGACTAATTCAGAACAGAGAACAGTGGGATAATTAACTGAACACAGGTGAAGAAACTGAACACAAACGAGGAGCGGGAAAACTAACAGGACTGAACCAAATATCACAAAGACAGGGGGAAACAAGATTACAAAACTGAACTAAACACACTGAAAACGTGACAGAACCTCCCCCTCCCCGAAGGCGCGTCCTCGCGCCGTATAACATCCAAAGGGCTGGGAGGGTGGGCATCCTGGACTCCAGGACAGTACAGGCGGAGCAGGCTGGTCAGGGGACCAGGGCGGAGCAGGCTGTGGGCTTGGCCAGGGCGGTGCAGGCTGTGGGCGTGGCCAGGGTGGTGCAGGCTGTGGGCGTGGCCAGGGCGGTGCAGGCTGTGGGCGTGGCCACGGCGGAGCTGTCGGACCCTCGGGCGTCCAGGGCGGAGCTGTCGGACCCTCGGGCGTCCAGGGCGGAGCTGTCGGACCCTCGGGCGTCCAGGGCGGAGCAGACCCTTCGGGCGGCCATGGCGGTGAGGACCCTTCAGGCGGCCATGGCGGTGAGGACCCTTCAGGCGGCCATGGCGGTGAGGACCCTTCGGGCGGCCATGGCGGTGAGGACCCTTCGGGCGGCCATGGCGGTGAGGACCCTTCGGGTGGGCGCCCCCCCCAAATTTTAATGGAGAAATTGACAAAAAGGGGGGATCCGGCAGCAACGAGGGTCTTGAGCTGGGCAGGACCAGCGGTGAAGAGGGCTTTGAGCTAAGCAGGACCAGCGGCAAAGGAAACTCTGGGCTGGACGGCTCTGGCGCAGGATCAGTGGGCTCTGGCGCAGGATCAACGGGCTCTATGCTGGACGGGACCAGCTGTGAAGGCTCTGCTGGGCTGGACGGAACCAGCATTTCGGGGAACTTATGACTGGACTCATGGGCCAGAGCTGAGGTGTGTGTAGCCCACACACACAGAATCGCCGCAGACATCACAATCAGCGCTGTGTCTTGTGTGGACTCTCGTGCGGTGTGCTCAGTCTCTGGTAGGCAGATGACGGGCTCAGGCGCTGGCGAGCAGGCGATGGGCTCAGGACATACAGGACTTGAAACTGGGAGATCCTCCACGACGTATTTGGACCCACACGCCCACAGCGTGTGATCCACAAACTCCAGGAAGGATAGATTTAGGTCCTTTACTAGAATTATCTGGGCTAGCGGATCCTTCAGACCACCCCAGAAACTCTTTGTCAGTTCCTCTTCCTCCAGCGTCACATCATCATAAAGGTCTAGGTAAAGACCAGCGTATTCTTCGAGTGAGCGCTCATGTTGGAAAAGGATAGGCATTTCCATGGGGCTCACCTCTTTCTTCTTTCCTTTTTTCCCCTTGTTCATCTTATCTTTTTAATGGTTGGTCGTTCTGTCAGGGTTCAGTGCAGGTAGCTGAAGACGAGGACAGAAGGTTCTGCAGTATAGTTGATTTATTTACAAAACTTAACTTCAGGAACATAATAACAAACTCCAGAACAGTAATACAAACACACACAACCATACACGGACGACGACCAACAAACACTGAGGGAAAACACAAGGCTTAAAAGAACTGGGACTAATGGGATAATTAACTGAGCACAGGTGAAGAAACTGAACACAAACGAGGAGCGGGAAAACTAACAGGACTGAACCAAATATCACAAAGACAGGGGGAAACAAGATTACAAAACTGAACTAAACACACTGAAAACGTGACACGCGGTGAGTCTTCCGCAGTGGTGGAATGTAACGAAGTACAAATACTTCGTTACTTTACTTAAGTACATTTTTCACATATCTTTACTTTACTTAAGTAGAATCAATAGTGCATACTTTTTACTTTTACTTCGTTACATTTTGCAGCAATTATTATACTTTCTACTCCACTACATTTCTACAATGTTCTGTTACATTTTCGTTACATTTTCTGATCACGTCATCCTGACCGTCCGTTCGTCGCACGTTTGTCTCACCAGTGAAGTTTGATTGCCATATCAACCCGGTCACACTAAATGCGTCTCTATAGCACGCAGTGTGTTTATCGTGCAATTTATACGCGGAAATTTGTTTTTACGTGCATAGGACACGCATGGGTAGGTTTAGTCATAGACAGTAGTACGTAGTGGTGTGGGGTGCGTGTTTGGTTAGGATTAGTATGGCAAGCCAAGAGGTTCAGAATTACGCCATAAATGAATCGCGTTTACAGCCAAACCCCGTCAAATTAAGCTTGATGTGTATATTGCCTAATTGCAAGCTTGTTCAAAAATAGTGACAAAAACTTAAAAAATAACGGCTTTTCCATCATTATTGAACCTCATTATAGGATTATTAGGTTGAATGAGTTAGGATTTACTGTTTTATTAATCATTAGAATATAGACATTAAGAGAATAAATTGTTATTCAAGTACTTTTACTTTTAATACTTAAAGTACATTTAAAATCAGGTACTTTTTACTTTTTACTTAAGTAGGGTTGTCATTGTGGTACTTCTACTTTCACTAAAGTAAATATGTCCCTGGTTAATTGTACTTTTACTTAAGTCCTGAGATTCAGTACTTCCTCCACCACTGGTCTTCCGTGATGTAATGGCACTTTGTCGGGAAGAAGTCTAAGGAGCTTGCATCAGTGGGTGCGGGCTCGGCAAAAGTGCGCATCGAGAGCCCATATCGACCGCAGTGTCTAGTGGCTACAAAGAACATAGCGTCCATAATTCCAATGAATAAACCTTGTGACAGGCAGTGACTGTTACAAACTATGAGTACGATTTTGAGCCCATTTGAAAGGCAAATTCATAAAAAAGGTCAGACTGTATTTCCCTGTTGTTTTCAATTATCTCTTTCATTTTTCTCTGTAGGTTAGGATGAGTGTAACCGAATGAATGAGATGAGTGGTGTTGATTGACAATTGTGAGCACCTTCAGGGAGGAGTTCCTCCTATTTAAGAGCTGGTTGGCTATAGCCTGTGATGCGTTGTTGGGAAAGTTAAGGTTCAGAAGGTTGCAAAAGTTTGAGAAAAGAGATTTAATGGATGCAAAGGAGTGATTTATGGGGTTCCCATTAATGTCAAAAATAAAGAAATAATGGAAAACATGAGAGTGGGTAATTTCACAGTGAAAAGTGTGAAAAGACTGACCAAAGTCAAAGTCATCTTCATTTATATAGCGCTTTTAACAATGGATTGTTTCAAAGCAGCTTTACAGAGATAAACATATAATTTAAGGTAACAGATTGTTTTGGCGTTATAGCGGTTCTTGAATAATGTTACTTCCAGCTAAAGTTAACTTTGATTGATTCACCTCCGTCGAAATGATCAGACTTTAAACGCGAACCTGTGATTAACGCTGACGGCGTTCACATGCTCATTCAGAATTCTATAGTTATGTGCTTTTTAAAATATGTGCGCAGGTTTGTAATTCATACAACCCAGCCTAAACAAACTACTTTTCTTGCCTATAAATTTTGATACAGAATTTTGTTTTATTTTATCACTTCGGGGTACGCGAGCCGGAATTCACAACGCTTTATCTGTAGAGTGGGAAAGGGATCCTCCATAGGGAGAGGATAGTGGATACTTCAGCACTGCATTGTCATCGGGTCAACAGAGAAAAAGGAGGCAGAGTCAATACTGATTGAATTTGAGGAGAAAGAACGACCTAAAGAGGTATATTTTGGATATGTAAAATACAATGTGAGAGAATATGTACAGAAACCAATGAGATGCTACAACTGTCAGGAGTTTGGGCATACAGCTAAAATGTGCAAAGACTATGGGATGTGTGGTGAGGGAACACAACCTAAGTGTTGTAACTGTGGAGGAAACCATAGTGTAGCATACTGGGGATGTGAAGCACTTAAAAGGTAGAAGTACAGAAGATAAGACTAAAAGAGAAGGTGTCATATGCTCAGGGCCGGCGCTCCGCACACGCACATCACGCACTGCGCGTAGGGCACCAAGTGCTTGGGGGGGGGGGCACCAAAAAATCTGGGTCCTGAAAAATCATCACAATAGGCTACTAGTATAAATAACAAATAAAATATGTCTATAGCATGTTAATATACAAAAGCAATACAAAAGTAATATAGGCCTAGACCAAATTAGTCGAGAAAAAGGTGAATCTCCTGTGCCAGTCTCCCTCTGGTGCCCCCCCTTCCCCACCTCCCAGTGGTCTGTTCGATTATGCCTCAATCAATGTAAAATTTGGCAGACACCGACCTCAGACATGGCCTCGAAAAGGCACCAAGAGTCGGGGACGGAAAAAAGGAAAAAGAAGAGACAGCGAGATGATACTCGCGCGTCGCTTGCAGGTAGACAATGTTTTAAATAAAAATGTTAGTTTTGTAGCGCGGGCGCCCTTGCGTCGTGAATGCATGTCCAGGGGGCGTCGCTAGTAGTGCAAATGATCCGAGGCTTTTTTAGCCCTGCATGTTGAATCTTTTATTTTAACGGGGGTCCAGGGGTTTCTCGAATTTTGAAACTTGGGCTGTTTAAGATGCAGTTAGTTTGTTTGAGAAGAAGAGGAAGACCGCTTAGATAAGTTTTTTCGTTGTTGTTCTCTGCGGATAATTTTCAAGAGGTTCATAGGCCAAGGCCCAAGGGCGGCATCTGTTGGTGAAACTGCTATTAGAAAAAAAAAAAAAAAACACAATCTCAGTGTTTGTATATTTTCATATTCACAGAGTTGTCAAATTATTAGGGCTGGGAAAAGATTAATCGCATCCAAAATAAAAGTTTGTGTCTACATGATATATGTGTGTGTACTGTGTATAATTATTTTGTATATATAAATACACACACATATGCATGTTGTAACGTCGTGCGGTAGAAATAGCGATGAGGAGGCTGGATCCAGACGCAGTGTGTCTTTATTAACAAACTACAAACTTAGACAGGAACAGGATACAAGGACTCAGAAACAGGATTCAAGGATTCAGAGATAACCAACGTTAACATCTAACATACATTCAACAACTCACAAGGACAGGGCAAAAACACAGGGCTTAACCCTCTGGGGTCTGAGGTGTTTTCGGGGTCCTTGAGATGTTTTGGTATGCTCTGACATTTCTGCTTTTTTCAGTTGCTTATAAACATATTAATGGCACAGGTGAAATTACACTCTATATAGCACACACAGGGCTACCATAATATGTGAACAACATGTTAATACATGTTTGTATTTTTGAGAGAATATTGTTTATGCGTGGTTATTAAAAAAACTAAAAAATAAAGTTTCTAATATAAGGCCACAAATAACATACTAAATATCTGTCCACAAGACTTTTGACTAGTGGATGTTGTCGCCTAGAGTTTTTGCTTCGAATTGATCTGAAAATCATTCTGCCTAATCATTCACATAAAACAATAGATTGTTTTAAATTGTGAAAAACATTTTTTTGTTTGCAAAGGCAATATGCGGATGGGCGGAACGGCCCAACCCCCTCATGAATAATTAGGCAGTTCTCACCTGAGCAGACTGCATACTAATGAGCCTTTCATTCAGTGGTGTCACACAAGAAAGAATGTAAGGACAATATATATATATATATATATAAATAAATAAATAAATATGTATACACACACACACA
Organism: Rhinichthys osculus; assembly: GCA_029959095.1. Lineage (NCBI taxonomy): Eukaryota > Metazoa > Chordata > Actinopteri > Cypriniformes > Leuciscidae > Rhinichthys > Rhinichthys osculus. The sequence continues at coordinate 27,960,426 of JARWKJ010000020.1, forward strand.
CACATATATATATATATATATATACACTACCGATCAAAAGTTTGGGGTCAGTGAGAATTTTATTTTTATTTTTTGGAGGAAAGAAATCAATACTTTTATTTATCAAGGAATAATTAATTTGATCGAAAGTGTCAGTAAAAGATTCTAACCCTAACCCTATTAATCAAAGAATCCTAAAAAAAAAAAAAAAAAACTGTACAACTGACAGACCAACAACTGTTTCAACATTGATAATAATAATAAATGTTTCTTGAGCATCAAATCCTCATATTATACTGATTTGTGAAGGATCATTTGACACTGAAGACACTGACACTGGTGATGCTGAAAATTCAGCTTTGATCACAGGAATAAATTACACTTTACTATATATTCACACAGAAAACAGCTGATTTACACTGGAATAATAGTTAATACTATAACTGATTTTTGTTGTATTTTTAATCAAATAAGCGCAGCCATGGTTAGCAGAAGAGAATTCTTTTAAAAGTATTTAAAATCGTACCGACCCCAAACTTTTGAACGGTAGTGTGTATATATATACAAACAATCAAAATATAAATGAAAGCCAAAAGCACATTTTTAGTCACACCTTTTAGCCATCCACACATACCATTTTTAACCATCCACCGCAGTAAAAATAAACCAGTCGCATTTCAAAGTCGTTCGCGAAACGACCGCCAGGTGGCGCAAAGGGACATTTAGCAAAACGTAAGTGGGGCTAATGTCTGTAGCCTAAGGATGAAATACTACAAGTTATGGTAATTTCCAAATAAGCCTACAACAAACATTTATAGCCTACTCCGTGATTGTTGGTCATACAGATAAGATATAATCTTGTCAACCTGTAAAAGGCTAAAGTAAAGGCCTACACTCACAGGCTAAATGAAAAAATCGCTCATGTGAGAAAAAGACGTTTGGGTATTTCTCAGTGAGAAAATTCATAGCCGAGCAATAGAATTTAGGGTTCATCATCAAGATGACACGGGTTCAAATCCCGCACAAACATGGTCTGCTGTAAATTTTATATTTATTTAGATTTGTCTAGCTCTAAAACTCTGTTACACCATACAGTTTTTTTGCTTATATTTATAAAATACAATTATCATGCATTTCCATTTTACACTAAGGAACAAAATAGTATCCAACAGAACGACTTTGCATCTGTATAATAATAGGCTACCAATCGTAATTTCAAAAGCAGTTCTGTAAAAAAAATAATTATATATAGCCTATATATATATATATATATACTATATATATATTTTTTTTTTTTTTCAGGGCTGCCAACTCTCACGCATTGAGCGTGAGAGTACTCACTCAATTGACCCAAATCTCACGCTCTCACGCCACACCCCCGATTTCTCCCGCTGAAGTGTCAACCCGGTCGGTCAAATTCCTAAAAGATATAGTTTATCTATAGATCTACCTGTTGAGCCACTCGTGATCGACTAGTTATACCGCAAATTAGTTAAAATATCCCGTAATCTATCTAGAGCGAGCGTGCATGCGAGACAGATATTGTGCTCCAAACCGTGCGCGCGCATGGCAGAGAGGTCTGTTCCCTACAACCTAGAGTTTTTAAAAACATGGTTTTAAGTAAAGTGTGATTTGCCAGGGGGGACTAGGATTTCCTTCTGGTCTAAACATCCCTGCTTCTGCTGAATTATTTTAATCCCCCCCGTAATTTTTTGGTCATACTGATAAGAGTAGAGTAGCTTACATCGTTCAAAACTGTAAACTTGTATTCATATTAGGCTAACGACAAAAACAGTAGGCTATATCTGTAGTCTCTGTCTTCGGGAACTGCGCGTCACAAAAAATGAACCGAAAGCCACTTCAGCTCAGTCACGATAAGAAATCGGCTATGTCTAAAGCCTTTAAATGTCTAAATATTTAGGCTAATAAATGTTATCTGATTGTGTAGGCTAATCCATATGAAAACGAGAGGTAGGCCTACAGAGGATCTACTCAAACATGCAATGTAAGCGCTTCCCAATGAGAAAATGACAAGACGGTGAAAATCTCGCTCTAATTAAATGTAGGCTAAATCGCCCTGAATTAAAATGTAAAAAACAGATCAAATAATGTATTTGTCGAAATGTTGCGATATTTTTTCATTTAAGTTCATAATTATTCTATAAATGTTATTTAATTTAGCAGCATTACCACGAAGCACCGTGTTTCGATATTTATTTGAATAATACAAAATAAAATAAAAACTTAATTCACAAATTGCATGCCTTAAGGATCCAAAGATCCCTGTAGAATTTAATATTGAGTTGTACATTTTGTTCATGACAACAAATTAACATGCGTTTTTTCAGATTATATTTAGTTTTGCTTGGAAAAAGCTGGCCCAAACCAGTTTTATTTCATCAATTATTGAAATAATGAAATATTTAGTAATAAACTTTTATGACAGAAATATCACTAGGCTACATGTAACTTAAATCATTTAATTCCTTCATTATCAACACTGTCTAGAATAGCGATTTAAGTGTGAATTGCGACTTCTCTTTGTGTTAAGTCAGCCTCAGACGCCGATAGCCTGTGGGGGGTTGGAGGGACAGTTGCTGGACAAAGGTGTTAATGTTCCTCTTTCATATGGAGAGTGTCGGATAGCCAGCCTGATGAGCAGGCAAAATTATTGTAAGGATAAATCTGTGTCCAAATGTAGACCCCATATCTTATTAAATTATAAATATTGTAGTTTATTTATTGTAGCCTATTTAAAGTTTTTTTCACACAAAATTTCAATTGAAGTTATTGTAAGGTGAATTCAACAAGGCATGCTGTGTCTTTGAAGCAACAATTAAAGGTTAAATAATTTTTTCGTGATTTGTATGGCTGACACGCAGCGACATATACAGTGTTATCAGCTGTATGATGTGCTTTTACCCTGAAATGTTTAATTTCGAGAGAGACCCGGTGCGCGCAGCGAGGGAGACTAAATAAACTTGTTAAAAAGAGATCCAGCGCGAGAGAGGCAAAGAGAAACGCATGTTTTGAATTTAATTATGTTTCTTTGGACAATTTTCGTTTTGTACTGTTTTAATTGTTTAATTTAGCTGTAATTTCTTTGGCAGTACAAATTTAAAATGTCGCAAGAATAAGATTAGCCTAGTGTTTCTTATTTTGCATCGCAAAAGAAATAAACTCTAAACCCGATGCAACCCTGTTTTAAATTAAAAAATTTAAACCTTGAAATGTTCGAACTTGGTTTCAAACTTAAGTAATTTTAGTGTTCTTTTACATTACACAATAATTTAGCAGACTAAAGACGAGCTTCTTCATTTTCATTTTCTGATGCAATCGGCTGACAATCTTCCTTCATCAGTTTTTGTCGTTTGTGCAGCGGCTGCGGTTCTACAGGAATGTAGCAAATTTATGTTGTAATGATAATCAAACAAAACTCTTGACTTTAAATAAGTAAACAGATATAAACAGTTACCTATTTAAGCATCAAGGTGGGAAAATATAAACGCTGTAGGACAACATCGGTTAACAACATGTTGGCCTATGCTACATTGAGATTCGATCTCGGGTCTATTGAAGCTCCTCGAAGCTCGTATTGTTGCGTTGATCACTGAGCTACCGTCTGTACGCTGATAAAGTTGTAAAGCCTCATTTATGTAGCCTAAATGTGAATTTATTCAATTACATTTCAGTAGCCTAATTTCAGTATTGTGATTATGAATTATTTTAACTACGTTTCACTTGTTGAATTCTTCTGCTACCAGCTTTCAATCGCTCTGAATCAGCGCGGTGCGGCAGCAGATTACGCATTAGAGAGAATAAACCGGAATAAACAAACACTTTTCAGAGTCTATGATTGTAGCGCCTCTTAGCGGTAAAAGGCAGCAAATACACCACACATTTTACCGCCGCGGTGGAACGGCTGATGTGGGCATTGTCATGGCTTGCCTCGACATTTGCGTTTGAATAGCACGCGTCCTCCGTGGGCGTGTCAGATTAACGCGTAATGAAGTGTAATGAGCTGAAAAAATACTGACAGCACTCTCTTTTCATACAGATTGCATAAACTGAGAATATTTGTTTTTTATATAAATTACTTAATTTAAAAGAAGAGAATTCAAGCTTCATAAAGAAAAATCTCTCGTGCCTGTGTGACAAGTAATCGCGGAGTTACAGTTAATCTTAGGACGCGTTTCAGAATGGACTTCACTGACAGAGAGAACGCAGAACTCGCATCATGTTTGTTTTTCTTTATTTGGTGAAAAGCACAACACTTTGTTTTTATTATGAGTATCCACAAAAAAAATAGAAACTTAACAGGATCTAATGATGTATCGCACTTATATGTAAGATCAAAATCAACCGAGTATTTTGAGTCTCTTTTGCACTGATAAGAAAAAAAGCGAGACAATCGCGCCGGCGCGATAGCCGACCCCAGGGGGTTAAATAATCCGGGACAAACGAGCTAGAAAGGATAACAAGGGGGCGTGGTTAACAAGAAACACCTGGGATAACTAATGGACAAGACAGGGAACCACTAAACATGACAAGACACAAACCCACATCGTGACATAACCCCCCCCCCTAAAGGAGCGGCTTCCAGACGCTCAAAAGACGATCCAGGCGGGAGGTAAAGCGAAGGCGATCCTGGGGGAGGGATGGAGGGCCAGGCCCGTGCAGGGGAACGGGACCAGGACATAGCCACGACGGGCCTGGGCCGCAGAGCGAGGGCGACCAGGGCGGAGCAGGACGTGATGGTGGCCATGGAGGTGAAGCCTCCTCGGGTGGCCATAGTGGAGAAGCCTTAACAGGAAACCATGGCGACGCGACCTCCATGGTCCTCTCGTGGGACCTTCTACTACCCCCCCCCCCCCCCCCCCCCCCCAAAAAAAAAATAGTTGGGAGAATCTAGGGGGAGAACCGGCAGGTCGAGGCGCAGAGGCGGGGCCGGCAGGGCGAGGCACAGAGGCGAGGCCGGCAGGGCGAGGCGTCTGGATACACTCACCGGAGCCTGGCGAGCCGAACGAGTCCTCCTCCTCCTGCGACGGAGAGTCACTGGGCTTGATTCAATCACTTGGTCTGAATCACTTACTTTGCTAGATTCAGCACTGGACGCACTTGACTCGGCGGCACTTGACTCACTTGACTCGGCGGCACTTGACTCACTTGATTCCTTCGCGCCGGCTGGTACGCGTTCAAACTCCGGTTCGGCCGGCGAAACCTCCGCCGCGGTCTCTGGATTAGCAAATTCAACAGAACCAGTGCGGAATACGGGCTCGAGGGGTCCGACACGAAGAGTGGGTTTGGCGGAGCAGACGTGCAGCCCGGGTTCAGCTGAGCAGACGTGAAGCACGGGCTTGAGGAGCGCGGGTTCGGCTGAGCAGACGTGAAGTGCGGGCTTGTGGAGCGTGGTCTCGGCAGAGCTGAAGTGAAGCGCGGTCTCGCGGAGCGCGGGCTCGGCTGGGCAGACGTGAATTGCAGGCTCTCGCCGCTTCTTCTCCTCCACGCCCACAGTAAATGATGAACCGCTCCCAAAGAGGGCCAGGTTGACATACCCCTTCAGGGTCCAGCTGGTACAGTCATCCGGCATTAACTAGGCAACGTCCTCGTCCAACCCGCTCCAAAACAAGTCCATGAGCTCGAGGTCGTCTAAAGCCCCCAGACGACAGCAAGACAAAGTCCCTCACGTACCTCTCGATGGACTGGTCTTCTTGAAATATCGAGGCAAGGAAACTTCTGAGGACCTGGTTGCTGACAACTGCTGGATCCATATTGTGGTGAGTTGTTCTGTTCCTTTATATTATTTATTTCTTTTCATATTTGGTGCCATTGTGTCACAGGTCGGGAGGGTCGACCGGGTCTACACCCTCCCTTTGGAATTAGTACCACTGAGGAGCGGACCAGAAACCAAGCAGACAAAGGAGAGTAAAACTTAGACAGATTTTATTGACTTAAAATAATTTGTAATCCTAATTAAAAAGCTTCTTCTTCCTCCTCCGTATCCAGTCGCTGCAGGGGACGTCGACGGGACCACAGGTGAGTACTCGATACAGTCAGCCCTTCTCGGGCTCTTCGGATGCCCAAGGCTCTCGACTGTGGAGGGGACGTGGACTGGACAGCAGGCGAGGACTCTCAACACGGTTGACCGTTCTCAGGCTCTCAGTGCCAAAGGCGTACTCTCAATACGGATTGACTCTTTTCAGTCTCTCAGTGCCAAAGGCGTACTCTCAATACGGTTGACTCTTTCCAGCCTCTCAGTAGGATCGACTCTTCTCGATCTCTCAGGTGCAGAAGGTTTACGGCTGTGAAGAGACCCTCGCCTGGACAGCCAGTGAGTGCTCCAAGGACTCAGGTGTAGAAAGCTTACGACTGTGAAGGGGGCGTCGACTAGACAGCAAGTGAGTAATTCGAGTACGGTTGGTTCTTCCCAGTATAGCAGGTGCGGAGGGCTCAGACTTCGCATTCGCTCAATCTCTTCCTCAGAGACCTCCAGACTGTAACACAAGACAAGGGCGATGAACACGTGACAGGATTCTTTACATCATGCGTGCAGCACTTCACCTCAACCACACTCGGTGGGACACAGCAGTTACACACGTCACTCTCATCCACCCCGTGAAATTTAGGGCCACGGCCCACCTCCTCCTTCTGAACAGTGGGGGCAATAAGAAGGAAGAAATTTAGCGACATCATTCATGCATCACAGCAGCTGTCTTCTCATTCCGGTGTCTAGTCTCCCTTTCCTGTATCACTTCTCTTCATATCTAATGTCTTGATGTATAAATCACATACAATACGGCCAGTAGAAGGTTTGTACTTATCTTCACCCAGGTAAGGGGACTTGATACTTTCGAGATGACTTCTCCTTTGCCTCTCCGTTCCACACCACCCAGTTTCTTCGTAGCGGATTCCTTTCCGCTGGTCGATCTCACCAGCCGGCTTGTCCCACAGAAACTCTCAGCCGACCTCGTCGCGGAAAGCTTGCTGCTGCGCTGATGCGCCGCACCTGCTGTCACTTTGTCATCAGCGGCTGCTGTTGCCATGGTAGCGATGCATACAAGGCTGGCTGGGTGTTCAGTTGAAAACACTCCGGGTGGAAACATCCCTCCGTGGACTATTTAGTTCCGCCTCTATTTCGTCACCTTGTGACAATTGTTAATGTAAAATTATTTATTTGCAGCAGTTATTTTGGAAGTAAAGAGAACCTAACTAAGAAATTCTGAAAGCTTGTTATTCCTTGGGTGAGTGGGTGAGTGAGTGGGTGGGTGGTTGGGAGTGGGGGGGCACCACCAAGCATTTGTGCTTAGGGCACCCTAATGGCTAGCACCGGCCCTGCATATGCTGAAGCAGTTAAGATGAATGGACAGAGGAACCATAGGGAAGAGTGAATAAAGGACAAGAGGAAATGACTGATCAGCAAGGGAAGAGGAAAGCATGGATAGAAAAAAAGAAACTGGTCACATTCATTGCAGGAGTAATTAATGCAACTCATGAGATTAAGTCAAAAACAGAAAGAATTCAAGTAATTGTGAAAGCTGCAGAACACCATTTGGAGATGATAGGGTTGAAATGGGAGGAAATGAATGATGAACTCAGGATGCAAGCAAGTCAGGAGACATCATGATTAGGTTCTTAAACCTTATAATGCTGATTTTACAATGGAATGCGAGAAGTCTCTTAGCTAATGGGCAGGATTTTAAAGGGGTCATATAATGGTACATGCACTTTTACAAGTTGATTGTACTGAAATGTGTGTTGGCAGTGCCTGTACACAACCATCATATAATGATATAAATCCATCCAGTGTTTTTGTTTTAATCTCCTTATATGTTTTCCCCTGCCTCAAATTGAGCCGTTCGTTTTTGTGACGTCAATAAAACGGACGCCCCTCCCACGATTGTTGATTGACAGGAGTGTTTCAACACAGACCCGCCCTCGCTCGTGAGAGCTGTCAATCATAGTCTGCGCGGACCGGCGCGGTCATTGTTGAAATGCTGGAGCACTGTCTATGAGCAGAATGGCGTCTAAGCGATTGTGGTGTTCTGTTCTTGGGTGTAATAACGAACACAGCAGTCATTTTAATGTTCCCAAATCCGAACCGCTGAAGACGCAGTGGCTGAGTTTGTTTTCGAAGGGAATATTCCCCACGAGCAACGTCAATGCTCTCATGTTTGCGCGAATCATTTCACACCAGACTGCTTTATAAACGAGGATCAGTATAAAGCTGGATTTGCTAAGAAGCTGCTCGAATAAAGGAAGAAGCTGCCATGAATAAAGGATCGGTACCAGATATTCGTGTTCCTGCTGAATCTCCAGAAGAACTGAAGTGAGTGTAACATTTTATTAAACTTTATATTAATATTTATATCTTTGCAAATCGCTAGCTGCACACTTCACAATGAATGCGGCTAAGGTTTACACTCATTACGGCATGTTTTCTATGTACGACGTTCTCAATATAATTCATAATCCCACGTTCATACTGAACAACGCGTTATGGTTATTGTGTTATTGTGTTCCAAACGGTGTACGCACAGAACAGAGAGGCGGGGTGAGCAAAGCTCATTATCATTTAAAGTCATATGCACTGAAACGGCGTGCTGAAAACAGAGCTGTTTTTGACCAGGTAAAATAAGTGTTTTCTTACAATACTAATGAGAATTTTTAATTAAAGTATATTACAAAGTTTTAACTTAGACCCTAAAGAATCATATTAGCTTGTACAAAAATGGCATTATATGACCCCTTTAAGCAATTTGTTTGTAGTAGGGTAGAAAAACGTCTCAGGTTACGACTGCAACCTATGTTCCCTGAGAACAGGGAACGAGACACTGTGTCAAGCGCTATGGGGAACGCCTCAGCGTGACTTTTCCTACTACCTGCAAAGCTTGTTTGCATGGAGGCCTCAGCAGGATGACTCTCAAAGGAGAGGAGGCCTGACACATGCTAGAGTTTCGCTACAGCGCTCAGGGAGCGAGGGGGCCTAGGTGCTCTCCCTCCACGGAGAGACTATCGGAGAGGAAGCCTGACGCATATATTTCGGAGAGGTAGCTCGACGATCATCAGAGCTCAGGGAGCTAAGGGCCAAAAGCACCTCCTCAGAGAGGAAGGGGCCACTTCTCAAGCTCTACCTGTAGTAGAAGTTAAGAGAGAGCTCGACAACCACCAGAGCTCAGGGAGCGAGGGGTCTAACAACTACTCAAGAAATGAGGAAGTGTATATGGAGACTTCAGCAGGATAACTCTCGAAGAAGAGGAGGCCTGACACATAATTAGGAGAGCTAGCTCGACCACAATCAGAGCTCAGGCCGAAGTCATCCTACTCATCCTACTGACAGAGCCACGTCATCCTACTCTAGAGGAGCAACTTGACCACTATCTCAAATTCAGAGACGCATACTGCCTCCACAGGGTTATGGGGAGCAGGGGCCTAGCAGAAAGACTCTAAGAAGAGGAGGCCTGCCATACTCGCCCCCAAGTGTTCTTAAACTAGTCTTTTTTTCTTTTCTTTTTTTGGAAACAACTATATTAAATAAATCCAGCTCAGAGCCCGAGAGGCCGAGGGCCTGGAAAACCTCTCTTGACGACTTAAGAGAGTGATCCCAAGTCTACCTCTACCTGCAGCAGCAGTGCTGCCTGCATGGAGCTCCAGGGCTAGAGGTCTCAGCATGATGACTCTCGCATGAGAGAAGATCTAGATCTGGGCTACCCCAATCTTAGTGAAAAGGAAGCGACAGAGTCCCTATAGAAATCTCACTACACCGTAAGGGAAACCCATCCTATCCAGGAGGGGAACGGAGGCCGTTAATTACAGCCTGTCTACGTTCGTTTTAACTGAAGGAGGCACGTAGTGCCAACTACTCTGGTAATGGTGTCTGGTAGGGTGTGCCCAGAGAGAAAGCGCTCATCAAGAGTTTTTTTTTCTTCTAGCGCTTCCCCTCTGACGCGCTGCCATGGCAATACTCAAGCCTGGCGGGCGCGTTCAGTAGAGCACTGACTGTTGGACCAGAGGATGTGTCAGAGCGCGCCTCCCCGCCCAACAGTCCCTTCTCGTCACCCGCCGACGAGTTTGAGAGATTCACCCCTCTCTCAAACTCGTCAACGAGCTCCCTCTGAGATCCCCGCGATCTTAGTCTCTTCTCGGCCTCGGCATGAGCAGGACCCAAACCGCAAAGCAAAGATGACTGTCAATCCTTGCTCGAGAAAAAAGACAGACGAGAATGGAGCGTTCTCATTGAGAAAAATGCTCACGATCGGCGCACTCTATCCCCTCAAGAACCGAGCGCGCGTGCTCTTCACCCAGACAAAAGCCACAAAGGTAGTGAGTGCCACCAGGTGTGAGAAACCTCTCACACGGGTCGGCACACTTCCCTTGTTTGCCATAGTTTCGTTTTACTCACAGTGTCAGTGAAACAGTCCCTGAAGACGAAAAGAGTGGATGAAATGTTCTCTATGCACTCCTTTTATACTTCCTGGTCGCGCTAGAGCATGACGTCATGGCTGACGCCGGCTAATAGGATTGTCGTGATTCTGCAGTGTTTCAATCATCAGTCACGCTGAGGCGTTCGCCATAGCGCTTGACGCAGTTTGAGTTCCCTTCGAAAGGGAACCAGAGATACTGTATTGTGCATTCAAGAAACTTTAAAACCTAAATTGGATTTTGTTTTATATGACTATGTGGCGGTAAGGTATGATAGAAGGAAGGCGGGAGGAGGAGGGTGTGCTACATTTATAAAGCAACGAATACCGTATAAAATCTTAGGAGTGGGAATTGAACAAGAGTATGTAGAGTAAAACAAGAGTATAAAAAAATGTAAAGAAGAAGTGAAAAATAAACAAAGCATTTAGATTAAATAAAAGAACACACAATTATCATCATTTGATTCAGTATAAACAAGCTCAAGCAATAGTAAGGAGCAGGGGCGGATCTAGATAAATATTTATGGGGTGGCGAAAGGGGGGCAGCTATTTTTGAAGGGGTGGCAATATATGGCATACGTATATACTGAATTTAATCACAGTTAACACAGTTTCATGAGAAATAGTATGTAGCCAACACACTACAAAAGGGCACAGGCTGCCATTTACAAATTCATACAGACAAACTTAATCTCATGCAATCAATGTCTTGCATTTGAGGTGAAACAGTTCATATTAGGAATAAGTGTTAAAAAGGGGAAAAAAGTCGGCACACCTTTATACTCACCTGGGGACACCTGTGAGTATTAAGGCGGGGTGTGTTTAACTTTTAATTGTCTGACGAAGAGCCTATGTGCTTGAAACGTTACCACCTGTGTGTGAGTCCATTAGATTTTGGGAGGAAGGAAAGCTTCCACAAAGCTGGAAGGAGTCAGTAATTATTCCGATAAGGAAGCCTGTAAAAGATCCAAGTAATCCTGGTAATTACAGACCAACTGCATTAACATTGCATATATGCAATATCATTGAAACGCATGATAAATGAAAGACTAATATACTTTTTAGAGAGTAGAAATAAAATTGCTATATGTCAAAGTGGTTTTAGAAAAGGAAGTACAATGGATCCTGTGATAAGTTTGGAGGAGAAATTAAGGAAAGCACAAGTAAATAAAGAAACTCTAGTAGCAATATTTTTGATGTGGAGAAAGCACAGAATATGCTGTGGAAAGAGGATCTCTTAGTCAAATTATATTAAATAGGAGTTGCAAGGACAATGTTTAATTGGATTGTGGATTTCTTAAATAAAAGGAATATGCAAGTGAAAATTGGGGTAGATTTATCAAAGCAATATGTTGTAGAAAATGGGACACCACAGGGGAGTGATTTGTCCAACTTTATTTTCCATTATGATTAATGATATTTGTTTAAATCTTCCAGGGGATATAGGGAGGTCTTTATTCGCAGATGATGGTGCTATGTGGAAGAAAGGTAGAAATGTTGAGTATGCTTTAAAAATATCTAAATTAGACTATGGGAGTGTTTCATATGGGTCAGCAGCAAAGACAACATTAGCTGAATTGGACATCGTGCAAGCATGTGCTTTAAGAATATGTTTGGGGGCAATCTTTTAACACAAATAACGCGAGGGAACGCAAAAGTTTTGCGAGGGAACGCAAAGTTTCTCGGGGGAACGCAAAAGTTTTGCGAGGGAAAGCAAAAGATTTGGAAAAAAAACATCTCCCATCCTAAAAAAATTTCCACCACCACATCCCTTTAGGGGCTCCGTACTACAAAATGGATTGAACAATACAGGGATAGCAACATTTTAGAATGTAGTGACCCTGTATCAGCTATGATGAGTATGAAGACTGTAAAAGCTAGTAGTCATCACAAAACATCATATGAAATCTTGTTTATAAATTCAAGGGTATGTAGCCACATTGAGATGTGCCTTAATTAGCTCAAATTATTTATAGGGAATTTTAATAGTTAATCATGAAATATGATTAATATATTTGCATATTACAGTTATATTATCGAAATTGAAAACAGATCGATCGTATGTATGAATGGTAAATCATAACGAATTATAATTCCTCATTCATATATCAATGGTCTCATTACAGATCGATTATATGAGATAACTTTAAGGGAATTAATTAGTTATCAAACAATCGGTTTGTCCAGCAAACAGCCGTAAGATTAACTTACCAACTTCTCAACAAAGTTATCCCTTTTATAAACTCCAAGAAATCTCAATGTTCCGGCCGTTAACATTAATTTTCTCGTGTTTATAAAATTTACGTTACTGATATAGTAACAACTTGTAAAGCTTTCTAGCTATGAGATCATCATTTCATTGACTTGTAAATGAGCACTTCAGGATCAATCAAGAATATGGTTTTAATAATTGAAACTACGGATACAGAATTCTACATTGGAACACAGGATACATGTATGTACAGTTAAACAGTAAAACTAACGAGACAGACGAATAACAAACAAGAGAGAGAGAGAGAGAGAGTAAGAAGATGAGAGATCTTCTGGTTTGGCAAAATTCATCACAGACAGAACCTTTTGAGACAACAAGAATCACAGATCTTAAACCTCGAAAGAATGGTAAACGATTACTTGCACAGGTAAAGCTCTTTTGTGGTTGATGTGAAGAAGGCGTGTGTGTCTCTGTCCTCGCGTCATGCGTTCACGTGGTCTTTCAGAGCGGGCAAAGCGCGTTAGTTTGAATGAAGGCTTAAAGGTCTTTGGTTCTCCTGGTGTTGCTGAGGAAAACCACGTCTTGCGTGTGTGTCCTTAGGAGCGGGTGCGTGCTTTCTCAGCTGTTCGGGGCGAGCGTGGTCGCTGCAGATTCAAAGAGTCTCCTTCAGGTTGAAGTTGCCGATTACGTTCATTTCACTGAAACTAAACGTAAGAATAAGTCCGAAGACGAAAATAAAGAAAGATTAAAGAAAACGGAGAAAGCTCCCGAAGGAGCCATGGATCCTCTCACAGGAAAAAGCTCTCGTGCATAAATGCTGACTTCTCGGCGAGTGACTTGTTTTGATCGCTAGGTAGCTCTCTGTTTGTAGATGCAGCTAAAATTTAGATGAATTACATCAATCTAACAATAATTTTTTTAAGGCCTTTACATTTGTAGAAAGGGGAGCATCACCCAGGTCTACCTAGATATAACTTTTCCCTGAGCTTTCTTTGTTAGACACAGGTTTAGTCATATTACAATTTGGATTTCTTTTAAGTAAAGCAGAATAGATATCGGTACAGTTTACAAGCTGCTGAGATGGGGTTTCTTCGTCAAACAGACTTACGCTTTACTGCCGAACATGCTAAGTTTAGTTGGAAATCTAAGGCTATTTTACTTAAAGTAGAGTTTTCAATTCCAGCTATCGTTTTATCTGCATTTAGACAAGCCAGCGATCAAAAATGCGTATTGCACGTTGTGTTCAGGTTGGATCGCAACGACCACAAGCACGCCTGTAGGTTAACAGTAGTTTAAAACTGGGGTAGTTTTCCTACACTCTGGCGTTAAAGGGGACGTATGCTCTATTTGGAGCTAGTGTTTCTCGTAACCCTTCATTGTCATGGAAACTAATGTTTAGCAGTGTCATTTCAACCAGCATGTCGCAAATGTTTGTTTTTAAAAGAGTCGTGCATAGTCTTTTGCTTGGTGTAAGCTTCTTTTAGCTTGTTAAGTCTTTTGGGAGCCATGCCGTGGTTAGTGGCAGGCCTCTCCTGGAAAGGCTTTTGAGTCTCTTTAAGTTCAGTCTCTGCTCTTTGCAAGGGGCTTCACTTTTGTCGGAGTTTCTCGTCGAGTTCCTCTCTGGTTCTTTTCTCTGACTGCTCTCTTCGGTCTATTGTGCAGATGAAGATCAGACAGGGCAGTTTGAAGTCTTTCCACTTCCTTCTTGTAGCTAGGGGTCGTTGTCATCCTCGGCTTGCATCCTTAGCGTTGCAACTTCGTGCTCCAGGGCGATGCGGCTCCTTTCGTGGAGACGTCCTTGTGTGATGAGCTGGCAAGTGAGGTTGACGTGTCTGACCGGTCTTTGTCGTGGGAGCTTTGGCTTGGTTTGTGCGCCGTCAGCTTGTCCACGTCTGCGATGCTCTTGGCTCGAGGCTCTGAGTCACTAGCGTCCTCGGGCAGGAAGTTAGCCGTCATGGCCGTCAGCCATGTGTCGAGGTTGTCCCAGCGGGTTGTGGGACTGTAGGACCGGAACATACTGGCTTCACTGTGGGCGAGAGGAACACAACACACGCAGAGAGACCAGTGCAATTTCGTTCTACGTTTAACGAGCTATAATACGGGCTATGCCGTGTATGAAAATTTTGGTTAACTGATGCAGACAGTTAAATCATTCGGTGGGACAATTTAGGTAGGTCAGCATGGGCCTGAATAAAATTTAACAGGGCGGTAGCTTAGGGGTCACCTGTTGATGCTAACGGCTTGGTTTGTCAAACTATTATTCAGCGTTCCTTGTTGTCTCAGATAGGTTCTGTCTTCTAGGTGAATTGAAAGGAACAGAGCACAACAGAAAAGAGCAGCGGCAAGATAGCAAAGTTTGAAGTAACATGCAACCCTCAAAGATGGAAAGGTCTGTAATGAAATGGCGTCAATAGTACACAGGAAGTGTTACAAGGGAAGAGGAGGCCTAAGCCTGCGGTTTGTGGCTCGGAGAGGAGAAGGGAGCCAAACGCTTCAATGACCGGGGGAATTCATAGATTCTGTGGCCAATACTAAGTGGATGGGTTTAATACCTTTTTCTAGTTTGCCTGGGGTGAAATGAGGTCATTCGGGTTGGAGTCAGCATTGTGGTTGGTCTTCCTGTCATCCCCAAACACTTGACAGCAGTGTCCCGGGCCCTTCCGTACATCTGTACCGATGTGCGCCCTCTCACGCAACCGGCAGTGCCAAATTGGTAATGTGTTGCGGGCCGCACCAACGGAGAGATACGGGAAAGTCTGAGACTCGCGCTCAGTCAGCGCTGGTGACGCAGGTCAGACGAACCCGCTTGCTGGACCCCAAGCAGAGATGACTGTCAAATCACCACAGCACAAGAGAAATTTCTACCTACAAACACAAAACAGGATGAAGGACAAGTGAACCTCAACGTGAATTAAAGCTCTCTCTATCTAAATCAAATTGAGTGTCTATTTTTGTAGAAAAAAAATCGAAGGCAACGGCTTTACTAAAATTATGGTACAAACAAAAAGGAAATTATGACGATGTTAATTATCAGAACAACCTAGCCTCCATTCAGAGAAGAGATTAAGTGCAGCAGGAAGAGCACAGGAGGAAGCAAGCTGCAGTGGCGCGTTTGGGCCACTTCCTCCTGGTGGTCAATCTGGCTGACAGAGACCTTGATTTAAATTGCATTCAAACTGGTTTAACTACAATTCAAATCAAGCATATGCATAGATGTTAAGTAACTTCTAGACAGTAAGGATACAGTTGTCATAACGTATCGAATCAAAATTATTAAAAATAATTTGAAAAAGGAAATATAGAAAATAAAGCCAACAGGAACGGAGACTTAATTCAAATTAATCTTGAAATTTGTTTGTTTCAAACCAAATTTGAATAAGTGTAGGAAATTGAAGGTTGGCATTATATTTGATGATGATCACGACTATGGTGATAGTCGTGATAGTCGAAAACCAAAATAAAGCCAGCTGGGAGAAAGCCACTTCGGACAGAATGATGTTAGGAACTAAGTGATGAGCTGACTTAGCAGGGGAAGGCCACAAAGGGGGCGCTAGAAACTGCTAATACTTACTTTTAAATTTTAAGTTCAAATGTGGTTGGAACCAAATTCAAAATAAGTGTACACAGTCAGGAGTGAAATCCATGTTATTAAAACTGGAACTTGCACATGCATTGAAAGTTAGAAACACAATTTCAGGAATTCACTGGAACAATCTGAAATGGTGCTGAGAGAAAAATTTATTTAGGAAAGGATGACCTTGTTACCATTGTCCACACGATGGCGACATCTCGCTCATGGAGGGTAAAGTCAGGACGTGGAGGCAGTCTGATACTGGGAAACTCAAGGGCGCGCCCTAGCATTTGGCAGTAGCATTGCAACCTGCCTGCTTTCACATGTGACTGTCTCAGAGGACGTGCAAAGAATTACACGCCTCAATTGCTGCATAAATCAGAAATAGTGCGGAATTTAAATCTCGACGGATTTCTTTCTGGTTCTATATTTCACAAAACGGCGTGGCAGGATTTTTCCTACACACACACATAGGGACAACAGGAATTACACGTCTGTCGCTCGGGTCCAAATACATTTATCAAATAGCATTTTATGATTACAATGTTTTTAGGTTTTGGATTTTTCGATGCTATATTTCACACAACGGCGTGGCAGGATTTTTTTTTGTCTACACACACGCATAGGAACAACAGGAATTACACGTCTGTCGTTCGGATCCAAATACATTTATCAAATAGCCTTTTATGATTAAAATGTTTTTAGGTTTTGGATTTTTCAATGCTATATTTCACAAAAGTGTGTGGCAGGATTTCTTCGCTGCACTACACGTAAATTGTGGACAACAGGAATTAGGCATCTGTTTTTCGGATCCAAATAACATTTATCAAATAGCATTTATGATGAAAAATGTTTTCAGTGTTGGATTTTTTTTTCGGTGCTATGTTTTACAAGCACATCTAGCAGGATTCGTCGCTGCGTTGTGCGAGAGAAAACAGGAATTATTCATCTGTTTTTCGACTCCCATAACATATATCAAATAGCACCTATGATTAAATATGCTTTAGGTTTTTACAATTGAGTAGCTACGTCAATGTTTAACCAGGAGTTTATCGTTAATCTAACGATTATAATATCAGGCCTTTTAGGTTGAATTACAGGAGCATCGCTATAATTCAGATCCTCTCTCGCTCTGCTCAAAAGATTCTCGTTTTGAAAACAGGTTGATCAAAAGAAAATATATTAACATGTAAACGTCTTTACAGAGGTAATATCTCTTTTTTTTTTCGAACTACAGTTTACATTCAATACTTTAACCGTGAATATCAGTATTACGAACTGCAATTCATTTTAGCAATTACAACGACTAAAACGTTTAGGCGAATTTAGCAGTTTGTAATGTGCTCCGCTGACATGGACTGGCTTTTGTGCTTCTTCAGTCAGCCGGTGAGTTCGCATTGCGTTCACTCACCCGAGGCGCGCGTACAATATTAAATCACAATATAGACATAGATTGAACACTGATTTTTGCTCAGAAACAAGTTTAAAGTGTGCTTAGCATTTTCTCCACCAATTGTAAGGATTCAGGGCGGATCTAATCCGTGGGGAATTTGCATATCATAATTAATAATTGGTAATTAATAATTATTCATGCATGTTTGGATTAGACCAGTCTTACATGTTAATAAATCTGCCGATAAGGGAGGATCTGTCATTTTACCTGCATATTTGTGAATCCTTGAAATTAACCACAAGTTGATTACAATTAATTACACAGACCACGTTTCACAAAACAGGTAAAATGAATTAGCTCAATTGTCAGGATAATATTTGTGGGATCCAGAATATCATCTTACTTTATAGGATTTCAGGAAACGCAATTCTCTGGCCAGAAGAATTGGTTTTCCCGCCCTATAAACACATACCTTTTAAGGTATATTTAATTTTAGTAAGCTTGTAGCATAAGATCTTTGGCACTTAAGGGACTTGAAACTGAGCAAAGAGACAGCACATCAATCAAATGAATATATAATTAATTTAATAGAGGCATGACTACTTATGTATTTACTACGGTTACATGGGATATATGTATTTACAAACATAATAAACAAACAAACATGATAAGGCATCGATGAACGAGAAATGCATAGAGATAGAGTCAGAGAAGAAATGTAGAGAGTTGCAGTTATGCAAGAGGGAGTTTAGAAAGACCCGAGGATCTTTCTAAATAGCAAATTCACATAGACAACAATGAACAATACAATAAGACATCAATGAACGAGAAATGCGTAAAGTTTGGACAATGGATAACTTACACGCGTGAGCGAGTAAGAGAGAGAGGAAAGGGGATGGGGGAGAGAGAACAGAGAACATTGGCAGAACTTCATTGGCAGGAAGACCTCTCCGATTACAACACGAAACATCATCTTAAAACTTCTTAGAAGCTCTATAAAGAGATTATACTTGCACAAGTTAGGTTATGGTCTCTCTGTGTCGAGGCATTCCTGTACGGCCCTGTCTGGCCGCATGCGTGAACGGAGTCCTTCGTGTGGGAGCGTCACGTGGTGCTGCTTGGCGCGCGTGTTGAACAGAGGTTTAAAGTCTTGGAGGTAACATTACCAAAGAAAATAGATCGGCTAAGTTCGCCTCCTTTCCTGGGAGGTGAACTTGGTAGGACACTTAAGAAAAAGACTAAACTTTTAGACGAAACAAAAGAGCAAAAAGGGATTTCCCGAGGGGAAATCGAGTCAACGACTACATTGTTCAGCAGACGAGGAGACCAGCGGAGTAAGAGAGAGCTTTAGCCTGCGGTTTGTCCTTTTGAAGACCTGACGTTTCCGCCTTCTTTTGGAAGAGGGTCCAATCAGGAGCTGTCCCTTTGGAGGGAGGTTTTTATGACCCTTTGTGTTATAACCAGGCATTTAAATCACTAGTTTCATTGGGTGTTTAAGAGAAGAATCTTCACAATTCTTATAATACTAATGTGTCACAAAGTTTAGCAAAATGTAATGTCAATTAACAAAAGGGGAACGAAGATTGGAGTTTATCGAGACCAAACTTGCCACAAATGGATTTGGTTAAACCTTAGTTGGCAAAGTTTGAAACGTTATCCCATTAGAGTTGTCGAGAAACATAGACCAAACCACAGAAAGGCAATTCATGAAATAGGGAACTTAGGGAATTGTTCATGCAATTCTCAAGTGGATATATAATAATATATATATATGTATATATATATATATGAATACAGGATTCATTTCTCCTCCTTGGTTAGAATTCAGAGAGAGCCACAGTTCTGTGAACATTCAATGTGACATGGGCAAATGGACACACATAAAAACACATCTAATATATCTGGTTAAATGTCTTTTTTTTTAAAAGAGAAGTTTCCTTCTCTTGAACATCAAATTCCAAATCAGTCATAAAAGTGTCTCGTAGCTGGAAACCACGCTCTGTCCTGAGCAGGCTTCACTTGTGGGGGATGTGTGTGTGTGTGTGTGTGTGTGTGTGTGTGTGTGTGTGTGTGTGTGTGTGTGTGTGTGTGTGTGTGTGTGTGTGTGTGTGTGTGTGTGTGTGTGTGTGTGTGTGTGTGTGTGTGTAAATTTACATTCCAGGCTTTTTGGGTCTTTAGCAGGATGTATTTAGTCCTTTCAGATTCACCCCCGCCCAGTCCTTACAGGTATATACAAGGGAAAAATATTATATATATGTGGATACTAGCACATGTGGGCATATAGGGAAATGAGAAGGTTGATATTGGCAAAAAAGGCGACAAAAAAAGAGCATGTTGACATTGAAATTAAATTGTCAAACTCAAAAGGGAAGAGTCTAGTGTGGAAAAAGGTAATGTAAATATGGCAATATCAATGGGATCATGAAAGTAAAGGAAGACACCTATACATGATTCAAAATAAGAAGGTATTATTAAGAGAGATGACAAATAGAAGGAAGGAGCAAGTTGTAATAACAAGACTTAAGATTGGGCATGGTAAGTTAAATGGAACTCTTTGTATGTCAGGAAAACATCCCACAGGTCAATGTGATGAATTTCAAGAGGAGGAAACAGTCAGTCACATTTTTATGTCAAGCAGGAAATTTACACAAGAAAGGCAAGAGTTGAAACATAATTTGCAAGAAGATGGTGTAACGAATCACACAATAATAATATACATAAAATGTATTTAAGGGGGCCGGAAGGCCAATTTAGCTCAAAAGGAATGATTCATCGATTTGCAATGAATCTTGACCGAATCACTATGGAACCGAGCAAATGACTCGTTTAGAGTTCATTTGAACGGGCCGTAATTATAACCTTGGCAACAGATATGAATATCCAATCTATAGTGAAGCACTATGTATTAGCAAGGTAACTTTAGATCGACAGTACAAGACATTAAATGTGCAAGCACAACACAAGGCAAATATCTTTTCAAATATATTGACGACTTTATTAACTATTCTAAACACATAATAAAACTAAGGTCTAAACACAATCACACACACGCATTCATACAAGGCGCAGAGGAAGAGAGAGAGAGTGAGAGAGAGTTTTCAGAGATGCACTTTGTAAGACATGACCTGAACGAACCACCAAGCATTAATTTAAACCTTCGTTTCTTAGACAGGTTATTCAATTTACATTTGCACCAGTTCAGTTAACCCTTGTGCATTGTTCAAATTCACTACCCTTTCGTTATGTTCGTGGCTGAAAACAGCCACTACTTTAAACTGCTGTAAAAATGTATCAGATAAATATTTTTTTCAATTTTTTTTACATAAATCTATTAATCAACCTCAGTCCTGATCAAAACTACTAAATGTTTAACAAAAAAATAAGGATTTTAACTCTTTAATTGCCAAATTCATAAATGATGTCACTGATTTGGGGAAAAAAACACACAAAATGACTTATATTCAATATAAAATGTGATTGTGGACTGGATTTTTTTTTACCTTTTATCACAGTCTTGGACATGTCAAAGATTAGAAACAATGTTGGTTTTGATGAATTTTTATTTTTTGCGCAGCATCAGATTTGAACTTTTTCTCCCTCATTTACTGTTCGTGGCTGTTTTTGCCCCATTGACTTCCATTATAACCACATTTATTGATTGCAAAGCCATGACACCAAATAATCATGCATTTTTGATTGTTGGTGGTTTTCCCTGTTGGGAAGAGGTAAAATTTGTAATTTTTACTGTGGATAACCAGGTTGCACCATTAACCCTTTAGATAGGCCTGTGCAAAAAAAAGCTTAGTTTCTGGCTTTTACATGGAGTTATATGGAGTATAATAGCATTATAAAGTGTGTGTGTGTGTGTGAGAGAGAGAGAGAGAGAGAGAGAGAGAGAGTGTGAGAACTCACCTTGATGCATCTGAGAAAATCAAAATATGCACCTCAGCTCTCAGAACTACATGGAGTAAACAAAAACAACGTAGCCTAAGTGTATTTATGCATCTGCTGCCTTTTGATGGTGAGGAATGCAGACTAAACAAAAACAAAGCAAGTGGATATAAACACTTGTCATTTGATGGTGAGAAGAGCAGCAAGCAACATGTGAAAGGGCTTGACTTATAGTGAAGTTTTAGAGATGGTTATTCAGCCTGACCCCTCCAGCGATCTGCAGGAGGTATTGTCTTCTCCCTCTGACACCACAGACTCAGGAGAGTCAGATCCTGGTTTGGATGTGGGACCCTCATCATCCTCTCTAGCTTCCACTGAAGGCGAGGAGGATTCGGAGGATCCTGGATCTGGGTGGATTGGGAGAAATGGCGAAGTGTGGTTTTCCACCAATGTGGAGACAACTCCCTTTCTTCAGCCTGTCAAAGGCGTGACTCCAGGGCCGACGCGCTATGCCATCGCAAGGGTCCAGAACATGGATTCTGTGTTCAATCTGTTTTTTTTTTCGGAGGAGATGATTGACCTCATTGTCAGCATGACCAACCTCCATGGGCACCGCTGCCACCGCACAATGAGAAACTGGACCGGGGTGGACTCCACAGATCTCCATGCCTACATGGGGCTACTGATTTTGGTCGGCGTCTACAGGTCCAGAGGGGAGTCCACACGTTGCCTGTGGGATGATCGCAGTGGTCATGCGATTTTTAGTGCCACCATGTCCCTCTCAAGATTCTCCCAATCCACCCAGATCCAGGATCCTCCGAATCCTCCTCGCCTTCAGTGGAAGCTAGAGAGGATGATGAGGGTCCCACATCCAAACCAGGATCTGACTCTCCTGAGTCTGTGGTGTCAGAGGGAGAAGACAATACCTCCTGCAGCTCGCTGGAGGGGTCAGGCTGCATAACCATCTCTAAAACTTCACTACAAGTCAAGCCCTTTCTCATGTTGCTTGCTGCTCTTCTCACCATCAAATGACAAGTGTTTATATCCACTTGCTTTGTTTTTGTTTAGTCTGCATTCCTCACCATCAAAAGGCAGCAGATGCATAAATACACTTACTTTGTTTTTGTTTACTCCATGTAGTTCTGAGAGCTGAGGTGCATATTTTGATTTTCTCAGATGCATCAAGGTGAGTTCTCACACTCTCTCTCTCTCTCTCTCTCTCTCTCTCTCTCTCTCTCTCTCTCTCACACACACACACACACTACTATACACTAATATATTATACTCCATATAACTCCTTGTAAAAGCCAGAAACTAAGCTTTTTTTGCACAGGCCTATCTAAAGGGATAATGGTGCAACCTGGTTATCCACAGTAAAAATTACAAATTTTACCTCTTCCCAACAGGGAAAACCACCAACAATCAAAAATGCATGATTATTTGGTGTCATGGCTTTGCAATCAATAAATGTGGTTATAATGGAAGTCAATGGGGCAAAAACAGCCACGAACAGTAAATGAGGGAGAAAAAGTTTAAATCTGATGCTGCGCAAAAAATAAAAATTCATCAAAACCAACATTGTTTCTAATCTTTGACATGTCCAAGACTGTGATAAAAGGTTAAAAAAAATCCAGTCCACAATCACATTTTATATTGAATATAAGTCATTTTGTGTGTTTTTTTCCCCAAATCAGTGACATCATTTATGAATTTGGCAATTAAAGAGTTAAAATCCTGATTTTTTTTAAAACATTTAGTAGTTTTGATCAGGAATGAGGTTGATTAATAGATTTATGTAAAAAAAAATGAAAAAAATATTTATCTGATACATTTTTACAGCAGTTTAACCCTCTGGGGTCGGCAATCACGCCGGCGTGATCTGCTCGCTTTTTTTCTTATCAGTGCAAAAGAGACTCAAAATACTCAGTTGATTTTGATCTTACATTTAAGTGTTATACATCATTAGATCCTGTTAAGTTTCGATTTTTTTTGTGGATACTCACAATAAAAAACAAAGTGTTGTGCTTTTCACCAAATAAAGAAAAACAAACATGATGCGAGTTCTGCGTTCTCTCTGTCAGTGAAGTCCATTCTGAAACGCGTCCTAAGATTAACTGTAACTCCGCGATTACTTGTCACACAGGCACGAGAGATTTTTCTTTATGAAGCTTGAATTCTCTTCTTTTAAATGATGTAATTTATATAAAAAACAAATATTCTCAGTTTATGCAATCTGTGTGAAAAGAGAGTGCTGTCAGTATTTTTTCCCCAGCTCATTACACTTCATTACGCGTTAATCTGACACGCCCACGGAGGACGCGTGCTATTCAAACGCAAATGTCGAGGCAAGCCATGACAATGCCCACATCAGCCGTTCCACCGCAGCGGTAAAATGTGTGGTGTATTTGCTGCCTTTTACCGCTAAGAGGCGCTACAATCATAGACTCTGAAAAGTGTTCGTTTATTCTGGTTTATTCTCTCTATTGCGTAATCTGCTGCCGCACCGCGCTGATTCAGCGCAATTGAAAGCTGGTAGCAGATGAATTCAACAAGTGAAACGTAGTTAAAATAATTCATAATCACAATGCTGAAATTAGGCTACTGAAATGTAATTGAATAAATAATGAATACATCAATGAGGCTTTACAACTTTAACAGCGTACAGACGGTAGCTCAGTGATCAACGCAACAACACGAGCTTCGAGTAGCTTCAATAGACCCGAGATCGAATCTCAATGTAGCGTTGGCCTACATGTTGTTAACCGATGTTGTCCTACAGCGTTTATATTTTACCACCTTGATGCTTAAATAGGTAACTGTTTATAATTGTTTACTTATTTAAAGTCAAGAGTTTTGTTTAATTATCATTACAACATAAATTTGCTACATTCCTGTAGAACCGCAGCCGCTGCACAAACGACAAAAACTGATGAAGGAAGATTGTCAGCCGATTGCATCAGAAAATGAAAATGAAGAAGCTCGTCTTTAGTCTGCTAAATTATTGTGTAATGTAAAAGAACACAAAAATTACTTATGTTTGAAACCAAGTTCGAACATTTCAAGGTTTAAATAAAGTGTCGGGAAAGTTTTTTTTTTATTTAAAACAGGGTTGCATCGGTTTAGAGTTTATTTCTTTTGCGATGCAAAATAAGAAACTCTAGGCTAATCTTATTCTTGCGACATTTTAAATTTGTATTGCCAAAGAAATTACAGCTAAATTAAACAATTAAAACAGTACAAAACGAAAATTGTCCAAAGAAACATATTTAAATTAAAAACATGCGTTTTTCTTTGCCTCTCTCGCGCTGGATCTCTTTTTAACAAGTTTATTTAGTCTCCCTCGCTCTGATAATACTACTGTATATGTCGCTGCGTGTCAGCCATACAAATCACGAAAAAATTATTTAGCCTTTAATTGTTGCTTCAAAGACACAGCATGCCTTGTTGAATTCACCGTACAATAACTTCAATTGAAATTTTGTGTGAAAAAAAAAACTTTAAATAGGCTACAATAAATAAACTACAATATTTATAATTTAATAAAATATGGGGCCTACATTTGGACACAGATTTATCCTTACAATAATTTTGCCTGCTCATCAGGCTGGCTATCCGACACTCTCCATATGAAAGAGGAACATTAACACCTTTGTCCAGCAACTGTGCAAATGAAACAATATCGCAACATTTCGACAAATACATTATTTGATCTGTTTTTACATTTTAATTCAGGGCGATTTAGCCTACATTTAATTAGAGCGAGATTTTCACCGTCTTGTCATTTTCTCATTGGGAAGCGCTTACATTACATGTTTGAGTAGATCCTCTGTACCTCTAGTTTTCATATGGATTAGCCTATAATCAGATAACATTTATTAGCCTAAATATTTAGACATTTAAAGGCTTTAGACATAGCCGATTTCTTATCGTGACTGAGCTGAAGTGGCTTTCGGTTCATTTTTGTGACGCGCAGTTCCCGGAGACAGAGACGACAGATATAGCCTACTGTTTTTGTCGTTAGCCTAATATGAATACAAGTTTACAGTTTTGAACGATGTAAGCTACTCTACTCTTATCTGAATGACCAAAAAATTACGGAGTCGCCTACTAAGTTATTTTAGCTGTAATAATGAGAAAAATAAATTAATCTAAATGAACGCGCCGCCGTGTTTGTCGAACACTAACTCACCATGCCAGAATAAAACCCGACTTTAGAAAAATGCATAGGGCCACTCGGCGTGGTGTGCCAAAACACTTAATTATAAACTTCAATATTTCATTCAAAATAATCTCAACACGCTTTGTGAAATTTGAAAAGCCGTGCATGCATTAAGGCCACTGGAACTAATGAACAACTGAAACGCTGGTTTTGATTTTATTGTTTGTCGTTTAAACGTGCCTGTTGCATATCTCTATTTTATATATTTGATATTGGTGAAGTAGCCTATAGCATTGATTAGCTGTGGAGGGAGGGGTGTGGGGATTAAAATAATTCAGCAGAAGCAGG
This sequence comes from Rhinichthys osculus, assembly GCA_029959095.1. Taxonomy (NCBI): domain Eukaryota; kingdom Metazoa; phylum Chordata; class Actinopteri; order Cypriniformes; family Leuciscidae; genus Rhinichthys; species Rhinichthys osculus. The sequence continues at coordinate 27,986,397 of JARWKJ010000020.1, forward strand.
GATGTTTAGACCAGAAGGAAATCCCTGTCCCCCCTGGCAAATCACACTTTACTTAAAACCATGTTTTTAAAAACTCTAGGTTGTAGGGAACAGACCTCTCTGCCATGCGCGCGCACGGTTTGGAGCACAATATCTGTCTCGCATGCACGCTCGCTCTAGATAGATTACGGGATATTTTAACTAATTTGCGGTATAATAACTAGTCGATCACGAGTGGCTCAACAGGTATCTATAGATAAACTATATCTTTCAGGAATTTGACCGACCGGGTTGACACTTCAGCGTGAGAAATCGGGGGTGTGGCATGAGAGCCTGGAATAAAAAAAATAATATATATATATAGCCTATATATATAGGCTATATATAATTTTTTTTTTTTAGAGGTGGGCATAGATTAATTTTTTTAATCTAGATTAATCTAGATTAATATTGAAATTAATCTAGATTATTCTAGATTAATCTCATTGGCTCATTTGAATTCTCCCGAAGGCATTCAGAATATGTGTGCTTCCCAAATAATGACTAAAAGTAAGTCTTTGAGAATAGTTTGCCTCGCGTAGGGATGTGCATTTCTGCCAAAAATGCCATTCGACAATCGAGGAGCAAAAGTCGAATATCGTTATAAAAAAAAAAAAAAAAAAAAAAAAAAAACGCAATGACAGAAAGGGAGGCCAATTTCACCTTTAGCGATTTGTCATCAAACAAACTGTTTATTAATTGAACAAGTAACATGTTTTCGTCCTTTTTTATTAACATAGTAGGCTAATTGGAAGAAGAAAAAAAAACAATACGCACGACAGTCCGTTTTTGCATCGCCAATGCTCGTTAGATCAAACAATAATGTCATCATATGTCATAAGAATTTTATGTGAACCTGCCTTGTTACTGCAATAGCCTCATTTTTAAACAAATTAGTTTCAATCAATGTAAACTATTCGTGTGATTATGCCACTGCGCAATACACGCGCAATACACACACAATGTATTACCTGAATGAAATGAAATCGAATGTATCGTCCTGTGGAATCATTCATTCACAGACAGCTTACGAAGATGTTCAACTAATAAAGATCTTCATCGCTGGCACAAATATGATGCATTTGCAGATTTGCATTCACTAGACTAGACTGTAGATCGGCCACTTCATCCAACGCTCTTGATGCTCTTAAATCTTCCTGTTTTGACTCCGAGTGTGAATTGAAAGCGCTTCAGACGATTCAGTGCGCGAGGAACTGAACAGATCAACTGATTCGCGAACCGATTTAGACAGATCATCTGACAACTTGTTTGATGAAGTCTTTGAACAGAATCGAATCGACTCAAAAGAGTGATTCATTTGTAAATGAGCGTCGCTCATGCCCATACAAAGGACACAGCGCGCTTGCATAAACTCATTTAACAACGTATTGCATTAAAATAAAGTAACGAGAGGAACGTCGCCCAACGTAACAAAGTAAAAGTACACCTTGTGTCCCTGACAGGAAAATACCCTACTGCGCGATCTGTGACAGTAGGCGCGCCGTCATAGCCTACTACACATTAGAATTGCGCGAAAATATAACGATATTCGAACAAGCTATTTATGATCCAACCCAACTTTGATTAACGGCGATATTTTTTTTTTATCGCCCGATAAGAGTCTCACGTTAACGCAGCACGTTAACGCCGATAACGGCCCAGCACTAATTTTTTTACAGAACTGCTTTTGAAATTACGATTGGTAGCCTATTATTATACAGATGCAAAGTTGTTCTGTTGGATACTATTTTATTCCTTAGTGTAAAATGGAAATGCATGATAATTGTATTTTATAAATATAAGCAAAAAAAAAAAAAACTGTATGGTGTAACAGAGTTTTACAGCTAGACAAATCTCTCTGCAATAATAAATATAAAATTTACAGCAGACCATGTTTGTGCGGGATTTGAAACCGTATCATCTTGATGATGAACCGTAAGTTCTACCGCTCGGCTATGAATTTTCTCACTGAGAAATACCCAAACGTCTGTTTCTGACACGAGCGAGAAAACGTTTTGTCTTTAGCCTGTGAGAGTGTAGGCCTACTTTAGCCTTTTAAAGTTTTAAAAGATTATATCTTATCTGTATGACCAACAATTTGTTGTAGGCTTATTTGGAAATTACCATAACTTGTAGTATTTCATCCTTAGGCTACTGTTAATAGACATTAGCCCCACTTACGTTTTGCTAAATGTCCCTTTGCGCCACCTGGCGGTCATTTCGCGAACGACTTTGCAATGCGACTGGTTTATATGGCTAAAAATGGTATGTGGATGGCTAAAAGGTGTGACTATAAATGTGCTTTTGGCTTTCATTTATATTTTGATTGTTTGTATATATATATATATATATATATATATATATATATATATATGTGTGTGTGTGTGTGTATAAACATTGATTTATTTATATACACTACCGTTCAAAAGTTTGGGGTCGGTACGATTTTAAATACTTTTAAAATAATTCTCTTCTGCTAACCATGGCTGCGCTTATTTGATTAAAAATACAACAAAAATCAGTTATAGTATTAAATATTATCTCCAGTGTAAATCATCTGTTTTCTGTGTGAATATATAGTAAAGTGTAATTTATTCCTGTGATCAAAGCTGAATTTTCAGCATCACCAGTGTCAGTGTCTTCAGTGTCAAATGATCCTTCACAAATCAGTATAATATGAGGATTTGATGCTCAAGAAACATTTATTATTATTATCAATGTTGAAACAGTTGTTGGTCTGTCAGTTGTACAGTTTTTTTGTTTGTTTTAGGATTCTTTGATGAATAGGAAGTTCAAAAGACTTTTGTAGCATTATAAATGTCTTTACTGTCACTTTCGATCAAATTAATTATTCCTTGATAAATAAAAGTATTGATTTCTTTCCTCCAAAAAATAAAAATAAAATTCTCACTGACCCCAAACTTTTGAACGGTAGTGTATATATATTGTCCTTGCATTCTTTCTTGTGTGACACCCCTGAATGAAAGGCTCATTAGTATGCAGACTGCTCAGGTGAGAACTGCCTAATTATTCATGAGGGGGTTGGGCCGTTCCGCCCATCCGCATATTGCCTTTGCAAACAAAAAAATGTTTTTCACAATTTAAAACAATCTATTGTTTTATGTGAATGATTAGGCAGAATGATTTTCAGATCAATTTGAAGCAAAAACTCTAGGCGATAACATCCACTAGTCAAAAGTCTTGTGGACAAATATTTAGTATGTTATTTGTGGCCTTATATTAGAAACTTTATTTTTTAGTTTTTTCAATAACCACGCATAAACAATATTCTCTCAAAAATACAGACATGTACATACATGTTGCTCACATATTATGGTAGCCCTGTGTGTGCTATATAGAGTGTAATTTCACCTGTGCCATTAATATGTTTATAAGCAACTGAAAAAAGCACAAATGTCAGAGCATGCCAAAACATCTCAAGGACCCCGAAAACACCTCAGACCCCAGAGGGTTAAAGTAGTGGCTGTTTTCAGCCACGAACATAACGAAAGGGTAGTGAATTTGCCCAGAGTGTACTGTTGAGTTTTTGAAAAATTTCAAAGCATTTTCCCAAAATATGTGGCAAAATAAGATTTGTCACCAAAAATCATTCCATTTGCTGAAACACAGAAAAAGTTATGGCCAAATTAAGACTCAAAAATACCCCATAGTGGCTGAAAACAGCCACAACAGCACATAAGGGTTAAGAGTCTGGAGTAGCTGCTACTTGCTTGTCTTTGCGTTGCTTAGGGAGTTCCCTTTTTGCGGTGCTTCGTCAAAGGGGTTTCCCGACCGGGTCCGTGTGGCTGGTTGTCTTTGAAGTGCCTGGATGGAAGTTTCTGAACAGCCGGTCACGTGTGATTGGCAGGCGAATAAGAGTCTTTACAGTTCGAAGCGCGTTGCAGGAGAGACGTTTAAACGAACTTCGCAGCAACTTAACGTTGAACCGAGACTTTTATGAAAAAAGAAAATAAAGGAAGAAATGAAAGTAAGACGAGTTAGATGGCTTGAATGAGCTGTTTCAACCCCGATCTTGATGGGTTATTTGTCTGCTGGTCTAATTTGGTCTGGTCGATGTATAGAAGCGTGCGAACACGCTCTTTGGTGTTTTCAGAGAGAAGCACGAACAGGAACACTCTCTTGCTGTTGCTAGAGAGAGGCGCAAACTTAATTCAACACCGAGCCGAACTCAAAACCGAACGGCAACCCCGAACTGCTCTCTGAACCGAATTTCTTTTTCAACTAACTCTAACTCCTTTGTTCGGGTCTTTAACTTAAACGTTAGTCCAACCTCTTTTGGAGAATTCTGACCAATGAGACAATGGCATCATTTTAGGAGGTGGATCGTTCCTACTTATCGTTATCTGGGATCTGCTTGGGTTCCAGCACTTAGCAGAGAAACAAGAGACCCCAGTTTAAACATTATAGATTATTATAATCATACAAAACATTTTACACAGATTTCAAACAAGCCACCTTTTGAATTAAGGGCATACGATTCTTTTGATTGGAAGCACGATACCCTTTCATCCATACACACAGTTATATCACAATTACATGATTTATATGTGATCTACGCATAATACAAACATGAATTGTAGGAACAACAAGAATTATGATGTTTGATTAAGTCCACGGAGCATTGTTCTGCGTGAGTTTTAATGGGTTTGATATGTAAAGTCTGTGTAAGTCTCTCACGTTCCATGGAAGCGGGGTCTGTCTTACATCGCTGTCCTGCTCAGCAGTGGTGATGCTGAGGGAGGTCAAAGGTGGTCAGGCCCCTTAATGGTCAGGCCTCGTCTCACCATTTCTGAGTAGCTTTGTCTTGCTTAAGGATGAAACAGTGACAACGTTCTTCCTGTTTAGGCTTATCTCTGCTGCCTGCGGGTGCGGGGCCATAAAAGACTTCTCTGGGGGGTTTTCTAGACAATTTGGAGCCAGTCTTGTGACTTTGGAATGTGGTATTCAGATCCGAAATGCTGAATCACATTTGAATGAATCCCATGAGAGATTAGAAAGATTAATTCGTGTTTGGTTCATCCTTAAAGTCTCTACATATTCCCCCCTTCGATCGATGATGGGTTGAGAAGAAGACATCATTGAACGCTGGAGAAACAGAAGAAGCAAACACACACAGCAAACAACACGGCAACCACCTCCAAGACTGGTCACTTTACTGGTGCAGGGCATTAGATTATCTAGGCCTAAAACAGGTTCACTCTCTCAATGTAGTCAATCATGTGGAAAAAGTTTAGTTCAATTTTAGGACCGTTATTCTAGTTTGTTTTAAAACGGTGATTGATCAACTTTGTGACTAAATTTGATTTGTTTGTTTTATTCTCTTCTAAATTGTTCTAGGTTTAGACCAATTTACCTTTCACATTTTGATTCGAATGATGCAGGGAGTTCTCTAGGCTAACATTCGTCAGGCGTGGTGCGTCAATCCTTATATGGTAACCTTGACCCTTATGGGGTAACAGGGATTTTACCTAATAAAGGAAGAAGAAAAGGAAGAGGTAAAACAAAACCAAGCAGTTGAGTGACTCCTGTATGGCTACTGTTGTGCAGTGTCAGGTGTCACAATGTAATGAGAGGGTTATACTTGTTGGGTGTATTGCTACATGTTTCCTATGTAAAGGATAGCTAAGTCAGTGTTGCGATTTCCACGTATACCTGTGGGAAGAACATGTTTGTTGAATGTTTTTCACGGTAGCTGTGTTTAACTTGTGTATGTTAGTGGTACAGTGTAGTGTAGTGCATGTACTGCATGTATGTCAGATCTGTCTCAGTCTGTTTTGCTCCCCCCTTTTGCTTGATGGCTTAGCTTTGATGGGCTTGTTGCGTCTTTGCCTTGGAAAGGGCTCTTCTGTGATCTGCTGGGGGTCAGTCCAGTAAGGCAGGAAGTTCTCTGGCAGACATTGGGAGGTGGTTTGGCATGGATGCGTGAAGCTGTAGTGCAAAACGTGGTCTCCTTTGTTGCCTTCCTCTTGTGATGCCTTCTGGTTGTGACAGACTTTCTGACCTTCTGTGCTTACTGTCGTTGCTGTAGCACACACATGGTTCTTGAGTTTGGAGCTTGTGGTGTGATCGGTAACCAGGATGGTGTTTTCTGGTACCTCTGGGTGTTTGTCAGTGGTTGACTGTGAGAGACCGCTTTGTTCTGGGTTGTTGTAGAACAGGTGGTCGTCTCGGGAAGGTGTACAAGGTGATCACTGGTCTTCTGTGTTCAGCTTGTCTTTGATTAACACTTGCAGTTGCCTCAGTAGTTGCTCCATGTCTTCTGAGGGGAGACTGTCGTGTTCTTGGGCACACTCAGTGTGGTGTTTGGCTGAGTGGTGCAGAGGTGGGTTTCGTTGTCGCTTACCCTCATAGAATGCTTTTGGATGCACTCGTTGATTCCAGTTGTTTCCTTCTGGTGGGTCCCATGACTTTTCCATGTGGTTGGAGTGGTAGCTGTCATCGGCATGGGAGTAACGTCCTCTGTGCTCCTTATGAAGGACTGTGGAGTTGTCATGCCACTGGGTGTCTTCCAGTGCAAGGCTTGTGTCTTGGCTGATGGAGTTTGACACTGTGGATGTTTTCAAACCTTTCTTTGAGTTCATCTTTTGTTTGATGTAGGCCTTGTGTGTCAGATCACGTAGCTGCTGAATTGTCATTGTGCCTGGGCAGGCCATGATGCCAAGATGATGACTCAATCCAGGGTGCAGGTTTCTCAGGAAGAGGGTTTTGAAGTTCACATCCTCTTCAAGTTCAGGTTTGCTATGTGCACCTAAGTAAGCTTGTCGAAAGCGGTGGTAGTAGGCTTGGGGAGTCTCTTGTCGACATTGTTTGGTTTCCAAGGCGCTTAACACACCGTGTTCTGACTCTGGACCTGTAAATTCTTTAATCAGTGTCTCACGTAGTAGCTGGTAGTTTGACGTGACATTAGCAGGTTGTCGGTCGAGGAAGCTTCGTACCTCTGGACTGGATGTGGATCTGAGGAGGTATAACCTGTCTCTGTCAGTCATATGGGGTCTCACCTCTAGGTGGAAGTCGATATCTCGGAGGTAGGCCTGGATGTCGGGACCCTCTGTGGAGTTCAGGTTGAACTGAGTGATATTCTTAATCAGCTGGTTGAGATCTTTAAAGGTCATCCCATGTGCAGCTTTGGAGTCTGCCTGGATGGGCTCTCTTCGTTTGTTGGCAGTGAACAGTTCTGTGGTGAAGGCCGGTGACGTTTTTGGTTGTGGCCATTCACTTATTTCACTGTATGCCAGTTCTTGGATGGAGGACTCTGTTCTGCTCAGCAGGGGTGATGCTGAGGGAGGTCTCTCCCTTCTTGGCTCTGGTTTCTGTTGGAAAATGTGCTGGAGTTCATCTCTGACCGCGTAGAGCTCGTCGTTGGCGTCATCTCGCTGTTGGGTCAGATGGTCCATTTCAGCGCTGCACCTTTCCAGGTGGTCTTTCAGAGCAGTGATTTTAGAGTTCTTACTTTCAATGTCAGCTTTGGCTTTCTCTAACTGATGTTCAGCAGACTGGAGTTGGTTTACCAGGTGTTTCTGGACAGTCTTTAACTCTTGTTTGTCACGTTCAGTGACTGCAAGGGCTTCTTGGAGCTTGTCAACTTGTGTCTTTGTTTCTTGCTCAGCTTCGTCGGACACTTGGAGTTTGTCTTGAGCTCCACCTTTGAGCTGGTCTTTGCAGTGTTGAGTGTGCATCAGCTCTCTCAGGAACTCGGTGGTCTTGGAGTCATCCTGGACTTTCACTTCAAGCTTGTCTATGCGGGTTTGGGCACGTGTCAGCTCCTCCTGAAGGTAGGTGACATGCTGGTGGCTTAGGTTTAGCTGGGCTGTGAAGGCATTGCTTAGGGAACAGGTTATTTTGGTTAGTTCCACATGGTTTTGGTTTTGGCTTGAATCGTGTGTCAGGAATCTTCTCAGAATTATGATTATTATTAAAAATAATAACAGTTCAATTGTCTTTGGTGTGAGGCAGCCTGTAATGCCTCTGAGCCAGGCGTCCACGTCTTCCCGTTGGGCAGTGGGGTTTGTCGTCCACGACATGTTGGCACGCTTGGTGAAGAGACTGACACAGATCTGTGTGTATAAGCCTATATGTGGTTGAACGGCTAAGTGTCTTTTCAGTAATTGTACATCAATAGTGAAGTGTCGTGATGACTAAGTGTTGGTCTAAGTGTACACAGTGAGGCTAGTGATGCGAAGATCTCGTCACTCAACTGGGTAAAGTAAAGAAAAAGAAAAAGGTTAAAACAAATCTCAAATGGAAAAAGCTTTTTTTTATAGGGGGAAAATATTATTTTTTGTAAATATTTCCTATCACTGAAAAGCTGGTTTCAACTCGTGATGTGAGGACTTCGTCACTCAACTGAGTAAGGGAAAAAGAGAGAAAAGTTAACAACCAATTTCAATGAGGGAAAAACAAAAAGAAAATTATTAACTATGGGAAGTATTAATTTCTCATAGATGTTTCTTATCAATGAAAAACAAAAAAAAATCTGTTTCCAGAAAGGTAAACAATATTATTGCTTATGTTTGCAATGAAAAATACAACAATATTAATGCGGATACCTCTTTTCTGAGTTTGACAGGATTGACACACACACCTTCAGTTGGACCGCTTACAGCAGAGTTTACAGCAGGGATGCTTTGAAGGCGGAGTTTGCTCAGCACTTGTCTCTGTTACTTGATCTTGGATAAGATGTCAAAGTTTAAATTGCGTTTACAAATGCAGGGAGAGTATGAAGACACAAAAGGGTTTGATTAAAAATCAAATACCTAATAATCTGTTTGTTGGGAAAGATTATCTTTGTCTCTTTTTAGAGTCGATTGATGGTTCTTCCAGTTTTGTTCCCTACAAATGTGAAGAATAAGATGGAATAAAGCAGGACAGAACAGGAAAGACGTGATGAGGAAGAAATGAAGCAAGGAGGTTGGATCCCGCTACCTTTAGGTCTACCACGAGTATAGAATTGATAGTTGAGGAACAACTAAACACACAAATAAACTTTTGTAAAAGACGATTGTCTCTGGTTTATTTGTAACTCGTATGGAGATGGTAATGTCCCCTATTGAAGCGTCCCGAAAATGAATTAATCAAATATAGTGGTTAAGTTTATGTAGCCATGGTCAGATCTGCCATTTTCCTAAACTGCTGGTTTTGCATTCTTTTAATTCAGAGACTCTGACAAAAGTAAAGGGCATAGGACTTGATTGAATTACTGACTCTGATTCACTTCACAGGCGTCTGCCACGAATGGTTAAACAAAGAAATGCATTGCTTATCACATATGACACAGACATGTGACCAAAGGGCCCATCTTGGAATCAGAATCACGTGGAAGAACCCCTCCGAAGGTGACAAGACGAACATTGTCCATTCAGATAAGCGCACACACGTGGAATCCCCCTTTGGGTTTTTTTCGCTTACACACATACAGAAGAGAATTGTGAGATTAGACAACTGGCCATTGTAGCCGTTGTTAAACTCATCAAATTCGAAGCACACACGCTCACACGGGACTGGTCGCGAGTTCACCCCCCCCCCCCCGTCACCATTGGTCAATGAACTCTGAACATACATACATACGCATGAACACACACGAAATACTCTGAACACAGGGGATCAAAAATCCCCTTTTGTAAATGTATAATGTTTTGTGGTTGTGTTTTCATGATTCCCTGATGACAAAACTGGTATAACTGTAAGCTGTTATGATATGTGACCAATTTAACATCCGTTTTAATCACGAAAATCATGTATCTGCATTTCACTAAGCCCTAGGAATGCCGAATTTGGTATGGTTGTAATCAGAATAATCAAAGAAGATTGAATCATCAACCCAAAATGTAATATGATGCATGCTTTTATTAATACTAGTTTAGAAGTGTATTTCGAACAAGTTTATTCCCTATGCACATGATCCGTAAGGCGTGAATCACGAGGTCTGACGACACGCCTTCCTGCAACACGATTGGATCAAACACGTGAGGAAGGCGTGTCCCTCGCTCCTTCAAAATAGACCGCCACCTTATCCTCTGTGCAGTTTCCTACGCCAGAGAGAGATGCCTAAACTTTCCTGCTAAACTCCAGCCGGAGTTTTCCTTCTTCGTCGTTTTTCTACTTTGTTTTAAATCTAAGTTGCTTTCTTTCGATCTACCTCAGTTGATAGTTCGGTTTCATTCAAGAACGAAACAAGTTTAAGATTAATCGCCTCTCATACGGGCCGCAGCTGAACCAATCGCAACATCTGCCTCCTACCGGAAGACGTGCCAGACAACTCCAACCACGCTGCCTTTGTAACACAACTCAACACAAAGGGACCGTGTTTAAATCAAGTAACGTACAAAATCTCAATTAAGTGCTGCTTAAAGTGTCTCGATTGATATTGGAATCCTTTGGGTCTCTGTTGAACTGTTTGAACTGTTCTGTCTCTTTCACTCTCTCTCTCTCTCACACCCACTCTCTCTCTCTCTCTCTCTCTCTCACTCTCATTCTATCTGTCTCTTTTTAAATACGTCATATTGCAATCCTGTATTAATTGTTTGTTTTTTATATGCATATTATTTACTCCTGCGTGATTTTTAGTAGTCTATATAACCCTTAGTATTGTGTTATTAAATTCCATAATCCTTTGAATCGAATCTGTCTCATTGTCCCATGATTGAAGTCTCTGTAATATGTCAAAGATCTGTAATGTTACCAACGCTCTACCTCGGTTAACTATTTTAAACGTCTGAAAGTGCCGTATACGAGCAGATACTTCCGTGTGGCCAGCGGAAAATATTCACTCGGTATACAGGCAGGTAATCTTGTGATATAAGGAAGTTTTCATCTCCGGTTTGCAGGACGAACCAGGATGCATGACAAACTAATTTGGAATCACATGTAAATTGACCCTGACAATTAATCTGACTTAACCAAACCAAATATCAATAATTACTACGATCAATCGTGTTAATTATTCATATATGGTAATGTTTAGTCCATTCCCTATTTGGGATAATTTAATTTATGTATGCGATTACATATTCATTATCTAATGAATAATATTCCCCATTTGAGTTAAATAATTTCCCCAAAACAGACTCATTTCCGCTACATATATTATGGTGGTTTAGAATGCTGGCATTTACAAACTTCACGGTGGGATCAATATTCAGATTCATGTTCATGTGTGTTTTGGGAATTTAATATTGTGTACGCGCGTTTGCATTGTGTAATTAAGTCGACTCGAAAACTGAGCAAGGCAGAAGCCTTTCAGTAACACACCAGCATCTGGCTGAAAATAAGCCTGAGGGCATCTTTTTAGCTCGACTGGATGTGAGTGAAAAACTGCAGCCACAGACAGTGACTGCACGGCCCAGCTGAGAGAAAAGGAAACTCTTTGTTCTCTCTTTGCCTAGCTGTGTCATTTTAACACTGTCCGAAGCCCTGTTTTGAACGAAGAAAACTTCAAAAACAGGCACATTACCGGTATATATGGTTTAACTGTTGGGACGAGAATCTCCCATGCAGTAAAAGATCTTTAAATTCGTTAGCAACGAATAACTTCGGGTTTTCAAAAAAAACGCTGGCGTAAAGCTAGCTAAACCGGTTAGAAAATCCCATTTTCTGTGCAAACCAAGCACAAAGAGATCCGTGATCTACAAAGAATATACTAGGAAATGTTCGTATGCCTGTTCCGTGTCTAAAAAGACATTGAGATCCGCCGTGATCTGCGAAAAGTATATTTGTAAAATGTGTGTATACTTGGTTCGTGTTTAAATTTGTGCGCATGAAAACTTCTGTGTTCCTTATCCAGGTTCACAAGCGCTATCAGTTTCAAAGTACCACACTTGTGAGTTTGGGCCGCGTGAGCGCGACACTGCCACCGCGTGGCAATAGCAGGGAAAGACCTGCTACCCATCTGCTTCCCATACTCGCTGTTCCGGTGTTCCTGTGTATTTCCTCCAAATTCACCGCGATTATTGTCAAATAAGCTGCCTGAATACATATTTGCATTTACAGCTTGCTAGTTCGTAAAACAATCCTCCTGTTTTGGACTGAGACATTTTATTTTAAGTTCAATTCACAGAAGTGAATTAGAGTTTAAGCTATAGAATTCCTCAGTTCAAATCACTGACAGTTAATTTGGAGGCAGACACCCTAGCGGTGGCACCCCTCCAGGTCAGCTATCATCCTTCTGCTCAATTAATTTCTGCTCTACCCTGCTCCCATTTCTCCCTGTCTCGATGACTCTGTTCTGTTTTGTTTTATTTTTATAATCGCTACTAATGACTTTAGTGAGGTGGTGATTTATTATCAGAAGCCATTCTGATTCCTTTACAAAACTTTTGATCTCCTCCCCAATATATCTGGATTTAATTTTGATTGGAACAATATTCTATTTTTAAATTTTTGATAAAATTAATTTAATTAATTTTTTTTTTTTGAATTAAAATTTCCACTATAAATTTTTCTCAGTTCAGTCAGTTGACAGCCCCCTGAAAAGCAGGACGCCATCTAGTGGCAGACAACCTTCTCAAGTCAGCTATCAGCCTTCCACTGAACTTTGTACGAAATCATTTTCACTTATGTTTTCCGGATGAGTATTTTATAATCATTGCTAACAACAACAGGGTTGTTGTGATTATTATAAGAAATCATTCTAATTCTGTCAATCTCCCCCAGGCTTATTTTTGATTGGAGTTTAAAACCATTTGAATTAACTTTAAATTGTACCAAACAGTCAAGGTGAACCACAGGAAGGAAGTGCGCCCCCTTGAGGCTCCAAGACCCACTACCGCGGCTCACCGCTCCCCTTCCTGACCTCCACCTGCATTAAGTTATTGATAACTTCCAAACGGGTTAGGATATTTTCAATAACTAATTACTACTAATTACTTTCTGTGCTATCCTCAGTTGGCAAAAGCCTTCATCTCTTAATTTGGTTTTTCCTTTCCAGGTTAAATTAAGTTTCTTCAGAGCTATTGTGTTACTACCTTACCCCTTTTCAGGTCTATTGTAGTTTCCGTTTACTCCTACTTGAATTACTTTGAGTATAAAAAAGGAAGTAATCATAATAATTGTTTTTTTTTGTTGTTGTTTAAAGTGAGTTAAATTTGCCGTAAGCAGGAAAATCTTAATTTACTTTAAGCTCCCTTGTTCTTTCCGTGTGCATGTGTACAGGTTAAAGTCTCAGCACCTGTGGTGGATTGTGGGAGCCCCTGTTGTCCTCTGTGGGCGGGTCTGCTGACTGGCGTCACTGACGCTGACCGTGCGGTGGCTCTCGGGGTCTGCTGTCCCTGCCATTGGTTGCGGCACGCAGTAACGTGACATCAGCAACCTGGTGCTCCAAAGGCTCAACCACTAAAGCCGACGCACGAGTCAATTGCAGGGACCGGTGCATGCGCCACTGTCTACGTCAGCATTGCTGGCGGGGTTCTGTGCACCACCCACTTTTGCAGTGCGGTCGGCCGGCTGACACCTCGGAGAATACCAGGTTGTGCTTACAGTCACGTGCTGTTTGAGTGGGCGTAACCGTGACAGAGCAACAGAGAGTCCGGAGTCACGGCGGTCGGGTGTTCGGTGGCGCCGGGGAGTTGACCACGCTCATTGAGGCCGGCTGGGTTTGACCTCAATTCACCCCAGGTAAGACTGGATTTTGATAAAAACCCTGCCACTTAGCAGAAGCCACAGAACATTAGGTATTTCCCCAGATATATTTTCTTAGCGTAGGGTTGCCTCTTTCTCCCTAAGACACACCCTCTGAGTTATTAGCGGCTACACCACAGCGCAGGTCAATTCACTTAGGTGTTATTGCCACTGCAATATTTGTGTTTGTTTCCCCTCTCGCTCCTCTCTTCCTTGCTTTGTTTTGGTCTTTTGTGTTTTGTTTCTTTCAGTTCACCAAGAGACCCCCAAGGAAGCTAAATAATAGTGACAACAGAGCAGTACTTCGGGTCCCACGTTGACCCGCATAAAATTGTCTACGACAGTTAGGCACATTTCTATAAACGGCACGGCTGTACTACAGCTCGTTAGCCTCAAAACAAGCTAGCAGCGGCCCTTTGTGTGTGTGTTGTGTTTCTCTCGCCCTCAGGGAGTCAGAATGTCACGCGCTTCCAGTCCCGCGGACGATTGGAGCAATCTGGATGCTTGGTTACGAGCCATGACAACCGGCTGTCTGCCCAAGGACTCTGGCGACCCGAAATCGCCGACCCGGCAGGAACTGGACACCGAGGTGGACCAGATAATGGCCAACGACCCAACGCAGACCTACAGCTCAAAGGAATGGAGTCGGATCATTGGACGTCTAGCTCACAACTTAGTGGCACAGGCATGCTCTGCGGAGGAGGACAACGCCAGTCTGGCAAAGGAAATCGCAGGACTAAAGACTCAACTGGAGGAGGCCCGCAAACAAAAGGACCACACACAGGAGCGTCTGGATCAGCTACTTCTGGAGGAGAAAGACAAGGACGAAATGCCCCCAGAACTACAAGAGGAAGTGGAAAGACTGCAAAAGGCCCTGGAGGATCTGCGCACGGACACAGACAGGAGGATGCAATCGGAGAAACACACCACGGAGGAGCTCCAGGACAGACTGCAGCGCGCCGAGGCCCTTCTAGAAAGAGCAGAGAGTAAAATACAAGACAAAGAGGCCAGAGCCAAGGCCTGTGAGAAACATTTGCACGCAGCTCGAACTGAAATTACCGAGCTTGCCCAACAGAGACATGATCTAAAGTATGAACTGGACTTGGTCCATAAAGAACTCAAACACTCTTACAAATTACAAGGCGACCTGGAGGGGGAAATACCCATCACTCCGTTTCCCCTCACCAGCGAGCCTGCACTTTTCAGCCAAAAACCCAGACCTGAAAAGGGGGGCGAAAGCCCATTGCTAAAGACATCACTAGCCAGCCGCTACGTACCCCCACCAACTGAAGAGGGGCGGGGTCAGGGCATCGGTCACCACACGGCCCATAAAGAACTGGACAAGCTGGCTAGAAACATCCCGACCTTCACTCCCAATCCAGCAGGAGGCCACGATGTTCACTCTTACTTACAAGACATTGACTTTCACCTACAAACTATGGCCAACGTCACTAATCGGGATAAGTTGTATCTTCTCAGGATTACTTCAAGCCGTGACGTGCGGAGTTTTCTAGACAGGCAACCTGAGATCGTCAAAACGGACTACCAGCAGCTGCGACAAGCTCTGATCCGTGAATTCTCCGACCCAGACTCTGAGAGCGGATTCGTAACCGCAATGGACCTCAAGCAGGCCCGACTAGAAACCCCACAAGCTTACTACGGCCGCCTCCGACAAGCCTACTTCGGACCTCGCAATGAGTCTGGGATGGAGGAAGACTGTAACTTCAAAACTTTGTTCCTGCGGAATCTCCATCCGACCCTATCGCACCACCTCGGGGTTTTAGCTGAGCCACGGACTATGTCAATCCAACAACTGCGTGACTTGGCTCACAAAGCTTACACCAAACAAAAGACTATCTCTGAAAAGACTGTGAGAAACCCCACAATCTGCCCTGTCTCTGAGCACCGTCCAGAGCTGTCCCTAGAGGGCGCACAGCACCACAGTTACAAGCCTGCCAACAGAGAGACACGACCATTCCAACCCAGCAGAGGTCAGCGCGGTCGTGGGGGTGCCCGCCCCAGGCAGCAGAACAGCCGCACTGGGGAATTCTGGGACCGGCCTCGCACCTCCCACAACCAAAGGGGAGGGGGCACCTGGGAAACTGGCCGGCAACCCAGAAGGAACCAACCTCCATCTCCCCGGACAACAAGCCCAGAGAACCGGCTGAAAGACCCCTCTCAAAATGACATTGGTAAACTGAAGTTGGAACTCAAATCCAACAGAGACAATGCCGCCGTGTCTGACGCTGCAGAACTTCTGAGCATGCTGAGGGAGTTTCTTCAAAAGAAACCTCACAAGAAAGACAAGGACAAGCCAGACACCGCATGACTAAACCTGAGGCCTGAAGCCAACTCCACTCCCAACGCTTCTCCCAATGACGGCCCCACAGACACTGTCAAACCACAGACTATGGAACTTGCTGTCACATCACCCAGTGACAGCACCACTCACTCCCTCCAACTGACAGCCCAGAACACGGCTTGTCAGTCACAGACTAGTGAACTCAATGTTGCATCACCAACTGACAACACCCCTCGCCAACTGCACTTCTTGAACAAAACACTGCACGTCTTGAACAAAACACTGCACTTCCTGAACAAGACGGTAGCAGCGCTCACCTAAAGGTACCAGACAGTGCTGTCTTGGTGATCTGCACTCACAGCGAGCCACACCTAACACAACCACACTGTCTATCGATCAACACAACAGACCCCACACCAAAACTTCTGGGAAATCTGATAGAGAGAGGTGTGGCACGCAAACTCTACCTAACCATCACTTTGGAAAAGGAGGTGAGACTCGAAGCGCTCGTGGACACGGGCTCGGATCTCACACTCATATCAGCTGAACTTTTTGAAAAACTCAAATTTGAAGCTCAAAGACAGAATCGAACTCTTAACTTCCACACTTGTGAGCTGAATGTGCAGTCGTACAGCCAAAACGACATCCAGCTGAGAAACGTGGCCCCCATTCACCTGGCAATCGGCCCGATGAGTTTAGTACATCCAGTCTATGTTTCACCAATGAACATTTATCCATTCCTAATAGGCAAAGACCTGCTGGATCGATTCGAGCCGTCACTGGACTTCAAACACCTGCAAGTGTGGGCTCAAGTGCGTGAACCCCTCCCCCTTTCGCCAAACAAATCTGCTGAGCCAGACTGTCAGGTCACAGAGTTCACGGGAATTCCCTCAGCCAGACATGGCGACCCAGCCACAACAGCTGATCACGGGTCAAGTTCGCTACTCTGCACTTTCAAAACCAGCCAAGGCCCTGATACCTACTGCCCTCAGGTCAGGACCGACCTGCGGCTGCAGGAGGTAACCACAACAGACATTGTTCTGGCGATTTGGTCTGACCAATCTGCCATAAGCTTCTCACTATTCAATGCAATCATTGACAACACACCGGACCTGCCCTATACCAGCAAACGCACACGCTTCCCTCTCAACGCAAATCCATCCTCCATGATATCTGCCAAAGGGATCTGTGCTTTGCAATTAAAGTGGAATCACCGGTGTCTGACTCATTACTTCCTGATCCTTCCGGATCCAGCCCACGATGTCTACATTGGAGCAGACGTTCTGATTCGCCTCAAAGCTCATGTGGACATGTTGAATGAAGTGGTATGGGCCCCATTGACTATACAGCCACCTGTTCCCAGCAATCATGGCAATCTACTGTCGGGACAGACCATCCCTGAAGTCTGCACCCTAATCAACGAACAAGCAACAGTAGTACCAGCCTACACCAAAGGGGTCGCTGTACGCCTCAACATACGACGGAACCAAACATTGAACCACACGCTAGGTTTCTTCCAACCTTCACCTGAATGTGGAGACCTCGGACTCACACTCGAAGCCACACCCCTCACGGAAGTGTCATCTCGGATAGTCTACATTCTGTTCAACAACTGCACAGCAAGGGACATCAGCATTCCCAGAGCCTACAGGCTAGGATGGCTAGTGAGCCATGACTTTCATGACTTTGAACTTGTATTACCGGTCATCGGCCCCCTTCCACCTGCACTGATACCTGAAGGACACACAGACAACACAGTGCTCACGCTGCCCTTCCAACTCATTGCCATCACATCTGTCATGTCAGTGGCCAAAGACCAAGTGTGCAGAACTGAGCTTACAGAGGACCAACACCTCGCAGTGTACACAGTCTCCCACCAGCCTGTCAGTGAGACTAATGCACCTGCTATGCCTTCAAAGATCAACCCGACTGATGACACATCGACAGAGGAGCCATATCAAGGTTTTGAATCTCAAGTGCAGCAAATTCTACAAGAGGCTGACGCGCTTCAGAATGACACAGACCGCCAAAGGCTAAGACAAGTCCTTTACAAGTTCAAAGAATCCTTTGCCAAAGACTCTTTAGACTGTGGCCTTACCAACCTCCACACGGTGCGCATCCCCACGCATCCCGAGGCTCCTCCCACTTTCGTCAAGCAGTACAAAATTCCCATCGCCTCGCACGAACCAGTGCAGGAAATCATCGAATCCATGCTTGAGAAAGGTGTCATCCGTCCATGTAACAGCACCTACTCTGCCCCCATCTGGCCCGTTCTCAAACCGAATGGGAAATGGCGGCCCACCATTGACTATCGAAAGTTGAATCAACAGGTGCCGTTATCACGATGGCCCATGACCCAACTCGAACAGGAAATACCCCGAATCAGAGGAGCCACCATCTTCTCTACACTCGATGTGGCCTCTGGATTCTGGACCATTCCAGTGCACCCAGAAGACCAACACAAGCTGGCATTCACATTTGGCAACCGACAGTTCACCTTCAACAGGTGCCCGTTCGGGTACGCCAACTCACCAGCTGAGTTCAACATCTTCCTGAACAAAGCCTGTCCTGATGCCAGGATGAGAGGTAACCTGATTTACGTGGACGATGTTCTCATGAAGAGCACGACGGTGGCAGACCACCTGAAAGAAATAGACTATGTTTTGAACCAATTATCCGCTGCCGGCGCCAAAATAGCTCTCCACAAAGGTCAGTGGTGCCGCACCAAGGTCAACTACGTGGGCCTTCTCGTCGGATCCCATGGCATCGAACCACAATCAAACCGTATCCACGCCATTCAAAACATCAAGCCGCCCACTAACGTCTCTGAACTGCGAAGCTTTCTAGGGGTATGCAACTACTCCCGACAGTTCATCGAAAACTATTCGGACATCGCCAGGCCCCTCACAGCGCTGCTGAAAAAGGACTGCCCTTTCGTCTGGTCAGACGCTCAAGAACACGCCATGGCGGCACTAAAAAGACATTTATGCTCAGCCCCCTGTCTCGCTTACCCCGATCCTCAAAAGGAATTCTACCTGGAAGCAGGATTTTCTGACCAATGCCTCAGTGCGGGCCTATACCAAATGCACGATCAAGACAAAAAGGTGGTCGCATATGCCAGCAAGATGCTTCTCCCTCCAGAGTGTAAATTCTCAGACTGTGAAAAAGCTTTGCCCTGTACAGTATGGGCCATACAGCGTTTCTCCAACTACATTGGAGCACAGAAAGTTATCATTGACACTTGCCACCAGCCTGTGATGTACCTCAACAGCCAACGCATCCGAAACGGCGTGGTCACCAATGCACGCATAGCCACGTGGTTAATGGCTCTACAAGGACGAGATGTCGAGGCACGATATGCACAGAATCACAAGTCGGCATTGGGAAACGGCCTGGCTGCATGTCAGAACTGCTCCGACGACTCACCTGCTGCGATGCTAGACACACCAGAGCCCCAACAGCCACAATTGACCTGTCACAGGTACTTTGACAAGAATGCGTGCGAAGGCATGCCCACAGCTTACGTCGACGGATGCTCCTACAACCACGAGGGCATCCTAAAGGCAGGTGCAGGGGTACTGTGGGTTGAAAACCACCCACGCCCACCACAACGCTTCAAACTGGGCCCCCAGTCATCCCAGTATGCAGAGGTGGCAGCCATTCTCATAACTCTGCAAATCGCATCGGCCCATAACGTCAGTGAACTTCTCATCTGCACAGACTCTAACTATGTCAGACTCAGTTTTGTGGGCCATCTTCCGATCTGGAAACGAAATGGTTTCAGAACAGCAAACAACAAGCCTGTCAAACACCAACACCTGTTCCAGGAATGTGATAACATCACAACAACACACGATGTCACAGTGTACTGGAAGAAGGTAAAGGGACATTCAAAACTGCCAGGCTTAGACAAAGACTTTAATGACCACACTGACGCCCTTGCCAAAGCGGGCGCCCTCCACGGTGAGCCGTGGTCTTCCCCAAACCCCACACCAACACCCGATGTGGCGGTACTAACCCGCAGCAAACGGCCCTTGCCTGCGACAGCACCAGCTTCACAGCCGCTATCGCTAACACCGCAAATTTCTAACAACGATATTGCGGATATGCAAGCCACAGACACTGCTATAAAGACAATTCTTGACCACCTATCTAACCCCGCCTGCCACCCTATCTCACCTACAGCCTTAGCGGACGACTCATACCTCAGACATCTACACAACTCCAGACATATGCTGCGTGTGAGGGACGACATTCTATGGTTTGACCCCGATGGCACCACACCGCCTAGGCTCGTGGTGCCACTGTGCCAAAGGGGGGTGATGCTAATGCACGCCCACAACACACCCTATGCTGGACACCACGGTACCAGAGCCACGTATGACACACTCAGACAGGTGGCATACTGGCCAGGCATGCAGCAAGATGTGGCAGAGTATGTGAGAGAATGCTTGGTCTGCTGTCAATTCCAACCAGCAAACCCAAATCACAGAGCCCCACTGCAACGCAGAGGAATCACGTTCCCATGGTCAGACCTCCAAATCGACTGGGTAGGACCCCTGCCCAGGTCGACAAGAGGCAACAAGTACTTTCTCACGGTGGTGTGTCAGTTTACCAAGTGGGTAGAGTGTCTGCCAGCACCTAACGACACTGCCCAAACAACGGCATACCTCCTGATGAACCACATCTTCTCCCGGTTCGGATTGCCACTAAGAGTCAACTCAGACAGAGGTACCCACTTCACTGCCGAGATCATGCAAAAGATCTGGAGATGTCTAGGGGTACAAGCTAGACTGCACATTTCGCACCAGCCAACATCATCTGGGCAAGTCGAGAGGTCCAATCAGACGGTGGTCCACATGCTAAGGAAGTATGTATCGACAAACCAAAAAGACTGGGATGTGAAACTCCCCCTTGTGCTGATGGCCCTCCGAGCCACACCGCAGGAATCAACACGGGTGTCCCCATTCGAACTAATGAGCGGGCGGCAGATGACTCTGCCATTACACCTGTTGTACCAACCAGGAGACCACAACCTCGTCACCGCCTACACCACGTTCCAGTACCTGGACGAGCTCCACAAACACCTGAAAACAACTTTCGCTTTCGCCCAGCAACACCTGAAAAGCAGCGCTGAAGGCCAGAAAGCATACTATGACCAAAAGGCATCTCACCACGAGTTCAATGTGGGCGACAAAGTCCTGTATTACATCTTCGCCCCGCCACCACGGGGGCTGTCAAAGAAGCTCCTGCCCCACTGGACAGGACCTCACGAGATTGTGAACAAACTCTCCCCCGTTGCATACCAAATCCAGCTAAAACGGGGACAGAGAGAACCAGTTCTCAAATGGGTCCACCGCAATCAGATCAAAAGACATGTGGCCACTAGCAGGGACAGACAGGGAGGGGCCAATGCAAGCTAAAACTCAACCGCCGTCATCGCAGCGAAAGACTGTCTCACACAACCCGGGACAAACCTCGCTGACCTGTGCCTTTCTCTCTCCCCTGCTCCTCCATACCTCTCCCTCTCTTGCCTGTAATAGGATGCTGCTGTTGATCGTCCTCATGTGCCTTCAGTCGACCAGAGGCCAGCCGCCAGCCGACGTCATCTCACCAGGACCGGCCTCGGGCATCGTGTTGAGGGACCAACCAGGACTCCTGATCACTAACTGCCGAACGCACACACAGAAAGTGTATGTGCGACTGGACCCCTGAAATGTCTACCGGGCGCACTACCCAAGCTCGGTGGCACAGTACAGTTGGGCAGGTGCGCGATGGACAGAAGCCGCCCTCAACCACGCCGAAGCCGATGTCGAGCACATGCTGAGCCAACTCGAGAAGATGACCGTCACCCAAGCGGAATTGGGAGGACACAACAAACGTTCCAAACGGTTCCTGGGAGCGTTGCTCGGAGCCGCTGCAGTCATGGGCACGCTGTTCAACATTGGCATGTCCAGTGTCAACGCCGTGAACATAGCCACGGTGCGACGACACGTGGCCGAAATCCAGACCGAGCTTCCACAGTTGAAAGAACAACTCACCACACAGAGCGAATCCCTGCGAACCATTGGCAAGACACTGAGAGGAACCGTGACGATCCTCAACACTCACAGCGTCATGCTGAATCAGACTGTGAGCTCCATGAAGCAGATGTTCACAGTTTTCCAAAATGACTTTGCCCAAACACAGTTGGTCACGGCATTAATGACCGACATGCTCCGAGAAGTAAGCTCCTCCATAGACAGCTTAGCTATGGGTCGGATCCCGCCATACCTGATACCCCTAAGCCTGGTACAAACCGTGCTGGCTTCCGCCATAACCACACCCATTGACCCGATCCAAACCCACCTTGCCTACTCCTTAGGCAGTGCCATTCCACTGTACGTTGACCCCGCACAGCGAGAGGTAGGCTTCCTCTTGAACTTACCCATCATAGAATCAAGCCGAATCTACCGACTCAAAGACATTGTCAACGTGGGATTTTGGCAGAGCAATACCTACTTCAAGGTGCGGACACCTGACGTGGTAGCCTACCACGACAGTGACCCTCAGCTGTACCTAGCCCCAAACCTGCACATGTGCACCCGCACCAAAGATATCCACTATCTCTGCCCTAGCAAGCCGTTCCTCAGAGACAACACTGATGGGATCTGCGGCCTGCAACATCTGGCCAGCGACGCACGTTGCCCGGCGGATGCTAAACCCCGCAGCCAAGTCACCGAGACGCAAGCCGAGATTGTGGGAAACCGATGGCTCGTTAACACCCCAGTACGGTCAGCGACACTGACCTACGACCAACACGACACCGCTACGCGTGTCAACCTGCTGAACCAGACCATGTGGATCCAAGTTCCACGAGGAGCCATCCTCCACCTGGACGACCTAGCCTTGTACCACCTCCCTAGTGAAGAATACCAATCCGAACTAGAGATTCCATCCTTCTTTAAGGATCGCAACTTCACCCTCGACCCAGAGCTGGAGAAATGGATTCAGGAAGGGGGGTCACAGATCGTCGACATCGCTCCCCTGGACACCGCCCTCCAAGCCTTGTCCAGAATGCCTATCCTGAACGCCTCACCAGTCGTCCAAGCATGGACCGCCGCTGACACTGCAGTGTGCATTTCAACGATCATCGGACACGCCCTAACCTTGGGCCTTGCCTACGTCCTGTACCGACGAGTCAACGAGATGCGAGCCTCTACAGCCAGGCTCACCCAAGCCATGTCCGTGGGGTTCCGTAAGACCCCTCGGAAAGAAGACTCCCCGCTAGCGAACGCGGAGGATCTCATAGAGCTGAGCCCTCAGCCCTAACCATCATCTGCAGAGTCCGACCTCCATGATTTGCCTGCCATCTGACCAAGGCAATCGTGATGGTCCAACGAGGTCCACTCCCACGGGTCCTGTCGAACCATCAAAGGGGGAATGTAGCCATGGTCAGATCTGCCATTTTCCTAAACTGCTGGTTTTGCATTCTTTTAATTCAGAGACTCTGACAAAAGTAAAGGGCATAGGACTTGATTGAATTACTGACTCTGATTCACTTCACAGGCGTCTGCCACGAATGGTTAAACAAAGAAATGCATTGCTTATCACATATGACACAGACATGTGACCAAAGGGCCCATCTTGGAATCAGAATCACGTGGAAGAACCCCTCCGAAGGTGACAAGACGAACATTGTCCATTCAGATAAGCGCACACACGTGGAATCCCCCTTTGGGGTTTTTTCGCTTACACACATACAGAAGAGAATTGTGAGATTAGACAACTGGCCATTGTAGCCGTTGTTAAACTCATCAAATTCGAAGCACACACGCTCACACGGGACTGGTCGCGAGTTCACCCCCCCCCCCCCCCCCCCGTCACCATCGGTCAATGAACTCTGAACATACATACATACGCATGAACACACACGAAATACTCTGAACACAGGGGATCAAAAATCCCCTTTTGTAAATGTATAATGTTTTGTGGTTGTGTTTTCATGATTCCCTGATGACAAAACTGGTATAACTGTAAGCTGTTATGATATGTGACCAATTTAACATCCGTTTTAATCACGAAAATCATGTATCTGCATTTCACTAAGCCCTAGGAATGCCGAATTTGGTATGGTTGTAATCAGAATAATCAAAGAAGATTGAATCATCAACCCAAAATGTAATATGATGCATGCTTTTATTAATACTAGTTTAGAAGTGTATTTCGAACAAGTTTATTCCCTATGCACATGATCCGTAAGGCGTGAATCACGAGGTCTGACGACACGCCTTCCTGCAACACGATTGGATCAAACACGTGAGGAAGGCGTGTCCCTCGCTCCTTCAAAATAGACCGCCACCTTATCCTCTGTGCAGTTTCCTACGCCAGAGAGAGATGCCTAAACTTTCCTGCTAAACTCCAGCCGGAGTTTTCCTTCTTCGTCGTTTTTCTACTTTGTTTTAAATCTAAGTTGCTTTCTTTCGATCTACCTCAGTTGATAGTTCGGTTTCATTCAAGAACGAAACAAGTTTAAGATTAATCGCCTCTCATACGGGCCGCAGCTGAACCAATCGCAACATCTGCCTCCTACCGGAAGACGTGCCAGACAACTCCAACCACGCTGCCTTTGTAACACAACTCAACACAAAGGGACCGTGTTTAAATCAAGTAACGTACAAAATCTCAATTAAGTGCTGCTTAAAGTGTCTCGATTGATATTGGAATCCTTTGGGTCTCTGTTGAACTGTTTGAACTGTTCTGTCTCTTTCACTCTCTCTCTCTCTCACACCCACTCTCTCTCTCTCTCTCTCTCTCTCTCTCTCACTCTCATTCTATCTGTCTCTTTTTAAATACGTCATATTGCAATCCTGTATTAATTGTTTGTTTTTTATATGCATATTATTTACTCCTGCGTGATTTTTAGTAGTCTATATAACCCTTAGTATTGTGTTATTAAATTCCATAATCCTTTGAATCGAATCTGTCTCATTGTCCCATGATTGAAGTCTCTGTAATATGTCAAAGATCTGTAATGTTACCAACGCTCTACCTCGGTTAACTATTTTAAACGTCTGAAAGTGCCGTATACGAGCAGATACTTCCGTGTGGCCAGCGGAAAATATTCACTCGGTATACAGGCAGGTAATCTTGTGATATAAGGAAGTTTTCATCTCCGGTTTGCAGGACGAACCAGGATGCATGACAAACTAATTTGGAATCACATGTAAATTGACCCTGACAATTAATCTGACTTAACCAAACCAAATATCAATAATTACTACGATCAATCGTGTTAATTATTCATATATGGTAATGTTTAGTCCATTCCCTATTTGGGATAATTTAATTTATGTATGCGATTACATATTCATTATCTAATGAATAATATTCCCCATTTGAGTTAAATAATTTCCCCAAAACAGACTCATTTCCGCTACATTTATAACCAACAGGACGAAAGGATAAAACGCAATGACAATAATGAGCAAGTCTGAGTCTAACACTATTTTTGTAATAGTAATAACAACTTTCAAACTTTACTTTCAGAATTCTTGAGTTTCAAAGACTTATTCACCTAAAGTGACTAGATCTCAACGAGAAATGTACAAATTATGAAAATTATGTCATTAGAATTATTACAAAAATAAATCTAGAAATCATTAGAAATGATCTGTCTAGAAAAGGTAGAATTTCAATTTTGTTTAATATTTCCTTGTTCTTTAAAACAAATTCGAAATTTGACAATTAATAATCATAAACCAGTATTTTCCTTTTACTTAAAGTGTGAGAAAGGTCAAATAAGAAAAACAAGAAAGGACCAACAGGTGTGAACGTCGAGGTGTCTAAATGGTTAAAACACTTTAACGTTTTTCAAACAGACACTGTAGTTAACCGCTGGGGTTAGTATTGATAACAGTAACTGATGCTAAAGGCTTTAGCACAGGCCTCAATGCAAGCAACGGCCTCTCTTAGCTTAGCGTAGCGTTTGTTTACAAGGAGGGTTGGGTCAGAGTTCACCCGGAAGCGTTGGCTAAGACTTCCGTGTCACGATCGTAACTATAGCGACCAAACGAACGCTAGTGGGCGAACCGGGAATTGCAGACAGTTGGAAAACAGTTTGTTAGAGTTCCATGCAATATGGGAGCATTTCAACAATGTCCACAGAACATGCATGTACAGTAACAATCGATCATTTTACGGGAAATGCCGGCGCATTTCACACTGTTCAAATAAGATACACCACTCGTAGCTGGGTTTACGACGTGGGGCTTCACTCAATTTGTTTGGAGTGATATTAACTTTAAGCAAGCGACAGCTTTGCGTTATAATAGATGGAACGATGGGAAAATAGCGATCTCGGGCGGATCGTCTCTGTGCAAGTTTATCTGGGCACACAAACAACAGGGTTCTTAACTGTTGGCTCAGTTTCAATGTCAAGATTCACTTGAACAAACTTGAAATAACTCCTATTCAATTACACTCGGACACGCGCAGTGTTTGCACGATAAATAATTGAACAGACAACAGGATATTAATCCCATACCATACAAGCAAACATAGACAAACAGCTGTTTATTACTGGGATTGCAATGGAACACGCATTGACAATCAGATAAATATAACTGCTTCTATGTTTATCACGGATCGCAGTGGAACACGCACTGTGAATCGGATAAAAATATATAACGTTAGATGAACACGCTCATCGCTCTGTGAGGAGAATATTCGTTCTTATATGGTTATTTTAATTACTGCAGTATAACTTCGTTAAGCTCTCTGGCTGATACACACACATCACATGTATAGCTTTGAAAGAAGCTGGAACACGCAGACGTCAGCAAGCTATAATCAAGGTATTTCAGAAATTGAGGAACACGCCCAATTCTCACCTTATTGTTGTGTGATATTTTATATCTTGGGTTATTTTACTGCAGTTGAAAAATAACATATATGGAGGCAGACAGACTAGATTAGCAGCTTTCTCAGGGGTGCGTCTCTCAAGCAGCAGATTCATTCAAACAGGGCGCGCGCTGTTTTATATTTAGAGCTTTGTGTTTCATTGTGCAGACAATCTCTTTTTCATCTGTTGAAGATTTTGGATATTTATTTGGGTGTTTATATCGGATATTGTAATAAAACTAAATGTTTTTTTTCATAACTTTCTCAACACTTCCCTTACATGGTTTCTACTAGGAAAAACACACACCGCAAGGATTCTCTGAAAATAATGCTTGAATGTCTCATCATATCCAACCTACACTGTAGACCCTGTGTCACAGTCATCGTCTGCACCTTTCTGTCTTCGTCATCTTCACTACACTACCCAGAATCCTCCTTGTCTCCACACCTGAACTCACTCCCTCACTTACCAGCCTGTCCCATCATCAGTAGCGGTTTTAGGCACGGGCGAACCGGGCAGTCGCCCGGGGCGGCATTTTTTCATGTCACATGGGGGGCGGCACGAGCAGTTAAAAAAATCCTCTGCGCCGCGAAGGTTTTCTATTTTCTATCATTTCAATTCAATTATTGGCAATGGCGCCCCTGCTTGCTGAGAAGGTGCCGTGCACAGAAGCGATGTCAAGGGGGTCTCCAGATTGGAGGTAGCTCACCAAGGGGCCGTTCACATATCGCGTCTTTTGCGCGTTCGAGGTCGTTATTTCAAATGTAGGCGCACGGGAAGCGCGCTCATAATTGAAGCGACGCGCTCATTTTTTCCAGGAGCAGCGAGATGAACATTTTTAATCTTTTCAGTATGGGGGTGCACCCAAACACGTGGGTGTTTTTCTCTTCTCCGTAAATAAATCTTTTAGCAGAGCTACAGCAAGCGTTTTTCTGTGGTGGAAATCCATTAGCTACTAAAACTTCTTTGTCGTTGTGGAGAGCGCAGTGCATAGTTGTATAGCAACGACAGCCATGGGAAAATCGGACCGAATTTTACTATTAATAATAAAAAATAAGCTACTGTGCATTATAAATGTCAGGAATTTATCTTTATTTACCCATTCTTTTAATAAAGATGATTTAAAGGCTGAAATATGTGAGGTTTATCTTTTTATAAAACCTTTTTTTGTCAAAAGTTTATTTGAACGTGTACATGTTATTAGATAACATAAAACACACTCCTTTAAAATTTGGCCATCATCTTTAATGTTATTAACTTGGTGAATAGATTTCATTGTGTATTAGCCCTACTTTTTGAACAAGATTCTGTGTTTAACCGTGATCATTTTGGTCACTATATTCATGAAATGAAAATAATTTTCATAATGATCAACTAAAATCAACTATAATTATGTGTTTTTACAGTAGCCTATAATATGCAAAGTACAATTTTCTATTAAAAAATAATCTCTGATTATGTCCTTTTCTCTGACATTTAAGGCCTAAGCTATTTTAGGTCTAAAACAGCTTGGATAGTTGTTAATATTAGAGTTATTAGAAATTATTTAAGAGATAAGTATTGTGTTACTACATAAGTATCTCTCGGCCACTTTCACTTTTAAAAACTCTATTTCGTGACAAAGTATAGTTTAACAAGTCATAACTAAAAGTGTGCCATGCATAGAATTCGTGGCAGTAACCAATGAGCTAATGGTTCCTCCCTGAAAGTTAGATTAATATAGCAAAATAACTGGATTTTCTTACTGTTTTTTTTTTTTTTCAAATGAACGGTATGTGATTTTATTGTTGTTGTTTTTTTTCTTGTGGGGGGTGCTCGAAGGGGGTCTCGCCCAGGGTGTAATTCAATGTAGAACCGCCACTGCCCATCATCTGTGTCACCTGTCTTCACATCATTATGGTTCATTTGTCTCTTTATTTAGTTCCTTCTGTTCAGTCTGTCTTTGTTGGTTCTTGTAAATGTTTTGGTGTTGTTGTGAGTGTTCCTGCCTGTCTTCCTGCCTGCACCTGTTTATTGTTTTATTATAAGTAAATCGTTGGAATTGAAGCCTTTCTGTCTCAGCCTCCTTCTTCACCTGCACCACACCGTGACAGAAGAACCGACCTAAAAAGAAAATGGATTTTTCAGCAATGGGGATCCTCCTTCTCTCCCAGGAGAACCAGTCCCTCGAGGCCCACACACAGAGGTATTTGAACTTAGTACCCCATGTTCATTATGATGATACCAGCCTCTGTGTGTTCTTCCGGGCAGGTCTCAACGCTGAGACCAAAGCACGCCTGCCCGGAGATGGGCCTCGGGGGAACTTTGCGGAGTATGTGGAGTGGGTGCTGGTGAGTTTCAATTCTCTCTTCACCGTCGGCCTAGGAGAAGAGGATCTCGCCAGCACCCATCCTGAGTCTCATCCCGCTGAGACCGTCCAGCCAGAGACCGTCCCGCCAGCCAGAGACCGTCCCTTCTGAGCTTCCTTCGCCGCTGGTCCCGCCCAGCTCAAAGCCCCCTTCACCGCTGGTTCCGCCCAGCTCAAGGACCTCTTCACCGCTGGTTCCGCCCAGCTCAAAGCCCACTTCAGCGCTGGTTCCGCCCAGCTCAAAACCTTCG
The DNA here is from genome assembly GCA_029959095.1 of Rhinichthys osculus. NCBI lineage: Eukaryota > Metazoa > Chordata > Actinopteri > Cypriniformes > Leuciscidae > Rhinichthys > Rhinichthys osculus. Next base: position 28,015,829 of record JARWKJ010000020.1, read on the forward strand.
CCACTGGTCCCGACAAGCAAAGAGCCCTCACCGCTTGCCCAGCCAGAGACTGTTCACGGCCCGTCTGCACAGCCAGAGACTGTTCACGTCCCGTCTGCTCACGTCCCGTCTGACCAGCCTGTCCTTCATCCAGTCACTCTCCCCAAGAATTTTTTTTGGGGGGGGGGGGGCCATAGGTCTCCGCCATGGCCGCCCGAAGGGTCTCCATCGCCATGGCCGCCCGAAGGGTCCTCGCCACCATGGCCACCTGAAGGGTCCTCGCCACCATGGCCACCCGAAGGGTCCTCACCGCCATGGCCACCCGAAGGGTCCTCACCGCCATGGCCACCCGAAGGGTCCTCACCGCCATGGCCACCCGAAGGGTCCTCTCCGCCATGGCCATCTGAAGGGTCCTCAACGTCATGGCCACCTGAGGGTTCGTCTGCTCCGCCCTGGCAACGCCCACGTCCTGCTCCGCCATGGCAGCCTGGTCCATCCTGGAGTCCATCCTCCTGCACCCGGTCCGCCTTCCCGTTACGGACTCCAGGATGCCCACCCTCCCACCCCTGTTCTAAGGCGTGAGGTCACGCCTACCGGGAGGGGGGAGTAATGTCACAGTCATCGTCTGCACCTTTCTGTCTTCGTCATCTTCACTACACTACCCAGAATCCTCCTTGTCTCCACACCTGAACTCACTCCGTCACTTACCAGCCTGTTCCTCGTTATCATCATCTGTGTCACCTGTCTTCACATCATTATAGTTTATTTGTCTCTTTATTTAGTTCCTTCTGTTCAGTCTGTCTTTGTCGGTTCTTGTAAATGTTTTGGTGTTGTTGTGAGTGTTCCTGCCTGATTTCCTGCCTGCACCTGTTTATTGTTTTATTATAAGTAAATCGTTTGAATTGAAGCTTTTCTGTCTCAGCCTCCTTCACCTGCACCACACCGTGACACCCTGAATGCACAGTCTATTTAAATGTTTATTATGAAAAGTATCAGAGTTGTTCACCTGGTTTAGACGGTGGAGAACAATCACTATCAGCCTATTGGAGACAGAAGAGGAAACTGCAGTATATTCCTCACAGAATTTGATGTCTTGCTTTAGTTATTTATTTATTATTTATTTATGTTTTTATTTTTGGAGTATTTTTAGGACAATTAACAAGTAAAACTTTGTAAAGACAATAAACATGTATAAAGCAAAACAAATGTCAATAAATTAGTTTTTGCTTTATCTCTTTCAGTTTTTCTTTCGATCAGAATGAGGAAGAAATTGGTAATAATAAACAAGACCAATATGATGTCACTGTACCCACCCACTAGTCTGACAATAATCCTATCTCAAACTTCCTCCCATTAGACCATGAGAGAATACAGTCTCTCAGCTCTTGATCAGTCTGTCAGGATGAAAACAGGAGAGAAGAACTGTGAGGAAGATCTTTCGAGTCCAAATATGAAAAAGAAAACAAGTAATTTTGTGTTGTAGAAAAATGTAATCTGTTTGATAATTAATTTTCGATAACCATTTGAAAAGCAAATTCAAAGCAAGGCTGTATTTCTCTGTTGTTTTCAATTCTCTCTCTTTCATTTTTCTCTGAAGGTCAGAATGATGATGTTGCTGGAAATTCTACGATCTTGTCCTGCTGTTACAGTGATAAACTAAAGTCAAGATACAACAGTAAGACATTGACCACAGGAATATATAAGACATCATTCATGAGAAATGTTTCAGTTGAGGATCAGGATCCAGAACACAGTGTTTTCTCAGAGGAGTTTAAGAATGAAGCTTCACTCAGATACTCATGTAAGTCTGAGAACATTTACTCATTTACTGCTGTTCATTTCTCTAATACTGGATCAAACGTCACATCAGACAGAAGGATGAGTATAGCTTCCTGCTGAAAAGACCAGCTTATTTTTATTATTATACATCAAACTTGATGATTTTTCAGTGAAACTTGCACAATAATTTGTCTAGCTTTTTGTCATGTCTTTTATTAATGAATTAAAGTGCAGACATGACAGACAGATGATTAGAGATGTATTTGGCCCTCTTTTTTTTGATATAGAGGTGTGTGAGTGTAATATGTTTTTATACACAGATGACGCTGCTTTAATAGTTGCAGAAAAGGAGACACATAGAATACAGGAGAAGTTAAAGGTGAGGAGCTTGTTAAGGTGAAGGACTGGCTGTCTGAAAATAAGCTTTATTGCATCTGGGTAAAACAGAATCTATTCTCTTTGGTACTTAAAGTACCCAAAAGTAGTTTTAGGAAATCGTTATTTTACTCATGTGGATAATGGACACTTTCAGCAGATTGGATGGTTACTTATTGAAAGACGGTTAGCATTGCTGAAACTAAAAATGGTACAAAAATAAATAAAAAATGAATAATAGGGCCCCAGTGTATTTTAACTCCTATTTCTCTCAGGTTAATGTAAGACATGGACACTATACTAGACAAAGCATTATGGATCTGAATCTATGCAAGTGTACGACTTTGTATGGTAATGGGACATTTGAATATACAGGTGCGCAGGAGTGGAATAAGTTGCCATTGGACATTAAGGTTTTAACGGATAATGTTGGTTTTAGTATAAGAGTGAAGAGATTGTTTTAAGATAGGATGGGTCTAGATATTGATATGTGTATTATTATTATTTTTTTGATAGTTATTTTTTTGTGAATGGTTTGTCATGGAAATGTCTATAAAAAAAAAAAAAAAATCAAGGATCACAATGGAAATAACTTAATGCAATTTTATTGTGTTATCCTGTTGACAAAGAAGTTATAATAAGGTTGTATTGCTACTTTTATGAAACTCAAACTCAATGAATATCTGCGCATGTCTGATCAGTTCACGTGATTACTGTCGACGTCACTTACGTCTGATGTCATAGAGCACATGCATGGAGAAAACGGAAGATGAAGAGTTACGATACTTTCTGGTGAAAAAGTAGTATTTCACCCTAATTTCAAAAGTATTTATATGCAATATAGTCAAATTAAATACATATTGGTCCACCATGATAATCAGGTATGTTTGCTAAATGCAAAATGAAACTATGTTTGGACACACGTGTCGTACACATCAACAATGAGGCCTTAACGTTACCTTGTTGCTCGTCTTTGGCCTGCTGTGTATTGGTTGTCAAATGTTTTATTTTAACTCAAATTAAAAAGGAAATAATTTGATGGTTTTTAAAACATTGAATTGGTTAATTATTGAATATAAAGCTTATATGCATGGTTTATCTGCTGTAACTATTATCTGGATTGAGTGGTTAGCTGTTAGCTGTTTGAACGGGTGTGCAGGGAGTTTTAGTTGATAGTAGTATTATTTGTGGTGAATTCAAGGTTTTACCAATAGGGTCAGAAGGGTAAAATTCCCCCCTTAAAAATACTTACTGCCAGTTTGTAACATATTTATAGTTGAATTTAGTCACAATATGTGATCAGTAATAGAATTAAATATGGGAGGGGAACCCTATAATCCTATCTTAACATCTTAGCATTTTTTATGTGTGTTATGTGGAAATCAAACAGTGTTTGTACTGTGCTATTCAAGTTGAACCAAAGAAAGTTAAATAAACTTTTTTTTTTTCTGCAGTTGCTGCTTCATCTGTGTGTTTGCGGTGCTAATAAACAAAGGTAAGCACCTAAACAAACTACATTTGAAAGATGAATTAATGGCAAGGACTGTTAAAAGTTACAGTTACAACTGACCACATGCACGGAATGTTATAAGAGCTTCTGCAATATTATAATCCAGCTGGAAAACTTCTGGTGAAATGTCTTTTGCTGGTGTGTCAGTATCTTCAATGTCCTGATGTAGCTTTAACAGCATCAGTAGTGTAATACTTAGTTTATAATCGGATTATAGTCACTTAATTAGTCAGGCCATATCATTAATTTAGTTATCCAAACGGAAGACAACATAAAAAGATGTGTTCCTCCTCAGCAGAATTCAATTCAACCATCAGTTTTCACACTTTCCTGTGAAAATAATAATCTACACACTGTAAATGAAAGATTTATTGTGCACTTTATTTAGATTCATTGAACAAAATGGGAGTTCCCTTTTGAGAGAACTCGAAACGCGTTGATACGACACTTTGTGGAATGTACTTAGCTAGCGCATGTGAAGTATGAATGAAACAAATCCAATCCTGATTGGTGCTGCGTCATGACGTAACATGTGACGGCATACACGGAAGCTACAAAGGGACGCTCTGTGTCAAACTGTCTGTCCTATTTTGGTGTTGTTTGTCCCGTAAGAACTTAAAATAAAGGTCTGCATTGCAATATAGAATCTAGTGGCTCGGATCTCGCGTTTGCCGAGGTAGCGCGTAGATTATGGGTCTACTCTGCAATAAAGATTCTGTGGCTGGTATCTTGCGTTGCCGAGGCAGCGCGTAGAATAAATGTCTGCATTGCAATACAGAATCTAGTGGCTCAGATCTCGCGTTTGCCGAGACAGCGCGTAGATTACGGGTCTAGTCTGCAATCAAGATTCTGTGTGGGTGCGAGGCATGCACAGTCAGCTCCTGAGGGTGCAGGCTGTGTTCATTGAGAAATATCTTGAGGCGCACAGCCGTGCATTTTCGGGTGTTTCAGCCTCGCGCCTGTTGACTTTCTTCTCGAGAGATGAAAGCCAAATATATTGTGAACGACTCGAATCTCGCATTTGCAGAGGCGGCGCGTAAATTACAGGTCTGCAATAATAAGGACACACGTTATCTGTGAAATAATACTATTTGGGTGTGAGGCATTCAACTCATACATCATACAGTCAACTCCTGAAGGTGCTGGCAGTGTTCATTGAGAAATATATCTATGCAAACATCCGTGTGCTGTCGGATGTTTCAGCCTAGCACCTGTTGACTCTCTTCTCGAGAGATGAAGGCCAAATATATTGTAACGGGTGCTATTGTATTCATGTGCTCTGTCAGGCAGCTCTCGCGTCCGCACATCGAGAGTCGTTTCGACCAAAAACTGCCCGGAGAGCCGCTTAAGGGGACCGAGAACGAATCTCGAATAATACCCAAAAAAAAAATCTCGAGAGGATGTTTCCCTTAGTAGAATATTTCAAAGCATGGCAAGACCTGCCAAATATTTCTCATTGGGTCCTGCGCACAATAGAGAAGGGTTACAGGCTGCAGTTCAATTCCACCCACCAAAATTACACGGGTTAGTGTGGACTGCAGTCGACCCAGTGCAGTCGGATATTGGAACAGGAAGCAAACTCCCTGCTGGTAAAGGAGGCCATAGAGCGTGTTCCTCCACTGGACAGGGAGTTTGGGTTCTACAGCCGCTACAGTTCTCAACACAAAAAGAACCACATTCCTGGGAGTGGTGTGGGACTCGCTCACGATGCGGGCAAAATTGTCTCCTGCACAGATCGAGTCCATCCTGGTCACGGTGACCAGGATAAAGCTAGGCCAAGCCATCACTGTAAAACATTTTCAGAGAGTGTTAGGGCTCCTGGCATCAGCATCCAACGTCGTTTCATTCGGCCTCCTGCACATGAGGTTCCTGCAGTGGTGGTTGAAAACCTAGGGGTTTTCCCCCGAGGGGGAACCCGTTCCGCATTATCAGGGTTACGCGCAGATGCCTTCATTCCCTATCTATGTGGAAAAAAGCTTGGTTTCTATTCCAAGGCCCGTGCTGGGAGTGTCATATTGCCGGAAAGCTGCTACGACAGACGCCTTCCTCACGGGCTAGGGCGCGGTCATGGATGGCAGGGCTCTGATGATCTTCCTCCCAGACCTCAGGGTCACCACGCAGACAATGTGTCGGTGGTCTCCTATTTGATTCATCAAGGGTTTCTGAAATTGTGCCCTCTATCCAGATTGGCGCATCAGATCCTCCTGTGATCCCAGGGGAAACTGTTATCTCTCAGAGTAATGCACGTCCCAGGGGACCAAAATCAGAGAGCAGACATCCTGCAGACATCCCGTCCAACACTCAAGGTGTACGTGGCTTCCATTGCGGTTTTCCATGCTCCTCTGGGTGATGGGCCTCTGGGGAGACATCAGCTGGTCCTTGGGGCTGGGAGGATGAGACCTGCGGCTCGTTCCATAGTTACCACATGGGACCTAGCAGTGGTTCTGGAAGGGCTCTCGAGGCCCCCTCTAACCTCTGGAGTCGGCTGAGGCCAAGAACCTTTCCCTCAATGTAGCTTTTTTATTAGCCATTACTTCTCTAAGGTGAGTAGGATACCTTCAGACACTCTCTATATCTCATGGGTGCCTGAAGTTTGCTCCTGGTAACATTTAGGCTATCTTGCATCCCAGGCCGAAAGGAGGTAGCACGGCCTACGGTTCTGCAGGACTTTCATCCTCCACCTCACGTGACGGCGGACGAAGAAATACTTAATTTGCTCTTCTCTGTCAGAGCTCTCAAGATAAATGTCCAGAGGTCTTCTTCATGGCGGAAGTCAGACCAGTTGCTGTTGTGCTTCGGGTCGCCCAAGAAGGGGCCTTCCCCTGCCTGGGAGCGACTTGGTTCATCACAGAAGCTAACTCTGTTGTGTGCCGGTGGCCCTTTTGTAGCTTCCATGTATGCCGTCACATGCATATAGTGGTAATTAATGTCTTTTTTATTATTAAATAAAAGTGTTTTCTATCAAATGTTGGATTTCCTACATCTTAAAACATGTGGTTTTATAAATGGGGACAATCTGAGAAGGATGAACAAATAATGTGTTTGGTTTTCACATTGAAAATAACATTTGAAGTACTGGAAAAATGTTGCGTGTGTGTCCAATTACGGACACAGTGTTTCTTATTTCAACATTCCCATTAGCTTCAAATCTTTTTGCTATCAACAAAACTGGTGTTTGCAAATGTGTGATAACTGCATTAAAAATATAAATACAGCATTGAAAAGTCAACCGTTGATGGTTTTGTGTTGAAGAACAGAATGACAACTAACAGTTCACTGGAAATGGCTAAGGCTTATTGAAAACCACGAAGTAACCGTGTATATGGTCAATAACAGTTTCACTTGTTTCAGTGTTTCTGCAGGTCACAGTAAAAGGTGTTATTGGTGGTTCTGTTGTCCTGCCGTGTTCTTCCACTGAACATGATCTTAAACTTCAAGACATTAATGTGTTTTGGAGACACAATGGTAGCAAGATTGTGTATGATATAATCCCCAGCAGTCATTCACTAGAGAAACAGGATCCAGAGTATAAAAACAGAATTGAAACTTTTCCAGAGGAGTATGAGAGAGGAAACTTCTCCATCAAACTCACAGATCTCACTCACTCTGATGCTGGAAAATACATCTGCTACATATCACACTCATCTGAACAACCTACTGTACAGCTGATCATCAACGGTGTGTGAAACTAGTGCATTAAGTTTAATTTAAACAAAGTAATTTACTTTAAAATCTAAATACTGCATATATTTAATGTTCATATTTAATTTAATGTATTTAATGCACTAGTGATGTTTCAGTCTGAATGCTTCTGTATATAAATTATAGACGGATATGTTGCATTCGTCACTGTGAGGTAAAGTTTCCGGTTACACTTTTTTATTGCAGAATCAACAGCAGAAAAAGGAAGCATATCAACTGAACAAGAACAACAAGGAGAAACAGAACCTGATAGTGTGGAAACATCATCGCCTTTGCTCTGGGTTGGCATTGCATCTGTAGTTATAGTTATAGGTTTCATTGTAGCTTGGCGGATAAGAAGAGGAACACATCTTTTTATGTTGTCTTGAAGCAGACGTAGGGCAGACGGACACAACATGGGTTCAGACGCTCATGAGGTTGAACACATGAATCAGTAATAGCTGATAATAATGATAAAGCACTTGGTACATGACCAATTGCGCCACCAGGGGGTGGCCAGGGGTGGCCACGGCCACCCCTGGCCGACTCCTGACCACCCCACTGGCCACCCCAATGGCCAGAATAAAATTTAGTAGCATCAGTTATGCATTTCATAAATAAGTCAAAAATATTCTTTAGTAAAAGAAGACGGGGCATGATGTGTCGTGACGTGCTTTTTAAGTGCCAAATGGTTACAGTATTCTGTGACAGCAGCTTTTTTATGTGTCTTTGCCACGTTTTGACAAGCAGGGATACAAACAGCGCGCCTCCCGCTTTTTTTTTTTTTACGTCAGTTTGGGTGACAAAGTCATCTGAAGTCATTCCATAGCTTAATGTGAGGGACAGAAGTCTATTTACATCATTAAAGTATATGGAAACTCCTTTTCCCTTCTCTGCGGCTGTCAATCACTTTTCCATTCATACTCAAACAGCGCGCGCGCCTCTTGGATGCACGGTAAAACTCTCTCCAATATGATATATTCACATTATAATGCATGATCTGTAGATAAAATGCTGTAGATTTGCATAAAATTACTTTATTTTGTTGGAGTTTGTTGTTGTTTTTAAACGACTCACTACCGTGTGCTTGCTAGATCATCACACACATCACAGGGACTATGAATCGACATCAAACCCACTGGAATATAAAACTGAAACAAAGGAACAAATCGCACTAGGATTTGTGCGCTCGACATTTCTTCGCTTTGTGACGTGAACTTATAAATGCGCATTTATGCAGCGCTGCACACATAGAGTCACCATGTTGCTTTGAGCACATCATTCTGCACCCGAGATGCGCATACACGCTGTGTGCGCTCTGTTTTTCATGTTATCATGGGTTTGAGCACTGAAATATTATTAAAAGCCAATATATTTTGTTATACCTAGCCTACTCAATACATTTAAAATAAGCATAATTTAATTGTATATTATTTTTTTGTAGTGTAGGTTATATAGCCTATGCACTTCTGAATTCTTGACATTAATATATAATTATAAAATTGTGAAATGTATGATTGCCTGATTGAATTTTATAAGAGAACTAATAGTAATTTGTTTTTATTAACATATTTAGATTTTTATAAAATTACTGTGCAGATTTTTTCAAGAATTACTTTTTGCTGCTGATTTATACACTCATTAAGTTTATTAAAAATTCATAGTACATTTATGTAATATTTAAAGGTGTTAACTGTAATCTTACACTGCAAAAGGGTTGGGGTATATGTACAACTTGTAACGACTGGAAATAAGGTATGGCCCCTTTAAGAGCTATGTGCTCCCTGTTGAACTGTCGGCAGTATTGTATTGTATGTGCCTTGGGCCTCGAACACCCCTTTTACTGTCAATGCGAACACCCCATGTATGCGGGTAATTTCTGTTTGATGCTAATTTTTATCTTATTTTACTAAGTAACGATGTGGGCGGTAGAACGTGTGACAGACAGTTAGGCTACACGAGTTAGATTTGGGAATAAAGTGCGAGTTGTGAGATGCCAATCGCCTCCGTGTGTCTGTCTGGCCTCTGCATGCAATAACTTCAGTTGTGAGCTATCCAGTGGCGGCTCCTGCAAGATCTCTCAGGGGGGGCAAATGTTTGGATGATTGATAAGGACAAGGTCCACCCATGCAATGGATAAATAAACAGCTTAAGCATGTAAAGGCAACTTCACTTTAATATTAATGACAAATAAAGTGACTTACAATAAATCTTCTTGTTTCTATACTCACTTTTATTACACTTATTACATCACATTACTCACTTAAAGAGATCATTTTCATTTTTGGGTGAACTATGTCAGTAATTACTCACCCTCATGTTGTCCCAACCCCGTCAGACCTTCGTTCATCTTCGGAACACAAATTTAGATATTTTTTGATTAAATCTGAGAGCTGGATCACTCCTCCATAGGCTTCTAAAGGACTGAAATGGACTATATTAACAATCTCTTAAACAACTTTTCTGGGCCAGCAAGTTTCAGTCCTTTAGATTACTACGACGACTGAATGGTATTTCTTTTAATGCCACGATAGAATTAATAACTGCATTCGCCATGACGTTGTTCAAGTTCAACTGTCTGTAGCCACAACTCGCGAGATGTCCCAACAGTCTCTCTCGCTCTCTGTTTTTTTTTTTTTTTTTTAAGAAATTGAATTTTATCAATTTGATGAAGATAATAAAGTTGTGTTTCATTTTTTATTGTTGTTGTTTAAATTCAAAATTGTTTTATTGTTTGTCACTTAATCTTAAAGATTTTTAATAGTGTATGTTCCCACCAATCGCTGCACAAGTTAAGGATACGTATGATGATGTAAGCACGTTAGTGCGAGCCCTCCCGGAACACATAGAGAATGCATTGCAGTGCCTGCAGTTCGAAAAAAAACATCTTTGAATGTAAGTCTATGGGAACACTCTGGGCGATTCTCAGCCAGAGTGAAATCGCCCAAAAAGAGGCGGTACTCCACAGAACGTGACATGACGCTGATTGGACTATATCCAGAGGTTGTGACGGCTAGCGTAACTCTGTCTGTGGTGAATGAGATTGTAAATGTGATTCACACTTTGGTGGTGCGTCGCCCAATCGCCCTAATGAAGAAACCGCCCCTGGAGCTATCCCTAATCTTCCTGAAGCAACGCGTTACAAACTGTACTTCAGTTTCATTGCGGGGACACCACCTTCACCTGCCATCATGTCTATCGGCTCGCTTTCGGGTTAAACTTTCCGCGACTGCGCAACTGGGTTATAGGTTGCCAGGTTGAGGTGACAAACGGGTTGAAATTGTAAATGGTCTGTGGATTGTGTGAATATAATGCATTTAATACAATCTGGCAACTGGTCAACATTAGACAAACATATTGGTCGATTATTCATAAAGGAGTTTGGGCCATGCAAATTACGGGAGTTTCCCGGGAGAAATAACAAACCGGGAGGGGTCCGGGAGATAGGGCTAAAAAACGGGAGAAACCCGGGAAAAACGGGAGTGTTGACAGGTATGCTGGCCACCCCTATGAAAAATTTCTGGAGGCGCCACTGTACTTGACAACTGTAAAGCTGTAACAGCAGCAACTGCTTGAGCTTTAGCGCTAAACACAAAGTCAGTGGAGGTGGTGTTTCCAGTCTTCTGCCAGAACTTTAGATAGCAGAAAGTAAGAAATAATCATAAAAGTGTTTAAATGATTTGGTTGAATACCAGAGAATAGCATGGAAACGGGCAGATTGAGTGAGTGTGTGTTACTGTATTTCCTGCTGATCACATTAAGCCCATAGCAGTTTTGTACAGCGGTTAGGATGGATTTTGTGGGGAAACAGCATTTTTCCTTTCATTCATCCGTGTGCAGGGGCGTAGGAGCCATTATACGTGGGGGGGACATGTCCCCCCCCCACATTTCAAAATCTAAGTTTTGTCCCCCCCACTATTTCCCAATGTAAGATTTTGTTTTGCACTGCCTGCCTATCTCTGCCGATTTCAGAGTCTCCAAATGAATCCATTCGGCAACTTTTAAATACATAATTCGGTCGTATTCTTCAGCTGCTAATCTCGTTGTCAGTCGACCATGATCGCGCACCGCTCGCGCATGCGCATCTAGGTGACACGGATAAATGTACGCAGCGATAATGAGTGTTCCTGGGAGATCCTAGTTGCGCGGGATGTGGAAGCGTGCAAAAGTTCCAGAAATGTACATAAAGTGCCCTGGCCTTGAATGACAAGGTAAGGAAAATAAGACTGAATCTAAATTAAGCAACCAAGACTAGGTTGGCCATGTGATTTTTCTCAGGAGATGTTTTGAGCATTTTACTTCAGACACCGGATTATTAGCAAACTGCCAAGAGAACGGCTAGCTGGCTACTCAAAATAAACTAGCAATCTATTCAGGCAGCATATTTGTGTTTGATCTGTGTGAATTACAGAAATATAAGACTTGCTAGACCTACTTTTAGCTACCAAGGAACCTTTCCACAAGGATATATTGATTTTATTTTTCAATCTATCCTTGGGGGGTAAGCTAGGTGGTTAATGGAAATTAAATCAACCATTTATTTGAGTTTTTAATTTTAGTTAATCAGTACATGACTGATTAACAGTAATGTAAATGCTAAATGTCCTAATACCTGTTGATACTACAACAATGCAAAGTATATGCTCTTAACCTTGCAGTTTTTCACATATCATGTAAGACTCATTTTCTCAATTTCTTTGCACAAAACTCTCCAGAAAGTGCCATTTAATGGTTTATTTTTCAAAAAAAAAAAAAAAAAAAAATCCCGGGGGAGCATACCCCCGGACCCCCCTAGGGAGAGCCCACATAATAAATCCCATTTTAATCACTGCTTAGAACCAAACTAAGTCATACAGTCTTTTCCCATAAGTCTTTAGAAATTACCATTTGAGTGCCTTATATATAAAAAAAATATATACAAAAATTCGGGACATCCCCCCCCCCAGGTTCAAAATTGCTCCTACGCCCCTGTCCGTGTGTATTTGTCTCATATCTGTAAATATAGGAAAGAAGGTCATCACTATATGCAGTGGAAGTAATTTAAAGCCACAAAAAATAAGTTTATTGTCGAGACCGATGGTGGCAAAGGCTTTGTGATCTACTGTAACTTGCAATGCTTTTGGGAAAATATGCAGAAAAGATAAAGTTAAAAAAAGAAGAAAAAAACAGCAGAGTTTAAGTTACTGACCTGATCATAAGACATATTTTCTTTAATATCTGTCTTTAATTATTTATTCATTTATTTTTTGGATAGAGAGAGTTTAATGTTGTTAGTGACACTTGCACTGATAAGACGATCACCTGTAAGCATGGGATCAGTATGTAGGACTAATCCTGCACATAAGAAAAAACTATCATGTTTTGGGAGATCATAAATATGAGATTAAAAAGTTATTGAAATTATGACATAAAATGTCAATTATGCAATAAGTCAGAATTATTAGAAGAAAGTTGCAATTATGACTTACTGAAAAACTGTAAATACATTAAAAAAAAATCTAAATTGACAAAGTCCTAATTTATGATAAAGGGGTTGAAAGTGATGCACCTCAAACCATCAGATTCATGTGCGCTGAAAAGCAGAGCGACTCGCAACTCTTGTATTTACCAGAACTTAATGTCCCTACACAAGTATGTTATTCTGCAACTGCTAAAGGACCAAACGTTGCGTATTCTTGCCTTAATGACTATATTTGTATTTCTTACCCTTTATTATCGTCACTTTTAAGTAAAGTGCTTGTACATGTCAGTGTGTAAAGTGTGCTATAAATAACTTTTCCTTGTCTTTCTACTTTTTTAAGTTACATTTTTACATTTTTCTGATGCAAAAGACACTGTTTTGTACTGTTTTATGCACTGCATTCTTATTAACAGAATGAGATCTTGAAAAGGTACATTTTTAGTTAAAAGACAAGTGAGTCTGTCAATATTGTCACACACACGCTTCCCAGCATCCCTCATGTTCCCCACCTGCACACTATCGGCCATCACCTGATCACCTATCACCTGTACGTCATCAATCACCATGGACACTTATGATCATCACAGCTGTCTGTCATTGTCTCGTCATCATCTGTGTATTTTAGTTCCTGCTTGTCTTCAGTTCAGTGTCCGGTATTGTCTGTGCGTTGCACACTGTCTCGCCTGTTGGTTGTGTTTTGAATTACTTATTAAACAAACTTGTTACTTTTCAATGATCTCGGGCTTCCTTGGATCTAATCTTGACAAATATGTTGCTGCCTTAAATTATGTAAACAATTGTCTAGTGGTGGGCAGATCGAGGCTTGGTGAAGCAATGAAACAGTTGAAGCATATGTGCCATATTGTTTCGAGGCTTCGAATCAATCCGACACCCGTCTCCACGGTGACACCTAGTGGTCACTTGCAGGTGTTGATCTTAAACAACCTTGACAACGAGCCATTAAAAAAATGTTGTTGTTTTTTATTATTGTATTTTTCTAATATGTGAACCTGTCGGCTCTTCACATTGCATAATGTTATTTTGGTCATGAAAAATTAATATTAATAAAAGAAATCAAGCCACAATGTCTCACTTTCTTATAGATTTTTATTCAAAAATATTAATTTCTCTGCTGTTGAAGGACTTAGCCTACTTTTTTTTACAGATAATTTCTCCAGCCTTTGAAAAAATCCTCTCACAAGGGACACTTGCTGCTGGCATGCAAAGATATTTTTTAGCAAGGACATACAAATGAGGAAAGATTACTGCTCTCTCTTTCCAGTAAGTTAGGGGATCATGAGTTCTGGGCAAAACGTATCGTTGAGGTTAGGGATGTCCCGATCAGGTTTTTTTGCCCTCGAGTCCGAGTCCGAGTCATTTGATTTTGAGTATCTACCGATACAGAGTCCCGATCCGATAGTTATATAATAAATTAAAAAAGAATAAAGAAGAGAGAAAAAACAGATCCAGGATGTTCCTTATTTTTTATTTAATTCACCTTATTTTAACATTCAACAACTCTGTTAACAAACAGAGCACTTCTGTGAGGTAGCTTGAACAATCAAGTAATAAACAACATAAAATCTTCACTTTTGGAATTTAGTGCAACAGTAAATATAGAAAAAGTCTAATAGGCCTATAAAAACAAATAGCACCTCAACTTAAAATACCCAGCAGGCATGTAAACAAAAAATAAAAATGTTTTAAAAGTGTATAAAAGAATAATGAGATTATATATATATACATTAGGGGTGTAACAGTTCACAAAATTTGCAGTTCGGTTCGATACGATACAGCAAAAAGAAAGAAATGCCAGAGAAATTTCCTATTTATTAAAAGAAAAACTATTTTTAAATTAGTTTGAGTTTTCCTACATCTTGAAACTTTCAGGTTTATAAATGGGGGTAATCTTTGAAGGATGAACAAATAATGTTTTGGTAATCACATTAAAAATAACATTTAAATATATATTTATATAATATTTGAGTTTTGAAGTGCAACATTAAATCCATGTTCATTCACGACACTGGTTCCCACGTCAGCGCTGTTTGATCTAATAGAGATCTAGCTGCTACGGTTAATAACGGAGAAATGTGAATGTTTCTCACTAGATCTCGAAGCGATGTTATTACTTCAGTGGCGAATTCAAATGTTTTCTTCACTGGATCTCTTAGCACAATGTCGCTTGATCTCGCGCTGCACAGATGTTGCTGGTCCGAACTGATAAATGGTCCGTTAAGCACAATATAATGAGTAGCGAAGATTCGTTCCGCTTTCATTACGTTTGCCATTTGATGTTGCGCAACGTTGTGGTGATCGCGCTAGCGCAGATTTTGTCTGCAGGAAAAATGGTCCTAGGAATCGTTCCGTTTGTATGCGTACCGAACCGGAAGCCTCGTACCGAAACGGTTCAATAATTACGAATACATGTACCGTCACACCCCTAATTTAGATATATCCGAGTCCTGATCGGGAGGTAACTTCCGATTCCGATCGAGTCTGAAACCACGTGATCGGGCTCGATTTCCGATCGCGTGATCGGAACATCCCTAGTTGAGGTATTTTTTTCACTTCTACTGTGGCATCAGCTGTAGCATTGTGTATCATCTGGGTTCCCTTTCGTTGTCACTCCGAGTTCCGTCGGATGACGACGAATGGGGTTTCGCTTAGGAAGCCTATCGACTTCGAGTACTACAAAACGAGCCAATGGCAAAGAAATGCCATGGGTCTGCGGAATTTGCATAGCGTAACTCCGCCTCACCTTGTGGGTATTTAAGGAGGACGCTGGCAGCAATTCAGCATGTTTCTTTGCTGAGGAGCCAAGACTGAGCTCAGCCGATCCCCTCGGTACAGCGGAAAGTGGCAGGAAGACGGAACGTCTCCGTTCCCTACTCAGGGAATGAGGGTTACATCCGTAACCGCAACATTCCCTTTCGTTGTCACTCCGAGTTCCGTCGGATGATGACGAATGGGGATCCAGTCTAATCACGCCACCTTCTCAGCTGTCTTCCAGTGCCCTGCGTAAATCTGAGATCCCTGTCGAGAGACTAGCACGGACGAAGGACTCCTATTTAGCACAGGAATACTAAGGTACACTGGGGAGCATATCCCAGATTTTAGGGGAATATGCAATTACTGCCAACCCAGAGGGGGGGACTTAAGAATACACATATGACCCGGAGGGATGCATTATGGAGAACACTGGGGTGTCCAGCCGCAGGTGGAATATTTCAACCCCAGGGGAGGCAAGGTGGCTTGCCGAGGGAAAGACACATGCTCAGAGAGGCTTACAGTGGAAATACACATGTGGGGGTCGCTCAGAGGAGGGACCATGCACACGGGAGGCACCTAGCCGACGCGCAGGCAAAGACACTGGCGCCGACGTCAGGAGTGCTGGAGGAACTCAGGGCTTTCGGGGAAGCTCACCTGAGGAGAATATCGCACGTATCCAGTCCGTGGAGTGGAATGGCGAGCAAGCGAAGACACCTGAGCAGGTCCGGTACTAGCTGGTTGAAGCGAGTACATGAGAGCGGACACGAGGGTTACATCCGTAACCGAGACGTTTCACGGATATGGATACGATTATCAAAATGTTCCCATAAACTGTCCTGTGTTTCTACTGGTGTTGATGATGATGATGATGGGCCTGATGTTGACATTTGTGGCTCTGAATGAAAATGAAAACAGCAATTAGTAACAAATGCTAAACTGACGGCATATATGAAGTATAAATTCCATGAATCAGATTACATAACATAACATAGACTGAAACTGCTCACCAGGAGTTGTGTTTGAACGCATCAGTGAAGCACACTCCAGTGTGATGTGCTTTTCAGCGTCCTAGGCTTTGGCAGGATTTCCAAATGCCACATTTTTTAACCTTGGGTCCAGCAGTGTAACCAGTGCCAAGACTCTAAAAGTCTCATACCCTCCACATCTGGAGTGCAGACCTTCTTGTAGATGTGAGCCTATGAGCCAAAACAGGAGAAAACCATAATAATTATAATAATGACAACAATATGACAGTTATGGCCAATTACATGGGTAGTATGGTCATTGTGCCCTACCTACTTGTACAGTTGATTCCTGCGTTGCATGTCCTGTTTCCTGTGCAAGCTTGTGCTGCAACATCCTGTACAGTGGTATTAGCTTTGAAGCACACTCTCTGTTCCTCTGACATCTCTGTTGTTGCTAGTTTGAATGGTTGCAGTAGTGACAATGATTGTTGAATAATGTCATACTCAAGACTTGTCAGGGGAGCAGTATCACGGTTTAAATTGGAAAGTGCAGCACCCACTGGCTCACGTTGCTCATACAAGCGTTGTTGTTCCATCTCCTATCAAACTCCTGTATCAGTTTCAGAGTTGGTCTGGCCATCAAGCCCTGCATCTCCACAAGCTTGTCCTTTGTGTGACCAGAGGGATCTTTAACCAGATCTATGATTAAAGGTTCTTGACTACGCCACCTGGTGCCTCTCACACCAGGATATACTTTGCACCTTAACTGCTAAAAACCTAATCTAAGGCAAGCAGGTTCGTAGAAATACACCAAAGATAAAATAGACAGAGACGTGCTTTCAGTAGAAAAAAAACAATAACTTTATTATACAATGGTATAATTAAAAAAGCCACACCGTCATACTAGAGGCACAGTCCTAAAGCGAGAGACCAGACCTGGTATTGGCTGTTACAAGGGGCAATACGATTAACAATTTAACTGGAAAATACTGATTCACAGTCAAGGCAGGTTACCTGTTCGGGACACGCCGGGACATGTTCACCGCCCGTGCTCTGGAATCTGGTGCCCACGATCACATGCATTCACACACACACACACACACAACCACTACAAGCCAATGATTC
The DNA here is from genome assembly GCA_029959095.1 of Rhinichthys osculus. NCBI lineage: Eukaryota > Metazoa > Chordata > Actinopteri > Cypriniformes > Leuciscidae > Rhinichthys > Rhinichthys osculus. Next base: position 28,033,476 of record JARWKJ010000020.1, read on the forward strand.
AATCGATATTGTGAAGTGCAGTTTACCACTACAATACGTGGTGCAATGCGCGAGGACGGAACCAGGAACCTCTCTTGTGAGCAGTTACTTTAGTACTCTGAAAAAAAGGAATAAAAGGACGAGAAAGTTATCACTAGCAGAGTAGACAGAGAATGTAAAACTATACACTACTAGGACAGCCAATACCACATCAGTCAGACAGAACATTAGACGGAGGCTACAGAACAATAACCACAATAAAGAAAAGAAAAGATAAATATAAAACTTATTTTAGGCAAGGCAAAGCAGCAGGAGCAATCTGCCTACAGACACAAAAATCATTCAAATTAATGCTTGATTTGCACATGCACAAATAGTCACGTAGCATCGCAAACATTTCATAAAAATATTATTTTCTTTTACCTCAATGTTGACAAACGAACTGACACAGTGGAAAAACAGCCCTTTGCGCCAGTCTTCACAATCCTACACAACAGTTGTTACACACAGCATATTCGTTAAATACATTTATATTAAGAGTTGACAATAAAACACAGCCATGCATTACTCAGGGCAACACAATCAGACTCATTTTACATGTGTTCAAAGCTTTTAGTCCTAACACACTGGATCTACTCGCAACACAATAAACAATAAACATTTACCTTCTTGATGTTGCTGCTTAATTGCGGTACAGCTACCTGGCGGGTGCTTTGCCCAAGACCGGTGCGCAAATGTGCTCATTAAAATGCATATGTCCCAACAATGACACCCACATTATGATTAACAGTAAAATGCACAAATAATACCTTCAGTAACACACAGCACGATTACCCGGAAGCGTCTGGCAATCAGTCAAACACCTATTTTCCAATAGCCCAGTATTAGATACAATATAAATGCTTAGCTTGCTACATCATATAAACATTTATCATACCTTCGTTGCACAGGAGAACCACATACCCAAGTAGTAACAGACTGAAAATGTATCTGAACAGCAGAGAATCTCCAAGCCCAACAGTGTAGACTGTTTTATAGAAACTGGCCTAGAAGCAAATGAGTTGTTTAGCCACTCACAGCTAGCTGGGTGACGTCAGGGGGCTACCGTAGCTGCAGAGGGACAAACTTCAACCAGACAGCGACTACTCTGCCGGTTACATTTGCTTTGCAGCTGGATCTGAACAACCCCACTATCTGGCTTTCTGGCGTATTTCATTGATGACTGGGGTTTGATCTAGGGCCTTTTTCACAATCAAATTTTAATTATGAGCAAAACATGGGACATGGCGAAGGTGCATGTCACCATGCACTGAACTTTGGAGGTTATTCCCCAATCAGCCATTAGCAAGGCTTTGGCCTCCATGAGATGCTGGGCTGTGTGGGTTTGGTAAAACCTCCTTACACTCAGTACAACAGTTGCCATTTTTGCCTCTGGGGTTATGTAATGGCAAGTTACACCAAGATATCCGTCCATATTAATGGAGGACCACATGTCAGCCGTACCAAATTCGGCCTTTTGTAGGTCCTCCATTGTCTTCTCCTTGGTTTTGTTGTACCTTTCTCTGACCATTGTTTTAAGCACCTTCCGGGATGGGAGGACATAGCTTGGATCAAGCTTGTTCACAAAGGCCCTGAAAGCCTCATCCTCCACAATGGTGAAGGGCTGCAGATCCTTCACCACCATGTTTAGAAGAGCCTCATCCAATTCCCTCTGTCTACCTTTTAAAAGAGAAGATAAAACATACTTTCAGACAAATTTATTGGAAAAATAGTAGCCTACTGTGAAAGTAGCCTACTGGTTCATTATTTGGAAACCTTCCTAAACAAAGTTATGTTATGAATATTTATGCTCAGTGTGCAGAGAAAGATAAAGTGGATTGTAGAACTACTACAATTAGAAAAACCAAAATGATGTCTTGGCTGCAGATTGGGTACTCATATGTAGACCTATAAAATGTATATTCACAAAATATGATATTATATTAACAACATATATTATATTCACAGTGAAGCTGTTTTTAACATGATTGGCAGTTGTGATTGGGACGTTAGGTAGGGCTTAGGTTGGCCTATGGACTTTCTAAACAGTGTCCCAACAGTTTGTTATTATATTTCAATTATAATTAGCCTATATTTCAAACAATGCATACCTTGCTTAGATGGCCCAGCAGTGTCAGTAGCAGGCCTAGGTACAGGGGGAATGCTACCATCCTCTGCACCCTGCAAAATGGCAGGTTGAGTGCCATCTATCTATCTATCTATCACTTACCTGGTCCTACTGAGCTGCTGTATTGCAATATGGTGTGCGACTACGAAGCGGTGTGTGTGCAGGATCATCCTGTTGTATGTAGGATTATAGTTTGTGTATTAGTAATGTGTTTTCTCTCGTGTTAATGTAAAAAAAAAAAAAAAAAAAAAAATTAACCAACAGGAGAGGTATCTGGAGGTCCGGACCAGCTGCAAAATTGGAAAACGAACCACGCCTCCCCACGATAGTCCACTACAAATACCTAAACGCACACGTGAAGGTTAGATGGCAGAAGACGCACAGCACTAGATGTGAACACACCACACAAATGGCAGATTCGCCATTTATTTACTGTGTGTATGAGTAGATGCTGATTGATGGTGTTCCTCATTATTATATGGCCAATGTAGGAGTTTTTCACTTTGAAGTTTTAGCTATTTACATTCTATACGACTCATGTCTTTTTTTTTCTTTTTTTTTTTCTTTATCAGGGACAGTGCACAAAGTACATTAATCTTTCGAAAAGATGTTTTGTGCCAGAGTTAGACGAAGCTAATTTTCATCCGCAGTCCCCGGGCAGGTGCACACAATGTTTTTTAAAACATTACATTACAAAACACCATTATCAATAGTAAAAATAATGGCAAATAGGCTACACATAATATAAGTCAACGAAGATCATATAAAAACAAACAGATGTTAAAAATGAGAGAACATATTCAAAAGACCATCTCAAACCCATAATATATACATTAAATTTGCTGATGCTGACACAGCTGGTTCTCAAGGATATATTTCTTTAAGTGTTGAGAAAAATGGTTCAGATCTATAGACAGTTTTAAACTGTTGGGGAGTTGATTCCATTGTTTAATGATTTTAAATGAATAAGCTGTCTGTGCAAAGGCGGAGGATCTTTTCGGGATGGCAAGATTTCTGTGAACAGTGGATCGTGATGTTCGGTTTGTTTGTTCCGAATAAAGTTTTATGAATGTTTTCATTGAGGGAGGAGCTAGGTTATTAATAATTTTAAAAACAGTTCTCAAATTTGTAAATCGAATTAGGGAATCAAAACTTAATACTTTGTATTTACGTAAAATATTGCAATGATGATAGCGAGGGGCTTTTCTGTCAAGCACTTTTAACGCCTGATTATAGACTGATCTGAGCGGTTTAAGTGTAGTCTCGTCGGCCTGAGACCAACAGGACAAACAATAAGTGATGTGAGAAGAAATCATGGCATTAAAATACATGAAAGATGCCTCAATTGTCAAACTAATCCTAATATGCTTAAAAATAGAAATATTATATTTAATGGTGTTAGACAGTTTTTTTATATGTTTTTTAAAACTTAACCATTGATCTAGATGGACACCTAGATATTTAGTCTCTGTCACAATAGTATTTTTTTGCCCATTAAAATAGATGTTAGGCATATCTTTTACTTTGTTTGATTTAGCAAAGAACATACCAACAGTTTGTATAGTATTTAGTGTTAAGCAAGTAGTTTTTAGCCAATTACTTATTTTGTCCATAGCTGAGGACAATTTAGTGGCTACTTGCTCCATATCCCTCCCATGTGTGTAGATGACAGCATCATCTGCATACATGATGATGTCTACGCCCTTGCACACAGCCGGGAGATCATTTATGTAAATACTGAACAACAAGGGTCCCAGAATTGGTCCTTGCGGGACCCCTGTTGTGCAGGGCTTCAGAGTGGACAATACATTTTTTACCCTCACACATTCCATCCGATTTGCAAGATATGATTGTATCCAATGCAATGTCTCTATAGGCAGATTATACTTAGAAATCTTAGACAGGAGGACACTGTGGTTTACCGTGTCTAATGCTTTTCGTAAGTCCAAAAACACGGCACCCACCGTGCCCCCTCCGTCCAAGCTGACCTTTATATTTTCCATCAGATATCAGCAGGCTGCGTCGGTGGATTACTTGTGGATTTATTTTCAGCTCTATTATTCCGCTCTTAGTTTGCGCCTTTCCAGTTAATTTATCTATAGCTTGCCAACATTCTTTAGAGTTGCCCTTAGCTTGTTTATTCCAGATAAAACATTGCTTTTGCTTGTCTTAGCTGTTGAGTGACTTTATTTCAAAGTCCCTTATAGATCAGGCGATCAGTTGTAAGACCCGTTATATGACTTTCTTAATGCTGAATCTCGAGTTCTCATTAATTTCCATAGATTATCATTTAACCATGGTAACGGAATTTTGCCTTTAGGTTTTACCTTTTTTTTCTTTAGAATACTTAAGAACAATCTGTTGGAACATCTTTATCAACTCACTAGAGGCTGTATTACTATCTTTATCATTTATCATTTCAAACCAATTTACCTTTCTGATTTCATTATCAAACCTCTTAATATCTTTCCTGGGGATACAAAGTACAGAATCAACCTTATTTAAATTTCGGTAGCGCATTTTTGACAATTTCCTTGCAACTAGTGTTAAATTATTATCAGAAAGACCTGTTATTAAATTATAAACTTTACCAATACGGTCAGCTTTGTTAGTAAAAACTAGATCAATAAGCGTTTGAGATGTTTTATTAATCCGAGTTGCTTTTTTTATAATTTGTGTAAAATTAAATTTTTGAGTAATCTCTTTTAATTTTTTCCTCCCATTTTTATCGATCCAATTTATATTAAAATCTCCCATAAGAAGTATTTCTTTCGCATCACACTTTTTAAGAATGTCCGTTAGGTGATTAAAAAATAAATTATTTGATGCCGGAGGCCTATACAAGGCAAGAACAGCAAATGACATTTCCGGAGTCAGCTTAATTTTTATCCCTACACATTCCAAAACATCTCCCACTGATTCCATGTGTACACATTGATAACTGTCCTTGACATATATGACATATATATGTATTACTCCGCCCCCTTTGCCATGACCACGGTCACGCCTGTAAATGTTATAGCCTAGAATATGAACAACAGTATTTGAAATGGTGGATTTTAGCCAAGTCTCCGAGAGACAAAAAGTCAAGGTTGGACTGTGTTAGCAACTGTTCCAGTTGTTCAACTTTCGATACAGCGCTTCTTATATTAGGTGTCTTAGGTGTCCCCCAAATACACCTTTGGGTTTGATTTTTGGGTCCCAGAGTACTTTGGCGTGGTTAACAGTCTGAAATAGTCTGTATCTCTGTTGTTTAGTGTCAGCGTTTGAGTGACACGGCATGGATAGATGAGACGAATACCCCAAATTGATAGATCATTAGATTAATATAACAGTTTTGTTCCATTATATTCGTGCCAAATGCATCACATTGTTTTTATTGTGTAACACAACAAGATCTTCAAACACTGAATAAGGAACAAGTTTTTGCTGTATCTGAAGGAAATGAGTTTGTCAATAGTTTGCTATCTTTACCACAAGTGTTCTTTGTCACGCTGCGTTTGCCAGTATTAAATGTGTTGTATCATTTTATGTTACAACTGCACATCATTTATCAAACATGTTTGTTAATTACTGATATCGTGTCAATTAAAACAATGTATTTGTATGCACAGTGTGCAAAATATATAACTGCTAGACAGCTAACACTAATACTGGAAGATCATTTTATATATTTATAATTTTATTAAAACTGCACATCGTTTAGAAAAAAAATTATAATTCCTGACTGCACATCAAATTAATTTTATGGTCCCAAATCCCATTATATCTTTTTTTCATGTCTTACTGTACGTCACTGATCCCAGGCTACTTCCTTGTGTGCTGAATATTGCTGAAGTTTGACACATTTCATGCACAATAGTAATGGCTTAATCAGAAGAGGAACAGAGTGAACCGAGCAAATGATCATAATATCCAGAGACATGGTGTTGGGCTCTTTACATTAACTGGGGCTCTTTGAGGGCCCAATGAGGCTCTTGGTGTGTCTCAGTATATAAATCTGATGAGAAATAGGACTGGACTCTTCTTACTTGTGATAATGTTTATAACTACAGTATCCTGGAGCCACAGCAACACCATTCTGGTAAATCATCAAACAGTGTCATCAGGTGATACACTTCTGCAAACTAAAAGAGACAAAAACAAACTGAACGTATCAATGTATTAAGAACCAGACTGATCACTATGAGAACAGGCGTCAATTGTGTTCATATAACACAAAAACACAATACAACAATGCTGTAATATATACAAATACTCTGCTTTTGAACACACACACACACACACACACACACACACACACACACAAAAAACATGTCAACAACACATGTATTTTTTTTTTTTACACAAATACACAAATTTAAAGGGGATTTTAACTAGACACTGATGTGAGCTGGAGACATAGAGTCAGCAAATATTGTGTGTGATATAATTCCCAGCAGAATTTACCAGAGAAAACAGGATTCAGACTATGAACAGAACTGAAACTTTTCCTGGTGGTTTTCTGAGTGAAAACTTCTCCATCAAACTCAGCAATCTTCAATACAATGATGTAGAAAAATACACCTAAAATCACAAACTCATCTGAACTTCAGACTGTACAGCTGATCATCAATGATGTGTGAAATTGGGTAATTTGTGTGTTAAGATTTTGTTTAAAAAAGTTGTGTTGTAAAGTTACAGAGATTATGTTTAAATCGTCAGTATTCTCAGGTATATTCAGAGCTTTGTGTTTTATTGTGCAGACAATCTCTTTTTCATCTGTTGAAGTTTTTGGATATTTATTTGGGTGTTTATATTGGATATTTTAATAAAACTAAATGGTTTTCTCATAACCAAAAAGATAAAAAAAAAATAGGTATACACTTCCCTTACATGGTTCCTACTAGGAAAAACAGACACCGCAAGGATTCTCTGAAAATAATGTTTGAATTCCAAATAAACGTCTCCTCATCATAACCAACCTACACTTTGTAGACACTGAATACACAGTCTATTTAAAGGTTTACTATGAAAAGTATCAGAATTGTTCACCTGAGCTGTTAAGACTTTTCTGAGAATACATTACTTCAATGAAGTCATTCTTTGTTTTAAGCTTAAATATAACAGAATACAGTGCAGGTTATGCTCAGAACTGAAGATATAGAAATACAGTGAACAGAAAGGAGTCGTTTAGTGTTTTTCTCACTGTTGTGTTGTGTGGCGCCCTCTACTGGATAAACACCTGAACCACATATTTTAAATGCTTTATACAGTGATGCTGTATTTGGATACTTAAGTTACACTTTAAAATGTCATTATATAACAAAATATTAAACCAGATGACATTTATTTTAAAGACATATAGTAAAAGTACACTGTGCAATTAACTGTAGATTTACTTAAGTGCACTTGACAAGTGCATAGCATCATTCAGTCTAATTATACGAATGCATAAATCACACTGCAAATAAAAAGATTCAAAAACAACCCAAATAAGACAGAACTTTCCAGCTAAGTTTATGCTGTGGTCCCTTTCCATATCTTTACTTTATTGTACAACCTAGCATTAGCGCTAGTGGATTCCATCAGATTCCATCATTGGGATAGTCAACCGCTTCTTTCTTCTCTCGTTCTCGATTGCTCTGACTCTGCCGGATCTTTCGTGTGGACTCGATCCCTGAGCTCTCAAACAGCCGTGCCATGAAGGCCAGGCCCTCACGTTTAATGTAGGACTTTCCAGCAAAAGTGTAAAGTACAGGATTTATAGAGCTGCTGATGAAGGTGAAAGTGGAGGTGAAGCCCCGGAAAGATGTCCAGATTTGTTTGAGTCTGTGAGGGTGAGGATAAATTAGATATTAAATTAGAAAAACACAATTAATGGATCCAGAATGGCATTTCCTTCTGTGAATGAATTTAGGCCCTGTTTACACCTGGTATTACTGTAAGATGCATTTTAGTCGATCGGATCACAAGTGGAAGACGCTAAATACAGGTGTAAACTGGGTCTAAAACGTTTGGAGCTTGTCCACTTTCAACCACTTCCAGAGGTAGTCGTAAACACATTGGACCGGATTGCTTTCATAGTGTAAATGCTCATGTGGCCGAATGCGTTCAAACTGTCACAAAAGTCTGCATACTCTCTGCCTACTGACCTAATGCGTAAACATTATGGGAAGCGCACTAGTCAGGCGGGATTTAAATTTTTTCGGCTGAAGACCCAAGTTTGGTTTGAAGACAAAAAACGAGAAATGTTCTCTCGCCATTCCTGATTTCTAACATACACTCAAAGTATTCAACGTGGTCTTGTGGCTGTCAGAGCAGAAACAAAAGCTGCTGCTCTCCCTACGTTTTTCCTTCGTCTCCTTTCGCGTTCACGTGTAAATTGCACAAGCTTATTTTGTCCATTATCGCAAGATCTAAAAACAACCCCATACATTTACCAGCTCATAGTCCCTTTTATCGAATAAATCAGGACAGAAGTGGTTGAAAGTGGACAAAATAGACATGTTAAAACACCAGGTGTAAAGGGGAATGTGTCTCCCTCGGCTACATGTCCACGTGAAAACAGGGCATTAGTTTTAGTTACTCACCTGGCTTTTGCAGGGGAATCTTCTGGGAGAAAAGCACCAGCCACCTGTTCAGGAAAAAACAATAAAATTGATTTCTTTAAAACCTGGAGTTTTCAAACTCTTTGAAGCCATGGACCCTTTGAGGGGTTTTGTTACACGCACCTCCACCATATTCTTGATATGGAATGGGAGCCAGTTCAGGCCGAAGGTGATGACAATGACCAGGATGAGTTTCTCACTTCGGATGTGCCTACGAAACCGGGTCTTGCGAATTCTGCGTAGGATACACACGTAGCTGCCTATGATCAGTCCATACGGCATCAAGAAACCCAACAGAATTTCCAAACAGTGCTGCAGTATCGCCTAAAACAGAGTGACGTCATATCGTGTAGAATCATTTAACATGATTTCCTTTCAGATATAGGGCCCTACTTTAACGATCTGAAACGCAAGTGTCAAAGCGCAAAGCGCAAGTAACTTTGTGGGCGGATCCCGGCGCTGTTGCTATTTTCCCGGCGGGATAAATGCCTCTTGCGCCTGGCGCAAATCTAAAAGGGGTTGGTCTGAAGTAGCTTCATTATTCATAGGTGTGGTTTGGGCGTAACGTGAAATAAACCAATCAGAGCGTCATCTCACATTCCCTTTAAGAGCAGGTGCGGATGTTGCATGGCGGATTGCTATTATAACGGCGAATTTACCAGGCGCGCGCCAGGAGCGGTTCACAGCCGAGGAGACCGACGTTCTTGTCAAGACTGTGAAAGACAGAGAAGTGACGTTGTATGGGGATGGGAGAAACCCACCCAAATCAGCGTCGGTTAAACAGGCGTGGGCATAGGCGAAAATCGCGGGGGGTCAGGACCCCCCCATCTGAGAGTTGTCCCCCCTAAAATATCATTAAAATATGTGTTGTAAATAAAATAATGATATATTCTTAAAATAATTGTTTAAGAAATAAAATAATACAAATGCAAACGGGCCAACAACAAAAAAATAACGTTTTAAACATTTTGAGTCCCCCCTCCCTTGCCTCACAGTGCTTTGGGCCACTGCCTCCGCCCCTTTTACCTCACCACCGAGCACCGACACACACACATTCCGGTGGCGGGAGAGATGAACTATGTTTTTGAGTAGTTGTGGAACTCCAGTAAGTCAATGTTATTTTATTCCCTTTAAACATCGGATGAAGTGATTATTTTCTCTTTAATATAGATGATACTGAGTCATTAATAAATCATGTAAAAAACAAATATATGATTGTGTACTAATGTACTTTTGTCACTGATGTAGTCTGCTGTGTTAGCGATTATAACGTTTAACGTTTACCTAGCTTGTTTAATACAGTAACGTTATATCCCCCCACACACACCCGCACCCATAGAGTTTACGCATACACTACGTGATGTAACGTTAGTCTTGTAGATTAGTCCGGGTGCGAATTTAGATTTTAAGGTTTTCACTGTGATTTAGTCAGTTTATATAATTTAATTAGTGTGGTGCCTGAACGCGTTCATTTAACGATAGTTCATGAACTCGTTCATATTTTGGGCGAACGTGAACTGAACGTGCAGTATTACTGCCTGATGAACGTTACTGTGAACGCGTTCATTCTGGTGTCTGTGAACGCACGCTCTCTCAGTTTAACTTCGTTCAATAGGGTGCCAGATTTCTATAGAGCCTTCCAGGCGAAAACCCGGCTAAAAATTCTTCAAAACCATAATTTTTTTGTAAATAAGTTGTTTACACAAAACAACTTATTTACAAAAAAAAAATATGGTTTTGAAGAATTTTTTTTGGTCAATTTAGTCAGCTTTTTTTTAGGAAAAGTCCGCTTTGCGCGGGTGCAAAATAGGAATGATACATGCGTCAGTGTACAAAGTCATTTGCGCCGGGTGCAAGATAGAGCCCATAGAGTTTGTCTGTTCATTCTATAAAGATCTTTTTAAATTAGGCCTACGTGTGTCTATTATTCGAGCAGATGTGTACTGTGTCATTGACATTGATTTATGTCTTCTGACTGGGAAAATAAGGAGTTTCGCCGTATGCTTACCCTTTCTATGACACAGAAACTAAAAGGTTTCATAGCATCAGCAAGCTCAGTTGTAAGGCTATATAATTAAACAATGCTAAATAAACACAACTACTACCAAAAATAGGTAGTTACTGGAAAGGTTACACTAAACAACTGAGCTATTGTGTCACAATTAAGTTAGTAGCGTTACTTTTATGGTTACTTGCTCATGTGTACAGACAGTTAATATGATTTTAAATTTTTGCTATTTACTATTTGTTAGTAATTATTGAAAAATATTTATCAGGCAAATGTAACTTACATCTCGTGGCCGTGAATGTTTACAAGCACATGCTACATGATTTCCATTACACGAGAGTAGATGTTAAAACTTCATGCTGATTTGTACTCGGCTTTCGCCAAGATAAGCAACACTAAGACGTAGCTTTACAGTAAACTATGCTTCTCCATCCATTTACGCTTCTTTCCATAAGGTAGTGTGACTCCCCTTCTGTCCGGCGTTAACGGCAGCAGTGTACTTGGCACGTTAGCGCACGCGACGGCTGCAACTACAGGACCAGCACGACAACCGTCTGGATTGAACCGAGTAGGGGACATCTCTAGGGTCTTCAAGTGGGCACCTTCCGTCCTCAGTGTTTCGTCGACTAGCCCACGACACCTCAAGAGGGCTCGACAGTGACTCTGGCGTCCCAGAGTCACCCCCCTCCGTCCCCCACTCAACTCAGCCCAGCTTACTGACCTCTACATCCCTCCTGCTGCTGAGACCTAACCACAATATCACAATGTCTCCGCGACCCAACCATACGCGCCAACCCGTTGACTAAGGCTGTCGAGCCCCACTGGTGCGTTAATATGCAGTTTCAGTGGACAACGGTTCCGTATGGCATACCACCTACCGCAAAACACAATATCTACCCAACCACCCCTCATTCACGCAATATCCACAGGAACGTATACAAACAAACCAACAGACTCTTCAAGTTTTCAAGAACTCTACGAAACCGTAGCGTGGCGGCCTGTACACAGCCAGCTAGAATCTTTCCGTCTCAACCACAGCCAGTTGCTGCTCCTTTCTGCTGCTTCAGATAAGTTCTTTACTGTGCGACGCAACTCTTGGCCACTGAATCCGACGTCTCTGAGGAACCGGGTTGTAGAGTGTGCCACAAAACCTCGACAACCCACTTCCACTGGATAAACCTGGACTCTCCATCCTCGCTGTTCTGCTTCAGTGGCCAGATGAGCATACCGCAGTTTCTTCCTCTCATATGCCTCATCTACCGCATCCTCCCATGGCACTGTTAACTCTATCAGTTGAACAATGCGTGCTGATCCAGACCACAAAACAATATCTGGTCGTAGGTTAGTGGTGGCAATCTCAGGTGGAAAAATAAGCCGTTGGTCAAGATCAGCCAGCATCTTCCAGTCCCCAGCAGCTTCCAGTTGTCCTGGGCGAGAATTGGTGTTAACACCTTTTCTTGGTGGTTGCTCGCCTGGGCGGAGGAATATTGTCTTCTGCGTGTAATGTTTTGCTAGAACAGGTGGCAACTTATTGGTCATGTTACGCTTGCCTTCTAATGCTAAAGCCAAACATCGTAGTACTTGGTCATGGCGCCAAGTAAACCGACCTTGGCTAAGAGCCACCTTACATCCTGTCAAAATGTGCCTTAATGTGGCAGGTGATGAACACAAAGGACAAGAGGGATCCTCTCCTACCCAGAGGTTTAGGTTCTGCGGTGATGGGAGAACATCATATGTTGACCTAATAAGGAAACTGATCCTACTCTCTTCCATTGACCAAAGGTCTTGCCAGCCCATCTTACGTTGTCCCACACTCTCCCATCTCATCCACTCTCCCTGCTTGGCCTGTGAAATGGCCTTTATACACCTCATCCTCTCCTCTTGCTGTCGCACCTCGTTGACTACCAGCTTCCTCCTTTGAGCTGGGCCTGCCTTGTGCCATTTCGGAGGAGCTAAACTGAGCCCAAAACCCCCTCTTCCATGCTGTACCTGTCCCACGATATCCCTAATTTGAAGGGCAGCCTTTGCCTCTACTACAGATTTCTTTGCTGACCACTTTCTACCAGTTTTTAACACGGGGGCTGCCTCCCTTACACATTTGTCGCGTGACTCTACTAAGGTCATTTCCAGTCTGACCTTGGCACACTTGAACTCCTCGGTTAAAGCAGAGACTGGCAGCTGCAATATTCCTTTACTATAAAGTCCTACTCTGCTGAGGCAGCGTGGAACTCCCAACCATTTCCTGATGTATGAACTTACCAACGCTTCCAGCTTCTCCACTGTTGTCAAAGAAACCTCGTACACGGTCAGTGGCCACAGCAACCTCGGCAGTAGACCAAACTGAAAGCACCAGAGTTTTAGTTTACCAGGTAGAGCACAGCTGTTTATGCTCTTCAACCCTTCCACTGCTTGTCGTCTAACTTCTCCCACCCGAACTGTGTCCTTTAGATCCCCATCGTACCATCTCCCAAGACTCTTCACTGGCTTCTCAGAAACTGTTGGTATTGCCTCACCATTAATGAAGAATGTTTTATCTACTACCTTTCCTTTAACTATCGAGATGCTCCTTGATTTAGAGGGCTTAAATTTCATTCGTGCCCATTCAATATTATCTGTTAACTTCCCCAATAACCGATTAGTGCAGGCTACTGTTGTAGTCATGGTTGTCATGTCATCCATGTATGCTCTGATTGGTGGTAGTCGCATCCCAGAAGCCAAGCGCTCTCCTCCTACTACCCATCTTGATGCCCTCATGATTACTTCCATCGCCATGGTAAAAGCCAGTGGAGAAATGGTGCATCCTGCCATTATTCCAACCTCTAGGCATTGCCATGCAGTGCTGAATTTTGGAGTTGAGAAACTGAATTGCAAATCTCCAAAATAGGCTTTCACTAACTTTGTTATTGACATTGGTACTCTGAAAAAATCAAATGCTGCCCAAAGAAGCTCATGTGGCACTGAACCATATGCATTAGCCAAATCCAGGAATGTCACATGGAGCTCCTTCCTCTCCTTTTTAGCTGACTGAATTCGTTGCCAGATAATATTGATGTGTTCTAAGCATCCTGAGAACCCTGGAATACCCGCTTTTTGAACTGAGGTGTCAATAAAGCCATTCTTTAACAGGTAGGTGGACAATCTCTGGGCAATAATGCTGAAGAAAATCTTACCCTCAACGTTTAATAGTGAAATAGGACGAAACTGACTGATGCTTGTAGCATCTTTTTCTTTAGGTATAAAGACTCCACCTGCTCTGCGCCATGCTCTAGGTACAACCTGTTTTTCCCATGCCACTTTCATCAATTTCCACAGAATTCGCAGAACTCCTGAAGCACTCTTGTACACTCTGTACGGAACTCCATTAGGCCCTGGAGCTGATGAAGCCCTTGCCTTTCTCACAGCCTGCTCTACCTCTTTCCACTTAGGTGCACAGACCTCCATTTGGTATTCTGGTGGGTTGATAGGTGGTATGTCTGATGGAATTGACATAGGCTCATGCCTTTTTGCATCTGTATGCGTGTCCTCCAAATATCTCTCTAGCTCAATCCTAGATGTTTTTAAAGTGCCATTCTTCTCACTGGTGAATAACTTCTTTACGAATTTGAATGGGTCTTTATAGAAATTAGCCCTCGCACGTTCCTTCTTTTTGTAGCGTTTCCGTAGGCGCTCAGCTCTGCGTAATGTTGCCAGCTTATCTTTTATGGCCCTTTGTAAGAGATTGAGTCCCTCCTTCTGACTTTGTTCTGCTCTTTTCCATTGCTTCCTCAGCTGTCTCCTTTCTCTAACTAATCCTTCAATTTTCTGCTGCCGTCTAGACATTCCAGGAGTAGTTTGTACTTTTTCCTTCCTTTTTTCCACACCAAACCTCTCACTTCCATATGCGTAAATGATGTCCCCAAATTTATCCAGCTTCTTTTCAACTGTACCAGTTAATCTTTCCAATGCAAAACATAGATCTGTGTTTACCGTGTCCCATGCAGTTTTCTCACAAGCTCTTGGCCATCTTACTCCAGGCCTATGCCCGTTGAGGTTCTTTTCTCTCTTATGCTGGTTAGCCTGACCGGGTTCACAAGTATGAATATGTTCATCACTAACTGTGCAAGCCCTCCTTTCGTCAATGACAGGGGTGCTGATATCCTGCGAGCTGTGGTTTGCTTCCTGTCGCTGGATTTCATTCGACTGACTTGACTGACTTCGTAAGAAGTACTGATCAATGCGAGGCCCTTGTCCCTTCTCCCTCAAGCATTTCATTTTCCCTTGATGAACCTTCAAACCCCTGACCGTTGTCACCTTGCTCCAGCCACAGACACAAACTTGGAGTTCAATGACTTTACTTACTGCAGATCTTGAACTAGTCTTACTCTCCATACTCATATCCGTTTCCATTCCTAAGTCGTTAACCATGTTGTCCAACATTGAATCATCTTCCGCCCCCGCTCTCGCAGACTCTAGGGGTATTTTTCTCTTTAATTTCTCAGAAGCCTTGGGCGGGTGTCTCCAGCATCCTGTAAACACGGAGCTGGATACTGCCGACAAGGGTAGCTAACCCTTACCAGCCCCATTGGGGTCTCTTTCCTCCTGTCAGCTGTCTCTCCAGGCTGTCACAAGGTCTTTCCCTGGTTGCCAGCAGCACTATTCACCGCAGTCACTGGATGTATCCAGATCTTCATGATTTCCATTACACGAGAGTAGATGTTAAAACTTCATGCTGATTTGTACTCGGCTTTCGCCAAGATAAGCAACACTAAGACGTAGCTTTACAGTAAACTATGCTTCTCCATCCATTTACGCTTCTTTCCATAAGGTAGTGTGACTCCCCTTCTGTCCGGCGTTAACGGCAGCAGTGTACTTGGCACGTTAGCGCACGCGACGGCTGCAACTACAGGACCAGCACGACAACCGTCTGGATTGAACCGAGTAGGGGACATCTCTAGGGTCTTCAAGTGGGCACCTTCCGTCCTCAGTGTTTCGTCGACTAGCCCACGACACCTCAAGAGGGCTCGACAGTGACTCTGGCGTCCCAGAGTCACCCCCCTCCGTCCCCCACTCAACTCAGCCCAGCTTACTGACCTCTACATCCCTCCTGCTGCTGAGACCTAACCACAATATCACAATGTCTCCGCGACCCAACCATACGCGCCAACCCGTTGACTAAGGCTGTCGAGCCCCACTGGTGCGTTAATATGCAGTTTCAGTGGACAACGGTTCCGTATGGCATACCACCTACCGCAAAACACAATATCTACCCAACCACCCCTCATTCACGCAATATCCACAGGAACGTATACAAACAAACCAACAGACTCTTCAAGTTTTCAAGAACTCTACGAAACCGTAGCGTGGCGGCCTGTACACAGCCAGCTAGAATCTTTCCGTCTCAACCACAGCCAGTTGCTGCTCCTTTCTGCTGCTTCAGATAAGTTCTTTACTGTGCGACGCAACTCTTGGCCACTGAATCCGACGTCTCTGAGGAACCGGGTTGTAGAGTGTGCCACAAAACCTCGACAACCCACTTCCACTGGATAAACCTGGACTCTCCATCCTCGCTGTTCTGCTTCAGTGGCCAGATGAGCATACCGCAGTTTCTTCCTCTCATATGCCTCATCTACCGCATCCTCCCATGGCACTGTTAACTCTATCAGTTGAACAATGCGTGCTGATCCAGACCACAAAACAATATCTGGTCGTAGGTTAGTGGTGGCAATCTCAGGTGGAAAAATAAGCCGTTGGTCAAGATCAGCCAGCATCTTCCAGTCCCCAGCAGCTTCCAGTTGTCCTGGGCGAGAATTGGTGTTAACACCTTTTCTTGGTGGTTGCTCGCCTGGGCGGAGGAATATTGTCTTCTGCGTGTAATGTTTTGCTAGAACAGGTGGCAACTTATTGGTCATGTTACGCTTGCCTTCTAATGCTAAAGCCAAACAATCTTTGGCTCTTGCTCACTCCTGAAAGTGGTCCAGAAAACCGAATTAGGTACTGACATACAGAGAGCAAGAATCCACAGTGCCACCAACACCCGAATGATCACCCTCCGGTCTGAAAGGACACCAGCATGTTTCAGCCACACGACAGCCACCATCCTGTGCAGACTCATCAGGGTTATCAAAAATATTGAAGCGTACATGTTGGCACTGCAGAGGTACAACAGAATCTTGCACAGTGGAAGGGTAAAAATCCAGGTGTGTTTTACTAAATAAAAAATGAAAAAGGCATTAAAAGCATCACGAATCCATCCGCGCAGGCCATGTTTAGGATCAGGAGGGTGGTGATGGAATGGTGGCGGGTTCGAGTCAGGATGCTCCAGATGATCAAGAGGTTTCCAGAGATGCCAATTGGTAAGAAAAGGCAGAGGATCAGAGCCCCTGTGATCCTTCCAGCACTAGTACTCATGTCTGTGTCAGTAACATTGTTCGTTTCAGAGTTGGTGGTGTTGAAGAGAAGGTGGATTGACATGTTATGTGATGGACTGCGAGAGGAGCGAGGTGCCTTGGAGAACAACTGTCATAAGAGTGACTCCCGACTTCAAAATTGCACTAGCAGTAACATCAATGGATGCCAAACTATGTATTGTGCATTAGTGCAGGTATACATTGATAGCCTTCCAGATGAATTCACGAGTTCACACTTACAAATAAGTCAGATAAAATAAATGCGTATTTGGCGTGCTGTCCGAGGAGAGGGCTCCGGGCTTGGTATTCGGCCCGAACCCAGAGTACTCCCCCCGTATTGCTGGTTAAGAAGTAACCAGGCGAGTGTGAGGAGACGGGGTGGTGGAGGGATGCTGAAAAACTGTCGAGGAACATTGGTGAGTCAAATGACTATATATATAGGTCTCCAACTCAAGCTGATTGGATAGACATGTTGATTACTGATTGTCGACAGCTGGTTGGTATGATGTGATAATTGGATCAATTATTTGAACGTGCTCCTCCCGAACTTTGTTTATAAAACATAATTTACCAAAGCAAATTTTACCAAAGTGCATAGACTGCATAATGTGATCATTATCTGAACTTGTTTCCTGTTCGACTACATGCCTGTCATAGCAAAGAAATTCAGTGCCAGCCATCTGTTAAAGATCCACTGACCTGTTACACAGAAAGCAAACACGCTATTTTTTTTTTACAACATACACTATTAGAGAAAATGTGGAAACATTGTATTTTAGGGGTACACCAGCTTATCACTGGGGTAGTAAGCTCAAGGGAACACCTTTGTACCTTTATCCTCCCCTAAAGGGTGCATATAACTACCTTACTCCGTCTACACTGGATGTGACTGTTGTCGCGTCACGCTGCCACAGCTTGAGGCTGTCTACACTAGATGTGACAAAGCGACCATTGCAAATTTATTTGTCCTTTGTGCCAGCGCGAGCACTTTTGGAGTGCATAAGAAAGAGAACATGGCATCAGTTTACTGTCCCCCCACGCAACATCCAGTGTAGACAGCATCACATATTATAATGGGTTCTGTGTCTTTAGTTGCGCTGCTCTTGCCCGGAAAAGACACAATGTTAAAGTTGAAGTTCCTTTAGCTCAAATATTAGAGCATGGTGCTAGCAACACCAAGCCATGACCATGACCAGATGACCTGATACCCAGGGAATACTACCACCCATTCTCCAAACTGCAGGACCTATGTAGGGTTGTAGGGATGCTGGAGCCTAGGTTGGGAAACACTCTGGATGGATCACTTGTAGAGGATAGATACTGATAAAATGTATACCTTGAATATTATGCAAGATGCTGGGGGGAGGGGGGGTGGGGGGGTCCTCGTCAGTTCGAGTCAAGGGGGTACTGCCTCAGTGCCAAACAGAGTCAGAATCTCTTCCAAAGGATAGAGCCTTTTTTACAGGATAGTGTCTGTTCCTGGAGACTGACTGTCCTGCAAAGTTACACACCTGGCGGTAATTTTCAAGAGATCCAAAAGAACCATCCTAGTTCAAGTGTGTTGATTGGGGTTGAAGCAATAATTTGCAGGACAGTTGGTCTCCAGGAGCACCACTATAAGGGTATGAGAATCTGCTATATGACGGCAGTAGTCCTCTGTGGAGACCAGGTGTATGACACCTAGCATAAGTACAAAAACCAAAGTTCAAGTGTGCACATTCTAAAACCAAATATCACAAATGGTACACCCTTCTCTCTTGTGGACTTCACCCAAACATACAGGCCATTACAAAAAAACACCATTAGGACAGGACCATACTGGGATAGTACAAACTATGCAAGTGTCAAGGTGAGCACGTCTTTCTGGCCTCCCTATCACCTACACCTGCAAAAACCTCCCATTCAGGTACTGATGAGACTCGACCATAGCTTCAGAGTGCAACTGGTTCTAAGCTACTAGTTGACATTTATTGTTAACAGAGGACTGGTGTGGAGAACAAGAAAGGCAGAGCAAGTAACTTCAGGGCATTTGAGTTTAAGATCTACTTTAGAATTACAGTTCGTAGTTATACCTTTGCTCATGGCTAAAGGTACAAAGGTACACTCGAGGAAATCACGTCACAAGCAAACTGAGCTTTTATTCACAGCTTTATTTCACAGAAAGTGAAATTCACATCCCAAATTTAAAAACTGGCAAGTTTAAGAAAAGCTTAAAGTTGAAAAAAAAAAAAAAATAATGATAATTTATAATAAAAACTGCAATGTTCCATTAAAACTGCCAATTTTGATTTCATGGTGACTTTAAAATTCTAATATTATTTACTATAACGTCATGTCGTTCCAAAATTGAATGCTGTTGATTATTATATATTTTTTTAAAACATTGTAATGTTGAGGTAAATTAAAGACATTTTCTGTAAAAAAGTGTAATGTCTTTTTCCTGTCAAGTATGTTGCCACAAGTAAGATTCACTCACAGCTTTACACATTTCTTGGGTGTCCACTAACATTGACTGAACTCATGCACTCTATTTACATCAACACTAGAATGTGGTTAAGGTTCATAAAAAAAGCAACATTCTGAACAAAAAAGCTGAAAATATTGTGTTTTTGTCGAAGACAACGTCCGGATGGGATTTAGAACGATAATCAAAAACAAAGATGGAGGATTGCGTTCATCAACATTTCCAAAGCTTCACAGCCCTACACATCTTCCTTGGTTGACATTTCTTTCGGTTACGTTTGGCAGTTTTGATTTATATGCTGTTTAATGTCTGATGATCACATTATTTTACATATGCATCTGCCTACATATGCCATCGCTTGTTTCTTAATTTTCTTCACATGTCTATTGATTAGGAGATTCAGTATTCTTTCAGAAGATGTGTAATAGCGCCCCCAACCGAATAACAGGGAAAACATGGAAGGCCAGAAAATTCCTTCAATGGCAGGGAAGCGTTTTCTCATGAATGACGGAGAAAGAGTTAACTGAACTCGATAGATCCTTCTAGCTAACCGTTCACAGGTACTGGAATAGGCTCCAGGATCCCTGTAAGATAGAACAAACTGTTTGTAAAATGTATGGATGGATAGATGATGGTACTGCAATTTAGTAGATAGGTAGAGGGCTTAAACTTAACCCAAAAATGAAAATGATCTGTGTATAAAAGCTGAAATCAAATCTGTTTATCATATAAAGTCTCTTCAGAAAATTTGGACTAAACCGCTTGATTCATATGGATTAGTTTTACGATCTCAATGAACTTTTTGAAGCGTCAAAGTGGTAGTTGCGTACTCTGTCAATGGAGGGACAGAAATCTCTCAGATTTCATTAAAAAGGTCTTCATTTGTGTTCTGAAGATGGACGAAAATCTTGCAGGTTTGGAATGTCATGAGGGTGAGTAAATGATAATACAATATTTTTTTGGGGCGAACTAACCCTTTAAACTTTAAAAGAAATTTAACTAAATGCTTAAATATATGTAACCTGTAGGGTGGTAGCATTTTTACTTGACTCTTGGCATATAAAATGGCCAAAATGTGGTTAGAGTTCAGTCTGACTTCCTGTAAGTGCTGTGGGTTTGTTCTGTGAAGGACAGCAACATGAGGGTCTTGCAGCTTTTTTTCAATGTTTTTACATGTCACTAAGCATTTCACATGCTTTGAAAAATGTAATAAATATCATCACATTATATGTTGTGCATAATTATGTTGGACGTTTCAGAGTGTTTGCTTGTTTGTGTACACATCATTATTGCATCCCACTAAAGATAATAGACATTAAATCTGTGCATGCAAATCTTTTGCTCTTCTTAGCAGAAGTGTAAGCAGTGTGGTTTAGCTCAAAAAAAGTGTTAATCTAATCTTCAGTTCCTCTGAGTTGGCCACTTGACAATAAATGACGCATATGATCTCATGGTTTTCTAGACAGGTGGTTTACCCTTGGCCTTGAGCAGAGTTCTCATTTGCTTTAGACATATCGCCGTCACATGATTTTTGTAACCTCCAGTGGAAAAATAATGGTAGTACAATGGAAAAAATGACTGAGTTTGTCTGAACTCTGAGGCCAACCACACTGCCTACGTTTGTTCTGCAGAGAGGAGTTTGGCTAGCCATCGTCTAGTTGGTGGATGTTTTCGATTTTCACAAAAAAACAAGGAAGAGCTCCCTTTTTATATATCTTTTTATTCATTATACAGGTAAGCATATGTCGTGAATTTGTATATTTAAAACAAAGGTGACCTGCTGATATAAGGTCAGGTACAATTTTGTCTGTTTATTATTTGGGCTGTAGCAGAAAAGCACCGGTTCTGTTCAAAATCTTCACATATTGAGGAAAAGACCACCTCAGTATACTGAAAGAGAAACAGGGCACCAGTATTGGCAGTTTGTATGTATGTATGTATGTTACATCTGTTTTATCATGAAAACAGTGATAAAGAATAAAATTCATCAACAATATAAAAAGTAATGAAAAAAGTATATAAATGTACATGGAAAAAAATATGGTTTTGCATAATTTACCACTGTGTTTGTCTCTTGAA
The DNA here is from genome assembly GCA_029959095.1 of Rhinichthys osculus. Taxonomy (NCBI): domain Eukaryota; kingdom Metazoa; phylum Chordata; class Actinopteri; order Cypriniformes; family Leuciscidae; genus Rhinichthys; species Rhinichthys osculus. Next base: position 28,055,149 of record JARWKJ010000020.1, read on the forward strand.
GTTGTTCCAAAGGCATAAAACGAGTCCGTTGTAAATCTGCCTCTTGATGTTTAAAATTTTTTCCAGAGTAGCAACATACACTACCTACAAGAGAGGAGAATTACGGTTATATTTTAGTAATAGATTCAATCAAATTAAATTCAATCAATGAAATGAACTCACCAATGACGACAATGACCAGAACACCATGCATAAGGCCAGATATGAGGATAATAATTCTCCATGGTCTCTGGATCTGCTCAGTATAATTCACTACGGTGTGATTCTGCTCAACAGTGTTGTTCCGGCACTCAGTTAATTGAGTTGGTTCTGTAAAAAAAATAGCCATACATTTAAATAACCAAAGCACTAAACATCCATATGGTCTGATCACAGAAGCTCACTCACCAATGATGTGTAGTTTGGTGCCGTTGCTGAACTTTGGAGGTGCTTCAGTGGTCATGCAATAATAAATGCCTAACTCATCAACAGTGACATTTTTTATGAATAGACAATATTTAGGTTGCACTGAATATTTGGGTCTGAATCCTATATCGTAGTAAAAAGGAGTTGGAGAGGTTGAAAATAACCGTAATATCATAACTGGGCGATTTGGTGGCTTTAGCACCATCCAATAAATCTCTTTTTCACCAAGATCACAGTTTATAGTCACATTTTGTCCCAGTTTTGTAAGTTCTGTTTCTACAGCGTGACACCATACTAGTAGACCTGTGAGATAAATAAATCAAACAAAATAAAATCATATAAAAATAGGATTCTTAGGAAACGTTGATCAAGTACATTAAATATATCAAGATACAATAAATTGCACTTACAAATAAGATGCTGTATGATCTTTGCGTCATTTCCACAACTAAAATGCATTACCTGATGAAATAGTGTTGCTTTCACAAAGGCTTTAAGATGGAACTGTACTTTTCGAGCTTTGAAACCAACAGAGGGTGATTATATATGGGCGGAAGTCACACTCACAGAGACCACATTCAACATAGCCTACTTGTTTAAACACCTCATGTGAGATTGATATATATAAATATAAGTGACATTGATTACAGAACAGAACAAAAACACTTGTCAAATATTGCCTGAAGCTTGATCTTAACATTAATATTGGTGTGCAAACACAAACGCTGTAAAATTGAATAAAACACCACTGACCTAAGACCTCAATAAAAAGGCTATCTAAATTAAATGAAATTGAATTAGACATATTCTGATTTTGATTAACATTTATCTTGAGAAGTAGGCTACATTGATATTTTGCAGTAGACTGCTGTATACAAACCAATGGCAGTGGTGACTTTATAATGTGGCATTTCCATTTTATTTTACCACAGGAACTGAACTTGGCACACTTCTCTTTAGACACCAACTTTCGCTAATGTGACGTATGGATCTCAATCACGCTGTGTTGCCAGGACCCGCCCTGCTCTGCTTCTGATAGGCTTGTAACGTTAGTTAGAGCTGCGTTCCTCTCATATGATTGGTAGGTGGAATCAATTGACTCGAAAATATTAAACCACATGCAAGTTCCTAATCATATGGAATTAGAAGACTCGGCCATTGCGATTTGTTTAAGTTACTTCATCCCATGTGTGGATGGCAAGTGTTTTTCAGCCCATGTGTGGATTGCAAGTGTTTTTCATCCTATGTGTGGATGTCAAATGTTTTTCATCCTTCACGCAAGTTTAAGTGTTCGTTTTAACCCTTTCATGCATAGAAGTCACTACAGTGGATAGCTATTAAAAAATAATTTTCTTGAATTTGCACGGGTTTTGATGGCATAGTTGCACATCAATCTCTACAGTGGACCCTGGTGCATCATCATATACATTGCAACCAAGTTGTGTGTCGATTTTTTCCCCCCTCCAAACCAAGATGGCAAAGGGTCAGTCAGAAATGCCAAGCTTCTCCGGAATATCCACCCATTCCTTCAATCCTAGGAGAATCTTATATTCTTGAAAAATATTGTAGCATCAAGCAATATCTAATGAGTCATATCACAGTTAAATTTTCCAAGTTTTGATTTTAGATTGGGAGAAAAAATTCTGATTAATCATCTGTCCACTATAGTGGACCTCATGTATCAATGGCTATATTTCAGCTACAATTCATACCTGTACTTACACTGTGAGTGCTGTTTTTGAAAATAAACAGCATTTTTTTTACTATGAATAAATGTATTTGTGTTATTAGAATGTAAATTTCATTGACATCAAAAAAGTAATGTAATTACATAATGTATGTGACTTGTAATGCATTACTTAACTCATTTTATCAAAAAAGTAATCTAAATATGTAATGCACGTTGGGCCTACTTGTAATGCATTTCTTTACTTTTTAGATAAAAAATTAATCTGATTACGTAATGCATGTTGCTTGTAATGCATTTCTTTACTCGTAACATCAAAAAGTAATCTGATTACGTAATGCACATTACTTGTTAGATTAAAAGTAATCTGATTACGTAATGCATGTTGCTTGTAATGCATTACTTTACTTGTTAGATCAAAAAGTAATCTGATTACGTAATGCACGTTTCTTTTAATGAGTTTCTTTAAGTAGGAATGTCACAACCTAGTATATATCGCTAGGTTTTCTCAGAGGAGGGCTATGCTAGAAATATGTCCATCTTGAACATAATCAGAATTATCAGCTAATAAGGGTAAATTGACATACTCTGCACACTGAGGGAGCATCTGAGTGGTTTCCACAGTTGTACCTTGAGAGGCTGTAGAAATTTCTGATGGAATCACGTCCTCATGTTCTGATATCAAAGATATGTGAAGTCTAACTTGTATGAAGTTTAATTGCCTGTGCAATATTTTGCATTTTTATTTTTTGTATATATTTTATAGTTTTCACATGATTTTATACAATTGTATTAATTAGTTTGTTTATTACACATACTACATCTGTTTTTATTATTGTGTTATGTTTAATACAGTATCTCTTCAGTTTAAACCATAAACGCATGCTGTCCACTCAAGTGGTCATCTGAAAATCTCTTTGAAAAATTTGTTAAAAAAACCCCCCAAAAAATCAAATCTTGTTTTCCATGCCCTAAGAGCAATAAAAACATAGAATAAAAATCCTGACTGAGGTTATTATAATTCATGCATGAAAGGGTTGTTGAACAAACAATTGCTCTACGGGTGCGACAGCAAAAATAACTGCCCACTGCTCCGGGTGTGTTTACTTTGTGTATTGTGTGTGTGTGTGTGTGTGTGTGTGTGTTCACTACTCACTACTGTCATGATCCTGGTTCTTTTCTCTCTTTTCTCTCTCTGTCTCCATCTGCAGGCTTCTCTCTGTTCCTATTTCTCTTTCTCTCATCCGCTCTTTCACACACACCCTTTATCACTCACTCATCTCCTTCAGCTGTTCCTCGTTCTCTCATCCCCACACCTGCTCTCTATCTCCTGTCATTAGTCTCTCTATTTCTAGCTCTCTCTTTCTCCTCTTTTCTGTCGGATTATTATTGTCCGTAATATGTTACTGACTATTGTGTTCTATCGACACAGAATATTAGTCCAGTCCAGTCCTATTCTGTCCTTCGCTGTCTGATTATTATCTGCTGTATGTTACCTGATTTGTGCTTTGCCCAGTTTTGTGCCGTGGAGAGTTGCAGAGGATTCGACGCCTCACCAGCATTCCTGGTCTCGCTTTACACAAGCCTTCCGGACCTGCTGCTTGAGCATCTCAGTCTCAACCTGAATATTTTATTGTGAACTTTCTTTGTTGATCGGCCATAGCGGCTTTGCCTTATTTCTATTAAAGAGTTGTTTCACCTGCTTTTCGCCTTTTGGATTCTCTCCCTCTGCCTACCGTGACAACTACTCCTAATCTGTGTCCACTAAATGGATGGGTTAAATACAGAGGATACATGCCGAGTACCAAATCATGAATGTCACTAAATTTAAATGAAAGCAAAATTTAAATCTGGTTTGGGGCTCTTGACCCCCAAAATTTCTCCCAGATTTGTAAATCTGTGGCAAAGAATCTTGATGTAGTTTGGGGACTCTCTGAAATTTGATCAACACATTCTGAGGTCCAATCCTGTTTCTTATATCTGAGATCCAAAGCAAAGGTTAAACCATTTTTGTCATCTAGTAATTTTAAGAAGATTATTCTTTCATCTCTGTTAGACTAGATTATTGTAATTCTCTGTATGTGGGTGTGAGCCAATCTCTGTTAAATTGTCTTCCATTGGTCCAGAACGCTGCTGCCAGACTTTTAACAGGTATGCGACAGCATGTAACAACACCTATTTAAGTCTCACTTATTGATCACAATTATTGATTCTAGTTTATAAAGCGTTACGCAACTTGGCACCAGGGGCGGATTGGCCATCGGGAATACCGGGAACAATCCCGAACGGCCGGTCCATTTCAGGCCGAAGACCGGCCGGTGGTCAAAGAGCATTGTTTTTTTTTTTTTGTTTTTTTTTTTAATGATACGCGACCGGCCTAACCGGCCGCTCAGATGCAGCAGAACGCTGTGTGTGTGTGTGATTCAGACTGGGCCAAACCAATACTTTCAATCTGAGGGGGGATACGAGCGGCCCCTCCCAACTTGGACTGATCCTCGTTTTTCCTGACATCCGATTGGCTCAAACTAGGCGCCGATCAAAGGAGTTTACTTTTGGTCATGTTTGGCGGGTTTGTGTGAATGCAATGCAACAGAGACGGACGGTAAAAATGGCGAAAAGAAGAGAAAGAAATGGGTGGGGCAAAAAAATAAGAATTAAAAAGAAAAGATTTTTGGCACAAGAGGCCGCTAAATGCGCCAAATTAACAGACCTTTTCTGTAGTGGAAAGAGTGCTGTGGCAGCCGGAGGTGCAGATGAGGAAGAAGGACCCAGCAGCATGGACAGGACAGGTGCACGATTAGGGATATATTAGTGATTTATTATACACTGAAATTGTTTATATTTGCATTTAAATATAGGCATTTATTACGTGGCTTGGTAGAATTCCTATTCTACCAAGCCATTTTCTATGACTATTTGACTATTTTCTTTAGTGGAAGCAATACAATCGTTTTTAAATAAATAAACTGCTTTTTAAATCAATATTTTGTTTGAAATTATTGATTTATTTGGTAGGTAGCCATGTAATAAGCGGGATAATGTATAGTGAGGCAGCTGATATAAACGCTATAACAACCGCCTCGCTATACATTATCCCTTAGCTGCTACATCTATTATATATTTATAGATATATTATATATTATAAACAGCAGTTTGCAGTTTGTCGTCGTACACAGACAACATCCTTCTATAAGCAAGGAATCTGTATGTCTGTATATGTATATTTGTTAGTATTTGTAACTATTTTATCACTCCGACTGACTGTACACGACATGCTGGTTGTTAGCAGTATACTGTGAGTGTTCGAGATTAGGTTTTGCTGACCTGGTTGTGTTCAGTGCAGTGGTGACTTGCTTATACAACCTGAAGAGGCAAGTGTCATCCTAAAATTTCTTGAAGGTCTTCAGTGTAATCTGATTCTCTTTATACCATAAAAACACTATTAGAATTAAAATAACTGCAAAAAATCCTTCTGCTCGTGCACCTAGGGCACTCGCGTAAAAGGCCTCTCCATCTTAAGTCCCGGGCTGAATTTCAGTCCCAGTCCCTGCTTGGCACCATCATATTTGGAGCGACTTCTTCATATACATAAACCACCAAGGACTCTAAGGGTGTATTCACACCTGCCTTGTTTGGTTCGATTGAATCGAACTCTTAGGGGGCTTTCACACTGGCAGTTTAGTTCGGAATGGGGCACGGTTCGCATGAAAAATCGCTAATGTGAACGCTGTCATGGGACCCGGGTGCGCACTGGGGTACCGAACCCAAGACTACCTGGATGAGGTGGTCTGAGTTCGGTTGCTCCCGAACCGTGCCGACGGTTCGCGTGAATGTGAAAGCAGCACGGACTCGGGTGCGCACTTGTTCAGGAAGTAAAGTAACCTGCGCATGCGTTTTAGCTGCTTATTGTGATGTATTTAGTTAAATAAAACGCTTGTTGATAGTGTTTATTTACCTTGGATACGAGCGAGAGTGAGCCTGCAGTGTATTCGTGCATTGCGCGTGGAATCAGGGCAACAAAGTTGGAAATCCACTGTCTCCTAAAAAGAGTCCGTTTGCAAGCAGCAGAAGTCCACCTTATGTGACACACGCACAGTAAACCTGTAGTGTTCACTCAACCCGCATAATAGCAGCGAATTAATAAAAAAATATATATATATATTGACCCACGTTCTGTTTTCTATCATGCGCCGTGCACGTTTGCGATGACGTCATATGCACGCAAACGCACCAGGGTTCGATAGAATCAAGTTGAGTGTGAAACCAGACCAACGCTGCGGGGGGCGCCGGGAACAAACGCGCTCGGGCTCGGACCGCAGCAAACGAGCCCAGTGTAAAAGCCCCCTAATTCGTTTCCCCCCTTGGTGCGGACCTTTTGGGCAGGTGTGAATACAGCAATCGAACTCGGGTGCGGACCAAACAACCGAACCGAGACCCAGCTGAAGAGGTGGTCTCGGTACGGTTCCAAACGAACTCTGGTGCAGTTCGTTTACGGTGTGAACATGAACCGACCCAATTGCAAGAAAGCACTGCGCCTTTGAGTTAACGGGCTTCTGTAGTCGGAGTTGCGTTATGGGAGAGTGATCTGTTGTAGCCTACTACATTTGATAAAATTAGTCGTGGTTTGACCTGGAGCTTCGAAGAGACGAGCTGCCTTATTAACATTTGGGCAGATGCCCATGTAGCACAGTTGCTGGAGAGGACACATAAAAATACTGATGTGTTCAACATGTTTACTGAACGGATGAAGGAGAGGGGATATGAGAGGTCTCCCGCACAGTGGGGCTGAGCCTTTTTTGCACTTCCTGATTTCCCTACTTGAGAATCCTTGTCTAATGAATGGACGACCTTAGCACACGTGTGGTTTTGTTTACAAATTTTGGTTCACTTGCAAAAAGAGCAGTGTGAAAGCGAACCGTACCACAAAAAAAGAAAAAAAAACATCATTTGGTCCGGACCAAAGCAAGTGAACTATCGGACTTTCCTGGTGTGAATACACCCTAAGTTTATCAAGTCGGATGTTTTTAGACACTGACCAGATTAAAATTGAGTGGTGATCGGGCACTATATAGGGTATAGGGAACGATTCAGACGGTGTAAATATGCTTTCCATTGGGGTGAATGAAGCCTGCTTTCAGTTTCAATCGAACCGCCACAGCAAGCACACAGTCTGCTCTGGTCCAGAGACACGATACACAGAGCGGATCATATGATCGAGTCACCGCAGACCACAAAACATATCTGAATTATATATTTTAAAGCGAAGAAATGGTCAGAGATTAGGGGGAAACTTCGGCTTTCAACGGCTCTAGCCTAGCTGTGATATAAACTAAACGCTATTGGCTATTTTAAAAAGGGGAGGAGCTGTCTGATATGCCCCACCCTCTCTTCCTGTTTCAGTGGAAATTACCGCAACACATTAAATAATGCTGTGCATTTCAAGGCACTTCAGTGGGCCTTTAAACATTTCAAAACAGTATGATGAGCAAGCCTGGTTTGATGAAATCACAAATTTGCCTTTTGCATTTCCGTGTTTTGCATTTTAGAATGTCTTTGCATTTCCATGTTTTGCATTTCCCTATGTCTTTTTTGTCATTGACCTTTTCTTTACATTTCATGTCATGTTAAGGCAATGAGCTGCATTTGAGTTTCCAGCTTTGACTTATTCTGAGCCATCTTAGGAAGTCTTAGAGTTTGTGTTGTTTTGAAGATCCTTTCCTCTAGGCCTATTTCACACATTGCTTTAAAGCTTTTTCTTCAAATAAAGGTCAGGTGTCCCTCTTTCATATTCGTCCTGGTATTTCAGCTGAACTGTTTTTATTCAGATCATATTTTATTAAAACAACACCAATGACAGACCACACAGTATCCTACCAAGTACTTGTCATTTTACAATGTAAACTGGTATGGCTTGTCGTTCCTGTAATAGTTTAAAATAGTTTTCATCAGGTGGATTCTGCTCCTCCAATCACGACTATAAGCTCTTTATTTCCTCATCACCTGTATAGTCAACAGACTCTGGCAAGAGCAGACATCTCTTTAACAGAGAGAAGATGAGAAAAAAGGCAGGTCACTGTCAAACTAATCTTTTTAGATTGTGGCAAAGGCAAAAAGTTAATTACCATAAGGTAAGTCACGTCTCATCTATTCATTGTCTTGGCAGAGAGCAGCAACTCATTTATTTCGATTTCTTCTGTATTTATCTGCAGATAATACATTTTTATAGGCAAATTCAAACTTTGTATTTTTGAGTTCTTTAATAATATATATATATTTTTTACATTCTGTTTACTATTTTAAACCTTTGCAGGTCACTATGAGGAACTTGATGAACAAGACACTCCCAAAATGGAATCTTAAAAATTGAATTCCTGTGATGATTTTTTTTTTTTTACTGAAAGACAAAGCGCAAAGAAAGAATGTGGTATTACAAGGCAAGATTTCGTATGAGGAAAAGAACTACATGAAACTGTAGTTCAATATTTCCCCATCAAAGTCAACTCAAGAATCAAGAAGGATTTATTTCATCTTCAGGAACCAAGCACTTTTCTTCATCAAAGGTGCGTATTCTTTAGTTGTATTATATTTGCTGTCTTATTCAGAATATATAGTACCTGTCCCAAAACTATAGCAATGACAAAATACCCATGTAAGACTGGTGGATTCTGTGTGCAGTGATGTTTATAAATAAATTTTAAAAAATCATAAAATAAATTCTGGGTAGTCAGAAAAATTTCCCAGTTTCTCTAAGTGACCTCTTCGGTTCAAATAGTACCTTTTGGGGAGCATGGTGTAGATGAAAAGGGAACATAACATAAAAACAATAATAAAAAAAAAAATAATAAAAAAAAAATAGGGTATTAATGGTAAACCAAATATATTTCTAACTAGTAAAAAAAGATCAAATTAGCTGATACTTTTATCTTTAGCCACACTCTAAAAAGTTTAACCATGATTTACTCACTTTTTTTGGTAAAAAAAAAAAAGAAAAAAAGCGCATGCGTATAAGCAATGTGACGTTTTCCGGTATATTGCATATAAGCATGCGCCATTTTTCCCTGCCACGTTGCTACCGCACGTGGCCCTTACTCGGATAGTTACTTTAATTTAGTATTAGATTTACATTTCTATACATTTTAATTTGTCTGATTACTATATAAAACCAAAACACCATGGGACACAGGTATGTTTTAGTGAATTTTGAGAAATTTGAAATGCAATGTTTTTAAAAAATATAATTTTTTTGACCAGAAATAGCACAAATTATATTCATTACAGATAAATATGAGATTAATATTCAGTGCAAGTCGATAGTTACAACAGTTTTTAGAAAATAGACAGTTTAGAAGGTTTGATGTGGTTGTTCGGTCTAGCGTTAGGTTAGGCCAGAGACAGAGAACGCCATAATTAGGGCTGTGGATCAAATAAATTGCTACTTGTTTTACTATGCTTTTACTAATTAATTTCTGATTAGTAGATTTTAAGTAAAAAGCTCATATTGGGTCTGTGTTAGTTCACGTGCTTTATTCAAACTACGGTGCTAGACAAGCTATGCTGTTAATCAACACGTGTTGCTTTGTGAAAGAAAAGATGGTGAAGTTGATCAAACTTTGATCAAAACACATAGAGATATACAGTATTTAGAACGTCACAGAAGAGTGTTACTGAATGGAGAGAAGTACATGATTCAGTGTTGACTATGATAGATCCAGTTCCTTTACAATGATTGTGAATAGAGAAGGTGTGGGAGAAGATATTTCTCAAAAAGAAGGCAAAAAGTAGCACGCTGTTGATATCTTTTTATCTTCCGTTTCTTCAGGTGGCACATCATTTTTTCCGTGTTTCTGCTGTATATCACAGGTGAGAGATTTAACATTTGAAATGAACCTTCATATCACATGCAGAAGCCAAACAGTGTGTTTGCTCTTTTTAGGTTCCTTCTCTTCTTCAGTGGTCACAGTTTGGGGCTTTATTGGAGACTCGGCTGTCTTGTCATGCTCTATCCCTCTAAGTGAGCTTCAAGACAGAATTGAAAAGTTTGATGTACACTGGAGAGACGATAAAGGCAAGAATGTGTTTGACATAATCGGGGGCAAACAAGCAGGTAAACACCAAGCTCCAGAGTACAAGAACAGAGTTGAAGCATTCCCCGATGAGCAGAAGAAAGGCAATGTCTCCATCAAAATCATCGGTCTTCAACAAACTGATGCAGGGATGTTTACCTGTACCATCACAGGGCCAGAGGAATTTCAAAATCAAACTAACACAAAGGTTCATCTCGAAGGTGTGTATAATCTGAAGATTTTCATTGGAAAAACTGAAATTATGAATTAAGTTAGAGACTGGTCAAACTAATGTTACAAACTTTACCGTTGTTGTTTGTCTCACAGATAGACCAGTAGGAAGAGGGAACCGTGAAGGACTACATGGAGAACTGCCATTAATTGTGTCTTTGTTCAGTTTTTCCTTATCCTATTTTTTAGTGTAGAGTGCAGATCTCTTCAATCAGCCCATGTTGTAAATAGTTTAGCTCAGTTACTGTACTTAAGTACATTTTTCAAGTATCTGCACATTAAGTATTCTCATCCCTTTAACATACATTTCAGAAAGTAACATGTTGGTCCTCTGTATTTTAATCTGATTCTGATCAGAACTGAACTGATAGTGTTAAAGGTGAATGAAGTAAATGTTAAAGGCACTGCCTTCTCTCGTGACTCCCTCTACATTTATAGGCAAGGCATGAGGTATGGCTTTTCAAGGCATATTAAAATATAATCTTTATTTTTAGTGTTTCCACTATTCTCAGTGCATTTGAACCTAAATTATTTGACATATATCAAAATACAGATTTCATTCATTTTTATCATGCACAACTTGGCGTTCATCAATGTTTGTATATGGATGAGACTTCTAACAATTTCAGTGTCATTGTAATTTCTGTCAAATAAAACCGTATTATATTAACCCTATAATAAACTGGACAATCTTTATTGTATCGGTAAATTAACGTACTAAACAATGTACTAAAAACAGAAACGTTTTTCCTTTGGGTTTTTCCACGTATGACGACAAAGTTGTCCATTTGGGATGGAATAATAAGCACAATAGCAGTGTTTTAGCAGTGACGATATCATAAAGGTAAAGTCTATATAATGCAAAAAAATAAAATAATTTTTTTTGTGGGGGGGTGGGGGGTTTAATGACTTTGAATTATAAACTAATCGTGATGTTCTTTAAAATTATCAGTTATGTACAATATTATGATTTCTAATAAAGGTGAATTTATTTTACATTGCAAATTAAATTAAACTGACACTATGTTTGTCACAAAATACCAAATAGCACTATATCAAGAAGTGATTTATGATCCATACATATATAGAAGGTGCACTAAGACAGGAGTAGTAGTTTTCTACAAATACATTAAAACGTATAAGAACATGTCAGTGGCTTAGAAAAAAATAAGATCAGCCGCCATACTGACATCTGAACATACTGCATCCCCTATTATTGGACCATTTCTGTTGTGGAACATGCAGACTGATGGAGGATGATACTGCAGGTGGAAGAAGAAATGAAATAAGGAGAATGAAATGAAATGGGTCATTTATTCCTGAACACAAGACATTAAAGAGTTACAGAACTGGTACACTAAATAAATGGAGGTTTCACATGGTACCATCAAAACATGTGCCTAATATTGTGACATCATCTATTTCAGATCAACCCGCCTCTAAGTGGAATGTAAATCACAACAAACTGATTGGTCCCTTTACATGTCATGAGACTCTTCTTATGTCATTGACAGTTCTCTTGGTCAGAATGCACTCTTGATCCCACCTTTAGTTTTTTTGGAAATGCTTACTAGTCAAACATTATGCAGTTTCAGGAAAAGGAAAAAAAGTGTCCAGGGTGCTCAAGGAGTTCAAAAAAGTAGTTTCAAATTCAATAACATGTAGTAGAAGGAAATCCAAGGCACTCTTCTTGGGAATTAATAAAAAGCCTTTATTTGACTGGCTATTTCATAATAGAAAATTTAAAAGACATGAGAAAAAACCACCCACGCGTAGCGGCACAAACAGCCTTCTTCAGGGTATGTTTTTCAATCAAACAATTTCCTACAAAACAACAAAACCCTGAAGAAGGCTGTTTGTGCCGCTACGTGTGGGTTGTTTTTTCCAACGCAATCTCACGACCAATTCGTCCGAATTTGACGAGTGATTAAAAGATGGCTAATTCGTACGAATTCGTACGACCTCATTCGTACGATTTGGTTTAGGGGCGGGGTCAGGGGTAGGTCATTCGTACGAATTCATACGAATGAGGTCGTACGAATTAGCCATCTTTTAATCACTCGTCAAATTCGGACGAATTGGTCGTGAGATCAGGTTGGTTTTTTCCCATGTCTTTTAAATTTTCTATTATAAAATAGCCAGTCAAATAAAGGCTTTTTATTATATTCCCAATTAAGTGCCTTGGATTTCCTTCTACTACATGTTATTGAATTCCCGACCTCAAAGAGCACCTTCACACACTTTTTTGAACTACTTTTTTGAATTCTTCCCAAGAAGAGTGCCTTGGATTTCCTTCTACATATTATGCAGTTTCATTTAGTCAAAACTAGTAAAAAACAACACCAACAGACAGAAGATACCCGAACACATTCACTTGCACTTATTCCAGGCAGCACATTGTTTTACTGCTTAAGTTTTGACAGGTTTACAGGACAAATGTTTGAATAAGTTAAATACATTTTATACATCAAATCAATTAAATAGGTGCAATAAATTAGCTTATTTTAAATTAAATAAATAAATAAATACATAAAGCTAGTGCAACAAAATTGATGTAAACAGTAGTAGTTCAGTAGTAGTACAACCTGTAAATAATTTAGTAAACAACTCGACTAGTATTGCACAACAAAAGCACTGTATCACATCAAATCTTCAAGATTATTGAAAAACGGAAACGATAGACCTCGTCAGGGTAGATGCCATGTTTTAATTTATGTGAATGAACGGTTTTGTCCACTGGAAATGTTCCCGGAAAGCCGTATTTCTAGCTGAATGGCGGATATAAAGTGCAGTCCATCTGCCCAGAGTAAGATCTGTAACATGTCAGATATGTGTGTGTGCGTCTAAATGTTTACCAAAATTACATCTTGATGAACTGCTGTACATGAAAATGTAATTTTGTGGTTCTTACTCTGGTCCAGTAGGAAACAATTCTAATTAAAAACTGATTTTGTTTCCAGGTAGACGTGTTTGACTCAGTCATATATTGCAAAGTAAACGCTCACCTTAGCTCTGCTTTTAAAGCACACACTTGTTAACTACCCACAATCACCACTCACACAACCAGAGCAGAATAGTCCCAGCGAAGAGAGGATTCAACAGAGAGACAATCCTCTCCGCTTTGGATTCAACGCCACGGTGTGAGCCAGGCTTCTCTTGGATTCCCCTTGGTTTCTCTAAAACACAAAAAAAACAATGAAAGAAGAATGAAAAAACAGTAGCATGTAGGCTAGTACTGACTCATTAGTGAATGCACTAAAACTCCAGAGGAGAAGTGTGTAAAGTCTGTGCCAAAGGCAACAACACCAAACGAAAGTGCAAGAATGATCATTTCCAAACTAAACAAAAATCCAAAAATTATCGGAAGGTACACGGACCATTTTGTTTGCCAAACTGGTTATTTTGTTTTAGCATTTCTTTTGTCAGATTTTATTTGTTTTAGAAGTTGTTATTTTGTTTGTCAGACTGGTTATTTTGTTTGATTAATTTTTTGTCAAATTATTATTATTTTTTTTGTTATATTAATTTGTTATTTAGTTTATAGTCTGTTTGTTTGTTTTTTGCCAAACTGGATATTTTGTTTTAGAACGTTTTTTGTCAGATTTGATATTTTGTTTTAGAAGTTATTTTGTTTGTCAGACTGATTATTTTGCTTGAATTTTCTCTCCAATTTGTTATTTTGTTATATTAGTTTTTTTATTTGGTTTATAGTCTGTAATTTGTTTGTCAAACTGATTTTTTTTTTTTTTTTTGAATGTACAGTATAGTGTCAGACTGGTTATTTTGTTTGTCAAATCAGTTTTTTTGTGTGTTTTTGAGATTTAATAATTTTTTTGTCGTTTTTGTTTCCCAATTTTTTATTTTATTTTTGGTCTTAGACATGCTGTGTTGAACTTCTCGGTCACAGTACACTTCCTCCTCACTAAACAGCTTATTTCTTATTTGATTTATTATGAGTGCCACCAAACCCCAGTGTTTACATTCAGGACATAAACCTACGAACAGCTCACTGTGCAGTTGTCTTTTAGTCTGAACATTAAACATTTATATTCACTTCACTTCGCCACACTTAAGTCCCAATTACTGATGTTTAACATGAAGAATTTTAAGAGTTAATAATGCTAACCAATTCATCGCACCTTTGACTTGAAGCACTGTGCATATTTGAAGAGAATTAAATTCAGGGAGGAAGCAGCAGAACGACCCTGCATCAATATTCTGAAGTTTCCTAAGTTTGAGGGAGAAGTTTCCTTTTGAATATTCTGCAGGAAAACTTTCAGTTCTGCTTTTGTACACTGGGTCCTGCTCCTTAGTCAACCCTACGCCATCTTGTATGTCATAAACATTCTTGCTGTCCTCATATCTCCAGTATGCAGTAAACAGAGTAGGTTGCCTGGGAGAATGACACGGCAAAACTACAGAATCTCCGATAAAAACCTGAACGGTTTTCGGCACAGATGCTGAAACAAAAGCAAAGACAGACCATGAACATAATTCAATGTTGACTTCCAAGCTGATTCAAATAAATATCTGCAATATTATGTGCTTACCTTCGTTCAAAACTAGTATAAAGAAACAGATGAGCAACACACTGCAAAAACAAACACAAAAACAGTCATACAGAAACATTAAACAGTGATAACTACTGTTCCCAATATTAGAGATATGCCTCAGGGTACTAGTTAGAAATATCTTATCCTGAGGGGACTGAGACTTCAACAACAGGTGTCGCAGCGACACAGAGGTCAACAAAACGTCATTTACGATGACAAAAGTGGGTGATGAAACCTCTAGTAGTGCAGTTTATATTGACAGGCAGCTTTTGTAGAAGTGTGAAGATAACGTCACAGTTGTTTTGTGCAGAAATTCTGTCAGTTTGACATTTATATACATTTACACCAATCGTAATCGACAACGGTTTATTTATATAATTTAAAATCTTTTAAACCAGATTCTTGCATTATACAATACAATTCTTGTATTCATCTATATATATATCTATATATATATATATGAATTGATCTGACATTGGATGCAACAGGTGCCGTTTGACGTCAGATATAATAATAATACAAACACAAACTATATCAGCACGACATACAATACAAGTAATATGCTATAGACATAAATATATTCGATATTATTTAATTTACTTTAATTTAGTTTTCATAAATTCCAGCTTGTTCATGTTTAAGTAGCCTGGCAAGCTAGTTAACGTTATTATAACAGCTAATGTAGACATATCTGCGCAAACAGACGGACGATTTTTTAACGTATTAATTGGAAATGACATTTCTCCGTTGCTGGGAATATTTAGGACACGTTATCATCGTAAATGTAGGAATATTTACAGATATAACGCAGCTAACGTTATAGCACCACGCATCCTGCTAATCCTAACAATGCGCCTCTGTTCTGAAGGCCAGAGGATAAAGATCTCTACTGCTATACGACGACAATTTCAGCACAACGTACCTTTTGAACATGATGTACAAATTTATAATAATGCAAATATATAGTTATAAGAGGAATTAAGCTGAAATTTCAACTGAAATTTAACAGTGATGCGTATCCATAACAAAGAGTATTGAAGTACCAAGAGGCGAAATTCCGTTGCAGTTTTGACAACAATCGGTAGATGGCGCTGCTGTCGCCATTTTGTACTGAACCAACGGCTTTACCGTTAGCACAACATGTCTGGAAATAATTGGTTAATAATTTGGTAAAAAGTTTTTAAATTATAATAAAACTAAAGACTAAAACATATACAACAGCTAATATACTTTCCATTGTCATTCTATTTGTAGTAAATGTGTGCACTTTACTTGCACAATGTTTGTTTTTTTGTGTGTAATGCAGGCAGAAATTATGTGGTGATCTACTCACCATCACCAATTTTATTACTGTTAATTTTGTGATGATCTTCTATTACTATTAAATATTCTCTCTTGGCTAATGTGTTGTCCCTTACACCTACTCACTGTTCATTGTGTTTTGTCTTTTTCAAGGAATTTGTCAATCATTTCATGAGGAACATGGGCTGTTGTTACTGGTGTTGTGGAATTGTGCTGTGTAGGAAGACGGCAGTTATCCCCAAAAGTTTTATTTGAGTCTTATTTCAAGTTCTCTCTGTGTATGTGTGTGTGTGTGTGTGTGTGTGTGTGTGTGTGTGTGTGTGTGTGTGTGGTTTTTATTCATTTCTATTTCAGTTTAGCAACTAGGCAAAATACAACTTTTTAACATATTATTTTTATTTGAATTAACGTTTATTTTATTTTTAAGTAATACAAATGTTTTTTTTTTAATTGGTCTTAATTTTAGTTTCAGCTTTAGTTTTTTTAAGGAACTATAATAAACCTGCTATCAAGCTATTCAAAATATATTTCAAATGAAATTCTTACAAAAAATACATACATAAATGTAATCAGTTTTGATAAGTTTGCTGATGTCCTATATGCCAACAAAGGTGAAGCATTATAAATAAGAAAAAAATGTCTCATTAAAAGTTTGAAATTCTTGATTCCCCGTATAATTAGTTTGGGATAATATAATCTTCAGATTTATTTGAATGTATTAGAAACAAACGCTGACAAACAAATGACGCTTGGTTCTGTACCTCCAGCTGAACACCAGATGGCGCAATAACGATTCCGATTATTTACCCGCCACATCTTTCAACTGCAGAAGAAGAAGAAGAATCGGGGAAAAAACGTCGGACATAAACAGAAAGAGGGATGCTCACTTCTTAGTGCACTTATTGATATTCTGCTGACCAGAATGATTTATCAGTGCCTTCACCCGTTCATAGCCCATGCCTGATATTTATAGAGCGAGTCTCAGACAGGTGTGTGCTGTAAGTATGGCATTTATGAAGCTTATAAGACCCATATCAGCTCAGATGTGTAATATTAATGGCCCTGGAGTTGAACAGCCAATGCTAAAAGCTTAAACCGTTTGCTATTAATCACGTTCATGATCTAGAGGTTCTAGAGACTTATATTATCATAATTATTTCTATTATATAAGATTAGCTCGTGCATGGTGTTTTATACTCGAATCTGTGTTTGATTAGTGACTGTAGCAGTTTTGGTTGTCAGGTGGGCATGTAAACATCTAAACAGTCTTCAAAATCTCAACCCCATGTGAATGAGGGATTTAAGGACGTTTAAGGTTACTGGATTGTCCTGATACAGTATATTTCACAGGTTTGGTCACTGTTGTTTACGTACAGATGAAGTACACTAGCCTAATTTCTAAACCAAAATCTGCATGAATAATAATTATGGAAGACCAAACAGTGATCACAAACCTGAGCTACTTGGAAAGACTTACATTTTGTACATACATTTGGTTTGTAAAAATAAAGTACGAACTTAAAATATTAAGGCTGCCAATATGACAATTAATATAATTATTATTATTATTATTATTTATTTCTTTTTGTACTTAGAACACTCAGTACCTTTTTAAAGATCAAACTGTATGTGTAAATTGTCGCAGAATATCTGTATATTTATTTAAGAACTTATTTTATTTGTAAAACTTAAGTTTGTTTTTATTTTCGAAAGTGATTCATAGTAATAATTGACTGTAATAGTCAATAATAGTGCATAATCTTAAACAATATCGAGTATAATTTGAGTTCAGAGAAACACATTTATGGTTTAGTGTAAAAAAAACAGGGTTGGGAAACACTAAGAAAATAAATTAAAACATTTATTGAGAAAGTCTTATCAGGGTCTTAATCCGCACAAATTAAGGCAGAAAGTCTTACATTCATAAATTCATGGCATTAAATGTTGCTTGCGCTGCAAACATTTTTTATATCATCTTCAGTGTTTTTGACTTATTTTCCTATACAGATATCATTTAATATCCTTATATCCCGATACATTTACTTGAGATGCAAAATGAAGATATGAAGTCTTGTTTTCTGAGAAATATATCAAAATGAAGTGAGTTTATGCTTAAATCAAGTAATATCTGTCAGTGGGGTATGACCTTTTTAACCATATTGGTTTGGTTGATTCTCAAGTAAATGTACTTTGAAATATGAATCTTTAGACATTTGTACTGGAACAATTTTTTTTTTTTTTTTTTTTTAAATTGCAGGCACACTAAAAGTTATGGCTATTCCCATATTCTAGTAGAATATTCTATTTTAAAATAATTAAAAAGTATTGAAGATCTGTTGGAAGTTTTGTTAACTCATTGTGTGCTTCCTAGACGTTTGCATTTTAAGAATTGTTACATTTTTCTTTAAATCCTTCAATTTATTCCTTAAATGTTCTTAACTTGTTCTTTAAAAAAAAGTCTTTTAGACATTTAAAACCTCCAGAAACCCTGTTTATACAAATTATACGTCTTTATACGTCTGTAATAGTGTATAAAGTTGATTTATCATGGTGCAAAAGTGAACTGAGTTACAAATACATTATGACTTGAAAATCCTAACAATTAGTGTACTTTTTTTGCAGATGGATGTCCCGTTCAGAATCCCCAAAAAGAAGCAGCCGTCAGATTCATGCAGTCTTGACATGCAGTCTCCACTGTCTCGACTGCAGGACAGCAACACACACAAGGTAATGACAACATCATATACACTAATACACAAATGTCCATATGATCAGCCAATACAAATTCTCCATTTACAGTCTCATCTGAGAGAATAAAGCTCCTAAAAGTCAAAACCTGCTGTAGTTTAATGTAAATCCACTCCTTTTGCTCTTCAAACATTTCTCGTTCCACAGATGCAATGGGGTTCAACCACTCTTAATGGAAGAGCGCTTCATAAATCCAGTTCTAATGGAAATATGCTGTCAAAAGACGGACAGAGGAGTGAATCGGTGAGGTAAGACTTCATATAAACCATCACTAGATGGAGCTGTTTATTTACTTTGATACTGGCGTTTGCTGAGGACAGCTGAGCCGAAAGATTTGAAACAATCCCTAACCCTAAGTATTAAACCTAGGTTTGCAATGTTCAAGTAGTCAGACTTACAGTACATTGTAACAAGGATATGAGCCACATTTAAAGAGCAAAATATCATTATCAATTGCATAACGGCTCATTTTATTTGTATTTGTGTCCATTTTTGTTCTGTTTCAGACCCATCAGGCCATCCCTCAGCGGTGAGAAACCGGATCTTTCACCTGACGCACGGACGCCAGGCCGCGTCACGCGCACCTGCTCTGATAACCTTTACAAAGGAGCCACACGTGGACTGTTGACTTTTAAAATGAACAAACACCCAATAAAAATCAGCCCTCTTCGAGTTAACGGGACGCCTAATAAGGTGTCCGAGACGACCGGTTTCAGACCCCGATGTCAAACCCCCACCGCAGGGAGAGACTTCCCAGGAAATAGCAGGTGGGAATCTGAACCATGGTGTGGCGGTTAGTGCACATGGTCCAGAGAAGGAGATTTTGGTATGATCTAGTGGGTTTTATAACATGTGTGTGTGTGTGTGTTTCAGTTGGAGACCCAAAAGAGCATCGGATACTCTTCTCTGCCATGATGAGAACCATTCGGGGGCGTCTGAAAGCTCGTTCAAGATTCGTAGAGGTACATCCCTGTGTTATTTTAGGATCACTAATATATTATTGTAGTAGGTCATAATATTTTGAATGTGTTTTTATTTAAATAAAATAAAAAATTGTCGATTTGGTTTTATTATTACCCCCCCCCCCCCATTTTAGTTGTAATAATTTTTAGTGCTGTCAAATCGATTAATCGCGTCTAACATAAAAGCTTTTGTTTACGTAATATATGTGTGTGTATGTATTACTATATTATACACAGACACACGCACACACACCCATAGACATATAAATAATATATAAAAATACACACATTAATATTAATCGATTTGACAGCACTTGTAATTTTACTTAATTTTACTAAGCAACTTAAACTAAATGAAAATTAGAAATGTTGCTTTTGAAACTAACTGATATATTGCTTATGAAAAGTATATTTTATTTTATTTCTGTTAATGTATTTACTTTTTATTGCGTTTTTGCCCGACAATGCCATTTTGGGGGCCTGAAAAGTTTTGAAAATGGGTTGTGCAAAGAAAAAACGTTTGAACATTTATTTTTACTATACATTTATTTATATATATATTTTTTTATATATATATTTTTAATAAATAATACATATGTAGTCAATTGTATTTATATACATATATAATATATATATTTTTAAATATATACTTATATATATATAATACAAGCCAAGGTGTAGATAGCATAAATAATACATATAGTTTAATAGTTATACTGTCCTATTATTAACATGCACAATTTAAAATATTTATATAATAAAATATTATTAATACAAGTATTGTTTAAATCATTTATTATATATTTTATTACTTACACCTTTTTATGACTTGGCAACCACTTTAGAACTGTGGCGCTCAGTTTTGCACGTGTACACCACAATCTTCAGAAAATATATAAATGTAACCATAAATTAAAACTAAAATTGACCTATATACTGATTCTTGCCAAAAACACAAACATGATATAGCATGACTGTTCCTGCGTAATTCAGAAAGAGACTTTGGTTTCTCCCTAATGAGTTGGATCGTTAAACTAAATAAGCAGTTAAAGTAAACTGTAAACTTTGGCTGAGATATCTGATGTAGATTATATCAAGAAGCTAATGAGGGAAAATGCTCAGTTTTTGGGCTTTGCTAAGTCTCTGCATCTCTAAGTACCTTAATGATCAGCTTTGTCTCTCTCTTCTTTCCCTCCATTGTGCTTCAGGCGGTATGTTTAACATCTCGCAGCTGTCTCCTTTCCTCTGACCCTCCTTCACTCCCTGCTCTGCATAATATTGGACGGCATCAGAGTTTTCCTGGCTTCGGATCGCTGATAAATAAACAAATGCTTAACTTTATGGATCTGTTAAAATGGTCCTGCTGCTCTCTTTCTTGCTGGCCCTCTCGCTTATACTCTGTCTAGTTCCACGTCTCTGGGGATTTGGGCGATTTAGCCCCGTTTCATGGCTGATGTGACCTCCACCAAGGTGGAGGAATGATATTTGCTCAATAAGGCCATTTTATATGTACTGGAGAGTGTGTAAAAGTCGTTAGGAGAAGGTTTTGTGCTGCTTGTAAAGTCCCAGAATTTTCTTCTTCTTTTTTTATTTTTTTATTTAACCAAGTTCTCCATCATTCCATCTTGTTAGGCCTGGATCCGGGGCAACTGGAGGCATGTGGGCTTTTCCATGAGGATGAAGAAACGGAAGAGACTCAAGGCAGTTCTCCGGCGAAGGAGACGTCGCGGTCGTCTACTCCAGAGGACCTGGATCACGTCTCGCAGACTGACCGCAAATTAAAGCCCACGGGTTCTGTTTGTGGCCTCTCTGAGGTGAGATGGTGTTCTTCTCATTCAGTGAAAGCCAGTCATGTCCAGATCTCAATAAAGTACCTTTCTATGGTGAAGTCTTAGCTAATGAATATTAATTAGATACCGGTGTTGTTTACTGGAGCATCCAGTCATGTTACATAACCAGTAATCATGAATTAACCATTGTACCCATGAGGGAACGTCAGTTTGAACTAATTTATATTCATGAGCCACTATTTTTACATAATACCGGTCAATGGTAAGCCCTAGCTCATGAATATTAATTAAGGCTATCTGATTATGTCATAGCTACTTGTACAATGTCATCAGTTTGAATGAGGTCACGCTTAATTTGCATAATAACCTTCCTGGACCACCCTGTCGGGTTAGCTAATTAACATTCATGAACCAAACCTTCACCATAATAGGACTTGTAAATATTAGTTGGTTCAAAGCAAGGTTGCTACATGAAAAATTAACTATGCCGCAGTTTTGGCTCATAAATATAAATTAGGTTATCCTGAGGTTACCTCGTAAATTTCCAGAAGTATGTAGATAATATTCTTGATTTAATCCTTAAGTAAGGATTGTAAATATGCCTTGGGTCATAACGTAACTTAATATTCTTAATATTCATGATCTGAGCCTTTATCATAGTAGGGCTTCTTAAATATTCATTAGCTTGTAATGGGAACTGATGGCAATATTTCAAATATTGCAAAGTCTTAGGTCATAAATATTAAAGGGATAGTTCTACCGTTCAAGTTGCTTTGTAGCCTTTCTGAAGCGTTCAGTCATGTTACCTAATGAATATATAAAATATTAGACATTTCAAAAGGAGCCTTTATGCCACCTGTGACCACTTTATTCTTTGTTGTCCCTTGCATTTTGACCCCAGAATGCAGCAAGCAACAACAAGAATGGAAATGTGTCGAATGAAGAATCTGTTTCCAAACCGTCCAATCACGGATCCAGCCTCCATTCAGGCCGCAACGTTCAGGAAGCTCGAACTAGGCATCTCAGGTCCTCTGGAGAAAGAGCTACCACCTCTGTGCCTGTTAAAAAAGACCTGCTGATTTCCCCACCAGAGGCCAAGAGCAAAGACCCCTTTGGGTCTGTTTACAGCAACAGATTGAGGAGGAAGCCCCACGGGTTCTGCGCGACCTACAAGAGAACCAAGCCCAGCTCCACAGAGCCAAGTACGTTTGTTTTTTTATTTGACTCTTTCCACCACTTCTCAAACATTGAGGGCAAACTAGCCTTATTTAAACTTTCTTACCCTCCAGGGTGCTGGGTAGTTTGTTTAACAGCTTGTGCATGCTGTGTATGCCAGCTTACCCCATAAACACTTGAAAAAAGTCAACTTGCTGCCTTTGCCTTTAATGGAAGACGTGTTTCTTAAACACACTGATTGACAGAGGCACCAGATTTGTTCTTGGAAACGGTCAGGAGGTCAAAATAACTCCAACCAACTAGATATGTACATTTTCTAACAAAAATGTGAATGTTGCTTGCCTGTGCAAAACTCGTAACCACAGGGAGTTTCCAGAACTTTGCTGTGAAATTGCTATGGTGATCTGGGTGGCTGCTTACTTGCCCAAGTCCAAAACTTCAAGTCTTCATGACATTTTAGACCCCAGATATGACTTGTGCCATCAAAGAACTTTGGTTTAGGGGATTGTTAAAATTTAATAGTAAGTAATAATAATAATAAATAGAAATAAAGATGCACCAAAATTACTTTTATTCTGACAAATACGATAAGCTGATCATATTTTTTTTTTTAGTATTGTGGCTAAAAATCTAAAAACTAAAATCAATAAATGCTACAAGTGAATTTAGGCATCACAACATTATAATTTACATTATAAAAATGGATATTCATCTTGAGATTTGTTAAAGATTACATTTAACAGTGTTATTAAATTATTGGTGTTTCTAAAGATTAACTTAAAAAGAAAGTGAAACTGAATTAACCTAACGGGTAACAAAAGAAGCCTATTTGTGATAACTGCTATTGAACATATATATAATTGATTATAATAAATAATTTGTTACATCTATATAACATATGGAAGGGGGAATCTCCTCAACCAACACCCCTAAACATATAGTATATAGTGCATCCCTAAATAAATTAGTAAACTTCCACCAATGCACAAAGTGGAATCTGGATTTAGAAATGCAGATTAAGTGTGAACGTAAAAAAGAGAGTGAAACTGAATTAACCCAACTTGTAAAAAGTATTTTCCGAGACGGACGGTCCCATTGCACTTGGAGGTGGCGTCTGGTCTGTTCTGAGCTGTCATTGGATGAAGGATGACCTTATAAAGATTAATGTCTTTAAGTGTGAGGTGTGCAGAATAGCAACATTCACTCTCACAATCTAGATTACTACAATCCTGACCTCAAGGTCTGAGTAAAGCCCATTACACCTCTGTCTGCTAGAGAGGAGCGCATATGTACCGTCCTCCTCCTCATGATCAGCTAGGACTTAGTAGCCGTTAAAGGAATAGTTCACCCAAAAAAAACTTAATTCTGTCATTAATTATGCACCTTCACATTGTTCCAAAACTTCTGAAGTCTTAAAATAGCCTTGTTTGAGAAACAGCTTCATTCTTCACTGATAATCTTCTGTTCCTGTCTGGATCTTTAAGTCAATGAGTTCATTCAGACTGGTTTTGTGAACCATATCAACTGATTCATTGAAAAGATCTGGCCTAAAATAATTATTCTTTCAAAATTTCGGTAGTTTTTCCCCCAATCCAATCGTATGGCTTCATAAGACTAGTTTTATGGTGTTTTTCCATTCTTAACAGCTTTAGTTCACATTCATTTTTTCCTCTAGTGATGATCTGACAAAGAGGATTTGAATGGATTGATTCGAACGGCTAACAAATGTCCACTTAGTTTGCAAATATGTCCAATTCGAGCCATTTTTAATGTAGCAAAACCAGATGGGCGACATTGAATTTGTTATTGTTTTCTGATGAATTGGTAGACAGGAAGAGGAAGGGAAGGAGGTGAAGGATGAAAAAAAAAGAGAGAGGATTACCCATGTCCCCGTTTCTCTCCCAAAGCCCATTATGGGACCCAGCCAAAGAGAAGCTTCTGCTACAGAGAAGAAGAGAAAAAGATAAAAACATGGTCCAAAATTAACACCCATCAAGCGCCAAATGCAAGTAAAAATTGGCCGGTAACTTTATTAGAAACATAATATTGAATTGTAAGAACACAGTGTAAAAACGATCATTTTACCCTCGGTGATGTAAATCATGTGAACTTTTCAAATACACATACAAACTGTTTACTGAAGGAAACATCTGTCAAGACTCGCATTTACCTCATTGGAAAATGTAGCATCAGAAGTTTATCTAGGAGGCCTGAAGTTTGTTTTATTTGTCGTCCAGAGCGTTTAGACACGTGCGGTGTGGTCCAGAAGTCTGAGACCACTGCTTCTATTCTTCATTCGTTCCTAATTTAATATAAAAAGTTTTCATCGCAAATTATATTATCTGCATATGATGTGCAAAACCTTTTGATTCGTGTTTCAAAGAACATCCTGTGTGCTTCAATGGAAGCAAGAACATCCGAGCTCTCGTTCAAAGGCATAGTTCTGGTCCTTGCTTCTGATTGGTCAATCTCTTTCCCCTTCAGTCGTGCTGTCCAGCGATGATGAAGGAGCCGATGAGATGAATGACGTCTCTGGAA
Organism: Rhinichthys osculus; assembly: GCA_029959095.1. Taxonomy (NCBI): domain Eukaryota; kingdom Metazoa; phylum Chordata; class Actinopteri; order Cypriniformes; family Leuciscidae; genus Rhinichthys; species Rhinichthys osculus. Next base: position 28,080,604 of record JARWKJ010000020.1, read on the forward strand.
GTTTGCAAGAGCAGCGGATCTCTGAGGGGATCAGGGACGCTCAGGTAACGGATAAAGAATAGGTGTAGATTTAAGACATGTCCCTATTCAAGTTAATGACTGCATGTAACGAACATTGTTTTTATTCATTTAGCGCACACTTTCTGATTACAAAAGTCCCTATCCCAGCCGGGATGCTAAACAAAAGTAATATCTGGTGACATTTATTATTGACACTCAACAATTAAAGAGGCCATAATTATACATAGACTTTTACAAAGTCTTGATTTTGGGATCTATTTTTTCATGCTCCAATGTTAAAAAAACACAGTATTTTTCACATATTTGACATTGTTGCAGCTCCTCTGTCTCTTCCCAGTCTGTCAGTAACGCTCTGTTTAGTTCCTGTCTCGATGAAGCCCCTCCTTCTGAAAACACAATGTGCTCTGATTGGTCGACTGGACCAGTGTGTTGTGAATGGTCAACTGTTTCGAGCGTGTTTGGGAAATGCCACACCCTTGCCATAACCACAAGTTTTAATACACTACTAACTAACTCAAACAGGCCTCGCCATTTTATTTTGCGTATTACTTAAATAACGAATATTGTGACGTGTTTGTTCCCAGAAGAAAACTCAAGACTAAGGCGTTTCAGGGAGATATAGAGAAGAACTCCTTTTGCAGTGACTTTTTGCTTCGTAACTTTGCAGAACGGCAACATTACACACTATAGAAAGCTGTAAATGTAAAAAAGCATAACAGGCCCTCTTAAAAATTCCACCTACCAGCCAAACTCATTAGGCGAAACATTAGCGGAAGTGGAACCCCAAACCATGCTTTCTAATAATCTGCCCCAATGGAAGCATGTAAATATTAAAAAGTATTGGGCCAAGGACAGACCCCTGAGGAACACCATGACATACCTGTCCAACGTTAGATTTATTGTTTTCTAAAATGACAAACTGGGTCGTATCATATTTACATTTCTCATATATGATGTAAACATAGAATATAGTTTTCTTAAAAAGAAACTGAATGCATTAACATGTTGAAAATAAACACGTTTACATTGAAAATAAAAGCATGTTCATAATATAAAAGCATGTTGATATTTTCTATTGTCTTTCAGGTTACGATTTAAAAAAGGCAGAGGTCGGTAGGAGTCTCTCACCAAGGCTGCATTAATTTTTAGCAAAAATACAGTAAAAATAGTTACATATATTAGAATATTAGTCATAAATATTATTATAATTTCAAATACGTATGTTCTATTTTAGAATTTTTAAAAATGTAATTTATTCCTGTGATCAAAGCTGAATTTTCAGCATCATTGCTCCAGTCTTCAGTGTCACATGATCCTTCAGAAATCATTCTAATATGCTGATTTGATGCTCAACATTTCTGATTATTATTATCATTGTTGAAAGTTCCTCTACTTAATATTTTTGTGGAAACTTTTCACAGGATTCTTTGATGAATAGAAAGTTCAAAAGAACATGTTGTAACATTATAAATGTTTTTACTGTCAGTTTTTTTATCAATGTAATGCATCCTTGCTGAATAAAAGTATAAATTTCTTTCAATAAAAAAAAAAAAAAAAAAATCTGTCTAACCCCAAACTTTCGAACAGTAGTGAATCATACTTTTCTGTGGCAGAATAGCTAATCAATGTGGAATCGTAAACATGGTACGTCATTTATTGATCTTTAAATGTCCCCGTCAGCGTTATCCTAACATACTCCCGTTTGTGTGTAACTCTTCACTTAAAGAAGCTTTGAAACCATGCCGGAGAATCATGAACATCTGTCTTAGGTCTAGATTTCTTCAGTATGGTTGTGGAGTTTCGAATTGGTCTTAATTTAACAACGATTCACCAAACTCTTTCAACAAATGCCCATTGTCAGAATGGTTAGAACTGTTAGTCCAAGCTGAACACATCTTCAGTTAGCATTGTTTTTTGTGACAGGTGAACAAATCCATCGTGGCTCCCTGGTATGAGAGGCTTGTAAGTTTGGAACGCAGCATTTTGGATTCGAGCTCAATTCTGAACTCGAAACGCCTTTGAGAGAAGCTTTGGGCTCTCGATCACAGGCTCGGGATGTTTGAGGCTTGAGCAATACGACTCGGGTGTTTGTCAATATCAGTTAGTGCATTCACCTTCAGTTTGACATGCAGACGAAATGAGAAACACGCTGTGCTTTTGTCTTTCGTAATTTCAAGAAAAGCAGGTTTTGTTTATTTCCGTTACGTCCAAGGAAAATGAGAATAACACAATTCAGACGACAGCGAGTCACCCTGGTGCAATTTACAGATGAGACGAGACGATACACACTATTGGGTTCACGAGAACGAGACGATATTTTTAAGAAACACTATTAGAAATCTTCAATGAAAAAATATTCGACTGAAAGTCAAAAAAGCAAAACAATGCAGGTGCATTTTAAATCAAATATAAGTAATCTACGACTGTCAACGATTATTTTGGCAATTAATTGAGGAATTGGATAATATTTTAATGATAATAAAAATAGACCTAACTGAATAGCCTTTAAAATGTCTTGAAATGTATATATACTGTAATAACAAAGAGGCAATAATAATAGGTTTAAATAATGTATCAAAAGCAAGTCATTTTCAAGGTCATTGAAGTTTTTAAAAACTTGAGCCATATTTCTGGCCAAATGTTTGTCTATGTACACGAACAATGTTGTAGCTAACAAGTAAAGGTCTCTTTTTTTTTTTTTTTTTTTTTTCTCTCTGATGACTTTCTCTTTCTTCACGCTTCAGTCAGGGAACCAAAAGAGCCCAAAGGCAATCGCAGGAGGTGAAAGATCAACGACCAAAGTAGAAGTGCCTTCCATCATGGAGCTGGACTTCACCAGACTTCATTACGACACAGTCGAGGCACGGGCTAACGGGACCGTTGTGGTGAGAAAGTCTTTTGCTGATAATATCATTCAGAATTATGATAAATTAGAAAAGTGGTTCAGACCGTTTTACATCAGCCAGGAAGATCTCAAAGGAGTCATGATATGATCTTTTGACATATTAGAGGTATTTACATACTGATAAGCCTTAGAAGAGCCGCCTCTTAAAGGGATAGTTCACCCAAAAATGAAAATTAGAAAGTCATATACACCTAGGATGACTTGAGGGTGAGTAAATCATGGGCTAATTTTTATATTTGGGTGAACTGTCCCTTTAAAAATGGATCATTTCAAACAGAGGGTCTGGAAATCCTAGTTTCTCCATATTTTTGTTTTTTTTGTGAACCTCAAGCAACATTAAAATAAAAAAAGTACATGTCATGACCCCTTCATTTCTCTTATCTGGTGGATCTTCCAGTTCTCTCTGGTTCATTTTCCAACACATGCTTCCAGCACTTTCGTCCTGCACATTGGCCAATCACGCACTTCGATTTTTGTTGTTGTTTGTTTAATGAAGGACATCTGTTATTCCAGTATTTTAATTGGCCGGTCGTGCTACAAACCACAGAACAACAGCTAGTCGACGTGGGTCTGCAGATGTGATTAAGAGACCAACGAAACCGTTGTTTGCCAGAAAATTCCAACTGTTAAACCCCAAACACTGCAGAGCGGCAGAAAGCAGTTTTGATTAGGACGACAACGACGGCTGTAACCTAAACTGGCCCTGACCGTGGAGAACTGCACTGCTTTTCACTGTTTGTCCTGTAATGCTTCAACAGCACATGACAGTGTTATTTTCAGGGGGTTTACTTCTCTCTTTACAAGCCATTAAGCAATAGTTAAGGTCTCATGAAGAGGACGGTTTGTTTAGGATGTGTTTATGATGTGCTTAACAGGGCACTATCTATTTTCCAAAACCTAGAGAGCTGCCTCTATTTACCATGTGAAGCCTGAACAAAACAGTCTAAGAATTAAAAATCAACCTGTCTATTAAACCTTTAGAAAAGATTACTTTTTTTTTAAAAGTAAAGAAATTTGTACATTTTATACACGCATATACACTCACCGGCCACTTTATTAGGTACACCTGTCCAACTGCTCGTTAACACTTAATTTCTAAGCAGCCAATCACATGGCGGCAACTCAGTGCATTTAGGCATGTAGACATGGTCAAGACAATCTCCTGCAGTTCAAACCGAGCATCAGTATGGGGAAGAAAGTTGATTTGAGTGACTTTGAACGTGGCATGATTGTTGGTGCCAGAAGGGCTGGTCTGAGTATTTCAGAGACTGCTAATCTACTGGGATTTTCACGCACAACCATCTCTAGGGTTTACAGAGAATGGTCCGAAAAAGAAAAAAACATCCAGTGAGCGGCAGTTCTGTGGGCGGAAATGCCTTGTTGATGCCAGAGGTCAGAGGAGAAAGGCCAGACTGGTTCGAGCTGATAGAAGGGCAACAGTGACTGAAATAACCACTCGTTACAACCGAGGTATGCAGCAAAGCATTTGTGAAGCCACAACACGCACAACCTTGAGGCGGATGGGCTACAACAGCAGAAGACTCCACCGGGTACCACTCATCTCCACTACAAATAGGAAAAAGAGGCTACAATTTGCAAGAGCTCACCAAAATTGAACAGTTGAAGACTGGAAAAATGTTGCCTGGTCTGATGAGTCTCGATTTCTGTTGAGACATTCAGATGTTAGAGTCAGAATTTGGCGTAAACAGAATGAGAACATGGAACCATCATGCCTTGTTACCACTGTGCAGGCTGGTGGTGGTGGTGTAATGGTGTGGGGGATGTTTTCCTGGCACACTTTAGGCCCCTTAGTGCCAATTGGGCATCGTTTAAATGCCACGGCCTACCTGAGGATTGTTTCTGACCATGTCCATCCCTTTATGGCCACCATGTACCCATCCTCTGATGGCTACTTCCACCATGTCACAAAGCTCTAATCATTTCAAATTGGTTTCTTGAACATGACAATGAGTTCACTGTACTAAAATGGCCTCCACAGTCACCAGATCTCAACCCAATAGAGCATCTTTGGGATGTGGTGGAACGGGAGATTCGCATCATGGATGTGCAGCCGACAAATCTGCGGCAACTGTTTGATGCCATCATGTCAATATGGACCAAACTCCCTGAGGAATGCTTCCAGCACCTTGTTGAATCTATGCCACGAAGAATTGAGGCAGTTCTGAAGGCAAAAGGGGGTCCAACCCGTTACTAGCATGGGGTACCTAATAAAGTGGCCGGTGAGTGTATATATATATATATATATATATATATATATATATATATATATATATATATATATATCACAACCCAAAACAGTGTGAAACAAGGTTGTAAATAAACAAGATATATATGTAAATAATATAATTGTATACATGTGTGTTAAATAAGTATAATAATATAAAAATTGCATTAGTGTGAATAATAATAATAATAATATAAAAATATGATCTCAGTAAAAAAAAATCCAAGATGGTGGATAATGATAATAATAAAAATAGTATATAAAAAATATGATCTCATTAAAAACATCCAAGATGGTGGATAATGATAATAATAAAAATAGTATATAAAAATATGATCTCAGTAAAAAAACATCCAAGATGGTAGATAATAATAATGATGAAAAAAAAAATCGTTCATAAAAAATATGATCTCAGTAAAAACAACCAAAATGGTGGATAATAATCATAATAACGATAATAATAAAAATAGTATATATAAAATATGATCTCAGTAAAAGACATCCAAGATGCTGGGTAATAATAATAATGATAATAATAAAAAATAGTATATAAAAAATATGATCTCAGTAAAAAAAAAAAAGAGCTTAGCAAAAAAAAACATGGTTGACAAAGTGAGAAAAATGTTTGTGTTTACTACAGATACACAAAGTAGTTTAAAATAATAGTTACATTATTTTTAAATAAAACTATTTTAAAAATATGTGATTATTTTGTCAATCAATTCACGATTCACTGATCACAAGTCATTTTTGCTAATTTAAAATGATTCAATTCAATGTGAATTCCATGTCATCATTAATGTGCGCATGTAAAATAATTGATTTATTTTCCATATCAATTATATAATTTCAATTTTGTGCACTAACAAATACAAAAAATGCATGTTTTCCTTACATAAACAAATTGAGATTTAAAAGTCGTATTTTAATATTGAAACATGAATTTAGGACTTTTCATTCATTCTTATCTTATCAAGAAAATAAATGCCTCGTTTCACACCTCTATATTAACACAAATTGTGTCTATTCTATACATGTATCCTGCTTCATGTCGAATATTAATGCGTATAGTTTGGCATCAGCATCAGTTGAAAAACAAACTGCCAGTGTAGGCAGCGAGGAAGCTCAAGAACAGAGAGAAAGTGTCAAGCGTTTGTTGTCTTTATCAGAACCAATCCCAGCCTGAACGTCCTCTGCTCTGGTTTGGGTTCATTGACCACTTTTTTATGTGACTGTGTTCTTTTCTGCTTTTCCATCTGTGGCCGAATAACAGCAGAATGACTCTTTTATATCTTCAATCTGTTAAATGGACTGACTTTGTTTAAGCCTTTTGTTGTCCCGTCCATGTTTGGCTTTTCTCTTAATGCAGTGTTTTCCCTCTTTCTTTTATAGATCACAGATGAAGGAATCTCTGTACCACTGAAAGGTATTTCCAATTAATAATATGGTGTTGATGTTTTTTAGAAAACAAAGTATAGAGAAAGATTGAGAAATGAGGAGAAAGAACAACCTAGAAAGAAGATACCTGACCATCGACATCTAAGTTAATAAATACTTCTGAAATGATTCATAAATCTAAACACTAAATAGTAATTAACAATAATACTAATTATAAAAGTATGTAATAATTCATTATATTTAGTATACTTGTAATTATTATTCATATTTAACATATTGAATGTATTATTCATTTAATATATTTACACCGAATTGTATAAAATTAAAAATAATATTTTCAAAATAACTTTAAAACGGATATTTAATAATACACGTAAAATGTAATTGTTCAATTTCAATTCAATTTAATTGTTAAATGTTCAATTCAATTATTTAATGCAATAATGTATTTAATAATTTATTTGATAATTATCTGAGAACATATTTACATCTTGTATCATTTTGAAAAATATTTTTAAAATGAATGATCAAATAGTAAATGTAAGAAAAATCTAATTATAGTTTAATTATAAAGATAAAATGATTTAATTATTTATTTGCTAATATGCTTACACCTATGTAAAAAATAAAATGATTTAATAATTGATTTAATAATAATTTGATAATATATTTACATCTAGTTTAATACAATTTAAAAATGAAAATTAAATGTGTGCGCGCGTGCGTGTGTGTGCGTGCGTGTGTGTGAGACCATTACTGTAAGGACTAATTTATTCAGTCTGGTGCTCAAGCTGTGAAGAGCGTTGAAAACTAGACTCGTCTAAGCAGGTGTTTCACATTATATTGAACGAGACGTGCATGTTAGCAAAGAGAAGAGTGAGTTAGTGTAATAATGATTTACAATTTAAACATCCAGTGAGCATTTCTGATGATTTATATATAGTGTGTATATACAAAGAATGCCCCATGTGGCGAAGAAGAGTAATTACACCCGATTCGCTCATTGGATCAGCGTCCAGCAGACTGCAGAGTTCTTTGACCCTTCACCCTCTTCTGTCCCAGGTGACAGCTCTCCTCAACTGTCTGTGACCCTCTCTCTCTCTCCCTCTCTCCCTCCTCTCGCTTAGTTTCACCGTTAAGACGGCTCAGATTAAGGCTCTATTTATGTGTGTGAGACAGAGGAAGAGCAGAGAACTGTGTGACTTCAGTATTCCCAGTATTACTGAATGTGTTCAATAGAGCACCTGTGTGTGTATAAGATGCTTATAAGATGCTTATGAGGGTTTCAGACAAGTGTCTCTCTATTCTTAGCTCTCTATGGTCTTTGTACATAAGCTACCCACTCGAGAGACAATAATCATTTGTGCCAAATTAAGCAGCCTTCGGGATCGGTTTGTGGCTTTTAGCTGTTAGTGTTGACGTGCATGCCTAGAAGTTAGTTAGTTCGAAACCCATTTGACTTTAGTAATGTGATGTATTTCTGAGGGAGAGAGGATCTTTAACAAGAGAAAACATGTGGTGGCACTTTAGATCGCAACAAATGGGCGTTACGTACTAGAATGTGCCATTTAAATCAATGGCTAAGTAGCTATTTGGCTGTTGGTTAGCATTATGCTTTAATAATTAACTTGCACAGTCTAATTCTGCGTCTGAAAATGCCTACTATATAGTAAGCAAAAAATCAGTACGAGCAAAGAGTAGTATGTCCAGCTTCGTAGGATTTATAAAAGAGTTTAGACCTATTATTTCTATCGAAATTCTAAAAGGTGGGAGAGAAGTTGTGAATGTGTAGGTCTTGTTACAATGACAACATGATGAACGTAGTACGTCCAGATTACATTCATACTACACATATTTATGACTATATAGAACGTACCTTTTTAACATTGCGAAGTTCATTCGTCATGAAATGTAGGAGCTACTAAGTATGCGAAGTATGTGACGTCCACGGAACAGGATAGTCGTTTTGGAGGACGAGCTAGTTCATACATTTTGATGAAATATTGAAATATTTTCTCTAGTAAAATAGACCACAAATGTTTTGTCCAATCAATTCTTGTCCTTCCCTCTAATACTATCTGGCTACTATACTATCTATGTATTATAGTAATACATACTATATTCATCTCAGTGATTTGAATCTTTTTTTGAGTCCGTTCACCGTAAAGATTTGTTCAGTGTCAACAAGTGTCTTTTTGCTTGTTTTGAGCAAATCATTGAATCATTTACTCAACCGTTTTGTTTTTACTTTTTTAGCGAAGCTTCGTCATGCTGTATTTAAAATGTCTGCAACCAAAGTGAAATAATCCTGCTTGTTTCTTGTATTTGTAGGTGTGGATGGGGAGGGTGAGGTAGCCGTTAGCGTGTCATGCTCTCAGCTCTGCTTGTACGGCGTGTGGGATGGCGGCCTGTCCCGTGACGGCAGTTTGTTACCGAGCACGGAAGAGCCCGCCCCTTCTCTCCTCTTCCTCGTGGTGTCGGACGCTCAATCCAGGCTTCTTCAGAAAGAGCTGTCCGTGCTGCACACAGTACACACTTCAGGTGAGGCCTCTACTGGAGATTTCTTGAAATAGATCCAAGAAATTGCCCGATTTTTGTTTATACGTGGATGGTACGCATAGTAAGTGCTTGCGCAGGGTGAATGTTAAGACAGAAGCGTCCACTAGGTGGCAATATGCAGTAGTCATATTGTGTAGTATTGTGCAGTTGTCGAAGAAGAGTGCAGAAAGAACAATACAAAACAACACACTGTTCCAAAAACAGAAAACAAAGCAGCTTAGCATTCATCGTTTTTGTTTTGGTTCTTGTCCTAAACTTTGCGTGCGACCGCGGATCCATTACTTTTCTTCTTCTATCCTTCAGAGCGAATGTTTTGTGAATGATGCGACTCAGTGCTGCCCTCTCACATCTTGTGGAGTATAGAAAGTCAGTTGTACTGCGCATGTGTCAAACTTTAGGCTTGTCTTGATGGATTTAAAAGATAAGTCCTACAAAATAAAGTCAAAATTTCACTAATGACTTTAAATAAAGACCATAAATATGGTACATAAACAATGTTTATATAGTAGACATCAAAAATGTAGTTGTCGCTATTGGACTGTTGTAGTTGTGCTAAAATGAACATTTTAAAGCAGATCTGGTTCTTAAATCTGATTGGATAAAGCATGTTTGTACCGTAAATAGAAATAACTTTTTCCTAGTTTTTAAAATATTTTATAATAATTTTTATAGATTTTATTATTAATATATATTTTTATATGAATGCGCCAAGTTGCGATGTTACTCAGAAACTTTAAACTAGGGCTAATTAATGATAAATGAGGGCTAATTAATCGAAATAAAAATGAAATCGCTATATGGCTTAGTGTGACTTATCAAATGGCAAAGGCTGTGATTGAATTCAATAGTTATGTGCGCTGCGTGTTTCAGAGTGAAGTGTGGCACTGTGTTCTTTTACACACAAACCGCTCATGATTCGATGTTTTCAGCGGCTCTGTTGACGGTAAATGTAAAAGTTCACTTATAACTTGCATTTGGTAACGCAACATGCACCAAATATCTTCCCAAACTTGTAATGAGAAGCACTTATAAACCGGCTTTTGTCAACAAAATAGAAACTTCGAGGGCTCCCCGCGGTTCTCTGCCAAAATAAAAGCTTGACCTTTTGAAAATGAAGAAATGAAGACACCCAGAAATATCAGTATTGTAATCTTATTTATTTTTTTTCCTTAAATTCTTGATTTTATTTTTTCAATATTTTTTTTATCTAATAATAATAATAATGATAATATTTATTATTATTCAAAAAATATTTTTAATTATTTTTTTATCAGAAATAGTACAATCCTACTGTAAACAGCTTTACTAACGACCTGTTATACTCTTTATTGTGATTTATTTTCAATAACATGTTCAATAATTAACATTTATACAACAAACGGCATTTATTAATACATTTATTAATGATAATAATAATAACACTGTTCAATGTTATTATTATTAATGATAATAATAACATTGGTCCAAAATCCTGCTACTCATAACTGTATATTAAACATCTAACCCTATTTTCTGATTGGCTGTGACTATCACCATGTATCAAGCCCTGCTTAGTATACACATTATACACACACCCTTGATCTCTGTAATGAGAGCGCAGCCAGTTTTAATGGCACCATGCGGTTATCGAAGCTTGTGTGACGAGCCGTCAACCAGTATTAAAGCATTAACATACAGGCATTACCTGCAGTGCGTGTGTGTGTGTGTGTGATCGGCGGCCATTAAAAGATTAATTCATTCAGTCTGGTGCTCATGTGTTTGGAGTTCTATTATGTGTGTGAGCAAACTTTTTATTATTATTATTATTAACTTTGGCCACCCAGTGAGCATTTCTAGATGGATCATCCACCATCTGATTTGAGTTAAATGCTGTAGACAAACAAACTCCATTAATAAAAACTAAAAAAAAGAAATGAAAAAATGTGGTTTATATATTCTTCTATTGTTTTTCCAGGACAGGCCTGTCCTTTTGTCCTGCTGGTGTTGACTGGTCAGTTGGAGGACCTTCAGGCGGCCCTGTTGGCGTCTCTCATGGACGTGATTGGCCTGAAATACGGCCAGGGCACTTTGAGTAACGCTCTGTCCTGGGCGGATGGGCTGAATCAGCTTCATTATCACCCACGGGGCGAACACCTCCTCTCACTGCTAGGACAGAACGTGAAGGACGCTGGACAGGACACTGCAAAGGTCAGCTCACATATCCGTCTGTCCATCCATCCAGTCATTGCTGTGTTGGTCCTTTCATCTAATATATTCCATCCCGTCATTATTTTATCCATCCATACATCCTTCCACACTTCGATTTATTCGTCTTTCCATCTATCTGTCCATATTTCCATCCATCCATCAATTGTTTTTCCATCATTTCATCCATTCTTAAATCCACCCATCCTTCCAAACATCAATTTCATTGTCCGTCCATCCATCCATTGTTTTGTCCATCATTTTATCCATTCTTTAATCTATACTTCCATCCAAACACTGATTGTCCGTCTATCCATCTGTTCCTTTGTCCATGCATACATCCATGCTTTAGTCTGTCCATCAATTTAGTTTTGTCCACCCGTCTGTCCTTCCATCTATTCTTTTTTTTCTGTCCGTCCATCCATTTCTTTCTTCCATTTTTCATTTTTTCCATCCATCCATCTTGTCTATCCTATCCTTCCTTTTCTTGTGTCTGTCTGTCCATCCATTCGTCCATTCATCAGTGCATTTCTGTCCATCCATTCTTCAGTTTTTCATCCTTATTTATTTTGTCCATCCATCCATTCATCTATCTATTCTTTTTTTTCTTCTGTCCATCCATCCACTCTTCAGTTTCTTTAATCATTCTTCCTTTCTTTTGTCCACCCATCCATCCATTCATTTATCTATATTTTTTCCTTCTATCCATCCATACACTCTTCAGTTTCTTTCATCATTCTTCCTTTCTTTTGTCCATCCATCTATTAATTTATCCATCAGTTTCTTTGTTCATTCATTCATTCATTAATTCATTCGTTCATTCATCCATGCATCCTTCATTCCTTTGTCCATCTATCCATTCCTATGCCCCTCTCCATTGCTTCCTCTTCCAGTGTTCAATGGGTTGGCCAGATATTGGCAGGAACTTGAGTGCAGGCATGATAGAGGCACCAGAGGAATTATACGGCCCAATATAAGAGCAGGAGTGAGGTTAGCCATGGTCCATGGAGGCTGTGTTGGTGTGTAGATATGAGACGGAGAAGGAAAATTGGCTGCTTTTAGGGATAGTAGCTGAGCAGTTCCCTTTCTCTCGGGATCTGTGGAAGTGGCCGTTGTGTCACTCTCTCCAGAGTCTTTATGACGTGTGCGGGGGCTCACGGGTGCTGTATTTTGGGGGTACTACAACTTTAGTACGTATGTAGGTCTTTTTTGGGGCAACATCTGCGTGTGGGCGTCAGGGCTCTTGGGGCGTGACACGTTCTTTTTCGCTTTTGATGGTGCCAGCTGGCAGCGATGGAAGTAGGCCACCTCAGACGCGTTCTCCTTTCTTTCTTTTCTTGCGTTTTATGATCTGGCTCAGCGCTCAACAGAAGTGGAGCCCGGCAATCCGCCCTAAAGAGAGCACATGGCGTCGCTCTTCTCACTTTTCATTTTCCTTTTTCTGAACCCATATCGCCACTGCCACTTTGAGTACATCATGTTTGCTCTCTTTACATTTTCCCAACCCATATTTACAATCCTCTTTTCAACAAAATCCAGTGCCATTTGCATGCTCGAGTGGAAACTGAAGCCACTGAGAAGGTCAGTAGGTTCGGGTGCTCCAACCACAGGTGTTTGGAGTATCACCAACTGTTTAGAGTCTGATCTGACCTTGTTCTCTTTTCCCCAACAGGAGAACGTGAGTGGGACCAGCGGCTTGCCGACGGTCAGGAGACCCCTCCGGAGCAACAGCCGGCAACAGAGCTTAGCCCGCAGGTACTGTTGATGTTTAATGCCAAGTAGTACCCCCCAATATGATGATATATTTCCTAAAATATAAAGTCAGCTATATATTTTCATGTATACAGGCTCATTTAAAATGATACAAAAATGTGATATAGAGTGCTTAAGTAATGTAATTTGTAGGTCAGCCTGGAAGTTCGCGTCATCCTGGTTCCCTCGACAAAAACTCAATAGGATTTTTTTCAGTGGTTTTTGAATTATTGCCGAAAATCAGCTCTGTGACCAAGAAAATTTTATGATTCTTGCATGTTTTATTCATCATGATAATCTTCACAAATGAACACAGCTTCAGAATTTCGAAGCCTAAATGCAATCGCCAGAAGTAAAAAGCTAAACGTAGACTATAAACGAACTACACTACGGTCGCACGACTTCAACGTCACCATCGTTAAGCTTCAACAACTCTTTCAGTCTCTATTTTTAAAAAGAATCCCTTGAATGTTTCCATTATAATAGTTTGCAAGAGCGTTATTCTAAACATAACGAGGCTGTGAAAGCGGAGTTGATGAGTTTACTTGTGGATGATGATGATTAATGTCCCTGACAACAAGTAAAATCTTTAAAAATCAAGGATGTATTTTATGCCATAGAAAAAAAAACGGGAAAGTAACTTGAGCTTGTGTTCACCACAGCCCTTATTTCAGCAATTTAACCAAAAACCCATTGACTATTGGACGATGGAATCGGAAGGGCTAAAATTTGAACTCGTTTCTGGGTTTTTGCCTACAGAAATACATTATCCCTGCACCACTCTTTTCTAAATGTTGTTTGCACAATTAAATAATGGACTTTTTAAATTGTCATTGCATTACAATCAAAATAAATATATATTAAATACTGAAGTATTATCTGAAAAATGTTTACTGAAGCCAAAAAAACAACAACATTATACACAAATATATGCACATTGTTTTAAAATGTCTTAATCTTCTAATTTACAACCAGTCTTTAGAAAGGTGAATGCGTCCCATTATGTGATAAACACTGGTTAAATGACCTATTTGTGTTTCAAAGAAATCATACATATTTATTTATATTGATTGACTTGCCTTAGTTTTAGGTTGGGCTTGCCTGTTTGGCCGCACAATGGAAGACGAGGAAGTGTTTTAACTTGCCATTATTTTTACAATTCTTTTTGGTGCCACTAGAGGTGCAGAAATGACATATTTCACCTTTAATTTCTCTTCTGAAAGCAATGATTAAGCCATAAGCTCAGTAGCTGGAACCCAAACGTTGACGTTCCCTGGCCCTTTTGAGAGGTTTCCATACCACTAACTTTCCATCAAGTTGTTGAAGTTTCCATACGGGCAGTGAAATTAAGATTTAATTTGTAAGTCAATATTGATATGTCATGATTAGCAAAGAGGATTGTATTTTTGGAAGCTGAAGTTACATTTTGTTTGAAAATTTTCCACCAGGCTGATCCAGTACCCCCCTCCCCCCTCCAAGGGCGGCATTACAGTGACAACCGAGGACCTGGAGTGCCTCAAGGATGGCGAGTTTCTCAACGACGTCATCATCGACTTCTACCTCAAGTGAGTCCAATGCTACTTCTGAGCTTGTGAAATGTGATGTAATATTTTCCCTTACCCTACTACTGAACACTCCCTTCAGGTACCTTCTGTTGGAAAGAGCCGACAAGGATGTGGCCGAAAGATCTCACATCTTCAGCAGCTTCTTCTACAAACAACTTACTCGAAAAGACACCAGCTGCCCGGAAGAGACCGGCAGCACGTAAGAAATCATTTAAAGACCTTTTTCAGTCTTTGGTTTCCAGCAAGATTCACTAAAGGAACTTTCATTTTTGGGTGTACTGTCTCTTTAAATCCAGTTTAAGCATTTAAAGGGACAGTACACCCTAAAGTTTCCTAAATTCCAAAATTTCTTGCTAAATTGTGAGTTTCATGCTGATGGAAATGTCTATGTGGTGTTTTCCCTCAGAGCCCCACACAGACGACATCAGAGAGTGAGAACATGGACCCGTCACGTGGACATCTTTAGCAAAGACTACCTTTTTATACCCGTTAATCAGGAGTAAGTGGGCAATTTAAATTTAAAACACACATATGCACGATTCAGATTAGCACCAAATACTGAGTTATATATATATATATATATATATATATATATATATATATATATATATAGGGTGCTAATCTAGATAAATCTAAATATATATATATATATATATATATATATATAAGATTTAATGTAATATATTATTATTATTTTTTTATTTTTTTATTATTTTTTTTTGTCACCAAGGCTGCATTTATATAATCACAAATACAGTAAAAACAGACATTTTGTGAAATATTATTAACATTTTAAAAAACTGTTTTCTATTTGAATATATTTTAAACTGTAATTTATTCCTGTGATCAAAGCTGAATTTTCAGCATCATTACTCCAGTCTTCAGTGTCACATGATCCTTCAGAAATCATTCTAATATGCTGATTTGATGCTCAAAAAACATTTATTATTATCAATGTTGAAAATACAGCTTAATAATTTAAAGAACAGCATTTATATGAAATCAATCTTTTGTAACATAAATGTGCTTACTGTCACTTTTGATCAATTTAATTTGTCTTTGTTGAATAAAAGTATTCATTTATTTAAAAAAAAAAAATCTTACTGACCCTAAACTTTTGAACAGTACTGTATGTTTATTTATAATCAATATTTCCAGAAGCTTGATGTTTCGGAACAGAGCGAATTCCCAACAAGTAAAATGAGACAAAACTAATCAAGACTGTCACCTTGGTGTACTTTCGACTTCAGAGAGTTGCGCAAATCCTCGCAAATAGTTACGACATCTCAGACTCGCGTTACAGACTGTTCTTTTGTTTTTATGACCAAGCTGAACGAGGAAGCCCCGTGTAGATGTTCAGCATTGTTTGATATCCGAGGACAGTGGAGGATATTGGATTGTGCTTTATGGACGAGAGGATAAATCACTTAAACAAGGTCAAACGAGTCTGTAATTCCAAGAGAGAGGGAACGAGGAATTCTGACGTCGTACTCCATGTTCTCATAAAAGCAAATTGCCACATTAGGACATTTCTCTGAAACATGTACATGTGCACACTCGCACAGTACAACATGGCACACAGATGATTCGCAAGCTTGGGAATGTACATTCTCCCAGTTCTGGGATTAGCCGATCTTGTACTAGGACTGGGTGATATAGCAAATATGCACAGTGTTTTCACAATGATTGTGCTGGCGAATTGTTCATTTTCAGATTTGAATGCACTTTCATGTGGAAAATTAGAGCGTTTCATTAGATTAGTTCTGCAATCCTTGGTATCTTGGTACATTTCTATTAACGTACATTAACAAATGGTCCATTTAAATATATCTCAAAAAATATTGCATGCCATTATATATATAATGTTTAATAATACATTCAGTATTCAGCGTTCAATACATTTAATATTGCTATTTCTTATGAATTTTAGCAGATTAAAATGAGTTAGTAGCCTATATAATTTCATAGTTTTTTTTTTAAAGCATAATAGTTTTAGTTGAAATATATGTAGGTAAATATTGTTTCTTTTTTTGCCATTTCAGAACAGATACATAAATATTCTGTTTATATTGAATAACATCAAAAGAGAAAGAAATGTTGTTGTTGTTGTTGAAGCAGGATCAGTATCCACACCGACTGCTACAGGATGTTTTTGGCAATGGAAATAAGGCTTTATCACAGATCACTGACTTCCACTTCCTGTGCTGTTTTCTATGTTTACTGTCTGTCCAGGGCTCACTGGTACCTCGTGGTGATCTGCTTTCCCGGTCTGGAACGGACTCAGTACGTACAGTGGAGAGACAAAGGCCCTGTGTCCCGGGATGGGAGCCAGACAGCCAAAGGGAGCTCAGCAGGGGAATGTCAAAGAGGTATCACTCACACCTTCAAATACAATATGTATGTATTTATATATGATTTTATTTTATCTTATTTTTTATATATATATATATAAATTTAATAATCAATTCAACTTCAACCCTGAAAAAAAAATATATATATATATATATATATATATTTTTTATAAAAAATAATATATATATATATATATATATTTTTTTATTAGGGCTGTCAAATGATTAATGTGTGTGTACTGTGTATAATTATTTTGTATATAAATGCACACACGTATATATTTAAGAAAAATATGTTATTTATATATAAAATGTTTATATTTATATAAAATATACATTATATATAGGCTACATTCAGTCTATATACAGTATATACATGCAAATATTTCTTAAAAACACATGCATGTGTGGGTATTTATGTATTAAAAATAATTATACACAGTACACACACATATATTATGTAAACACAAACTTTTATTTTGGATGCGATTAATCGTGATTAATCGTTTGACAGCCCTAATATATATATATATTAATATATATATATATATATATATAATTTTTTTTTTTTTACCAGGGTTGTGGGTTGAATTGATTATTAAATTTGATTATGATATCCCTTTAAAAAAAAAAAAAACTTTTATTTATTTATTAAAAAATACCATTGGTAACAGAGTTCAATGGCTGAGGTTGATGAATGCAAGTGTGTGTGTTTGTGTGTGTGTGTGTGCCATTGTTGTCAGACTAATTATGAATTTTGAAGTTATTCTCTATTAGTCTTTTCTCTTTTCATGAAAGATCTTTTTTTTTAAACAATAAAATATTTTATTAAACATATCTAATAGTTCTCACTCCAAAAACATTTTGTGCCCTTATCGTAAAGAGAAGCCAACTTTCAGAACAGAGTAATAATTTAAATATATATATATATTTTTTTTTTCTTTAATTCCAGACAATTCACAGCTGCCAAAAGGAAAGGGATTGAAACTCAGTGACTCGAGATCACATGACCTACCGGTAATCTCACTACACACACATTTTAAATTCTCCAATATCATCAGACGATCTTTGGAATGACGTTACAGTTTGAACTTCAGTTTATTAACTGATTTTTATGTACGGCATGAGGGAATCTGATGGGTCTTTGTGTGTTTTTAGGACTGCACAGCTCACAGTTGCACAAGAGAGACCGTCTGCAGGAGGTAAACATCGTCAATCTTTTGATCTCAGGGGGCAAATATCATGGGGTCAAATACTTCTTCACGACACTGTATTAGCCTGGTGCTAAAAGAGGGCTCCTCGGGTGAGATGGTTTCCTGATCCCGTTATCTGATCCGCTGTTTTGTCTGTTTCCCCGGTTGAACCTCAGGCCCTGTATTCTGGTCATGGACTCTCTAAAGCTGTCTTACCACCAGCGGATCTACACACTATTACGAGAGTGAGTCATTCACCAGAATGCAATTACAATTACAGGAATGGATTTATGCAATTGCTGTTATTTGTATTGATGTTTAACTGTATTTGGACTAGGACTGCATGATATTGGAAAAAAAACTGACAATTCAATTATTTAGTTTTTCTGTGATTTATCAAAAAAATACATTTTCCCCAGATGACTTGAATAGCTATATGTGGAAAGAATTAATCAATATAGAGTGAGTGGGATGATTTTATATAAAAAATAATTTTTTAAAAGGCTGAAAAATTGCTTTATACTCTGAAGACTAAAGTCGGCATGAAGCTGAAGGTGCGATAGTGCACTCTTTCATATTGTGACGTATATCCGAGTGAAACAGGAAGGGCGGGACTTGATTCGGTCCATCAGGAATTGATTGGATGGTTGTGGTTTGCTATTGGTGGATCTTATGTGAGCCCTCGTGCAAGTAAAAATATTCTCAGAGAAGTTATTTGGAATAAAGTTTACGATGACACATGATTTAAAAAAACAACAAGTTGTGCACAGATTAATCTTTTATAATAAATACTGCTATATACTGCAAAAAATGTATTGTCAATTTTGATTTCATGGCGACTTTAATGGCAAAATATTTTTAGGGCTGAATGATTTAGGAAAAGCTTAAAAATGTGATGTTTAATTCAATGTGTTACTTGACATTTCTTAATTAATTCGTGAAATTTACTAGCAGTCCAATTTTTAAAATATTTTCATAGGAGGTATTTTCATACTTTCATAGGCCCCATTCCCACAGTTTTTGACCAATTCAAATGACTGTAAAATAAAAAAAAGATTTGATTTGGATAATGGATAATTAAATGATATGATTATTACAAAAAAAAAAAACATTGTAATAACACTATAGCCCTATAAAATAAAAATTGAGAAATTTAATTTATTTATTTCGCGGTACTAATATGTACGTCGTAATTTCTTCATTTTCGAACGGTAACCCATCAAGCTTTAATTTTGACGAGTTCCCAGCAAATAAAAACATGCACTGCTGGTTTCAGAGTGAAGTGTTCTGTGTGTTCATTTACACGCTTAATATCAGGTGTGTAAATGTCACGCTTCACTCTGAAACCGGTAGCGCATATGCATATATTCATTCAATTGCAGCCTGTGCAATTTGACAATCACACTAAGCCATATCACCATGTTGATTTAATCTCGATATATGTGGCAGCCCTAGTTTGGACAGGTTTCATTATGTTTAGTCATGTTAGAGAACTAAATGTGGCTTCATACTACATCCCTGTGATTCACCTGTGGATGTCATCCCTCAGGTACCTGCAGGTGGAGTGGGAGGTTCGGAAAGGATGCGCTCGAACTTTTACCAGTGAGAGCTTAAGTGGGAGTCTCTGTAGGGTCCCGCTCCAGGACAACAGCAGCGACTGTGGCCTGTACCTGCTGCAGTACGTGGAGAGCTTCCTACAGGTACCTACATACTGAGCCGATAGCATACTGTCGTCTTTCTCCCGATACCTCGTCTACGTGGGGCTTTTTGTACCGGGTCGGTGCTTTTTAGATCCCTCGGTGCTAAATGTCAGAGTACAGTCTAACGTTTCAGCACTAGAGACACGTCGGTCATCCAAGTCGCTTGACATTTTGCGCTCAGCCGTTCAGTGGGATTTTCAGTAACGCAAGTAAGAGAGTGGGATCTCAGGAACTCAAGTTACACCTGATTTGTTTGCAGCCTTGAACTGAGTATCAGTTTGAAGTAAAGCATGTACTTCGCTAGAAATGGAAAACTGCATCATTTTAAGTATTAAGTTAGTTGTTAATACCTAATACCTAACCCTAGCCCTACCATCGCAAACCAATCCTATGCGGAACACGAGATTTTTATTTTGCAGTGTCCTAACCAGCTTCCAAATGTCAGCTTTTCATAGGCTGCATCTGAAATCACATACTTCCCTACTATATAGTAGGCGAAAAACAGTATGTGACAAAAGAAGTATGTCAGAAATTCGCAGTACTCATAAAAGAGTTGGCAAAAGTCCCCGGATGACCTACTACTTCCTGCGAGACACTGAAGTGTGGATACGATGGACACTTCACTATCCCATGAGGCCACGGGAGAGGATTGATGAATGGCAGTGAAGCGACGCAACTGATGATAGATCACGTGATAATGACAACATGGGGAATGTAGTACATCCAGATTACATTCGTACTCGTGTTTTTTAGCGGTCGTGAAGTAAATACTTGGCGATAAGCCATAAATCGGTCCTTGATTTGTTCAACTTTCTCCACTCAGAATCCAGTGGTTCACTTCGATCTCCCTCTGCGATTGGAGCATTGGTTTCCACGGAATCAGGTGCGCATGAAGAGGAAGGAGCTGCGGGAGCTGGTGCTGCAGCTGTACCGGAGACAAGGGGGCGGCGCTGAGCAGAGCCTCAAATAACAACAGCGGGAACATGTCCTCTCAGTATACAAACAACAGTTAGGGCCTGTCATTTTGTTTGTTTGCTTTTTTTTTTTTGTTTTTTACTGATTAAAAGATAAAGGATATATTTATAATTTAACTTTGTATTTATTTGTATTAAAATGGCTTTTTAAACGTGATGCAATTCCATCCGTTTTATTGATTTCTGCACAAATATTTAGTTTACTTGAATAAAAAAAGTTTAAATATTTTAAATTGAGTTTGAATTTCTTATTTTAATACCTCATAGTATATGTATATATTAGGGGTGTAACGGTTCACAAAATTCACGGTTCGGTTCGATACGATACACTTGTGTCACGGTTCGGTACGTTTCCGATACAGCAAAAAGAAAGAAATGCCAGAGAAATTTCCTTGATTTAATTTTTTTTTATTATATTTTTATTAAAACTAACATCATAAAGTATGATATTTTTTAACTTTGAGCAATGATGGAGCTATACTTGACTTTTCTTAGGAGCTTTTAAAACAAAACAGCTCCTTGGACAAAATGAAATGTAATATTGTAGTAGTTATAAACAAAGGTTTATTTTAGTTCAGATTAACATTTGAGGGCAGGAACTGTATTCATAATGTCAAAATAAAACCGACATAATGTTACTTGAAAGCATTATAGCCTACTATTCCTGCCAAACTTCCATGGTTACAGTTAGTAGTGTTACTACAGTAAACCCATGGTGAATGTTGCTGATCTGTGGACACTGGATAGTTCATTCATGGCACAATGTTTCTTCCTGGTTTCCTCGTCAGCGCTGTTTGATCCGTTAATAACGGAGAAATGTGAATGTTTCTCACTAGATTTCGCAGCGATGTTATTACTTCACTGGCGAATTCAAATGCTTTCTTCACTGGATTTCGCTGTGTAGTAACAGTGCTGATGATTAAGATCGGCTCGCGCTGCCGTCAACCACACAATAACGAGTGGTTTCGTTCCGCTTACATTACATTTGCCATTTGATGTTGGGCAATGTTGTGGTCACGCCAGCGTCTCTTACATTATGAGCGCGCTTGCCACGCGTGACGCGCCTACATTTGAAATAACGAAATTTTGGTCGGCAGGAAAAATGGTCCAACGAACCATTCGGTTCAAAAATGCGTACCGAAAACCGAACCGAAAGCCTCGTACCGAACGGTTCAATACGTACGTACATATCTATTTCAGTCATGAAACTCTAGAGGGCGCAGGCTAATAGGTCATTTACATGCGATCTGCAAGCTATTTCCACATGGTGGATGATTGGCCTTTGCTGATCCTGCATCAGTGAGATTGCTTGCTCAACATTTAAATAGTCTGGTTCAGTGTTTGCTGTAAGCTAGTCCTGCGGTGCGCTATCAGAGTTCCTCTGAACCCCTCCACCTCCCCCAGCTCCACCTGTCTAGATCTGCTCCGGGATTTATCTATGTCTATTTATGCAGCAGCAGCAGCATATCTTACTTGCTCACAGCAGTGTATCTGTGCATCTGTTATCAGTAGCAGGTCCAGGAGCAGCAGGAATAATCAACAGCAGCAGTGTAGCATATTTAGATTATTAGTCAAAATCTGATAAGTGGTAATTAAATGTAACAAATCATGTACAAATGTATCATCTTTTATTGGAAAACGAAACAACATTTGATCAAACTTTGATAATTGCCTTAATCTTATAAACAACTAAGAAAGTATTCAAACAAAATTTTATAAATAAATCACCTGTCAAGTTTATAATACATATTACATAGGCATTCGAGTCAAATTGGACGACTACATGGGAATCATCTCAAGATCTCTCATTTGACGGTTCATCTATTGTCAAAGTTATATATGAAAAAAAAGATCAGTTAAAGTCCCCATGAATTCAAAATTGACCATACTTACTTTGTTTGCCTAAATTGATCGTTTTGTGGTGAACAATTCATCCATGCAAGTCAATCCACACAAAAAAAATTTTTGGCTTCGTAATCTTTAATCAAAATCTGAAATTTCCCCTCCCCTCTGCGTTGGAGGACCTTGCCTGATGACGTAGGTTTGACGGTTTGGGCGTCTGCTTAACATACGTAACCACGCCCCTCCAACTGACAGTAGACAGGCTGAATGAAAACACCTACTTTTCTAGATCCAATCAGGTGCTAGTTGGGGAAAAAGCCACGCCCACTATTTTGCCTCATTTAGTATTCCGTTTCTCTCGGAAATACGTCACAACACTGGAGAAAAGTCGTTTGCAACTTCCGGTTCACGGGGACTTTAAGAATAGAAAATGATTGAAAACATTCAAATCAGGAATGTTAGAATCCCTATTCCGACACGTTGAACGATCACTAACCCTGCGAAGTTTTTCAGTTGTATTGGCGTTTATTCTCTTTAGCATGCAGTGTGAAGTATTTCACTCAGTTCCTGGTCCTTCCGATTCAATTTCAGCAAGTGAAGAACAGATTTATACTCGTGTGTTGTATTATGCATGTTATCGTCTCTGACAGACTCTTCTCGGAAAGCAATGATGTGGTCAAAACATCCGGTAGTGGGTTTTCCAGGAATCGCTTCACGCAAATACTACCGTGTATTGTGCACGTTCTTTTTTGACAGAGATCGATGTTGTGATATTCAAATGATGTGGATTTGAAAACGGGATTTAGTTTGGATCCAATAATTGATTTCTTAACCGCCAAGTATTCACTGAAGTGATTAATGCCCATTAATCTGTTACATCGATGTTTTTTATTCCAATATTCCAGCCGACAGCTAGTTTTTGATGGACGTGATAACATGCATAAGGGGTGAAATATGCTTGGGTAATATATAAAATGTGCTTGAGCTGTTCGAAATGCTTTTTGTGTAGTTCATCATACTTATTTTACCGAATGAAGTTTATTACGTGGCTTAAATTAATTACATTTTACTGTTTTGCTATTAAAATGCAGATCCTGTTGTAAATAATAGTGAAAAAGTCACTTTTTAAAACTGTTGTTTCAGTATGACTCCTTAGCAGATTTTGACTTAAATTATCTTTGAGTTTTATCAGCAGATTTCCAAGTGATCTTATTCTGAGTAATGCTTTTACTGACGGAATATCCCTAAATCTAAAAATATATCCCTGACAGCGGCAGCTGGAACCAATAGTGCCATCACTACAAACAAGCATTGTGTTTCTGAGAGTTCAAGCAGTTCTGGAAGCCCCATAATGCAGTTATTTGGTCCATTAAAGACAAAAGAAGAACATAAAAGCAGTCCTTTTTCCAGAGGCGCAAGAGAACACGACCGTCTGTGATGAAGTTGAAACACAAAGCATTGCCCTGCTTTTCTCGAATGTTTGTGTGAGTTGGCCAGAGCTCAGCTGGACCCCTCACTGCCTACTAAAATAATAATAAACATCATAAACTGTATTTATCCAGTACCTGGCATATATTTAAAATGCTTTTCATTAATGGAAAACTTTCAAAATGGAGAGTGATGAAAAGAAATGAACGTTTTTGAAAGAAAATGAAAGTTAGCTTTCACTGTACAGCCATTATCAACCCCTGCTGCGCTACTTTAAGCATTCGCTTTGGAAAAAGGTTTGATGGCCCACGCTGATTGGTTTTTCGTGTGCGTTTTGCTTCCAAAGAAAATAAGTATAGATTTAGTCTTGTATTAATTGGATGCATGACAACAAAGAATTCAAGTATTTAGTAGTAAATGGCAACATTTGCTAACTGTGCAATTTGTGGGTCTTTCAAAGAAGAAGAAAAAATTACAAAGAGTGTCGGGGTCAATTTTATATATTATTTGTGAATAGTTTGAATATAAAATCTAATATAAAAAAGCATATTTGGCTGTAATATGCTTAATTGTCTTAAAAATAATGTGAGAATGCAAAATAGAGTCTACTTATCATAGAAAAGCTATGTTCACTATGCAGCAAAATGTCCATGCTTTAGTGGTTCTTGATGCAAAATTGTTCAGAATGAGGAGACCTAACATATGATATGAATAGTGTATGTATGTGTTAAACATCACGTAATATCATATACACCCATGTGTAAAGATTCTCACAGACCTTTAGGGTCAAACAACAGACCCATGGAGTTTCATTCCGATCAGCCTCTGGTAACCTTGTCTAATAGGTGTTCAAATTTTATTGTTCGATGGCGGCCATGGTTTTCAAGATACGGGACTGTCCCCATTTTCAAGTCATTTGGGTTAACGGTTGTGTAATTACACCTCTGTTCGTGCTACCAAGCTGCCAAGCTCTGCTCATATGTGTACCAAGTTTGGTGAAAATATCTCATTTGGTTCAAAGGTTATAGCCATTTTAGTAAAAGTGGCCACACCCACTTCTATTTTTTTTTCGCGATGGTGAATCGAAAATAAAACAATTCTGATAATTAGTGATTGACTAGAATATAGAATATATATATAGAATATGTCTACCCTGGTTTGGTTCCAATCTGGCGAAAACCCTAGGACTAGTTGGCAAAAATAGGTTTTGGACAAAATCCAATATGGCGGAAAATGTGATGAAATCAGAGATGTACGTTTTGTATATATCATCCCAATATGAGTACTATACATCAAGCTCATCCTTCATTGGGGAATAGGGTTGAATACGCATGAACGGAGTGGGATTGAAGGAGAGTGGGCGAGTGTTGTCGATCGGAGCAGATGGGCGGTGTTTGGATGGGAATGGGATTTAAAGCGGCCGCTGCTGGGTGCCATCTCTTTCTCTCACTAATTCAAATGTTGTTGACTGGGAGATTATTCCTGAGGATACTGAAGGATTCCTGGGAGGAAAATTAAGAGATTATTGTTTTACCTGTACAAGAATCGCCACTTCCCTATACCTTTTTTTTTATTTTTTGCCTCACTAAAAAGGCTCCCTAAGATTTTATTTAATTTTATTTTTAGAAAAAGTTTGAATGCATTTTTCAATCTTATTGATTTGCTGGTAATATTAATATATATATATATATGATTTATATGATTTATGACTCCCACGTCATAGCTGGACAGCTCTAACCTCTCTCTCTCTCTCTCTCTCTCTCTCTCTCTCTCTCTCTCTCTCTCTCTCTCTCTGTCTCTGTGTGTGTGTGTGTGTGTGTGTGTGTGTGTGTGTGTGTGTGTGTGTGTGTGTGTGTGTGTGTGTGTGTGTGTGTGTGTGTGTGTGTGTGTGTGTGTGTGTGTGTGTGTGACCTTAAAGTCATGGCCTGACTGGGATGTTGCAGTGGGATTTAGGATCTTTGTTGGGCTTTCCTCTAATCAGGTCTGACAATGAAAGTAGCCTGGTTTAGGCAATGTCAGTCCCCGATGCAGCAACTTTACACTATATGGCAATAGATTAGTTCATTTGGACTAGACTCTGAGATTAGAGCGGAATTAAAGCCTCTGAAAAGACGGGATCCTGCACACCCCCCTCAACCCTATTTCATACCCCATAATCTACTCTACAACTAGGCCACTGGTTGCAGGTTCAGTCCTAGCAATTAAAACAAGGAAGGATGTGATTGCCAAAAATATTTTAAAATATTAATAATTATTAGTAGTAGTATTATTAAATATTTGTTTTATAGTAATAATAATCATTTATTTAATGAATTGTTTACACTTTGTTTTAGGGTGTCTGCGTTACAGTGTAATTATATATTTAAGCACTGATTAATAATAATTAACTACATGTACTTACTATAGGGTTAGGGTAGGATTAGGTTGTGTTTAAGGTTAATTGCATGCAATTATGCACAATTTATAGTAATTACTTTAGTAACTACATTGTAACGTGTACGATGGACACTGTAAAATAAAGTGTTAGCTATTCATTATTTTTATTATTAAATCATCAGAGTTATTTAAAGTAATTTTGCAGTAACATGCTTGTTTTAGGAAAAATAATAATAATCATGTATTAATTATTTTATCATCAGAATTATTTAAAATAGTTTCGCAATCACATCCTTGTTTGTCATAATAATAGTAATATAAATAATAGGTGCATATGAATTAATTATAATTAATAATTAGAAATTATATTAATAATACTAAGCTACAATATTCAGTACATAATTAAATTGTAATCATTCTTAGTTATTATTATTATTATTATCATCATCATAATCATCAGATATTTAAAAATAGTTTCCGCAATCACATTCTTGTTTTAGTAGTAGTAGTAGTAATACTAATAGCAAAACATAATAAATAATAATAATAATAATGTTTCTTTATTATTATTATTATTATTTATTCTGTATTATTATTATTATTATTTAATATGTTGGTATAATTTTTATAACTAAAACAAGAATGTGAGTTCTAAAACTATTTTAAACAATGTAATGATATAATAATAATAATAAATTAATATTAATTATAATTAATAATATAATTACTAATTATATACATATTCGTAATAATGTACTGTTAATTAATTTGCTTTGTATTATTAGTAGTATTATTATATCATTAAATTAATTAAAAATAATTGGCCACTCACATCCTTGTTTTAGTAATAACAATAATAATCATTATATTACTTTTTTATTAATCATTAATTATAATAATAATAATTAATGATATAATTACTAATTATATAAATAATACTTTACAATATTCTGTACATTGTATATATAATCATTAAAAAACATAAACATCTTGTTTTTGTTCCACAGAATAAAGTCATTTTCATAGCTCCTAACATTCACGTTCATTGAGTGGAAAAGAACAGCCAGGACTTTCTACAAAACATCTCTCCGTTCAAATATTTAAGAAGTGGATATGACCTGTAAGTGGCTTTCTGCTAAATCATATCAAGCAAGTGCAGTAAATGTGAGTGGAAGTGTCTGTGACGATTACGGCTTTATCCGGACAGTCTGGACAGTACGGTATCTTTATCTCTGGACAGTCACCCGGATCGCCGCCGGGCAAGCGTCCACTACTTACCATTTCATCCAATAAATAACATCTACTGATTAAACCTTGAAATGTCACCGTCGCGGTCTGTCACTTACTTTGTCTTTAGCGCTTAAAACTTAAAAACTTAAAATGTTGCTTTGCCAACTATCTGAAATAAGTACTTACATTACTGAAACTATAACTGAAGTATGATGTAGGAAACAGAAATCTAAAAAAATTACTAAAATTAAAATGAAAATATACAAATATAAGCTTATTCAAAATAATATGATAGTGTTATGATAGTACATAAATAATACTAAAATAACTCTGCTTTAAAACTATTTTAATCTAAACAAAAATTGAGCATTTATAAAGCATTTATTTGACATGAAATGACATTTATTATGACAGCTGAAATGCATGAAAATATATGTTCTATCAATCTGTCTGTATATCAACCAACCAACCGTTCTATTTATCGTTCTATCTAGCGTTCTATCTATCATTCTATCTAGCGTTCTATCTATCGTTCTATCTAGCGTTGTATCTACACTGTTAGCAATTGATGTAATTTTTACAATAATATTTTACAACAACATATTGTATTCATGTTTTTATTGTAAATGCAAATGCATGATGGGAAATGTATGGACAGTCCTGTAATTTTATTGTAACTACACTGTAGAAGCATTATTTTACAGCCACCGCATAGCATTGTGGGATCGCTGCTGTTTGAATTTTGAAATTGCCCGGCGGCTGTCAACGGTACCAGAATCAAACATTTTAGGAAGAATCAGGTATGAAACATTACCATGAAATCTATTTTATAAGTCTATGGATATCCAGTCACAGCCTTAAAATCAGATAAAGATAAAAAGAAGACATTAAATCTCTGAAGATCTCAGCAGAGGAGGATTAAACAACTCCACAAACAGCATTACCAGCTTCACTTATTACTAACCAGACTGACTTTAATTCAGTCATAAGTCTATGAACGGAGGTTAGATGTCGATGTTTTAAAATATTTGGTCACCATTATGATGATCAGTGTTTACTTTAGTTGGGCAGTTTGACTCTTAGCATTTTAAGTTAAATTTTGGTCTTTGTAACAGTGTTTACCAAAGCACATAATTTGTTACATAGGAAAACAAAACCAAAGGTGTTCAGGTGTTATAGTTTTCATTATCAAAAAGGAGAATGATTCACTAATCTTATCCTGGACCCTGACCAAAATTTGTAATTTGTTATTAATAAATAACTTTGACCTTACTTGACACAGGGTATTTTTGTATACATTTTTGGATTAAAAAAAAAAAAATCATTATAATTTTTTTTAGAAACAAACAGACATCAAGAATCACCATATGAATCTCAACAATGGTGACATGCTTCATGCTACAATGCATGCTGGGAGTTTTAAACTATGTAGCCTCCCAGAATGCATTGCGGCATAAAGCATGTCACCATTGTTGAGATTCATATGTAGATTCTTGATGTCTGTGTGTGTGTCCAAATATTACATTCCCAATTTTAGAAAAAATATCAGCTTGATGTCTGATCTGTATAAAAAAATGTATTAATAACAAATTACCACTTTCGGTTGTTTTTTGTATTTTATTATGTTGTAAACTATACGCCTATCACTAGACCACTTTTGTTTCTGACTTTCTTTGCAACAAATGATGTATGATGACCATAAATTCACATAAGAAGTCTAGAGTCAAATTGCCCAACGAAAGGCAACACTGTTCACCATAATGGTGGCAAAAATTGTACAATGGTAAATTTTTACCATCGTTGTGTTTTTAATTGGCTAATACGGCACTTAGTAAATGTACAGTAAATTGTAATAAATTACAGCATTTTACTGTAATAATGCTACTATAATTACAGTAGCACTGCTGTATAAATGCAGTACTTTATTGTAACAGTAAACAGTAAAAATCCTGTATATTACTTGCTGTAAATTTACTGCAATTAGTTGCCAGGAATTTCCTGTAAAATTACAATAAATTGTTAACAGTGTATCATTCTATCTAGTGTTCTATCTATCGTTCTATCTAGCGTTCTATCTAGCGTTGTATCTATCATTCTATCTAGCGTTCTATCTAGTGTTCTATCTAGCGTTTTATCTATCGTTCTTTCTAGCGTTGTATCTATCATTCTATCTAGCGTTCTATCTAGCGTTCTATCTAGCGTTGTATCTATAACGCCTACATAACCTTCAGACTGTAAACTAAACTAAAGCTTCCAGACAAGGCTTTGCCAAGCCAACGTTCAAAGTTTCTCTTTACAAAGTGTAATGTGCAGTAAAATTTAACTCGATATATGTTGAATGAACAGCTTTGCTTTTGATATCCTCCACCAACCCATTGATACCTTACCAAACCTGGTATTATTTGGCTCATGCTTGTGCCCATCTGTTCATACTATCCCTGCCATGATGGAATGCACCCAAAACCCAATAAAGATGAAGTCCCTGTAAGCTGTATGGTCACAGCACGTGGCAAACTTGTAGACAAAGGGATAACCCTAGAACATGTCACATCCAGTCAAACACTTAACGAGAGATCGTTCCTTGTAGCATCACGGTAGATTGCGCAATTGGATTGCAGTGATATCATTGCAACTCTCTTCAGATTGAAATCCCATTGCACACAATAGCAGCCATGGAGAACGAGGAAGCCACTCTCATAATTGAACTCATCAGCGGATCAGACCATAAATTACAGGACTTAATCCACATACGGGAATTTGGATGTCTCTGCATCCAGACGGATCCCACAGGTGGGCAATAAAAGGAGTATCACTGACTTCTCGACAAGCTTCCTCAGAAGAATTAACAAATAGGATTAGTGGGCAAGAAAAATCTTCCAAAGAGCCATCTGCTAAGCCACATGGGGAGACGTCAGCTCAAAGCTACGTGATCGCATCCCTCCGTGACAAGGAAAGGATGTACTGACAATGCAGACTAATTAATTCAACTCTATTTATTAGTTTTTGGGGCTGCGAGTAGGGATGCCCAAATTACAGCTGTTCGTAAACTAAAAAATTGATGACTTTTTCTCTAAAGTGTGCTGGAATAAGGAATCATTATGCCTGATGTACCTTTTAAATGCATTTGGTGGGCTGTGGCGTTACTATTCTTGTTGGCCGGACACTGTTCCATTGATGCAGGTACGTATCTACTCTACAAATGGATCTTAAGAAGTTTTATGATGCTTGCAATCTTGTGACCATGTACTCTTCGTTCTCCATAAGGTGCTGAAGCTCATGAGGATTATTTAGCAAATGGATATAAAACTTTTTTGGATGCCAATGACGTTTTGAATCGCACCATGGTGGCAGGTAAAGGTAAAACATTGAGTTACGTGTCTGGTGAGGGGAAAATGGCTCTCTCCAGACGGAAAAGAGACCTTCTGTTCCCCAACGGAGTTAAACTTTGCTCACATGAGACGGTGCAACAGGCAGCACAGAATCATCTCAACTACTTTCACCTGCGAGGTAAGAACCAGACGTTTCTTACTGTTTTACTTGCGTTTCTGGGATACTGGCCAAGAATGGTAATTGTAAAGGTACCGTGCGTTGCAGAAGACTTCTACAGTGTAAATGGATGCTCTTTGAGATCATTATGTGAGAAAAAAAATGAGCTCATGCGGCTCTACTTTTCATCAATATTAATAAACTAAGCCAACCTGACCAATTTCATTAACGTCCAAGTAACCGCATATTTGAACCACGATTTCGAAACGACAGAAACACACGCTCTCTTTGTCTCCGTCGTACATATAATCCTGCACAAATATTCAGACGCACTCAACACACTTTTCCACATCAATGTTCTTTCTAAAGATCACATATTAGCATTTTGAAGTTAGACGCAATCAAAGTATTAAACCCCTGCTGGAGACCACCGCTGAGAATAATGTCTCTCGCTGTTTGCACTAATAGGACCCAGATGACCCTAGTGAATCTAATTATGACAACTGGAGAAACAAGTGTTGCCGTTTTATGTAAAGGTTATTCTTGCAGTGTGTCAATGGAAAGTTGATTACATTTAGCCACGGCAACCTATTGTAGGGCACGCTGATGCTTTATTACATGTTCAGTGGGGTCCAAAAGTCTGCAACGACTTGCGAATGTGTCTATTTTGCATTTTTATAATTCATTACCATTTTTTATTACAAATGATATAATCACCATGACAATTTGAGCGAATAATTGATTTAAAAATAAAAATAAAACATTAATGTGTCCCCACTATATATGCTAAAGAAATCATTTCCCCTAATAGTGTAAAAACAAATACTGTGCTTAATACTGTATAAAGCGTGCAAGTTAGTTGAACTACTTATATGATACTTTTAAAAATGTTTTCACTTTGGTTGTATGGAAACCAAAAGTGGTTTCCATACAATTTATATTTAGAGTTCCATGGAAAAGTCATATGGGTTTTAAATAACATGATGTTGAGTAAATAATGAATTTTTTTTTTTTTTTTTGGAGTGTACTTTCCCTTTAAAGCTGATAACGAAGGTGTGGCTGGCAAAGTATCTGAGGTGTCTGTCTAGCACTGTTAGTCAAATGTTGTCAAAATGTGTCGTTTCAGTAGAAAAGGCCAGAATTCCCCATTTCTCTTTCACGCTCTCCTGAAGTCCCCAATGCTACTGAATCACTGTAGACAGGGATCAGATCCTTCGCTCTGCCAGGAAAACTGGTGACCTCTGCCCTCCTACGCACTTGAGTTCTGGTAGTCGTCATACATTGTCGGTATGGCGGGCAGATGTAGGTGGAACGTTTCGACTGAAGCCGCAAAATGTCTAGCAAGGGTTAACATCCTCCATCTGCGCATTTAATTTTCCACTTGCTTGGGTATATTAAGAAAGTATGCGGCGCATACCGAAAATAGTAATTTTGGTTCACAAACTGAGAAATAAAAAGAAAATAAGTTTGTCTGGAACAATTGACGTGTGTGGATAAGGATAAGAGATGTTTCCATTATGTTAGTTATTGCTTTTTCTTTATTTAATTTTGAAATAAAGAAATAATTCTGTTAATTCTGTCTTCTAAATGAAAGGGGTATCCATTATAAGTGATGTCAATTTCCACTACAGCGGAGTTCATGGCTGGTGTTTTGGCAGATTATTTCTTCTCCACTGTTTATAGTTTCTCTCACTAGATCTTTTCCAAAATCTAGTGAGCTGCCTTGCTGTCTGCTGTCTACACTGGCAGCCACTGAAATTGAACCTCATAAGTTAGTGTTCTGGAGCTCACTATATAGACAGCAAATCTACAAAGCGCATTGTTTAAATAGCAAAGTGCTCTGGAAATTCAATTCGTGACTGATTCCAGTTTTAGGTTAGCATGTTGCTAAAGCTAATGCAGCGATGCACTAATTAACAGAAATTGACTGTTTTATACACTATTTTATTGATACTTTGTCAAACTTAATTGTAAAAATATTCAGAACTAGTCGAAAATAGGTACTTTATCCTCAGTGTTTTGGCTGTTTTTTCAGTTATTCCCGTCCCAAACCCCCCCTACATTTAAGTGTGCGTATGTGTGTTTCCATTGTATGGGATTGCATGCTTATTGGAATGTGTATATATGTTTGCAATTGTTTCTGTTCCTTAGTGTGCCAGGAAACAGTTTGGGAGGCTTTCAAAATCTTCTGGGATCGTTTACCTGAGAAAGAAGAGTACCAGATCTGGATGAGGAAATGTCAAAACAGTAGTGTTAGCGTGTTTGACATTGGCCGGAGCTTTAGCCAGTCAGCTGAGCACCTTGCTCTGATATCAAGTGTAAGTATCCTTGTCTTTGTAATGATACCAAACAAATAATGATCAAATCAACACTGTTAACTTAGTTCAAAGATACAGAAAGTTCTTGCAAACGAAAAAAAGAAGCAAATTGACTTTTATGGTATTTTGCAGAGGGTAGGAGCGGCTTCGATGATATCAACAAGGTGAGAACTGCTTACAGACATTTACCTTCATGGAGTACCATGTTAATATCATGGTACATAAATATGATAATATTGTAAGCGAAAATGCTTTTCATTTCAGGCTTTACACCGTGTTGAATTTCATCACACACAAATTGCCGCCAAACTTTGTTAATACAGCACATCTCCCTATTTACCATAATTATGTGTTAATATAGACAAAAAAAAAACAAGAACCCACATCACATCCCACTGTTTGCAAAGTAACAGTGTAATCACACAATTCCTATATTTGTCTTATGATAGTGTACCCACCAGCCCATGGCAGCCTGAATGCAGGTAGGACTCCCTGGCAATTAAAGGGCACAAAACAACATAGTGTTACATAAACTAGTACGGTCCTGCAGCCTAAATATATATAAATGCAAATGCCCAGTGTGGAACTCAGATTGTAACGTATGTAACCGAACCCTAACACTAATTGAATCCGAAACACCAATTATCTCTTTAGCCAGGCAGCTAAGGCCGCTAATTCTGAGCACACACTGGTGCTTTGCAGAAAAAAAACACCCATTACTAGTTAAAGTTGGATACAGACCCGTGGTTTCAGACTGCAAAAATTTTAACCTTACCTTTAGTCCCTGCTAAAGCCAGTTCACTTTCTGCTAGCTTTAGAGACATAGCACTCCTCATGGTTCAGTTGATTTCCTGAAACGGAAAACTAATTTCATTTGCCAATAAGAAGGTTAGATTTTTAGTTTTGGGGTATGTTACTGACCTTTAAAAGCCTGTATAATTTTCTTCTCTTTCACAGACATCAGACAACGACTACTGCGCCAACACAAGCAAACGTGGCCACAACCAAACAAGGTCAGTCTAGTTTACAAAAATGTTTGAAACAATATGCTTCTTCAACAATGGATCTGTATGCACATTCCCTGTGTTTATAAATATTTCAAAATAAGTAGCTAAAGTCCAGAAAGTCTTATTTCTATTGACTGATTTTGCAGTCTGTTGATTAAAGTTATGCTCTGATTCATCGGTATTGTAAATGTCCACATGAGACCCTGCAGTCGTATCAACAGAGACCTAGTGCTCTCTAGCTTAGGATGTACACTGCTCTCAGAATAGACATTAATCCTTTTTAGGTACTCAGTTGCTTGTAATGAAGTAAAGGTGTCAGGATCCTCAGACAAAGTTTTGCCATTTAGTCAAGTGTAACTAATTATTTGTGCATGGGCTTAGCCTTAACAAAAGGGTACTTGGAGTTTTGCCCTGCAATCCTGAAGATAATTAACGGCATTGAATTAATGGATCCATGCTATTAATGGATGAATTTACAAAATTAAATTCAAAAATGACTCAAACTACCTCTTATGGCGTACATTTACTCTGCCACTTCCTCCTTCTTTTTGTTTCTCTGTCCTTACACAGTCAGTATTCTGATTCCTGAAGCAGTAACAGATTCACAGGATGCCACACCACAGACCATTGCAGACCAAATCTTAATCACCACTACGGCTGCAGAGCTTCAAATGACGCTTGAGCCTCGTCTTATCACAGCTTTTGAGGCTTCACCAAGCATAAGCACTAGTTCACCTTTAGAACTCACAAGTAAGGCCACTGTGAAACCTGTTTCAGAAACTGAAGTGCAAGTCAAACTGGATGCTACCGAGGGTCCTGTCAAAACATTGGATGTTACCATTCAACATGAAGAGGTTGACATAGTCTCAGAGTCTAAATTAATGAACACCGATAGAACTCAAGAGGAGTCTACTTCAAGAAAATATGATTATGAGATTCCCACAACCTTTGAGGATTCACAAGAAATAAGCACTACAATTCCTACAGTGGTCACCAGTGATTTTACTGAAGAGCTTTATTCAGAAACCGAGTTGGGACACGATGCTACCGATAGTCCATTTAAGACAACAGGTGTCTCCTTTCAACATGAAAATGTTGACGTAGTCTCCGAGTCTAAATTAATGAACACTGATAGAACTCCAGAGGAGTCTACTACGAAAAAGTATGATTATGAGATTCCCACGACTTTTGAGGACTCATTAGGAATAAGCACTATGATTCCTACAATATTCACCTACATTAGTGACTCTACTGAAGTGCTTCATTCAGAAACAGAGTTAGGACAGGATTCTACCGATGGTCCGGTTAAGACAGCAGGTGTTACCATTCAATATGAAGTTGATGTTGTCTCTGAGTCTACATTATTGACCACTGATAGAACTCCAGAAGATTCTACTTCAAAAAAATATGAGTATGATATTCCCACAAACTTTGAGAATTCACCTGGGATAAGCACTACAATAATCAACAGTGAATTCACTGAAGAACTTCCGGAGGTGAGACTGGATGCTACTCTGGGTCCAATTAACACAACAATTATTACCATTCAACATGAAGAGCTGAACATGGTCTCTGAATCAACATTAATGACAACTGATGTACCTCCAGAATATTCTACTTCCGGAAAATATGAGGATGTTATTCCCACATCCTTTGAGGACACACTAGGGACAAGCACTAGTTCACCGACTGAACTCAGAAACGAGACCACTGTGAAACAGGATGTCACTGAGGGTCTTGTTACGACAGCTGATGTTACCATTCCACATGAAGAGGTTGACATTGTCTTAGAGTCTACATTGATGACCACTGAAAGAAATCCAGAAGATTCTACTTCAGCAAAATATGATAATGATATTCCCACATCTTTTGAGGACTCACTAGGGATAACTACCAATACTCCTACAGGAGTCACCAGTGAATCTACTGAAGAGCTTATTTCAGTAACTAAACTGGACATTGGGCAGGGTGCTACTGACGGTCCTGTTAAAACAGTAGATGCTACAATTCAAAATGTAGGAGTTGACGTTGTGTCAGAGGTTACATTGAAGCCCCCTGATAGAAATCCGGGTGGTTTCACCTCTGAAAAGTATGAGACAGATCTCCCTACAACCCTTGAGGACTCACCAGGAATAAGTACTAATACCCCTCCAATAGTCACTAGAAAATACATTGAAAATTTTATTTCAGAAACTGAACTAGATGTTGGACAAGGTGTTACTGAAAGTCCTGTTAAATCAGCACTTGTTACCATTCAGCATGTAGATGCTGATGTTATCTCAGAAGCTACAAGGATGTCCACTGATAGACCTCCGGTAGGTTCTCCTACAGAAATATCTCCTGTTCAGAATGTCTTACCAGAGGAACCAAAGCAGACAACTCCTACAGAACCACTAGAGGTTCCCCCCACAAATGGGTTGCCAAAAGCTTTGACAGATAAGGATGTTGTCAAAATCACATATGTGACCACAGTGCCAGAAATGCTCTCATCCACTACACCTGCACATACATCAACTGAGGTTGCTAGAAATTATACAGTGGATAACCTACTTGAAAAAACTTATGTTGTATCAACAGAGGACACACTTGAAGACACTGCAATTGTAACATTACTTGACAAAGATGAGGAAGAGACACCCTACACTAAAGAGGGCAACCCTACACCAGAGATGACAACAGTTGAAAAACTTCCTGATACCGTGACAGGGAGTACTCATGAAGTGTCGAAGGAAACTCATGAGCCTACAGAGGTCACTCCTGATGCTGAAAAGAATGATTTGGGTAAGGACGAGGACATTATAACTGAGACCCCAGAAGTTACGGAGGTGACAGCTGGAGATATAGCCAAAGTGACAGAGGAAACTACAGAAGCTTCCGATGTGTTTACTAAGAGAGATGCACTTGTGGATGAGGACACAACTGCCATTATGAAATCTGGTGAGATGATGACAGAGGCAACAGATGTTACTGGGGTTGAATTTGAAGACATTGGAATAGACAAAGTAACAATTCTTGAAAACTCACTTCAAGATTTTGAGGGAGGAAAAAGTGATGCTACTGCTGAATTAGGGGATGTAACTGAAGCTGCCATCTTTGAGGAACCATCTGAGGAAAGTACTGAAAGGTTTCCGGTTAAAGAGTCCACAGAAACGTCTACTAAGTTCACAAGTGTGGCCACAACTGGAATAACACCTGATGCTACGCTTGATACCTCTTTTGAGATTGTTACCCCTGAAACTGACATTGTAGCATTTGTAACCGAAGGCATGGAATATAAGGTAGAAGAAACACCGAAAATGGTTGAAGGTGGTGGGGAAACACTTTTCGAAGTTTTTGAAAACCTTACTGTTACTGAGATGGAAAAAGAT
Source organism: Rhinichthys osculus (assembly GCA_029959095.1). NCBI lineage: Eukaryota > Metazoa > Chordata > Actinopteri > Cypriniformes > Leuciscidae > Rhinichthys > Rhinichthys osculus. The sequence goes on from JARWKJ010000020.1 coordinate 28,118,506, forward strand.
ATACTGACTACTGCCATAAATGAGGACGTACATGAAGTTACAGATCCATCAAAAACTCTAGAGGACACACAAAAAGTTGCGGTGGAAATCTTACATGAAGTCACAGAAGATGTAAATGAGACACCTGAAGTTGCAATAGAGACACCTAAGGTTGTTACAGAAGCTGATGTTATAACAGAGAGCACTTATATCATATCTCAAGCACCTGAAGTTATGGTGAAGACAAATGGAGCCATGTCAGAGACACCAGAAGTTACAGCTCAGACACCTTTGTCGATATCTGAACTTTCAGAGGTGCCTGAGATTGTACCTGACACACCTGACATACATGTTGTCCAACTGCAACCTGCAGAGGATGACACCCCAACTCCTATCTTGAAAGTGGAGGATATCACTGTTGTACTGAATGACTTGACAACTACTATTCAAAAGATACAATCCTCCACATTACAAATCTTGCCACAGGACATTTCCAATGATATTTTAGATGAAAACAACATGGTGAGCACATTCAATTTATAATTTTAACGATTATTTAACTTAAGACTTTGTACATAGCTTGTTTAACTGAGTAATTGTGAGTTCCTCTTAAACTTTTCTTTGAAAAAAAATAGATTGGAAATGAAATAGATGACGTTGTGGTCCGACCCATACGTCCTATCGGAGACCATATTGTGGAGCTGAGTATTAAGCTAAGAGGTGAAAGCTATGATGATGCTCTGAGAGATCCATCAAGCTACTACTATCAAAATCTATCGGAGCTGTTCATTGATAAGGTGAGTTTCATCTATAGAGTGACAAGCGAAAACAATATGTGGGGAATGAAGCATTTAAAGGGGTCATGAACTGCACTGTTTTATTTTTTGTTTCATGGGGTGCACTTATGATGTTAGTATGATTTTTACATCTAAAATCATCATAATTTAGGAATAAAAGGCATTTTTCCTACCCTGCCTTTAGTCCTCTGATTGTAATGCTCTGTTTGGAGGGGCGTGTCTACTGTGATTGGCTAACGTCTTTGCAAATGAAATAGCTAGTATTACATGTGAAAGTCTCTCAAAAACCTTTAGCACGATTTTACTATTACAGCTCTCAAGGTTAACAAATCGTGAAAAGTGTTGATTATAGCATTATATGTTGATGTATAGTACTATATTTAGATGGTGGCATAAAAGGTTGCAGTGATTAGCATTGTAGCATATCACAGACATGTGGAGTGCATGAATGCAGTGAGCTCGTCATTGCAACTCAATTTCTGCACACTAACGAATGATTTCATCATAACTAACAGTGCAAACACAATGTAAATAAGAGATTGGTTGATTATAACCAAAGACTATAGATAAAAGGGATTTTGTTATAATGGGAGGGTAACACTTTATTTTAAGGTGCTTGTAATAAGCAGTAATTAACAGTTAATAAGACACTTATAAGACCTCATAAGATGCATATAAGATGCATATAAGCATTAACTACTTCATATAGGGGTTAATTAAAGCACAAGACGAACCCGGAGAGGCAACTGAGCGGCCCCGGAGTGGTCGTGACCCAGCTGGACCCCAGGGGATGGAGTCTACACTCACCCTGGCTGTAACTGTCATGAGGCTCGTCGGCGGCACGATTGAGTAGAGCGGGAAAAGTGAAACAAAGCGTCCTCAGAAGTTATATGAAGTAGTTAATGCTTATATGCGTCTTATATGCATCTTGCATGCATCTTATAAGTTCTTATAAGTGTCTTATTAACTGTTAATTACTGCTTATTACAAGCACCTTAAAATAAAGTGTTACCAGGGAGCGTTCATTGATCGCTTTCTATATATAATTTAATCAGTGTAAATAGATTATTTTCATCTTACTGGGCTTGGTTATAGTAAAAGCTGTTTTTGGACTAACATGAACGTTTTCAGTTCTGGAACTTACAGGATATCCTTATAGTATGATGTCCTCTTCTAAGATATGTCAGAAGCTATGCAAAAATGTTATGTCTCAGTTCATGACACCTTTAAATTATTAAATTCTATAATCTCATGTTCATGAGGGTTTATATATACAGTATTGTTTAGTTATAGCTTATCCTTTCTTTTGTTGAAGATTGAAGAGGTTTTTGAAAAGCTCCCAGGTTTCAAGAAAATATTTGTCCTTGAATTCAGGTATGTTTTTTTTTTTAATGGTAATGATTTAATTGTGCATACAGATAAAAAAAAATAGAAAAATAATATATGTTCATTTCTTTATATTATTCTTTTTTTCTCAATAAAAAATCCTAGGCCACAGAAGGACATTGAAGGGTAAGTATCCCAACTTTTATTTGGCTCTGGATCTATATGCATTGATTTTATAAGTCACAGTTAATCACATATCAAAATTAAGAAAACAGATATTAATATTATTTGGGCTATCACTACTCTGTGCAATGTTTTACCCGGACCTGATAAATCCATCTCTCCACCCTGCCATATCACACAGCTGCGTGACCTATATCTCCTTCAAAACATCTAATGAGAAATTCATGTGCCTGAATTTTCCACCCACCAAATGTAGTGTTTTATTAAAGCATTGCTCTGAAATCGTTCACACTGTTTTCTTGGTAAGGTCATGTGCTTGCAGCCTCATTAGCCTTGTGAAACCAATCGATTGAAAGGATGGTCATACTCATTTAGGTGTGATATATCTTATGCGCATGTGTCAGTGGGGTATTTTATCTGGCCAATCGTCACCTTAAGTGGGATAAGTCGCTGTGCTAAATGCATGCCCAGCTGCCAAGCATGATGGGATTAAATGCTAAATGTCCTCTGCTCTCAAATGTCATCATGGCAAGGTTTCCATGTGGTTTATCAGTGAGGCCTCGGTTAAACCACACAATGGATAACTGCATATTGTGAGCTCCATGAGGCCCCTAAAACCACCTGAGAACAGAGATGTTCTCACTTAATGTCACATAAAGCTAATTAGCATTTCTGGAATTGAATCCTGGTGGAGATTGTTATGGGAGAGAAAATGAATCTGGTCGTAAACTCATCAGGTTTCTAACCCTTGTAGAAACATGTATGTGGAAAAAAAAACTAGGTCATTCTTTTTTTTATTTCCCCTTGTAACAAACAGCTGGCTGCTGAATATTCTGGGGCATATTTGGTTGCTAGCTTGATAATAAGGGGCTTTCGCACCGAAGGAACCTTTTCATAGTTCCTAGAACTATTGGCGGAAGTACCCGGATTTTGCCGTGTTCGCACCGCAGGAACTAGGAATGATTTTAGTTCTAGGAGCTCCTTTTGGAGGAACTAATTTAGCTCGTATTTCAGAGTAGGGTGTAAACGTCTAAACCTGTACTATAGGAACTATCCGTGACGTTAGTATATGCTTATTGGCCGAACGCACGCAACGTACCCCGCACCCACATCCGCACCCGCCATTTTTAAAAAGGCTGTATATAACACACAAATTATACCCTATATATTTACTACAGAAATGAACTCTACTAACATGCAAAACAATGATAGACGGGCCTCTTAACCCTTACGCTGAGGAAAAAATCCAACACAGCGTTGAGGGGACCAAGCGAAACATGATTATGTATTTCTGCTCAACTAGCAACACTGGACATCAACCCCACGGCATACGCTAATAACTTTCATTACTGTCTATGTATAACAGTTCTATCTAATAACGTGTAAGACAGATCGTAAACTAATGAACACGGAGAATGCGAGCACTGTGTGCTCCATAGACAGTATAAGAAGTGGACAGAGCCATCTCATTGGAACTCAGTTGAGACAGTTGAAGCCCATTTTTAGCGATTTTTGAGCACTTCCGTTCCTGACGCGCAGACTCAAACCGACTCAAACTAAGCTTGATGACGTGAGCAACCTGTCTGACAGACGTTAATCTTCTAGTAGCTGTGCGTGAAAATTGCCAACGTTAATCTTGCAGACACGGGGAACTTGAGCAAAGAGTTCTTTGGCGTGAGTGAGCAGGAGTAAGTATTCCGTTGCTTTTATGGACTCATTATCTATGGGCTTCTCCCTTGACGGGACGTCCCCCCGATTGCCTGCGAGCTTCTCCTCCTGTCTGTACGGTAATTTCTGTACAGCGCGACAGAGAGTCGAGTGGTTATGACGCAATCTATAGCCTATTTTTACTAAATCTGTTTCTACGGGGCCATAATGTAACATAGAAGGTAATGGAGCCCTTTATACATTGTCGTGTTTCTTTAGAAATAAATAATGGACAAATGGAGTCTTTAAACGCCTCAGATGTAAAGTTATTCGCTGTCAAAGTGACGCCAAAATGAATGGGAATCAATGGAAATGCTAACGCAAGTGAAGTTCTGCTACAACATGGCGGCACCCGGCCGGCTTCAACTTCCGGTCGATGGATTACCCCCTTGGGTGTGCTCTGGCTGGCATTCTCAATGATGTCAAAATAAAGGGCCGCCGCGCCGTCAAAATAAAAGTCACAACAACAAGCGCCACTTACGCCACTTCAGAGTTCCTACTGGCGGTGCGAATGCAACCAGGAAAACGTTCCTAGGGGAACCAATAATTATCGGGGAACCACCCTGGTAGCTAGTTCCTAGAACTACCCGGTGTGAAAGCCCCTATAGACTGGAATTTTATTTTAGCCACTCTGCTACAAAACAGAAACAGCTTAAACTGGCCTAAAGTGTCTCTTAGCCTGTCCATACTGGTTAAGTTGGTCTGTTTTAAATATATTTTTTGCAGTTTTCAGCTGGTCAGACAGAAAGACTAGCAGGCTGATGAGCTAAACCAGGCTGGGAGACTAGTCAGACTGGCTCAACACCAACTTGGTAGTGCTGGCAGAACAACTAGACCATTTTAAACCAGCTAAAACCAGCAGGCCATCTTACGGTTACCTGTAAGCTATTATTTTCATATTGTACTTTACAACTGATGTACAACTGGATAAATATAACAATCAAATATGACGAAACATCATTGAACAGATAGCAAGCTCCACCATGACGAACTCCAACAGTAGATTAAGCTGGTAATTTATTTCTAAATGTTGCAGTCGTTTCATGCATAACAGCTCCAGACTTGGGGCCAGTTTACACTTAGTAAAGCTTTTGACGAAGCATACTATGTTGTTCTTTGACCGCAAAGAGTCACTGTTTTCTTTTCATTCCTCAGAGGCCTGGCAGTGGTGGTGCACTACGCTGTGGTTCTTGAGGGCGATGGTGCGGGAATAAGTAATGAGACCATGGATTACATAAACTTGCATTCCAACATGGTTGAGAACTCCTTCACAGATCCCGATGAGCTTCCCACTGTGGTCTACACAATCACAGACTTCCGAAACTACATCACCGAAGCCCTCCACAAGGAGAATTTCATCAGAAACACCACTCTGGATGTGGACCCTGATTCTTTGCAACTGGAAAATGGTAAGACGTTATCTAAGAAATTGAGGCACATTGTGGATTCATTATAGGGAACCCAAGACCATCAGGGTGTTGAATAGAATGCTTCTTACTGATGTTTCTTATAAACATTCAGGTTCAAGTTTGTGTTCTGTCTCAGTGGTAAATTGCAAATTGTAGCTGAATGAACCCAAAACGCAGTATGTTGACAATGGTGGGATATCTACTTACACTGCTTGGCTGTATGCGGTTTTAACAGAAGCAAGGGACCTTCATGGTTCTTATCTCTGGTTTTGGCAGACTAATCTTGCAGCCCTCAGAGCCAGTATGGGTATGAACTGTGCTTGAGCAGTTTAAAGTATAATTTGATATGATTTGTCTCTGTTTTGGCTTCACAGTGGAGACATTGCTGCCTTCCAAACCAACCAGCAGACCGCTTGACTCCAGTGACATGATGGTGAGTCAATGGTCATTGGCAGGACCACCCAGTAAACTGGTAACCATGACTGTCCAGTCCAGAATCCTTATTCAGAGCAGCAGTTTAGGAATCAGGGTTTTTTCTACACCTCATTGCAATGCAATCACTTTCAAGTGTGAATGTGAATCCTTCCAAAGCTCTTAAATGAAAAATGAGTCACACTAATAGCAATCACATGTAGGTTTTTGTTGTTACATGATAAGAACGATTACCTTGCACATAAATTCGTTTTTCATAGCATGTCATTAAAACAGATTATAGCACAGCTATGGGATAATACGGCAGGTCTGTAAAACTATTCAAGTCAATTTTCCAGCTCAAGTATTCTCTAGACACAAGTAAGCATGCTATTTTATGAAAATTGTTTAGCTCAGGCACTATGAAATATTGAAAAGAATCTGTTTTTAATCTCAGTGTGACATATATTTATTGCAGAGGCCGAGGAGTCTGTAGTTTAATTAGAAAGACACATTGGATACCAAACATGGCAATAATCTTAGAATTTACTCTCGGGTTTTCCTCTTACATTTGACAAAACTGGCACTTTTTTCAATACCCTTATTAAGTAGATTTACTGTCTTGTTTTGGCTGGAGCTTTTTGTCCATGTCTGGATTTGAAAACGTGTTCTCTCTCTCTCTCTCTCTCTCTCTCTCTCTCTCTCTCTCAGGTTATATTATGCTTGCATCCAAAGATGCATTATAGTTACTAAAAGTCAATGCAAGAAGTTGATGCCTTATCTGATCTATCCTGTTTAAGATGGATATTAGTTTGTGTGGTCAGCTGTTAAGGCAAATTAGAAACCTAACTGGTAGGGTGCTCAACTAGTTCTATAGGATATTTTGTAGACAGTCAAGCCATTTGTCTTGTATTAAATGATCAATGGACCTAATTCAAGAAATACGAGCAGAACTAATTTCTGTGTAAATTGGTCATGAAACCATTCTTATGTAAATTGTCGCACTGAATTGAATGTGACAGCTTACGTAAGAATGGTTTTACGAATGATTTACACAGAAATTAGTTCTGCTCGTGTTTCATGAATGAGGCCAATGTGTGCAACTGATGGTGATCTAGTTCCAGTAGCACCTCACTCGTTACTTGCATGAAAATAAAATGGTGTGAATAGCTCATGAATGTATATACAACCAGTCATTATGTATACAACATGACATATTCTAAATCTGCATGGAGGTTAGATATTAATTTCTGGTGTATGGAACAGCTAAAACTGGTTTCTGGTCAAATATGCATCATCCAATGGCCCGTTGAGGAACAGATCCTCTGGTGTGAATATCATGTGCATGTGTGATTTAACTATGTCTATGCAATTTTTTCCACTGACATTTCTCTGGAAAAAATGTTTTTCTAGTGCAATTCAGTGAGAAGTTTAAGGAAAATGTGTTTCACTTACACCATAAGTGTACTTTTTTTTCACTCTGCCTACCTTTTTTGATGGTCAAATAGTGAGACACAATTTTGATAACTGACACATCAATACATTCAGTGGACGTAGGCATCAGTATGGAAAGTTAAAATGGCTTTTGGCTTATCTTTAAGTCTTAAATATAATTCAACAGTCAATAGTAACTAACTAACTAACTAACTTATCATTAAATCCTAGGATAATGTTCTTGCCTCTGAGAAACCACCAGATGTTCCTGGGCAGGAATTATCCAACAATGACATCTTCATTGCAAACAATGACTTCTTTAACCCTGTTCACACTTATGATACCTGGATGGATGGACAACATAAGGACACAAATGCAAATGATGTAATCATCTTTGAAGAAAGTACCACGCTATCTCCCGCAGAAGTGTCTTTGAAGAATTTGGACATTGAGCTTACCTCTAAATCTGAGACCTCAAGCAGTGCACCTGCTCCTGGTGCGGAGAGTAAGTCTTATCGCTTGTGAATTATTTGTTACCATTAAAGGCAGTAACATGGTTCTAAAAATGTTGTGTTCTTGTTTCAGACGATGGTATTCTTGAAGAAGAGGGATTCTTACGGCCTGCAACTACAGTCAGTCCTAACACAGGCCCGATAACTGAAGTTGTCTTACTTACAGAGTCACCTCACAAGATAGAAGAGACACCAGTTTCTCCTGTAGAACCTCCTGATGTTGAGGTGACTTCTCAGAGTGATTTTATAGACCTGGGCTCGGGCTCAGGTTTCTCTGGGGATCACCTAGGTCCTGACATCTGGCCTTGGGTATCAGGAACACCACAAGAAGTCTTAACGGATGATGAGGATAATGATGACGACGATGATGAGGTACACCAACCTCAGGAAACTCAGGAATCTATAGAGGAACGGCTTAAACCTCCTCACCAAGATCTTCCACCTGATGAGACATTCTTGGACAGGGTTCTTGTGACACAAGACATTCGTACCCATCCTTACTACACAACAACTGACCAAGCCCCAGTTTTTTTGACTATGGAGACTTTGACTGTCGAGCTTTCTTTGCAGACCCAAGTAGCCCCTGAACAATATGATGACTATTTTCCAGATAAATCTACCACTGTGGGCACACTTGTGACCAATCGACCCTTGCTACATATCTACACTTCAGCCGAAGCTCAAGATGTAGATGCATCACAAAGTCCTGATACAGTCAGTTCACCTACTGATAGAGACTATACAGAACTACTTGTTACGCCCACTGTGATCCCACTAAGCACAGCAGTAGCTACGAATAAGTATCCTACTTCAACAGACAACAAACAGAGTCAGGAAACTGTGGGTGCATCAGTTGTAACACTGGCCTCCACAACAAAGTCAAGTGAAATCCCTCCAACCACACAGTTACCTGTAATCCTAGACATTGATACAGTTTCTGAGGAAGGTTCTACCACTTATTCAGAAGCTGTTGAGCCTGTAACCAAAGGGATCACAGAGTTACCTGTACTCATATGGACTGAGGTGGAAGGATTAGATGAAGAAGTCAAGATTCTAGATGAGAAGATGGAAAGCATCAAGCTTGTGCCTACCGAAAGCCCAGTGACTAAACTCTCGGAAGAGGATTTAGTTGGGGATGAGATCTTGGTCGCAACAACAGCCCCAACAACAATAGCCACTGATGGACCAAGTTTAGATCATTCAGCTTCCCTGTCTCCTGAAAAGGACTCTCCGTTCACTCGGATATCACATTCATCAATAGATGAGGATGAACCTGTACCAGAATCAACCACAGAACCTCTACCTACCCAATCAACCATACATTCGGTTCTGCAAGAGACAACTTCAGAGACTCCAACTTATGCGGTGCACACTTATATTGCAACTATTGCAGAGGAGCCTGTTTCATCAGAGAATGTTGACGATGGGAATTCAACTACAATATTTAATTCATCCACAATGTCTCTCATTCCAGATGTTTCAGAACATTTGGAGACTGTTAGTTCCACCAAGGTACCATCATTTTATAAACCAACGTTCAGACCTACCGACAAGATAGTTAATCCTGGAGAAACTTCAGACAACTCAGTACAAGAACACACAGTAGGGTCAAGATCTGACATCACAGGCTTCACCCAACCTACCGAACTAGTGAACTCTGACAGTACTACTATGAAAGTTCCTCCTCCAGTTAACCCCAATATAACAGAATTTGAAGTTTCATTTGACATCTTCCCGTTTGATGGACCAAGCCATGGCGAAGATGATGGTAGTGGGTTCGCTCGTGAGACTGACTTGGCAAGTATTGCCTTGCCAGCCAGTCCTGGAAGGGCATTAATAGTGTTTTTCAGCCTCAGGGTCACCAACATGATGTTTTCAGAAGATCTGTTCAACAAGAGCTCTACTGAGTACAAGGCTCTTGAGCAGCAGTTTCTGGAGCTGGTAAGATATATTTGTCACATTCATTCTATGATCCTATATTTGGTGTTTAGAAGTAGCCATATCAAATTAGCTAGGAATTAAAAGTTATTAGGTATTTACCTTGCTCTACTTTATGGAAAGCAAAGCGTCAGTAAGAAGCCTATTAGTCGTTATTGACAACTGTCTTTAAACATGTTCCTAGGCAGTAACTACCTTAAGGAACCCAGAGGGATGTTAGACGGAATGTTTGTGACTGACAGCCTCAGTAACCATTTCACTTTGTCATACAATGGAAGTGAATGGTGAATGGTGGACAATATGACAAATATTTTCATAATATAATATTATGTATCATCAATGATGACAAAATTACTATTTACTATTTCATAAAGCACATTCTAAACTTACACCCAGGACAACGCCAGTTTAGATTTGTTGATGTTGTTTGTTGTAGAACATCAGGAGAGTTTGTTAGGGGCTTTGCATACTATCCGTTAACTCAATTAACATAGTTGTCTTCATGAACTCTAACTAATGAGATAATTGATGGAATTAGAACCTTCAGTCACCTTCTTGACTTCCATTAACGTAACTAGGTATGTGTGACTCTGCCATGTATTGCTGCTCTCTGGAATACACTTTTAATTCTTCTTTTCAATGTATGTCTTTTCTAGCTCGTGCCATATCTACAATCCAACCTCAGCAATTTCCAGAATTTAGAGATCTTAAACTTCAGGAATGGCAGCATTGTGGTAAACAGCAGGATGAAGTTTGGCAGGCCAGTTCCCAATGGAGTGACAACAGCAGTGTACCTGATCTTGGAGGACTTCTGTAATACCGCGTACCAAACCATGAATCTAGCCATAGACAAGTATTCATTGGATGTTGAATCAGGTACGTCAAAGGACATACATATACACAAACAAAACACAGAAAACGAATTTAGCTAATGACATCAGCAAATTTTTGCCATTGCCCGAGGCCAACAATATTCACTAAATATTATTAGATTTTTTAAAGGATAGATCCCTGCCATATTAAGCATTTTCTGCCAATTTGAAGTCATTTTTAAAACCTAAAATTACTAGAACCAGTCATCATGACTGGGATTTAGTACTAGATATAGATCACAGTTTGTGCACCACTTGTGTTTAATTTGTCTGAGTCTAAGACTGAGTAACAATAGTTTTTTTTTTCTTTCTATTAGTATAATTGTTTTAGTGTGCTAAACAGGGAGGATTTGTGACTCATATATGTTACACAGGAGCTAACATTTCTTCAATTTATACCAGTACTAAAAGGCTACTGAATAATTTGAATCGAACAGGCTTTAAAATGGGTGAAAAATCTCATAGACTTACCTTGGTGACAAGAAAATTGGACAGATTTAGGGGCGGGCTCTTTTGCTTTTTTCAATATCCAACGACCCAAAACAAGCTAGTAACCAAATATAAATTCTAGAAACACCCTAGAATTTTGCCAGCAAGTTTTGATAACTGTGTATTTTACAGATACACCTCAATATTGAGCAGGTTTCTTCGATAGAGGTTAGGGTTATTCCAATCTGGCTTTGGAAAACGTTAGGCTTTGTTAGGATGAGTGATAGGTGGATTGATTCTGTACTGCAGACAGATTAGAGCTGATTTGTTCTAGTGAGACGTGCAGCTCTCAACGCACCAGACAAGTGAGTCATATTTGTTTGTGTCCCTGTGTGTGGGCATGTAAATTCTGTCTAAGCTCCTTTGTCAACACACAGCATCTCTAAAGGCCAAATGCTGAAGCCTTCGAATCAGAAAATTAGCTTTGTTTTGACACCACATTTGTAATGCATTGTAATACATCACAGTTGCTTATACAGGAATAGTCACGTTTCCCAACTGACATCTATACTTGTAACGTCATGTATTCCACCTTGACTCTAGATCCAATAAATGGATGACATGTTCATGTTTTTGCTTAGATATTTTTTGCATTTATTTAAAAATACATAAATAAATTCATACAAACAGTGACTTGAATACACGCAGGGCTTAATTTGAGCCGGAACACGCCGGAACATGTTCCGGCACCTCCGACGTTGGATCCGGAACCTTTTTTTATTGGATCCGGCACCTCCTGTGTCACTATGGCAAATTAATAATTATGTGTAGTGTTCAATGTTGTTATCTGTCTTGTTAGTCTTTATTCCCCATTGAAGTTCCACAAAAATCTTGTGTTTGCAGTTTCGATGCGTTTTTGAGGTGAATTTTCAGGGTAAAGTGAGTCGCACACCGGACGAGAAGCGCAGCGCCGCGTCGCGCAGCGCCACGTCTTTAATATTCTAACACATTATTCTCTACACACACCGGCAGCACCATTCGGCGTTGTTAATGTAAATACTGTTTGACTTCACCCTGTGCTGCATGCAATGCAATATACATTTAGTTTTACATTCATTTACAGAAATCAGTTGCTTGAATTAAAATTGCTGATGTTATCGGATTTTCAGGTGAGATTCTCGTTATTTCGACATAATAACAGGGGTTTTTCCAGCATTTAATTTTTTTGGCGGTCACCAAAGCAATTTTTTGTCCCGCCAAAGCCTTTTTTGATCGGTGAGTGATGTAGAATAGAATGACTGCTGCGCTTGACAGGGCGCATCACGAGCAGAGAGAGAGCGCGTCCCGGCCGCGCGCGCGCACTCTCACGTCTTCAAACAACACGAGCGCTGTTTTGCTCTCTCTCTCGCGCGCGCATATTAATCAAAATCAATTGACACGATAGTAAAAGGTCGGAAGATCGCTGTTTCACGTGGAGCATTTGGAGATTTTTTTCTCCTGAATTACCGCGGTGTGTGAATTGTGCAAAAAAAAACAAAAAAAAAAAACACGTTGCCTTATTATCTTCTCTAAAAAGCGTTCCGCCCATTCAGCTGACATAAACCACATTTCAATAACCGAAAAAACCTATCCAGTGATTAAATGTTTTCTGTATTGACGCTAATCTTGTCCTAAACTGCCGAGATAATCACACAAGCGTGCCGTGGCTGGACGTCCACTAATGACACGTCCGATAGGCCTACGCAAACGAATGACTCATTTTAACTATTTACTTTAATGAATAGTTTAAACAACTGACCTGTCCAACACTGAACTCACGAGACCTCTGAATCGGTGTATAAAAAATCGGTAGGCTAACCTAACCTAACTATAGATTAGTTAACATTTAGCTCGTAACAAACTGCAATTCTACAGCATTGTTAATGTCAATGTCAATATTTAGAGAGTCTGTATATGGCCCATTATGTGTTGTTGTAGCCATTAAATAAGCGCATTTTGTTTAAATTTTGTAAAAATATTATAATGTTATTTTTTTACATGCTGATTATGAAAATTGAACAGCATTAGTAAGATGCGCCCCTCAGCACCTGCTTTAAAATTATCTGGCGCCGCCCCTGCTCGAGTTGTCCTAGACGCGACGGCGCTTCTCGTCCGTTGTGCGACCCCCTTGCTGCTTGTGAAAAGTTTTTGTTTTGTTTGTTTTTTACATTTTGCACCCATGTAGTGCATGTTCTGAAATTAAAATAAACATTGCCCTGATACACACACATCGTTGTTAAGGGTTTTTTTTAGTCAGAGAACGAAGAGAGAGCTACGTAGCTTTTTTTTTTTTTTTTTTCGTTTCCTCGAACCCCCGTTTTGAGTCGCCGGATCCACCCCCCCTCTACGCTCCGGGACCTCCCACTTTACAAATTAACCACTGAATACACGTATTCTATGATGAGCATGTTTGGAATTGGAGCAATCTTTTAAAAATTGTTTAAACAAACAAAAAACAATATTATACTTTACAGCTTATTAATATTTGAAAAAGTTTCAAGGTGTAAAATGTCATGTGGTGCGACTCTGAAAACCTTATTATATTTGTATTAATAATTCATGATATTTGTAAAAAAAATTATATATATATAAATATATTTTATCTGGAAAAATATATATTTTATTTTTGCAAATAATAATAAAATATGAATACAGTGGCATGTATTTAAGTTTTTAAGAAAATGTTTAGTTGCTTTTTTTACTTGATGTCTTAAAACTCCCCTTTTTTAACACAAACCAGTGTTGTTTTATTATTATTTATATATTATTATACAGGGAAACATTTCTAATTTGTACATTTTATTTCATTCTAATAATTAGTTTAAGTTTTTAATATAAGGTTTATATTTACATTTCATTTCAGCTTGATTATCAAATACTAAAATAGCTTTTTGTTTTCTTTAACAATGTTGCGAACACTGTCTGTGCTAATCCTATTTACATCATTTAAAATTCATCACCATTATTGGTGTGAGCGTATATGTATGTACAACTTGTCTTTTTCTTTCCGGTAGGTGATCAGGCTGATGCGTGTAAATTCCAAGCGTGTAATGAGTTCTCCCAGTGTTTAGTCAACCGCTGGTCAGGCGAGGCGGAGTGTGTTTGTAATGCTGGCTATTTTAGCGTGGACGGGCTGCCATGTCAGAGTATCTGTGACATACAGGAAGACTTCTGCCAGAATGATGGGAAATGTGACATCATACCTGGCAAGGGAGCCATCTGCAGGTGTGTGCTGTAAAAACAACTCTTAAAGGAACAGTACGGCCAAAAATGTAATTCAATAACCCTCATGTCACTTGTTTTAGGTGTCGAGTCGGTGAAAACTGGTGGTATCGAGGCGAACACTGCGAAGAGTATGTGTCAGAACCGCTGGTGGTTGGCATCGCCATTGCCTCGGTCGCAGGGTTCCTCCTCGTGGCGTCGGGCGTGATCTTTTTCCTCGCCAGGACTCTGCGAGACCAGTATGACACGGATGATTCAGAAGACCCTTTACGGTACAAACTGTGCTTGCAGCATAACAAACACATTCTTAATGCTCCAAATACATTATAAGATCATATTTTTGGATGACATTTAGAGACTTTCATTTTTCTGTTAACTTCAGAACAAGCAGAACTCCTTAGTGGACTACAAACCTGATAAGTGGATTATTAATACCAGTTCAATTAATTTAAATTACTGTATGGCGTTGTAAAGCACATTTGAAGCATGAGTCATTCTTTCAGTGCTGTGAATGAATGCGGTGAATATAAACACTCTAAAATGTGTTTCTTTTGAGGCCCCCAAAAAAGTGTGTATCCCAACATGTTTAATAGCTTTAAAAATATAGGAGCCAACAGGAGCCAAATAATCTGTGCTCTGGAATATACATATGGAGGCCATGGAAATATTGTATGGCACAAATATGCATATTTTGATTTTATGGCCTTGTTGTACAAATAGGCCGTAACACAGAATGTGTTCTCTTTGGTGATTACAAATGCTCTTAGGCAAGTGATGTGCAGGTTGGATCAATTATCTTTTTCGAACAAGTTGTTCCTCTCACAAGCTGTCTTGAACATTTTATATCCGATACATCATTATGCTGATATGGTGATATGCCAATTTTTTTTATATATCCATCGGCTCTAGTTAACATGCAACGCCCCCAAGAAATATTTGGACACTTACTCTACGATAACCACTTACACAACGATAACCGTGACTGAATTTGATACGAAATATATATAAAACATGTAAATATTGTGACGACTAGACCTGACTAAAAACATGCACTAAAAATGACCATGGGACCAGTCGGTTTAAAGCTGCAAAAATCACTCACACAACCATAATAAATCGAAATGAGAGCCAAAACCACTAATAATAATAATAACAATGCTATCATGATCATTAGTATTATAAATAGTATACAATTATTTATTTGTTTATTTATTAAAACAATGAATTTATCTCTCTTTTGCATCTAGACTTTTTTTCTGTAAACATAAACACTGCATACTTGCTTCACCGACACCAGGGCGAACAGGGAAAGCTTGGCAGGCATAAGATGACGTAACGTCTCTGCAGGGGATTCTATCAGTGATCCTGATCAACAGGTTATAGAGGAATGAATGCCAGGACAGTAGAACATTGAGCCGCTCTCACTCAGGCTGAGATAATCCACTCACTTTTTCCGTGGCTCCACTATCTGACCTTTGGGCAGATATAAATAGGTGGGACGATCTCCTACTTTTACAAGCCCACGGCAAGGGCATCTTCGGCTCCAGATACAAACCGTATTTTTTGCACAATTGTGCCATAAATTCTCTTTTTTGGTCGTTGTCTTCAAAAATTCTTGTGTATCCACATATATTTTTTATTAGTTTATTTAAGTATTAATTAAATTTATTGACGGATATAGTAGAGAGATGATTATACAGGAAGTGAAACATGTTTTGCATTAGATTCAAACCTGTGTTTCCCAAATTACACCTTTTTCTGATGCGTTGATGTTGTTGTCTATATTCTGACTTTTGTTTCCTGACATTTCCACAGATATGCAGAGAACGTGCCATCTCTAGAAAGAGCTACTAAGTACAATCCCATGTTTGAAAGCGAAGCAACTACGGGCTGTAGTCGGTACTACCGCCGTTACCCAGATACCCCTGCGTACAGCACCGGCAGCGCTGAGATCTCCACGGACTTCAGCAGTGAGGAAATACGACACATTTATGAGAACACTGAACTTACGAAAGAGGTAATGCATAATGCAAATAATGCATTTGTGTGTACGTTAATAGACCTTAAAAGACGACACATTTCATTTGACAAGGTTTTGTGGGATGGAAGTGGAGAAGGGTATTCCTGCACAACCGGAGGCTGCAGTTTCAGGACCCCAGTTCTAGGACTGCAGTTTCAGGACCCTAGTTTTCTGTTACAGCGCCACCTACCGAACTGGATCACCAAAAACACTCATTTAAGCCCTTTCGTGGCAAAGATCACAGACGGCCCCAGATTATTGTTGTTCAACATTCATTACTCGTTAAAACATCACACTCTTACTTATTTGATCTAGACAAACTGAGCATCATTAGAAAGATTTAAAACTCCAGCTTCGATAGTTGACCACTGTTTATGATAAAACTGGTTTGTGACATTAATTTCTTAATTTATGACAAGAGAGCAAAATTATTAATCTGTAACATTCGTTATTTTGAATAGAAATCATCACTCATAAAGCAGTAGTTCACGTCTTCTCCGGTTTATTTGTGTTCACATACATATAGCATTCGCCAGGGCTCTTAGTCCAATGGTACGCATATTTGGAGAAATAATGATTTTCATGTTCCACTACTAAATTATGCGATATGAAGCTCAAACAGCGAACACAGCGAGAACTGTGTCTCCCCTTCCTGATTTGCGTCAGTTATGATCTCAGCGCTCTCTTATTCGCTGTAGAGCTGTCGACCATCTCACGTGGTTGAACGTGACAAAGATCTTTTTTTGACTTAAAACCATTTTAAACCGCGACCGGGATATGATACAAATACTCGATGGTGGTTTAAAGTGATAAGTAAAAGTGTAATATTAATCTTTTAAATTGTGTCATGTAGCTTGATGCTACTTGCTCTAATCCACCTGCTGCAGGAGCTTTTCTATTTCATAATCTTCTTTGTTTAGAAGGAGTTACACCGCACTCACGATCTTCAAGTTGCCAGACACACAAGACTAAAGATCTCAATAAATAAACTGTGCGCACACTCAAATCCTTAAAGCAAATTGAATAGACCAAGCTTTCGGTCAAAAGACCATCCTCAGGGCATACAGACAACACATGTAACACTCAATTTAACTGTGTTCAAACACATCAGGACAATCAACAGTGATTACCAACACCTGTGAAAGCCAGGTAGGAGAGTTGTAGTCCAATAGTGGGAGTTGTAGTTTTTCTTAAACCTACCAAATATACTATACAAATATAATCGTATTTGTGAAAATATATATTTTTTTTCTAACAAGACTTAAGATAATAGGTGGATCTTGATACTATGTACAAACTAAACCACCTGGATCCTATAACTGCGGTCCTGAAACCGCAGCCGCCGCTATATCATCCAGTTCGGTAGGTGGCGCTGTCACAAAAAACTAGGGTCCTGGAACTGCGGTCCTAAAACTGGGGTCCTGAAACTGCAGCCTCCGGTTGTGCAGGAACACACTACTGTGGAAGTGCAGCTCTCACATGATCGTTCAGTTGACGAATAATTAAAAATACATCTTTCCGACATAAGTCAACTTTCGAAAGTCATACGCTTCACAGCGATGCAGCAAGAGTTTTGTCAAAACTAAGATAAAAGTGCCAGTGAATTGATAATGTAACGAAACGTGACTGTTTTACGTAACCGCCACGTAAAATAATAACTTTTTTTTTAAATTACGATTTTTAGAAAGAAGCAAGCATGAAGGTCCACCCCTAAACATAACCATCAATTATGTAGATCGTACGAATGAGATTGTACAAATTAACATAAAAAATTGTATTAAAATAAAATAGTTACGAATTACCATAAGAGTCTGTTGATAAATACACTAATAAGCAGGCGCTCATGGTACGCATTGTGTACACAGCTGTGTGTGTTTATGCAAGTGGTCTGCAGAATTACTTAAGTTTTACACGTTTGCATTGAATATTCCTTAAAAACATTCCTAAAAACACTCCATGTCCTTCAACTAAAGCTCTGTTCCTGTAGCAATGAAACTGTCATAGACTGCGTGACTGATATATTCACAATGGAGAATATCCTGGCAGGATTGAACAATGGAGAATGGTCAAGCATGTCTTCTTTGGAAAACAATACTTGATGGGTAGATAAATCATATTTCTTATGTAACAGTCAGAACTGAAGGCACTAAACAGTTTTAGAGGGAAAATGTATTTTATTCACTAACACCTGCAGTTCAGTTTAACCATAAAACATTTAGTGGAGCGTTAATGGGTGCAAGACTTTGACTTGTTTTTTTTATTATCATAGTTATACAAAAATAATGTAAAATATAAAAATATTTGTATGATGGAGTTTCATATTTTAGGATTGAAACTCTAAAAAATGAAGGGATGGGGTGGAAGTACAGCTCACATGATGTGTTATATTGAATCTGCTTGCTGATCGTTCAGTTGACGAATAATTCAAAATAAATCTTTTCGACATAAAAAGTCAACAAAAATTCATATGAGGTTTAAAAAAATTCAAGGTTTTTCAAAACTTAGCTAATAAATTGAATTGATTATGAATGGAATTGATAAGAAAACGTGACTATTTTACGAGGTGGCGATTTCGTATGAATTCGTACAAACATTTTTGTCAAATGTAAAAATAGTTTTATGATGGAGTTTCACATTTTAAGATTGAAAGTCTGGAAAAATGAAGAAATGGGATGGTTATATAACTCACATGTGTTACATTGTATCTGGTTGTTGATCAAGTTGACGAATAATTAAAAATAGATCTTTTCGACATAAAAAGTCATGCGAAACACAGTTGCAGCAAAAGTTTTGTCAAAAGTAAGCTAATAAAAGCTCAATGAACTGAATTGAATCGATTATGAATTGAATTGATTAGAAAATCTAACTGTTTTAACGAGGTGACTGTTTCATATGAATTTCTATTCATTAGTTATTTGTAAAAATGTAACAATATCTTTATGATTGGCTTTCATATTTTAAGATTGGAAGTATGGAACAAGAGTAAATAATTAAAATGTATAAGTAAAATGTTCTGATATTTGCCAAAAATAAATTTTGAATGCTTTCAAAAAGTTTCCAAGATGTGATGTCAGCAAAAGAAATAAGTTTGAATATAAATAAATAGCTGGGATGTAAAAGTGCCTGTAATTGAAGAAGCCCTTCATGAGATTCTGTCTCACCTTTGCTCTTGGTTTAAAGTGGTCTAGACGTCTAAGTAAAAGGACTGGCGCGGAGAGGTCAGCTCATGTTGTTACATAACCGTCTATCTTCTTTTCCCTCTCTGTCACCTTCCCGCTCTCATGACAGGAAATCCAGGACCGTATTCGAATTATCGAGCTGTATGCCAAGGACCGCCAGTTTGCTAATTTTCTCCAACAGCATCAAGGGTAAGTGTTTGTTCAAACACAAACGCGTGATAATAGACCCGATACACGTGCACCATCAGAATGTTCTGGTTTCCATATAACGTAAGCTCAACGGAAAGCATCTGTGAAATATTGCCGATGACCACAGAAAATATTTTGGCTCGTCCTTCAGTTTGTATAAATGAGCAAAATATGCATTTTACAGTCGCAGTGTATATCTATAGGGCAAGACATTTGCACAGAATTATACAATTTACATTTTCATTAACATATTTCTGTATGGAAGAATTCCATTTTAACAACAATACGAGCTGCACATTCCTCGCATCCACTGGAATATCTTGCCCCATAGACTTCCATTGTAAGTGCGTTACTATGAACACAATTTCTGTTTGTTTTCAAAACTGAGGAACAAGTCAGTATGACTTTGTGTGGTAATCGACTGCATATCACATATGCTGCATTAACTTGTTTTGAACCCAGAACTTTTCTTTAACATGCACTTTTATGATCAGTCACGAGCCAAGTAACAGACTGCAAAATTAGTAAATGCATCACTTACTGGAAGGCGAACTTCCCTTGTCCTTCAGTAAAGCATGACCTCAGCAGCATATAAACATAAAGCAGTAAATTCTATAGAACAGGGGTTGGCAACCTTAGGCACGCGTGCCAGTGCTGGAGGGGGAACCGCTGGCATGCTAGCAAATATAGCAAGAGAGATTAATATTATATATAGATATTAATATTAAAGTTGTTTATTTACAAAAAAAATGGGTAATTTGCTTCTGCATGCCTGTTTTATCCAGTTATATTGGAAGCCAAACACAAGTGTGATGAAATGAAAGCACTGCGCTTAAGCTGGAAGGAGCAGATTAGTCTGATGTTATTGATACATTTTGCTAAAATAATTATTTTTTATAGACCAGGAATATTGGACCGTTATTTTTATTAAGAAACAAAGTTTGAAAAGTTCAAATCTATCTATCTATCTATCTATCTATCTATCTATCTATCTATCTATCTATCTATCTATCTATCTATCTATCTATCTAGTATCTATCTATCTATCCATCTATCTATCCATCCATCTATCTATCTATCTATCTAGTATCTATCTATCTATCCATCCATCCATCCATCCATCCATCCATCCATCCATCCAGTATCTATCTATCTATCTATCTATCTATCTATCTATCTATCTATCTATCTATCTATCTATCTATCTATCTATCTATCTATCTATCTATCTATCTATCTATCTATCTATCTATCTAGTATCTATCCATCCATCCATCCATCCATCTAGGATGGTTTGAAAATTACAGGCATGGGTTTTGGAACTAAACTCTAAAACTGTAATTAAAAAGAAAAATTCCAAATGGCACATCATGTCCACAAGATTGCCGACCCCTGCTGAAGAGAATTCTAAATTATTATAAAAACATACAGTATCACATAGTGCTGAAAAGTGACAAAAATGATTATTGACACAATCATATGATATTAAAAATGTATTAAGGGAGTTTTAAAGACTCAGAACTGGTGCCACTGCTCGGATCCAAAAGCAGTATTTAAAACTAAACTAAAAAAAATGTTTTCATGCCTTTGAAAAGCCGAGATTTGTTTCTTTTCTTTTGTCTTTTTTCGAGACAGTCCGTTTCTGAATATGAATTGAACTCTTTGTGCACTGGTACTTAATACGTCTTCAAAAGAGCTCAATGTTCTGAGCTACAATGGCATGGCAAGACAAATCCAGACAGCAGGCCCGTTCCGTGGGTGTTCTACCTGTGCCAGGTGCCGTATAGAGTTCCAGACAGGTGGAGTGTACCAGACTGAAAAATGAACGCTTGGGTTGAGTAATGGTTAACTGTCATACCAGCTGCAAGCACAGGGCAGATCGCTCACTGTAGTTTGGAGCCAGGCCACACACACTCTATGTAGGCTATGTTCCAAAACCTAGTAAGCTTCCTACGTAGGAGGGAGGCATTTTAGGTCTTTGTAGGCAACTTCCCAACGCGAGGGCTATTCTAAACAGGAGGCAACTTAAATATGCAGCGTTCTTATTGCCATAATTCATTCAGTACCATAAAAACATCATTAAAAATAGTTTGAAAAAGTAGGCCTTCTAAATTTTTTTTGAAAAAGTCCTATTTTACTCTGTATTTGTGTGTGCTATGTATTTCTAAGCTAGCGTCATGTGAACACCTGATTGTAAGTCGTCTGTGTGCTTCACTTGCGTAACATTCAAAATTGGCAATTAGAAGGTTCCATTTGGAACTGCCAATTTGGAACGGTTCCATTTACTTACGCTGCCTATTTAGTCAGTCAACCCGATCACACTAAATGCAACTCTATAGCACGCAGTGTGTTTATCGTGTAATTTATACGCGAAAATGAGTTTTTACGTGCATAGGATACGCATGGGTTGGTTAGGGTAGGTTTAGTAGTGGTGTGGGGTGAGTGTGTATTATACGTTTGGGTAGAATTAGTGGTGTGGGGTGCACGCAAATGAACTGCGTATCAAATGCACGCGAAAACTGCGTATCATATGCACGTAAAAACTCATTTTCGCGTATAAATTGCACGATAATACACAATGCGTGCTATAGAGACGCATTTACGTGAGAACAGGCTGAGTCAGTAGACAGCAAGGCAGCTTACTAGGTTTTGTAACAGAGTTTGATAAACCAGACTAACACAAGTATACACATACATAAATGTAAAATAGATGACATAACACATGTCTGAAAGCAAACTATGAACATTCTTTGGTTCTTACACTCAACCCTGGCAGAAAAGCTTCAGTTCAGAGTTCATTTCAAGCCGTCAGTCAAGACAATGATAGTTGACGTACTGATGTTCAGTGTCACATTAAAACAGACTGCTTTCCTCAAGCAGGAACAACTGTCACTCTAATGAATAAGTTGAATTGCTTTGTTCATTTTTGTACTTTTTATGTTGTATGTCTTCATTATAGGGCGCTTGATGCCAGACGAGAGAGCTCTTGTAATTAGAGTTGCAAACTAAACCCAAGGTACTGTACTTGAAATTCTTCTCTTTTAAAAAAAGAAATGGACAGGCTTAAAAAAAACTTTTTTTCCTTGACACCAATAGATATTGTATTTTCTCAACAGACACTTGCCTTTTTTCTTGAACGCAAGAAGATGTCCTCTTCTGCCATGGTGGACTTTGCAGGAAGATAGTTTGCGGAGAAAGTAAATGGACTAAAGATTTGATTTTAATCATTTGTGGAGACGTGAGCAACCGTCACAATGATGGATGGACAGATTGTGATCTAATGTAGAAAAGCAATGTATTTGTGATTATGTTTACTGTTTTTACCAATGGGCTGATTTATTACTGCAATGTCAAGGCCATATTTATAAACACGTTAGTGACGCATACAGTATCATGTCACGTGACCACACCAGATAACACAACTATACGTCCGGGCATCATGTTTGTTCCTCTCTTTTGTAATGGAAAGCCTGTATGGTTTTTCATTTGTCAGTGCCTTTACTTTGATTCTTACTCTTCGTTTTTATTTGCAATGTGAGACATAATTGTCTTGATACACGGACTGACTGAAGAGAGAACGTTTCGCAATAGCTATACTATTTTAATGAATACAGAAAAGAGTAGTTCCATATTTATATTTGCAACTTTAACATTTTACGTTTTTGGCCCTTGTGGCTAATTTTATTTGTGATTGTTATACATAATTGATTTCAACTTTAGGAATGTGTTTTGTGTTTAGTGACTCTCCTGCAGTGGTAAACTTTTCTACTTTTGTAAAACACTTGCCACACACACAAGTGTATTAAATGCATTTATTCTGAATGTTAACGTCCATTACCACAACAGATTTGTTCTATTTATGTATATTTTTAATTTGATTGATTTCCACTATGATTTTCATGGTGGTCACAGCACAAGTTCTATTTTTCGAATAAAGAATAGTGCACAATGATTTGATTTAACTGTAAATAAATTTTGTCCACACCAGAAATTACATGTACAAGTAACATCAAATGCTTTAAGGTTGGATTAGAGCTAATTTTATTTGCAAGTGAAGGTTCCAAGTTTTAATTGGCTTTCATTAAGCAGTTTTTTGTAGGCTTATTTTCAATTTCTCTTTTAGTTGCTTTGATTCTTTGTCAGATTAACCTCAACATTATGTTCAGGTCTTTAAGATAACATTTGCGTCTTTGCCCAGACGTGTTAGGCGTCTGCCAAAATCTTACTCAATGACAACTGAAGGAGGTGGCTATTAACCAGTTTGTCATTTAGCTGATGCTTTTCCCAGTGCGATAAGTCCAAAGTCTTAGTTTGAAGCAGTCTTAACCTTAGGCGGCACAACCATGAATTGTCCGCAGGTTAGTAAATTGCATTTTTGAAAGATAATAGTGATAGGCATGTAGACTACAACCATTATCTGAAGACACCATGGCACCATTGTTTGTCGGCAGTGGCAATTCTTGGCAATAGTTTCCTACCAAGTGGACAAGAATTTGCATCCACTGTTTCTACAAAACGACCTAAACTTTGGGTTTTTTGCACCAGGGCACAATGTTGATAGTTCATGGATTATCCCTTGCAGGGTTTCAACCTATAATGTTCCCAGATATTGTAAATAGTACAGCCTAATCAGCTTTTGTCGATTTGGAAAAATTGGAAATGGGCTTGAATGGGCTCTTGGCCAGACTGACTTGCAGAGCAAATCTCAAATTTTTCCCAGAAGTTCGTCTGGTTTTCCCAGGCTAAG
The DNA here is from genome assembly GCA_029959095.1 of Rhinichthys osculus. NCBI lineage: Eukaryota > Metazoa > Chordata > Actinopteri > Cypriniformes > Leuciscidae > Rhinichthys > Rhinichthys osculus. Next base: position 28,142,899 of record JARWKJ010000020.1, read on the forward strand.
CACATACCAAACCGTACTGAAACCGTGATGAAACCGAACCATGAGGAATTTGAACCGTTACACCCCTACACCTTACCGTAATTTTCAAGTAATCCTGAAGCCCTTTGATCAGGTTTGGAGCTAAACTCTAGACGAAGGTGGTCCTCTAGGAGCAGGGTTTGATACCCCTTATCTAAAGTAACTTTGATCACATTTATTGCAGGGTCAGTTTGACTGGAGCAACTTATGGTTGCCTTGTTAAAGGGCACAATGGTGATGGAATCCCCCAAAAGAACCCAGATTTCCCCTTTAAGGAAGGTCCCCTTGATTACACACACTCAATTTTGGGAATTGTACAAAAACAAACTCTCACTTCCTCTTACTTTATGGTGATGCATGCTAAACACAACCTGGTTCTCAGTGCCATCTCACCAAGCCAAGGTTATGCAATACTGGTTTGACCGTGACTGTGGAAAAAGTAAAGCAATTGCAGAACTTCCCTCGGTTTCAATTACTCCTGATCCTGAGATGGACTGGAAATTCAAGGTCAAGGAGCAGACAAGTTTTCCTCAGACACCTCTTTATCTTCACACTCTCTATCCTATCCTCTCTGCCAACTCTTTTTAAATGTTGTCCAGAAGACACTCAGCAAATGGCATCAATAAAACATCTTGTGCCAGTACCGGGCGTATAAGGTAATCCTGCCATGGAACAAGTGACTTAACCTTTGAGTGTTCAATGCCTGTGATGTGTGTCTTTTTGAGCTCAGCCCCTACAGATGGAGAAAGAGGGAATCTCCCACTTCTCGAGAGGAGAGCCACTGTTATGTGGAAATGGTGAGGCAGCTTCCTTGGGATATCTTATGAGCCAACTCTCTGTCCTCATCCTTCATGAAAACCTTAAGTAACTCAGCTGTTGTGTGATTCTGGAAAAATGGCAGGCCTTATGTTGCTGATCCGAGCCCTCACTCAGTACTGGCCTCGCCGGCAATTGCCTCCAGCGGATGAAATGCAAGAAATGTTGCTCGGACCTCCAAAACCACAACACGTTTACAGTTAGCCCCCATCCAAGAACCGACTCCCCCTGTGAACCATTACAGCAGAGCCATGGAAACGCATGCACAACACCGGCCGGGAGTGTCTGAGAAGTGGCGGCGTTTCAAATCATGCGCCTCTAAAAGTGGATAGTGACATCAAATCGGCGTGTGGGAAAGAGGAATATTCACCACAGCAACTGGACGGGTGAATCATTCATTTATGTAGCGTGGAAATGTCACGGGGTGTAAGGCGAAGCTGACTCATCACACCCTTAGCGCTAGGATTAGTAACCGCATTCCCTCGGCTGTTTATTTGTAAAACTTGGAGATGTTTGGGTTTCCCGTTTGTTGATTGATGTGCAGTGTGCACACGTCTGAATCTTGACTTGCAAAAGTTAAGGTCGTGAATGCTGAGTTTGTACAGCTTGAGGATACAATGAAATCCTTGAAGGAAGACTTGCTTTTGGGGCCAGCAATCAAAACCTGGTTGCATGTGATTGATCCGTTGTCACTTTGCACAAGTGTGGACAGATGTGTTTGCAGTGCGTTGATTATCATGTGGAGAATGATGTGTGACGGATGGATCTCAGTGGGAGTCTCTGGAAAGTTTGGGAAAAGCCTGCTCAGAATGGTGACAGCATGTGGTGCTGAAAGATGATTTTTAATGCACAGGTGAATGATGTATCTTTCTCGCATCCTATCCATCCTGGTTTCTCTGTGCTCTGCTGAGACTGCAACCCAGCCGTTTATCTGATTTTACCATCACTGCAACTCATAAGTGGAGCGGAGATTTTTCCGCAACTCAATTATTTGGTGGATTTGTGCAAAAGTGCTTTAAGAAAAGTGTTTGATATTTGTTATCACTAGACCAAACTGTCCATGTATATGCATTGCATTATATTTGATTCATTATTAGTATGTTAAAAAATAAAAATATTCATTATATGCATTAAACCATTCCTGCCACTGGGGGGCTCTGCATTTACACAGTTCAGTGTGTGAATGACATTTATGGCACTAGCAGCCAAACTGGATAATCAGTTGGACTAATTTTCACATGCTGGGCACTCAACACACTTAAGTACAACAAAAGCACAGAAACCTCAATCCAGATTTGCCCATAAGATGATGACTGTGCCTGATTGTTTGTTTATCCGTGTAGTTACTCAGAGACGGGTCTCCACTCGGCCTGTTTTAGGGAGCAGTCATTTCATGTAGGTGTTTTTATTGTATGGAAGCAATTAACTCCAAGTACAGTTGCTTAGTATTTGGCACGCAAGGAACAAAGAGGTATACAGACGGATGGATGTATGGATGAACAACAATAGTGTAGCTTTTGCCATAAGCTACTTGCTCAACAATTGTATTTTTAATCTTTTTTTTTTTTTTTTACAAGCTGAAGCAATCAAACAGGCGCTGTCTTCTCAAATGTAGTGTTAGGAAGTGTGATTCGTTTTAGTGATTCGGTTCGTATGTTCATATACTGTAGAAATCGATTCACTGATAGAAACCCTGCCAGTTCTTCTTTTTAAACCATTTATTTAAATGCAGCGGTTTGTCATTATGTTTTCGAATAAGTTGTGTGATTTCTTTCAATTTCATGCTGTCATGATCATTTATTATTATAATGAATTCAATCATATTTTATAATGAATTCAATCATATTTTTTGTTAGGAACAATCTAATTGCAGAATGTAATGGTATCATCTGGGATAGTTGTTAAAAATTAATCTAATCGGATTTCGGCTATCGGAGGATCAAATTTTGAAAAGGGGTTGTTCAATAGAAGAAAAAAAAGGATTCTTAAATCAGATTAGATCACAAACTCCAATCTTGGTTTTGATCTGGATTAAATCATCAGTTTGTGTTGTTCGAAACTTTTTAGCAAGATTGGGATACCTTTGATCCAAAAAGGGTTTCCAGGATTTTACTGATCCCATTCCCAGCAGACAGGTGAATTTCAGGAATAGAAATTTAATAAAATTTTAAAACTGGTCAATATATGCAACATTTGTATCATGTAATATACACACACATTTTTTTTATTTTGCTCTTGATTAGTTTAACTGTTAAAGTAATAAATTAGAAGTAGACTTTAGGCTTATTGAGCCTTTTGGTATAGCCTACAGTAAAGTAAAAGAGATTTTGGCGGCATATATCAAACAAAAATATTATATTTAATTTAAAGTGTTTTATTTTTTTATCAACATTTGCACAATCATAAGAGATCAACCACAGTGAAAAGTCATTTGCCCGTGAATGCAAAGTTTCTCGGGTTAACGCATATGCGAAACTTTTCTGAGAAAAAACTTTTTTTTTTCATCTCATATTTTTTCCATCACCATGTCCCTTTAGGGGCTCCGTATGCACTATTAATTCAGATTTGGTAATTGAAAAAGTGTGTATCTGGATCTGGATGATACAATCAAAAAAAAAAAAAAAAAAAAAACGGCACAAAAGTAAGATTTTTACAAAAGTAAGTAAACATGAGATTTCCAAATTCAGATCATTCTGATCCAGATTAGACTTTTTGAACAACTGTCCCCAGATCTATACATTTATGAAGATATTGTCCACTTATATAGGCTAATTCCAAAATAAGCTACAGCTATTATTATCATATTATACACCTTTAAAGGTTAGAAAATAGATGGAGGTTGTACGAAAGGACAGACAGACAGATAGGAAAAATGACCATATGGAGGGAAGTCCATAGAGACGTCTAGCCAAAAAGGGAAGAAAAAGAAAGAAACATGGAAACGCATGAAAAAAAATGTACATATTTTCAGTGTGTGATATTAAGCAGAGTTACAGTGCCGGATCAGAGACTGATACACAGAGCCAGACAGCAGCACGTGGCTGGACTATTTCTCTCGTTCCCATCTCACGTGCCCGTGTAGAATCAAAGCTATGAGCCAGTTTATTGGCCCAACGGATCCAGCAACCAAATGACATGCAGACTTCCCTCCTCAAGGCCTTGGACTGGTCCAAGTATGGTGTGTGTGTGCTAGATATAAAGCTCTATGATTTGGAAAGGAACCCGAATGTGTCTATATCCATCATTCAGTGCAGACATGTTTGTGGTCTCATGCAAATATGTGTTTGTGTGCACGATGCCAACACGAATGCGCAATCGCCGGGCACACGTATTGTTTGTGCGAGCGCTTTAACCTGCTGTTGACATGTTGCGCTCCATCTGTCAAGGAACCGGAGTGCTGTGAATGATCAAGTGTTGACGAAAGACTACAAAAACCTCTTTCTGTCTCTCAGTCCTGCTGAAAGATGCTGCTTTGACGCCAGTCACCTTCGCATCAGCCCCTGACCAACACCACATCACAATTCATTTACTAAGAAGCGAGCAAATGATGGAACATATTCGTCAACACGGAAAAACTTACACAATCGCCGAGCCGAAGAAAAACAACCCCGGTGGGATTTCTTGTGTTACCGTCCACACAATACAGTAGAGAAAGGGTTTGAATGCATCGCTCAAAAAGAAGGATGTTTTGAAGACCCGTCGGGACGTTTCCTGTCAGTGTGGATTGTTCCGAAAGGCCTGCAGAACCTCCTCGGAGAAGTTTAAAAAACAACACATCAAGATCAAATGACTGTATAATTGTAACATTGTTGAATGAAGATAAGTGACAGAGATTTACCCGTTTTTTGATTGTCGGAAAATTGGTTTAGTCACAGTAGAATGTTGATCTAAATACAGCAGAGCCCAGGCTAATGAGAAAATAATGTGTGCGCAGCTACAGTAAGCTAGAGCAGATCTCCTGAGAAGGCCTTGAAGTCGTTTAACGGACAAATCGCACAAAGTCGCACCAGCGATCAGTCTGCGGTAACGGCGGAGGCTGGGATCCAAGCGGGAACGCTTTTTCCACCCTGGTACTCATTAGATCCCAGAGCGATTTGTGTCGAGACTGTTTGGAAAGAATCCATTGTGATGGATGCACGCATGTTCTTAAATGCAAATGTTCAACTGTAATACTAGCTGAAATAAAGCAGGTGGGTCGTTAACATGACAGTGTATTATTTTATTTTAAAAAAAACACATTAAATGCGATCATCATACAGTTTTGAGACTTGAATACACCTATCTGTGAGTGTTTTTTTGTTACATTTCTGAATAAATTTTTCTTTTTTTCCAGAAACAAAAAATGTAAGAATGATACAACTCAAACATTTTATATTATATTTATTTTAAAATATATTTTAACAAAACTGCTTATTAAATTTTTTTTTTTTACAAAATTAAAGTCATGTGGTGAAGCCAGCATGCAGAAAATAAAACGGGACGTGATATCACAATGGCATCATAACCCTGAAAAAAAAGGTTCAATGGGGTTATAGAACTCAAGGGTGCTTGACTACATTTTAAAGAACCCTTTGTGCCAAAAAAATTAGAAAGGAGAAATATAATACAAATATAAAGTTTAATTTATAAAATCTAATTCAAATTAAAAATTAATTAAAACAAAATTAGTTTAAAGTGCCCCTATTATGGATTTTTTGAAAATGACCTTTTATGTAGTGTGTAACGTAGCTCTAGGTGAATGAAAACATCCTGCAAAGTTTTAAATCTGAAAGTCCACCGTATATACAGTTATTGTCTTTCAAAAGTAAGAGTCGACTCTGAGTCAATGAAATGAATCGTTTTACAAACGAGTCATAAGCCGTTTCGTCGTGACGTCAAGACGAAACATTAGCATATTGCCTACGCAGACACCAGGGAAAACTTAAACCTCAAACACTGCAGCTGATTCCTGTGGACGCTGGACAGCATCATGTCGAGAAGACGCCGTGCTCTACAATGTTCTACAATGCCAGGTTTTTTTCACTGCCCAAGGACGAGCATGTGAAGAATCAGTGGTTAAAATCCATCTTTACCACGATATCACAGCAGTGTAATCCTAAACTTTTGCTGTGTTCACTTTATTTTACTAACGACTGCTTCTCAAATCTCAGAGTTCAATGCAGGATTCGCAAACCGCTTGCTCTTGAAAGATGGCGTTCAAAATACTTAGTTTTGAGTTTGATATTGTGTAGGTGTGATATTGGGAATAGTTCTTCCAATGTTTCATCATCGGACTCGCGCTCACATTAACTCTCTGGGGTCGGCGGTCCCAGCTCACTTTTTTCCTTATCAGTGCAAAAGAGACTCAAATTACTCTGTTGATTTTGATCTTACATATAAGTGTTATACATCATTCGATCCTGTTAAGTTTTTTTTTTTTTTGTGGAACCTCACAATAAAAACAAAGTGTTGGTTTTTTTCGCCAAATAAAGAAAAATAAACATGATGCGCGTTCTGCGTTCTCTCTGTCAGTGAGGTCCATTCTGAAACGCGTCCGAAAAATGAACTGTAACTAACTCAATACTTGTCACAGAGATACGAGACGTGTCTTTTTAAAGGTTGTATTCTCTTCTTTTAAATGAAGTAATTTATTTAAAAAACAAATATTTCCAGTTTATGTAATCCGTTTGAAACCAAGGAGAGGTACAGTTTTTTCGTTCTCAGTTCATTATCTTTAATTAGCTGAGGCCGCCACGCCCCCAGCGCTTTTCACATGGTAAATAGGTGATCTAACGTTATGCATCGCACACGCCCAGCGATCAATGGCATAAAAACACGAAGTTTCTCCATCAGATTCACTGATAGTTCATCGCGTTTTTGAGAATGGCACTTTACTCCTTCAGATGATTCTGGACAGCGGGGACGAATTCACCTTTTCCTCAGAGGAATTTGAAACTCGGACGACGAACGGCTGCATTTTGAAGAACGAATTGACCCCGCCGAGGATACAAGCTCGGAGTAAGTTGTTTAGTGTTATCTAATTCCTTTTCTGATTATAGACCTCAAATGAATTTTCAGACTAAATTTTGCCTAGTTTTGGCTAGCTTTTGACATGGGAAAGATTACCTCACAGTCACAATATCCCTATACGTAGGCCTATACGCTCGTGTAAACTTTTTAAATGTGATATTAGCCTACTACATACACTCACCGGCCACTTTATTAGGTACCCCATGCTAGTAACGGGTTGGACCCCCTTTTGCCTTCAGAACTGCCTCAATTCTTCGTGGCATAGATTCAACAAGGTGCTGGAAGCATTCCTCAGGGAGTTTGGTCCATATTGACATGATGGCATCACACAGTTGCCGCAGATTTGTCGGCTGCACATCCATGATGCGAATCTCCCGTTCCACCACATCCCAAAGATGCTCTATTGGATTGAGATCTGGTGACTGTGGAGGCCATTTGAGTACAGCGAACTCATTGTCATGTTCAAGAAACCAGTCTGAGATGATTCCAGCTTTATGACATGGCGCATTATCCTGCTGAAAGTAGCCATCAGAAGTTGGGTACATGGTGGCCATAAAGGGATGGACATGGTCAGAAACAATGCTCAGGTAGGCCGTGGCATTTAAACGATGCCCAATTGGCACTAAGGGGCCTAAAGTGTGCCAAGAAAACATCCCCCACACCATTACACCACCACCACCAGCCTGCACAGTGGTAACAAGGCATGATGGATTCATGTTCTCATTCTGTTTATGCTAAATTCTGACTCTACCATCTGAATGTCTCAACAGAAATCGAGACTCATCAGACCAGGCAACATTTTTCCAGTCTTCAACTGTTCAATTTTGGTGAGCTCTTGCAAATTGTAGCCTCTTTTTCCAATTTGTAGTGGAGATGAGTGGTACCCGGTGGGGTCTTCTGCTGTTGTAGCCCATCCGCCTCAAGGTTGTGTGTGTTGTGGCTTCACAAATGCTTTGCTGCATACCTCGGTTGTAACGAGTGGTTATTTCAGTCAAAGTTGCTCTTCTATCAGCTTGAATCAGTCGGCCCATTCTCCTCTGACCTCTGGCATCAACAAGGCATTTACGCCCACAGAACTGCCGCTCACTGGATGTTTTTTCTTTTTCGGACCATTCTCTGTAAACCCTAGAGATGGTTGTGCGTGAAAATCCCAGTAGATTAGCAGTTTCTGAAATACTCAGACCAGCCCTTCTGGCACCAACAATCATGCCACGTTCAATGTCACTCAAATCACCTTTCTTCCCCATACTGATGCTCGGTTTGAACTGCAGGAGATTGTCTTGACCATGTCTACATGCCTAAATGCACTGAGTTGCCGCCATGTGATTGGCTGCTTAGAAATTAAGTGTTAACGAGCAGTTGGACAGGTGTACCTAATAAAGTGGCCGGTGAGTGTATATTTCACTCAGTTTTGAGATTAGTTTATGACACTGATTATCATGCTAAAATACTGCCTTATGCGTAATGTATTTTGTTTGCGAATAACTGCTTAGGTTATATAATGATTTATTATATAACCTCCGGTAAAATATGTGATACTGTCTAAATACAATATATTATTTATGTAAAAATTTCAGTTAGGCTAACTGAAATAAAACCATGTCTATATTGTGAAGGATAGTCAACTTTAGCATGGGTGTGTTCACTTATTCTCTAAGCACTGTGTGTGTGTGTGTGTGTGTGTGTGTGTGTGTGTGTGTGTGTAATTAAATCGCAATTTTAACATTGCATTGAAGAAAAATCTACAATGCATGCCCAAAGTCGTGCAGCCATATAGTTTCTCTTGATATCAGTATGTTCAAAGGTGTTTATTTTTTATTTATTTTTATTTTACAGGGACGAGATGCCACTGATGAGTCCTGCTGACTTCAACATTCAACAGTCTCTGTACATGAACATGGTAAAATGAAAAATCAAACACCTTGGAAATGACAGGTATGTAGCTACTATGTTTCAGGAATGGCACAAGTTGTGTGACTGTTCAAGCCTCTGTCTTTAGATCAGTGTGTTTACTAATGTGCTTTTTTGTCCTTTGTTGTGTATCTTTAGATTATGTTGTGTTGTAAATAAATCCAAACAATCTAAAAGCCATTCTTTTTTAAATCTCCTCATTCTTTGTGTAAGGCTCCTCGTAATGATAGGGCCTGATAGCACCTAATAGGGCCATTATTCTTTGTCTTTCTCTTTGGGAGGGTCTTTGTCTTTCTCAGGTGTGAAATGCATATATTAATGAGAGATCATGCCCCTTCGCATAAAGCTTTCTGACACAAAACACGTCATTAAAATATATTAAAAAAAAAAATAAAAAATATAAAAGACTTTATTGTCTTATCTGAATGAGTAGTCAGGATGATTCTCACATAGTTTTGGAGCAAATATTCTAGGCTATGTGATACAATTTTCAAAAGTCTTCTGAATAAATAATCAATATGTGTTTTGTGGCCTTATTTCAGAAACTTAAATTTTTAGTTTTTTCAATAACCATGCATAAACAATATTCTCTCAAAAATACAAATATGTACATACATGTTGCTCACATATTATGGTAGCCCTGTTTGTGCTAAATAGAGTGTAATTACACCTGTGCCATTAATATGTTTATAAGCAACTGAAAATGTCAGGGCATGTCAAAACATCTCAAGGACCCCAAAAACACCTTAGACCCCAGAGGGTTAATATGGTAAAATCGACGTCATTGTTCGTTAGTCTGTTTAGTTTACGGTGTAGGAAGCCTCAGGACAAGCAGAGCTGACGTTGTTATGGCAATAGATGTTTTTGTTTTTGTCGCGCTGTACACGGTAGGCCAATCACAACAGACTGAGCTGTCTGGCCAATCAGAGCAGAGTAGCTCGCGGAAAGGAGGGATTTAGAGAGATTGATTCATCTGACGAGTATTTTGAGAATCATTGAAAATGTGGTGATGTGCAAATGTATATTATGAGGAAATTAAACAGTTTTTTGACCGTTGGAGCATGTAAATCTGTTGTAGGAGACTCCAGAACGACATTAGGAATCTTTAAAATAGCATAATAGAGGCACTTTAAACTAAATCCATAAGATGATACCATGATGGGAACCCTTAAGTGGTTCTATATTAAAAACGAATAGGCTAGTCGGCCCAGATCCAGCCCACATCTGGCCCACATCTGGTACACGTTGAATCCACATGTGCCAGATGTGGCCCGGATCTGGGCCGACACTATGTTACTGTCTGGGTATTTTGAAGAGAGAAATTATAATTCACAATATTTGTAAAGAAAAAAAAAAAGAAAAAAAATTGAAAAATTGGCTATATTTTAAAACATTTATTTTTTTGGCATCATTCATGTGCGTAGCCACGTGCGGGATTAGTTACGAGTTTTAATCATTTTAATACTTAGAGTCTCTTGTTCAAATCCCCAACCCTAAGTATGAGCAAAAACAAAATAATACATTTTTTAAAGTTATTAATAAAAACTATAAAGCATTACCAGTAATTGCTTTTCCAGATCTGGATCTAAATACCAGGATGTCCAACTTTAGAATGGCTGAAACCCATCGTCTTGTTTAATTTGTCAGGTCTCTTTTCTTACTGTGAGAAATATTTAGCATTTAAGCATGTCCCTCTGAGGGACTGGAGCTGAGGTGTAAAGCTGCCAACTTCAGTAACATAATGATAGCGCCGAACGGCTCCAATTGCAACCATCAGCTCGCAAGTAAGAGCTTTGCTTGGGAAAACACACACAATCGCACACCTCTGGACTCAATCTGGTCATCACACTGCCAAAGCAGGTGAATGTGTTTGAAAGCGATTAAATGTGAAGTCTGGAATTTCCCTCCGTGGGGGCAGAGGGAAATTATGGGATGGGGAAGCCATTAATGGACCAAAACAACAAGAGAAACATAGGGAAGGACTCGGAGAGATTGATTCATTCAGGGGCTCTTAGTTTGTGAAATCTCATTAACTTCCTCACATTTGTTGAAGTTTTTCTTAGTGTCTCTCATTGCACTGCATTTGGTGTGTGTGTGTGGCAAATTTGAGCCAGATTGACCATCTTCTCATCCTTAGTCCATATCCTATTGTGTTCAACACTAAACAATGACACTATTTTTTTTAGAGCTGTTTTACTGTATTGAACTGTGGTTGCATCATTGAATCATTATTTTACTGTTTATCACTGTGTAAAGCTGCTTTGAACACAACAATCTCTATTGTATAAATCACTATATAAATAAAGGTGACTTGACTCTTTTCATGAATACAAAAATCCTTTAGAAGGGCACCAGCAAAATAAAAAAATATATTTTTAAATGTGGAATAACATAATATAATATTTAATATATAGGCCACTATTAATATAACATAATTTGTAATATTGATAAAGTCAGTAAAAAAGAGGGTCCAATGTACTGTTTTAAGATGAGGAAATTTTCCATATAGATTTTTCACAGGCGTTTTTCTTTTATTTTGAATTATTCATTTTATTGTGTTGGGTTTTAGGGTTAAAGGAAATGTCTGTAAAATTAGCACCACTTTTTTTTTTTTTTACAGATTTACGCAGTATAATATAATAGCCTACTATTTATAAAAAATAAACAATGATACATATTAATATTCATTATAAAACAAAAATTGGATTTATTATTATTATCATACAAATAAAACCATATGGTTTTATTTTAAATATTATATAATTATATTTTATATAATATCTAGGCCTATTTTTTGTTATTTTCACTTTTATTATGTAGTTTTTCAAGGTATAGGCCTACAGGAAATTTAAGAAATTTTAGAAACATAACGTAATTTAGGCCTTACGATTATTTCCCCAATAAAAATCATAACTTGTAGCCTAATTATTCAACAAAACAATGAAAACTAAGATAAATAAAGCTCACTGCTTAATAGCTAACATGTATGGCTTCTTTATGTCTTTTTCCCGCTTGTTCCGTTGTGTTGTTCTAGTTTTGTGACATAAAAAAGCAGCTTATTGCACTATTTTGACCGATTTTCAGCAAAGCAGTGTGTCAAAGACTCTTGGTGACATGCGAGACTCCACTACGGAAAATGACCAGAAAACACAGTCCAACAGCGAACAAAAGGAAGCATAATAAATCATAACTAGTCAGACCCGAGACGTGCGCCGAGGTGTCGCTTTTCTCACATTTTTCCCTAACATGCCTTTCACGACAGTTGCTTTGATTCGCTCTTTTCTAAACCTCTGCTGCTTTATCTCAGTGTGAGGTTTACCCTGCGGCACATGCGTTTAGTGAGTCTCAGTTTCGCATTTCAGTCGTCAACTTTCCGGGGCTCCACTGCCCTCCAGAACGACAGTTCAAAGCACAACATCAGCCTGAGCTCGGCGATATCTCGATAAGAGCACAACTAATAGAAACCACACGGCATGGCGGCTCAAAGACCAGCGATGTTTTGAGGCAGCTGGCAACGTCGCGCATGTTCTACGACCCTCTACCCAGATAAGGTAACAGAACAGCCTCTAAAACTGACTCCCAGAGCAAATGTTTATTTCCATAGTGATTACATTTCCATACACAGATGGAAAGTTTGTTTCAACGTATTTAACCAACCCTCAGCTGGGTTGTATCAAAAGTGTGAAAAACATGATCCCGTCAGTCAAAATGAGAGCAGAGCAGCAATTTCGGCTTTCCAGCACGATTTCCTGATTGATTCTGGAAGGAAGCCGGGTTAAATCTTTTTTTTTTTTTTTTTACGGTTTTGTTTTGGTCTAAGTGGTGGACGGCATTTAATGTTCTATTGGTGCGGAAAAAGCCTGGAAAATTTCACCAGGCCCTGACTTTTCTTTCTTTCAGACTTCCATGTTTGGCCATCCGCTCTAATCCGCATCCGATCGTTTATGTAAGCGCTTTCAATTAATGAGCAGTGAATATTAATGCTTATAGTCACTCTAAACATTCAGAGGCGCTTTAACAACAGTATGACATAGTTTAATGTAGTGATGGTGCGCTGCAAAGGCAAGAGAGCCTTTTGGAAAGCGCTCTAAAACTCTCTTCTCCATTTCCAGTGATGTCAGTGCTAAGTTTGTACTGCGCTTTAAAAGCTTGGGCTTAGTTTCAAGGTGAATACTAGGGTTGGAAATCGAGAACAATTTTTATTCAGAACAAGATTCCATTTATTTATTTTTTATCCTGGAAACGAATCATTTTCATGACGCAGATGTGGATAAAACAGAAATAAAAAATAGGCCTTGTTTACCCCCGGTATTAAGATGCTTTTGCTCGAGCGGATCACAAGTAGACGAGGGAGACACATTTCCGTTTACACCTGGTGTTTTATTCCGTCTCTTTTGTCCGCTTTCGACCACTTTGTCTATGGGCGGGTAAATGTAGGCTTTTTCAGATCTTTCCATCTAATGGATGAAATAAGCTCATGCAATTTACATATGAATGCAACCGGAGACGATGGGAGAACATATGGAGAGCATCAGCTTTCGTTTCCGCTCTGATAACCTCAAGACCAGCCGAACACTGTGAGTTAGAAATGGTGAGAGAACATTGTGCTTGGTACATTTTTTCGTCTGGAAACCAAACTTGAGTCTTCAGCCGACAAAGTTTAAATCCCGTCTGGCTAGAGCGCTTACCATAATGTTTACGCATTAGGTCAGTATGCGGAGAGTCGACGTTTTTTTGTGGCAGATCGAACGCATTCGACCACATGAGCGTTTACACTATGAAAGCAATCCGGACTAATGTGTTTTTCAAATACCTCTGGAAATGGTTGAAAGTGGACGAGCTCAAAATGTTTCAGACCCCGTTTACACCTGTATTTAGTGTCGTCCACTTGTGATCCTGATTGACCAAAACACATCTTAATACCAGGTGTAAACAGGGCCTTAGTCTCAGAACTCAAATAGAACTAAATTAGTCTTAACGGTATTTCTTGCACCGTTATACAGGAGGCTAATTTATAGTACCACACACAAAAAGAAATGACAATTTATTTGTACGCACTACACAGCAAAAATATACAACATGACCAGTCAACTCACAGTCAAAGAATCTTACATTTCTTTATAATGAATCAGTCAAAAAGATTTGAATTGGTGTATTGATTCATTCGCCTGCTCACTGAATCGTTTGGAATGGTTCTTGACTCCGAACAGCAAGTCTGACTGAAATAGTCACGTCCAATTCGAAATATATGAATAGCACACAGTATGTTATGTTAATGTAAGGCTTCTAATCAGTGTAAATACTGTGTGAATCTTTTCTTTGAGAGGAACTGAATGAATGAATTTTCTTCAAAATCTTATAGTCCTGTGGGTTTCCAACAACATGAGTGAATATTTTATTTTTGGGTCATTTCTTTATATGTATAAAGAGTAGGATAATACTTTATTTTGATAGTACTAGTTAGTTGACATGAAGTTGCAAATTAATGAGAGCTATTTGGCATGTAGTTAGGCGACCTTCAGAAAATGAATGAATGGTATTTCACATAAAAGCAAAAATATGTTATCAAGAATAGTATTTGTAGTATAAGGGCCAGTTATGAGGTGGAATGCTTTCTCTAAATCGTTTAGGAACTGGAATCGTTAAGTGGGATGTGAAGAATCGGTAGCAAATGTATCCCCATCTGGTTTAGCCTTTGGCTTCCTTAATAAGTTATAATCAATTAGTATAATGAATTATGGCCACTTTTTTCATTAAAACTCCTCTAAAACTTGTTTGGATCTGTGTCGTTTTGTCTTTCCACTCCACCGGTTCTCTATTTGGCCTGTGACAGATTTTGGCTCTGGTCGGTCTCCATTGCAACATCCAAAACATCCTATTTTGATTTTTTTTTCTTTCTTTTCTTTGAAGGACGCACGTGGGCCACACCTAAATGAACTCTGCTTCCTGTGGAAAGAAGCACTTGCGAGGTCTCCACTTTTCCCCCTTCTCTCACACTCTCGTTTTCCTACACTCCATTGCAGAAGGATCCCACCTCTATCCACGTGAGGAGACTGTTTACGAACTGTTGTGACACCCACAACTTTCTTGAAGGACAGCATAGAACCGTCTATTGGAAAAGCAAAAGTGTACGACGAGACCAAAGCAACAGGAGGAACAATGCACTCAATCAAATTTTGGAAATCAATGGCCTCTTGAATCCAACCGAAACTCCTTAGAGTCAGAATATTCCCAAACTGTTTCCTTAACTGCACTGAACTGCTTTTTAATGGTTCATATTTGAAGAAAATTCCTTATGAGACTTCGATCACACTGACTGATGTGTGCTATAAGTATCTGTGCAGATAACATTTCCACTGGACGGGTGCCTGTGGAAAAGACGGTGCGGCGTGGCAATGCGGGCCTGCAAAAGCAATGTTTCGCTCTACATGCTGTGTGCGTTTGTTCTATGTTCCTTGGCTTCCAGTATCCCTGATTGGAGGGCAGCCGAAAGTCCAGCATCCGTCCAAACATTTTAAGAAGATCTAAAGCATGCCATCACGCTGGCAGCTTTATGACAGCTATTTATCTGTATCTGCCGCATATGTAGTAAGACATGCTGCTGTAAACGCCATAACTAAAATAACAGCGTCGTTCAGAGGAAAAAGGATGACGATAATGTAAATGACAGCTGTTATGCAGACATATACTCAATGTTTTGTTAAATTATGTAATGTGTTGCCATTATGAGGTCATGAGGTTTCAGAATTACATAAGTGACAGTAAGGTCGCTGAGAAATAAGAGTTAAAAACGTTAAATAAAAGAAAAATCGCTTACATTTTCTATAAACGTGACATTTTTCAAAAATATACTCTTTTTATTAATGTCAGACGGTTTCGTATGGTTTTGAAAAATAGTTTTAGACATAGTTTATTTTTAATGGCTCTAAAAATGTCATGTCGTGTAACCATCAAGTAAAGCGTAATCAAAAATGTGCCTTGCAGAATCAATACATGTACACATCTTTCAAATCATTCTTTTTTTTTTGTTTGTTTTTTAAACCCATTGACATTTTACAACCTGTCATAAAACGTTTTTTTTTCTCTATGTGGGTTGCACCACGTGACTTTGATTTGGCGGACAAATGTTTTTCAAATGTGGATCTAATAAGCATTGAATTATTTATTCTTAACTTGCTTAATCAATAAGGTTAGCTTTTCAATAATTTCATTAATTTAATGAGGCAATGACATCACAATGATTTTTAATTCAGAAATTAAAAAACGTGCATCGAGAGGTGTATTCAAATCATTCTATATATGAATTGCATCTTAAATGTGCTTTTGATTGATTCAGACTAAAAAATGAGCATCAACACATCAATATTATATGATAACAATATTAATATCAATAAAATAATAATAATAATTTGTTACATTATAGCGCTTTTCTAGGTACTCAAAGCGATTTATTAAAAGCGTCAATAATGATCATAATTTTCCACATGTGACCTTTCTGGCGTACTAAACAAGATGCTCTTATTCTGAGGTGTGTTTATCAGAGCGGCCTCTTATGTAATGTTACATTATACTCAATGTAAAACTCATGGGGTGGGGTAAGGAATGGGACACTTCATTTCTGGTCCCGCTGTGAGGGATATTTGTGGCTTCCCAGCATGCTTTAGCCATGATCTCACTTCATACAGTTCGTTGCTGGGGTTTGATGCTCAGCATTTTCGAAACTTGACAACTGACCAACCTGGTCCACAACTAGAGCTCACATGCAAGATAATACTTCATACACATTTGTCCAAGAGACAAAACACCACGGTAAGTTCCAAAAAGAAACCCAAATATTGTCAGGAACTTAAATACATCATTGCGTAACGGCCTTTGATCCGCTGTGCATTGCTGTTGGGGCTTGGCCAGTCCGGGGCGGCCATAATGGCTCCTGCAGACTCCGCTATAAACTGCGAGCCGGAGCGCGCCAAACTTCTGGAGCTCTAGCTGACCGTAAAACCCACCGAACTGGCAGCACATTGGCCTGTCAGAAAAGCATAAATGACGAGGAAAGAGAGATGGAAATGATGGTAAGGTAAAGATGTGAAAAGCAACAAAGAGTTTCAACTGATTTTTAACATAAGACGCCAAACAAAATCAAACATGATTCAGGTCAAAGTCCACAGCCATAAGTTTTCTCTCAAGACTGACTTATGTAGATCTCATTACGTCAGAAAGCATAGATGCCTGGTCTATACTATCCGATACCCCCATAAATCAAGTGTGAACTCATCCCTGGAGAGGCGTTTCAACCTGGCACTGGTCGGTTAGCTTTTTTTACACATTTCGAGACCTTAGTTCCTCCAAAAAAGGACATTCTGTTATCATTTACTTCCACTCATGTCGTTCCAAACCTGTATGACTATTTTCTTCTGTGGAGCACCCCCTGTTTTCACTGGTTTATAAATTAATATTTTGTATACATATTAGGGGTGTAACGGTACAGTACACGTATTCGTCCCGAACCGTACGGTACGGACGTCACGGTTCGGTGCATGCAGTCGCACTATAAATAAGTTCAGTCACAGGCAATCCACACTCCAATACAGAAGGGGGAGCGCGAGGCAATGCAACACTGCAACATCTTGATTGACGCAAACCAGCGTCTGAAATTAACAGGGCTTGTGGCAAGAATGCTAAGAAAATAAATAAAAATGCCCCAATAATGAGTTTTTGACTTTTTTGTATTTATAACGATATAGTTAAGCAATATTACAAATGTGAAATTGATTTTTTAGAACAGATCACAAGAAGCACCCCTTAACTGTCACCGTCCCGTATACGGGACACCTAACTTTACCTCGCTATATTACTATTACATTCTAATCTAATTATGACAAACTATATATGGTTGGAAAGGTCTAAGACTCTTAAATAGATATTTGACTGCTGTTTTTTGCTACAAATTATGAAGGAAGAGTAACCGATGATTTTTTGACAAGAGTGCACCTCAAAAAATTTGCGTCATAACAGGAGTTCTGACATTTGTCACAAAAAGTTGACGCACACACCTTTAATAATTGAAACTTTGGTTTTCATGCTACAAGTTCATAATAAAACATATAATCTAGTATTTTTCAATAAAAAATTATAATATTATATTTTCCTCTAAAAAGTATTATATATATATATATATTATCCTCTAAAATATTATTATATCTTTTTTATCACCTTTTTTTATTACATCATATATTTTAGTTATCATAAATTGGGTATCATTTGAAAGCTTACAAACTCAGAATTCATCCTGTGAAAACCATTTTGAAATTGAACGTTGCGTTACCATAGAAATGGTACTCTAAAAAAAAATTTTCAAGCTCCTCCCCCTTTGGGCTTTATTATATTTCCTAATTTATGATCAAAACCTTTTCTAATCTTGACAAAACACATATTTTCAGAAAGGTCTAAGTCTCAAGGTTCCAAATTTTGTGACAGAATTGATATTTGGACAAACATTTATTAATTTGTTAAGGCAGAATCAGGGGCGGCGCCAGATCATTTTTAACGCAGGTGCTGAGGGGGTGCTAGATCATTGACAGGGGGAGCTGCGCAATTAGCCTATATATATATATATATATATATATATATATATACAGACACACACACACACACACTATTATTTAAATGATCAAAATTTATGAGATGTGCTCCAGTTCACGTGCAATGCAATCGCGCCCGCGCCTTCTTATCTTTATCATATTGTCTGCTATATTTGCTTCTTATTTAGGCTATACCCAGTCAATTGGTTGATGAAAAATGTATTACAATTAAGATACAATTTATACAAAACGAAATTCACTTTAAAAAAGGCTTTCTACAAAACAAAACTTAATTTATACTTAACATAAAAAATAAAAATAAAAATCCTTTTCCTTTAAATCCTGCTTGTCTGGCTTATGCTACTCCGAGCAATGTCCGAACTTGGTATTTTGAGCACTTCTTGCGTTGTTTTTGCCTTTTCACGATGACTCGCTTGGTTTAGTCCTCAGTTGAGTCGCTTTGGATAAAAGCGTCTGCTAAAATAAATGACTAAATGTAAATGTGTAAATGTAAATGTATTGGTCAAAATCATGTCTGACCCATCATATCTTCCGATATATCGCGCATATTACTCGTGCTGTTCAATTTTCATAATCAGCATAGATGTAAAAAAAAAAAACCTTATAATATTTTAACAAAAATGATATTAAATGCGCTTATTTAATGGCTACAACACACATAGTGGGCCTGACTCTCTAAATTTTGAAACAAGTAACATTAACAATGCTGAAGTCCAGTTAATTACTAGTAAATGTTAATCTAATTAAGTGTTACCGATTTTTTATACACCGATTCAGAGGTCTGGTGAGTTCAGTGTTGGACATGTCAGTTGTTTTAACTATTCATTAAAGTGAATGGTTAAAATGAGTCATTCGTTTGTGTATCGGACATGTCATTAGTGGACGTCTATGGCACGCTTGTGTGATTATCTCGGCAGTTTAGGACATCGCACAAGATTTGCGTCAATACAGAAAACATATCACTGGATAGGTTTTTTCGTTTATTGAAATGTGGTTTAGGACAGCTGAATGGGCAGAACGCTTTTTAGAGACGATAAGCTAGGCAACGTGATTTTTTTAGCACAATTCACACACCGCGGTAATTCAGGAGAACAAATCTCCAAATGCTCCACGTGAAATTGCGGTCTTCCGACCTTTTACTATCGTGTCAATTGATTTTGATTAATATGCGCGAGAAGTGTTTGAAGACGCGAGAGTGCGCGCGGCCGGGGCTCTCTCTCTCTGCTCGTGATGCGCCCTGTCAAGCGCAGCAGTCATTCTATTCTACATCACTCACCGATCAAAAAAAGCTTTGGTGGGACAAAAAATTGCCGTTATTATGTCGAAATACCGAGATATTATATTGAAATAACGACTAAATATCTCGAAATAACATATATTTGAATATAATTGATTCCAGACATTATTTTGGGGGGTGCTATCGGGGTGCTTTGGACTTTCTTGGGGGTGCTGAAGCACCTGCTAGCCCCTCCCTAGCGCCGCCCATGGGCAGAATATATACAACTAAATTCAATGTCACCCGGTGGCTATTTTTGGTACTACGCCAAAACAAAATCTCATGGGAACTTACATTTTTGTGATATCAACTTCAAATTTGGAACACTACTTGGTTAGATATATAGCTTTGATTTTATAGTAATTTTATAGTAAAAAATATTTTGTAAAATATATATTTTTTATAAAATAAAAAATATATAGTACAGTATATTTGATGGCTCACTTATTGCATGAAAAAATACCTCAATAGCCAATTTGTATTAACTTAAGTTTTGTTGTTGCATTACATTTGCAAGTATCATATGTTCTGTCAAAATGTAGGCATATTTATAGACAAATATACCTAATGTATGCTCCATCTATTTAAGCGAATTGATTGTTCTGCTTCATGGCGTTGAGTTGTTTTAAATACTATTTCTTTATATATCCCCCCTCCTTCTACGCCCTTCAGCCGCCCCGCTCCAAAACATCTTCCCGCACCCCTGTCCATCTGAAAAATCCCAATGCTCTTAATTCAAAACAAACGTTTCTTTACATCCTGGCACCAGAAAGGAAACACACATCTTAAATACATTATGTGTGATGGTAACATCATAGCATTCACCAAGTTCCAAGAACAGTCTAAAATGTCTTAACCACAATCTCTAAACACCTTTTGTTTCATCAATTCCAGACATCAATGGATTTCAAAACGTCACACCAAACTCATTACACAAGCAGACTTCAGGGTCATTGGAAAAACGTGCCTGTGGCGACATTCCTGCAAAAATAATATTAGTTAATCTGAACCACACAGTTATGTTATACCCTAAAACACTCTCAGTTAAACTGATATAAACTCTTTGCAAAACAACCAAACTTACTGAAAATTGTCGCAGTTTCCTTATAACAGGAATAACCTCTGATTTGCTTTCTTACAGATAAGACCCACATTTTCAGAAAAAAACAATTTACAGTCAATAATACTTAAACGTCTTCACAATTTCAACAGGTGGATCACATAACATTATTTCTGTTAGGGGTTCTGGATGGTTTAAAATCAATTCTTTATTCTTACTGACATTTATCAATAAAGAACTCACTTCATTTCACTTGTCTTTCCATAAAAGTGCAACAAGTGCCATGTCATCTGCATATTTCATTTGTATAAACAGAGCACAACAGAGGTGACAGAACACATCCTGAGGTGCCCCAGTATTTTTTTAAAACATAATATTTGATTTAACCCCCCGAGCACAAAAGTAGCTCGAGAGTAATCGAGAATCTGCCCCCATAATTGTAATTTGTGTGGACAGTAATAAAAGATTTTGGTATTTTATTGCTACTGTTGTTCATATCAGCTGGAAACTAAATCGGACAGTTCAAGATACGATATGATATCGATTTTCTCAGCCAGCGATACGATATTTGCCGATACCTCAAAAAAAATCTGCGAAACGATTACGATTCGATTCAGGGCTATATCGATTGATTTATCGATATTTAGATATTAAAGGTGCTCTATGGAACTTTTAGCGGCCTTTTAGTGGTGATGTTTCAGATTGCAACAAGAGCGCTCCTGCTTGTGTGCGTGTGCGTGTGCGATCTCAGGAGCGAGCATTCACTACCGGCCACACGGAGACTTTCAACGCAACGGCGAAAGCATCACACATGCTGGAAACTCATGTAAACTCCCACTGCAACAATAGGCTACTTTTATCAGCTTGACGTTGAACTAATGCTCCATGCTCGTACCATGATAACGTTACATTGACTGCATTTAGCCGACATGTGGTGTTATCTAGCATAGCCTACGGCATTTCACTAACTATTCGTGTATCTTTCACAATCAACAATGTCAA
This sequence comes from Rhinichthys osculus, assembly GCA_029959095.1. NCBI lineage: Eukaryota > Metazoa > Chordata > Actinopteri > Cypriniformes > Leuciscidae > Rhinichthys > Rhinichthys osculus. The sequence continues at coordinate 28,164,590 of JARWKJ010000020.1, forward strand.
CATAGGTGAATGTATAATAATGATAACAAAAACGGTTAATGAACTAGACTGAACAATGTCAGTGTAACACGGTAGGAAGTAACATTACTGTACTGAACGTGTCTGGAAATGTTTGTTATAAACAATATGATAGTGGGATGAATTACGTTATAGCGTAACGATCTATAACGTAGATCTAGTACATAAAACAAGTATCCTAAAGTACCTTTTCTTATCCTGGAACAGTCTTTTGTATTCATTCCATGTCTCATGTAGTTTACCTTGCTATTTCATTTGAGTTTACTAATAATTCAAAAGCTCTGCCGATGTTGATCCGTGTTTTCGTCCTGAGTCACGTTTGGCCTGACGAGCTTCAGCAGATAAAACTTTGTGTTGTTTTTTATATTTATGTGGAGTTAGTGTTGGAGTGTGTGTTGTGCTGGAGGCAGGTCGTTTTGGGGTGTTATCAGACTCCATGTCGTCAGCTGCAGTGCCGTCGCATAGACTGTATATAAGGAGAGCGGCTCGGGAGCGCGCATGCACGTCACATCCAATGGATTTCGCGGTAAATCCGACCCGGAGACTTCACATATAAATATGAATATCGGCCTTCAGAGGAAAAGTGGATCGTTGTAATGTGTGATTACAACCCCTTCACACACAGGCAATAAAAAAAGGATTCATTTTAGAAGAAAAGTTCCATATAGCACCTTAAGTGCCAAGTTTACACAACCAGTTACATTTTTATTAACTCACAAATGCAACCAAAATATATAACATGACTGTTTAATTAAACTCTTTGAAACAAAGACTGCACAATTGCACACCCTCTCCCATTTGGGACATTTACAACAGAAGAGTTCATTTGCAAAACAGATAACTATAAATCAAACTGAAGCTGGGTTGTTTTGATTAAGTACTGTAATAATAACTCAAAAAATACAGGCTACTTACAAAATTAAAATTCATTCAAAGTATGTTTTTTTATATATATTAAAAATGAGTTTTTTAGAAAAAGAAGATAACTCCAACAGTCTTTTTTTTTTTTTTTTGCAAAAGCAGATAACTCTATATTTCATGTTTTAGAGTTAAACAAAACCAAGTAATTGATATAATGAAACACTCGGTTAATCTTTTAAACGTTAATTTCCTCCGCTGGCATAGACGCCTGACAAACTTTAATGTTGTGAATACATGAGGTACTTCCTGTTTTCGGTCGAAGTCCACAGTAGTTGATTGTCAAGTTCGTGCGCGCGATCATTGGTAACTAATATAACTAATGATCGCGCGCGCGAACTCGCCAATCGACTACTGTGGACTTCGACCGAAAACAGGAAGTAAATACAGGTGTGTGAGCTGGCTGAATTAACATCCTTTTTATTAATATCTTTCAGATCTACTGCAGTCAGATTGACCGTGGTCACTCTTAATAACACCACTCACATGGCTGTGCACTTGTAATGACACATTAAGGTTGTTAAGAGGCTAAAAGCAGGTTTAGAACTTGCCCCATTGAAGTCAACAGGGTGTGAATTTTAAAAAGAGGATAACACGGTGTAGGCAACACCGGTTTTTGTCGTTTTTGTCTGTACTGACAGCACACCAAATGTACAAAAAAATGTGCTCTATGTTAAAATTGACCGGAGTTCTCCTTTAAGCAAGGTCCCGTGGAAAAGTTTCAGCTTTTATTTTCCTTTTACGTTTAGATTAACGTTACACACCGGCAGACAGTACGTTACGTAAGGATGTGGAGAGTGTCAAAATAAAGGTACCTCATATCAATATTTTACATGTGACATCGATGCATCGATTCATATCGATGTATTGTCACACCCCTACTGGAAACTGTTGTATGTAAAGGTACGCTTTTCCAATGAGTCCATGTCATCAAATATAGTTTTGCTTGGAGTATTTTGCTTTTTTTTTCACCGCAAATGGACATGTAGAGACTTTCTTTTAAACAAGTGCAATTAACTAACTGAAATTAACCCATTAACCTGGACTTTCCAATGCTGCATATGAGAGGAAGTACAGTTTAAGAGAGCATGTTTAATTATTAAATCCGTTCTCTTGACCTTTAAGCTGATGTTTCATGTTAATGTTACATCTGTGCATTTAATTTCCTGCTACTTTCTATTCAGCTCGGTGCATTGCTGCTTTCAACTTCTTTTCTTTAAAAAGCAATAAATCATGACCGGCTTGGCAAGCTACATTTACAATGAGCTTCCTCAACACTAATAGCTGTCCTTGATTAACTTTGATTGAGTAGCCAATAACATGGACTCATCCTGAGAAACACAATTTTTCAAGATAGTTTGACTATCTTTAGAAGGAAACCTGGCAATAAGAATGAAAAACCTATTGCGCATCAGCAGGAAAATGTAAATCTCATGAGCTAAGAAAACATCAGCTGTATAAATACATACAAGACATCTCTGTGGAATAGAGGCATTACTGAAACTTGGCTCTAGAGGAAATGTTCTTCTTTTGGAGACCACCAGTTGTTTTCATTGGCGTTTGCGATTTATAACATTATGTTTTGTGGTTTCCCATATTGTTATATGTGGTTGTAAGGTTTTGTCAGACTACTTTGCAACACATGTACAGGCCTCTCTTAAAGGATACTACTGTCACCAAAATAATAATCTTAAAATTTGGATGTATACTATAACATTACTTATGAGGCTCTTACATGTTTAGAAGAATATTGAATGAACACCTTCACGTAAGAAAGCTATTAGCCATTCTGCTCCGCATCTTTTCCCTAGAGGAATTTGAAGATATTCCTGCAGGCTTTGTGCAACACGTCCCATGGTTTCATCAAGCAGATGTGAGATATAACTCTATGTATCCTGTTGTTCTGTAGAAAAAGACATACAGGTTTGATGATATGAGAGAAATATTCCTGTGGCTTTGTTAACAGCTTTGGTTAACAACCTCCCTGACATTTACAGAACAACATTCCCTCATTTCTCCTGGTGTGTTTCCTATTATTTGACTTTTCTGCTTCTCAAAAACGCATATTATAAATATCCAGTTGTATATAAAGATTGTTTATCTTGGTTTACCTGCAGTTAATACATGTCTGCAAAGTCTCTTATTTCAGTCATGGTACTTTTGTCCAGTAAATACATCTAAGTCCAAATGTCTTATATTGATTGTTTTCCATTTGACAAGTTTTACGTCTGAGATCACTGTAAGCATATGGTCTCCAGACCTACTTCATTTATCTCACACAATGCAAGATGGCAATAAATATTGACTTGATCCCAAAGATCACATACGAGACGAGCACCTTTCATGAACCCAAACATGGGGCCTTCAAGACGTTTGCCAACCAGCCACATCCATCCATGTGAAACCGACAGTGGCTACTGTTCTAGTGTGACAGCCGGTTGAAACAGAATTGAGAATTTGTTTAAGTAAAACGTCAAAATCCACTGGCTGGAACAGGTGCTGCATTTGGCTGGATCATATCGATCTTACGGTGGTTGGAATCTATCTACGACTGGCAGGTTGTGCTGTTTGGAACAGCAATAATGAAACTGAAAAAACAAGTGTCCCTCTACATCCTCACCCAGGAGAGATGATTGGAAAAACCCTGGATTTTTGTCAAAATTCTGTCAGCTAGCTTCAACAGCATCGTCACTTGATGCCATAATTGAATTATCTTTTCTGTCCAAATTCAAGCACTTGCGGGGTTTCCCTACCAGGATTTCAACACTGTTACATAACCGCTGTTCCCTCTATGATACAACGGGGTTATGTTGGTTAAGTAATTAACACCATCTGTGCAGGAGATCCTTTTGTTTATGTCCATAAAGGATGTGAACTGTGGCCGTGAAGGGCACAACCAAACCTTTGGCAAATAAATTAGAAAACAAGCAGTAGAATTAAAATGAACTAAAACAAACATTTCAGAGAAATAAACTTCACAAATGCTTGTTCCAGGGCCGTCGCCAGAACAAATAGAATTGGGGGGCAAACTTTTTTATAATCTGAGAAACAGACATTCACTAAAATGATAACAACCTGTATGTATCAAAACACCAAAACACAAGATAGTACATACCACACCCAAACCCATTTGCATTATGCCTATACACTTTGAGTCACAAAAGCTCTTCAGCTGCACCAATATCACCATAATAATACAAACAACAAAGCGAATAGTAATACAAATATGTATGTCTGTAACATACTGAAGTTTACCAAAGATTTTGAGTGTACTCACCATTAAAAAAGGCAGTGGGTCTCAGAGTGATAGTCATTTATATATATAATTTTGTTTCAAGGTTCCATTTTGTGCAATGTGTTAAATAGGCTATGAATTTATTAAATAGGCTTATCATAATCCTTCCTCTTAAATCATAACACGTGATGCTGGCGCACGGTATCAGACATAACCTGTACATGATGTGAAAAAAATTGTAAAGAGATAATCGTGCGAAAGCAAATTTTTGATTTTTTTAAAAGCCCATCCAAGTCACAACTTCCCAAAATCGGCCTTCACAACGTTTACATCAGTTCCAGCACGACCACCGACACAAGCAGCAACGGCCGCTCCAGCACAACCACCAATACAAGTAGGCCTAACGGACACAGCCCAATCCCCGAGAATCCTTTCCAGCCACAGAATTTTGATTTTCCAACTAGGCGCTTTGGAAATTAAACCTTTGTCAGAAGCTTTAAAGTAGGTTGGTTTTTAAGGTGGAAATGGCTTTATTGTGTAAAACAAGTAAACAAAGCCTTATTTTTTATTTGCTGCTCTGCCGTAGAGTAGCAGCTAATTATTGATGAAACAAATAAGGGCAAATTCCGCATTTTTGAAAGCAGTTGATACAAATTGGTGGAAGGCAGGGGGAAAAATTCAAAGAACATGAGAAGTCACACTTTTATTCGGAAGCAGTAAATAAAATGGCAGCATTAAATAGCACGCCCATAAATGCTCTGCCCTCTGATTTAATGGCAAAAGAACAAAACACTGCCAGGACAGTTTTGGAGCTAGCCTTTAGGTTGGTTAAATTTTTACCTCGAGAGGGTCTGCCTATGAGAGGATGGTCTCATCGTGATGGAGTGTTTTGGCAGCTTATGCTTGAATGTACGCATTTGTTACCAGCTCGTAAATGGCTGATTGAGAGAGACAATTGGATGTCTGACACCATACAGAATTAAATTCTAGAATGTATTGCATGCTGTTCAGCGAGCTGTCCATACTATGGTCTTACTGCCTGCGGGACTACGGACATAAGCTCAGACGAGCAGTTCTCTTGTCACCTGTACTACGTTGACACAAACCTCGCACTGCAAAGTGCATTTTTTGGATTTTATAACACACCAGACATTACATAGGAAACTTTATTTTTTGCGTTTGAATCTGCCTTTGGAAAAACTGCAAGGGTATTGCTTTGATGGCGCACATAATATGTCTGGTCGCTTCGCTGGGGTGCAAGCACATTTTAAAGAAATTTGTCCTTGCTCGTTGTTTATGCATTCCTGCAACCATTTTCTAGATCGGCCGCTGCAAGAACTCGTGCGGGAGGTGCTGATGCATTAAACTTTGTTCAGAACATCACAACAGTTATCAGGTAGTCAGCAAAGTGCAATAACGTTTGAGTTGTTCTTCGGAGAGCAGGATGTAACCAACCTACTCGGGCTGTGTCCAACAAGGTGGTGTGTCAGAGCTAAAGCAATATCGAGAATAATCCATGCCTATGGCCTTGTTTTGCATAGAAACACTTCAGCAGGACAGCAGTGTTCATGGTGAAACAGACAAAAATATAGGGGCTTCTAAAGCAAGCCAGAAAAAGGAGAACATTTGTTGGTCTTCTGTGTTGCAAGGCAGTTTTTGGTCCTTGTGAGTACTGAACTATACCATGCAGTGGAAAAGCGTCAAAGTAAAAAAAAGAAAAAAATTCTTTAGTCATGTTTGATTTTGCCTAGAGCAGTGAACCAGGACTGTGACTGATGCATGGCCCTCAAACAAAAAATATATAAATATATTAACCCTTCCAAGCGTGGTGTAGAGAGAAGGTAGGACGAAGAAGATTTATTCAAATAGACTTTAATAACAGAATGCAAACCTTCACCAAACTCAGAGCAACGATAACGATAACCGACAAAGGAAACAGAAACACAGGCATATGATGATTGGAGAAAAAGAGGTGATACAAATAAGGGAGCTGATGAGTAACCATGGAGACAAACTGAGAACAAATGAGACAGGAAACTGATGAGTGCAAACTAAAAGTCCATGAAAAGGACACTACCTGAACATAATCGCGACAGAACACCGCCAGGATGAGAAGCAATAATGGAGTCTTGGCTGATGACATCCGGGGGACGACCGACGGAGAAGAAGCCGTTGATAGTGGAGCCCTAGGTGCAGACAGAGAGCCGATGGAACCGAAGGCTTCTGAGGCTGTGACAGAATTGTTGGATGACCCCTCGAGGTGGAACCAGGGTACCTAAAGGCTGAGTTGGAACTAGAGCAACTGAGGGATGGGAGGGATGGCAGAGCATGACGGAGCCGTAGAGGGGGAGAGCCGGAGCGTAGCAGACCTGTCCATGGCGCAGGATGGGAAATGTCAGACCGAGGTGGAGCCGGTGGTCCAAGGGAGCCCGGTGAAGCCATAGGGCTGATATGGTCCCTGGTGGAGCCGAGGGAGGGAGGAACGAAGGCGGAGGGAGTCAGGGCGAAGGGGGATCCACATGCTTGGGCGAAGCTGGTGGCTCTAATACCCAAGGCTTATCTGTACTGCAAAGCATCAAGGTAGAAGACACAGGGCTGCAGTAAACCAGTGAAGACGGAGCTGAAGGACTGGCTGGATCTTCATGAGACGGCCGTAGAGAGAGGCTGAGCGGGATCAGTGACAACAACACCATCCCAACACAGGGTGATGAAACGTCTCAGGTTACTACTGTAACCATAGTTCCCTGAGAAAGGGAACGAGACGATGCGTCACTTGACGCTTTGGGAACGCCCCCAGCGTGCATGCGTCTGAGCATCAATGTCAAAGAATGAGCGTCACGGGCGGGTGACGTCATGACCAGGAAGGGATAAAGGCTCACCCGGTGAAACGCGGCATTAGCTTCAAAAAAGTCGAAGCAAGCCGATCACAGGGATGCAGGAAGTATGGCAGGGTGACGCATCGTCTCGTTCCCTTTCTCAGGGAACTATGGTTACAGTAGTAACCTGAGACGTTCCCTTTCGAGGGCGCTCGCGATGCGTCACTTGACGCTTTGGGAACGAGAATAACCAAAACGCCAGAATTCCAAGTGCCTGAGTGTCAGTCTGTTGGAACTAAGCACTAAGCACCTGAGAACCTGGGGCAGCATCCAGGTCCAAACTGTAAAACCTGACGAATGTGAGCGGTGAAGACCAGCCTGCCGCATCACAAACGTCTTGGAGAGAAACCCCAAATAACAAGGCTTTAGAGGCCGCCATACCCCTCGTTGAGTGAGCTCTGACCACCAAGGGACACGGATGGTCAGAGTACTCGTATGCAAGTGAGATAGCCTCGACTATCCACTTGCTAACCGTCTGTTTAGAAGCAGGAAGACCCTTCTTAGGTGATCCAAAGCAAATAAATAACTGGTCGGACTTCCTCATAGAAGATGTCCGGTGAACATAAGTATCCAGTGCTCGCACTGGACACAAGAGGTTCAGCCTTTCCTGGTCCGCAGATGTAAAAGGAGGAGGACAGAAAGCCTGCAGCACGATAGGCCTCGGAATCAAGGTCGGCACCTTAGGGACGTATCCCTGTTTTGGATATAAGAATGCCTTGACCATCCCCGGTGCAAACTCAAGGCAAGTGGGGGAAACCGAAAGGGCCTGAAGGTCTCCAACTCTCTTAAGGGACGAAATAGCTAGCAGAAAGATAGTCTTAAGGGTAAGAAATTTCTCTGAAACCGAATCTAAGGGCTCGAATGGAGCCCTAGACAGGCCTTCTAGTACTATTGCCAAATCCCAAGCTGGCACCCTAGTGCGAGATGCAGGCCTCAGCCTCAATGTGCCACGAAGGAAACGTGTAATCAGGGGGTCTCGACCCAACGATGTACCCCCAACCAGGGCGTGGTAAGCCGCAATGGCCGCCACGTAAACCTTAAGTGTGGAAGGACATAAACCTGACGTAAAGCGCTCCTGCAAGAACTCGAGTACTGTGTTCACAGAACAGTTAACCGGATCCCACTGATGTCGTTGACACCATACAGAAAAAACTTTCCATTTCAGCGCATATAGTTTCCTAGTAGCTGGAGCTCTGGAGCTTAGGATGGTCTCAGCAGCCTCAGCTGAGAGACCACTCTCTATGAGTTGGGCCCCCTCAGAGGCCAAACCCACAGGTTCCAAATCTCTGGTCGAGGGTGAAATATTGTGCCCCCGGCCTGAGACAGAAGGTCTCTCCTGATCGGGATCTCCAAGGGAGGACCGTCTAAGAGATGGATCAGGTCCGCAAACCAGATCCGACTCGGCCAGCGTGGTGCTACAAGCAGTAGGCTTATTCCGTACTGGCGGACTCATTCCAGAACTCCTGGGAGCAGAGCAACAGGGGGAAATGCGTACAGACGTAGCCTCGGCCACGTCTGCACCATAGCATCCAGCCCCAGGGGGGCCGGGTGAGTAAGGGAGAACCAAAGTGGACAGTGCCTCGTGTGCTGAGACGCAAACAGATCCACCTCTGCTTGGCCGTAAAACTCCCAAATTTTCAAGTCTCCAGTCCCCTGGCCTCAGCTCCTGCCTCGACAGGATGTCTGCCCCCACATTCTGGTCCCCAGGAATATACACTGCCCTCAGGGAGAGTACCTTCCCCAGAGACCACAGGAGGATCTGGTGCGCCAGTTTGCAGAGCGGACGCGACCGCAGACCCCCCTGACGGTTCAGATAAGAGACCACTGATGTGTTGTCCGTTCGTACAAGCACATGATGGCCCCTCAGGTCTGGGAGAAACTGTCTCAACGCATTGAAGACAGCCATCATCTCCAGGCAATTGATGTGCCACGAAAGATGATGACTTTTCCACAGACCCTGAACCGAGCGGCCTTCCATTACCGCTCCCCAGCCGGTGAGGGAAGCATCTGTCGAGATCGTAACACGATGGCAAAGAGCTCCCAATACCGGACCCTGGGTTAAGAACCAATGTTTCCTCCATATAATTAAGGCACAAAGGCACCGCCGCGTGACCTTGATCATACGAAGTGGGTTTCCCCTCGGGGAGAACCCTCTGGTCCTTAGCCACCACTGTAAAGGTCTCATGTAGAGCAGGCCAAAAGGAATCACGTTGGACGCTGCCGCCAAGAGACCCAACAGTCTCTCGAACTGTTTCACAGTGCGTGACTGGCCTAGCTTTAGCTCTTTGGTGGCTGTCAGGATAGCAGCTACACGAACGGGCGATAGAGTGGCCCGCATCGTCACTGAATCCCATACCACACCAAGGAAAGTGGTTCTCTGTACTGGAGAAAGAACACTCTTCTTGGCGTTGAGCCTCAACCCCAACATCTGCATATGGGCGAGAACGACACCTCGGTGCCGAACCGCCAACTGCTCTGATTCCGCCAGAATCAGTCAGTCGTCGATGTAGTTCAGAATACGTATGCCCTGAAGCCTGAGAGGGGCTAGAGCTGCATCCACGCATTTCGTGAACGTGCGGGGTGATAAAGCTAGACCGAAAGGAAGAACCCGATATTGGTATTCTTTGCCCCCGAAAGAAAACCTTAGGAACTTCCTGTGCTGAGGGAGGATGGAGATATGGAAGTAGGCGTCCTTCAGATCTATCGTGACAAACCAGTCCTCGGATCTGATTTGAGTCACGATCTGTTTGAGTGTCAGCATCTTGAACTTGAGTTTCTGTACTGAACGATTCAACAGACGAAGATCTAAAATGGGACGCAACCCCCCATCCTTTTTTGGAACAATGAAATAACGGCTGTAAAAACCCGACTCTCTGTCGGGTGAGTACACCTGTTCTATAGCTTCCTTTGCTAACAGGGCCTTTACCTCTTGCTCCATTACCAGAGCCTGCTCGGGATGCACCACTGTGGGCAGCACCCCGTTGTAACGAGGAGGACGAGAACCAAACTGGATTCTGTATCCTTTCTCTACAATCTGCAGGACCCAATGAGAAATATTCGGCAGAAGCTTCCACGCTGCCAGAAAATTTACTAAGGGAACCAGCCTCTCGAGGCTGGTCTCTGGTGTTATCGAGACAGCCAATTCCGGAGCCTGAAACATAATGGCAGGAACTACCTGAACTGGCCGCTCTAAGGCCCCCCTCAGAGGGCGCGAAACCGATGCTGTGCCGCAGCATAGCATCAGCGACTCGCTGGAGACCGCTGCGCCCTGAAGCACCGAGGGTGGCAGGGTTGGCAGAACGGTCTCGTGAGGACCCCGAAATGGAATGGGCACCGTATAATGAGGTGTACACCACTCCACTTCGGTCGGGGCTGTCCTCACAGGCCTGATGCATGAACATCAGGACCTTTTTTTTTTTTTGAACCGAAGTCTTCTTCGCCTGAAGAACGGTCCTCAGATCCGGCTTCGACTTAGAAGACTTCGGTTGAGAGGGTTGCGTCCGTCTCCAGTCTCTACGTGGAGGTGCACGAGACGCAACACTCTCTTTCTGATGCACACGATATGATGAGCTCGACGGCTGGGGCTGCTCACGCCCAGTGCTCCACAAAGAAACAAGCTGACGTTTTTAAAAAGTTTATCCCTCGCCGGGTCCAGCCCCCTGGGGCTGCTCACGCCCAGCAGCCCCAGGGGGCTGGACCCGGCGAGGGATAAACTTTTTAAAAACGTCAGCTTGTTTCTTTGACTCCTGAAATCTCTCGACGACCGCATGGACTGCGTCGCCGAAGAGACCAGAAGGTTCAAGCGGAGCATCTAATAAAAAAGCTCGATATTTTTCTTTAATTTCAGACAAATTTAACCACAAATGTCTCTCAGTAGCTACCAAGGCTGCCATAGACCGCCCAATTGCTGTGGCGGTCTCCTTAGTAGCCCTGAGAGAAAGATCGGTAGCCCGACGAAGTTCACGAATATCGTCATGACTGACTCCCTCACTACTATCCAGATCCCCCAGCAGGTCAGCTTGATAAGCCTGGAGCACTGCCATAGTATGTAGACATGCTCCAGCTTGACCTGCTGCCGTATAAGCTTTGCCCACTAACACCGAAGTGGCTTTGAGCGGTCTAGTGGGCAAAGCCGAGGCTTTCAGAGACGATGCGGGACCAGGGGAAAGATAACTGGCTAAATTCTCTTCCGCCTGGGGCATCGCCTCATAACCATACTCTTTCAGCCCTCTTATTCTCGAATAAGTGTTAACTTGAGGGCTGAAAAGACGTGATGAGTAAGGTTTATTCCACGATTTAGATATTTCATTGTGCAAATCGGGAAAAAATGGAAGCCCTCGTGGTGGAGATAATGTGGTGGAAGATAAAAAGCGCTCATCTAATTTGCTTTTAGGACGAGCGCCCTTCTTCTCAGATGGCCATTCAATATTTAATTTCTCTACAGCCCGCGACATAACATCCACCAGCTCATCATATGCTGGGGAAATAAATTGTGAATCTCTTTCCCCCATGTGTGTGCTTTCACTCTCCAAACTCATCGCATCAACCTCCTCGGAGGAAGAGCAATAAAGTAATGGAGGGCTCTCTCCCCGGGCGGAAGAAACCGCAGAGCGTGCTTCCGACACCGGGGAGAGAGCACTGGATCTCTCGGGTAAGGAAGGAGAAAGAGCCCTCGGACCCGTCTCCAACCCCTCCGAAAGATCCTTTTGCGATCCCCAGGAATGCATTCTCCGCGCTGCCTCAGCAGACGCGGGTCCTGATCCCTGTGGATCGCGAGCCTGCCCACTCTCCTTATCAAAGAGTGACAGGCGAGAGCGGAGCATGCGAAGCGGTAACATCTCACAATGCTGGCACTCAGCCCCCTCGAAGGCTGAGACCGCATGCTCCACTCCCAAACAAACGACACAAAGCTCGTGTGTGTCCCCACCCGTTAAATAACGCGGGCAGGGAGAAGCACACTGTTTGTACACTTGTTTAGTTTCCATCCTTTTCCGCAACAGACAACAGTAAATAGACAGAGACAAAATGACCCAGATCGCTTGCTGAGACACAGAAGCTAATGCCGCGTTTCACCGGGTGAGCCTTTATCCCTTCCTGGTCATGACGTCACCCGCCCGTGAAGCTCATTCTTTCCATTGGACTAGTTGACATTGATGCTCAGACGCATGCACGCTGGGGGCGTTCCCAAAGTGTCAAGTGACGCATCGCGAGTTCCCTCGAAAGGGAACAGGCTTTGTGCTGGGCAGGACCAGCGGCAATGAAGGCACAGACGACCCAGGGCTGGACAGGACCAGAGATGATGAACAGACATATGTTCTGGTATGGACTGGTGGTGATAAGAGTTTGTGGGTGGGCTTGTGGAAAGTATTACCTCCATTTCCCAGTTGATAAGCCTCTCATCTGTGTCCAGCTCCACCAACACTCCCTCTTGCACAGATGTTGCCAGTTCACACACCTGGTCAGACTCACTGTGGGGCTTCATCTCCGGGACGATGGTCAGCACTGTCCTCATCACAGGCACCTTCATCAGGCAGGCGTTAGCTCCCCGTCTGCGGTGGCCTCTGACTTCTCATCCACGGTGCAAGGTGGGTCGACATTTCCCTGGGTATACACGCACTCCACACACCGGAGAATGGCCTCACTTTTGGTAAGTGCAAAGGGGGAATAAAAATGCTCCTATCCAAAAAGAGGATTTCAACATCTCATTATTAAAATGAAAGCATTGGGTGAGCTGGCAGAAGCAAACTGAATATTAAAAAAATAAAATAAAAGGTCCTTCCTGGGCGAGAGCAATGAAATTTGCTGCATAATATTATTGGGGCCGGTTATTCTGTCACTCTTCCAAGCTGGTGTAGAGAGGAGGTAGGATGAAGATGATTACTTACTGGAAACTAACTGAACATAATCGTGATGTATGTAAAATTATTAAGTCTCTCTGAGGGCTGACGCTAGACCTACTGGATCTGTCTTTGCTCACCCGCCATAAAATACACTCGAATTTGTCCCACAAGCAGGCAAACTTGACTAGAAATTGCAGCAATATTACAGAAATTGGATTGTAACGCAACTAATGAATTTGTCCAGAAATTCAGCTTCATCACAGCAAGCATTTAACAAGCATCTTATTCATTGACGTTCACTTGCATAACTTTTTGGATGCACTGCAGGGAAACCTATGATAGCTAATCATAACCCAAATGCTGCAAGTCACTCTACAGCTGCCGAGGGGTTAATCATGACTGTCTATAAGAAAAACACACATGATGGTCTCAATAGTCCTTACCTCAAAAACACTCCAAGATATTGCTTCTGTTTTTTAAAAGAGCTTTAAATGAATATATTAAAGTAAACTAAAAATACAAATTACTCACCCTCATGTCATTCCAAACCTGTATAAAGAAGAATTTTTTAAGAATGTTCATGCTGCTCTTTTCCATATAATAAAAGCATAAAGATATGAGAGTTTTCAATTGAATACAGAATTTCACAGACTACAAATAGCCACATTATTACAAAAATTGGGCAGCAATGCAACTAATAAATAGCCAGTGTTTTACTAGCAGTGCACACAGAAGCACACCTCAATCACAGCAGGCATTTAACAAGCTTCTGACGAACAGAGCCCACTCACTGACGTGAACCTGCATCACTTTCTGGATCTAATGCAGGGAAATCTATGATAGCTAATCGTAATCCAAGCACTGAGCTACATCTGCAATTTAGCCTACAGCGGCTGAGGGGTTAGTCATGCCTGCAGATAAGAAAAACACACGATAACAGTTAAACATCCTTTCCACAAAAACACCCCAAGATAACAGTTTTTAAAGTAGTTCCTGGATTTATGATGGTAGAGAGATTAAAAACACTTCCTGCTTCTGTTATTATTTTTTCCCACTGAGAGGTTTAAAAGCATAGTTAAGCTTAAAATGAAAGTTCTGTCATCAGGCACAGAACTTCATGTCGTTCCAAACCCAAATCTTTCTTCTCTATGGCATCAGAAGAATATGGCACACGAGTCATATAGGCTACTTTTATGATGGTTTTTGGAGCTTGACAGGAAAAGAGCAGCATGCACATTCTTTAAAGTTGGCATGAAATGGAAATATAAAATGCATCTTAATAATGTTATTGTGAACCATTCATAATTTTTCATTAATATTTCATAATCTTGATCTTCCATTACAAACACCGCCCCTTTCTTATATTCAGATCTACTTCTATCCAATCAACCACCAAGGGATATAACCAAGTCCCCGCTCTACATGTTTGACTTTTTTTGATAATCCATTTCACTTGGATGTACGTCACATTACAGAAGAAATGATCTGTCACTTGCATTGCATATTTAAAATTTCTAGTGCGTTTAAGTCACGTCACAGTGGTCGTGCCAAGAGCAAATACACACCATAAACTCAAAATACCATTAAAAACACTTTCTTCAAGCCTTGGCGTTTCCAGGTTGTGGGCGTCATTTAAAAAACAACGATGAAGCAAATCATTATTAAATATAATAATTAGTATTCAATTTAATTTATAATATTAAATGTCAAGTGGATGTTTGCCTGTATTTCTAAAGGTCCAGGACGACCAATAGCGACAGATCTGCCAACCAATCAGATGTGATTGATGATTTGATGATGTCATTTGTTTAACCCAATGACTGAGAAGCTTGGTCGGGCTGCTGACGCTGCTGCTTTTCATATGGTAATCGAGTTGTTAATCCCGCGTGGGGGCAGAGGCGCAAGCGGGGGCGGGGGCGCCTATAGAGGGGTTTCACGACGCGTCATCAATCCGGAAGTCGGCCATTTTGGAGGCACAGAACGTAAATAATGCCACTGAACTGAATGGACTCGCAAATTTGGCTGATTATTGCTGCTGAAAAATGGTCGAGTTTTGGTCTGTGCCAATCGGTCACATCGGGAAAAACATGTCGAGTGCTATAGACTGGCAAAAGTTAAAGAGAACGTAAAGAGCGTTTGTGGTTGAGAGAGGTACAGCATCAGACACATGTAGCTGCTAAATGATGAAGCGTTGAATGTCGAAATGTCGACCTAGTTAACTATGGCTACATTCACACTGTCAGTCCAAATCCGATTATCTTTGTATCAAATTGGAATCTGATCTAAAATGATGTCCACACTGTGTATCGCAACTGTTCAGATCCGACGTGTGTGTCCATGCATGTTATTTGGTAATATGGCAATGACTTTGCGTTGATAAGGGGGGTTGCATTTGCAATATAATGTTAGATGTTGTCTTTTTTAAATGTTACAAATGGAAATGTGTAGCCGCCGCACTGGACAACTGCGGCAGAACTGTAGGAGGCTGGTATAACGTTACTGCTTTTTTCCCACGCTCGTCTGCGCCGGTTTCAGAAATAATACTTTTCTGCTTGTCCGGCACTTTGCAACAACACAGCATTGTTTCGGCAGTGACTTTCAGCATGTATCCTATAAATGACGTTTGCATTTTAAGACATACCACGCGAAATCCGATCGTTCAGACTGAGGCTGATGTCCTGATATGTGATTTGAATAGGATTTCAAACCACATATGGATGTAACTTGAAACGGATTTCATGTGCTTTTTTGGACTGACAATCTGAACGTATCCTATGTCGGGATTATAATAAATAGATGGAAGAATTGCAGTAATGTTACGTGCTAGAGAACCTAACTCGTTCGGATCTTTACCACATATTAACTTTAGTTTGTCAAAATGTTGCGCTCTCTCCTGCTTCCCAAGTCCTTCTCTATATGATTTCGCACCTACCACGTGTTTTTTCCGTGGTTTATTAGTGTAACAATGTGTTCAGTAGTACATAAACAGTGCAGTCAATGCTGTTGTTTATATCCGAGTGCCTCCATAATGGCCGCGCATCCGGGTTACCGCCCAGAACGTGACGTTGGTTAAACCCCTCTATACGTTTCTGGCGATTTTCGGCACAGACGAACGCGAACGCGCGACGCTGAAAACGTCCAATAACTGCCGGAGATTAGTGGGATTCACGGCAGTTTACAGGGGCGAAAACGTACTCGGTTACTAACGTAACCTCTGTTCTCTCTAGAGAGGGAACGAGTACTGCGTAATAGCTTTACGCTAGGGGAAAAACTCTTTTCCGCGAGATATTGAAGCCAAAAATTATCCTTAATTTTTTAATAATGTAAAACGCTTTGCAGCAGCAAGCAGACATAGGCGAAACAGCTCGCGCGCCTATTGGCTGCTCTGCAGCAAATGCAGCAGCCTATCGAGAGAGACTTTGCGTGACGTAATAACCAATGGGGGCCATTCGCGCCCTTATCGTCACGTCCCGCCAGAAGGGGCGTGGTCTCACCCTATAAATATGCTCGTTAGGCTGATACAAACTGGTTTTTACCGCTGAAGCGAACCAGAGCGTATTCCAAGCACGGCAAGATACGCAGTACTCGTTCCCTCTCTAGAGAGAACAGAGGTTACGTTAGTAACCGAGTACGTTCTCTTACGAGAGTATCTCTCGTACTGCGTAATAGCTTTACGCTAGGGGAACACAATGCAACACGTCGTGCGTACAGGGATCCAACACCAAAGTCCCGGGGCCGAAGCCCAGGGCTCATGTAGTGCATAATCACCATAAACTCACATAGAGTGGAGGAAGAGAGGCTGGAAGCGTCATTCCTTATAAAAAAGCACCCAGCGGGGCTATTATATGACAACAAAACGCGCAGCCAGGGTGAAAGCTTTCAGCCTGATCTGGGTAGCCATACGTGTGTCAACACTCATGGGGCTGCAGTAAACTCAGCATCTGGGCCGCAAAGCGGGGCAGATAGCACTGAATTTTAAACCGCCAAAAGCTTAGCTTGTAAGGCGGGTACCTCCAGGTTATAGTATTTTATAAATGTAGACGGCGAGGCCCAGCCCGCGGCCGTACAGATATCTTGCAGGGAAACCCCGCTTGACCACGCCCACGAAGAGGCCACGCCTCTCGTGGAGTGCGCCCTGACACCCAAAGGGCACTGTAGGCCCTTTGCAGAGTAAGCGAGCGCAATGGCGTCCACTATCCATCTGGATAGGCTCTGTTTTGAGGCGGCGAGTCCCTTGGAACGCCCGCCAAACAAAACAAAAAGCTGCTCCGTCTGTCTGAAAACGGACGAGCGTGACACATAAGCTCTCAATGCCCTGACGGGGCAAAGGAGACTCGCATCATCCTCCTCACTGAGAACCGGAAGGGCGGACAGGGAAATTACCTGGGCCCTGAACGGTGTATTGAGGGATTTCGGGACATACCCGTGCTTTGGTTTGAGAATGACCTTCGAGTCATTAGGCCCAAACTCCATACACGACGCGCTTACTGAAAGCGCCTGTAAGTCCCCTATGCGCTTCACTGAAGCGAGAGCCATGAGAAACACTGTTTTGAACGACAGGTGTTTCATGTCCACCAGCTGGATTGGCTCGAACGGGGCGCCTTTCATGGCCTCCAGGACCGTGGAAAGGTCCCACGTCGGGACTGAAGGGGGCCTGGGAGGGTTCAGCCTCCGAGCTCCCCTAAGGAAACGCACGACTAAGTCGTTTTTCCCCAGCGACTGGCCAGACACCGGTTTTGCAAACGTTGCTATGGCCGCCACATACACTTTGAGCGTGGATGGGGTCCTGCCCTTATCCAGTAGCTCTTGAAGGAAGGAAAGCACTTCCGAAACCCCGCACTCCACAGGTGAAAAGCTCTGGGCTTGACACCATGCAGAGAAAACAGACCATTTCGAGGAGTAGAGCCGCCTGGTAGACGGAGCTCTAGCCTGCGCGATCGTGTTTAACACTCCTTCTGGGAGGCTAGCGGGTACCCGTTGATGGCCCATGCGTGCAGGGACCACAACTCCGGGCGAGGGTGCCAAATCGAGCCCTCCGCCTGAGAGAGGAGGTCTCTCCTCAATGGTACAGGCCATGGGGCAGTGCTGGTCAGCTGCATCAGGGCAGGGAACCACGTCTGGTTTGTCCAGAGCGGAGCTACGAGCAGCACTGGGCATCCGTTCTCCCTGATTCGTTCCAACACCTGAGGCAGGAGCGAGACGGGAGGAAGAGCATATAGGGGGCAGCGGGGCCAAACATGAGCCAGCGCGTCCTTGCTTTTCGAGAAAAACTCCGGGCAATGAGCGTTTTCGTGGGACGCGAACAGGTCCACTTGTGCTCTGCCGAACGTTTTCCACAGCAGCTGGACCGTCTGCGGGTGCAGCGACCATTCCCCTGCCGGGACCTTGTTCCTGGACAGTCTGTCTGGTCCCACATTCAGGTGACCAGGCACGTGCGCCGCTCTCAGTGAGAGCAGGCTGTGCTGAGCCCAGACCAGGAGGCGTTCCGTCAGCCTGTGAAGGTTTCGTGACCTGACGCCGCCCTGGCGATTTATGTATGCCACCACTGACATGTTGTCCGGCCGGACTAAGACGTGGTGGCCTGTTATCTGGGGACAAAAAAGCCGTAGCGCTTTGTCGACTGCTATCATCTCCAAGCAGTTTATGTGAAGGAGCTTTTCCCGTTCTGACCACAGGCCAGCTAGCGGTCTGCCCTCGAGCAGCGCTCCCCACCCCGAGGTGGAGGCGTCCGTAGACACCACCTTCACACTCGAAGCGGTCCCCAGACTCACACCTGACTGATACCAGTCGGTCACTTTCCAAGGTTCCAGAGCTGAAACGCACTGAAGGTCGACCCTGAGGCGAAACAGACCCGCTGTCCATGCCCTGGGTGGAACCCGCGCTTTCAGCCACATCTGCAGTGGGCGCATGCGGAGCAAGCCCAACTGGAGTACAGAGGCTGCTGAGGCCATCAGCCCCAGCACTTTCTGAAACCTTTTGAGCGGAACTATCGCGCCGTGGCGGAAGGATTTCACGCCGCGCTGAATACTCAGTACGCGCTCTGGTGACAGGCGTGCTGTCATGGACAGCGAGTCCAACACGGTTCCCAGAAAGGAAATTTTCCGACTGGGAGACAGTGAGCTCTTCGCCCAATTGACTGTGAGGCCCAGCTTCTCGAGGTGCTCGAGTAATGCGGCCCTGTGTTCTATGAGCTCCGATCTTGATCGAGCTAGAATCAGCCAATCGTCCAAGTAGTTCAGGACTCGCATGCCCTGAAGTCTCAGGGGTGCGAGCGCCGCGTCCATGCACTTCGTAAATGTACGAGGTGCTAGGGACAGGCCGAACGGCAGGACTGTGTATTGATATGCCTGGCCCTCGAAGGCGAATCTCAAAAATCGCCTGTGATGGGACGCTATTTGTATCTGGAAATAGGCGTCTTTCAGATCTATTGACATAAACCAGTCCCCGTGGCGCACTTGCGCGAGGATTTTCCTGGTCGTAAGCATTCTGAACTGGCGTTTGACAAGCGCTCTGTTCAGCTGTCGCAGATCTAAAATGGGTCTGAGACCCCCATCCTTTTTCGGTACCAGAAAATATCTGCTGTATAGGCCCCCTTCGCTCTGAGCCTGAGATAAAGGTTCTATAGCCCCTTTGCTCAGTAGTTTCGCTATCTCGGCACGAAGTAGATGAGACATTTCGTTTTTCACCGTAGTTTCGACGCGCGCCGTATAGCGGCGTGGGCGTCGAGCGAATTGTAGCGAATAACCTCTCTTTATAGTGTTCAGCACCCATTCTGATACCCCGGGAAGCTTTGACCACGCATCTGCATGAATAGCTAGGGGCAGAATGAAATCCGGGCTCTGGTCGCGGCAAAACGGCAACTCGAGAGCCCGGGCATACTGGGAACACAACACCGTGTTTACAGCGTTCGAGGCGGGGGGCGCGCTGATCACAGCGGGCGGCCTGACCGCGCTCGGCTTTTTTATGGCAGATAGTGCAGAAAAAGCGAGCGGGGGAGATCCCGTAGGAATCGGCGTGTCTGTGAGAAAATGTGGGCACGGGGCTGCAGGCACATTTATTACACTGAAAACACCGTCGTTCATGGCCGACTGAATGTGTGTTGGTTTCGTTTTTACAGAAAACAAGGGACACGCAGCATGTAGTGTGAGCGGGCATGGTGACATGGGCGCGTTTACTACATTGTTTGCACAATCGACCGGAGTCGATTTTATTAGTGCTAGCCCTGCACCGTGGCGGGCTGTGTCTGAGTGTGTGAATGGGCACTGGGTGGGCATTCTTACAACACTTATAACACCATCGGCCGTGGCCGGAACACCAGAAAATGCACTCTTTATTGGATTTATCTGGGTAGCCGTAAAAACGGCTTTTGTGCGCAGGCAAACGGGCTGAGACACCGGCTGGCTCACTGCGAAATACACTGGGACAGTCGCGATGTTTGGAACTGACCGAGCGAGAAGTTTTGGTGGAAATCCGGCCGCAGCGGGATCTGAACACCGTCGCTTTCCTAGAATGGCTAGGAAGATTTTGAGGCCTCGGGCTTGATCTCAATCCTCGGCCGGGGCCCGCGCTGAGGGGGGCGGCGTCCAGCAGAGCGAGAGCGCGGTCTTTGGTCTCGGGCGTGGCGGCGCTGTGAAGCGGCGGCGGCGGGCGGTGCAGGCTGCGGCTAAAGAACTGCGAGCAGACGGCTGTTTTGAGCGGCCTGCAGCGGAGCTCGAGCGCTTCGGAAGGAAGTGCTTCATGGCCTGCGAAGTCTTTTGCACCTCCACGAATCTGTCCGCGAAATCTTTGACGGCAGATCCGAAAAGGCCCGCTTGCGAAATGGGCGCGTCGAGGAACACAGAGCGCTCGGCTTCCGTCATCTCGGACAGCGTCAGCCATAAATGTCTCTCAGCCACGGTGAGAGAGGCCATGTTCCGTCCTATGGCCTGTGCAGCGGCTTTAGTAGCGCGAAGAGCGAGGTCTGTAGCGCTTCTCAGGTCCGCCACGCAGATCGCTTCGGGTCCTTCCTCGTCCAATTTAAGGAGAAGGTCGGCCTGGTAGATCTGCAGGATAGCCATAGTGTGCAGCGCTGAAACTGCTTGCCTGGCGGCGGTGTAAGCGCGACCGTGCATAGTTGACGTCACTCGGCAGGCTTTAGAGGGTAGCGTCGTGTGCGCGCGCCGTCCAGCGGAGGGCGGGCAGAGATGAGACGCTACAGCTGGTTCCACAGGAGGAACAGAAAGGTATCCTCTGTCCTTCGCGCCATCCACCGAGGAGAAAGCAGCAGAGGCAGAGGTACGGAGCCTGGCGGAGAAGGGGGCGTTCCACGACTTAGTCACTTCCTCGTGAAGTTCCGGGAGGAAGGGCGCAGGCCGCGATTTCGACGGAGCCTCGTCATTTCCGAGAAAGCGTCCGTCCATTCTGTTGCGCGGCGGCTGCGCGGGCGCCTCCCACTCGAGGCCGATGCTTTCCACGGCCTGAGAGAGCAGACGCATCAGCTCAGTCTCAATGCCGGTTCTCTTACCAGAGGGCTGGCGGGAAACGCTAGCGGGGGGGAGATCCACGGAGCTCGCCCAATCCTCACTATCTGACGCCAGAAGAGAACACGCCTCGGTGGGTTCGTCAAACTCGTGGATGGACGCGCCGGCAGGCGGCGGCCGTTGTCCGTCAGTGAGCGACTCGAGCGAAATCGGCGAAGCTGGCGGGCGAACCGTCGAGCTTTGGCGGGCTGGAGAGAGCTCGGGAGCGCGCTGGGCGCGGCGCTTCTTGCGGCGCGGCACCACGGCGGGCTGCGGTGAAGGCTCGGAGAATGATGCCAGGCGAGTCCTCAGAGTCACCATGGGCAAAAGCTCGCAATGAGGGCATCCGCCGTCAGCGAGCGCGAGAGCCGCGTGATCCTCACCCAGGCAGGAAACACAGATGACGTGCCGGTCTCCATCGCTGAGCGGGGCGCGGCACGAGCCACAGGAAGGCATCTTTAAAAAGACGCTGCTCTTTTGTGAGAGAAGTGTGAGTCGCAAAGTAAGCTGACAAACACTCTCAACAGAGTAAATACACACAGAGTATGAAAAGGATATATGACGCCGGAAAGCGCAGCAGGTACGGCAGTTGAAGGCGGCGAGGCCAGCGACTCCAGAGCTCGTCCCGCTGAAAGGCTTGCTTCGACGGCGCGGCTTCTCACTCCGGATCCAGCGATGCGTGTGCTTCGCTGAAGAGGTAAAAATCAGTTTGTATCAGCCTAACGAGCATATTTATAGGGTGAGACCACGCCCCTTCTGGCGGGACGTGACGATAAGGGCGCGAATGGCCCCCATTGGTTATTACGTCACGCAGAGTCTCTCTCGATAGGCTGCTGCATTTGCTGCAGAGCAGCCAATAGGCGCGCGAGCTGTTTCGCCTATGTCTGCTTGCTGCTGCAAAGCGTTTTACATTATTAAAAAATTAAGGATAATTTAATCCCTAATTAGCCTATTTGAAAGTGTTTTGCTGTCATAAGCCTTAAAGGTGAAGTATGCTGGATAAGTATGAAATGGATAACATCCCAGTTTAATGATTCTATACAATGAGGAACACGAATAACATGCATAATATTTCAGCACTTTTTTATTGCTGTTGCAAGAATGTGTTTCATAACTGATCAAAATTGATCATAATTTTCAAATCAGTACTGGCACCGCACATGCTCATTTATTATTTTTTATATATAACAAACTGAAACTGAAATGTGAACTGTGAGTGAGAGCATTTTGTCCTTGGCCGTTTCTCTATTCATGGAACATCAAAAAATAATTTGCTTCCATAAAGCTCTACAAAACATTTCGGAGAATTCTTGGGTTGCGACCAATAGAAAATGATACTCCGCAAATGTGTTTAACTACACACATGATGTTCAGAGTCATTATAATTGATAAAGATCTGTTCTGGTACAACATGACATAGCCAAATAATTCCTAGAAATTGCTCCAGGCAAGAGATTGCTGTGATTTCAGTACTGCGAGTCCCTGTTTAGGAAACCCAAACCTTCAGTTTTTCTTGATTGATACATGGGAACATTGAAGAAACTTGTCAACAGACCACTGGAAAGCAAAAATGGTTAGCACACGGTCAGTGGAATATTATGTAGCGACAGCTGGTTTTAACTGAAAACAAAACATGTTTAAAAGGTGTGTGTCCTTTATGGTGCAAGAATTAACATAGCAAATACTTAAATCTCTGCCAGATTAAAATAACATGCCTGAAATTCTTCAGCAATCAGTGTTTGTGTATCATGTTTAGGAGAAATTAGGAACATTTTTAGATGCATTCAATATGTGGACCTTATGGTTTGGATTGGGAACTTTTGTGACTCTCGGCAGAGAGTCTAGGACTAGAGTTGGAATATTTAGACATATTTGGTATTGGAAATTATATTTTGATGACTTTATATTCATCAAAGAATCCCGAAAAATGTTTGATGCCAAGTCAGTTTAATGGGCTTTTAAAAACATCCCGACTCATCAGTCTCTACTTTTCACTGCTAGGCAATTTCTCTGGTCCATCTATCAGAAATACAACCTCTGGCCTAAAACACTGTTATGGATGGTCATGGGTGATGGCCAAGGTCATAGTGAACGAAACCTTGGAACATTTAACAAGAAAAGGAAGAAAACTGAGTTGTGAGAAACTTCCCATTAAACAGTGAAATGGCTGCAGTGGCTTTGTTATGGGTGTCTTCAGACAATGCAATTTATGACTCCACTGAATGAAGAGGTTTTGGCAGAGGATCATAGATAAGGAATTTCTATGCCTGCACTATGTGGGAAATGAGGGGAAAGTTCATGTTTGACGCTAGAGTTCGTGTCAGTGCTTCTGTATGTGAGGCGAGACTCATGTTTCTGTATACTGAAATCATTATCTGATAATTATATGGCTCAAAAGTATCATGGGATGGCTGTGGCTTAGTAGTGGTAATTGAAAGGTTGTATGTTAAATCACAAAGTGTGATGCATGAGATACCATCATTGTAGTCTCATGTAGCCAGATGTTTGATGACTAGCAAAAGGACTAGTCCAAAATGTATGACTTCAACGGGAAGAGACTAAGGCTACTAAGTGCCTCTTACACGAACAACAACAAAAAAAATCTTAATTTCACAACATCCCTTACAGCAAGGTTGCTTTAAATTACTTTCATTCGAGCTCTATGCCTCTGTTGTGAGTGATGAATCATCTAAACGAAAGGATAACAAGTCCAGATGCTCCTCAACAAACTGTCCCAAACATTACTTGCACATGGATTTGTTGACAGGGCCTAATTTGGGAGCATCTAGATGTGGTGTGATTCAGACTCCACTGCAATTTAAAAGAGGCAGATTTTTAAGCAAACAAATGCTCAACTGCTCCAATTTTGACAACAACCAACCTCAGCCTACCATCAAGGGTCGACCAACAAAGCTCCACAAGAAAAGTCAGTATGTAACATTCATAAGTGAGTGAAGAAAAGCAGATTAGGCCAAACTGTTCAAGACCAGCCCATATGGGTTACAACTTCACACATTTTGCGAATCGCAAAACCTGCTGACCAAAGAAAGCATCTTCTAAAATGTTGAGGTATTGCTTGCTTGAAGTTTGCCATATGTGACAATTTTAGTACATTGTATCTTGTATATGAATCCATAATAGTTTTTAAAATCAGCATAACCAAATGTTGTCATTCAGTTACTAATCTTACATTGGTTCTGATCACATAACAAGGCAGAAAATAGATATCTGTTGCTTTGTATGTTAACGGTGAGTTGGCCTTTTTTTCCTATCACATGTTCTAACAATCATAAATTAGGTATCATTCGAAAGCTCAAACACTCAAAATTTATCCTGAAAACGATTTTGAGATTGGACATTGCGTTACCTTGAAAACGGTACTTTAAGACAGTTTAGCGGACGACTCCCCCTAGTGGGTGGTGTCGTTTTTTAAATTTACCAAATTTGTATACACTATTTTATAATCAAATCTTTAAAAACACATATCGTTGGAACGGTCTGAGACGTAAGGTTCCAAATATATTCATTTGTGACAGGAGAATGCATAAAAAAATCAATCTAAACAAAAATCTCACAGAAACATTTTTGTGATATCAACTTCAAATTTGGAACACAACTTGATTAGACACATGGCAGGCCTGGCACCAGGAAACACAAATTGGGGGAGTATATATATTTCTCAGGGGAAATTTAATTTATTTAACCCATTTTGTCCCATTTTACATCTCTCGGTTCGACCTTCGTGGACTTCGTAGGCGTGGCACTTGAAGTCCGCATACTTCGAAGGATGCAGCCTCCGAATTAGGACACAGCTAATAAATGGCACTTGGATGACTGATTTCCTCATGTGTCATCATACGATGTTACATCGCTCTTCTTCGCAGGTCATACCGGCTCAAGAGCGACCTCTAGTTTTGTGAATGAATGAAACACACATAAAAAATAGTATATCAGATCAGTGTAATTTAGTGAAAAACGGTTAAGAATGAAGACGCTACGACAGGTAAACATGAGAATCCACTAGTATTTAGCTAAATGTGCAGACTGTTGGATTAAAAGCTATACTGCAATGCTTCACATAACAAATGTTCCAGCGATCGCATGATTGAACAGGTGTTTCTTTATTACTTTAAAACTCAGTTCTGTTTTTGTATTCCCAAGAAAACTTACTTCACTGGAAAATATGTAGATCGTAAAACTCTGATCACATATTGAAGCTGAAGCCTTATGCCATTATAATTATGTATAGTTTGAAAAGATGAAAATATATTTTTGATAGTATTATGTGTGTAAATAAAGGCTTTGGGGGTCATGCGCCTCCAAGCAAAATCTCTAATAAATACATAATGTAAATAAATATTTCTAAACAAGTATATTGGGTAACACTTTACTTGAAGGGGTGTGCATAAGACCGACATGACACCTTCATAATCATGACATGACACATGTCATGAATATGAAGGCGGTTTTATGCATATGACAACTGTCATTAAGTGTTATTCACTCAATTATGACATTTTTAATGCAAATATGACATTGTTTGAGATGTCTTTGTTATGACAACTTGACATAAACCAATACATCATAACCTGTCAGTGTCTTTGTCATGACAACTTGACATTACCAAGACAACACAACCTGTCATAAACATGTCATGAACATGACATAGGAGATTAATTATGAAACTTAAGAAACCACTTAGCTTTATGGGTTAACATTACATTAAACTGTCAGGTGGTTGGTTTTGACATTGGCTGTCATGAGGCCATTATAACTGTGTCATGAATATTTTTCTTGACCTCAACTAAAGTGGTTCAAATTGAATTTGTCATTAAAATGTTATAATGGCCTCATGACAGCCAATGTCAAAACCAACCACCTGACATTTTAATGTAATGTTAACCCATAGATAAGTGGTTTCTTAAGTTTGATAATTAATCTCCTATGTCATGTTTATGACATATTTATGACAGGTTGTGTTGTCTTGGTAATGTCAAGTTGTCATGACAAAGACACTGACAGGTTATGATGTATTGGTTTATGTCAAGGTGTCATTACCAAAACATCTCAAACAATGTCATATATTTGCATTAAAAATGTCATAATTGAGCAAATGACACTTAATGACAGTTGTCATAAACATGCATGAAACCTGGTGTGTTATGAAGGTGTCATGTCAGTCTTATGCACACCTCTTCAAGTAAAGTGTTACCGTATATTGAAGGTTAAATGTTTAGTAACTGGTCATTATTAATCTTTTTGCAATCATATTTTTGTAGTATACGCTGTTTAAAAGTTTTAGATGTCACCCATCCATGAAATGTGTCTTGTCATCTGCCCACATGTGGGTTTTAGTGAGCACACTCCTGTCTATAGTGTTAAGTGTGCTAAGAGTCTCAGTGTGAGCCAGGCCCCTCAAGCGAGAGAAATTAAAGTCTGACGCATCGCAGCCTCTTTCACCACCATGAACATGTGGAACATGTAACGTCCACACATTTATGCACAAGATGTCCAGAACATTAATAGGCATTAAACCCCACAGGGTTTAGGTCTCATCTGGATCTCAAAAGCAGAGCGAAAAGACACTCTGACCTACATTCACTCAATGATCGTCTTTTCCCCAGGACATGCAAATAAAGAGGTGGAAAATACCCAGCATGCCGTTCCTGCAAAGGAGCCCTGGACGTTTCTCTTCAGCCAGTTCCAGATGTACAGAGGGTCCTTCCAGTGTTCAAGCTGAGGGGGGGCTCCCTGACCCCCTTAAGAATTAAGGGACACGAATGGGAAAAAATGAAGGTGCTTGCTTTAAAAATGCTGTTGCATTATTGCCCAGATAATTTGCCTGACATTCATGACATTTTTCATCGGTGATATGAAATAGATTTTGTATGTTCATGAAGGTTTTTAACTTGATACATTGGTCAGTGATAGGGATTAAGCAATATGGATTTTTTTGATGGCCAATGCTGACATCCTACACGGCAGGGTTGTCGATGGCCAATATAAAACTGCCTATTAGTAAACTAATGAAGACGAAGAAAGAGAGCTCAGGTGCCCAGGTGCCTCAGGAGCTCAGGTTTAATAAAGAACTCTGTGTCGTCTTCTGTCCAAACATACCGCGTCATCTTTAAAGAATGATCGAATTTTACATACGCCAGGACAGGTGACCTGTAAATGCGAAAAAACTGTTTCCATTGGAGTTTTGCGAAAGCTTCCTTTTTCGAATTGCCTGAAAAACCACCTCATGTGAGCGCAAAAACCTGTTTGTGATATATGGGAGTTTTTGCGAAATTGAAGTGTATCCATTGGGCGTTTTCAATTTTCGCAATTTCGATTTGCACAATTTGAAGGGTAATTAAAATGCAGCTAGTGACACAAAAGTCACACCACGTGACATTGGTTTGGCGGATAGAAGTTTAATATTAATTATAGCTCACTCTGCTATTTTTGATTTTATAAAACCCCACCCACCCCATCCCCTCCGAATATGAAATTAATTTTAATCCAGAAATCAAAAACATAATAGAAGCATAATTCATAATTCTCATAATTTAAAGTCATTAAATGTAGGAATTGCATTTTTTGTTCATTTAAATAAATCAATATATCCGGACATAAAAGCATAACGTCATTTTACCATATTACTGTATGCAATAAGGTTCATTAAATTTGATTTAGGAGTAAGGTTTGGAAATCCTTTTGAGCTATGATACAATTCGAGGATTGGCCGGTTCCTCCAAAGACCATGCCGTCCTCTCATTTTCATTCACCAAAACAAAACATTAACCTGTCATGGCCACCATCCGCTCACAAGCAATTATTTATGTACAACGACTTCCAGCTGTGATGTAACAGTCTGTTCTGTTCTAATCCTCGCTCAAATGAGCAGGCCATGGTGATGTCTAAGGTAACAGCTGGTTACATGCTGAAGAACATGTTCTGTAATCCACTCCAGCAGATAGAATACAATGATTGATGGTTTAAGAATAGAGGTTAATGTTCATGAGCACATGCTGGAGTTCTTTGTGATCAGTGTGCTGCTTCTGGGTCAGAGGAAAACACAACACTGGAGGGTAGGAGCAGACAAATTATGAGTGGATGTCACAAAACAGGTGAGTTTTCCTCAGAGGGTGATGATGTGTAATAAATTATGGTTTATGTGACTCAGCAGGGAATTTCAGTGGCTTTTCAGTTTTGAAGATGTACATAAAGCCAAACACGCACATTAGAACCTTTCCAGATGATAAAGCAAAACTTTGCTTATGTTTTGACATAAATGGTTGAACATTTGCACTACTATACCATTAAATTTTCCTTCTCGGATCAAAAGTATAACCAGAAAAAGAAGCTTTGTGGTATATTTAGCATTTAAAAGTCAGTTCTGCAACCTCTCTTTCTCTAGTTGAAGTGTCTGGAGGTTGGTGAAAGTCAGTAGAGAGTGTTTTTGAACGTTGGCTGGAGTCATTTGGAGCCCCTCTAAGCTGGGCTTCATTTTAGCATAAAATGTCTCACAGATGGGACTAACAAAGCTTCTATGTACACATCTTTATATCAAACCGGCCTTGAAATCTGAGGAATTGCTTGATGTGTGCAAAAATTTGCCATTAACCAGAGGTGACGTTTTCATTGGCCATTTTTGCAGTAATATAGACCATGCAGTTCAGATGTTCAGAGAAAAAACAGCTTTAACATCTCATCCATGTGGAATACAATGGAACAAGCCCAAACCTGAGCAGCATAAGTACAGCCTGTGACAGTGATACCTGTGAAGAAGGCAACTCAACCTGACAGTTAGGTCATGGAACATCTCATTTATATAATCTGTTATACACTGCATACGTATAACAAGGGATGCTGGAGGGGAGGCTTTAAATGTTTGTTTCCTTTTTAGAAAATTTCATAGATCCCGCGTCACACTCCTTAAACTGATGCCATTTGCTCAAGGCTAAAAGACAATGGCTGCATTGTAAGGCTAAGAATGATTTTCCCTTCTTAGAAGCTCGATTTG
The DNA here is from genome assembly GCA_029959095.1 of Rhinichthys osculus. Taxonomy (NCBI): domain Eukaryota; kingdom Metazoa; phylum Chordata; class Actinopteri; order Cypriniformes; family Leuciscidae; genus Rhinichthys; species Rhinichthys osculus. The sequence continues at coordinate 28,193,983 of JARWKJ010000020.1, forward strand.
CAGGCCAGGCATGGTGAAGCTGTTATATAAGCCATGATTTCTATGACATACACACTGCATGGAGCCCGTCATGTCTTTCCTGTAGTTTCAACACTCATCATCTTGATATGTAACAGGAGAGGCCATGAGTAGACTGTGTGTCATATGTGTGTGTTCCTCTGGTAGTATAGACACAATTCCTGCAGTCGATACCAATATGTGTAAAATTGCACAGTTGATATTACAAAAAAAAGTAAACAACAACAAAGGTATGCTATTGAATATTTTGTTAATTATTTATTTTATTATTTTATTTCATTATGCAATTTTAAGTTATATTAAAAAGTGAATTTACAAGGTCTAGTATTAATTGGCACATGTCCATTATCAGTTTTATTTTTCTTTGTTTTTTTTGGAGCATGTGTGCAAATACCTATAAGGATTCAAATTATTTACATGCTGGCTATGCTGGTCCACCAGTCCATGTTTAAGTTTTCCAGTAGGTTGTATTTGATATCCTTACAAATGAACTGTATAACCAAAAAAGGTGACATACCACGATTCAACCTGAAACATTGCAAAATCCATTGCTCAGTTGAAAGGTGAGCCGCTTGACCTCAGAGTAATTTTAGGCAGTTAAATGGCAGCATAACAATTTGAAGCATGTTCCTAAGAAGAGTTACAGGTCAACATGTTTTCAGGTATGAAAAACAAAGCTGTAATGATCTGATTCTGGTCTACAAGTCTTCTCTAATTTGTCTAACAAGCCTCTGCGCTATCCAGCTAGGTCTTTTGAAGTAACTCATTAAGAATTTACAAGGTAATCACAGAGACTCAGAGTGGTACCAGCTGTAGAACCCATATTTTATATATGCACCAGAAAGATGTATGTGGGGTTAAAGCTCTAGCCAAAGGCATCCCACGGCCTGTTGAGTTGATTCTGGCAACTCACTTAGTTGTAAACTGTTGTGTTGGTAAAGCAAGCAGTCCTAGACGTGATCACAGCTGCAAATGAGTGACGTTTTGTTTGAGTCATGATAGGGCGTGCACTCAAAAAAATGGTTTTGTGGCTCTGTTATTTTTACCCAAGTATGTTTTGTTAAAGTAACACACATATATTTCTTTTACCACCAAAACACTATTGTATTGCATTAAATTAACTTAACCTGTCACTCAAAAAAAAAAAAAGACTCTTTAAACTTACTCAATTTAATTATGGACAGTGGTTCCACACAAGCACATTATGTTTTATTAACATTAATGGAATTTGTTGAATCTATGTAAGCTCCTTGTGTTGTGACAACACAACTGAATCAGATGAATCTATGTGAAATAGTAATGTCCAAACAAATCTATGGAATTGCTTCCCTGTAACTGATACAGACTTAACTGAACCGATATAGACTTTCATCGAACCTTCGTACAAGGTTAAAAACTAGTTCAAATGTGGCCATTGTGGACATATTTTCAACATCATTTATGGTCTCATTTAGACAGAATTACTTTGACTATTGCTGTCAGATGATCTTAGTGAGAATTAGCAGAAGTTTAGATATTTAGATTATTAGATATTTAGATATTTGTTTCATTTGAAGTGTCACCATTGTGGTGATCAGTGTTTGCTTTAGTTGGGCTCTTGGTCCCTGTAGTTTTTACATTAACTTTTCATTGGCTGCTGTAACTGTGTGTTTGTATAACACAATTGTTGTGGCAGAGAAAGCCAAGAAAAAGTTAGATCAGGTGTTATCAGCTCAATGTTGATGATGACATAATCATCACAAATCAAGTTTCAAATGTTGAGTTTAAAATTGTATTAATGTTTGGCATTACCAACCTTGTGGAAGTGCAATATTGGTGCCAATAGAATAAGAAATATTTTAAAAATATAAAAAGCATGTGCAAATGATGTTTTGAGCAAATGTATTATGTAGTCACACACAGACATCATGATTTTGGATATGAATCACAGCAACGGTGACAATCAAAACAAAAAAGCTTGGGAATCAATGATGAGTTTTGAACTATGAAAGCTACCCATCATGCATTGCAGCATGACCATTTTTTTATTGTCACCATTGTTGTGAATCATATGTAAAATCTTGATGTCTGTGTGTGACAACATGATATGTTTGCTCTGAACATCGTATGCACATAATTTTTATCCACCTCTAAATAAGTGATCATAAAAATGCTATTGGTGCCAGTAATGCAGATCCACATGGTGGCGGCTAGAAATGCGAAAGTGTCTGACAACATTAGATGAATGTTTTGTAAAGCTTTCATCATCAACATCAACATGAAGCTGATAACACCTGATCTTACTTATTCTTTCTTTGCAACATCGACTGTGTTATACAAACACAGAGATACAGCAGCCACAGAAAAGCTCAAGTAAAAATAAAGGGGACCAAGAGCCCAACTAAAGCAAACACTTATCACCACAATGGTGACACTTCAAATGAAACATCAACATCTAAACTTCTGTTAATTCTCACTAAGATCATCTGACAGCAATAGTCAAAGTAATTCTGTCTAAATTAGACCATAAATGATGTTGAAAATATGTCCACAAAGGCCACATTTGAACTAGTTTTTAACCTTGTACGAAGGTTCGATGAAAGTCTATATCGGTTCAATTAAGTCTGTATCAGTTACAGGGAAGCAATTCCATTGATTTGTTTGGACATTACTATTTCACATAGATTCTATCTGATTCAGTTGTGTTGTCACAACACAAGGAGCTTACATAGATTCAACAAATTCCATTAATGTTAATAAAAAATAATTTGCTTGTGTGGAACCACTGTCCATAATTAAATTGAGTAAGTTTAAAGAGTCATTTTTTTGAGTGTGGATTTCCAAATTGTACTTTCGTTTTTTTCTTTTCTAGTTTTTTGTTGTTGTTGTTGTTGTTTTTGTTGTTTTTGCTTGTAATGCTCTTTAAAATAACTCTTCTTGGAGCACGGGACGTTCTAAAGTAGATCTCTAGTTTTATGGTGCTCTGTGCTGATGATGTAGTAGGAGACACATGCTAGGCTGTAGTTGCATAATTTTTGGGCAGCTTGATTCATGAATATGTCTTTGTTCACATCCTGTGGGTCAGACGAGACTCACTGGAACGAGTGCTTCTCTTTGCATGTCGCATGCAGTGGCACGTGTTGGAAGCACTTTCATTATAATCACTTTCCACCCCTCCTATGTCCCTGGAGGTGAAGTTGTTTGGCAAGGAGCGTGAGGCTGGATGCCCTTCTAGACGAGACGTAATGTGCAGCGGTTTGCAATGGCCGCAGATAGACAAGTGCTTCTGTCCGTGATGATGAAATAGAGGGATACTGTACTTTCCACCAGGTCAAATCACTGGATCAAGAGAGGCATATGCCATCTTATGTCCTGCTCATGTACTCTATCATTCATTTTCCTCCTTGAACTCCCTTTAGGCTGTTTGCCATTATAGGGGTGCCCCAAGTCCGTGTATTAGGTCTAATCAGATTTTGGAGGAAACAGCCTGACACAAGCACAGACATGCACACCCACAAACACACAAGCTGCAGGGAAAAATCCTTGATGGAAGAAAAAGTGAGAGTGTGTGGTCGAGCAAGCCCAGTAAATGAAAGCCATGCCCCTAACCCCCCCACCCCACACACACACACACGTGTGTGTGTGTGTGTGTGTGGATCTGTGAAGGTGGGTGTGATTGAGGCACACATCAGCAATCTCCTCCCTCCCTGGTCACTATACATCCTAGAGGACTCCTCGCACTGTCTATCACTCAGCAGAGGCACACAGTGAGCTCAAGAAGTCCTGACCTGACACCAACTCAAGCAGAAGAACCAGCAGCAACTGTCTTAGAGAAATCCGGCAGCATCCCTTCTCGACTGGAGCAGAGCACCATGGCAGGCAGCACTGTCCTTCACTTGGGCTTCCTTGTAACGCTTGCAGGAATTCTCCTCCTCGCATGCAGCTCCGCGCAAAGAGTCAGAGGCAAGTTCAGCACCACGGTGCCGCATGCTTGCAGAACAGGGGCACTCGTGTTTAATTTTGTTTGATGCACCTGTTTGTGTTTGAGAATGCCATGCATTTATGCAGTAGTTCTCGTATAATTAGGATTGTAATAGTTAAAGATCTTTTTATTGGAGTTGCAGGTGTTGAGCTTTAACTATAGGACGAATTTCATTATCATTAACCTGTTGCATTTGCATTACAAGTTGCCTTGGACTGGCCATCAATTTTAATTTTCATTATTTTTTAAGAACATGCAATAAATCTTGCACTTGCAGGTGCATTTGGGCATGCATGAGCAGAACTGAGTGTGTATTATGGGAGTTATATGCAGCAGTCAGTCCCGCATGATTATAGATGGGGCGAAGCCAAACTCTGCAAAAGCAAGAGAGAAAAAAAAAAAGGATAACTGGAGCCTGAAAGGTGCTGGAAAATTAGACACGTGCAATCTGTCTGCCATTGTCCAGCGTCCAACTTGAGAAACCAGCCAGGCACTTAGATTTTCTGTCTTTGCTGGTTGTGAAACGACATTTAATTTTGATAGACTCAAATTTTAAACAATAGAGTGATAATGGTTACCTCATGGTGTATGCAGCTGGCCAAAATCACAGTTTAAATTGTGCATGTATGTGTGTATGTATATATTCCATGAAGGTGTTTGATTGTGTGTGTTCTAGTCTAGTGCATGTGTGAATTGCACCTTGGCATCCTGTTCAAAGTGCATTTGTGTATGTGTCTAAATATCTTCCAACACCATCCTTCTTAGTGCTAGAGTTGTACGTGCATATGTGGCGTGTTTCTGTGCAAGATCTCATGCCCCCAGCATCCCTGTGTGCTCAGATTAGCTATGGCATTAGTAATACAAGCTCTCGGTTCACTATCAGCGCTCGTTCATCAGCTATTAAAAATCACCTCCATCTCCGGAGGGGAAGAATGTCTGCGCTGGCTCAATGCCCTTTCTCTTGTACTGAGCTTCATTCATCACAGCTAGTTAATCAGCCCAGCAGCGTTCTGTGTTTATACTTTGTTGGCTAACTTCGTTTCCTTATGGATGTTGACTGGACAAAAAGACAGTTTAAATTACTGGGTGGGGATGAGTTCAACAAGAGTGAAGACATATTGAAAATATCTCATTCTTGCTGAAAAGAAACACACTTATCTGATTACTCTGGTGTGGTTTGCTGGTTTTAGAGTGGTTTTGGGCACTTTTCAGCTCGTTTTGCTTGGAGACCACTTCTGTGAAACAGCTGTATACCAGCTTGGTCAAGTCGGGAGACCAGCTAAACCAGGTAGGACAAGATTGGCCAGACTGGAAGACCAGCTAGACCAGGTTGGACAAGCTTGGCCAGACTGGGAGCCCAACTAGACCAGGGGTAGGCAAGTTTGGTCCTAGAGAGCCGCTGTCCTACAGATTTTGGCTCCAACCCTGAAAAAAAAACCTCACCTACCTATAGCCTTAGTAATCCCGAAGACATTGATTATCTTGTTCAGGTGTGTTTGATTAGGGTTGGAGCTAAACTATGCAGGACAGCGGCTCTCTAGGACCAAACTTGCCATCTTAACCATCTTAAACCAGCAAACCATCTTAGTCTGGTTTAAGTTTTTTCAGCATGAATGATGAATTGATAATTGACGCCTTAAAAGGAAACAGCAGTCTGAGCTGTCTGCATGTTCGCTCGACTTAGACATAGCTTCTACTTGTTACTGTACTTCGAGTTGCCGTGGGGCAAAGACAGCTTAACAACACATGTGCAGGCAGCTGTACTGTAAAAGCAAGCCATAGAGGTTCACAATGCACCCTGGGAACTGCAACCCAATGTTATTTGGGGAAACAAACATTGAATTTTGAAATGAGCATGTGTTTAGGAGTGGTGATAGCAATCAAGGGTTGTCTGTATGCCACTAATACTGGTTGTTAATATCAAAATGTCTCTAGATGAATAACTCCGAAAAGTCAGAACAAGACAGAGTGGATGAAAGGATTTGGGGGGTGAAGGGGAGATGGGAACAGCTGTTGAGTGCAGAGATCTGGACTGTTGTAAATGTGCCTGAAAGACGAATGATTTGCTGATGTATGGGAAAACATTAGATTTACGTTCCCTCCGCGCCCTCAGGTGATTTGCTTCTTCTGAAGTTTAGTGCCATTTTTAAATCATCTTCTTGGATATTTGGGTCATGTTTGTCCTTTAATGGGGTGCAAAAGAGCCTGGAGTTCTGCAGAAGGACCAGATTTCTAAATTTTCCATGAAAAGTGCTGACTTAAAGAAATAGTTCACCCAAAAATGAATTTGCTTACTCTCCTGTCGTTCCATTGCATGACTTTTTCGTCTGCAAATGAAGAATGTTTCAACAGTTTTTGCCTATGCAATGACAAAACATTGTATAGACAAAAAAAGAAAGTCATACAGATTTGATTTGGAGGACATGAGGGTGAGTAAATAATGACAGAATTTTCTTTTTTTTTTCTTTGTGGTGAACTAACCCTTTGGTGGTCATTCATTGTAAAGCCAAATATCAGTTTTAGTTTTCTTGAATTTGCTTATTTAAAGTCTTGAACAGAAGGGGGAAAAACAACTGAAATCGTTTGAGATTGATTTGATAAATTGGACTGATTTTGAATGCAGACTTGGCAAGTAACTTGTGTAGCATGGCTTCAGTCCAGGAGGAATTCTGTAAATCAAACTGACCCTTCTAGAAATCAGTGTGTTTGTAAATGATGTTTTAAGTGGAACAAGTGCCAGACGTCCAATAATAAAACTGGACCGTATTCATGCATAAAGCTTAAAACGAACCGTATCTGACAGAACACAGCTTGGGGCTGGTCTTTGGCTGATCAGTCTGAACCTGGAAATCATTCAACATCTGAGCCAGGAAAGAGCATGCATGATTACGCTTGTCAGTGGTGTCAAATGAGATATACCTTCCCCCTATGCTTCCCCTCCATATCTGTGCTATTCGCCCACCCTCTGCGTCTCTGGCTTTTTAAGGTACAACATCAAATCTTTGTATTGAAAAACATATGAAAGAATCAATCCAAGTGACTGGAAACCAAAATTTCAATTGAACTTTGGTGCAAAAAATACCAATTACTCAATGATAATTTTGTTAACTTCGCAAAGTGAAGTGCACAACATGACTTGGCTAAAAACATATTATTAGTCAAGTAATTGAATCCATTAGGAATGGGAAATGTTTTTTTATTCTTTCAAAGTTTAAATGTTTTGGCTTGTTCATTTTGTAATAAGAATGTGTTTCAGATTCTGAGGCTTTCAAAATGATTCATGATTTGACCAGCATGGTTCCCCTGAAAAATGTGATTGTGTTTTTCCTTGACCGTAGAGGTTAAACCATTGTCCAGCCCTTCTCCACTGGTATGGTAAAACTCTTGTAACTGCAAATCGACATTTTACGATTCTTGTCAGATGTAAAGCTATTACATTTTGGCAACGGAAAATCCCTCAGCTACGGCTTTTAAAACCTCTGTGGTGACAAGCTGGTGTGAACAGATAAACCAACAACACCACTCAACCGCAAGTGTCCAGTCTGTCTGTGACTCAGAGCCTTGGCCCCAGTCTAAAGCTACATTGACACAATTTAGCAACTGAAAAAGACATCTGATAATGAAACAAGACTGTGCCTGCCTTTTAATTATAGTATATCAAAGTGATACGGTACATTTTTGTAAAGTAAAGAACACCTAAAGAAGAGTTCATCTTAAAGTTCTCTCCGCTGAGGAGTTTATTTTACAATGATCCCGGTGATTCAGAAGTGTGTATTTTTCCCTTGTACAAATTCAGCAGCTTCCCTGACCACACACACTTCCTCTCTTCTGTTTGTTTTTTTACTGATTTCTAAAGATTAAGAAGACGAGTTACTGAATCATGTTGTAGATGTTCCACCTTTCTGCTTGTGGGATCTGAAAGGTGTCTTCTTAGACAGTTTGGAAAGACAAAAATCTTGCAATGAAAACAAATCTTCATGCAGCTTATTTCCAAACAAAATCAGGTCATAGTGATTCACATCCAAAAATTACTTTAAAAAAAAGTATCATAAAAGTGGTCCATCAGATTCATGTACTATAAGTCTTCTGAAGTCATACAATAGCTTTATGTCAGGAAATCCCAAATTTAAGTCATTATTTACTGAAAATCTTCCCCTCTGGTGAGCAGTTAACTCTAGAACGATAGTAACTGAATCAATGAGTTGAAGTCAAGAACAGGAACAATTAATTAATATTTTTTCATTAAGACTGTTCTTTTCAATGTAGCCTACTGTTTATCCATTTCACAAGCCGAACTGACTGATTCATTCGTGAATAAACTAGATCATTCAAAAGAATAGGCTCAAAGTAAATATTCTTTCACTGATCCAGTTCTTGCTTTCAACTCATTGAATCAATGATCTAATTACAGCAGTTCTTAACAGCTTAATAAAGAGGAAGATAATCTATGAATAATGACTTAACTTTCTCACACAAAGCTGTCATATGATTTAAGGAAACTTGGTGTAATGCTGTTCACTATTATATGAACCTCTTTTATAGTGCTTTTTTGGTGGTCACTATGAAATGTTGCTGTGAAGATTTTTCAGAATTTTAAATATTTTGCTCTACAGACATCAAATGATTTTGGAGTGACATAATGACAGAATTTTTATTTTTGGGGTGAACTGTCCCTTTAATGAGCCTGATTAATGAGATCTCCAGTTAAGTTTGGTGCTTCATTGTGATTGACAGATTGGGGCGATGAGCTTGACCTGCCAAGCTTGCAGTTACTTATAAAGTTAAATACACACATCACTTTCCAAAGGCCGAGACCAACCAGCTTAAATCAGTTTAAGGAGGACTTTTCGTGGCCTCTTTAACTCAGCGTAATCGTTAAACAGTTCTGATTGATGGGAAAAAGGTGGAAGAGGAAAAATCTCAACCCAGCCTGGTGGCTTATTGGATTTAGAATGGACCTGAAACTGACTCGAAACATTTTCCATGCTGAAAATTATCCAATGAAATGGCAGTGAAAGATGATGCTGGTATAAAAGGAGGAAATTTATAATGAATTGCTTGGCGCAGGTATGAAAATATAATGATCAAATCACTTTAAATGTGTGTCAGTGTCATATTCTGAAACTGTACAAAGCCTCATAATTCTGGTAAATATAATGCTGCGTAACTGGGGCAGAATATTGGAGGTCCATATGCTACTGTGCTTTGAGTGAAGCGATGAGGAGCTCAACTGTGAAAGCAATTGTCCTTGATTTACCTCGACGAATATTTTCATGGCACACACTTTTGCACTCCTCAAAAGTGCACTCCTTCGCCCCCCTTTGGCCACATAAATCAGTAAACCCCATAAATTCACAAATCCCATCCAACACATGGGAAACATAATGTCTTACTCTTTACTCTTTAAGTAATTAATCATTTATTCATTGCAGTGTTCTGAAAGTCACTATTTCTGTGCAATTCCTTTTTCCTGCCATTGAATGTCAAACAAAGAAACACAGAGTGTTTGAAGATTTGCAGCACTGTTTCTCAAGCCAATTAAAATTATTACAAACACTGCTTTTTCCTCCGCACAGTAAGAAGACAGAATATGAAGGTTCGGATCAACGCCACTGGGGATACCATAGTTTTGAAGTTTGTTCGTCCCAACCCTGACATCAAACTTGAGGGCTACATCTTAGGCTATGGTTCCAGCATGTTCTCCAAACAGTTCATCCAACTTCCAGAAAACGGGGAACCCTATGAGACCGAGATTGGTGAGTTAGAGTATAACCACACTCAGCTGTTATTTCGCTCAAGAGCCTGAAGGAAGCCCACAAAACAATCACTAATGTTGTTTTGTGGGTTAGCATGGGACTGGAGGAGTAACCACAAATGGTTGATTCCTTAACCCAACAAAACCACCGTCTTGATTTGCACACCTGTGTTTGCGCCAACTCTTCCATTATTTGAAAGCATAAACTGTAATTAAACCCAAAAAAAATGCTATTTGTTAAAGCTTTGGTAACCACAGCATTTGTCAACACACAAAAAGCCACAGATCACGTTTGACAAGGTAAAAAGGTCGCATATTACTCCAGCTAAGACTAACCGCAATAATTTTTTGTCTGTAAAATAACTTCCTGTGTTGTCCATTCATCATCATTCTCCCAGGAGCTACAATCCCAGAGTTCATTTTGTGTAGGTTTGGGCCAGGGGTCAGAGGGACCCTAAAGCCAATGTAAGTTTTTACTAAATGGGTTCATGCCAGATGCTTCATTTTGCTTCTGCAGGTAGAGTTCAGTTGCTTGTGGATTTATTGATAACATATTGGTCATCGGACAGTTTTTTGATATTGCATCTTTGATATAGGGCCCAAGCCCTAATAATATTTTTTCCTCAGAATTTGACTTTATAACTCGCAATTGCGAGTTAATATCTCACAGTTAGAATTGCAAGATATAAACTTGAAATTGCAAGAAGAAAGTCAAAATTGTGAGTGAAAAAGACAGAATTGCTATTAAATCTCACAATTCTGACTTATTTTCTCAATTGCGAGATTATATCCCACAATTCTGACTTTATAACTCGTAATTGCGAGTTTATTATCTCGCAATTGTGAGAAAAAAAGTCCGAATTGTGAGATAAGTCACAATTATCCATAATATTCCATGGTAGAAACAAGCTTCCATATCAGCCCTAACATGAAAATAATTATCTGCTCATCAGTGTCGGCCAGAATTTTAACATCCTTGAAAATCCAATTCTGGGCACTAGTGTTGATGACACACAACATGTTATTTAAGACTGTAGTGGACAATATCTCAAGAGTCAACCTCCAAGTCAAAGCCTTTGAAGTTCTCCACAATGAAAAGCACTGACGCAAGCAGAACAAAATTATACATCAATGCTTATACCCTTATCCAGAAGCTTGCAAACAAAGAATTGTTTGTTCCAAAAGGAAGGGCCTCTGAGTTTTTGGCTTCTTTACCTATGCAATTCAGCATAGGAACACACAGTCACATCATTATTCAATATTGGCCACAGACGGAGGGATCATTGCTCTTGAATTTACAGTGTGTGCTGAGATTTCAATATGATACACGTGCACAACAGATGGCCGAAAGGCAAAAGCAGTTATTGGCGTCTTCCCAACCTGACATGCCACATGCACATGCACTCATAAATGTCCAGATTGTTGTGGACTTTGGAACTGGCACATTTTGTATCCCCCTAATGGGCTTCTTCTTTTTTTCTTCTATCTAAATGAGTTTTCCTGTGTACATATTCATAACTGTTAGAAAGGCATAAATAATAAACTTATCACCCCAACAAATCAAATTTTGGCAAATGAGCTGTTTAATTCGGTTACATTGGAAACACAGATGTTTAGCAAACCATTGTCATCACAGTGCTATAAACTTCACATTACTCAGCTCGAGACTTTGTACTAAATAAACGTCCACCAGAATCTTTTGGAATTGTGTCAGTGACAAATAACAGTGTACAAGATAAAGAAAAGGATGAAGTGGATGAGTTCTTAGTACTAAATACCGTTTTAAACACAATATTGAATTTAATGTGTTGTGTGGTCATCTGGTGTAACAAACAATTATTTTGAAAAAATATATTTTCAAATATATATATTTTAAAGTAAAATGTATTTTTTTTACAACCTAATCAACCTTGTCATGTCATAAAAAGGTAAATTTATCAAATTTTATGAGACTTAACCTTGACACACAGGGGTCCTCCTTTTGTTGACTCCTATACATTTCTTGTCTTGCTTATTTCGTTTATGTTGTCCGGAAGTTCATGAAAGGGACTTGCATTGCACCATGAAATTGCCCTTTTTATGGTTTTCTTTGAACTCCTAAATAACGTGAGATGCTTGCTTTCACAGATGCTGAGCCCAAGTATCTGGTGGCTGTTCAGCCCATCCCAACCAATGATGTGAAGAAGCATTGCACAGGTAGCATGCATTTTAAAAAAGTATTGGCAATCGAACAAACCGAAACAGTCCATGACAGGATATGTTTAGTGGAAAATATGCAACAGATGTGCTATTGAACCAATGGGAATGTTTGAAAACCTTCACTTAGCATTAGCTAGAAAACATATTCCACTGCTAAATTGGATTACCGGTTTGCAACAGGTAAGGTGAACCTGGACAAACCTCTTCACCTGGTGATCGATTCGGTCACGCCGACATCTGTGCTACTATCCTGGGGAACCTACTTAAAGACACCCTACGAGGGAAACATCATGAACGACTGCTTGGAGGACGGGTGAGTTACACTCACAACATCTGGATTTTACTTTTTCCTCCACCAACATGTTCCATATGAGTGTCCCAAATCCCTGAGGAAGACTTAATTTACTCCACTTCATATTTAGGGGCCATTTAACCTGAAAAACATGGGGAAAAAGATAATGAAATATCATGGCACCCTGTCTCCAGTATTTAGGGGTCCCGTCTTCAGAAGCATTGCAGCGCAGTGCAGGTTTTTATGCAATGCTCTCATTGCACTGACAGGATACTGGATTTATGTTGCAACCGAGAGAGCCATTCAATGAGTGTGATGTTTTTCTATGCAGAGGGGAAAAAATGTGTGGGATATGGATCCCTGCCACTGCAGGTGTAGTGTGTGTCTACATGTTTAAATGCTTTTTGAGGATACAGGCACTGTTGGGACGCACTGACATGCTCTCAGCCTCCCTAAATCGCTCTGGGTTTCATATAGAGAAATATGTGCGCTTTTTCCCCCCCTCTGTTAAGGGGAGACTTTTGGAAAGGCCATTGGAAATGTTGACCTGGACCAAAACAGTTGGGAGCTAAAGACGTGTACCAGTGCTCTTTATAAACCTAACATCAGCTCCTTTGTTTAATGTCTGACAACTGCTATGGTGACAGAAAACCAGTTTACTAAGTATTAGGGGTGTCAACATTAATACGTTAACTCATGCAATTAATTTAAAATCCTTAACAAAATCCTCCGAAATTTCTATTCAAACCCTTTAACCTGATTTCACTTCTCTGTTTGCGATCAGATCACTTTTAAACTGTTAAACTCTGGGACCGTTTTCAGTCCAATTATCGAATAAGTGAATCATTCAAACAATCAGACCAAAACAGCGCTGATAAAGAAAAACAGGCTGATTACATCAGAGATGGCAGAGAGGATAGACTCACGTTGCATTTTCAAGGAATTATTCATTCCAGTGTGTTTCACTTTAAAACTCCGTCATATTCTGTGATTGTTTCTGAGAAGCGCGAAAATACAGTTTTGTGAGAATCACCCTTGAATCTGATGGTTTACTTTGCTATCAAATGCTGACAAAATTAACGTCTTGAACAAGATAAATGGTGTATGCTTAGTTTCACGATAAGTGTGCGGTTAAAATAATCTATTGACAGTCCTACTAATCTATTAACAGCCCTACTACATATGATTGATTATGACTAGCCAAAAAGGTGTACAAATGATTCGTGAGCCTTTTAGACAACCAATGTGTCTTTGAACCAGGCATTACACCATCCGCTATAGAGAAAGGAACAGGAAGTGGATCTACCAAACCTGCCCCACCTCTGATACAGTAATCGACAACCTCAAGCCCAACACACCCTATGAATTTGGCGTTCGATCCAACAAAGACGACCGTAGTGGAATGTGGAGCAAGCCAGTGATCCACAACACCAACATGGGAGGTAACAGATAGCCTAAACATCCATTTAAGGTTTTGTCTGAGAAGCTGAAAGATGATCAAGTCTAACTTGCATTGCCAATGTTTTGTTTTCAGACAAAAACTTCCAGATAACCTACAAGCCGAACAGACCCCTTGTCAATACCTTGGTATGTAGTGTTGTTTCATAACAAAATTTGTATATAGTGTAAATGACTGTCAACCTAATGACTTTAACAGGCAAAACCACATGCCATGCACAACTTTAAGAGTTTGTGTGATGTCTCCGTTATTTAATTCAAACCATGTTCACAAAAAGGCATTTGGCATTGGCAAAAGGCATTGGTGCAAAAAAACAAAACAGCAGTCTCAAAATAAATCCAACCATAATATCATAGAGATTTTAGGGGTGGAAACTTTTTGATTTAAGTAAAGAGTAACCAACAGGTGAAGCTATTAATGCCCTGATAACCACCCAAAACACCATCATAACCACATTACAACCCCTTGGTACCACCTCGTAAAAAATGTAAATATTTTAAAATAAGCAAATAATATAAAGCTAGCACTATTATCTATTATCTTACTTTTTGACCTTTGCTCTTCCATCCCTGCTGAAAAAAAGCAGTTTGAACAAGCATGGTTTGCGGGTCTAAGCTTGCTTAAGATGGTTAGCTGGTCTCCCACCATGCTTTGGCAAGATTGCCTTTCTTAGTTTGTTGTGCTTTTCTGGTCTATTTATGAACTGTCATGGACGTAAAGAACTGTGCCTGCGAGCAAACTCTTATTTGAGCAAACACATATTCTCAACCTCTTAAGTCAAGAATCCAGTTGTTGTATGTGTGTAAAGTACTCAATCTTCTCGGCAGAGGCAAGAAATAATACATGCCTGTCAGGGCATTTCAGGAACACTTTAGACACGGTAGAGAGACCCTGATTGTAGAGTTCTTTTACATGATATGAAGACAGAACGCTGTTCTGTGTTCTTTCACTCTACACTTCATTTTTAAAGAGGGTAGAAAAAAAATGTGTGTAACCCTCTTTTTACAGGCTGGACCTCACAGCAGTCTGTTCCCTCGACATGGTAAGACCATCAACTACTACTTTTAAGAATTGCCCCTTGTGTAGTAAAGAAAACAAGAGAATTCTGTCATCATTTACTCACCCTAATCTCATTTCAAACCCGTATGACTTACTTTCTTCCGTGGATCACAAAAGAATGCACACTGTTCTTTTCCATACAATAAAAGCATATAATGATGGGCTGTCGAACTTTAAAAACAAAGCACCCTTTATTAAATATCAAGAAAAGTAGTTTGGGGGCACTTTTAGTATTCAGGTGGCTTTGTGTGGGTAACAAACTGAAATTTAGGTGAACTGTGGGATTTCTGTTGTTCTGATGGCAACAGTCTGCCATTAGTCGAACAAACAGATAGCTCCGCCCCAAACTCACACCATTGGTTGAGGCAGTGTTGCCATGCTGGGTTGGTCGGAATCCTCACACAAACAAAGCAATGTTTTAATAGCAAAGTGACAATGTTTACTCCTTGGGAAGCAATCTACCAAAAGGCTTATTTGTAACTTATAATTGTCTCTGATTATTAAGCTGAACTTTTGTTTTTTTTTAAAGGTGCTTTTTGTCATTTTAAATCTTGATAGCCCTTTTTATAGCTTAACAAATCCTGGTCAATGTATGCTGGATGATTACTTGCAAGTAAGTAAGAGTAAATCATGACAGATTGTTTCAGTCCATGTGCAAAATGGGTCAAACTACATTCAGTACTGTTCTTTTTTTTCCTATTTGTTTGAAAGTGTTTTGTGTTGGTTTCCTCCTTCACAATCTTCTTTCTAGGTATCCCCAACATAAGCCAGCCAGGATCGCCCAAAAACACAGGCGTTAATGGAGGTCCAAAGACATCTTTTGGTAATTTTCCCTCACTCTTTCTGTTTGCACTCTTCTTTCATACAGGGTTTTATTGCAGTCAATCGAAGTCATTCTCACAGTAAAGACATTTAATACTCTCTCTCTCTCAAGAGCCTTGTTGGGGATGCCTGCTCACTTTTTCTCTTTTTTTTTTTTTTTTTCCATTTACGAAACATTGCATTATTTCCCACAGCTCCACCAATGGGTCAGCAAGGAACTGTGGCTGCTCCAAGAGCCAATGAGCCAAAATGGCCTCAGCTCCCATTGGGTAACCAAGAGAATTTTGTTTTGAAGTTTTGCTTATGAGCAGTCAGTTGGTAATCGCTTTGCTGGGTGTGGGCGGGGATTAAAGACATCCGCTGTTATGATTGGCTGCATGCTGGCATGCCTTGTAAGAACGCTGAGTTAGAAAGTCCCGATCCTGCCGTGATGAGGATTCCTGACCGGTCGCCTCCACAGTGAGGAGGAAGTGTGAGTGTAAGTTTTCCAGAAGGGTGCTGTGCAGCGAAAACCCCTCTGAGGTCACGCATGGTCACGCATTGGCGCGGTATCTGTAGGCCTGCTCACGCTCCACCCATCAGCACCAGTCAGATTCTGTGTCCACCAATCAGCTCTCTTTCTGTCACGCTCATCTCTACCCATTCAGTCCCCTATCATTTCATCACCTGTCAATCACATCATAACTGTTAAAATGTTTGGTTTCCTCAGTCCTCCATCTGTTGTATTACTGTGGCCATAAATGGCACTCTTATGTCTTTATTTCTGCCATTCTTTTTCTTTGTTCTTCTGTGTCACTGAATATTTCCCATAATGTTAATACTGAATGTTTCCAAACGGAACCCAATAAGTGATAAACACCTCAAACTACCCCACAATTATTAATTAATAAAATAATTGTACATATAGTAGTAAATTTAACATCAAATGATGGCACAATTAAATCTTATTCCACTAAATAAAAATGATATGTAATTTATATGTTACATTTTTAATTATATGTATTGAACATGGTAACCACAATTGTGTACCATGGTATCATCGTATAATCATCACTTTACCATGGTATTGGCAGAGTAAGGTCATATTATCATGATATCAAAATTTGAGTAGTCAATAAATTCCAGCGTGTCAGTCACCACTCATGTACCAAATTGAATCAGTACGCTATTACAATACTGTACAAAGACTGGTATCATATTTGTTTTTACTACATAGTACATAGAACCTATTACATAGGTTCACTCTTCATCCTATTTTTCTGAACCTCATCTTGTTTTTTCATCTTCCATCTCTTTATCTGATTTTCTTAACCCTTTCATTCTTTTTCAGAGTTTTTAGCATCTTGATCTGCTGGCCTTCGTTCAGTCTGCATGAAGTCACTGCATGCAGAGAAAGAATCAGTCCCATGTTATTAGTTCTAGCAGGGAAAGGCAGAAATCTGGGAGTCCAACCTCCTTTCCTGTCTTCCTCTGTCTCTGAACTCTGGATAAGATAACATTACATCTCTCTGTGTTTTTCCACTTGGAGCCAAACTGATTATGAGACCAAAGTCAACAAGTTCATTCTCAACCCCCTTGACAAAACTGTCAAGACAAGTGCTCAACGTCGATAACAGGCACTTAAGAATCCGTACCATCACAACTCGATTGGATGGAACTGAGAAACTCTCACAAACAAGCTTAATATCGATGCAATGCAAACAACTTCCAAACATTCTTAAAAACATTAATCTAAAGTCCACCCTAATCATCTTCTAATCAATGGTCTCAACAGTCAGTCCTACTGGAAAAATCCAGGTAAAACCAGTTCAAGGTGGTCCAAACAGCTTGTACAGGCTGGTCTAGATGGATTATCAGTCGTCCTACCACCTGGTGGGGCCTCGTAGGTTACCCTGGATTAAGCTGCTAGAAGACTGGTTAAGCTGGTTAGCTGGTTAATCATGATCCATCTTCGACTGGTTGACCAACTAGACCATCTTGAGCTGGAATGACTTGGTTTTTCCAGCATGGAGGGCTCATCTGCTCCTTTCTCTTAAACAGATTCAAACAGCCATGTTAGAAATGACTCCTCTCAGCTGGTGGAGGTCCCTCCTGTCCTTCCCCAACATTCACCCACTAAACCCTCCCGTCCTTCAGTCACCCCTACCCCCAATTCCTTACCCAGCAGTACCCGGACACCCCTACACGGACACCCTCAAACCAGGGCACCTAGTGCCACTCAGATGCCACATAGTTCCTCTGGTAATTCCTATGTTTCCTTCTTATTTTTTTAAGTTGACGGTTGACAGGTAATGAGAAAATAACATATTGCGTTAGCGATTCACTTTTTACCACACAGATATTTGGGTATTTTGCCATTTGCCGTTCAACCTTTGGCTACACGTTCTACCACTGCAAACGTAGTCTAAACACCAGAATATCAGACTTCAAAGCTTTATTCAATTCATTCTCCTCTTTTTTCGGGCGGTTTTGGAGAAAAGTGATACGCAGGAAATTAATGGATGTTCAAACCACGTTTCAATCAAAAGCAGTCATTCGGTAACTTCAGCCACAAACAGACATTATTTCACACTCCGGCTCAATGGATTACAGGAAGAGCTGTCTCTAGTCAGTGTGAGCGAGATGGCCAGTAAAAACAGTAAGAACCGGTTACATCAGTTCATATAATCCTCTCATTTATTTGCTCTGTCAGGCAAGCTATCACAACTGTCCCATCGGTGTATATCATGTCTGTGTTATTGTCTGAAGTCACAGCTTTCCTGTATCCTCCCCTACACATGTTTTGTCTTCACAGGAATGCACTGCTGCACTTTAATGCAACCACCAACACATCAGATTTAGCCTTACTGTAGTCAGAACAATGACATTATTATTGTTAAATTCACACATCATCCAGTTTTATCTTAAACAATGTAGTAAGCTGCCAACAAAGACAGCAAACGCATTGTAAGCGTTCCAAAATGTACAAAACATGCTAGCATACATCCTATGTGGAAAACATATAACTATGCAAATCAAGTGATAGTAGGAATGGTATAATTAGGTATTATTATTTAAGTAAAATAAATTAAAACTTAAATATAATTATATTACTCTATATTTTTATGTTTATTGAAATGTTGCACTGTTAGCTTAGCAATATGCTAGCATGAGACTATTGAAATCAATTTTAGGTCGGGTCTCTATTGTACTTTGCGTGTGAAACGTTATTTGTATGATGTGCAAAGTTGTTACCGATGGAAAGTGTTCCAAATCAGAAGGTAATTTCAGTTAGGATGCTAGGCTAGCAAGGCAGATCACTTGTTTTGGAACAGAGTTCATGTCATTTTCCTTTTGGTGAAAGAATGTACTATACAGTTTAATTTAGCATTTGAAGATCAGAATCAACACTTAGAAAACTTAAATCCCTTAATGTTATGTTGAAACACAACTAGCTAACTTTGACATCTCTCATCAGCCCACAGATAGAAAAACTTTTAAACACATAGCAGTGTTACATAATTGTACAGTATCTGCCCCAGCATGCACTTTACTTCCTAGAGCCGACAAGGCATAACAAAAGCTGCTGTTGTTTTTTATCTAGGTAAGAGCATCCGGAGAGACTCCATCTCTTCTCTTCCATCCAAACCCATCGATTCAGTCCTAACAGTGACCACCAGGAACCAGACGTCACTGAGCAGAAACCCTTTCTCTCTCTCTAATGGCATGAGACATTCTTCCCCCAGGCCCGGCGACTCCTCCAGAAGATATGGGGGTAAAAGACATTACTCTTACCCCTCTTACGCTAGTCTTTTTTCTTTACTCTTATTTGTGTTTTCTCTTCTGCTTTTCTTTTTTATTATTTTTACATAACTTAAGAAACAACAAAAAAATAGTTAAGAAAAAAATAATATTACTTAAGAAAATAATTTTCTTTTATTTTGCTCTGCATTCTCCCCTGTCAGCACAATGCCATTTGCTTGCAGTTCTCTTGGGGCATTTTCTCTTCAAGAGCTCAATTTTTTCCTTTGAAACATGTGGTGTGTGTGCAAACCAGCCATCATACTCTGTCACACCTGACAGTTTTACTGTCAGCAAAGTATGTGTGATTTAGCCCGATGGGCACGCAGACCGCCAGCATTTGCACTAATCTGATCTTGAAAGGCCTCTTTTCCCCTCAGGCAGTTGAGCGGCCGCCTATAACTCTCTATGTAAACTTCAGTTTTCTTCAGCTGCAGTGCATCTCAGCAAAAACAACATGATGCTACCTTATTCTTCCTTTTCTCCATAACATCCACTCTTTTCCCCTCCAACAGTTAACGGTGAACACCATAAGGGACTTTCTCTCCCCAAACACGTCATGTGGTCCAGACCAAGAATGGGTAAACAGAGCCAACTCGTCCTGTTTGTGTGTTAGCCATCATTAACCTGCAGAAACATTGTTTGTGACGCAGCCCATATGCCCATGTTGGTGTCATTCCCATCCATAATCTCCTGTAAACTCGTGTCTGTCCATTCATCCATCTACTCATTCACCAGTCAACCCATTTGCTCGCAAATCTGCCTGTTGTCTTCAACGTTTGTTGTCGTTTTGCAAGCTTCTGCAGATCCCATGCTGCCGCGAGCTTTGTGGTGTAATTGTCAAAGCTTTTCCCCAGATTGGTTTCTTTCATTTCTAAACCATCATGGTGCTGTAGGACATTTATTTTCAAGAGAAAAACATGTCTTTTGGAGGACACAGAAACCCACCGCAATGTCCTAAACTGTCTCGTAACATTCTGTGGCTCTTTTATTTGTGCATTTCAGCAATAATGTTTGAAACTCCCTTCTGCAGAGGACTGTTGCTGCTTCTGGTTAAAGTTCATTGTGTGCATGACTACTTGCATGCTTTATTGTAGTCACGTGCTTCCATGTGGTTTGAGTTCTTTTTCAATATGCCATATTGTTTATCTGTGTAGCAAAAACAAAAAAGGCTGAAAGATGACAAAATTTTAGTATTTATCCACAACCTATTAATTCACATTACTGTTATTTTCAACACAAATGCCAAAATTCAAGGGGACCTTACTAAGAATTGCTTTAGCGCTATGAAGTGAACTAATTTACTTCATACAAATCAGGTAACAGCACAATAACAGACACAAAATATGCAGTGAACTCAATTCACACACACAGTGTATCGGTTCTGACTAGACTTGGTTTTGGAAGACAAAGCAAACTTCTGCAATAGGGCGTACTTTCCAAGACTATGCAGTATGACTCCACCACTGCGATATCTAAATTCCCAAAAGTATGTACGACTACACTAAATGTTTGGATATTTGCCTGTTCATACTCTTCCCTATTATTTGATAATTTGATGATAAACAAAACAATCCCAGGTCTGCAAAGTGATGTCACATTGTATAGCTTGTGCAAAGACAGTGGAATACAACAAAACGGATCATTTAAATTAGCACAGTTTGTTGGCATGGATTCTCTATCTTCTGACCAAAAGCCAGAGATCTGTGGAGATCAGTGGTGGCTCTCATTAAAGAGGGGTCTTATGGCAGATTTGCTTGACAGTGACTGCCTAAAATTGTCTAACCACTGTCATGATACCACAAGAGTTTTAGATCACCCAAAACATTGGGTATCACCACCGAAAACCTCAGCTACCTCTCTGGAAATTGCTTTCCCTCTGTAAAAGTATGACATCTGTTGGTCTTTAGTTTTATTTTCAGCAAAGCTTGGCTTTTCACCACCCAGCTTTCGTACCACACGGTTTAGTGAGATGAGCTCTGTTTGATTGCCCTGTGATGAACTGAGGGTTTCACAACTGGTGCCTTGGATGTAAATTGAATCAGTTTGCTTTTGACTATACTCCAAGATGGCACTGAGAACTGAAGGCATAAAAGGTGGATGAAGTGCCAATGGTTAGACTTCATCCATGAAATGAGAAAGAAAACAAGCAATTTTCTCTCATTTCCAATTAACTTTGAGTTTGAGCAATTTGCTGCTCCCATTTAGCAAAGCATCCAAATTGCAGGTTCTCAAAAGTAAAGATTCATAGTGAGTTTGATTATTTAGAGTATGAGATACTCTAGTTTCCATAGATCAAGGATTTGAAAATCACTGTTTTCATATTAGGATATTTCTTGTCCTTTCCATTTTCAAATAGGTTTATTGAATTTATTTATCTTTCCTTTTTATCAAGATGCCAATGTCTTATTAGCTGAAAGTAGTCGACCCCGATAGCCTCATGGGCAGTGCGCCGACATATAGCGCTGTTGCGCTTCGGCCAACCCAAGTTCGAGTACCGGCTCGCGGATCTTTCCTGATCCTGTCCCCCCCTCTCTCTCTCTCTCTCTCTCTCTCTCTCTCTCTCTCTCTCTCTCTCTCTCTCTCTCCCACTTTGCGTCCTGTCTGCAACTGTCCTATCATACTAAAGGTAAAAACGCAAAATATAAATCTTTAAAAGCTGAAAGCAGGAAAAAAATCACCTAAAATCAAAGAGGTGTCAAACCCATTCAACCCCCAAAAATGTTAAGAAAGGGAAATTTTTCCATTAAACTTGTATTGCCTTTTGCTTTGCTGAAAAAGTAGCTAAACCAAGTTGAGGCTGGTAGTGAGGTGTTCCACTGTTTTTCATGAGAATTAAATCTTAAATTAAGATTTAACTTAAGTTAAATATTAGGAATATTAGGAAGATGTGTGAATAGCATGAGCAGGATAATAATGATACTTATGCATTTTATTTATAGGCGCCCTTAAAAACAATCAAGGACATCTTACAACTTAATGACTTAATCAAAGCAACATCACCATTAAGATAATCCATAAATTAAAATTAATCAGGAAAAGCTCATTTTAAAAAGATGGAGTTTTAAGACATGGTTTAAAAGTCATGAAAATCACTTTCAAATACAAATTGCGGAAGAGAGTTCCAGAGACAAGGAGCAGCACAGCTGAACGCTCTGGATCCCATAGTGGTTAAACGAACAGCTGGTTAACAAGGGGAACAGATGAGGAAGATCTAAGAGTGCGGGTGAGAGTATAAATGTGAAGCAAATCAGAGAGATATGAGGGTACAAGATTGTGCAGAGCTTTAAAAGTGAAAAGCTGAATCTCTTACTCTACACAATATTTAACAGGAAGCCAGTGTAATTGATAAAGCACAGAGAGAGGAAGAGGTTCAAGTAATTATGCGGGCGGCTGAGTTTTGGACCAACTATCTCAACCCAAATAGGAGAGAGTTACAGTAATTAACGTGTGAAGTAACTAGATCACGTACAAGAATAGCTGTGGTGGTGGGTGTAAGAAATGGACCAAGACGACTGATGTTCCGTAAGTGGAAATATGCGGACCAAGTAACATTATTAACGTGTCTTTCAAAAGACAAGCTACTATCAAGGAAGACACCCAAACTCGTAACCTGAGAAGACAGGGCAATTATGAAAATATAAATAGTAAGTGAAAAGCTGTCAAATTTTGCCAGATTGGATTTAGTGCCAACAAGAAGAACCTCAGTTTTATCAGTATTTAGCTTGAGAAAACTGCAGGAGAACAAGGATTAGATCTCATCTAAACAGTTCAAGAGGGAAGAAGAACAAAGAGTAGAATTAGGCTAGGAGTGTCATCCACATAGCAGTGGATATTAATACCTAATATCCTAAAAATATGACCAAGAGGCAGTGTTGGTCAAGTTACTTGGAAATAGTAATTAGTTACTGATTACTTATTACTTCTCCAAAAAAGTAATCCAGTTACTTTACTGATTACTTATTTTCAAAAGTAATTAGTTACTTTACTAGTTACTTTACTAAGTTACTTTTCAAACACATGATGCACGACCTGAATACGCTAAAGCAATAGACCTTTCAGCCTAATTCTATTCTTTCTGCATATTCCATCATCAAAATGTAATCAAATGAAACATTCTCTTTTTTTAAACTTATTTTATTATTTCAATATTTTAACTTTATGCACATTGCAAGCAAAAAATTCAATTAAATGCAATAGTCTCAGACTAGAAGAAAATTGTTGAACATTTAAACCTATTTTCTGCACATTCCACCATATTTTAATGAAATAAAGAAAGTCCTTCTTCTGTTAACTTAAATTTCTACATATTCCAGCATATAAAATAAATGTATTTTTTGTCAAATCCTTCATTTGAAAAGATGTAAAAATACACCAATAAAATCATTTAAAATGAAAGTCGCTCCTGACTGTATTACAAATTATTAACACTTACGTCTTTTAACAGTAAAGTGCAGAGGAGTAAAAATTAGTTGATTAAAACAGAAAATGCTGCTGCATGCCACATTTTGGCTTCACGTTTTTTGTTTTCTTTCGGAGTGAAACAGTGGTTATATATTATATCCCATCAGCATGTAGGTAGCCGCTGCGGTCATGTCAGTTGGGTGTTCAGGCCAGGGTTTTTTTCAGTAGGGTTTCACATTCCTGTTTCACGTTCCTGTACCGGCTTGCTGCGTTAGTTAACCGTGTAAAACTGTCTCGTGACATATGCTTGCTCAGATTTGAGGTAGAATTTTTACATTCTCCAACGGGGGGTCCTGTTTCTAGATCAGGATGCTCTCTCTGCACATCCAAGCTCTCTCTCGCGTTTGCTCTCTCTCTCTGTCCGTGTGCGCGCTACATGGAGCACAGTCTCTGTCTCGCATGCACGCTGGCTCTAAATTCCGGGAGATTTTAACTAATTTGCGGTGTAACTAGTCAATAACAAATGTGGCACAACAGTTAGATTTATAGATAAACTCATCTTTCAGGCGTTTGACCGAAGGGGTTGACACTTCAGCGCGAGAAATCGGGGGTGTGCGTGTGAGCGAGCGTGTGTGAGAGTTGGCAGCTCTGCTGCTCTCTCCCTCGTTCTAGTCGTCTCTCACTGATGTCGCGGCGCTCATACATCATTTGTTATTCACGCACGACTCATGTCACGAGACAGTCTCACGACACTAAACAAAATCACGGTTAACGCAGTAACGCAGACTGTTTACGGGGAAGTAACAGTAATCTAATTACTATTTTTTCAATTGTAATCCCTTACTTTACTCGTTACTCGAAAAAAGTAATCAGATTACAGTAACGCGTTACTTCTAACGCGTTACTGCCCATCACTGCCAAGAGGTAAAAGGTAGATAATAAGTGGGTTGTGTGGCAAATAGATGGAAGGGCTACTTCTGACCTCTTACTGCTGTGTTTTTGGTGCCATTTTTGACTTACCGCATCCTTATTTGTTCATTTATTACTGGAAAAGGGAGAGGAAACTTGATTCTTTCACTTCCATCATTGCAGGTTCTCCAGCAGCACGCCTTCCTATTCTACCAAAAAAGCCTAATCTTGTGGGCAAGCCTGAAGGATTAGGTGGGTAAAAAGTTAATTGAACTTAAAAGTACAACCAAAAAGGAGCGAAAAATTATTTTGTCATAACAATTGACCCTTAGACTACAAAAATTTGAAACAAAAAAAAAGTTTTACAGGCTTTTCTGCCAGTTAACACTGAACAACTTAGGAGATGTTATGTTTAAAACATTTAATGTATTCACTAACTCATTAATGTACACAGAAGACAAGATAACAGACCTGAATCCGGACAAAGCTTCTATCTTGAAACCCAAGCTGCCACCTGTTACAGCAAAACCATCCAAACCAAAGACAACATCTGCTCCTGCAGTGACAGGTTTGTCTTCAGGGGATTTTTTATAATATTCTTCAATATTCTGCAGAAGGTTAGACATTTTTTTAATACATTTTCACGTGGTGTATAAAAATACCCTGATGGTAACAATCTGTTAACCTTTGGTTTGAAATTATTGACACTGTTCATATATTTGGTGTCATAGCACCCCGATTTGAGACCTGGGAGAACTCTTCTGTATTCAGCTCTGTTCCTGCTTCTAAAGTTGATGCCTTGGGCAAAGAACGCTACATTGGTAATGATACTTTCTTAATCACTGTAGACGTGCATGCCAAAAACTCTGAATGATGCTAATTTAAGTTTCAGAGCCAAAGCAAAGAAGATAAGTGTCTGAATTTAAACACAAATGTGTTGTTGTCCAGCTCCACATGTGGTCTATAAGACAGATAAGAAGCCAGATGAGCCCTGCTCCATCACCACCTCTCTGAGTTACTTCCCTCAGGAGGAGGGTGGAGAACAAAATGTCACCAACCCTCCAAGAACACCCCCATCCAATCTCACTGTTGTAACCGTAGAAGGATGCCCCTCCTTCATTATTCTCGACTGGGAGAAAACCGATAATGAAACAACAGGTAGGACAGAGGGATGGATTATCAAAGGAAACCCATAGTCTAATGTCTATTGGGTTATACCCATTTGTATCTGAGGAATGGAATGTGTAATATATTGTGGTGTTAGAATAGAATTTGACCTTGTCTTTGATGGATCAATGTCAAAAGTAAGGGTATGACTCAAACACTAACACTTGGATTTGATCTGTCAAACACTAACCCATGATTTTGATTGATCAAACACAAACCCTCTACTTCCATTTGTCAACTTTGATGAGTCAAAGCTTAACTAACACTAACCTAACTGAAAACATTGATTCGTAAAACACAAACCCTTTACTTTGATTGGTCAACTTTGATGAGTCAAAAACTAACCCATGACTTAGATAAGTCAGACACTAGCATTGACTGTGATTAGTCAAACAAACACTAACCATTGACTTTGAGTAAAACACTAACCCTCGAATTGAATCAGTCAAACACTAACCCTCGAATTTGATCAGTCAAATACTAACTCTCGAATTTGATCAGTCAAACACTAACCCTCGTCATTGATCAGTCAAACACTAACTCTCGACTTTGATCAGTCAAACACTGACCCTCGAATTTGATTGAACTAACCCTTGACCTTGATCTATAAACCACCAACCCTTGACTTTAATGGGTCAAACACTAAACTTTGGCTTTGATTGGTAAAACACTAACCCTCAACTTCGATTGGTCAAACACTGTCAACATTGAACTGTCAGAAACTAACTCTCGACTTTGGTGTAACCAAACTGTGACCACTCATTCCCTTACCCATTTCCTTGTCATTTGACTTTTCACAGAATATGAGGTTATCTCAACAACTAAAGGTCCTGATGGTGAACAGGTTTCTATTCTGACCACCAACCAGACTCATACGGCTGTGGAGAACCTCAAACCAGAGAGCAGGTACAGTCTCAATGCAGAATGCCAACCTCTCTATTTAAGGCACTCTGCTGAATTTGATAGATGTATTTTAGTTGATGTGGGTGTCAAATACCAGGGGTGTTAAGACTTGCACGCATCCTGAGGTCTGGACAAGGTGTTGAATGTGTGCGCTCTGGTCTGGCTGTAGGGGAGCCGTCATGCTTGCTAGCTTTTTAATGAGGCTGAATATAGGCTCAAGATCTGGTGACACAATATAAACCAGGGCTTCCTATGGACTGCTTCTCAAGGCACGTGGGCCTTGGTTATGTCTCTACATCACACATGGAGGATCCATTAAAAGGGGGGCACAGGATTTGAGTCCTCAGTCTCTGCAGAATAAATATATCAAGTGTCAGGGCTCAGAAGACGGGAAATAAGAACCTCATTTTACTCGGAATTTGACAACAGCCCACCAGGATTCCAATACAGAAGTCCATTTTAATAATTTTGGATTAAGCAGACTCAGAAGCACTGTCAGAACACTGTCAGAAGCATAACATTAGATCTGAAATGAATATACTTAATGGTTTTATGAGGATCAAAGCAGAAACGTAATGTCCCATCACCTCTGTTTTTCTTACCTTACAGTTATGAATTCAAGGTGAAGCCCAAGAATGAGCTTGGTGAAGGGCCACCCAGCGAACCAGTGTCTTTCAACACAGAGTCTGGTAATGTGTTTTCTCTTAATTCTTAATTAAAAACATTTTAACAAAATATACTCACAAATTATTTGAACAACTTTTCACCCCCAAATTGATTTAATTTGACCCTTTTAAGACAAGGCAAGCTTAGTTCCGGATGTAAAACTTAATGTGGAGAAACTTCCTGGGAAACTTAATGACTTTTCTGAATTAATCATTCATGATATTTAAAAATAATAATAATAATATATATACTTTTTACTAGGTATGTCCCAATCAAGTTTTATTTTACTTATTTTATTACCACCGATCTGAATGCCAGACTTTCATTCTATCAAATAAAAAAAAATTGCCTAATCAGCCCCGATGCCGATACTTGAGATTGACTCGGAACATCCCTCCATTTTAAATTAAAAAAGTAGATTTAAAAACTTAAAATGTGAACATTTAATTATACATTATTCAAGGTGTAAGGACAAATCTTGTTGTTGTTGTTGTTGTTGTTTTTTAACTTGATGGTTACATTACATTTTGTGGGGTAATTACATTTGCGTTCTTATAAATGGTATAAAAGTTGTTTTAAAACCATATAAAACCACAAATACAAAAAGTTAATTTTTTGGCACATGTTTTAAACTAGGAGAAAAAAAAAGATTTTTCCTTATCTTTATTGTGGACACACAGACCCTTATAACATTTATTTCCAAAGAGAATTTTGATCTTATCTTATCTATTCGTATGCATAATTTAATGTGAAATAGATGACCTAGAGCTATCTGAATGTGTGTTCATTTCGGTAATAGCTTAACCATGAGTCATCGTATTCTAACCAAATCCCAGTATTAAAATAAAATATGTTTTTAAAGTCATACATTAGGCATACAATGCAAATATCCTCAGAGGAGCGCTACAAATTGCTTTTCCATGGCTTGTGCAAGTCAGCCAATATTTGTGACCTCTCCTTTATCTCTTAGAGATACAGTATATGTAATGAGGTGCTTGTCGTTAACATAATGACTCCAGCATGTCCCCGCACTGTCGTAACGTTTGGCCCCATCACTGCCTGCTGATGCACCCCTGAAGTGTTGTCACACATCCAACCTTTCCCTGTCTTACAAGCTCACTAACAACATATCATAAATAAGGAACAAATAAAGACCCATATCATCCACATGTTTTATGGGAGGAGGCTTTAGTTTTAAACCTCGTCTGGCCTGCATAAAGAAAGTCTAGCAACAAAATGGAAAGCAGGGCAAAGGCAACTAGGAAGGAAAGAGAGTCCATATGTGCGATGACGGGAAAGAAATAGAGGAAAACTGAATGATGAGATTTTACCGCCAAAGCCCCTGAGGCTCAGTCTCTACCCTATAGCTTTGGCAGATCCAGCAGGTTAGTTCATGCCAGCTGATCTCTCTTCATAAGGGAGATTCAAAATCCGCTGGAAAAGCACAGTATTTTCTGCTTGTTGGAATTTATTGTACTTTTGTTTTTTTGCTCAAGGCACTCTGCCCACCCATGGATAGCCAATGCAGAGTTGGCCGATTTGTGTCTGTAACTTTCCTGCGGGCTACAGATCATTTTGATCGTCTCTATGACCAGGTGGCTGTAAAACAAAACCATAATTTCTGATTTCTCTTCATTTGAGCCTTGTTTTCTCTTGCAGCGGATCCGCGAGTGAGCGAGAACGTCTCAGGTACGTGTTTCTGCTTTGCACCCTATTTCTCTCAGGTGACAAATTCCTATCTGTTGAATAAATGGATAATGTAATGAGCAGTCCTAGTAGAGGAAAGAAAATGAACGAGTAAAGGAGCTGTGGAGACTTCCTATGAGTTCACTTCTTCCATACCAAGATTTCAGCCAGATAAAACATTTACTCAAGAGTGGCAAATGGATAACACCATCCTCTTCCATCCCTGTTCTCAAATAAGGGCCTTGGTTGCCTTCTTGCACTCAGTGAGTTGCAAGAATGGGCCAATTTTATATTCATCTCCCTCGATTTCTTCCTATGTATTGTCTATTCCACACGAAATTGAGTGAAATGAACAATGGATATAGTAAGCGAAGTCAGACAAGGTTATGACAGGAGCCAATGGAAACACAGACTAATGGAGCAGCCCCTCTGCTCTTAGTGTCCAGCAAGCCTTTTCTAACACGTGTATAAATAAAAACGGGGTCTGTACTCCAGTAATCTTTTCAAAAGACCACTGAAAGAAACATTGTTTTGCTCGATCTGTGCCAGAACATAATATCTGGCCTTGTCAGTTCATAAAATAACATCTTGGGGTTTCTCGGCATGCTTTTCAGGTAAAGATGCCATTTGGACCCAGTTCCCCTTCAAAACCGACTCCTACTCCGAGTGCAACGGGAAGCAGTATGTGAAGAGGACATGGTACCGCAAATTTGTTGGCATCCAACTCTGCAACTCCCTTCGGTACAAGATCTACCTGAGCGACTCCCTCAATGGTCAGTCTTCTGAAAACTGATCCATACATTGGGTTCATTTTATGTGGGAATAGATTATTAATTAGCAGCTCTTTTCTTCCCTGTTCCATTAGGTAAATTCTACAATATTGGAGACCAGACGGGTCACGGTGAAGACCACTGCCAGTTTGTGGACTCATTCCTGGATGGCAGAACGGGAACTCAGCTTCCCGCAGACCAGCTACCATCAAGGCCAGGTATTTGAACTGCAAGTAACCACTGATATAATGTTACTGAGCTTTTAATTTATTTTTTTATTTACTCACCTTTTTGAAGTTGCAAACCCAGAATGAAGCTTTCTTTTAAAACCGGTTGATCCAGTTCACAAAACTCTTCTGAATGATTAGTTGTGAAATTGTATTGAGCCGCTTCTGAACTCACTGAATCAATGATCCATTCGCAGCAGTTAACAGCTCTAGAAGGAAGATCATCAGTGAAAATGAATTCATTTTGGCTATTCACACAAATCTATTGTATGACTTCTGAAAACTTAATATACAGTAATAGATTTATACAGTATAGATATTGATATACAAGTCATATAAACCACTTTTATTAAACTCATACCTTTGCATCCTTCTTGAAGCTTGAAATCTTCAGTCCCCATGCAGACTTTTGCTGCGTCAACACGATGTCGTAATAAACATAATAATGAGACTCGGAATTATGTATTTCTATGACACTAACACTATCAAACGGCAAACACGATTTCAAACATGAGGGTAAGTTAACTATGGCTGCGTCTAAAATCTCTTGAGTAGGTACTTATTTTGAATAAGTAATTACTTCACGACCGCTAAAAAAGTATGTTCTCTATAGTATGAATGTAATACGGACGTACGACATTTGTCATGTTACCCTTATCAAGTGACCTACTAGCGTTAGTCGCTTCACGTCCACTCATAAACTTCTCCCGTGGCCTCATGGGATAGTAAAGTGTCCATTATATGCACACTTCAGAATCTAGAAGTTGGTCATCCGGATACTTTTTGCCTACTCTTTTATGAGTACTGTGAATTCGGACATACTTCATTTGTCACATACTGTTTTTCGCCTACTAAATAGTAAGGAACTATGCAAGTTCGGATGCAACCAATTACTTGGCTCATGCTTTTCTTGATGATTTTCAGGTTTCTACAGAGCAATGAGACAAGAGCCAGTCCACTTCGGCCAAATAGGTGGAAACTCTCACATCACCTACATTGCATGGTACGAGTGCGGTACGCCAATCCCAGGGAAATGGTAGGACCGGAGCAAGTGTCCAGACGGAACCCTGAAGAGCAACTCTCATTGGTTGGGGTCGGTGCCTGCTAATGTCACATGACAGCAGTTTTTTTTTTTTTACTGTCCCCCCCCCCCCCCCACCCCACACCAATGATGGTGAGTTCGGTCACTCCTCAGCCTACATCACCGAAAGTTCGTACCATGTATAATAGTGTACAGGATCAAAGAGTCAGGGAATACTTTTGAGGGCATTTGTGACATGTAATAGCAAAATAATGCCTCATCTTTTTATTTATCGTACAGTAACTAGAACAAAGGTAAAAAAATAAATAAAAAAAATAGTTCATTATGAGAAAAACACCGGATACATTGAAGTGATGAACATAAAAAAAGAAAGGTAAAAAATACTTGTTTAAATATTGGGAAGCTGGCTCCCTGAAACTATTTTGATATTTTGTGTAATATTATTTATCAAAGTTTGTGGTTTCTTCACTGGCTTTCTTCCAGTGAGAAAGGGCCAGGCTTTTATTAAGTGCTTTTAAGACAGCCTGGGCTTTTGTCTACCACCAGAGGCAGCTGTATTAGTTTAGGTCTCTGTTATGTCAGATTATATGTATAGCTGGGACTCTTCGCTATGTTGCTTTTACAAACACATTGTACTGGCTCAACAAGTCAGCTTACCCACACTAGAATAGAAAGAATGGACTCAAGACGACAACACGTCTATGTTTACAATGGGTTGGGATGAACATAATCATTTTCTTTACATGCGCACACACATCTACACACACAAAACATGCAAATTCTCATTCACTCAGATGCTTTGTACCATGGCTGTTGTCTTCCCATGTATGTCCTGGTATATTTGATGGTTCGTAAGGATGACCTTACTCTTGCAATTTGCACAGCACAAATGTATTTATATGTATATGGAGAGAGTATTTTTTCAGGAAACCTATGAGAGAATTAAAGACCTTTCCCCTCAAGCTTGTGAAACACGATACAAGTTTTTAAAAATAATTCTCGCTTTTTTTGAGCGTTAACCCCCTGAATACATTCAAGGAGTCTTGAAGATCATAATACTTCAAGGAGAGCTTGTCTGGGTCCCATATTTTGTACAGTTATGTCCCTGCCAATCCCTTGGCAGAGTTTCTCTGGCTTATCCGTATTTTCATGGAATATGTTTGTAAGATGAAACTGTTGTTTGTTGTTGTTGTTCTGGATTTGTTTTCTTCTGTATGTATTTTACAATAATAAAAAACAGAAGTTTTGTTTCTTTTTTTAATCCTCTGTGTCCCGTCTCTGTTGTTGCACTATTGTTTAATGGATTTCTAGAGAATACAATGAAACGCAGTCTCTCAGGTGGGTCTGTTAACACTTGGGTCTCTTTGACCCTTGGGAATTTGAACACCATTAAACTCTTCTCAACTTGCCCCATCTCACCAACCCAAATTATAAAAAAATAAACATCAATACATGCTTTACTGCATTACTATACTTTTCCAGAGCTAGAAAAAGAGAGGAGTTTACCCTGCCAAACCCAATACAGGGACATTCTCTGAAAACCACAAAGCTAGAGAGGAAAAAAAGACTATAAACTTCAAAATGCCTCTCTGTGACTTTATTAGGTTTCCAACCAAAAGAAAAAGGAGGCGTGTATAAGAGAAAGATAGAAAGATATAAACGTTAGTTTTGGTTGAAGACAATTAAAAGCCAACAGACTGTGTCCAAATCAGCAAAAATGGCAAAACAATCTGTTTGGTCACCATTTTCCACAACTTTATTCACATAAAAACTTTGCTATTATGCAACCTAATGTTTCTAAGCAATTTAATGATGTATGTATGGCTACAGACTGGGCAACCAATGCTCTAGTTGTGGGGAAATGGGTCTGAAGTCCAGATTGGGATTGAAGGTTTACAGGAAGACAATGAAGGAATGACTTGGGACGAGGTCATGAACAGCTTCGACTGGTATAAAGCTTCAGATTACGGGAAGTTTTACCTAAACTTATCGACTGCAGGCCACCCTCACATCTTTACTTGGTTGTTTTCGACAGTGAGGCGTTCACACAAATCAACAGCTCTCTCTCTGCAAACTTTACAGCTCGCTTTAATGCCTAGCTCTTCTCACAGCTGTGTTGAAAGTAGCCGCTGCTTGGTCCGTGCCTGGGCTGTCAGCAAGAATTAAGCTTCCTGCAACAAGTCCAGTGTCCAACTTAGGTCCCAACACGTGCTGGGAGGATCTCGGGAATGGTCACAAATACACATTGGCTTGTTATTAAAGGAGCTCTGGGTTTACTGACGAGACTTTGGTTGCCAGATTGAGCTTTAATTTGAGTGCATACAGTTGATCACTCAATATAAGCCTGAGGGTAGGTAAAGTACTAAAAGCTGGAAGGAAAATCAAAGGATTGTTGCCACAATTATTTGGCGGCCATTTGGACATCTAAAAATTGCCATTTAGCTAGGCGGCTACATTGTTTTCCCTTCATCCTGGCGGCAAGCAAAATAAAACTATTACAATATAATTATTATTTCTTCAAAGGTGGGAGTGGGTGCAAAATTTGAACATTCTAAAAGTGTTATAATGCAGACTGATCTCATGAAATGGCATATGTATGACACGCCAATTCGTATTTCCATTTTTGGCGTGCTATCAACACGCATAATCACTTTTCAGCGTGTTTATCAACGCCTTTGACTTAACGTTATATTACTGTATTATGTATATATAAATATATGAACTACCCCAACCCCGTCCCTAAACCTACCCGTCACTGGGGTTAATACCATTTATGAGTCTTCTCCTACCATCCTAGGAAAAGAAATATCGCTCCACAGATGTAGATATAGATTTAGCTTCGTTTCGCTCGGACATTTAACGGCGTACACATACACGCGGAATCACTCGGACATTTAATGGCGTAGACATACACCAAAAGATTTCGGCGTGGACATACACGCGGATAGCTCAAAATGCGTATAGATAACACGCCACTTGAATTGAAAGTGGCGTGTATGTTTACGCAAAGTCATGATGTCATGTTGTATAATGTTTACTACGTCCCTGGCTACAATAAGGCAATGGGTTTTACTCAGCAAATATTGCAATTAAAGGAATAGTTTACCCATGAATGAAAATTATCCCCTAATTTACTTGCCCTCAAGCCATCCTAGGTGTATAGGGTTTTCTTCTTTCAGCCAAACACAATCGGAGTTATATTAAAAACTATCCAGGCTCTTCCAAGCTTGATAATGGCAGTGAAAAGTGCCAGAGTTTTTGAAGCCCAAAAAAGCACATCCATCTCACGGTTCAAACAAATAGGGATGGGGAACAAACTCAATCTCCTCCGTCATTTCTCTTTAAAAATGATCATTTTAGTCTTCTAATTCGTGACCGTTGTTTTGTTTTACGCTTCTGTGTCCGTCAATACGTCATGCGTCTGGCCAGAGATCACTCTTCTGCTAGAACTAGACTAGTGTACAGCTGTTACCGGAAGCCAGTGATTATAGTTCATCAAGTTATAAATATGAATATTTTTCTTACAAACACGCATGGCTTCTCTTCAGAAGGCCTTTATTAACACATTGGAGTCACATGGATTACTTTTTAATGATGGATGGATGCGCTTTTTTGGGCATCAAAATCTCGGTTACTATTCACTTCCATAATTAAGCTTGGAAGAGCAGGGTTTTTTTATATATATATAACTCCAATTGTGTTTGGCTGAAAAAAGTCAAAGTCAAATAGACCTAGGATGGCTTGAGGGGTAGTAAATTATGGGATAATTTAGATTTTTTGGTGAACAAACCCTTTAATTAATTAATTGCCCAATCATTTAATGAGATTGATTAAAAAAATCTTAAAGCTCTTAACTGTGTGCACAAACCAAAGGGTTTTTGGCGAATATGGATAGGGAAGAGGAATGAATCAAACCGAACCAAAATAAACCCCACAGAGCAAATGAAAACGTGCTGTGGTAATTTCCATGGCTCACTGGAGTACTACTGAATTGGTCTCATTTTTAATGTGCGCATGTGAGTGTCCTTGTCACTAAATGTCCTTGATCAGTTGTGGTGAAGTGAATATATATGTGGTTTTAACCACAGACACACATACACATCCACATAATAACCAGCTCAGCACATTTCCAATGGAGTAAGATGTTTTTCAGAACCAGATGGCGTAGTTACATATACTCACGTCCATGTCCTAACTAGCCAAACTTTGACCCTTTGACCCTAACTCCTGGAATTACCGGAAAACCAGCCAATTTAGATTAAAGATTGTGATATATGTAGCATATGGTCTGTGAACAAGACGGATGAGCACTGAAAAGATTCAGCCTGTAACATAGAACTATCCTTCACTAGTTTTGTCATTTATCTCATCCTGTTTTGAAGTTTCTCAGCTTTTTGCGTTGGCCATGTGGGTTTTTTTTCTTTGCAGAGTGCAGTGTCCGTTTGTTTTCTTCTTTTTCGCCCTTAAAGACTTAAAACCAGATGTGCATGTGCATTTTGTTCATAAGATGCTTCCAAGATGGAAATATTGTTA
This sequence comes from Rhinichthys osculus, assembly GCA_029959095.1. Lineage (NCBI taxonomy): Eukaryota > Metazoa > Chordata > Actinopteri > Cypriniformes > Leuciscidae > Rhinichthys > Rhinichthys osculus. The sequence goes on from JARWKJ010000020.1 coordinate 28,229,635, forward strand.
GTGAGAGTATTCTTTATAAACGCTTCAAACGCTCATAAGCACCACAAACATTCTGCTAATCCACCTTGGAATTAAATTCAAGAAAGTAATTTGAGAAATGTTCTAAAGCCAGAGGAAAACTTTCTGTCCCACAGCTGTACCGGACACACTGTTTGATTATTAATTTTCTCACTGTTATCCTCTTATTCTGTGATCAAATAATTCCTTTCATTAAATGTAGCCATAGTCACACATACACAAACAAAGACGCTTACACCATTTAATAGTGTGAATTTAAAGGGAAATGGCCGTATCTCACAGGATGTTACATTGGAATTTGACTTATTAAATTGCATTTCAAGGAAATTCAAAAATTAAATTGGAATTTCATTAGTGCAACATGTTTTGTGAAAAAAGCCAAAACGATTATAAACCATTAAACTAAACTATTTAGGCATAAAATGCCAATTTATTATATATAATTTTCTTAATACATTACATATTATATAATTATAATATACGTATATTGATATTGAACATTATATATTATTTATTGTTTATCATTACCATTCCTCATCTTTTGAAGTATTTTCATTTATTATCATTAATCGATTATTAATTTAGATGAGTTAATTAATTTTTTTTATTCATAGTAATGTTGTTGGTAATCATAATAATAATAATAATAATAATTATATATTACATAGTATATAACAGTACTACAAACATTATAAAACTTACTATTGACAACATATATTCATATTTATGGTATATATCGTTATTACTCCTCGTGTTGATGGTAATACTACTACTACACTGTAAAAAACAAAAATGGTAAAAGTTCAGGTAATTTTCTGCCAGAACATTACCCAGTAATTTTACGGAAATTTCCATCAACCCTAAAAAACAACATAATGCAATGCATGATTCCAAAATACATGTAAAACACCTGCGGAAGATTCTATAATAATATAATAACTAATACTAATAACAGTGCTACACCACTGCTCAAGGTTATGAATTGTGGGTATGAACATGACAAATGTGTGTCCCCTCCGAAATGCCAAATGACCCCTAAAGTTAATCATCCTGGTCAGAATCTGGGCCAATTAATGCTAAACTATCTGAGAGCTGGAAGAGATGAAAACAGGAGAGAGAGAGAGAGAGAGAGAGAGAGAGAGAGAGAGAGAGAGAGAGAGAGAGAGAGAGAGAGAGAGAGAGAGAGAGAGAGAAGAGAGAGAGAGAGAGAGAGAGAGAGAGAGAGAGTGGTAATACCATTACCATCCTGATGACCACAACTCACCGATCACCCAGCCAATCAACACAGAGACAAGGACCATCAATCTTGTTTCTTCTCTGTCCTTCTCTCACACGCTTTCTTGAGAGCCAGGTATCTTCTCCAACCAGGCCATCTCTCCATCAGCTCCCTCACTCAGGGAATCCCGACACCAAGACGATCAGGGTATTTCCTCCACAACACTCCATGTCATTTGTCAAATCTCAACCCAGTGGGATAAACATGTCAACCTGAAAGAAAAAGACAGAGTCAGTGTTTCCAAAACAATGTCTTGAGAATCCCCTCCAGCAGAGAAATGGCACACACATACATAAACACAATGTTATTTGCTTTTCAACACGAAAACTTATTTCCATCGATCCAGTCAGAGCATGCGATTTGTTGAAGCCAAAGCTCATACTCCTATAGCACATCAATCATGTGAAAGAGAAAGAAGAGGGAAACCGCTCTTGTCTTCACCTCAGATGACTAACAGCAACATGCTAGCTCTGCGTTTAGCATCCAAAGTCTTTTCTGAATGACCTGATGGACAAAAGATGCTTTGTGCAGTAGACTGTTTATCTGGGTGTTTCTTCAACTAAAAAACAAGAAGTTTCAAGACAGATTTAATGTGTTTAAAAGCTGTCAGATACAAATCAACCCCTGAGACTTAAAAGTACTGGAAGTTGAAGAAAAACCAGCCAATCAGAATCGAGTATGCAGACAGATCATGGTAAACATGACGCTAACACCCAGTAACATGTTCACTAACTTCATTAAAAATGAACAACTTTCCCTTCTGTGAGAATTGATGCGATGAATGCAGTGGTGTTTTCTAGATGCCGATGTGCGAGATAGACTGGGTCAAGGAAAACAAACCTTCAAAGCAGGCTGAATTTAAGGATTAAAAAAAAAATGCCACACATGCTTCAACACAAGAAAAATACTTATCTTCCAATTGTCAGTTGACAAAGGAACACTGTGTCCAGAAAGATCATTTGGTGACCTGATTTCCATGCTAAACAAAATTGCTTCTGACCATCTTTCCACCAGATGCTATACAAGATGATCTTTAATTCAATTTCTTTAGCTGACATGTAGGTCAAGAGCTGTCTTCGTAGTTTTTCCTAATGCGATGTCATTGAAATTACTTCTTCCCCAAACTAATGCCTGAAAACTTGTCAGTGTCCTGCTGAAAAGATCAGTTTTTTGGACTTGAATTGCTGGTTTCCATACACCAAAAATGTGTATATAAAATGTCTATAATTATAATAATCTTATTTATTTTGTTAAGGATTTTTTTAAAGGGGTCATATAATGGTACATGCACTTTTACAAGTTGATTGTACTGAAATGTGTGTTGGCAGTGTCTGTACACAACCATCATATAATGATAAAAATCCATCCAGTGTTTTTGTTTTAATCTCCTTATATGTTTTCCCCTGCCTCAAATCAAGCCGTGCGAGCGGCGAGTTTCAACACAGACCCGCCCTCGCTCGTGAGAGCTGTCAATCATAGTCTGCGCGGACCGGCGCGGTCATTGTTGATATGCTGGAGCACTGTCTATGAGCAGAATGCCGTCTAAGCGATTGTGGTGTTCTGTTCTTGGGTGTAATAACGAACACAGCAGTCATTTTAATGTTCCTAAATCCGAACCGCTGAAGACGCAGTGGCTGAGTTTGTTTTCGAAGGGAATATTCCACACGAGCAACGTCAATGCTCTCATGTTTGCGCGAATCATTTCTCACCAGACTGCTTTATAAACGAGGATCAGTATAAAGCTGGATTTGCTAAGAAGATTTGCTAAAAAGGATCGGTACCAGATATTCGTGTTCCTGCTGAATCTCCAGAAGAACGGATGTGAGTGAAACGTTTTATTAAACTTTATATTGATATATTAATCTTTACAAATCGCTAGCTGCACGCTTCACAATGAATGCGTCTAAGGTTTACACTCAGGGTACATTACGGCATGTTTTGTATGTATGACGTTCTCAATATAATTCATAATTCCACGTTTATACTGAACGACGCGTTATGGTTATTGTGTTATTGAGTTACAAACGGTGTAGCACAGAACAGAGAGGCGGGTTGAGCAAAGCTCATTATCATTTAAAGTCATATGCCCTGAAACGGCGTGCTGAAAACAGCTGTTTTTGACCAGGTAAAATAAGTGTTTTCTTACAATACTAATTAGAATTTTTAATTAAAGTATATTACAAACTTTTAATTTAGACCCTAAAGAATCATATTAGCTTGTACAAAAATGGCATTATATGACCCCTTTAAGATAAATTTTCAAAAGATTAGTTTTAAAAACTAATTAAAATGAACACTTAAGAGGTCTTTTTTTTTTCAGTGTAAGGTGAATGGGTCACATTGAGGACTGCATTCATTAGCCCAGAACCATAGTGGTATGATTCGTCACTCATTTGAATACTTAGAAATCAAATTGGGTTTTTCAGTCAGAGCGAGATTTTTCAGATATTTCCAATCCACAGTACTCTAAGGGAGTCATTTCAGAGTGACTGCATCTGTTATTATCCTCCCCCCCTCTTTATTCGCTTGACCCCATCGACTGGAATGAAGGAACACTCCACAGAATCTCATGTATTTGGACACCTGTGATTTGAAATTACATTTGAGAGAAGGAATAGTTTCCATATTGCACTTCAACAAGAACATACGCTGTCAATTACCATCATGTGTGTTCAAATCGTTTAGCAAGAAGGCCTCCAGTAACAGCAAAGTTAGGGCCTGTAAAAAGGTCAGTTCTGTTTGCAATGCAGCACTGCTCGGTATGATTAAAAAAAAGAGGAAATTGGGTTTCTTCGTACGTAAAAAAATGAAAATCAAACAGATGGCATGGAAAACGTTGGGAGAGAAAGAGTGTGAGAGCGAAAGGGAGAGAAATGTAGCAATCGGTTTTAAGACCAGGCTTTGTGTCAAACGTTTTGTTCTGCGCAGGAATTTCCTGAAAGACTTTCTCCATCCTGTGCCCGTGCTGACCCAGTCCTGCCTTCACCTTCAGCGCGCCTCTGCACGCCACATGGCTCGTTTTCGTTTACGCAGAGAGCTGAAGCGAAAGAAAAGCTGTTGGAGATGGCTTCACCACCTGTTCTCTGGCCTGGTCTGAAGGCCAAAAGTGGACAGCAATTCTTCACAAAACCTCTGGAGCCAGAAAGAAAGAGAGGATGATGGAGAACAGTGGTGGCTTACATTACACAAAGCAGTAGGAGTAGGTTCCGAAAGAGGAAGTTGGAGTTATATCATACAAATGCAAAATGCAAATACTAAAAACTCTGGATGTACAACAACTATAAAACTATTTTTTTTTTTATCTTGTGCACTCGTAGTCTTTCATCAAAATAACTTCCTCTCCCTCTTGCAGTGACATCTTTTCTCTGATGATGCATTTACTGGCACGAGGGCGGGACAACCTTTCACATATGAGATCGACCAATAGCAAACCACAACCATCCAATCAATTCTCCATGGATAAAATCAAGTCCCGCTCTATATTTTCATGTTCAAGAAGGACATACGTAAAAGGTAAAATTTTGAAGACAATCCTGTCTGCTCTTTTCAATATAATAAAAGTGAATAGTGACTGGCTCAAAAAATGTATGAAATCACACCATAAAATTTTCAAAACAAGTAGTGGTCCATATGCAATTCGAGTGATATACAATATAAAATACACGAGTCATACAATAGGTCTGACTAATAATGGTGTGGATTATTTGCATTTGTGCACACAGGAGAACTTTTCACGAAAAATTTTCATATTATCAATGAATAATGATTTGAATTTATTTTATTCTTTCCTCACAAAAAGCTTCATATGGTTTAGAAGATTTGGAATATATTGCAAAGAGTCCTGTGAAGTACTTTTGATAGTTTTATGGTGCTTTTGTGCTTTTTTAGAAGCTTGAAAGGTCTGGTGATAATTCATTGCACCGGGAACTACAATGGGAACTACACCTTTAAAGTAAATTTTGTTTTATTACAGGTTTAGAACTAAACCTTCACTTAAGCCATTTTCCAGTCATATGTAAACTGACCAACAAAACCTTATTTGCATCGTTTGTCCCTTTACAACTGCATCATTTCAACTCTTCCTGATCTATAAAGTTATACATTTCTTGGAAGTAGAAGCTGTAGATAATATCTGACATGATTATTGGACTCGCAATGTACTGGACTGCAACTCTGCAAGTTTCTTAGGTCCCAATAAGAAGGAAAAACACTAAAATATTCTGAAGCAGTTGGAAGATCAGCAGGCCGTGATGAGCCCTCCGAGGTTTCCCGGAGAAAATGTGTCACCTCTCTCTCGCTTTCCTTCATCTCCCTTTCACTCCTGCCTACCCCACCATCTGCTCTGGTGGAGATTTTCCTTGGAGCCCAAAACAAAAGAAATAACTAAACCGGCACCGGCTCCAAAAGACATCACTTAATCACGGCTGGAGTGGGATCTTACACCAGAGACCTCGAAGGGGACGCCCGTCCAATTCTCTGTCATGTCCAGGCCTTAATTGTTTAAACAGACAAAAGAAGAGGGAAACAAATCCTCTGAATATCTCTTCACCTGATGAGCTCTGCAGTTGCAGGCCATCGTTGTGCCCGCCAACCTGGCTGTCAATACAATCAGGCAATGAGGCCTTTGACTGATTGAAATCTTGACTTTTGGCACAGATGTCATAGATTTATGCTCAGAAGTTACCAATTTGACATTGGTGTAGGAGCAGAAAGTCCTCTCTACATATGCTTGTGATTTCGAATCGTTGTTTGTTTCCGTACATTCCCTAATATAGAAAACAGATTTGCTAAATTGCACTATTCTGATCCGGTTCAATTGTGCATTAATCTAGAAAAGGTACGGTCCATTTACAAACTTAAGATGGCTGTCTGCAGATCCAATTAGAGGTCTTTCAGTTGGTAAAAGAACAGGACACTAAAAATCAAAGAAAGAAGAAAGAAATGATACAAAATGATAGATTCTCTGCCATCTTACAAGACAAGGGTTCAATTTGTGACTCAGGAACAGGGGGGCGTGAATTCCCTCCTTAACAAGAACATGCTGTCCTGTGTTCGCAGATTGTCCTTATAATGTTGAATGACGATGTTGATGATTCCAAAACATTCTCACCCCTGTGTTTAGAATGCTAATATTAATTAGCTAATATTCATTTTTGATTTGGATGAAATCAAAATATATATGTATTTGACAAAGTATTATTAAACTTGAAGACACATGTTAAACTTTAAAGGTCCCCTGACATGAAATTTTCACTTTCTGAGGTTTTTTAACATTAATATTAGTTCCCCTAGTCTGTAGTTGGTCCCCTCGTGTCTAGAATTTTCAATCGGTGTAAATCGGTCTTCTCTACAGCTCAGATGAGCTGATCTTGAATCTCCTCGTTATGACATCATAACGAGGAAAGGTTACCTCCCCTTTCTCTGCTTTGCCCGCCCGTAGAATTTGGCTCGCCCATGAGAAAACGAGCTAGGAACAGGAAGTACGAACGCGCCGGCGCGATATTAGTTTTTCCTAGAGAAATAGCTTTGAGATTTGAGTTTTTCCTCGAGAGATATCATGGCTTGCAAATGACTGAAGCATGGCAGTTGATCAGTGTTCGGATGTACAAATTAACACAAAAGTATTTTTTAGTTCCTTCATCCGAGCCTCTGAAGAAACAATGGGTTAATTTTATTTTCTCTGGAAATGCGCCGACACAACTTCCCAAAGTTTTGTATGGTTCAAACATTTCACCGACAACTGTTTCCTCAACTCGATTAACGTCGGAAAATAAATCGATCGAGCTACCAAGCAACAATTTCTGATGTGTAGCCTAATTGTTCAAGTTCAGACAGGTAAGTTAAACCCAGGAAACATTAAAAAATAATAAAATAACCCCATGTCAGGAGACCTTTAAAGGGATACTCCACCAGTTTTTCTTATTAAACTATGTTATTCCCTTAACTAAGACGAGTTGATACATACCTCTCTCGTCTCAGTGCGTGCACTATATCGCTCTGTATTGCCGCAAAACTATGTTAGCACTTAGCTTAGCCCATGCATTAAATATGGGCCAAGCAGAGAAGCGACCAAACACTTCCACGTTTTCCCTATGTAAACACAGTTACTCGAGTAGTGTAACTTGACCTGGGCTGGTGACACAAAATAAACCGTTGCGCTTTTCTAAGCGTTTAAAATTGATGACTATATTGTATGGCGGAATACCATAACAAGTGCTTTTGAGCACTTCGACTTGGCGCAATAATATCTTCACTTGTGAAAAGTCCTCTTACCGGCTCCCGCTTCCTCTCCCCCTCCCTCTGACATTTCCGTCAATACAACCAACGTGACTTTTACTACCTGTGCTATTAGCAAACTGCAGATCATTTGCAATGGCGGACTTTGTAGATGATTATGACTTCTTTGTAGAAGACCCAGGTCAGAGCCATATCTGTTTGAACCCGAGTACACGGAGGAGGAATTAGCTCTTATGGACCGTGAGAGGCAAGAAAGATATGATCCAGAGCAGACCGGAGCTGGCGAAAGACCACGGGCTTTCTGTAAGTGATCTGAATATTGTTGGTGTAGCCTCATCCTTTAGGCGTGTTCCTGTGCAGGTATAGTCCTCCTTTGTGAAATGTTCGGAGCAAACACGCCACTTCTTCAGAGTCATCAATGGTGTTTTGGGATTCTTGTTCAAAGCAGCTAACCAAGCTCTCCGCTGTATGTGGTGTGTTGGAAATCGGTGAAAAATGACAGCACTACATTCTCCTTATTTTCACAACCCTTTACGATGCACGCTTTAACCATTATTGTACACAAACTAGCTTCCAACAACCTGTTACTTCGTCAACTCCGCTCGAACTACTACTAACGTTACCGGCGCATGTCACGTTGGTTGTATTGACGGAAATGTCAGAGGGAAGGGGAGAGGAAGCGGGAGCCGGTAAGAGGACTTTTCACAAGTGAAGATATTATTGCGCCAAGTCGAAGTGCTCAAAAGCACTTGTTATGGTATTCCGCCATACAATATAGTCATCAATTTTAAACGCTTAGAAAAGCGCAACGGTTTATTTTGTGTAACCAGCCCAGGTCAAGTTACACTACTCGAGTAACTGTGTTTACATAGGGAAAACGTGGAAGTGTTTGGTCGCTTCTCTGCTTGGCCCATATTTAATGCATGGGCTAAGCTAAGTGCTAACATAGTTTTGCGGCAATACAGAGCGATATAGTGCACGCACTGAGACGAGAGAGGTATGTATCAACTCGTCTTAGTTAAGGGAATAACATAGTTTAATAAGAAAAACTGGTGGAGTATCCCTTTAAGGCTTAAAGTTGTGTCACTAGTGAACTCCTCAAGAAAGTTAAGTATCTTCATCTTGTTTTTTTATATTGTCGGTAAGACATTATTAAAACATCAAACCTGTTAGAATCATATTTTTATCTTAAATTGTTCTATAATTCAAACTCAGGAATAATGGAGAATGAATTTGCGCCCCAACAAGAACATGCTGTCTTGTGTTCCCAAATCGTCCTTATAATGTTGAATGACAATGTTAATGATTCCCCGACATCTACGGAATTGCAGACATACATGCATGGTACTAGGCAAAGAGAGAGAGGGGGGGGGGGGGGGGACTACTGATGGTTACACAAGTGAGAGCCTTGTGGCTTGCATGCTTGTGATGTAATGTAATTACTGCTGATGAATGGACTGCATGCACTGCCTCACCATCCTTAGATCAGTCATCTTTTAAGTGATTCGAATGTTCCGCTGTTTTAATAGCCCCGTGGTTGATTAAAGCAGTATACATGGAATCTGGCAATGTTAACCAGAAACATTTGATTATATGCAAGGCATAACGTACTGTAAGATGGTCATTATCACAAAATAAACCGTAAGTGCAAAGTAGTAAGTACTTATTTAGTACTTACTAAATAAGTACACGGTCATGCTTAAATGTTCTTCTGCTAAGGAAAATAGTCCATTGCAATAAGCTTTGAAATAAGAAGGTAGAGCTTCTTTGTTTTTTATTTTGCACTCTGCAACATGCAAGTGTGTCATTGGAGAGTAATGTGATATGTGCGTATTGAATTGGAGAGGAGATTCAAACCTTGTCACCACCCTCTAGCAAAGAAAAACTTATGAAGTTTGCTTCAAAGACCACCAGGGTAAGTGAGAGTGCGAGGGGAATAGACCATCAAGCAATGCGTTTGGCAGCCTGCATGAACTCTCAAACTGTTCAATGAAGGCTCTTATTTCAGACATTTCATAGTCATATTGACTACTGGCAAGCAAAAAGCCATGTGTGCAAGAATTCAAAGTCTCAATTTATGAGGCCAGCAGCACTGAGGTGTGAAGGGAAAATGGTTTGTTGATGTTACTGGCCAATCTGATTCATTTAACCCTCCATCAGTACTTCATCCAAATGCACAGCAAGCGAATCATTGAATTGAAAGTGAAGGGTAAAGTCCTCAACATTAAAGCGCCTTTGTTTCAGTGTTCACTATGAACGTCATCTTTCGTTTCGAATGATCCTGGTACTTCACTGACGTCTGTCTCTGCACCAGATTCATGGCGGACTCTTTCAGGAAGAGCTGACACATTTGGCTAACTCTTCACGTCGCCATCAGGAGGAATCATTAGAACAAATTATCATCGACTACTAAAACGCATGTCGCTTACCGCAAAGAATTACATGTAGTTCCAGACAAAGGGTCAAGGTTTGGCTGGTTAGCATGCTAGCATGTTTGAAAGCCATTGAAAAGTAACCATATTTATTATTTTCTCTGCCCAAATCTTATGATCTATAAGTCGTCCTAAAGCACACCAAAGTTGGTGCGTAACTACATGTGTATTTGCAAAGGGAGATGTTTTTCACTCACCCTGACCGTCTCAAGAGAGGAGTGTCGTAATGAACAGACCAGATACTATCACGAGACATCAAACCTTCAACAGGACAAGTCTCTGAGGAACGGCATGTACTGAGATGGAGACAGGACTGTGGACAACATTGATACTACTGATAGACTGCAAGGTAAATCTTTCCAACATAAACCTCCATGTTTCTCCTGCAGGCACATCTATCCAGAAATAAGCATAAGCTGTTCCTGTGTAAACATAATGGAGTCTTTTTTAGGCCGTCTTGAGTTACAGGGTCGTTCTACAGAATGGGGGCATTTATTTCCGTCATGTAAATTTTGTTTAAACGTGACTATTTTTAGCTGGTTTCTCTAAAAATCTAATTCTTTTTATTTTAACGTTTTTGTTGATGGAAAACTAAATGCATTTTCAGACAGCTATTAGACTTAAAGATTTGTATCTTAAATTGTTCAATACATTTTTTAAGTATATATTGAAAAACATTACTATGATGACACCATCATATGTTCAAAAAGTGAACTCTTCAAGAAAGTAAGTATCTTGTTTTGTTTTTTAGTTTGTCGGCTATACACTACTAAAACTCAACTCTGTTACCATCATGTTTTTATTTTTGTTCTTGTTCTATAAATTAGAGTCATTACCATAATGAACCATCATACTTTCAAGAAGTGAACTCTTAAAGTATGTAAAGTGTCTTTATCTTGTTTGTTTGTTAGTTTGTCAGTAAGACAATACTAAAAAGTCAACCCTGTTACTATCATACTTTTATCTTAAATTTGTCTATAATTTAAAACAAATATGGTGAAAAAAAATGTGACATTACAATAATGAAACCATTTCAAGAAGCGAACTCTTTTATCTTGTTATTTTAATTTGTTGGAAAGGCAATATTAAAACATCAACCCTGTTACCGTGATGTAAATGAAACAACTGAAAATAGTAAGATTATATTTAAAATATAATAAATAATAAAATTACATTAAATGCACTCTTTGGCTTGAATTGGCACATTCTTCTTCTCACAAAATGTTTAAAATCGTTCAAAGTGTGCTGTAAAAGTCACCTTCTCAAACTGGAAAAGACACCAGCTTCATCACCCAACATATGTTTCTTCAGATTCATTCTTTCCAAGGAACTGCAAGGAAAATACTGTCTTCCTGTTTGTCCTCCATCCTTTTGTCAGCTGCCAGAGAAAAGACAGGAGGACAGAGACAGAAAAAAGCTTGCTTAAAGTGAGCTGCTTAAAATAATGCATTATGCATATGCGAGTCCTTAATGGAGCCGATACATTTGCTGCTCTGCCCTCTCGACCAGCTGAATTTTTAAAAAATTATGTTTTATTCACAAAGTTCGGGAGGAGCACGTTCAGATAATTTACACGGGTGGAAAGCACTCAGCAATCAATGATAAGAGGTGTATATAGATTCAGCAGTCTCACCTCAATCCATCGACAGTTTTGCAGCATCCCTCCACCACCCCTTCTCCACTCTGCTAGACCTAACCATTTTAGATACGGGGGCTCTGAGCCCTCCCCCTGGACAGCACGCCAAATACACATTAAACTTTACTCCCTCTAATTGTATGTAAGTGTGAACTCGTGAACTAGGTCATTTGAATCAACATGAATCAGCATTTCCACTCACTGTACTGATTCAATTAATTTCTTTGTCATTCCAAACCAGACAGCAACATAGTTTTGGCCCAGATCCGCCCCACATCTGGGCCGTGTGGAATCCACGTGTACCAGATGTGGGAATACACTATTATGTCACGTTATAAAAAGGCTCTAAAAACAGCCAGGGCTGAGCACCTCCGCAAACTAATAGAAAATAACCAAAATAATCCAAGGTTCTTATTTAACACCGTGGCTAGACTAACAAATAAACAGACATCACCAGAGCAAAATATACCGTTACAGTTTAGTAGTAATGATTTTATGAATTATTTCAATGAGAAAATAGAAAGCATTCGAAACACAATTATAAATGTACAATCCTCTATGGTCTCTTATGCTTCAACCTCAATTATGGCCCCTCTAGAACAACTACACCGCTTTGCAACGATAGGACAGGAAGAGCTAAATAAACTTATTATTGCATCTAAACCAACAACATGCTCATTAGATCCAATACCCACTAAACTACTGAAAGAAGTGTTACCTGTAGTGGAAGAGCCTCTTCTCAATATTATTAACTCGTCTTTATTCTTAGGTCATGTTCCAAGAATATTCAAGTTGGCAGTAATAAAACCTCTCATTAAGAAACCGCAACTAGATCCAAATAACCTAGCAAATTACAGACCCATTTCAAATCTTCCATTTATGTCCAAAATACTAGAAAAAGTTGTATCCGCTCAACTGTGCTCTTTTTTGCAAGAAAATGATATCTATGAAAAATTCCAGTCAGGATTCAGACCGCATCATAGTACAGAAACTGCGCTAGTTAAAATTACAAATGATCTACTCTTAGCTTCGGATCAAGGCTGTATCTCAATACTTGTCCTACTTGATCTTAGCGCCGCGTTCGACACTATAGATCATAAAATACTCTTGGATCGACTACAAAACTACACTGGTGTTCAGGGACAGGCATTAAGCTGGTTTAGATCGTACTTATCTGACCGTTATCATTTTGTCTCTTTACACGGGGGAAAATCAAAGTTAACGTCAGTAGACTACGGAGTACCGCAAGGATCGGTGCTAGGCCCTCTGCTATTCTCAATATATATGCTGCCACTTGGTAATATTATTAGAAAACATGGAATTAATTTCCACTGTTATGCTGACGACACTCAATTATATATTTCATCACGATCAGATGAAAACATTACCTCATCTAAATTGACAGAATGTCTCAAAGATATAAAATGCTGGATGACGCGTAATTTCCTGCTATTAAATTCAGATAAAACGGAGGTATTACTTATTGGTCCAAAAAACTACACACAAAACCTCTTACAATACGACTTTAATATAGAAGGATGTCCTGTTACTTTTTCCACTACAGTAAAAGACCTGGGTGTTATACTAGACCGCAACTTGTCTTTCGAAAATCATATTTCATCTGTTACAAGAACAGCCTTTTTCCACCTTAGAAACATTGCTAAATTACGTAACATGCTATCTGTTTCTGATGCAGAAAAGTTAGTTCATGCATTCATGACCTCGAGACTAGATTACTGTAATGCTTTATTAGCTGGTTGTCCTGCATCCTCAATAAACAAGCTACAGTTAGTGCAAAATGCAGCCGCTAGAGTTCTTACTAGATCAAGAAAATATGATCATATAACGCCGATTTTATCATCTCTGCACTGGTTACCTATTAAGTTCCGTATCAATTACAAAGTACTACTACTGACCTATAAAGCCCTTAATGGTTTAGCTCCTATGTACTTAACGGACCTTCTTTCGCCCTACAATCCACCGCGTTCTCTAAGATCACTAAATTCAAGGCTTCTGGTCATTCCTAGGATATCGAAGTCCACGAAAGGAGGGAGGGCATTCTCGCATTTAGCTCCAAAACTCTGGAATAGCCTTCCCGATACGGTCCGATGCTCTGACTCGCTGACACAGTTTAAAACTAGACTAAAGACGTGTCTCTTTAGTCAAGCATTCACATAATGCTTACCTTTTAGTCCTCTGCTATGCCATACGGAACCGTTTGCCACTGAAACTGCTTAACGCACCAGTGGGGCTCGACAGCCTTATAGACAAACGGGTCGGTCCGTATGGTTGCGGTTGGGTTGCGGAGAGTTTGGGTTGCGGAGAGTTGTGAGATTATGGTTTTCTAACACCTACTCCCGTGTAATGGAAATCATTATGAACATCAGCTATGCTAATTATTTCCCATCTGCCTTTCTGCTGTTATCTCGGGACGCTTGTCCCGAGAAAAATGGCGTTCGTAGGCTCCAGTTTTGTATCCTGCCTCTCACGGGGATTTCGGATTTCCTAACGCCTGTGATGAGAAGACCAACGCCTGTGAAGAGACGACTCAACGCCTGCGAAGAGACGACTCAACGCCGGCGATATGTTATCCCCTTAATATTACATGATTAACTAAATGTATTTTTACCAGGTACTTTTTGATATGCACTTACTGTAAAGCTTATTTGAAACCCTATGATTGTTAGCCAGAGAAGAACTGGCCCCTGACTAGCCTGGGTTCTCCCAAGGTTTTTTTCTCCATCCAATCTGATGGAGTTTTGGTTCCTTGCCACTGTCGCCTTGCTTTTGGCTTGCTTAGTTGGGGATATTTAATATTCAACAATATTATTGAACTGTGTTGTACTACTTTCATGTTATCACTGTGAAGCTGCTTTGATGCAATCTGTATTGTGAAAAGCGCTATATAAATAAATGTGACTTGACTTGACTTGACTATGTTGCTGTCTGGGAAATGTTCAGTGTCCACAGACTGCCATGCTGTAAAAATGAACAAAAAAACCTCTCTGCACTGGTTGAGCCAATATTTTATGTCAAACAAACTAATGTTGAAAGTGCTACAGATTCGCCATTTTGGAAAAATCAGCCACCAAATGGACCTACTTATGAACTCTATACAAGTATTTTATTGTAGAAAAAAATACACATCAACTTTACTTTTTTTCTCTCTCTCCGAGTAAACATGTTCTCAATTAAAATAATGGAAAGAACCTAAAATGTACTCCTTATAGATTCGTTGTAACATGTCATTGGGATCTACAGTAAATGGAAAATAACTGAATGGAAAACAAATCCTGCATTTGGCAAGAAAATTGATGCCTGACAGGAAAGTCTTATTTTAAAACCCAGAATGTGTTTCATTATTAGCTATGTTAGTCATTTAGTAAACACTTTCATATTCAAACACTGGAATTGAAATATGTCAGTCCCAGTTATACCAGTTCTGTTACAATAACATTGGAGTTCCGCATCTGATATTGCCACAATTATGTTCAGTTTAGTTGGTCTTAGTTTCATTTTCAAGGACTTTTAGTTCACTCATCTATGTTTCCTGTTTCCTGTGTTCCCATTTGTCATTATTCATCATTTGATTCATTAGTTGTCACCTGTTTGAGTTCATCACCATGTGCATCAGTAAGTTCCTCATCCTTTTATTCATGGTCCAGTATTGTCTGTGCATACTTTATTTAATAAATATGTTACTAGTTTGATCTTTTGTATCTTCCTCATCATCATTGGCCTTAAATGGGTGGTTGAGTATGATTTCACTTTTCTAACTTTAGTTAGTGTGTAATGTTGCTGTTCGAGCATAAACAACAACTGCAAAGTTACAACGCTCAAAGTTCAAAGCAAAGGGAGATATTTGCTTTTAAAGAAATCGTTTTTAAGGACTACAACAAACGGCTGGTAGGGACTACACGACATTCCTCACGGGTTAGTGACATCACCAACCCTAATCGGTCTTTGTCAGACACGTGGGTTTGTTGTGTGTGACGTCACCGCGGCGCCATTTTTGAGGTATCGCTACTGACTGTGAGCATTGAAGAGATTACAAGAGTAGAGATAACAAGTAAATAACTCGCAAAACTGGAAAAGCACAAGAAAACTGAGAAAATGCCTTACCGCAATGAACTTGATAAATATGGCAGGTAAGTTATTTGGAGAAATTGTCATCCATTCAGAACATAGATCCATATATGAGCTGACTGCAGTAAGTTGGAGTGCTGATCCCGCATTGCTTTCTCATCCTCATACTTGGGCATTGTCAACTATCTTGTTTGTCTTTATAAGCGCATATAACAGTGAACAATTTAAACATTATAAATCTCTTAAAGCCAGTGGACATTTCTCCAACGGCTGTTTAAGTTACTGTATCCTTCGGTAGGAATGTAAATAAATCATGTAAAGTTAGTAACAGCAAATATAGGTTTGCTGTATTGATGATGATGATGATGTCATGTTAAGGATGGTTTAGTTTGAAAAAAGAATGGAAAAAAACAATTCTCCAACAACAGAATACCCCGCATCGATACCTTACAAATGGCGGCTACGCCCATAATGCACTTCGTGTATCACGAGAGTGACGTCACAGGGCTCCAGACTAACTTTTCCACTGGTTGCACTGGTGCTACCAACTTTCTCAGTTGGTCGCACCAGCATATGATTTCGTCGCACCTTTTTTTTTTTTTGCTACATTCCATGAGTTTAATCAATGCATGCTGATGAATAGTGGTTTTAATGGACCAAGGCTAGCAAAGGCTTTCTTGGTTGCAGCATAAATACCTGTAATATATTATATAAAAACACATGTAATATTTGCAAATTATCATTGCCAAATTTCAGGATTTTCATGGATTTTGGACAGTAATTTTAATCTGTAATTTTAAGCATTTTATATTTGAATTATATACAATCTATCTATTTACATTTGAATCATATTCTATCTATCTATCTATCTATCTATCTATCTATCTATCTATCTATCTATCTATCTATATATCTATCTATCTATCTGTCTATTATCATCTTTCTATCTTTTAAAAATCATTAAACATTCAAATGTATGCATTACATTTTAAAAGATTAGAGTATTATAATACGCTGATACATTTTTCGTTATCAAAGTTTATAGTTGTAACAAAAATCAGAAATCTCACACTCCTTATACCTTCTGCATTTTATAGCCTAATAATTTCCTTTTCCTCTGTCGAGTGATTACTCTCATCTAACCGCTGAGAGACGTAGGAAGGGGCTCGGTGTTTCGTGAGACCTTTTTATTTTTATAAGCCTTAATTCCTGAATTCGTAATAGAGGGGTTTCACCAACGTCACGTTCTGGGCGATAACCCGGATGCGCGGCCATTATGGAGGCACTCGGATGTAAACAACAGCATGGATTGCACTGTTCATGTACTACTGAAGACATTGTTACACTAATAAACCACGGAAAAAACATGTGGTAGGTGCGAAATCATATAGAGAAGGACTTGGGAAGCAGGAGAGAGCGCAACATTTTGACAAACTAAAGTTCATATGTTTTATGTGGTCACATTATGTGGTAGCTGCTAAAGATCCGAACGAGTTAGCTTCTCTAGCACGTAACATTACTGCAATTCTTCCATCTATTTATTATCCCGAAATAAGATACGTTCAGATTGTCAGTCCAAAAAAGCACATGAAATTCGTTTCAAGTTACATCCATATGTGGTTTGAAATCCTATTCAAATCACATATCAGGACATCAGCTTCAGTCTGAACGATCGGATTTCGCGTGGTATGTCTTAAAATGCAAACGTCATTTATAGGATACATGCTGAAAGTCACTGCCGAAACAATGCTGTGTTGTTGCAAAGTGCCGGACGAGCAGAAAAGTATATTATTTCTGAAACCGGCGCAGACGAGCGTGGGAAAAAAGCAGTAACGTTACATTCCAGCCTCCTACAGTTCTGCCGTAGTAGTCCAGCGCGGCGGCTATACACATTTCCATGTTGTAACATTTAAAAAAGACAACATCTAACATTATATTGCAAATGCAACCCCTCCATCAACGCAAAGTCATTGCCATATTACCAAATAACATGCATGGACACACACGTCGGATCTGAACAGTTGCGATACACAGTGTGGACATCATTTTAGATCAGATTCCAATTTGATACAAAGATAATCGGATTTGGACTGACAGTGTGAATGTAGCCATAGTTAACTACGTCGACATTTTAGCCATAGTCAACGCTTCATTTACACCTGTCTGATGATGTACTACCTCTCTCAACCACAAACGCCTTCTTTCATTTTTTACACTCTTCTCTTTAACTTTTGACAGTCTATAGCACTCGACATGTTTTTTCCCGATGTGACCGATTGGTACAGACAAAAACTCGACCATTTTTCAGCAGCAATAATTAGCCAAATTTGCGAGTCCATTCAGTTCAGTGGCATTATTTACGTTCTGTGCCTCCAAAATGGCCGACTTCCGGATTGATGACGCGTCGTGAAACCCCTCTATTGGCGCATTTCACCATCAGTGTGCAATGCGCGTGACGTCTACGTTCGTCAATAAATAAACTGCAAGTGTCTTGCGGAAGAACACTGTAGCCGGAGCTACTTCTCTCTGTTAATGTCTATGGCGAGTCACGCAGGCACTGGGCAACTCCGCAACCAAATCGACCCCGGGATAAAATAGTCAGAAATATAAACGCTTATTATAGGCGTACCGTAGTGATTCAGGATAAGTCAAAAACACGGTTTGGAAAATGGATTCATGATGTACTCGTTCATTTTGAACATAAGTTACGGACTGTAGCTGCTGATACAACGGCGTTCTGTTGCGCGAGCATCCACTCGCAAAATGCGACCACATAAAATTTTAACTCGCACATTCTCAAAAAATGGTCGCAGTCTGGAACCCTGCGTCATCTGACAAAGACCGATACGCACAACCGGCGCTGCGTCATAGAATGTCTCTGAAAAGGTTCACGCCCACTTTTGGGGGAAATAAACTAGCCTTCCCATAGACTTCAATACAAAATAGCGTCACAAAACAACGTCCGTACACAGCAGACAGGCGTGAATAACTTAAGAAATCACTAAGATTAAACGTGTCAAGTAATTATATGTCCACCCTGTCTGCCATAGAGCATGAACGATACATCAACAAACTTAATTTGGTCAATTTAAAAACATGTCCCTTCATTCTCCCAGCCTCAAATTATTTATTTTAATAATTAATTATTTTACTGTCTATGGTAACAACCCCACCCAGTGGCCAGAGGTGTCTTTCCCGGACATTTACTCGTGGTCGTACCTCATCGAGTCACCATGGTAAGCCAGTGAATGATTTTATTTCGTTTTTGAATGTAAGCATCTTTGAATGTATATATTATGTCTTATAATATACATTATAATATATATAACCCCTTTGGGTGGGGTTGTTACACCAATTTGACGCTGGGAGAATAAAGGGACATGTTTTAAATTAAGTTTGTGTATCTTTCAAGCTCTATGGCAGGCAGGGTGGACATATAATTACTTGACATGTTTTATATAATTGATTTCTTAAGTTATTTACGCCTGCCGGCTGTGTACGGACGTTGTTTTTTGCCGTTATTTTGTATTGAAGTCTATGGAAAGTCTAGTTTGTTTTCCCCCAAAAAGGGGCGGGGACGAAATTGACAGTTAAGTTCCCGGATGTGCCGGTTGTGCGTATATGTACATAAACCCCAACCCGGAACACGCAGTCCATGTTGAGTGGAAGCAAAGCCCGTCTACGGAAAGCCTGGCCACTCCCTATTAAGTCCTATTGTACCGAATTTTGGTTGTAGTTCTACCAGAATTCCACTGGGGGCGATCGTCCGAGTGCAAAATGAATGGGAGTCAATGGGGCTAGACGGCTAAATTTGTCTCTTTTACCCGATTGTCATTGAGAAATCTCAGATTTGAATGTAGGTTCTGCAAGTTCAACATGGGTTATAGGTCGAAAGTTGAATGAACGAGTACTTATGTCCTTTCGATTTCTTACAGGTTGAGTTGTTGTTGCCCATAACACGCTAGCATTTTGCTAATGGACGCTAATTGGTCAGTGAAGGACTGATTACGACCAGAGACACCGCTTGATGGCATCGTGGCATCCGAAGCGGGACCAATGTTAAGGCCATAGGCGGACTGAACTCTTTATATACAATAGACTGTAAAAAAAGATATTTACCCGTGTCAGATGTGTAGTTGATGCCTCGAGAGAAAAGAAAGTGCAAAAGCATAAACATAATAAATACACAGACGCTCTATTGGCCGCTTTGTGGAAAAAGCATTTTCTGTGATTGACCCGATTTTAGCAATAACAAAGATAACTGATGGATCCTTTATCTATGGTAATACGATATGGTACAACTACAATGCAGTGCAAATAGTAAATATAATACAGTGAGTAATAGTAAATAGTTTAGTCAATAAAATAAACAAACCGTATACAGCAAATAAAATAGTAATGAAAAGGCTATATAAAATAAAATGACACAACCCTGTCTATTTTTGTTAAATTTCAGTTTTATTGATCAGTAAGAGACATTATAACAGTATAAGTAGCCTAAAAGGTATAATAAGTTATAGAAGACAAGAAATAAAGTAAACGATTCAGACACAGCAGGATACAACGTTAAAATAGCCAAAATATAAAGTTATGAAACTTCACTTTGCCCTCAGCCAAAACGATTTGCCAGGGAACAAATGATACGATTAATGATACCAAAGATCGCCCGTTAGATATACACAAGACGAATTATATCTCATGTTTAACCACTACGAGAGACATCAGAGCCGGCGGCGAACGACACAAGCACTAGCCGAGGAAAGGCTGTTCCAGGCGGGGTGAAGAGCGCTGAGACCCGGTGAAAGACTGGTCCTCACAACTCCGAACACGTCAGATCAAACTTTTAAATAGGCGCTATCTTTATAAATAATCCACAGATTTGAGCTTTAAACAACTACATTGTCGACTGAAAAACTATTAAAACTACATTTCGTGACACAATAACAGTAGTATTTTTAAATTTCGCGGCTTCTCTCGTCTGTCTATTTGCGAAAGCACCAGTGAATGAAGGATTGCCGTAAAGCAGGTTTCTGGTCGTACGATGTGTATGACGTCATTGACATTTTAAAAGACTTTTTAAAGCAAATAAGTGACTCTAAAAAATCTAACACCCAGTAATGTGTAATTTTGTTGCATCTTCTTTCGAATACAACATTCAAATTACTAGACAAAAAATTATATCCTGAGAAAAGTGGATTTTTAGGGGTATTGCTCCATAGACCTCCATTCATTCTGCACTCCGCCTGTGAGCGCCCTCATATGGATCTAGAGTGGAACTGCAACCAGTTCAGACCCCGGAAGTTTATTGTGAGTGGGAGTTCTCCCCATATTAGACATTCTCTGGTGGAAGAGTGGTTGTAGTCGAGCACATTTGTGAGTCAGCTCAAACTGTAGAATCTGTCTTTTCACATGCAATTGAAAGTCACTCTGTGTGCATCTCACAACAGTTCCTATGAGCGATTTATAGATTATCATGACAGGATATGCTAATTGAAGATAGTTAACTCCACATCAGCAACATAAATTCATCAACTAACCATTCAGAGACGTCCTGTTGCATTCTACATGTTGTCACTTCTTCTTGAGTCTCTCCATCTTTGTTTGACTCCGTTTAAACATAAAAGGCAGAACAGTTTCTGTCATTTTAGTGTGTCTGCTTGAGGTAATCGGAGCTGCTAACACACACGAGCTCTTGAAACTCCGCCCACTGTGCCGGGAGAAGCAGCTCATTTGCATTTAAAGGGCCAGACACAAAACGGTGCGTTTTTGCTAACCCTCACTTCACACACACACTCTGGAGATATCAAAAAAGGGCATTATACCACCCCTTTAATCCGTTAGAGATATTAGCTTGATTTTTGTGTTTCGCTGATTAAAAATTCCACAAAACACTAAAAACAGTACAAACTAATACAAATTTCAAGGTCAAAGAAGAGGACAAAATGGGTGAAAGAAAACATCTATCATGCTAATATAGTAAAGATAGGGCAATGATTTGTATTATTTTTTTATTATTATTATTATTATTTTGTAGTTCATAGTTGTTCTTATTCTTATTCCGCCAAAACGTGCTTTACACTTTCTCCCATTTTTTTAATAATAATATGAATGAACCGTCTTGTTTAATCTTAAAGTTTTGGTGGTCAGACTCAGCGCAGAGAGCACAGAGATGATAGCAAATAAATAATGCTAACGTCAGCAGCAATGGCACTGTACGAGCAATCGTTATTATAGTTCAAAAGGGTAATCAGTCAAAGTTATTATGCAAATCTGCGAAGTCACATTTGTCATCCGTCACCATGACATCAAGTGGACTTTTGAAGCTGAAATAATGAGTGGATTAAGCTTGGAATAACGAGAGGAATAACATAGAAAGAACTTTCTTGTTGGAGGATTGTAATGCATCAAAGTCAGTCAGGTACAAGGAAGGGAGACGACGGCTAACGTTACTAAAAATTAGGTAAGACAAAAAGTTTTATTTTTCGCAACTGGTTTATTGACTTGTTAATAGCAATTTGGTGTGGAATATGTGACAAACGGGTCCAGTCGGGTCTGTGTCTTCCCGCCGGGTTCAGGTCCAGCTTTCAAATAATAGACGGGTCCAGGTCAGGTCCGGGTAGTACATTTATGGCATTTCTCGGATCTGCACGGGTCCGGGTCCAGCTTTTGAAATAATAGACGGGTCCGGGTCGGTTACATGTAGCACATTACGGGTCTCTTCGGGTTCGGGCGTGAATATTTGGACCCGTGTAGACCTCTTGTGCTTAGTCGTTCATGAGAGCACCACAACGCATGTGTTGTGTTGACGCGAGAGCAGACGTTGTTGCGTGAACATGCGTTTGGATATTAATATTTTATAAATAAAATGGTTAATTATGTTTTTTTTCAAAGTTGAGGTTAAACCACTGGAGTCACAAAGATTACGTTAATGATATCTTTACTACCTTTATGGGGCTTAAAAAATGGTAGTTGCGTAGCTGTCAATGGCGGGAGAGAAAGCTCTCAGATTTAATCAAAAAGATCTTCATTTGTGTTCTGAAGAGGAACGAACGTCTTACGAGTTCGGAACGACATGAGGGTGAGTAATAAATGACAGAATTTTCATTTTCGGGTGAACTATCCCTTTAAGCAACACAACTTGTTTTCAACATTGATAATAATAAGAAAGGATTCTTGAGCAGCAAATCATCATATTAGAATAATTTCTGAAGGATCATGCGACACTGAAGACTGGAGTAATGATGCTGAAAGTTCAGCTTTGCATCACAGGAATAAATGTAATTTTAAAATTCAAATTATTTTAATTCTATTTCACAATCTTACCGGTTTTACTGTATTGTTGATCAAATAAATGTAACCTCTGTGAACATTAGAGATGTCTTTTTTTTTTTTACATTTTAAAAATGTTACCAACCCCAAACTTTTGAACTGTAGTGTAGAAAAATGACAAAAATGTCACACTGTAACAGACCAAACCTCAACAAATGTTTGAACATGTAAATCCAAATCCAAATCAAATACATGTGAAAATTGCCCTTGTAACAAAAATCTCCTGAAAGCATGAGTAAACAAAAGAACCAACAAAAAGGAATTTTAAATAGTAAATAATTAACAAGATAATGGAGCCCAAAACAAGTGTTTATTGATTACATACCTAGACCACAGCAGTAAAAACAAGACTTAGACTCCTGCAACTTCTGTGAACCTGGTTGATCTGACAGGACCGTGATGAATTGAAAACAGTCACGATACAAGATGAAAGCAATTATAATCAGGATGGAATGAACCTCACAGTCATGGCAGGCAACGGTTGGAGAGAGAAGGCCAAAGCCTCAACACAATTTCACCATACCAGAATTATTAAAATCCCCTGAACTTTGTCTGTCCACGAGTCAGACATTAGACACATTAGAATATGTGTACAACTATGTGACATTATTTCAATCCATAGAGCCTATTCAGGTCATTTTGATAGCATAAATGACCTCTTAGCACTAGCGCACTTCCTTTATCCCCCTTTTTTTCTGGTTCAACTTCATATGTTTATACCTGTCAGAGTAGGTCTGCCGCAGAAACCACACTGGCTCCGGTCCTGCCATCTGACTGTCTCCACACCTAGACTCCAGCTCATCAGAGCGCTTAGACAGCATTGAAATGAACAAGAACCACACTGTCATTGCTGGAACATCCCAAATGTTTTCCATTTGCTTGTCAGGTACCAATCTTTCCAATTTAGAGTTTTAAATTATTATGCTTTGAATCAGAGTCTTGATGTTGTGGGTCTGGTCTTGAGATCTCTCAAGACCACATTAATGTGACCGTAGTGTGGGTCTCATTACTCAGTGTCTTGGTCTGGATCTGGGTCTCGGCTTATGGTCTCGGACAAGACCGCAGTCTAATTCCAGCGTATTAAAGGTGAAAATTACCTCAACCGCAAGTCAGCAGGGTATCTTCATCATTCAGCAGGAGTCACTGAAAGTGTCTGGCATGCGGCCTTCCATTGTGAAACCTTAAATCCTCTTGATTTAAATCAGTGGTTCTTGATCTTTTTACTTGGTGACCCAGTTTTTAGGCTCCAAAATTCTTGCAAACCCCCACTTCAACCAAGCTACTTTAAGCTGTACACTATAGGATCTCACAGGAGGCAAATTACGCTCTCAAGAATAACAAAACATTTGACTAATTTAGTGTTCAGTTAACTAATTAGATTAAGTAGGTGGTGATGTATGGGAAAAAGGAAGCATTGAAAAGGGAAAACTAATGGGTATATGTAATGAATGCTGCATTTTCTTTATTTCAGTTTTATAAAACTGACAGGTCTTGGTTTGGATCTGGGCCTTGAGTGTTTTAGTTTTGATATGGATCTGGGCCTCGAGGGGTCTAATATTGGTCTGAGTCTTAGAGGCTCATGGCTCCAACTTTGCTTTTTAACATACAAATGTCTCCAAAACGACCCTAAACACACAAACCGATGTTATCACGCTGGCTTGCGGGCAAGTTTTACTGTGCACAAGCACTTGCAATATCAAAATACACTGCTGTGTTGGGGTTTGGAGGTGAGTTTATGCTGAAGGTGGGTTACAGCGGTCGGCTTGGCTTCTTAAGTATGCGGTCTACCTCAGAGAGCTTTCAGATGTATCGAATGAAAATCTCAGCAGGGCCTCCTTAAAGATGACAAACACACCTTGGGGGAAGAATATAAAGCGAAGGAGGACATCGTTTGACGAGTGAAAAACCACCTTTTCCTGTTTGCCAAGATAAATGGTCTGTCAACAGACGGCCCTCTGGGGAAAATGTTACAGCATCAGCAAAAACATACTGAGTGTCCTCAGATTCAGCTTCATGGGCTGAATGAAGTGGTGGGTTTCATTGGAGGAGGTGGGCAACACAAGCAAACACCTCTAAATATCTGTCTTTTTTTTTTTTGTAAAGGTAGCAAGCATGAGCCTATAAAGGAAGGAGCCCATTGAGGTAGAGAACGCAGACCTCTCCAAATCCATAAATTAACTAGTCAGATCTCAGAAGTCCTATCAAATATGTTCCAAACATCTAAAAGGTACCACACCTGGTAAAAAAAAAGCAGTGACAAGCACCATAAACAAGTTTATACACTGAATGTTCCTTTAGCCAAACAATACAGACGGTGTTTGCCATACCAGCCGGCCTTCAGCCTCATCTAATGAGGCATGCTGAATCAGTCTTTTATTACCAGGACATTGGAGAGAAAACCTGGATAAAATAGCATGTCCTTTTACCACAGCAATAGGCCTCAGAGACCCACATAGGCCAAGGTACCGGGGAAAACGTAAGCCTGAGGTTGTCCTGACCCTCCTGGTTTATGAGTACATTACTACTTTGGCCTCAGACCCCATTCTAAACTCCTATAAATGAACAAACTGCTGCTATAACTCCATACGATCCTAACATCCCTTCGCCTCAAAATACAAACCCCAAACATCAAATTTGGACCTTCAAACCGTTGGTCTCTGTTGAAGTCCACTATATGGAGAAAAATCCTGGAATGTTTTCCTGTATGTATATCTGATACACTGCCGAAGATTTGTCATATCATAGGGCTGTCGATTTAATGCGTTAATTTAATTAATTAGTCATGGGGGGCTGGGAAATAACACGTTAAAATCATTAAAGGAGTAGTTCACTTCCGAATTAAAATTTCCTGATAATTTACTCACCCCCATGTCATTCAGGATATTCATGTCTTTCTTTCTTCAGTCGAAAATAAATTAAGGTTTTTGAGGAAAACATTCCAGGATTTTTCTCCATATAGTGGACTTCAACAGAGACCAACGGTTTGAAGGTCCAAATTGCAAACATTTATATACTTTTCATCTTGCACATCCACGACTTCACACATTACGTAATGATGTTGGAAAGGTCAAGCGTGATGTAGGCGGAAAATGTAGGGTAGGGCGAAAAACTCCATCTAATTTTCTCCTCCAACTTCAAAATCGTCAGACATCGTTGTTTTACCTTTTTTTTTTGGTAAAGGCCGCTTGAATTAGTCTTTGCACGTTCGCTTTGTAAACACTAGGTCGGTACTTCCACCTACGTCAAGAGTGACCTTTCAACGTGATGTGTGGCGCTAGAGCAAGACGAGCATTTGTGGTTAAAAGTATATAAATGTTTGGAGTTTTTTTACAAAATGACAGATCGTCTGGCTAGATAAGACCCTTATTCCTCGGCTGGGATTGTGTAGACCCTTTGAAGCTGCACTGAAACTGCAATTTGGACCTTCAACCCGTTGATAGCCGTTGAAGTCCACAATATGGAGAAAAATCCTGGAATGTTTTCCTCAAAAACCTAAATTTCTTTTCGTTTGAAGAAAGAAGGACATGAATATGTTGGATGACGTGGGGGTGAGTATCAGGAAATTTTAATTCTGAAGTGGACTAATCCTTGAACGCATTTGACGCACCCGTCCCATCCCGCCTCAGACATATGTAGTTCATCTTACATTTTATAAAGTTGATTGGTGACGAACATGAAGCAGGGCAACAGCTCACAGCCTGATGTAGCCTATAGAACGCAGTTAGAATGGTCCTAAAATTCAAGATATCAGGGAAAAAATGCTTCATATGAGACAGTTAAGCAATACGAGTAACACGCACAGTATCACGCGAGTGCTGTTTTTGTCCCGAATAGAAGTGCAAGTGTGATATTGATTTTATTCAACAGTTCAATAAATAAAAAGTTATTTTGTGTTATATTTAAGACACAATTTTGTCTGCTTTTGCTAAATTTTGCCACTGTAAATATGACTTTAGTTTCTGAATGAATCCACATTTTGAGCGAATCAATCGGGTGAACCAATGATTCAATGGCCCATTCATACAAGCTGTGTCCCAATTCGAAGGCTCCTTCAATGCGTCCTTTGTTTCCCGTGCAATGAAGGATACAACAGATGGATTCTTCGCGGCCTTGCGTTCCCCAAAATTCATATAATTGCTGAATTACATATTATTATATTAGATACCGTAATATAATTGTATATAAACACACATACAGAAACCACAATAAATCTGACTATTTTTTTCCCAGGGTCTCAGCTTGACAGAGGGAGAATTGTGGTGGGAACCAGGAAATTAAACACCATCACTTGTCAGGTGGTTTTTTGCCAAGGGAATCTCTCCACTTTGGAAAGCTTCTCATCTCACTCTGTTGATGAATACTCACTGAAATGCTGGTTGACAAGATGTTAAACCAAACCAGAACACAAACAAAGCTCTAATTCACCAGCTCCACCTGTAAATATCAGCGAGAATGAACAGGAAACATAGCAAATGAAGTTAGAGCTCTGTGATCCATTACTTTTCAGGAGCAGGAAATGTAATTAAACGTAGCTGTTACAGAGGGAAATGTCACTGCACTTGGTATAATCCAGTGTTTCCCAACCTTTTTATCACTTCTGTACCCCCACAGCCCCTTCAGTAATGCTTGAAAACAACACAAAATTGGGATTTTAAAATAGCCGTGGCCAAAAGTATTGGCAGTGACATACATTTATTGTTTCCAAAAACCTGAAGCTTCAGTATTTGTAATGAAATGATGTGCATTTCCCAAGCTTTAAGGCTTATATAGGCAAAAACATTCAATATATGCAAAGAGTTAATATATACAGTGTTGACCCTTCTTCTCCATAAACTCTGACTGCAGTTCACTCTGGCATGCTGGATATCAGCTTCTGGGACTGATGGCGATCTATTCTTACCTTATTAGCGCTCGGAGTTGATCACAATTTGTGATCTTCTACTTGTAAATTTGCCTTTTGAGGATTGACCACAGGTTCTCTATGGGATTAAGATCTGGAGAGTTGCCTGGCCACAGATCTAAAATTTAAATGTAATAATCTCCGAGCCACTTCATTATCACTCTTATCTTGTGACATAATAATAATTCATAACATTTTTTATAGCGCTTTTGTCTGCACTCAAAGCGCTTTACATATAGAAGGGGGAATATCTTCTAATCACCACTAATGTGCACAGAGTGATGAAGCCAATCAGTAGCCTATATATGGGGATGATTAGGAGGCCATGATTATGGACAGAAGCCAATGGGCAAATTTGGCCAGGATGCCGGGGGTTACACCCCTACTCTTTTTCGAAGGATATCCTGGGATTTTTAATGACCACAGAGAGTCAGGACCTCGGTTTAATGTCTCATCGGAAGGACGGTGCTTGTTACAGTATAGTGTCCCCATCACTATACTGGGGCGTTGGGACCCACACAGACCACAGAGTGAGCACTCCCTGCTGGCCTCACCAAATTGATCCTGAATGATTGGGAGAAATTTGAGGACATTTTGATTACATTCTGGCAGTAATTTTGGACAGAAATGTGAGAGAGCCCACTCCCTTAGATGAAAAGCAACACCACTCATGGATGGTCTCAGGATGCTTCATTGTTGGCACGACACGGTCGATTTTCCAGATGTCTCAAACAGCTTAACCAGAGAAATTAACATCTTCTGCTGTCCAAAAAGTGTCCCACTTTTCCTGCAAAATTTCTGTCCTTGATGATTTTCTTGGAGAGAAGTGGATTCTTTGCTGCACCTCTTGACACCAGGCTGTTGTCCTAAAGTCTTGGCCTCACTGTGTGTGCAGATGCTCGAAATTGAGCAAACTCTGCACTAGTGGTGACATAATTCCATTGCTGACTCCTTTAGGAGTAGACGGTCCTGGCACTTTCTGGACACTCTGGGATGTCCTGAAGCCTTCTTCGGTGCAGTTAAACCTCTCTTCTTGAAGTTCTTGATGATCCGGTAAATGTTTCTTTCAGTTGCAATGCTCTTTGCAGCAATTTCCTTGCACGTGAGGCTATTTTGATGCAAAGTGATGATGGCTGCATGTCTTTCTTTGGAGGGAACCATTGCTAACTCAAGAACACAATGATTGGAAGCATGTCTACTCTCATTTTATAGCAATCAGTCTGCTCCTATAATCCAATCAGAATGATTATGGAATGATAGTACTCATTCATACTTTCCAATGTGCTGATGATATAATTAGTGAAATGATGTTAGCTGGTCATTTTGTGCCAAAAACTGTGAAAGTTGTGTTAATTTTTTGGCCAATGAAGCTTTTAGCCATTATTTAAAATGCATCTAATCTAGAAACAATGTGAATCAACACCACAACAACTGAA
The DNA here is from genome assembly GCA_029959095.1 of Rhinichthys osculus. Taxonomy (NCBI): domain Eukaryota; kingdom Metazoa; phylum Chordata; class Actinopteri; order Cypriniformes; family Leuciscidae; genus Rhinichthys; species Rhinichthys osculus. The sequence goes on from JARWKJ010000020.1 coordinate 28,258,985, forward strand.
GCAGCAGATTTTGCGAAACACAAAATTGATGTCACTGCAAAAACTTTTGGCCACGACTGTATTTATTCAATACTGTTCAAAGGGGTCGGTAAGATTTCATGTTTTTGAATTCCCTCACCAATGTTCCGCTTTTTGATAAAAAATAAGTAATACTGTGAAACATTGTAAAATAATTAGTTTTGATATATTTTAAAATGTAATTCTTTTCTGTGAAATGTGTGTGTGTGTGTGTGTGTGTGTGTGCGTGTGTGTGTGTGTGCGTGTGCGTGTGCGTGTGTGTGTGTGTGTGTGTAAATGAAAGCAAATCCCGTAGGATAAAAAATCTCTTAGATGAAAGATTTAATTAATAGCCTTAAGAAATCGTTTTCTGGATAATTTGATGACAAGCACTGACTTGATGTTCCAGCTCAATTTACACTGCCATTGAGGAGGACCCACGATCACTGTTGATTGATGTCTTTTCCCTGCGCTTAAACACCACAACAACAGTCCTGCGAGGAACAGCTGGGCACAATTACCCCCAAATTGCGCTGTGTCTACAGACTGATTCCTAGAATCACCTAAAGCATCATTCGTCCCATCCACTACAAGAAAACAAGAAAACAAAATACATTTTATTCATCTTTGACTTTCTCACCCCATTGCTTTATGAACAAATCAAAACGAAATTTTGCATCCAGTCCAAGAAAACGGAGAAAGATTGTGTTGGTTTCCAAAAGGGAAAAACTGAGAGGGAGGTTTATCATTAAGCTGAGCAAAAGAAACCTTCAGAGAGAAGCAGTATTGCTGCACTCTGTTGATGGAGGAAGCAGAAAAGCTGGCAGCGGGACAGTGTTGTGTGGTCTCGACTTCGGAGAAGGGGTTCAGAGCAATGGGTGGCGTAGCATTACAACACATCCACATTCGCATAACAAGAAGTGCTGACTGTGTTTTGAAATTAAGAAGATGAGCTGTTATGACGTCACAGTCGCCTGTTTTTGTCCATACAATGAAAGTCAATGGGGTCCTATGTTCCACAGAATAAAGTCAGTCAAATAGGTTTGGAACAACATAAAGGTGAGTGAAGTATAGTACACAATTTTGTTCTTAAGTAGATATATCTAGACTAGGTTTAAGACACTATACAGGCAAAAAAATATGTTTCGTTGTGCATTGGTCAATTTTGAGATTTTGGGCTTTTGGGCTTTTCATGATATATTGTTTCAGATTAGTGGTAAGGAAACATCCAAAATACACTTCTAAGTGTTTATTTTATTGCACTTTATCTATTTGCATCAGATGTAAATTACAATATATATCTTCCAAGGCCATTTTCTTCACTTACACCCAAATTTAAGGGTTTTTCTTATTATTATCCTATTCACCTTTAGGAAAATTGGATCAAAAAGGCAAAAAATACAGACGAAAATGATTTTTTCTCATTTCAAAGCAATGCGCTCTTTATAAAACACGTGTTTTGCAAACCCAGGTTTTGTGATCACATTTCGTCATGTGGAATGCAGACCAAAAAATTCATTACCACCAAATAAATTGTACTAATTTCCGTGACAAAGTATGACATAACGTTTTGCTTAGGGCGCAGGTGGCTTTGCCTGTTCCTGTCAGGAGAAACCAGATGAAAGAGTGGATAAAACATAGCCCTGCCAACAGATAAACAGGGGATAACCTGCAAACAATGCCACATTTATCACGTGAACACAAACAGGTGGCTAATAAAACATGGTAATTTGACTTTACAGCATGAATGAATTGACAGAACAATCCCACCTGCTGTCCATCTGGTAAGGGCTGAAAACTTAAACAAGGCCATCTTGGTTTTGTCTAAATTGTATATAGAACTGCATGGCTTCCAAAATATGATTGTTTTTGGGTTATTATAGTTTATTATAGTTGTTTTTCATGAAATGTTGTTGGATGGACATATTTAATCTGCTGTTGAGACTTTGTGCACTAACAACCGCCAAGAACGATGGCAAATGTCTATGAAAACAACAACAAATGCTAGCATACTTGCAATGCTAGCATGTCCATATCGATTTAAAATACTTAAAAAGGTTACACGGTATGTTTGCAGCACGTCTGCTGATGTGTCACAAATTTTACTTCGAAAACTCATCTGACTCATCCTTACTGCCCGCCAAACTAGTCTTTAGAGGCTCTCTGAAATGAAGAGCAGAAAACACAGCCAGAGGTCTTATCGAGTGCACACTCAGTGAGTTTACCTCACATGTAGCGAGAACGTGACCTTCGTGTATTTTGGCCTTAACCCTCTATGGTACGCATTATGATATCAGTGAGAAAAAAAATATTTGTTATGTTTTTCCTGCTTAAAATTGGACACTATAACAATATCAATAAACATTATCTTTATTTTTAAATTTATTTATTAATTAAAAGTTTGTTGCCTCAGGGCAACATTGTACCACAATGGACAAATTGAAACATTTGACATTTTCATGAAGAAAAAAATGATAGATTTATTGAAAACATCAATTTATTTAACTAAACACTTGAACAAACACATTTATCAAGTTTTTAATGAATTACACATTTCATATTCAATAAAAAGTAACATTTATTATCCAGCTGTTGCCCTCAGGCAACATTGTACCATCGTGGAACGCAAGTACTACAAACCATCATATCAAGTTATCATATCAAAACATTACAATCGGTGTTGTTTCAGGGTAAAACATTAACAATCACCATAACCTTTTCCTAATATGAAGGCCAGGCCTGAAAAACAGCAAGATCAAACATGTGGAAGACCTCCCAGGCCGACCTAATGACCCGTGTGAGGTCAGGGGGGACTAACCACCCCAGGGGCCCGACGGGAGCACCCCAAAATCCGAGAATCCCAGAAGCAGTGCCACCTTCATCCTGTGTGGCACCACACGCCCCCGTCCCACTAACCCACTATTTGTCCAATTGCCCACTATAGTGGCCAAATGTCCCGTTGACCCCACTGAACGGTCCCAAGCCACGACCTCGTCCCACAAACCCACTATTTGTCCGATTACCCACTATAGTGGCTAAATGTCCCGTCGACCCCGGCTGACCACTCCCAAGCCACACGCCCCGTTCCACGAACCCACTATTTGTCCGATTACCCACTATAGTGGCCAAATGTCCCGTCGACCCCTGCTGACCACTCACAAGCCACACGCCCCGTCCCACGAACCCACTATTTGCCCGATTACCCACTATAGTGGCCAAATGTCGCGTCGACCCCCGCTGACCACTCACAAGCCTCACGCCCCGTCCCACGAACCCACTATTTACCCGATTACCCACTATAGTGGCCAAATGTCCCATCGACCCCCGCTGACCACTCACAAGCCACACGCCCCATTCCACGAACCCACAATTTGTCCGATTACCCACTATATTGGCCAAATGTCCCGTCGACCCCCGCTGACCACTCACAAGCCACACGCCCCATCCCACGAACCCACTATTTGCCCGATTACCCACTATAGTGGCCAAATGTCCCGTCGACCCCCGCTGACCACTCACAAGCCACACGCCCCGTCCCACGAACCCACTATTTGCCCGATTACCCACTATAGTGGCCAAATGTCCCGTCGACCCCCGCTGACCAATCACAAGCCACACGCCCCATCCCACGAACCCACTATTTGCCCGATTACCCACTATAGTGGCCAAATGTCCCGTCGACCCCCGCTGACCACTCACAAGCCACACGCCCCGTCCCACGAATCCACTATTTGCCCGATTAGTGGCCAAATGTCCCGTCGACCCCCGCTGACCACTCACAAGCCACACGCCCCGTTCCACGAATCCACTATTTGCCCGATTAGTGGCCAAATGTCCCGTCGACCCCCGCTGACCACTCACAAGCCACACGCCCCGTTCCACGAATCCACTATTTGCCCGATTAGTGGCCAAATGTCCCGTCGACCCCCGCTGACCACTCACAAGCCACACGCCCATCCCACGAATCCACTATTTGCCCGATTACCCACTATAGTGGCCAAATATCCCATCAACCCCCGCTGACCACTCACAAGCCACACGCCCATCCCACGAATCCACTATTTGCCCGATTACCCACTATAGTGGCCAATGGTGACTGTCGAACCATGCTGAGTTTTCAGATTGTAAAAATCCAGATACATTTAGATAGTTCAAACTCTTTTCCTTAGAATTAAACTATACTTGTATTCAAACCTAGTATGCCTGGTATGGCCTTATGTGATTCCATTACGGTATGTTGCCTCGAGGCAACATGCAGTTTTATGTAATTCCCTATGATACATTTGATGATATATAATGTAATGTTTTTGAAAATACTTCTTTACTAATCAATGAACGTGACTAAGATTTTTTGTAGTTGATTATCTGGACAGAAATTAGTGAAAAATGCCCTTTTCAGTGGAGAAAATATGGACCCATGTGACATGTGCACGTGTGCTGAAAGAGGGAACACAATGGACCCCTGTGGGTCATGTTACCACTCTTTTGCATTTTCATTGGTTAGTAATTGAGTTCCCCTCCCCTTAGAGAGCATTGCCAAATAAAATTGTATTAGTTTTTATTTAAAAAAAGCTAAAATAGACTATGTTGCCTGGAGGCAACACCGTACCATTGAGGGTTAAATGCACACAACTGAAGTAATAAAGTCTTCAGAAACAGAAGAAACAGAAATTAGGTAGCTTGATGCTAGTGTTTACTTTTAAGGCAAATAGCTGGAGTCTTCTGAGATGTTAAATGACACATAGGCCATCTTGATTCATATACAGAACATGAGGAGGACAACCGCAGTATTAGCTGCAAAAACAGAAACTGAGGTAATTCAGCTGAATAAAAGAGCATTTGTTCTACCAAAAAGGTATTTCATACCTGAATAAAGCTATCCGTTAATATTCCCATGCATCTCTATGGCATTTGAACGGCTATTAATCAGCCATTTTTGCTCACAGGACAAATTTTTGAGCCAATCAACTGAGCATGTGACTAATAACTCTTGAGCTGAAGATAATAAGGTCATGACAATAAGATGATGAGTACTTGATAATAGACCGTTTTTATTTTTGACACACTGCACTATTCATTTGTACTTTTTTCCCCATTTGACAGAAACACATTATTTTTATTTTCAAATATATATGTGAATTTATGAGATGTCATGTAGGCCTAAGGTGCGTTCACGCCATGTCAGAATTACCATAATTATGAGATTCCGACTTGTAAAAAGTGTTCACGTCATCAAAGAACTCGTAATTACAACTTGTAAACTCTGAATTTTCTGAGAGTTCTGACTTGTACCATGTCACCACTGCAGATTAATTTTGGTGTTGATAGCGTTAATTGCCATCTTGTAATTACGACATGAACACAGCACTATTTTTCATTGTATCAATAAGGAAATGTTAATGCCAGTGGACTATTTAGGATGTATTATGATTTTTAGACAGTAATTCTGCTGCTCTTGGAGCTCATGATTGGATACTCCTGCATTATGGGATGCTCAACATGAAATAAAACTTGGAGATGTATGCTTACCTCAAAAATACTGGCGAGCGACAAGGACAAACTCCAGATGGATTGGAAGCAGCTATACAACATGCATGCTAAGGTCCCAAATCTCTTTTTCTACTTGCTCATCCATCTAAATGTCCTATATTTATCTGTGGCTCTCCCCTGATGAATGATATGAACACATAAATATTGCACAAACATCTGCTTTTCAGTGTCTGACTTCGACATAACCAGCTAATACTGGAAAATCTGTGCAGTCCTTAGGTTGACAGCTGGGAAAGAAGTCTGTGTTATATCAAGGTTAGTAGTTTAATCCTGCCCTTCATCATTTAACCAGGGCAAAATTGAATGGAAAACCTATTTCTGTTCAACTGATATAAAACATAAATCTGTTCATTTAAGGATAAGGTTATAAGCAATATGGATATATTTGAATACAAAACAAGTCCACAATAATACTCTTTCACGTCTTCCTGAGCTTGAACGAACATATATTCACACAAAATTATGTCAAAATTCCTGTCTTGTCGGGTATCATCGTAAACATCGTCGGTTATGTCTTAAGTGAACGTAAACATACGAGAGATAAAATGCACATGTAACAGTATATTGGACCTGTGCTGCTCTTAAAGTGACAGCAGCTTAATATTCCTGCTGCTCTTCCTGTTTTTATATGTTAATCAAACAAAAGAAAGAAAAGAATTCGCTCACTCCTCTTGACTGAATAACTTTTAATAAGGGTTCATCTATATTTATACAGTGAAGACTATAGTGATATAGAGATATTTGATTACCATTTCTGACCTATATGAAAAACCTGAAAATAACTATTTATTTCATTTGTATATGTTTGTTCTGTTGTATTTATTTGTGCTATTGCTAGTAATTTGATTATTTGTTTTTATTTGATTACTGACTGTCCTTAACAACATTTGCAATTTATATGAGTTAGGCTAGTAGTTTTTGGTGTCATAACCTTATTTATTAAGGTTACATGGAAAAACAAATAAACAATAACTATGCCTGTTTTATTTTATTTTATTTATTTATTACTTTGTTTTGTGGTGGGCCAGTGAAAATTAGCGTTGATCCCTGAACTGGGTTGAAAACAAGACCATTAACATTTGACTAAGGTGCCCCTGTTATGCTTTTTCAGATATTACCTTTCATGTAGAGTGTTATATAGCTGTTTGTGAATCTAAAAGGCCTGCAAATTTGAAACTCTGACTTTATTTCTCGCAATTGCGAGTTGAGATATAAAGTGAGAATTGCGAGATATAAACCGGAATTGCGGGAGATGAAATCAAATCTGACTTTTTTTGCACGATTCTGAGTTGAAATCTTGAAATTTTAACTTATTTTAATTACAAGTGCAAGTTCATATCTCGCAATTTTAAAAAAAAATTCCGCAATTCCGAGTTTAAATCTTAACATTTTTACTTGTTTTAATTGCAAGTGCAAGTTCATATCAATTCTGACTTTTTTTTCTCACAATTCCGAATTTATAACTTGTAATTCTGACTTTTTTCTTGCATTTGCGAGTTTAGATATAAACTCAGAATTGCGGGAAGTAAAGTTAGAACTGCAAGATATATACTCATAATTGCAAGATATAAACACACAATTGTGAGTTATAAACACGCAATTGCAAGAAATAAAATCAGAACTGCGAGAAATAAAACCAAATCTGACTTTTTTCGCACAATTGTGAGTTCATATCTTTAAATCCTGACTATATTTCTCGCAATTCTGAGTTTATAATGGTCAATTCAAGACTTTTTTTCTTGCTATTGTGACTTTATATCGAACCTTGCAATTGCGAGAAATTAGTCAGAATTGCGAGGTATAAACTTGCAATTGCGAGTAATAAAATCAGAATTGCAAGATATAAACTCATGTTGTTGAAAAATGTAGTTTGCTAAAGGAAATGTTATTCTATTTTGAAAACAGATACCGTCGAACATGCACTATAAGAAAATGGAAACACTAAGTTAAGTTAAGCAACACTGTATTCGTACGATTTTTTCATTGAGTTCATTATAAAAAAGTTTATCAAACCATGCTTTTTCCATTCATTACAATTATTAATACTCCTGGTAACAATAGTGATGTGAGGGTGGTTATTTGTAGATGATGTATACCTTTCCTGTAAGTCTTGGATGAGACCATCAGCCATCCATCATCTGTGAGACCGTCTGTCTCAGATCTCCAGATGCCAAACAGCGAATTGAGGGGTTCCTCATCTGTTTAGTGAACACAATAAGACTCTGTGTCAATTCATTGAAGCTTCCAGCAGTATCAAATGAGAATAAGGGGAAGGAAGGCCATGTGTATGCGAAAACAAGAGAGATAAACAATACCTGCCAAGAATACTTTAACTCTAAGGAATCTTCTCCTTTAACCACAGAGAGTGGAGAGGACAGATTAATGGGCTTTATTTATGACCTAAAATTAACAAGCACACTTTTTCTTCTCATTGCCAAGAGCACAGTACATCATTATCCTTGTTGCTCTGTAAACGTCACACAGAACCTGAATACATTTCCCTACACGACACACATGGACAATCTGCGGATGTTGACCTCATAAGTGCAGCCACCAGATGTAAACAATATGTGTTAACATGATTTTAATTAGAAAGAAAATCACTTTAATAACCTTTTCTGTATAAAGTTATATCACATTTTTTACTGACAATGCCCTAAAACAACTGTAAAAAATGATTTAATCACCTATACAGCTCAAATAATACAAGTTATGTAAGTGATTTTATAAAAAAAAATCACATTTGTTTTTAAATCCTCAAAAATTCACTTCCACTGTAAGTGCCTTACCTCGATTTTTGCTTTAAAGAAATCAAGGGGCGAGTCAAAATTATTTTTGTGGTAAGCAAAAAAACTACAAATTGTGTCGACTGATCATAATCTGAACCCAGAATATTCCTTTAAAAATCCATTATCTGCACAACATTTTAATTTATATCAAGACAGCAGTCTCAGATATGTCTTCGGTGGCAATGCTTGATCTGAATACAGATGTTCTTTCACCTCTGCCACTTTGACACAACTCAGACTCTGAATATCCAGTCCCAGTGCCCCTTCAGCCTCAGAAGGAGAACCACCGTGTGGAGAAAAGCAAAGTTTATGCAGAATTTTCTTCCATCGGATCCACCAGTTCTGCTTCCCTTCAGTTTTCAATTCATCTCGCCCTGGTAGTCTTGAGACTACAAAGGCAGGAAAGATCTATATTTCCTGAGGAACTGTGCTCAGCTCTTACCACAGCGGCACTGTAAGAAAAAAAAGATTACATTTTATCCAGCATATGGGCTTTGTGAGTCACAGATACTAAGAAAAGTGACTTACATCAAAACACATGGGAAAACACAGGAATATTCTTCCAAATGCTGTCCAAAGCCTAACAAAGTTGTCTGAACAGTTTCATATTGAGAGATGTTGTTGATTTGCTAAGGTTTCACGTTTTCCCAACATGCATTGCGGTTCAATTATGCGGTTGTTTTGTTGTTTTCAGCCTTTATGTTCAGCTATGTACTTCATGTTTTTGTCCTCACTGTTAGGTATTTGTTGTGGTCATGTTAAGAGCTCATCTTTTCATTTAATACAGTTTATGAGTAAAGTCTTGACGTTTATGTGCGTCAACAAAATGATTGTTGAAAGAAGTTATTTTCATAATAACTGTAATTTATTGCGTTGTTAATTAATTATGGGCCTTCTGGACAAGAAATCTTTGGTTGCCCTGACAAAAATGAATTGGATGAAAAATGTTCAATCAAATTGGCTAAAACAGAAGTATTACTGGGGGTAGTTGTTAGGATTCTTGTTGTAATAACTCAAAAATGTAAATGGATTATACTGATTTTGTACATTTTTCTCAGCAATTCCTTTTATATTGAGATCAATACTGATTGTGCAATGGAGGGTCACTCAAGGTGGTTTGCACTGGAAAGAAAAATCACAAATGAAAATTTAATTCACAGCAATACAATTACACTGTAAAAAGGAATTGAGAAAAGTTTTTTTTAAATCAAGGTAACAAGATACAATAAACTCTGTCAAACTATCAACATTATATTTTTGTCATCATTTTATTTTTAATTGTGAAAAAGACTTTATGTGCAACCATTTTATATTCTGTAGATGGAATAATTAAACTGTTCAAATTAAATTTAAAGGAAAATTCTGTCAACATCGGGGAAGCGTTGCCTCATAAATTACAGAAATATCCGTCAATGGCGGGGAAAGAGTTAAACACATTATATACTTCACCATAAACACGCACTATAACTATAAATCGCATTTCGTCATGACTCTAGGATCCAACACAACACCAAGAACAAGAGGCCATTAATCCAAATCACAGAAATGAAGCTCCCGCCATCCAACTTTCTTTGTCAAGCATCCCACATAGTGACCAGCCAAGCATTCGTTCACCTCATAACATATAATACATTCATGTCTAAAATAGCTTAACCAAACACATAAAAATAAACCTACGCTTTAACCACTAAAGATGATCTCAAGCAGGTGCAACAGAGTATCTCTGGCAACACATACATCTCTGTGCATAAACTAGCTTCTCGAATGTCTATGAGGCATTGAATAATGGAATATATTTTAAGAGACATAGCATTTTTAGTGAGCCAGAGCTTGTCTTTCATTGCGCTGCACATGGCATACTGAGTCCCAGAGGCTTTAACGTCAAATCAAGGGATGAAAATAAAGCGAGGGATGATCTATCATCTCAACGGTACACAATGAAAGGGCTTAGAGAAGGCTAATATATGAAAATGGCCTCCTCAGAAATACAACTGTCACACATATCCACTTATTTGGCCTTATTAGGTGCCGTAAACTATGAGATTATCCTTTTCTTAAACCGACCTTGTTGAAGCTCACTGATCCTCAAAGCAGGATTGGAGGGGAGTCGCTCCTTCAACAGCCAAAGAGGGAGATTTCTCTGAGCACAAATCTGAATCAAAAGCCAAAGGTGGATAATCAGCAGTTTGGGATCATGAGAAAGAACATCTCTGCTTTAATTGCCCTGCTAATGCAAATCAGTTGAGCAGTCAGCCATCTCGCTTCAAGAAAGAACCTGACCAATGAGAGTGTGCCCCAATAAAAAACCAAGGAAAGGAGCTTTGGTTGGGTTCTTTTCATTCACGCTTGCACATCATCTTTTGATACCCTTCAGTTCTCATTAGCCATGTTTCCATCCAAAGTTGTGAATTTAACGTATGCGTAAAAATGGAAAGTAGCGATTCCATCCCTTGGGTTCAAGAGAACAAAATCGTCACCTCCTGGGAAATTGGCACAAAATATCGGTAATAAAAATGGAAGGTGATGCAATCGGGGAAGAAACTGTAGCTCTCTTATCCTCCATCTTAAATGACTTGTGTCTCAGATTTTATCATGCATTCGGTTGTCTGGTGTTTGGGAACGCAATCGTGTGAGACGATTCTGGGAGGTCATTATACCAAATCATTCTGATGACAGACTTTGGCTCAGGTTTGGCTCACAATGGTGTGCAATAAAATCAGTCCACTGGTTAGTCCAGTTATCCATTACGGGCCCTATCTTGCACTCGGCGCAAATGACTTTGTACACTGACGCATGTATCATTCCTATTTTGCACCCGCGCAAAGCAGGCTTTTCCCTCCACAGACACACGTCGGTTAACTAAGAAATACACTTGCGCTCCCCGGGGCGGTTCAGCGCAAAGAGGAGGCGTGTTCCGGCGCAAACTTTCCCTCATGCTATTTTGCTGTTCTATAAAACAAATGCGCCACTGACCAGAAAAAACCTAGTCTAAAGTCAGTGGCATGTTGTGCGTTGTTCATTATGCTATTTTAAGGGCGCATGCTTGGCCATAATCAATGTAGCGTGTGTACAACGCGCATACACTTTGATTCTCTCATCTAAGCAGCAGTTTTCATTTTTGCAAATCATACATTATTACGATAGATAGATAGATAGATAGATAGATAGATAGATAGATAGGTAGACAATTTATTATAAAAGCATGTAGCTTACACATTTACCCAAATTATCATACGCCTGTTTAACAGAAGTTAATTTGGGTGGGTTTCTCCATCCCCAATGTCACTTCTCTGTGTGTTAAGGCCCTGACGAGAACGTTGCTCTTCTCGGCTGTGAACCGCTCCTGGCGCGCGCCTGGTAAATCCGCCGTTATAATAGCAATCCGCCATGCAACATGCGCACCTACTCTTAAAGGGAATGTGAGATGACGCTCTGATTGGTTTATTTCACGTTACGCCCAAACCACACCTATGAATAATGAAGCTACTTCAGACCAACCCCTTTTAGATTTGCGCCAGGCGCAAGAGGCATTTATCCCGCCGGGAAAATAGCAACAGCGCTGGGATCCGCCCACAAAGTAACTTGCGCTTTGCGCTTTGACACTTGCGTTTCAGATCGTTAAAATAGGGCCCTATATCTGTTAAGGCAAAGGTACGCGAGTCGATTGTTGCGCATCGAAAGATTTTGTTCAGTAAATGTGTTTCCATCATAGTTTATGCATGTCTTCTTATCGGATACGTTTTTTTATGCTATTTTTATTTATTTATGCACATCTTGTTTCCATCCAGCATTTTTTTTATACAATATCCCAAAATGCACGTATAAATAGGTGGATCATGGAAACATAGCTATGGTTACATCGTGCGTAGCTCAAAAACCAAGACGACCCAATCGTCGTGGCTATTTCTGTGTAGTATTAACTAATGCTAACAATTAATTGCAATTAAAAACAAATAAGTATAAATACATAGATAATCAAGATTAACTACCTGGTCCCATTCAATGTCACCATGTGGCGCAAAAACCAGTATGACATTTAAATGAATGAAACAACAGATGCACTTTTGTTTTCAGTGGCATTCAAAAATGAGCTCTGAAGATACATCACAACACTCAAAAGAAGTTTTAAAACCGAGACAAAAAGCATTGTTGGTCATTTGGAATGATTTGGAATTTCATACGTTACACTGTTCACATGCAACATAGACGTATAAGGGTAATGCGACAAAACGCTCCTGGGAGGTCAGTGAATTTTCAGTACCAACTTTCAGAGGAAGCTCTCATTGTCATGTTTCGTGGAACTCAACACAGAAGACCCAATTATCATGGCTTTCGGGGAATTATTATACTGCAAGTATTCAGACTCCGAGGCTCCAGAGTCACATGGTTTATATCACTCCTCACTAAGCTAGAAATACTCTGAGAGATCCGAGCAGTTTCTGTCTCTATCTTTCACTCTTTCCATTCCCCAACGTCTATCTGTGATATGCCATACATCAGCCCATGCTCTGAGTGGAGGTCCATTGGGACAGAAGCTCCAAACAAACCAAATGTATCACTATCTGGGATGAAGCAGGAGGACGTGTCAATCAGACCGTGGCCAATTGGGAATCAGCATGTGCTCGGCAACAGCATCCAATAATAACAAATCTAACACTTCATCATCTCTATTATTTTTAACATTTTATGTTTATGTACAGAACAGCTGGTAAAACTGGAGTAAGCCCGGGTGGTCTAATTTCAACGCATCCAAAGAGGAGAACAGCAAACCCTGTGTATGTTGTGTTTTGGATGCATGTGATGCTAATGTTCTGGCGTATCCAACTGATCTGGCTTAACTAGCAAGTTCACCCTCAGTCAATCAGCTTAAGCAGAAAGATCATGTAACTTGCACCAAACCAGCACTAGCCAGTATAAACCAGCATGAAAAATGCATACTGGTCGAAGAAAGGAGGTCCATAATACCTGGAAAAATCAGCTAGCATTAGCATTGCCATTCATCTCAAAGTCAGTTGGAGTTTATTCACTCCAGGCTGACCGCACAGTCCAAATCAAACTTTCTTGACTATCTTATCAGTTCACATCTCTCCCTCTCCCTGCGTCCTGACAGAAGTCTGGTGGTCTCTCTCAGGCACACACGTTTTGTCTCCATGAGCACACGTGAGGTCATCTTCCCTCCACGTGCCGTCAACCTTTAGCAAAGCTGTGTGTAACAGAGCACGAAACTTTTGGGTCAAACTAAATTCCTTGGTAAATGAAGGAAATGTTTTCTTTTTCCTTCCTTTGCTATTTTACCACTCTTGCTCTAATTTTAGCCAAGAGGTAAGAAATAAGTGTAGAGTAAAGAAAAGTATTGACAGATCAGGAAGTGGGAAGCAGTTGGGCTGACAGCCTGAGGTGGGCCACTTTTACAGCCGGGTAAGCACACTTTGCCAGCCCAAATTACACTAATACTGTTATCACCAATGCTGACCTTCACTTAGATTTCACTTGTACATTACAACTTTGAGTTAACAACCAATGACGGTGCAGATAGAAGCTATGTGTCCAGACAAAATTGGAATATCGAAAAAAAAAAACATTTGCAAATAAAGCACCGTTTCCATCCAGCGAGACAAAAGAGATCAAAATTGACACTTCCTGATAAACATTAACTAAGAAAATTACATTTTCTGCAATAGGAGAAGGCCCTAAGGGACTTTTTTGTATATAATAAATTACTTGCACCTTAGAGCAGGCAGATGAAAAGCAATAAACACTGTCATGTTTTCTTGCTTTTAGAGGTGGATGCCTGATGTTTGGGAACGCAGTCGTGACAGTTCTGGGAGGATTATACTAAGCTTTGGCATTGTCATTTTAGAATTACCAAAATAGCTTTTCATATGCTGTGCAATGAGATCGGTGCACTGTCCAGTTATGCTGTCCCATCGTGCAAAGTCGCATTACTTTTTGATGTGCATCAGGGATTTTATTCGGTAAATGTGGTTCCATGGTAGTTTATGCGCATGTTTTCTTATTGGATAAAAAATGTATCTGCCTCAAAATCGCATAATCTGACTATAGTAACAGACAGAAATATTGTGTCAGAACCCAAGTAGTCTGGCTTTTATTATTAAAAAAAGCAGTGAAGCTGTTTGAAGATATAAATATTTTAAAAACTTCGGCACAAACATGCAGTTTAAGAAAAAAAAAACAGGAAATGATGTCATAGAGAGAACCCCCACAGACCCTCATGATGACTGTGTGATGGACAGTAGGACAATGCTGGTAAACTTGTATTGAAAATAGTGTAAAAGCATATAAAAAACATGAATGAAAAGAGTCAAATACAAGAATTTTAAACAGTTTGTTCCCCCTTTCTTAACCTTGCATGCTCTTATGTTGTCCTGATACTGGAAAGTTTTCAGTAGTCTCTCTAAAACAATGAAGAACTTTGAGGAGATGTGGTTTGTTTCATCTAAGTCTATATAGGCTGATGTCAAACAGCATTTGCTGGCCTGTCATGAATTGTGCCATGGGAAAAATATGCACTGAAATATGGATTTCAGACTTGTGTTTAACATACATTGCTTATTGGATAATTTATCAGATTGGAAAGGAGAAGAACAGCTCGGAAGAGAAAGACAACAAAGGTGGAGAACCTGAATAAATGCCAAACGAAAAACACAGCAGGAGAGGTCCTTCCCATCCTTTCCCACTGATTCACAAGCTCAGAGGCCCACATATCTCAGCAACAAAGTATTGGAACAACATGCTGAACTACAGCCAAAAACACAAACACATACATGCACACAAACTTATAGATCCAGACATTCCTGTAAACCCTAATTCTTGGGTATCTGGTCCTGAGCCCAGAACTGAACCCCCTGCTGTGCAACCGAAACAAACACTGGGATATTTGGCGAAGATGACGGAATGACTCAGTTATGAAGCGGCCCTGCATCAAAACTTGTTTTTGCTTGATGCCTGAACCACAGCAGAAAAAAAAACTTGACATTACCTATCCACATAAAGTTGGTCATGTACATGAGGTGGCCAAAACAACACACCTTACACCATCTCTGGCACTAAACTGCTCTAAACCTCAAGTAGTGGTTGAATACTTACATACTTGTATAAATGCTCTATATAAAGAATGTCCACATAAGGCCTGTTCACACCAATGATGTTAACTATAGCAAGAAAGTTTGAATAATAGTTCTAATTCTATGGGTATATAGGGAAGTCCACACCACAACTGTAACGATAACAACACAGAGGAACATTATCATTGGAATCACTTTCCCAGAATTATTTTTGTATAAATGTATACAGGTTTGGGACAACTTGAGGGAGAGCAATTGATGACAGGATTTTCATTTATGGGTGAACTGTCCCTTTAACTTTCAGTTCCAAAAACAGAGGTAATATATAAGGCTATATAAGTAGCCATTGGTACCAATGGTTCTACGATCTGCTTACAACGTTTTTGGGAAATGCAGCCAACTTTTCAAACAGTATATACTTTATATCATAGGTTCTCAAAGTGCGGCCCGTGGGCCAATGGCGGCCCGCCGAAACATTTCTGGCGGCCCGCGATAACATCTGTAAAACTGTTAAAACTATTGCTTTGAAAAAATTAATATCTCCGTTTAGTGGTGTTTAGCTGCATCCATAGGCATAAGCGGTAATTACATGGTCCGACCGACCGATCGCACTTGACCTCACTCCCAAGGCCACCAGGAACAGTGGTTGTCTACACAGGAATAGGAATCGTGGTCAACCGAAACCAGCACCACAAATCCCATTGCAATTTAAAAGGGTATGTTGACCAAGTAATCAATGTGACTTAATAATAATCTTAACAATGTCAAGCTTATTAATCAGGGCCGGCGCTAGCCATTTGGGTGCCCTAAGCACAAAGATTGTGGTTTTTTTTCTTTTTTTTCTAATTGCAGTTTCACCAACAGATGTCGCCCTTGGGCCTTGGCCTATGAACCTCTTGAAAATGAACGCATTATCCGCATAAAACAACAACAAAAAAACGTATCTAAGCGGTCTTCCTTTTCTTCTCAAACAAACTAACTGCATCTTAAACAGCCCAAGTTTCAAAATTTTCCGGGGGAGAAAGCCCCGGACCCCCGTTAAAATAAAAGATTCAACATGCAGGGCTAAAAAAGCCCCGGATCATTTCATTTGCACTACTAGCGACGCCCCCTGGACATGCATACACGACGCAAGGGCGCCCGCGCTACAAAACTAACATTTTTATTTAAAAAATTGTCTTACCTGCAAAGCGACGCGCGAGTATCATCCCGCTGTCTATTCTTTTTCCTTTTTTCGCCCCCGACTCTTGGTGCCTTTCCGAGGCCATGTCTGAAGTCGGTGTCTGCCAAATTTGACATTGATTGAGGCATAATCGAACAGACCACCGGGAGGTGGGGAAGGGGGGGGGGGGGGGGGGGGGGGGGGGGGGGGCACCAGAGGGAGACGAAAAAGGAGATTCACCTTTTTCTCGACTAATTTGGTCTAGGCCTATATTACTTTTGTATTGCTTTTGTATATTTACATGCTTTAGACATATTTTATTTGTTATTTATACTAGTAGCCAATTGTGATGATTTTTCACGACCCAGATTTTTTGGTGCCCCCCCCAAGCACTTGGTGCTCTACGCGCAGCGCGTGATGTGCGTGTGCGGAGCGCCGGCCCTGTTATTAATAGCCGCGTTTCCATTAACTTACCTTTCAAAATGTTCGCGGGCGCGAACACTTGCATTTTCCTATCAACAGTGGAAACAACTTAAACTAGTCTATCATTTCTGGTCATACAGAAAATAATAATGCATTATTCGCAACTACTTTTATTTGTGTAAACTCATAACAAGAAAACGTGCTTTTGTAAAATAAAATAAAACAATCAGTAGCCTAGGCTACTACGCGCTTTCATGATCTCCGTGAACTGGAACGCGAGAACTGAAACAAAATATAGCCTATGTAGGCTAAAGCTTAAAATGTACACTTTTAAACAAACAAACTCGAATCGAAAGCAAATACCTGATTATGTAATCCGTATGAAAGGTGGATTTCTCTCTAAAAGCGCATCTGCTTAACAGCGGAGATGGAGATATGTTTTTAGCCGACACTTAGAAAACAATAGTTTTTCCATATTAATTTGTGAATATTTAAAATGTTTAATAAAGGGGCAAAAAGTCATTTAAACAAAAATCTGAAAAAGTCTGTCGATATTTACTTTTTTTGCGCAGCAGTTGGTGAAGCCAGTTCAAATTAAAATTTTGTTCAACTTTGCGTTTTAAAAAGACAACAACCGTTCATTTTTCGTTTTTCAGTTACGGGTTAAAAAAGATACATAATAATATGCAAATCTGCAATAATGGAAACGCGACTGACAAGCAATGATAGAAATTAATGATGATGATGACTTGTTTGGTTTTAAAAGTTTCTTTCTCTCCCCCCAAAATTTTCACAAGTTTTGCCAGGTTTAGCCTCAGTTATGAATTAAAATGTGTTTATTGCAACTAATGTAAACTGTAGAGATGCAACCTGGTCATTAAAATAATTTCAAATGGGATTTTCTTTTCAGTTTTTTTTTCTTCGTTTTCTCCCCCGCCACTTTGGCGGCCCTCAGTTCAATGTTGGGTTCCTAAATTGGCCCTCACCTATCAAAACTTTGAGAACCCCTGCTTTATATACATACATTATTTATATATATATATATAACATTCATATCATATGACCAGTCAAAAAACAATCTTATGACCTGAACTAAGTCATAGTCATTAAAAAGGCCATCAAAAGAACCACCATACTGACAGGAAATCCTTTGCCCTCTCATAAGCTGTCAAAATGTGTGCCAACACAAATCCCTCACGCTGACAAAGGCCAGTAAATTTTGAACGACGAACGTTTGACCGAAGAGTGTGACGGTACTTACCGTCATGAATTGAGATCACAGAGACACATGATAGCCAGGAATTCCCAGAACACGGTGCTCTCTCAGAAAGACACGTACGTTCAGGAACTTAGTAGCTTACAGAAGGAAATCTAATTATCTTTGCAATAAATCGTGAGGTGTGAACAAAACAGGCCCCCAAAAAAGTGTTGTCAGCTGTTTTCTAAAACCCTGTGGTCAGTACGTACCCAACAGTGGTAAAAACCAGCGGACCAGAAAGGAGAACCCGGTGCTTTGTACTCTCATCCAGACATCCCAATACTATCCAGAGCATTTTTTAATGGTAACAACTAGTTCGCACAATTGGAGATCTTAGCCAGTTGGCTCTTCAAAATCAATCCTGAAAACTGGATTCAAATCTAGAGAGGCAGAAAACACTTGATTTTTATTCAAGATGGAAGGCCTGTTACTTATAGATGGAATTTAATCAGCATAGCTTCATGTTTTTCTGTTTGTTTGACAACAGCACATGGGTGACAAACGTGTGTATGAAGTTCATTGAAATTAATATTTCTTTAGATGTTGACTGGAGCAGAATATGTGCACTCTCTTGCGGCAGACGAAGGGAATTACTTGTTTCATAGGGGAGAGAGACATTTTGACCAGGGTCAATTTACCATTCGTATTTTAGCATTTACACACATGGCTGAACAGGTCAGAAC
This sequence comes from Rhinichthys osculus, assembly GCA_029959095.1. Classification (NCBI taxonomy): domain Eukaryota; kingdom Metazoa; phylum Chordata; class Actinopteri; order Cypriniformes; family Leuciscidae; genus Rhinichthys; species Rhinichthys osculus. The sequence goes on from JARWKJ010000020.1 coordinate 28,277,932, forward strand.
CGCTCTGACGACGGCCATGAGGTCATCGTCTACAAAGGAAGAGAACACGCCTTCGTCTGTGTGGACTACCAACTATAAATAGTGAATTATGAGTTATACAGAACAGTTTTATTTAAATGCTAAACTGTAGGACGACAGAGTAATATTCGCCTTCTCTGTGAGGATAAGAAAATAACAAAAAACAACCAGAGTGGTCTGGCACTTGCTCCAAAACCTCGGCACTTGCTAATACCAAGAACTATGAATAACCTCACCATGTTTGTTTTTTTCCCCCAAGCATAGAAGAGCAAAATTTCTCCCTCTCTCTCTCTGTGTGCGTGTGTAGACAACTACTTCACATAATCAGTTTTATATATATATATATATGCATATAAAAATAGCATTAAAAAGGTTAAAGATGTTTTTTTCTAATGAGTTGCATGACAGCAACTTCCCATATGTTATCTTGTCTTGTCTCAATGCAAAATTGATCTGCGTCAGATGAAAGATTTGAATGAAAGAGGAACAAAAAATAAATAGCCACTGTATGTGCTTAAACAATGCAAACTAGGATCAACCACAGTTTATGTATCTTCTATGCATCACAAAAGTATGTTCTTGTAAATGGCTCCCCCTGGTGGAAACGCTCTCCTGACTTAGCTTTAGGGGTCTGAGGCCGTATTTCAGAAACTTCCCAACCGTCCGACGCTAATATGATCTCATTAAGATCGTGAAAACATGAATTCAGACCCAACAGTCTATGTGTCATTTCATCAATGTTTAATATCTGTCAACAGTGATTAGTAAAAAAGAAGCAATGAGCCAAACTTGGTGTGAATATTGGTGTGTTTACAGTACATTTATATTATTTTACATTAGAGCACATAAACATACACATTAAATTCAGAAAAATTGTGTGTATAAACACACACAAATACATACAAAATTTACACATACACATAAAATTGCCAGTACAAACACCAAGACAAAATATCTGACTTAATTCATTGAAATGAATTAAAGGAAGTCTCAAAATAATCATCTTTTGGTTATTACCTTTGATGGCCCATCAGGCCAATTCAGATTCAGTGGATTTGTACCTTTCGTTGCTTTCTGGTATCTTATTTTTCCATAAAGAGAAAGTCTTTCTGTGAAAGCCTATGTTTGACGCACACAGACTGGTCAGAAATGCTGGGTGTGAGTTTAAAAATGGCCTCAGAGTGAATAAAATTAATATTTGAACCCCCTTTGGAAATGGAAAGAAAAACAGAAGCATTGCTGATTTCATTTATAATCCATTATAAGATTGTGTGCATTTTTGTGCAATGTGCATTAACACACCTGTGTTGTGTTTAAGAGACAGAAAACCACACTCAGAATAAATTTGAGATTTGTTTCATGGGTGATGATCAAAATGTAGCCGGTGACCCAGGACAGGCCGAGCATCACTGCCAGAGAGAAACTACTCAAAACCTTCTTCTTTAGAGGAGTTTTCCGTGAACTAAACAGCAACAGTGTTATTGGTTAAATATATTCTCATGATGCCTTTTGGTGGATAACTGATAATGCTTTTCTGGTCCCAAAGTAAACATACCTGTTTAAGTTAGGGTTGGTCCTGCATATGTTGTGAGAGAAGTGTAGCAGTATTGCCATGTTTGAGAGCAGCATGAGCATTAATGGGAGCAAGAATCCCCAAAACATAGGTTTTCCCATACTGAACTTCTGTTTGTGGTCCAGTGAAGCCAGCCAGCAACTGCATCAAAGAAGAGTGACAACTGAACTATTACAATCCAGAGAGAACAATGTAAAAACACATAAATAAAGTAAAAAATAAACATTTAAAGGGTTAGTTCCCCCAAAAATGAAAATTCTTTAATTTACTCAACCTCATATCGTTCCAAACCCATAACCCCTTATTTACACTGCACGCATCTGTGGCACGTTACGGCTCCGAGGTTTTGTTCAGTCCTCCACGCGGTGCCAACTCACACCAGGAGCATTTCAGAAGCGAAGCGACTGGATACGCGAGACCACGTGATTTGCCTGTCCGACGTGGTTTTTCTTGATATATTGCTGCGCAATACAATGGAGTCTGCACAGGGTGTTTATTTTGAAATTGACAGTGTTCAAAATGCGAAGGCGTTTTGTTGCTGCGTCGACCAAAGCGCAAGCGCAGCGGTGTGCACCATTGACGTGCTCGCGCGCACGCCGCGGTCAAAGGTCAAAATAGTTCAACTTTTCCGCTGCGCTCTGTGATGATTACCAGCGCGGCCAATAGAAACGGGACATCCAAACAAGCACGGAAATCAAAATGGTGAACGGCTAGTACTGTGAGTGTCGGAATTACCTGAGCTGTACAATACAAGTTGAGGTCGAATAGGGACAAATAACTGACAGCAAGGCACTAAATATGGTCCTGTAAGTCCTGCACAAGTAAGACATGGTCCTGGATCAACATATTTTGTTGATCCTGGATCAACATTCCTGTCCCAAAATGTAGTCCTTACCCAATACCTACCCCTAAACCTTACCCTACCCATAACTTTTCCCTAAAATCAGAGGGTAATGATAGGTGAAAAACACTGATGTGTAAGTACTTCACCCTGGTTCTAAACCTAAACTTGACATAAACGGTAAACTTGGCCCTCAAATCTGATTGGTTGATTGGAAAGTTGATCCAGGATCAACAACGATATTGATCCAGGAACATGTGGTACTTGGTGAAATCACGTTCACCTTCAGCATGCCCTACCCCAAGATAACAATCATCTTGAGCATTTGGGACACGGTGGAGGATTTCACTCGAGCCTGACGCTCTCAGCGACGCAAGCAAGGATGCTTGAGCTTCTGTTTATGTTCGCTGAACAATGTTCATATGTGAATAAAAGCCTAAATTCGATCGGTTCAAATTATCTTTATTTGTGTTTTGAAGATGAACGAAAGTCTTACGGGTTTGGTACGATGTGAGGGTGAGTAAATGATGACAGAATTTTCCTTTTTGGGTAAACTATCCTAAGGGCTGGTTTCACAGGCAGGGCTTAGATTAAGCAAGGGTTAGATCTTAAACAAGGGCATTTAAGTAGATCTTTTAAAGGTGCCTTAAAAAAAACATTAGTGTGCATCTTTAGATAAAACAGTGGCACTAACATAAAACAGCTCAAACATGCATTTTAGTCTGGGACTAGGCTTAAGCCTTGTCTGTGAGTCTGGGTATAAAAGTGATAAAGTTGAGTTTTAAAAAATGGAAATATTTGTTACTCACAACTCTTCTTGTCGATAACCTAAAGGCTCTTTCACACTGTAGGTGGAACCCAATGCGATACCAACAATAACAGCAGGTAGAACTAAACAGAAAAAGATTTATTGACATTTAATGACATTATTGTCACAGTTCTGTCACCCTTATCTGTGTCTTCTCTGGGCTGGTTTGTCATGTGTTTGTGTTGGTCTGGTTTATTGTGAGCACATGGCTCGTCTTGTATTCATTGTGCCATGTGCTCTCCTGTCAATTGTCTAGCCCCTCCCATCTCGTTTCCTAATAATTCATTTAATCTTTCCCACCTGCCTTGTTCGTTACCCTCCTTGTTTGTTCCCTATTTAGTCTCCCTGTGTTTGTAGTCCTCTGCTTGTTCGTTATATTATGTTTCCTAGTGTTCCTGCCGTTAGACCTGCTTATCTGTTTGCCTGCTTTTGTTTTCAGTTTGTACCTGGATTTATTTTCTATTTTTATTAAACCTTTCGCTCGCTTTCCTTTTCTACACCAATCCGTGACAATTATATATTGGATATATTATTTCATATTTAGGGTTTAGTCTTTTGTTTGATTTTGCTGTTAATACCCAGGATGCAGGGGTGGGTGAAATAAGAAAATACCATTTACCAATATTCTTAAAAATGTTGGTTGATAACATACACAAGTATACACCGTTCTTTCTGTTTTGGAAAAGTGATTAAAAATACTGAAAAACGTTTTAATTAAAATACAGTCATGTACACTGCAGTAAAGCTACTTGATCAATATATAACTAAACAATTATTTGAAATACAGTTTTATAATATCTTCTTGCCAAGTCATTAGTGTTTTTTTTTTTTTTTTTATGGTTACTCTAGATAATGCTTAAAGGAGTAGTTCACTTTAAAATGAAAATGACCCCATGATTTACTCAACCTCAATTCATGTGTATATCTTTCATTTGAATGCAATCGGAGTTAATAAATACCCTGACGCTTCCGAGCTTTATAATGGCAGTGGAATGCAACCATCAGTTTGAAGCTCAAAAAAGTGCATCCATCCATCATACAAGTTTCTTAAAGGCCTCTGAACCAAAGCGATTACTTTGTGTAAGAAAAATATTCATATTTAACACGTTACAAAGTAAAATTCTAGCTTCCAGCCAAACACAGTCTACTTGCGTCTGAAGCACAACTTACGCAACTTTGACGACGGAAGTAGCGTAGTGCGTCATGGCGTAGCGTAGATATCTGCAGTACGTCTCATTACTTGCATAAGTTCCGCTTTAGACTTAAGTCGAATCCATATGTTCGTTTGGTTGGTAGCTTTTTTTGAGCTTCAAACTGATGGTTGCATTCCACTGCCATAATAAAGCGTCAGGGTGCTTATTATTATAACTCTGATTGTATTCTGTAAGAAGAAAGTCATATACACTTAGGATGGCTTGAGGGTGAGAAAATCATGGGGTAATTTTCATTTTAAAGTGAACTACTCCTTTAATAATAACTGAGGTACTTCCCTCACCATTAACGCTTCTTCATGCTGGTAAGAAAACGTAACAGTGAGAGGGTCAATTCCACATAATCATACAGTACTTTAGATGATTAACGTTTAAAAACCTTAAAAGGATAGTTCATCCTAAAATGAAAAACAAAAGTTCTCACCCTGGTGCTGTTCTAATGCCACATGCCCTTCTTTCTTCTTTGGACCATAAGGGGAGAATTACACTTGCACTCATCTATATAATGGCAGTGAATAGCGACCAGCATCTAGCTTTTAAAAATATCCAAAACTATCACAGAATGATCCCACGCAATACGTGTCTTATATTCCATATACATACTGGGGGTATATGATAGTGTTTGGTAAAACAAACAAAAGTTTTATGTATTTTTTAATGAAAATCCTGACCTTGGCAGTTAGTCTTCCCTGCATGGCTGCACAATGTGTGCATTCTATTAGTGCCGCAGTTCACTCCATCTTGCCCAGAAAAAGCACAAAAGTTGTGAGAAATCAAGTTTAACAAAAACGCAACATCAAATGCCTAAAAATTCCCCCCAAAAAAAGTATCTGTGTGCTTTTTTTAACCGAGTTAAATATCTCTGGGAAGACTCACAAACTCGGAACGCCCCTGCGTGATTGCGTCATGAAGCACTCGTGAAATCAGTCCAATGGCGTGACGGGACGTCCTAGGCGGGTGACGTCATTGACCAGGAACCTATAAAGCACCCCTGGACCGAACAAACACTAGCTTCTGTGTCTTCACAAGCGCTCTATGTGAAATCGTATCTGTCTATTTGATGTGTGTTTGTCTTTCTATATATTATGGAAAAGCAGCAATTTAAGCAGTGTGTTACTCCCTGTCCTCGTTTCATCACGGGTGGGGATACACACGAGCTTTGTGTGATGTGTTTGGGATTGGAACATGCCCAGTCAGCTCTCGAGGGAGTTGGCTGTGAGCATTGTGAGAAACTGACAATGAAAACTCTCCGGTCCCGCCGAGCACTCTTCGAGGAGGGTGCTTCGGCTCGCGTTCCCCAGGGCTCGGGTCCCGCTGCTGCCGAGGCACGGCGAAGACGCTCGTCCTGGGGTTCGCAAATGGATTTAACGGCGGGGTTAGAGACGGGTGATCCCCTATCTCTTCCCTTAACCGTTGAATCCGACGCTTCAGTTCACGAGTCAGAAGCACGCGCTGCGGTTTCTTCTGCTCGCGCTGAAGCGCAAGTGCAGCAGCACTCCAGTTCCGAGGAACTGGATGTTGTGAGCTTGGGAGATGAGGATTTTGCATCACACACAGTCACACACACGCAAGAGGAGCTTTTGGAGGTTGTCAGTCGCGCTGTTGCTAGATTAAATATTGACTGGCCAGCCGGTGAACAGGAGTCATGTCGATCAAAGAGTAAATTAGATGAACGATTTTTGCCATCTAGATCGCAACCTCCAAAGCGGGGCTTACCGTTCTTTCCTGACCTCCATACTGAGGTATCGAGGTCATGGATTAGACCGGCATCATTCAGAGTTTTTAACCCAGCGACATCTGAATATTCGAATATAGTAGGGTTAAAGAAACATGGTTATGCGGCGATGCCTCAGGTGGAAGAGACGCTTGCGAGCTATCTCTCCCCCGAGTCTGCATCGTCGCTGAAAGCCCCGCAGCTGCCCACTAAACCAGTAAGAACAACATCGGTTTTAGTGGGTAGGGCATATTCGGCAGCAGGTCAGGCGGCTGCCAGTTTACATACTATGGCGGTCCTACAGGCATATCAGGCTGACTTGTTAAAAGACATAGACGATGAATGTGAGGAAGTGGGGAGAGATACAATAGCGGAGGTCAGGAAGGCAGCTGATCTATCTCTTCGGGCCACCAGGGAAGCGGCAAAATCTATCGGCCGCTCTATGGCAGCTCTGGTGGCCACGGAGAGGCATCTCTGGCTAAATCTCTCTGACATTAAAGAGAGAGATAAAAGATTTTTGTTAGATGCTCCTGTCTCCTCTACCGGTCTTTTTGGCGATTCAGTAAATTCGGTCGTCGAAAGATTTCAAGAAGCGAAAAAGCAGGCAGCTGCATTTCAAAAGTTTCTTCCCCGTAAGGTCTATGTCTCTGGGGCTGCTGGGCGGGAGCAGCCCCAGCCGAGTATGTCCTCCTCTCATAGAGCCCAGCAAAAGGTGAGCGTGGCTGTCCGTGCCCCCCCCCCCCCCCCCCCCCCCCCACAGAGAGACTGGGGGTCGGGACAGCGCGCTCAGCCAAGGTCTTCCCGAGGTAGAGCAGATCTGAGGACTGTGATTATCTCCAGGAAGGACTCGGCGAAGAAGTCCTGACGCCAAAGGCGCCAGGATTCTGATGGTAGCCCCCTCCGAGGGGAATCGGTGTGTCGAGGCACCCGCTTCCTCTCGGTGCCATCAGGGGGCCGTGCTGCCAACCCTGCCACCTCTGGTGTTTCAGGACGCAGCGGTCCCCAGCGAGTTCTTATCTCCATGTCCGCCTGGAAACGTAGCGGCGTGGGGAAGCTCGCACCCTCCGAGGAGAGTTCGAAGTGGGTCAGTTCGGTTGCTTCCTGCCAGTCTCAGGTCACCGAGCTGGCCGCTCAAATAACACCAGAGACCAGCCTCGAGAGGCTGGTTCCCTTAGTAGAGTATCTGGCAGCGTGGAAACTTCTGCCAAATGTCTCAGATTGGGTCCTGCATACAGTAAAAAAAGGGTACAGAATTCAGTTCGGGTCATGCCCGCCCAGGTTCAACGGTGTAGTACACACGGTAGTAAACTCCGAGCAGGCTTTGGTGATGGAAGGAGAAGTACGGGCACTTCTGCAAAAAGAAGCTATAGAAAGGGTTCCTCCCCACAGCAGAGAGTCAGGGTTTTACAGCCCATACTTCATAGTTCCAAAGAAGGGTGGGGGGCTGCGGCCCATCTTAGATCTGCGTCGACTAAATCGAGCAGTCAAGAAGTTAAAATTCAAAATGCTCACGTTGAAACAGATTGTGTGTCAGATCAGGTCCGAGGACTGGTGTGTCACAATAGACCTAAAAGATGCATATTTTCACATCTACATCCTTCCGCAACACAGGAAGTTCCTCAGGTTCGCTTTCGGGGGCGAAGCGTACCAGTATCGGGTTCTTCCGTTTGGCCTAGCACTGTCACCCCGCACGTTCACAAAGTGCGTGGATGCAGCTCTGGCTCCTTTGAGACTCCAGGGCATCTGCGTGCTGAACTATATAGACGACTGGCTCATCCTGGCACAGTCAGAACATCAGGCGGTCCAGCATCGAGATGCTGTGCTAGCTCATATGAAGAAGTTGGGGTTAAGGCTAAATGTAAAGAAAAGCGTGTTAGTTCCACAACAGAACACCACTTTTCTGGGCGTAATATGGGACACAAAGACCATGAGAGCATGTTTGGCGCCCGCCAGGATAAAATCGATCCTGGAAGCCGTGCGCAGGATAAGACTAGGCCAGTCACTCACTGTAGTACAGTTTCAAAGAATTTTGGGTTTGATGGCAGCAGCGTCCAACGTGATTCCTTTTGGCCTGCTGTACATGAGACCCTTACAGTGGTGGCTCAGGACCAGGGGGTTCTCCCCGAGGGGAAATCCTTTTCGCATGATCAAGGTCACGCGGCGATGCCTACGTGCCTTAGTTATGTGGAAAGATCCTTGGTTCTTGTCCCAGGGTCCGGTGCTGGGAGCTCCCTGTCGTCGCTTAACGCTAACGACGGATGCTTCCCTCATCGGTTGGGGGGCGACCATGAGTGGTCACTCAGCTCGGGGTCTGTGGAGCGACCATCATCTTTCCTGGCACATAAACCAGTTGGAGATGATGGCCGTGTTTCTGGCACTCAGACACTTTCTCCCAGACCTCAGGGGCCACCATGTGTTGGTTCGCACGGACAACACAGCGGTGGTCTCCTACATAAATCGCCAGGGGGGTTTACGATCTCGCCGACTTTGGAAATTGGCACATCGAGTTCTGGTTTGGGCCCAGGGGAAGTTGCTATCAGTTCGAGCACTGTATATTCCGGGTTACATGAACAAGACGGCAGACTCTCTGTCGAGGCAGGGAGTGGTGCCGGGGGAATGGAGACTCCACCCCGAGGTGGTGGAGCTCCTTTGGAGTCGATTCGGGCAAGCTCAGGTGGATCTGTTTGCGTCTCGAGAGACAACGCACTGTCCCCTATATTATTGTCCCCACTCAACTAGGAGTATGGCTGCTTCTATGGCCCTATTGTCAGGGGTTTCACTTCAGGAGGTATGTGATGCGGCAGGGTGGTCCTCTCCGCACACCTTTGTCAAATTTTATAACCTGGATGTGGCTTCTACTCCGGGTTCTCGGGTGTTTCTAGTATAATGTGCATGACCATTTCACATATACAGGCACTTGAGGATTATGGCGACGTGGGTATTCAGTTCCCGCAGCGCTATACGCAGCGTTGAGAGTTGTCTCAGGTTACGTAAGTAACCATGGTTCCCTGAGAGGGAACGAGACGCTGCGTTGCTTTGCCATACTCCCAGCATGCCTGTGACCAACTTGTTCGACCTATCAGAAGCTAGTGTTTGTTCGGTCCAGGGGTGCTTTATAGGTTCCTGGTCAATGACGTCACCCGCCTAGGACGTCCCGTCACGCCATTGGACTGATTTCACGAGTGCTTCATGACGCAATCATGCAGGGGCGTTCCCGCAGCGCTATACGCAGCGTCTCGTTCCCTCTCAGGGAACCATGGTTACATACGTAACCTGAGACGTTTTCTATAAATAATACATTAAGTTTCTGTTTTTTTGTTTTTTTTTCCAAACCCTATAGTATACTCCCAGAACACTTGGGATATAGGGCATGAGTCGCATGGGATCATTCTGTGATACTTTTGCATATTTTTTTAAAAGCTTGATGCTGGTTGCTATTCACTGCCATTGTATGGACGAGCACGAGCAGGACATTTTGTTTTTAATTCTCCTTTTGTGATCCCAAAAAGAATGAAGGGCATCAGCATTGGAACAACACCAGGGTGAGTAAATGATGAGAAATGATTCATTAAAAGAACCGGCTCATAAGAATAGTTGCTCATGAATCGGACCAAACTTGCACTGTATATGTTTTGCATGCAGTTTGTGAGGAAAACTCAACAGAAAGCGATGCTTTCTTGACATTTAAAAAAAAAAAGGATTTATTTTGCTGTGGCGCTAATGATTCAGCAGCAGAAAAGTGTCACGGGTAACACTGGTATAACTGCAATAAAAATGTGAATATTCATACCAGTTGATACATTTACGCATCGTTTTAAACCCATACTGTAAACCAAGACGTTAGTCATAAACTATACAATACATTAGTGTTTTGTTCAAGTTCCCTACCCCATCCAATAGCCAGGGAGACCCTTGGAAACCATGGAGGTGTTCCAGACACTCCGTTTTTGAAGAGGAGGAACACATTAATGCCGTACAGAGTGTTCCAAGTGAACGTGGCCAACAGGAAGTACTGAAGCAGAGCTGTAAATGCTGTACAGGGACCCTCATCTGGGTACTTGTGATGGTCTGACTCGGGAACTATGTTCTGATCAGACAACTTTGCCACACTCAGATGTTGGACAGGGTTGTTTATGCCGAAGATGAAGAGAAGGTAGAAAACCGTCATGCTCATGCAGATGTTCACAACTAGCAGAGTAGGACTGCCTCCTCTTGACTTCCTGTGGCAAAGTGCATGAATATAAGCTATAAAAAGTTTCACCACTCAAATAGCTGTGGCTATGCTTAACAGTGTAAACTATAAGCCTTTACCTGGTTATGATTTGGTACACAGCTGTGACAAACAGACCCAGTACAGACAGAGCGCAGCCGGTGATGCTGATCCAATGCAAGGCTTCAGAATACTGATAGTTGGTATCAAATGCCTGCAGAAAATAGCACCTGCATAAAATTCTAGTTGCAATGGACTTTAATTCACAGCATCATAGACTTTACACTCTTAAAAATAATGGTTCTTTATTGGCATCTTTGGTTCATTGGCATTCCATGGAACGTTTCCATGGTTACGAAAGGTTATATATAGTTGAGAATGGTTCTTCTGATTATTAAAAAAAATTCTTAACACTTAGAAAAAAAAATGGTTCTTTTAAGAATTGTTCAGTTAATGGTTATTTCGTGAAGCAAAAATGTATCTTCTACGGCATTGCTCTGAAAACCACCTTTATTTTTTAGAGTGTACTGACCCATTTAAGTCAAATATCAATGATATTTACATCCTTTTACAAATATATCTTACCATCAGAATGGCAAAGTTTGCATTTTTAAAATCTTTCGGTTTACAGCTGCATACTACATGACCTGAGGAGTTCAATATTTTGGAGCAGCCTTCTGGGCTCCAGTCATTTTTAGCGTAACTCCAAAACACACATGCAAAGTCGTTGAGGGATAGTGTGGAATCGACCTGAAAGTTCAACAATGTATTAATTCATGAATACCATACCTGTGCCGACCTCTGTCAATGTGTTTGATGACGAGGAACATCTCTGTATAGTTCTTTAGAAAAATGCTTACTTCCAGTGGTACACTACACTCTTAATAATAAGGTTATTTATTGGCATCTAATGATCCATGGAACCTTTACATTTCACAGAAGGTTCTTTATAGTAAAAAAAAAGGTTCTTTAGAATATTGAAATGTTCTTCACACTAAGAAAAAAAAATGGTTAAGAATACTGAAAGGTTTTTAAGGGAACCTTTATTTTTAAGAGTGTAAGGCCTGAGAAATTCTAATTTCATTATTAATAAGCTACAGAAAGGTGCAAACCACAAAAGTGTGCCCAGAGGGAAGTGTGTTGTTGGACTAGCTGCTCACCGATGGTATGACTGCAATCTCAATGTGGTCAAATCCAAGATTTTCTTGAAGGTTAGCAGATATTACTCTTCTCTTGGTATCCAGAGAAGGTTTAAAGCTTTTTGACTGAAAGAACTGATCGCTATCATAGAGAACAAACCCAATATCTTTGTTAAAACCTACAGAAAGAGGGACAAAGTTACTACAGTTAAAATAACACTTTCAACAGATAAGTTCATGTGGAATAATCACAAAATACAACAAGGGGGAAAGTAGACCTTTACTGAACATGACATTCATTTGAAAGTCAATGTTATCTTTGGAAATCTCAGCCTGTGTCGTTTCCAGTTTTATTCTGTCAGGTAAAAAGGTATCACTCTGCCCTGAAGAAATGAAGATAAACATGACTGTTAGAAGCATGCTAACTGTCTAAACCCTAACACAAATATTAATATAATTAATTTTATAAGAAAAAGTTCTTTTTATTCAGTATACTTAAGTAAATTGTTAAAGTAAATTTTTACCTTATGTATAAGTATACTAATATCAATATACTAGTAGTATAATTGTAAGTGTACTATTTCAAAACTACTTGGGACTAAATTGGCCCACTTTTCAGTGGAAAAAAGTATATTTTTAAGTGTAACAGTACTAAACTTAGTTTACAACTACATTTTTCATTTGTACTGCAACTATACTACAAGTATACTGATGGTTCCCTCTCTGAAGTTGTGTTGAAATACAGATACTAGGGGTCACTCTTGGGAGCCCCGAATACCTCTGATGTATTCAGAAAAGGCCAATGAAATTGGTGTGTGGAACCAGAGCAAACATGAGTGGTCTCTGTCAGCGTTTGCTCAGATAGGTGCAGGGAGTTCCCCTGGGTGCATCAGCAGCGTTCTGAAAGAGGCAATTTCCCTAATAAAAGAGTGAATTCCTCTAAAAGAGCTGCATGCCAGATCGCCTCTTTTTAAAGATGCCGTTACGTCTGTGTCCTTCTGGGTGCAGATGATTTCTCTCTCTCTCGGACGGCCACGAGTGCTATTTTCACTGTATGGGCCGTGCTCATGATGAAATGGCTTTCATGGATGGGTCATGCGCTCACTACGAGAGCATGCCCATGGGAACGTTGCGGCCGCAACTCTCGTACTTCTTCAAGAGGCCAAGAGTCTCCTGAGCTGCTTTCTGTCTTGATCCTTCTACCTCCAGGTACGAGGCTTTGGCGGCAGGTGCTCAGGACGATCTGGAGGTTACAATGGGAGAGCTTCTGCCGGGATAATCCAGGCCTCCTGTTCCTCAGCACACTCGTGTCCCCCGGTTTGGCTGCTCATCCACGGGTGAGTTTAATTTCTTAATCTGGGCTCATGAGGAAGATGAGTTATCAATCACAGAAGACGGTCTTATGGAGTGGATTCCTCTGCTCTGTTCCAAACACTCGTGGATGGTTGATTGGTACCTGGGGCCGGAGCGCAGCCGAGGTCCCGTTCTTCTTGGAGATCTCAAAGTTGTGGAAGGCACCTTTTTCAGCCAGAACAGAAAGTTCTGTTCACCCCAGGACTCGGGGCGAGCCTCACTCCCATGGGAGGGGGAGGGACATTTCCATGGTCAGAAAAAGAGCAATTTTCTCTTTCTCTGGGTCACACACACGACTGTGTGGGAGTTTTCATGGCTGTGGCGAGCAGGACGAGGCCGAGGACGAGGCCGAGACAATGGCCGTGAGAGAAAAGAGCAAGCTCTCCCCAGTGCAGAGCATCTCATTTCTCTGTGTGAAGTTGGACTCGATCCCCGTGACAGGACGTCTTTCACAAAACCGTGTGCAGTCAGTGCTGAACTGCTTGAAACTGTTCAAGCACAAAACAGCGGTACCACTAAAATATTTTTAGAGGCTAATGGGGCAAATGGCATCCTTGGCAGCAGTTTTTATGAAAACAAACAAATTTCTAAAATATTCCACATTTTTGACCAGCAGTGGGCATACATAAAAAAGACTGCTTCATGACCATCATATTGCCTCATTTTATTTTAGATTTCACTCTTCCTCTTTTGCTGCATTCACACCATGTCGCAACATGTGGCGTTCTACTCAGAGCTGTCCTTGTACTCGTAATTATGCATCTCTATGGTAACACTATCAACACCTAAATGAATCTGCAGTGGACTGGTGGTACAAGTTGGAGCCTTGTAGAACTGTAATTGCGAGTTCTACAAGGTCATGTACACTTTTTACAATTTGGAATCTTGTCATTTTGACATGCTTTGAATCCACTTTTTTCTTGAGAGTTCTGTTGTATATTTAAGCTTCAAAATGAGCACAAACTCGCCTTTAAAAGAGGTTAATTGCACTTGTCGGATTGGAGTTTGCCCCTTCAGTGACTGCACTGCCATGTTCGGTTGCACCAGCAATGGATTTGACTTCTCACGCAGAGAGAGATTTTGTAAAGTCTTTGTTAGTCTAAACAAACACAATTAAAAAGTCAGACAGCAGGTCAAAAAGAAAGTGCTTTCGAATTTGGTTGAGATGGTTCTGTATGTAAGTGTCAGTGCAGTAAGTGTGAATTGTTTTGTTACTCATTTATTGCAGCTTGGTCGACAGAGAAGTACATCCCATGACTTGCGCTCAGGAGCTGACTGACTGTAGCGACTGCTGACACTGCAATATCCTGAACAATGAAGAAAAAGAGTTTCTCAAAACAACTCTGGTTTGTATAAGCACTGATGAGCCAAAACATTATGACCGGTCACAGGTGAAGCAAATATCATTGATCATCTTCTAACAAGACCACATATTAAGGTCTGGGTAGATTAGATGGTAAGCAAACAATAACAATCCTTGTAATCAACATGTTGAATGCAGGAGAAATGGGCAGGAATAAAGATCTGATCGCATTTGATAAGGTCCAAATTGTTATGGCAAGGCATTTGGGTCAGAGTATCTCTGAAATGGCAAAGCTTGTGGGTTGCTCCGGGTCAGCAGTGGGGAGAATTTACCAACAGTGGTCCGAGAAGTGATAAACCACAAACTGGCGACAGGGTGTTGGGCACCCAAAGGCTGGCTACAATACACAGTGCATCACACTCTGCTGCGTATGGGGCTGCTTAGCTCAAACCACAGTGTCTACGATGACCCCTGTCCACAGTCTAAAACATCTACAATGGGCACTCGAGCATCGAAACTGGATCTTGGAGCAGTGGAAGAAGGTCGACTGGTCCAATGAGTCCCGTTTTCTTTTACATCACATGGACGGCTGTGCACATGTGCGCCATTTACTTGGGGAAGGGATGGCACTAGGATGGACAGTGGGAAGTGCATCTCTGTTTTGGCAGCATGCAGAGGACTGACAGCAGATTAGGGAGGTGGTCATAATGTTTTTTTTCTCATCTGTATACAGTAGTATTATAAAAATGTTGCAGACATACTTCTGGTTTTATGAGAGACATGGGTGTGATTTATCTCACTATAAGTGCTGAGTAGAAAAACCTTAGCAAAAGAGTGCAAAAAATTGTGCTTGAATGGTTAATTATGTATAGAGTTCTGTGGTGTACCTGGAGTAGTCAAATTAGTATATCTGTCTATTTCATGTACAGTTTGGAAAATTAGGCACTGACATGCAATGTTTACACTGCGTATGGAAATAAAAACATGCAAATTATGAAAAACAAGTTGTGCAGAGTAAAGAGAAACATAAAAAAGACGTGAACATGAGCAAGTACAAATTGTCTTGCCCTAAAAATGAACATCTAAAAATGGACCCTTTTAATAATAATACAATTAATATATTATAACAAGAAATGTTTCTTCAGCATCAAATCAGCATTAGAATGATTTCTGAAGGATCATGTGACACTGAAGACCGAAGGTAATGATGCTGAAAATTCAGCTTTGATCACAGGAATAAATAATCAGTTCTTTTAATTTGTAATTATATTTCGCAATATTTTACATGAAATAAATGCAGTCTTGGTGAGCGTAAGAAACTTCTTACAAAAACATAAAAAAGTTAATGTTCCCAAACTTCCAAACAGGTACCGTACACATGGAGAAAATATGGAAATGTCCCTCATGAAAGGAGACTTTAAATTTTTAAATCTGTTTAAGGCTTAATAAGTACCGTGCTTTGTTCACTTTCATAACGGGAGAGTAGAATGTTGGATATTTTAACAGCATTTGTGATGTTGTGGGCTGTTAGCCGTTCCGGTATGGATGTGAGGATCTGGGTACTGGAGGCTAATAAGAGGACATCGGCTTGAGTAGCTCCAGTAAGCTTCATTAAAAAATAAAAATAAAAATGATAAAATCATGCAATCTTTTCTGTTTTCATCTGAGGAAAATGCACTATATATTACAATTATTAGACATTGATTACTTACATTATTGTTAATGGTATCCAGGGTCAAACCACAATCTAGAGTGTTTGGAGGATCAAATAAGTGAGTAGATTTACTACAGAGAGCTGAAGCTTCGGGGATTCCAGCTGAAAAACATTCATGTTAAATGAAGAGATATTTAAAGTAGAGAGTATATTGTAAATACTGAAAGATAGTAAATGACTGAAATACCATTTGGTGTATGTGATGGACATCGCTCAACTGAGGAAGCAAACTGGCCTAAGAACGTTTTTGGAAAGGTGAATTTACTCGTTTTTGTGGGGTTTTGTTCAGGGCAGAAATTTGCTGTAAATAAAAGACAAGTCTGTCAGTAACCTTGACAACAAGCAAGATTATTCAGACTACATACGCGATATTTTCAATGGGTTTTACAGATGTTGCAGGTAGTTCCAGTCCAATCGTCTGGGCAGAGGCAGATCCCATTTTGTAAGGTGCCCTTGTTTTCACACACCAGGCTGGGTTTGGTCACTGTTGTGCTCGGGGGTGCAGTAGTGATGGATCTCTGGGTTGTAGTCTGGAGTGTTGAGGTGCTGATTGTTGCATTGGGGTTTGTAGAGTTGTTCTGACACCAAGTCTGTTCAAAAACAGCTGTTTACAGAGACAAAACATTAAACAAAAGGTATCAGTCAGGTTGCTCCTCCTGCAAGTGTTTTTTTTTTTTTTTTTTCGGCTGCACACAGCTGATCGGGCTTTGTAATTATCCTATTTCTACCCCTCAGTTTTTCTCTTTCATTGCCAGTGTGTTTTGTCAATTTGACTACACGTTTGTTCTAGTTGTCTCGTTTTTGTTTTTTGTTCTTTTGTTTATTCAGCCCGGCTTTCCATTCCAGTGATTCCTGCTTCTTCTGGCTAGTGACTTGCTCTGATGGATTATTTTCTATCTGTTCCTGTCTGCGTTTTAACATGTGTCAAGTCCGCGTGGCAAACTAAATTGATGAAATGAAATACATTTTCTCATGTATTATCTCATTATTTCATCTGACTCCATAAAATGAAAAGGTTTTAATGATATCTGGGCATCATTAAATGTGAGCAAATGTTTCACTATTCTTTTGAACTCTTTTCTGAAAATAATGTCAAAGCCAGTTAGAATAAGATCAAATGTTTACAATTTATTATGTCAGGTAAATGTATCATGTCAATTTCATAATAAATTCAAAGATAATCAATACAATAACATCAAATGAGTAAAAGATGTAGGTTAAACCCGACATTAAGAAATAAATGATGCGGAGTGCCGTCATCCACTCTGCATCACAGGCTAATTTTGAGTTACAAAATGTGCCGATTCTCTTGTTGCATTTCTTTATGTAAACAGAAACTTCTTTCACATGGAAACATGTGTTAACAATGGAAATTTGCATTCAGAGGTTACACCTTTTGAGAGCAGGAGACCATCTGGAAGACCCACCCCCTTTATGTACAGGTTATCTCTAAACTCCTAAAAACCTTATTACATTTAGTTTTACTTCTTTGGGAATGAGACCTTTGTACCAGTCGCACTGAGACATTTCGAATGATATCAAACATGTGTAATGTATTCACATAATTATTCACATTAAAACCATGCAGATTTTGAATGAATTTCAGGTGATCTCAGCACGAGAGAGAGAGAGAGAGAGAGAGAGAGAGAGAGAGAGAGAGAGAGAGAGAGAGAGAGAGAGAGAGAGAGAGAGAGAGAGAGAGAGAGAGAGTGGGGGAGAGGGAAAGAGATGTAGATTAGAATGATTCTGAGGTGAGACTTGCGTCTCGAATGTTCAATTGTTAATTTCCTTTGTTCTCTCAGAGAGTAGCTCTTTCTTCCAGTTTTTCCAGTCTTACAGTCTGCCTGGGTCTGAACCTCTGCCTGTTCTTATGGACTGTATAAACTGGCTGCCAGTTCGGATTTGGATTTTTCCCTGTTCCTGCTTTTGTGAGCTCAACTGCTCCTCTATTTGCCTCCTGACCTCTTCCTCTGTTATCTAGCCATCTGAATGGACTTTGATCTGACATTGATTGACTGTTATACATTTTTAGTCACATTTCTGCATTTGAGTCCTATTCCTTAAAGGGTTAGTTCACCCAAAAATGAAAAATGGACTATTTTAACGATGTCTTTAATAACTTTTCTGGGCCGGCAGATGTTAAATTACCTAGCAGCCTATGAAGGAGTGAGCCAGCTCTCAGATTTCAGTAAGTAATTAAGTAAGTGAGTAATTACTGACAGAATTTTCATTTTTGGGTACTACCCCTTTAAGATCCCTGACTGTATCAACCTGTGATCACTTGCCTTTAGTCACAGAGCCAAAGTCCCTGTATAAATCTGGCCCAGCTTGCCAACTTATTCCAAATACCAGCCATTAAGACAGGAAAAATAACTTGAAAAGTTCAACTAACTTGAAAAGCAACCGATCTCAGTTTGTTTTGATTTTAAGTGCCATTTTAGTGCATGGCGGGTTTTTCTGAAAGTTGAAAAACCTCATTTAAATGACACCAAATATTAGCAGAACTGCGTAGTCTCAAACAAAACTTTAGTTAAAACATCAAAATTAAGTCAAAAACTAT
Source organism: Rhinichthys osculus (assembly GCA_029959095.1). Lineage (NCBI taxonomy): Eukaryota > Metazoa > Chordata > Actinopteri > Cypriniformes > Leuciscidae > Rhinichthys > Rhinichthys osculus. The sequence continues at coordinate 28,296,376 of JARWKJ010000020.1, forward strand.
TTGATATGACTTGGATACATTGGGCTATAGCTATAAAAGTAATTTCTATGGGTCAGATCAGAAATAGCTCAATGTAACAACTGCGAATATTCCCTTTTTGCACCATATACATGTGATTTGTAGTGATATGTATAGTGCATTAGTCAAATTAGAAGGCTACTTCTATTTCACAAGTATTTGGAAAATTAGGATGTGACATGCAGTGGTTACACAGAACTGTGATATGCAAAACACCAATATGGAAATGAACCCAGAAAACAAGCACACAATCAGGAATTGTGCAAACAGGGTAAAGAAAGAAACAAAAGATGAGAAGTGTCTTGCTGAACAATCAAATAAAGCATCAAACTTAAATAATGATGCATTATTGTTTAAAATATACCCATTATTAATTAATTATAATGAAAATAGTGGAGAAATATTGTTTTATTATTGCTATCAATTGTTAATAATAATACGGTCAATGCAATCTATGCATTACTATATATATATATATATATATATATATATATATATTTATTTATTTATATACATACATGCATATATATATATATTGACATGCAAAAATATCATTATTATGATAAATAAACAAATTAACTTGTATAACAATTCTAACAATTTCAAAAGTGAACCTTACCTGCGGTAAAGATTAAGAGCAGAAAGTGGTCCATCACACACGACAAATATAAAACTAACTACTAATATGAAGTCTTGTTACTGTCTGCTTTATAAAGGGCTGGATCTTTGCTGGAGTGGGAAGTCCATCAGTCAAGGTAATAACCACCCATATCCAATAATACTTACATTACAGACAGAGCTAAACAATAAAAGTATATTACATATTATGCTGTGTTATTCACACAGGCACAGCACATATATCTTACCAATCTTTTTCAGGGTATCTCCAAAACACGCATGCAAAATTATGGAGGGAAATTGGGATATTGAAACTGAAAGCTCAAGAATCCATTAATTCATCCTATATACTCTTTGTCAACATGTTTAATGCTGAAACTCATGAATGATGTAGAGGAATAAAACAATTAAACATTTTCTACTTTCTACAAGTATGAATGAATCTTTTAGTAATGATTAGCATACCTAACCTTACCTATATCCCACCTCAAAAGCAAGATAAAACATGAACACAATAAGGACATTGTACCAAAAAAAAAATTATGCAAGTGGTTAAAGACATGTAGACATGTAATAAAAGGGACCATATTTATTAAAAAAACATATAAAAAAAAATATATATATATATATTATCACAGATCAGCAGGGACGTGCACAGACATTTTGAGGGGCAGGGGCCCAAGTGAAAAAAAAACGGCACTGATCACTACACTGATCACTACCGCTGATCAGCGGCGCCAGCTGCATCTGATCAGCGGTGCCTATATAGACTCATTGTTTGCGTCTTATCTTTGTTAGATCGTTGTGATGTGTTCCGGTGTCGTTCCTGTTCCTGTCTGGTCTTCGCTTGTGGTCTCTGTTCCCGTCTTGGATTGTGCGTCGTGTCTTCTCACCTGTTCATCATCTGCACTTTCTGGATCTGGATACTTCTCATCATCATTCATCACCTACAGTCCGGTTCCATCGAGGTCCCTGCGTCACTTGCACGTCCCTGTGTGTCGTTCTTGGTGTGGACCTGACCCTGATTGTTTATTATTTAATAAATGTGATTATACCTGCTCTTGCCTTCTCTCCATTTCTCCGCGTGACAGAATTAGCCTACACCTGACAGCTAGGCTACTAAGTTACTAATGTAGTTAATTGAAAGAGTGTATCTTTATTGAAAAACTATTTTTAATCCGAATTAAATCTTAAAGGAATGTCTTCATAACCGTGGACTTGTTTTAAACCCGGAACATTCGTTTACAGTTCAGTTACGTACCTCTTCAGGTTGGGATTTGCATAGCAGCTGGTTTGAGAGAAGTAAACAAGCAGAGCTGTGTTAAAACACAACATGACCGCTAGAGGGAGCAAGAAACCCCATAACATCGGCCATGGTCCCATGGTAGCGTCAATACTAAGATATGCTCATATTAAAAAGTATTGCTGCTGTTGGAACAAAGTAGGGGTTGTCCATGATGTTCAACAGCTTAGCCAACATCCTCCTCTCACCCACCTGCTCCACTGAGTCCAGAGGACAATCCACAATAGAGCTGGCCCTCCTAATCATCTTTTTCGAGCCTTTTCTCATCCCTATCTGTGATTCCAGCAGACCACAGCATAAAGAATTACTAGTTTTTAAGTAGTGTCCTACATACCCCAAAGGACTTCAGTCTCCTCAGCAAATGTAGGCGATTTTGGCCCTTCCTATACAGAGCACTCATATTGTCTAACCAGTCCAATGTATTGTTTAAATTGTTTTATGGTGCATATTTCTAGACACTTTTAACCTTATTTTGATTATTCTCAGGTTAGGTAAAGTGAGTCAAATCTGTCCTAAATCGTAAGCATTTGAATTTTCGTACTCACAATCCATAGGTCAGAAGACTTATCTGTGGTCTGTTCAGCTCACTTTTGTAGAAATCAAAGACTTTTTGCAGGCAAGCTTTCTTAGTTTCAATTAGTTTTGTTATTTACATGTTAACTAATTTACTTATAAAGTACTAATATAAATATATATTTTTTTAAAACTAGACAAAACAACATCAAAAGTAAATAGTTTACAAGCATTGTCTGTCAGAGGCTTCAATGGCATGACATCTAACAGCAGAGAGGCCCTTCCTAAGAATCAGTGTCTGCCTTCATCTTCTCCTTTAAGCCTTTTATAGACCATCTGAATTCTTGAGGTCGTCATCTTTGGAAATCCCCTCATAATTCATTAGTCTTTATCCAATCCGAAGTCTTGAACTGTCATAAGTTCTGGACATTCCTTTCGGACCTGTCTATAAAGCCTTTGGTCTCTTCGTCCTCCTTCTTCTGACTTTTTCTTCTTTGTTGCATTCTGTGCCTCGTCCGCAACACATCCGACGGTAACGTTTGCATTTTTCTTCTTTCTTTAGCAAAGCTCTTTCTAATACATGTTTTGTTCTTATGCTTTTTAATAAATGCTTAAAACACAATGCGCTTGTGCTTTCATATGGTGCATTTGCAGTGTGCAACTGATCTACGGCTGTAGGCTACCAACATTTATTCTCTATTTTTTATCTCAAATCTACAGTACAAATCACTATTTTTATTATAAAATAATAAAAAAAAGATTCAACATTGCGATCCTATTTGTATACACTCTTTCACGTATTCACGTTTAAACTCAATACACTTAAAAAACACGTATTATTCAATGCATTACTTCTATATAGATTTATATATTAAGCTGGTCAAGCAAGTGGCAAAACTTTTAAACATGTAGGCCTTATGTTAACATTGCAAACATTTTAAATTAAAACATACAATTGACAAAAACTACTCTCTCATACCTTTTCTTTTGCATTTAAGTCTTTTTTACAAGAAAAATTGTGGTTTTACAAAGAACTTGTTTTTCCACCTCCACGAAGAGACGAGTAGGCTACATCCATTTTGTTGCGTTGTTGAGGTAGCCTACTGTGTAGTTTTCCTTGCTTTAATTGCCCCGGGCATAAAAGTTAAAAAGAAAATGACTGTGAAAAATAGCAGTATAATTTAATTAAATGCATTTATGGTGAGATTACTACATTTTCATGCAAACGGAGTATGTGTGAACGGGCGTGAAACAGTAACCAAAGCTCAGCCAGTGTCAATAATAGGCCTAAACTACTGCATGCATACAAACGATCTTGACACAGCAGCCCAAAATGTAAAAGCACAAACCTACTCACTAATTTTAGTTGGATTCTCCAGGCATTTCTTTCGGCAAATTCATCCATGTCCTTGGTGGTTAATTCACGGCTTTGTGCATTCTCAATGAAAAAGATAGTCTGTGACATAGTGCTCTGCAAATCTTTTTTTTATTAGCTTGAGTTTTAAAAAAATGAGCGCTCCGCTGAAGCAAAAATAACCACTGTTTTCTTTTTTTAATTTGGCGCTACGATGCAGCGTTTGCACTTAGTGCGCCGTCATTAAAAAAAAATGCAAAAAAAGTGCAAAAAATAACATATGCACACAAGAAATTACAGAAATTACTGCACATGACATGCACACAAAAATATATTTATTGTGGCCACGAATTAATGAATACATTCCGTCATTCTATTGGGCGGCGGGCCCCCAATCGGCCCGGGCCCATTTGCACATGCATATACCCAGACGATACGCCACTGCCCAAATACTGGTACTCATTCACCCTCTCAATGTCCAGCCCCTGGATGTTTACCGGTACAGCATATGAGGCCTTTCTACGGAAGTCAATCGCCAATTCTTTTGTCTTGGTAGCATTGATGTGAAGGTGACTAAATTCACACCAATCAACAAAGTCCATGATCACTTTCTTATACTCCAGGTCATTCCCATCCGATACCCGTCCAACAATAGCTGTGTCATCTGAGAACTTCTGGATATGACAACTGCTAGTGTTATAATTGAAGTCTGATGTGTACAGGGTAAAAGGAGAGAGCACTGTCCCCCGTGGAGCCCCTATGCTGCAGAACACCTTTTCAGACACACAGCCATGAAGCCTCACGTACTGTGGTCTGTTTGTGAGGTAGTCAATAGTCCACGCAGTCAGCTGACTGTCGACCCCCGCCCCCTCCAACTTCCCTTTCAGCAGCGACGGTTGTATTGTATAAAAGGCACTGGAAGTCAAATGCACCTCACAGTGCCTCTGGGCTCCTCGAGGTGCAAGAGCGATCTGTGCAGCAAGTAGATGACAGCATCACCCACCCTTCATTCACATTTGCAGTAAATCCAGGGTCTTATTATCCGTAGTGTTGCATGTAACATACTGTGTAATTGTGGAAAGAGTTGAGGACAATGAGACATGATTAAAAATAAGAAAAAGGGAATTGGGGTGCGATGTTTGCAGCTGTGACACTGTAGTGTCATAAGCTCATTATTTTGTAACCTAATACTACAAATAAAATGCATATTTTAATGTGGGGAACTATCCACCTTGTTTTTAATGTAATAGACCTTATTCAGAATTATGAAAGCGAGGTTGTGAGGCAAAGACTTACCGTGTATTCAGTGGCATCGGCTGTATATATATATATATATATATATATATATATATATATATATATATATATGTGTGTGTGTGTGTGTGTGTGTGTGTGTGTGTGCATAAAGCTCATAGATTCATCAGCAGAACAGTAAAAAAATAAAACTTATCTATCTATCTATCTATCTATCTATCTATCTATCTATCTATCTGTCTGTCTGTCTGTGAACAACCACTTCACATATTCAGTTAAGATTTGAAAATATGGCAAATATAGAATAAGAAAATATAAGTTGAAGGTGTTATTTTCTGATAAATTGCATGACAGCCACTTACCATTTGTTTAGCTTGTCTTGTCTCAATGCAAAAAAAAAGAAAAGAAAAAAATGAAATTATTGAAAAAGATTTGATTGAAAGAGGAACAAAAACTGGAAATAAAAATAAAAATGGAAATAAATAGCCACTGTATGTGCTTAAACAATGCAAACTAGGATCAACCACAGTTTATGTATCTTCTATGCATCACAAAAGTATGTTCTTGTAAATGGCTCCCCCTGGTGGAAACGCTCTCCTGACTTAGCTTTAGGGGTCTGGGGCCGTATTACAGAAACTTCCCAACCATCCGACGCTAATATGATCTCAACTAAAATTGCCATGGTTACTAAAGTAAAGAAATTCCTAAACTCTCATCATACATATGATCTCATTAAGATCGTGAAAACATGAATTCAGACCCAACAGTCTATGTGTCATTTCATCAATGTTTAATATCTGTCAACAGTGATTAGTAAAAAAGAAGCAATGAGCCAAACTTGGTGTGAAGATTGGTGTGTTTACAGTACATTTATATTATTTTACATTAGAGAACATAAATCAAACATAGCAACAAAAAAAACAGAACTGGCTGCTGAAAATAAACTTGCAATTCCAAACCTTAGTTGTCAAACTAAGAAAATAGCCCCACACTAACACGGTAGCATAATGAGGGTCCCTACCTTCAAACCGAAGCATTGAGAACTTTGTCAGTGTCCAGACAGTTTAAAAAGAAGATATTTTATACATACAGTCAACTTCGCGTATACAGGCAGAAGCCATCTTTGAAAAACAGTCTCTACCAGTTGATCTACGAACGCCGATCCAAGTGCGCTGGTGAGATGTGAACGAGCTATAAGTTGTGATAAGGTGAGCGCGAACAGCAGGCTTGGATCGGCGTTCGTAGATCGACTGGTAGAGACTGTTTTTCAAAGATGGCTTCTGCCTGTATACGCGAAGTTGACTGTATGTATAAAATATATTCTTATTAAACTGTCTGGACACTGACAAAGTTCTCAATGCTTCGGTTTGAAGGTCGGGACCCTCATTATGCTACTGTGTTAGTGTGGGGCTATTTTGAGCCTTGTTAGTGGTATTAACAAGCGATTTTTATTTGTCATTGATCTATGCCCAATATACTAGCGTTATACTAGCTTTATAGGCTAAACTGTTTTTAGAGATAAAACTATTTACATTCGATAATCATGAAAACAAATCTCAGATAACGGTTGACTAGGTAACAATGTGTAATTAGACCAAAGGTTCATTTTGCACCGGAGTTCTCCTTTAAGCTGATATTCCTCCTTGCCATCATTCATTGTATGAAATTAATTTTTTTTAAAGTCTCAAAATAATCATCTTTTGGTTATTACCTTTGATGGCCCATCAGGCCAATTCATATTCAGTGCATTTGTACCTTTCGTTGCTTTCTTGCATCTTATTTTTCCATAAAGAGAAAGTCTTCCAGTGAAAGCCTATGTTTGACGCACACAGACTGGTCAGAAATGCTGGGTTTGAGTTTAATAACGGCCTCAGAGTGAATAAAATTAATATTTGAACCCCCTTTGGAAATGGAAAGAAAAACAGAAGCATTGCTGATTTCATTTATAATCCATTATAAGATTTTGTGCATTTTTGTGCAATGTGCATTAACACACCTGTGTTGTGTTTAAGAGACAGAAAACCACACTCAGAATAAGTTTGAGATTTGTTTCACGGGTGATGATCAAAATGTAGCCGGTGACCCAGGACAGGCCGAGCATCACTGCCAGAGAGAAACTACTCAAAACCTTCTTCTTTAGAGGAGTTTTCCGTGAACTAAACAGCAACAGTGTTATTGGTTAAATATATTCTCATAAATGCCTTTTGGTTGATAACTGATAGTGCTTTTCTGGTCCCAAAGTAAACATACCTGTTTAATTTAGGGTTGGTCCTGCATATGTTGTGAGAGAAGTACAGTAGTATTGCCATGTTTGAGAGCAGCATGAGCATTAATGGAAGCAAGAATCCCCAAAACATAGGTTTTCCCATACTGAACTTCTGTTTGTGGTCCAGTGAAGCCAGCCAGCAACTGCATCAAAGAAGAGTGACAACTGAACTATTACAATCCAGAGAGAAAAATGTAAAAACACATAAATAAAGTATATATTTTGTTTTACATTTAAAGGGTTAGTTCACCCAAAAATGAAAAGTCTGTCATTTACTCAACCTCATATCGTTCCAAACCCATTAGACTTTAGTTCATCTTCGAAACACAAATGATGATATTTTACTGAAATCTGTGAGCTTTCTGTCCCTCCGTTGACAGCTACGCAACTACCACTTTTGCGCTTCAAAAACTCCATAAAGAGATCATGAAACTAAGCCACATGAATTAAGCAGCTTAGTCCAAATTTATTGAAGAGACTCGATCGCTTTATATGATGAACATATGGAATTTAAAGGGGACCTATTATGCAAAATTCACTTTTGCATGGTGTTTGGACATAAATGTGTGTTGGCAGTATGTGTACACACAACCACCCTACAGTGATAAAAGTCCACCACTCCTTTTTTTTTTTAAATCCCCATAAATTATAAGCAGTGTCTCCCAATGACCTGTCCTCAGAATGTGGCTTTAGTGACGTCACTACAGCCACAGGCCCCGCCCATGAGTGTTGACGGGCACTGCCGTTTTAACATAGAACCGCCCGCATCGAGTTCACAGCGAGTTGAGAGTTGTACACTTCCTGCACTGACAATAATGTCTCCCAAGCATTGTTGGTGTTGTGTAGCTGGATGTATTAATCCACATAGCTCTATCTATTTACTAAAAAGTTGCTCCTGAAGGATGTAGCAGTGCCAACTATTCATGATCCAGCTACACATCTAGATGCAAGTATTACGCGTTTGTTTTCCAAATTGCCTTTGAATTTGTTGAGCTCATAATAACATGTTAGACTTATAAAGTTTGTGATAGCAGCATGAGTCCGTCCAGGAATGTTGTTATCTTTTTATCGCGCTGATAGTGGAATCTTTATTTGTAAAGGACAGCACATCAGAATAGAGCAACCAAACAAGAGATATTGCTTGTCAGACAGACGCAAAACCGCTGACCAAGTCTGTTGGTACTCAGTTCTCTTACGAGAGATTATCTCGTATTGCGTAAGTTTAGCTTACGCTACGGGAAAGATTCATCTTCTCGAGATATTGAAGCCAGAAAATTATCCTTAATTTTGTATTCATTGTCAACGCAGTGCAGCAGCTAGCAGACCTAGAGCAGGCCATCTCGCGTGCTCATTGGCTGCCCTGCGGGCATCTGCTGCAGCCTACCAGTGAGCCCGGCGTGACGTCATAGTGCCTTCATAGCGTCACAGCCCGCCAGAATGGTCGTGGCTTAGCGTATAAAAGTAGGGGCTGTAGGCTGACTTCCCTGATTTTTCATCTCTTCAGCGAGCCCTTCGCATCGCTGGATCTGAGAGAAGCCACCGCCGCCGTCGAACAGCCAGCTTAGGACAGTGCTGAGGAAGCCGGCCGTCTTCGCCACCTTCAGCCATCCGTGCGAGCTAAGCTATCCGGCGACGTATCCTTTTTACCTTGAAAAACTATTCCTAAAAGAGCGCGAGTGTCTTTTTAAAGATGCCTCGCACTTCCTGCGGCTCGTGCAGGGCCCCGCTCAGCGTCGGAGACCGCCATGTGATCTGCGCTCTCTGCCTGGGCCTGGAACATGCAGAGCTTGCCCTCGCGTCCGGGGGCTGCGAGCTCTGTGAAGCGCTTCCGCTGTCCCTGAGACAGATCTAAAAAGCCTGTGGCAGTGGCCACAGCCGGAGCCCATGGCCGTGGCCACAGCGACGCGCTCGCCCGGAGAACCTCCCTCGAGCCTCGCTTTCGCCTTCCCCGCCTCCCCTCACCGACGCGCAGCTAGCGCTCACGAGCCTCACTGCCGTCGCATCTGAGGATGAGGCCGAGGGACACGCCACGAGAGACTGCTGCTCCATCCTGGCATCAGACAGCGAGGAATGGTCGCTTCACTCCGCCTCCTCAACGATCCAGGAATCCAGCCGTTCTCGCGCAGGAGCTGACGCGGAACTGATGCACCTGCTGACGCAGGCTGTCGACCGTCTCGGGCTCGAGTGGTCGCTACCGAAGGAACCCGCGCCGAACAGGCTCGACGGCTGTTTCCTTCAGAGTTGCCGACGTGCAGCTTCAGCGAGCAGGCCCGCTCCGTTCCTGCCGGAACTTCACACAGAGCTGACGAAGTCATGGAATGCACCATTCTCCTCGAGACTTCAGTCCCAGGCCTCCGCGTCGCTCTCCCAAGTGGACGGCGCCGCCGAGAAAGGGTACACGGCTATTCCCCCTGTGGAAGAGGCAGTCGCAGCGCACCTTTGCCCGCCCTCCTCGAGATGGCGGTCACGGTCAGCCCTCCCGTCTAAAGCCTGCAGAGCCACGTCCACCTTGGTCGGCTGCGCATATGCCGCCTCTGGCCAGCCCGCGTCTGCTCTCCACTCCATGGCTGTGGTACAGATCCTGCAAGCCGACCTCCTCTGTGAATGGGATGAGAAGGGCCGGGATCCAGCTGCGGTTACAGATCTGAGAAGCGCGACGGATCTCTCTCTCCGCGCCACCAAAACCGCAGCTCAAGCCATCGGACGAGCCATGGCCGCGTTGACTGTAACAGAGAGGCACCTCTGGTTAACGCTCGCGGATATGAGGGAAACTGAGCGAGCCACCTTCCTGAACGCGCCGCTCTCCCCCACTTGTCTCTTCGGCCCAGCGGTAAACGGGATCGTCGACCATTTTTCTGAGGTACAGAAGACCACGCAGGCCATGAACCTCTTCCTGCCGCGACGCTCGAGCTCCGCTATAGGCCGCTCTCGCGAGAAACAAAGCCAGCCTCCTGTGCGAGCTAGCGCCCAGCATCCAGCACAACCTCAGCCTTCGCAGCGACGTCAGGGCGGCCGCCCTAGGTCGCGCTCAGACAGCCGTCACAGACCGCTGCCCCCCAGAGGGCCTCGGCAAAAGATCACGCTGAAGCCTGAGCATGCGAAGCCCTCCTAACAAAGAGAGAGAAAAGACACGCGTGTCCCGCTGCGGCCGGACCACCTTCAAAGCTTGTTTCCCTGTCAGTCCCCTTCAAACAGGCTACTGCAGTGGTTCATTTAACAGCCAACGAGCCGGTTTGTTCACCCTCTCGCCTGCACACAAACGCCGTTTTCACGGCGACCCAGAGAAATCTCAAAAAGAGTATTATTGTCTGGTCCGGCTCACGCCGTCGGTGTTTTAAGTGTAGTGAAAGTGCCCACGCCCCAGTGTTCACCCCTACACACAAGCACTTCAAATCTCGTGTCACCCACAGAGCACACTCTCATAAAGCGCAGAAAAGCCGCTCGAGTGTTGAATGTAAGAAATGTGTCCACAGGTCTGTGCCCACTATCTGCCCGCTCTGTTACACGGTCAAGAAAGCAGGTTATGAATGTAAGTCTCGTGCCCGCCAGAGAGCGTTCACGCTTACAAACACAAACCTCCCCCCGGGCGCCGCCCGTGCGTTTAAGTGTTATCCCAAAACGCAGGGCATTAATAAGACGCTCCCCATCCATTACGATCGGGGCGTCAAATACACTTGTAAGTCTCGTGCCCGCGCTCACGCTTACAGGAAGATTTTCCGCCCAGAGCGCTGCTCGCGCGTCAAAAAGTGAGAAGAAAAGGTTCCCCATCCCTTATGATTGGGACATCTCACATAAATCAACCGGTTTCGGCCTTCAGCGAGCTGCCATTACCCAGAACCGAGAGCGCGCGCGCCGCGCGCCGCGCTTTCGGCTCCGGTTCAGTTTCACAAGCCCGCAAATGGCGGCGATCCATTTGCCCCCTAGCGGCTCACATAGCTGCGTGGGAAACTATCCCAGGGATTTCAGAATGGGTGCTGAGCACAATAAAGCAGGGCTATACACTTCAATTCATTCGCCGTCCCCCGCACTTTCGAGCCCGGACCGCGACGATAGTGCATGCGGAAGTAGCACACCTACTTCACGCAGAAATAGCAAAGCTGCTGTGCAAAGGGGCTATAGAAAAGGTACCGCCTTCTCTGAGCGAGTCAGGCTTTTACAGCCGATATTTTCTCGTACCCAAGAAGGACGGAGCCTTCAGACCTATCCTAGATCTGAGACATTTGAACAAAGTGCTTGCGAAAAGACTGTTCAAAATGCTTACGACCAGGAAAATCCTCGCGCACGTTCGCCCGACGGACTGGTTTATTTCTCTAGATCTGAAGGATGCCTATTTTCAGATTCAGATAATACCCCGTCACAGGCAATTTTTGAGATTCGCCTTCGACGGTCAGGTATATCAATACACCGTCCTGTCGTTCAGCCTGTCTCTAGCACCCCGTACATTTACGAAGTGCATGGATTTTGGTGCTGATTTTGGCACAGTCAGAGACAGAGCTGCTATCTCACAGAACAGTGCTTCTCAGTCACCTGGAAAGCTTGAGTCTCACGGTCAACTGGACCAAGAGCTCATTACTGCCCAGCCAGTCAATTTCCTTTTTAGGAATAGAACTGGACTCGGTGACAATGACGGCTCGTTTATCGACACAGCGTGCGCGCCGTGTTCGCCACCTAGCCGCATCTTTCAAGAAGGGCAGCTTTCTCCCTTTGAAATCATTTTCAGCGGTGCTTCAGCTGGGCCTACTGCGCATCCGCCCGCTCCAACGCTGGTTGAATGCTCGCGCGTCCCACCGAGCTTGGGTTTCTGGCGGCCAGAAAATCAGAGTGACTCAGACCTGCATAGTGGCTCTGCAACCCTGGTTAGTGGCCGACTGGTACCAGCAGGGAGTGATGATGGGAACCATCTCTTATCGAAAAGTCATTTCGACAGATGCGTCCAACTCGGGTCGCTACAAGCGTTCTTTAGTCAAGAGCAGTTAGTAATTTTCTCTGTTCCCTCTGTTCTTTAGGTCAACTTTACTGACAGACAGAATTAATGGCTCCTGTCACTTTAAGATCTGCCGCTGTTGACAGGATCTCACACATCTCATTCTCTCACTACCATTTACTTCCATTTAAGATTTTATTTAACTCATTTAAGACAGTTATTGTGAGGATACTCGACAAAACGGACATTCTGGCATAAATTTGTGTGTTATTGTTCGTTCAAGCGCGAAAGAGAACTCGATACTGGCGCGCATCTTTCTGTGCGCGTCGCGTGTGTGTGTGTGTGTGTGTGTGTGTGTGTATGTCAGGACATTCACTGAAAGCGTGTTCTCTTTTGTCTTGTCGCGCAGGAATGGTTTTAAAGCATTTGCGTGAATAAGAGCATGATCATAACCCTAGCTAAAGGATAACAGAAAGAAAGAACGGATGGATGCTGCGTTAATTGCGTTAAATATTTTAAAACGTTAATGCTGGACAAAAATGAATCGCATGCGTTGACGTTGACAGCACTTGTCAGACATTGCTGACTGAAAATACTGTGGTTTAAAGGGGACTCGTTTTCATGGTAGGCCTACACACAGAATGTTTTTTTTTAGTAAGCTACACAGAATGTTCTACATTTAATATTTATCTAACAGTCTGAAGTTACCCATTCCTGACCTGAGCTAATTTCCTGAATCAACTTTACATCTCCTTTCTTTCTTTTCATCCATAATGACATTAGCCTGTTGTTGTTTCTGGCGTTTCATCACTAACTGTGTCGCAATCTATTTTTTTATAGTCTATGGTCGCAACCGCTATACCTGTGCATTAGAACTTTCAGTGAGCTATTTTACACAGACTCGGTCCTGCTCCTCCGTGGCAATGACGGCGTGCGGTTAAAATCACAACAAACGAATTTGAAAGTGTGGGGGGGGGGGGGGGACATGTCCCCCCTGTCCGAATAGGAAATTACACCCGTGGGTAGGACATCATCCCCGGGCTTTATGAACTTGCGCTCCATGCTTTCACCGACGACGCTAATGTGACGTATGGATCTCAATCACACTGTGTTGCCAGGACCCGCCCTGCTCTGCTTCTGATAGGCTTGTAACGTTAGTTAGAGCTGCGATCATCTCATATGATTGGTAGGTGAAATCAATTGACTCGAAAATATTAAACCGCATGCAAGTTCTCAATTTTGTTTTTCCCTCACGGCCGCACGCCGGAGATCCGGCACGGTGCCGTAACACTTTAAGCCCTGCTTCTGTATATTCGGCAGTTTTGCAACAACGGACCGAATAGCTTTTCTCACGTCTTTTCTCCGGTGCCATTAATGAACTCCAACTCAAACTGACGCACTACATCAACGTCATCGTACTCAGCCACTCCCTCTGTTCGCTGATTGGTCCTACAAAAAATAGATTTCTGGAAACCTAAGAATATACAGCAGTCCCAGACGTAGTACTGAAGGAAACTGAAATTGAGCGGAAGTGCGTAGGAGGGCGCAGCCAGGCTAGCATAATAGGTCCCCTTTAAGCTTTTATTCACATATAAACATTCATCAAAACACGTATCAGTTATGGTATATGGAAGCTCAAGCTTGCTTGCAGGCAGCATGTTTGAGCTTCAAGAACCAATGAGCTTCATTCTCGTGTTACGCAGCACTTTTGAGCTTCAGCAAGAACCAATGAGCTTCATTCTCGTGTTACGCAGCACTTTTGAGCTTCAGCAAGAACCAATGAGCTTCATTCTCGTGTTACGCAGCACTTTTGAGCTTCAGCAAGAACCAATGACGTTCATTCACGTGTTATGCACCATGTTTGAGCTTCAGCAAGAACCAATGAGCTTAAGCCCTGTCCTTTCTCCGCCCCATGCAATGCAAATCTCACTCGCCAATGTCCATTGGCTTGTTTTGTTTACACTCAAATGTGATTCGACAGGGAACTAAGACTAAGGATTTTCATAGTCGAATCTGATTCGTTAGATTTTGCCGTAGTCGACTGATAGTCGAACCTTTTTTTTTTTTTTTTTTAGATAGCAGCTAAACATTCGGTTGAATAACTGTTCGTCTGTTATAGGACAACTCGCTCTACGTTTATTTAAAATGAACAGCAAGACAACTAGAAGTGAATGTGCTTTCCATTAAATGAATCCTTAACACACAAAAAACGTTGCAATGAACGTGCTTTGTTTTAAATAAATCACACACAGTAAACAAAACCTTAAAGGGATACTCCACCGTTTTTTCATATTAAACTATGTTATTCTCTTATCTAAGACGAGTTGATACATACCTCTCTCGTCTCAGTGCGTGCACTGAATCGCTCTAACGCAGCACTTTTGAGCTTCAGCAAGAACCAATGAGGTTCATTCTCGTGTATTACGCAGCACGTTTGAGCTTCAGCAAGAACCAATGAGATAAGTAGCTTTTTTTAAAGGTGCCTTAAAAAAACATTAGTGTGCATCTTTAGGCAAAACCATGGCACTGACATAAAACTGCTCAAACATACATTTTAGTCTAGGCATAAAAGTAATAAAAATGAGTATTAAAAAATTTAAATATTTCATACTTACAACTCTTCTTGTCGATAACCTAAAGGCTCTTTCACACTGTAGGTGGAACCCAATGAGATGCCAACAATAACAGCGGGTAGAACTAAACAGAAAACGATTTATTGACATTATATATTGGATATATTATTTCATATTTAGGGTTTAGTCTTTTGTTTGATTTTGCAGTTATTACCCAGGATGCAAGGTGGATGAAATAGGAAAAAAAGATTTACCAATTATAAAAATGTTGGTTGACAATATACACCTTTTCTTTCTTTCTTTCTTTCTTTCTTTCTTTCTTTCTTTCTTTCTTTCTTTCTTTCTTTCTTTCTTTCTTTCTTTCTTTCTTTCTTTCTTTCGTTTTTGGAAAAGTGAAAATACTGAAAAACGTTTTAATTAAAATACAGTCATGTGCACTGCAGTAAAGCTACTTGATCAATATAAATACAGTTTTAGAATATCTTCTCACCAAGTCATTAGTGTTTTTTTTTTCAATACATGCAATTATTCGTATTTAGTTTAAACAAGATGAGTGATTTCTGAATCCTCTTTGTTGAATGATGGACACATAACTCAGCTTAGTAACAACGTTGATTCTTTACTGGAGAACTGGATATATCAATCACATAGTCTTAGATCAACTACCACTGTACGCATTACCCGTTCTAACTACGGATTCTTCAAAAGTACAATTGCGATTCAGATATAACTAAGAACATATAATCAATGTTCTACATCCCCTTTCTTTAGTAATCTCTCATCAGCATATAACAACAAATATCCACATTAACTTAAAATCAAAGCATGTATAACCAAATATGCTATTGGCACTTAAAGTGTCACATTTTTATGAACAACTGAAACTCAGAACATTTTACTCGAAAAGCTTTAACAGTCTCTCTCCAATGCTTAACCGTCTCTTAGCAGGTCACTAGATATACTTTGGATTTGGTTTCGAGATTCTGCCTGATCTAGTCACATAAAGCTTTCTTTCAGATTCTTTGGCAGATACAGTGGCCTCCGATTTTAATTTAGAGTCTGTAGCCGTCACTAGTGCACTTGTGTGATCGGAAAGAAAACTTTGATCTATTCCTGTTGAACAAACTTTTGGATGTTCTGCTGGGTTGTAGTCATCATTTTGTGGTTGCAAAGTTTCAGGGACTGGTAAGATGTGTCTACGATTCCTTCTATAATCCCTTCCCTCTGATTCCACCAAGTACGATCTTGGTTCCTTCCAGATGTCTTTGATTATTCCCACTTTATTGAACCCTTGAGGTGTTTGTAACCGGACTACTTCACCTTTGAAAAGAGGACGGAGTGACTTGCTGCTTTTGTCATAATGCAGCTTCTGTTGATGACGCTTGTGTGCAAGTTATTTTCTGACCATGACATGGCTTTTGGTGGAAGGGACTAGCAACTTTCTGTCAATTGGGAGTGTTGTCCGTGTTTGTCTTGACAGAAGTCTTTCTGCTGGTGATCCAAGAATTCCATCACGAGGTATGTTTCTCAGATTGAGTAGATTGAGGAAGACATCTGTTTCGTCTTGCTTTGATTTTTCCATAAACTCGTTTGCGCTTCGCACCGCTCGTTCCGCTAATCCATTGGATTGCGGATATTCTGGGCTGCTTGTAACATGAACGAAATCCCAGGAACTTGCGAAGTTCTTAAATTGTTGACTGGAAAATTGTGTTCCGTTGTCTGTGATCACTTTTTGGGGACAGCCATGCACTGAAAAGTATCTCTTTAATTTGGTAATCACAGCGGTGGATGTCAGACTGCGAAGAAGATCTATTTCAAACCAATTTGAATACGAGTCCACCAGAACAAGATAATGTTGGCCGTTCCATTCAAATAGATCAGTTCCAACAATTGACCAGGGAAGTTCTGGAGTATCATGTAGCTTCAGTGGTTCCTTTTGTTGGTGCCGTCTCATACCATTGCAGACAGAACATGAAGCACATTCCTTCTCAATGTCCTTGTTCATTGAAGGCCAAAACACTACACCCCGTGCTCTGCGTTTTGTTGATTCAACTCCAGGATGCCCTCTATGAAGAATAGTAATGTATTCTTACTGCAGTGACTTGGGGATCACAGCTTTTGAGCCTTTCATCACGACCCCGTCCTTCGTTGTCAGCTCATCTCGGTATGGCTAGTACTGATGGAGTAAAAGTTTTACCTGTCGGTCTGGCCAGCCCTGTTGTATTGTCCTGGAAAGCTGTTGCAATGTTGAATCTGTGGCCTTGTGCTCTTTTAACTCGATGAGCCTCGATAGCGAGATGTGCCCAACAGACATTGCTTCAAAGTCGGCCTTTTCACTGCTTAACACTTCTGTGTTTTTCATGGGGGCACGTGAAAGAGTGTCAGCCAGAAACATTTATTTTACTTTTTTATAGCTTATCACGAAGTCATACTTCTGGAGCCTCATGCGTTGTAATCGCGCTGGAGCCATGTGCAGTGGCTTGTTGTTGAGTATCGTCACTAATGGCTGATGGTCTGTTTCAATGTGGATTTTCTTCCCGTATATGTAGTCGTGAAACTTACCACATGCAAACACCACTGCAAGAAGCTCTTTCTCTATTGGAGCATATTGTCTCTCGGTTTGTGTCAGGGTACGTGAAGCATATGCTATGGGAGCATTTTGTTGCAAGCATGCCGCACCAAGTCCGTACTGTGAAGCGTCACACGTCAGAGTAACAGATTTTTGGACGTTATAGTATCTCAGTGTTGGTGGGCTTGTGATGACCTCTTTCAGCTTGTTGAATGCATCTTGATGTTGTTTAAGGCAGCACCATTCAATATCTTTGTGAGTCAGCTCTCGTAAGGGTGCTGAGAGGTCGCTGAAACCTGGAATGAATTTTCCAAGATAGTTAACCATCCCTAGAAAGCGTTGTAGAGCTGTGACATTCTCTGGGACTTCCATCTCTGTGATGGCTTTGATCTTTGAAGGGTCTGGTTTCAGTCCTTCACTTGTGAACACATGTCCTACATAGCATACTTCTGACAAACGAAACTTACATTTGAGAGGGTTAAGTCTAAGGTTGACCTTTTGTGCACGATCCAGCACTTTAAGATTTTCGTCATGCTCTTCCACATCCTTTCCTCCCACAAGGATGTCGTCCACTATTATAGAACATGGATAACCTGCGAATATTTGTTCCATGGTCCTTTGGAACACCTCACTTGCTGTGCTGATTCCGAATGGCATGCGTAGAAATCGGTATCTCCCAAATGGGGAGTTGAACGTTGTCAACATTGATGATTTTTCATCAAGAGAAATTTGCCAGAAGGAGATTTTCGCATCCAAGACGGAAAAGACAGAGGAATTCGGCATTTTAGATGCGACTTCTTCTACAGTACGCATGGGGTGGTGCGGACGTAGGAGTGCCTTATTAAGGTCTTTTGGGTCAATGCATAGTCTTATCTCCTCTGTATTCTTTTTGTGGGTTGCCACCATTGATGATACCCATTCGGTGGGCTCCGAGACTGGGGTAAGAACACCCATATTGACCATTCTTCGTAATTCTGCTTCGACCCTGCCCTGCATGGCTGCTGGGATCTTGCGTGCAGGTTTTACAGCTGGGTGCACTGCTGGGTTCAGTCTCATTGAATATGTTACCGGAAGTTTACCAATCTCATCCTTGAAAAGGTCTGAATATTCAGAATGAATTTTGCTTGCAAAGCTTGAAACTTCATCTGCTGTCACATGATGAATTTCTTTGTTGAACGAAACCAGTTCCATTTGTAAGCAGTCTGGCAAACCTATCAATGGTTGCACGTTTCTTTTTATCACGTAGAACGAGAGGTTGTATGCCCTTTCTGATGAGTGACAGGTGAAAGTAGCAAAGCCTGCTGTGGGTATCTCCTCACCTCCATAGGGTATGAGCTTGGTCTTCTTTGATGAGTTTAAATCCTCTCCATTTTTTATTTTCATGAACAAAGCCTCAGAAATGACATTACATTTGGCTCCTGTGTCTACTTTGAGATCAACTGAATGTCCATTGATGTACACAGTGCAAATTAGCTCAGTCTTTTGAGGGGTTTTCTTCTCCACTGTTCGTACAGCAGCTGTTTCAACCTTTTCAAGTGAAACTCCATCCACATAGTAGGATTCATCTGCGCTATCTGTGGAAGTTTCTTTTGGTTTGAGCTGGTCTACAGCTCTTCTCCGTCTATTTGGCATGTGCTTTGGTGTAGTTTTACAGCACTTTTGGAAATGATTCCATTTTTTTACATTTGTGGCACTGCTGACCATAAGCTAAGCATTTTTCCCTTTTTGCTTCATACTTGCCTCCACAACTATTACAATTTACTATGATCTGAGAGCCTGTGCGATCAGAGTTGGATCTTTGTTTAAATCCTTGTGTAATTTTAGACTTTGTCTTGTGGTAGACACTGTCCACGTTAGTGTTGCTTTTAGGCGCTGCAAGAGTCTTTGTGTGCAGATCTGTCAGCTCGTGGATTTGACACAATTCTATTGCTTTGGCTAGTGTTAACTCACTGTCTCTCAATAGAATTTTTCTCATACCATCATTGGTCACGCCACACACGAGCCTGTCTCTTATGAGTTCGTCTGTCAGATCACCAAATCTGCACGTCTTTGCTTTGTTTCTTAAATCACTCACATATGCTTCTATGGTTTCACCGGGTTTTTGGTTTCTCATATTAAACTTGTGGCGTTCCATGGTTATATTTGTTTGTGGGTTGCATAACTCACGGAATTTTTGTTTTATACATTCCGGTTTCTCTCGGTTTCAGCCTCCGCGATCATCCGTCGTTGCTCACCTTCTCCCGTATACACGGCTGGTGCATACACAAACGCGCGCTCCCGCTCGATGGCTTCTGAGCCGGCCAAATTAAGGAGAATAAATGCCTGTGTCTTGGCATCTTTTTCTGAGTGAGCAGCTGCTATAAATATATCCTATTCTTGCTCGAATACGCGCCAGTTCTCACTAATGTTGCCATCAAACACTAGCGGTTCGGGTCTTCGGAAGCCTTCAGCCATTTCTCTTGAGGTATCCGAAACTTTTCGATGAAAATTGACTTTCTTCAAAGGCGTTCTCTTTTCCACGAACCATCTTCTGACACCATGTTGAATGATGGACACATAACTCAGCTTAGTAACAACGTTGATTCTTTACTGGAGAACTGGATATATCAATCACATAGTCTTAGATCAACTACCACTGTACGCATTACCCGTTCTAACTACGGATTCTCCAAAAGTACAATTGCGATTCAGATATAACTAAGAACATATAATCAATGTTCTACACTCTTCAACTTTGTAATCTTCAAAAACATACTGAAAACCTTTTGGCGATTATATATAGGCCTATGTTTATACTCGACATGCTCGAAACCCCTGGTTACTCTAGATAATGCTTAAAGTAGTAGTTCACTTTAAAATTAAAATGATCCCATGATTTACTCAACCTCAAGCCATCGTAGGTGTATATGACTTTTTCCTTTCAGGCGAATACAATCGGAGTTAATAAACACCCTGACGCTTCCGAGCTTAATGGCAGTGGATTGCAACCATCTGACAGAAGTAGCATGGCGTAGCATAAATATTAGCAATGTAGCATTACTCCCATAAGTTGCACTTTAGACTTAAGTCGAATCCGTATGTTCATTTGGCTGGAAGCTTTGTTTGAGCTTCAAACTGATGGTTGCAATCCACTGCCATTATAAAGCTTGAAAGTGTCAGGGTGTTTATTAATATAACTCCGATTGTATTCTGAAAGAAGAAAATCACATACATAATATATGTAAATCATAGGGTAATTTTCATTTTAAAGTGAACAACTCCTTTAATAATATCTGAGGTACTTCCCTCACCGTTAAAATGACCTTAGTTACTTAGTTCACCCTAAAATGACCCAAAAAAAGTCTTCATTTACTCACCCTGGTGTTGTGCTATTGACACATGCCCTTCTTTCTTCTTCGGACCATAAAGGGAGATTTAAAAAATAAAAAAAATCCCGCTTGCACTCATCTATATAATGGCAGTGAAAAGGGTCCAGCATCTAGCTTTTAAAAAATATCCAAAAGTATGACAGAATGATCCCATGCAACACATAGTCTTATATTCCATGTTTACTGGGGGTATATAAAACAAACAAACCAAACAAAAGTTTTATGTGTTTTTTTATGAAAATCCTGACCTTGGCAGTTAGTCTTCTCTGCACGGCTGCGCAATGTGTGCATTCTATTAGTGCCGCAGTTCACTCCATCTTGCCCAGAAAAAGCACACAAGTTGTGAGAAATCAAGATTAACAAAAACGCAACATGAAATGCCTACAAATTCCCCCCAGAAAAGTATCTGTGTGCTTTTTTAACCGATTTAAATATCTCTGTCTTAAACTTTTCTGCAAGGCCATCATTTTTCTGCAAGTTTCTGGTTGTTTTTTTTTTTGTTTTTATTCAAAACCCTATAGTATACTCCCAGAACACTTGGAACATATGGCATGAGTCGCATGGGATCATTCTTTGATGCTTTTGCATATTTTTTAAAAAGCTTGATGCTGGTTGCTATTCACTGCCATTGTATGGACGAGCACGAGCAGGACATTTTGTTTTTAGGACATACGGCATTGGAACAACACCAGGGTGAGTAAATGATGAGAAATTATTCATCAAAGTTTGTGAGGAAAACTGCAATGCTTTCTTGACATAAAAAAAAGGATTTATTTTGCTGTGTCGCTAATGACAGTATTTTCAGCAGCAGAAAATAATTTGGCCAAGGCCATAATTGGCCATAATTCAGCAATAAAAAATTGAATATTTATACCAGTTGATACATTTACGCATATATAGTTTTAACCCATACTGAAAACCACACTCAAAAAAATTATATGTTGGCTTTACTTAATTTTTTTATGTAAACAGGTTCCACCGGTTCCACATAACTATGTTTCGTTAAACAAACATAATATGTTCATGTAACTTCAACATCATGGAATTTGGTCATTTTAAGCGACCCAATTAAACTCTGAGCTAATGAGTTAATTAAGTGAATAACTGAGTGATGATTGAGCATTATTGAAGACACCTGATGTTAACAAGCAGAATCTCTGAAGGAGAAAACCGGAATGTTTAAGTCACCATTATGGAGATAAGTGTTTGTTTTAGTTGGGCTCTTGACCATTAACTTATTAACTTTAGATTTTGTTTGGTTGCTGTACATGAGTTATAACAGCCGGATAAACAATAAACAAAGGTCATCTGATGGTGTTGGTTGTGTTTTAACATAATCATTATTTCACAATCATTTGACCTGAGTCACTGAACTTATATTAAACCGAATTTCTGAGTTAAGTTTACCTTACGAATAATAGCAGTATTGTCATTGTAGAGCATACTATTTTTAGACTTTTCAATGAAATTGAAATGATCAAATCAATAAATAAAAAAGAAACTTCTTAAAAAAATATTTTGAGTAGGCACACACAGACATCAAGAATCAGCCTGTGAATCTCAACAATGGTGACAATTATAAAGCATGTTGCAGTGCATTCTGGGTGCCACCAATCAAAACTCATTCATGGCTCCCATCATGCATTGCTGCATGAATAAATAATGAGCTTATGATCTGTTTGTCACCATTGCTGAGATTCATATGCTGAATCTTGATGTCTGTGTGTGCCTACTCAGGATATTTTTTAAGAAGTGTATTTTTTATTTCTTGATTTGATCATTTGAATTTCATTGAAAAGGCTAAAAATAGTATGCTCTACAATGACAGTAAGGTAAACTTAACTCAGAAATTGGGTTCAATATAAGTTCAGTGACTCAGGTCAAATGATTGTGAAATAATGATTATGTTAAAACACAACCAACACCATCAGATGACCTTTGTTTATTGTTCATCCGGCTGTTATAACTCATGTACACCAACCAAACAAAATCTAAAGTTGATAAGTTAATGGTCAAGAGCCCAACTATTTTAGCCCAACCCAATTATTCACTTAATTAACTCATTAGCTCAGAGTTTAATTGGGTCGCTTAAAATGACCAAATTCCATGATGTTGAAGTTACATGAACATATTATGTTTGTTTAACGAAACATAGTTATGTGGAACCGGTGGAACCTGTTTACATAAAAAAGTTAAGTAAAGCCAACAAATCATTTTTTTGAGTGCAAGACGTTAGTCATAATACATTAGTGTTTTGTTCAAGTCCCCTACCCCATCCAATAGCCAGGGAGACCTTTGGAAACCATAGAGGTGTTCCATAGACTTTGTTTTTGAAGAGGAGGAACACATCAATGCCGTACAGAGTGTTCCAGGTGAACGTGGCCAACAGGAAGTACTGAAGTAGAGCTGTAAATGCTGTACAGGGACCCTTATCTGGGTACTTGTGATGGTCTGACTCGGGAACTATGTTCTGACCAGACAACTTTGCCACAGTCAGATGTTGGACAGGGTTGTTTATGCCGAAGATGAAGAGAAGGTAGAAAACCGTCATGCTCATGCAGATGTTCACAACTAGCAGAGTAGGACTGCCTCCTCTTGACTTCCTGTGGCAAAGTGCATGAATATAAGTTATAAAAAGTTTCACCACTCAAATAGCTGTGGCTATGCTTAACCCTCTGGGGACCAGAAACGCGCCCGCGCGTTTTGCTCGTTTTTTTTTTAGCAATGCAAAATAAACTCAAACTGCTCTGTTAATTTTGATCTTTCATGTACGTGTTATACATCAATCGATCCTGTTCAGTTTCTATTTTTTTTCTGTATACTCACAATAAAAATAAAGTGTTTTGCTTTTTGCCAAATAATGAAAAATGAACATGATGCGAGTTCTTCACTCTCTCTGTCAGCGAACTCCAATTTGAAACGCGTTCGGAAATGATCTGTAACTCCACGAAAATTCAGTCAAACAGGCAAACATACCCACGGGCATAAAGCTAGAGATCGCATCTTTTAAATGAAGTCATTTATATTAAAAACAAATATTCTCAGCTTCTGTAATCTGTATGAAAATAGAGCGATTCCAGTCGAGCTCATTACGAGCTCATTCACTTTAATTCGTTCACGCCTACTCCCGGAGCGCGTTATTCACAAGATAATGTGTTAAGCCATCTATGAAAAACAGGTAAACGCCCCCAAGCAAATGCATTAAAGGCTTCAAGTTTCATCATTCAGTTCACCTTCCTAACGCGCAGATGGCACAATACACCGGTGTAGAAGCTCTTCAGCTCGTCCTGGATACTAGCGACGAAGAATCCACATTTTCATCAGAAGAAGAGCGCGACTCTGATGACGACCGTTTGATCGAGCCGTGGATAGAATTTCGTATGAGTAAGTATTTAGTCTTACTTCCATTAGTTGACAAGCTATTCAATATAAACATGTACTACATATTATACTGGGTGGACTATTTTCCACTTGCCATCCAGAGTATTGACATTTGATATATTCAACACGATCTAATGAAAGTGCATATCTATACCATGAATTTAATATCTCGTGTTAAAGGTGCTCTACGTAACTTTTAGCGGCCTCTAGTGGTGATGTTTCAGATTGCAACCAAATTTTACAAGAGCACTCGTGCTCAAACTCATAGACAATACCGTCTATTACGCAAATATCTCGGCGAAAACTAGACTGATTCGGCGAGCACCGAGCTCGTTGGGACCATCTAGTCGAGCTGAAAAGAACCATATAAGTTCCATAGGTTTTGGTGGTGTTTTCGTGGAGATATTAGCAGAAAACCATCGGGCGCGCTGCAAAATTGCGGACGCCGGTGACGTCACGATCTCAGAAGAAAATCGCTCGTATCTCTGGAACGCAAAGACCCAGAGAGCTCAAATTCGGGGGAGGAGGTCCCAGGGGAACCCTTGCCCGAACACTAGAGTGGCGGGCCTCGGGGATGCCCCCTACCGGATCGCCGTTCGCTGGGACCCCCGATTTCGAACGGCTATAACTCGGGGAGCCGGGCGAGTTGGACCTCGGGGGTGGGCTCGTTCGAAACGCCCTGTCCAGCACTACGAACGATTAGAGTCTTGGGAATATTGATCAAAGATTGACAGAGATATAAGCCGAAAAACGTGCGCCTTTAACCGGACGTAAATCCCTGACCGTCTACAATAGACTGTCTATAAGGAGAGAGGCTCGGGAGCGCGCATACATGTCACATCCGTTGGATTTCGCGGTAAATCCGACCCGGAGACTTCACATAGAAATAGGAATACTGGCCTTCAGAGGTAATAGCAAAACCCGACAAGTGGATCATTGTAATGTGTGATTACAACCCCTTCACACACAGGCAATAAAAAAAGGATTCATTTTAGAAGAAAAGTTCCATATAACACCTTTAAAGAGATTTTTTTTTTTTTTTTTTTTTTTTTGTGCATGCGCACTGTAAACCCCAGTTAGGAAATTTGTATGTGTAAATGATATGTTTAGATCATTGTGTATGAAAGCTAGAATGTAGAAGTTATTTTAGAAAATAGGCCTACTAGATGTTTAGATTATATTTTGACTAGTTTAAAGCAACACCATGTGATTTTTCCTCAGCGGTCGCCCTACAGGTTGGAAGCAGAATTGTCCATTACTGCTGTCGTAAATAATTTAGCCTTCCGCAGCCTACTGTCGCACGCTCGCTGTTTATCCAGCACCGGCTTTGGAATCAACAATGGTAGACATCCCAACCTGCAAGAAGCCATTTCAGGGAGGTATATCTTGGTGACTGGATTGTTGACCTGGGGGGGGGGGGGTTGCGGCTGGTGGCGGGTTGACTAGCTTTCGTGAGGCACACTCGCAAGGTCTCTCGCTCTAGTATTCGCCGAGATATTTGCGTAATAGACGGTATTGTCAATGAGTTTGAGCACGAGCGCTCTTGTAAAATTTGGTTGCAATCTGAAACATCACCACTAGAGGCCGCTAAAAGTTACGTAGAGCACCTTTAACACGAGATATTAAATTCATGGTATAGTTCCTACCCGAAACCCGAAGTTACATAGTGCCAGTAAAAGCAATACAGACCACGTCAGGCTATGGCAGACGTGTCATTTAACTTATTTTAAGTCGATGTACCATCACAAGGGTCTTGGAAATATATTATGAAGGTTGAAAAACTACATAGTGTTACTTTAAATGCTGCCTCATTATTATCATTGACGATGCATGCTCGCAAATTAATGCTCCCAGTTAATGACTTGCGCAAATGTGTTTTGTTTGCGGTGTGCCTCTCCGGCAATGGCCCATTGACACGCATATTTATTGCACTCGCCTAAAATTATTAACATCAGTTATTCATTATAGACTAATGCTGCTATGGTTATATTTATGTAATAATATTTCTCAACTTAAAAAAAAAAAAAAAGGAATGTAGCTTCATCACTACCTCCGCCTGCAACTCGGAGTGCGCTTAGCAACACAGTCAGAAATCAGAAAGAAAGAACATATTTACCTACAATTTTACAGATGTTAGTTCAATTTTGTTTATACTTAGTGTTAATACAATATGAGCCTGTATGACTTCACAATTGCTTTGTTTATAGCCGACTGATTATTTATTTAACTTACATTTGATTTGCTTAGAGCAAATTTAGAACATTTAGTTTCTCCATATAGAGGAATTACAATAAAACAGATTGAAAAACCTTTCAATCCTCTCATTCTTGGTTCAGGCTGCCTCACTTGATGGGCCATTAGCCATTGGGAGAGTGTCTGTCACACCCCTGGTCTGAATCTCATTAATATTGATAGGCCATTACCACCTCCACGCATAAAGCTCTTCTGACCAAAAAACTGTCATACAAAGTATGAATTCATGTTTTGCTTTATGTGAACAATTAGGCAGGATGGTTTTCACATCATTTTGAAGCCAGAACTCGAAGCGACAACACCCATTAGTCAAAAGTCTTGTGGACACATATTTAGTATGTGTTTTGTGGTCTTATTTCAGCAACTTTCATTTTTATTTTTTTTCAATAACCACGCATAAACATTATTCTCTTAAAAATACAAACATGTACATACATGTTGCTCATATATTATGGTAGCCCCGTATGCGCTATATAGAGTGGATTAAAAGGTGGATTTACACCTTTGCCATTAACATGTTTATAAATAACTGAAAAAAGCACAAATGTTAGTGCTTGTCAAAACATCCCAAGGGCCCCAAAAACACCCTGGTCCCCTAAGGGTTAACAGTGTAAACTATAAGCCTTTACCTGGTTATGATTTGGTACACAGCTGTGACAAACAGACCCAGGACAGACAGAGCGCAGCCGGTGATGCTGATCCAATGCAAGGCTTCAGAATACTGATAGTTGATATCAAATGCCTGCAGAAAATGACACTAAAATTATAGTTGCAATGGACTTTAATTCACAGCATCATAGACTTTACACTCTTAAAAATAAAGGTTATTTATTGGCATCTTTGGTTCATTGGCATTCCATGGAACGTTTCCATTGTACAAAAGGTTGTATATAGCGGAGAATGGTTCTTCTGATTATTAAAAATGTTCTTTACAATAAGAAAAAAAATGGTTCTTTTAAGAATTGTTCAGTTAATGGTTATTTGGTGAAGCAAATATGTATCTTCTATTGGCATTGCTCTAAAAACCACCTTTAATTTTTAGAGTGTACTGACCCATTTAAGTCAAATATCAATGATATTACATCCTTTTACAAATATATCTTACCATCAGAATGGCAAAGTTTGCATTTTTAAGATTTTTCGGTTGACAGCTGCATACTACATGTCCTGAGGAGTTCAATATTTTGGAGCAGCCTTCTGGGCTCCAGTCTTTTTTAGCGTAACTCCAAAACACACATGCAAAGTCGTTGAGGGATAGTGTGGAATCGACCTGAAAGTTCAACAATGTATTAATTTATGAACACCATACCTGTGCCGACCTCTGTCAATGTCACACTAAGAAAAAAAATGGTTTAGGCCTATATACTGAAAGGTTCTTTAAGGGAACCAAAACCCCCTTTTGGAACCTTTATTTTTAAGAGTTTCATTATTAATAGGCTACAGCAAGGCGTGTTGTGTTGTTGGACTAGCTGCTCACCGATGGTGTGAATGCAAAATCAATGTGGTCAAATCCAAGATGTTCTTGAAGGTTAGCAGATATTACTCTTCTTTTGGTATCCAAAGCAGGTTGAAAGCTTTTTGACTGAAAGAACTGATCACTATCATAGAGGACAAACCCAACATCTTTATCAAAATCTACAAAAATAAGGGACAAAGTTACTATAGTTAAAATACCACTTTCAACCAATAATTTCATGTGGAATAATAATAAAATACAACCTTTACTGAACATGACATTCATTTGAAAGTCAATGTTATCTTTGGAAATCTCAGCCTGTGTCGTATCCAGTTTTATTCTGTCAGGTAAAAAGGTATCACTCTGCCCTGAAGAAATGAAGATAAACATGACTGTTAGAAGCACGCCAACTATCCAAACCCTTACAAAAAAAAAGTATAAGTACATTTTATTCAGTATACATAAGTAAAGTTCAAGTATATTTTTACTTTATGTATAAGTATAATAATATCAATATACTAGTAGTATACTTGTGTGTACTATTTCAATACTACTTGAGACTAAATTGCCCCACTTTTTTAGTGCATAAGTGAACTTGTAGGTACACTGATAGTACCCTTTCTGACGTTGTGTTGAAATAAAGATACTGGGGGTCACTCTTCGGAGCCCCAAACACCTCTATGAAATTGGCGTGTGGAACCAGAGCAAACATTGTCAAGTTATCAGGGTCTTTCTTTGCCACAATGTCTGCCCAAACTTGAAAAAAGGCTTCAATCAACTCGGAAGGTGCATGGAATAACTCAAACCATCTGGTTCTTCGTCATAGAAGCAATTTATTGAAAATCTCTCATCAATGACTAGATCTTCTTTTTGTACTTGTCTCAATGATAATTCCAGATGGTTAGCTTAATAACCTATACAAAAAAACATATATCAATATATGAGTCACTACACACAGTATTTAGATCAATTTACATTGAAATGATATTTAAAACAGAAACAACATTGTTAAAATATTCACAGTTTACATAGCAACTTAACAGAAAAGTAAAATGCAAGTTAGCATGTTAGATGCTAAGACTGCTAGCATCAACAAACAGCCTCCAACCATGCACAATATCTGTAGTCACTAAATAAATGAGTCTTTGTCCTACCAGTAGCATCTCCAAGTTGATGAACACATTGCTTTTCCCAGCAGTTTTTGAACAACAGTTAATATGTGTACTCCAACTCAATCGTCCCAGAAGCACATCCACTGCTATCCAACCTCTCCCTGCATGCTGGTAATCACACACACCTGGTTATGTGTGGCATGTGCAGTTTCAATGGCCAATCAGCTCCCTTGTTTCTCCCAGGTTGCACTATGTGCTCACAACCAAAAGGCTGCACTCATTTTAGTCTTAAATCTCTTTAACAATGATGAATTTATACTTTTAACCTTTTTTTTTTTCTTTTTTTTTTCTTTCTTTTCTTTCTCTCAAATTCAACTTAACAAACATCAGCGGTCTCTCTCAGCGTTTGCAGAGATATGTGCAGGGAGTTCACCTGGGTGTATCAGCGGCGTTCTGAAAGAGGCAATTTCCTTAATATAGAGTGAATTCCAAGAGCTGCACGGCAGATTGACTCTTTTTAAACATGCAGTTCCATCCTTTTCCTTCTGGGTGCAGATGATTTCTCTCTCTTCTCTATGAGGAAGATGAGTTAACAATCACAGCATCGGAGGGTGGGCTTATGCCTTCTGAGTTGAATGACTCATCTGAACTTCAATCTTCGGGTGTCATAGTTCAGTCTGTGGCTAACGCAGAGTTGGCAGCCATGACTTCCCGGGCCCCTTCAAGCATTGGGCTTGAGTGGACTTCTCATCTCTGTTCCAAACACTTATGGTTGGATGATTGGTTCCTGAGGTCGGAGCTCAAAGCACAACTGAGGTCCCGTTCTTCCCTGAGATTTCAAAGTTGTGGAAGGCACATTTTTCAGCCAGAACAGGACTTGGGGCCACAGGACTTTGGGTGAGCCTCACTCCAATGTGAGGGTGGAGGGACCTTTACATGGTCAGAAAGATAGGAATTGTCTCTTTCCCTGGGTCACACACACACGGTGTTAAAGGAGAACTCCGGCGCAAAATGAACCTTTGGTCTAATTACACATTGTTACCTAGTCAACCGTTATCTGAGATTTGTTTTCATGATTATCGAATGTAAATAGTTTTATCTCTACAAACAGTTTAGCCTATAAAGCTAGTATAACGCTAGTATATTGGGCATAGTGTAATGACAAATAAAAATCGCTTGTTAATACCACTAACAAGGCTCAAAATAGCCCCACACTAGCACGGTAGCATAATGAGGGTCCCTACCTTCAAACCGAAGCATTGAGAACTTTGTCAGTATCCAGACAGTTTAATAAGAAGATATTTTAAACATACAGTCAACTTCACGTATACAGGCAGAAGCCATCTTTGAAATACAGTCTTTACCAGTCGATCTACGAACGCCGATCCAAGCCTGCTGTTCGCGCTCACCTTATCACAACTTATAGCTCGTTCACATTCTCACCAGCGCACTTGGATCGGCGTTCGTAGATCGACTGGTAAAGGCTGTATTTCAAAGATGGCTTCTGCCTGTATACGCGAAGTTGACTGTATGTTTAAAATATCTTCTTATTGAACTGTCTGTATACTTACAAAGTTATCAATGCTTCGGTTTGAAGGTAGGGACCCTCATTATGGTACTGTGTTAGTGTGGGTCTATTTTCAGCCTTGTTAGTGGTATTAACAAGCGATTTTTATTTGTCATTACACTATGCCCAATATACTAGCGTTATACTAGCTTTATAGGCTAAACTGTTTGTAGAGATAAAACTATTTGCATTCGATAATCATGAAAACAAATCTCAGATAACGATTGACTAGGTAACAATGTGTAATTAGACCAAAGGTTCATTTTGCGCCGGAGTTCTCCTTTAATGGACCTTGTTTTTTTTTGTTTTTTTTACGATGGCCAGACATTGAATACTCGCCCCAGAACCTTGGTGGATACGAATACTTGGGCTCCCCGCAATTTGTTGCAATGGGTCTATGCAGAGAGAAAGGTAAGTGTGAGAGTATCAATGAGGCGTAGTCCCCTCGACAGTGGGTCCTGTGAGCAAAGTAGGTGTTTGACACTCCATTCACCACGAGTGCCAAGGGATGCAAAACCTCACAACATGGCAACTCCTACTCCCCCTCGCTCGTTCCATTGGTGCCGCTAGTAAAGAGTCTGCACGCATTGGCTAGCGCTTTCCAGCCCGTCATGCTGGCTCATCAGAACAGTCCGGTTCGGCTGTTCTATTCTTCAGCGCCCGCACAGATACAGCGGCGTTCTTTCTACTTCAGTACGAGGCGAGAACTCTGCTGTCATTCGGGAGGAGATCGCTGTCCTCTTAGCAAAGGACATGATAGAGCGTGTCCCTCCAGCCAAGAAGGTTTTTACAGCCCTTACTCTTTTCTCTGTGTGAAGTTGGACTTGATCCCAATGATAGGACGTCTTTCACAAACCGTGCGCAGTCAGTGCTGAACTGCTTGAAACTGTTCAAGCACAAAACAGTGGTACAACTGAAATATTTTCAGAGGCTGCTTGGGCAAATGGCATCCTTGGCAGCGGTTATAAGAAATTTCATATGAAAACATTAAAAATTTTAAAATATTCCACATTTTTGGCCAGCAGTGTACATAAATAAAAACACTGCATCATGACTTTTCCTCTTTTGCTGCATTTACACGCATGTACTCTAAGCTGTTCATGTCCATAGACTTGTAATTATGCATCTCTATGGTAACACTATTAATGCCAAAATGAATCTGCAGTGGCCTGGTGGTACTGTAATTCTACAGGGCCAAGTTCTACAAGGTCATGAACACTTTTTACAAGTTGGAATCTTGTCATTTTGACATGCCGTAAATGCACCTTTTTTTTCTAGAGAGTTCTGTTGTATATGTAAGCTTCAAACTTGCCTTTAAAAAAGGTTAATTGCACTTGTCGGATTGGAGTTTGCCCCTTCAGTGACTGCACTGCCATGTTCGGTTGCACCAGCAATTGATTTGACTTCTCACGCAGAGAGAGTTTCTGTAGAGTCTGTGTTAGTCTAAACAAACACAATTAAAAAGTCAGATAGCAGGTCAAAAAGAAAGTGCTTACGAATCTGGCTGAGATAGTTCTGTGTGTAAGTGTCAGTGCAGTAAGTGTGAATTGTTTTGTTACTCATTTATTGCATCTTGGTCGACAGAAAAGTATATCCCATGAGTTGTGCTCAGGAGCTGACTGACTGTAGCGACTGCTGACACTGCAATATCCTGAACAATGAAGAAAAAGAGTTTCTCAAAACAACTCTGGTTTGTATAAGCACTGATGAGCCAAAACATTATGACCGGTCACAGGTGAAGCAAATACCGTTGATCATCTTCTAACAAGACTTATAATCAACATGTTGAATGCAGGAGAAATGGGCAGGAATAAAGATCTGATCGAATTTGATAAGCTCCAAATTGTTATGGCAAGGAGTTTGGGTCAGAGTATCTCTGAAATGGCAAAGCTTGTGGGTTGCTCACGGTCAGCAGTGGTGAGAATTTACCAACAGTGGTCCGAGAAGTGATAAAGCATGGCATTAGTTTTCACTGTTATGCTGATTATATGCAGCTCTATATTTCTTCACGCCCTGATAAAACTTACCAGTTCACAAAATTAACAGAATGCATAGCTGATATAAAAAATTGGATGACTAGTAACTTCCTAGTACTTAATTCTGTAAAAACAGAGATTCTAATTATTGGACAAAAAACGTCCTCACGTAATAACCTAGAATACTGTCTAACGCTTGATTGATGCTCTGTCAAGTCTTCGTCGTCGGTTTGGAACCTGGGTGTGCTCTTTGATAGCAATCTTTCATTTGAAAGTCACGTGTCTAGTAAAGTATCTGTAAAACCGCATTTGTCCATCTTAAAAATATATCTAAATTACGTCCTATGCTCTGACAAATGCGGAACAGTTAGTTCATGTGTTCATGACATCAAGACTAGATTATTGTTATGCTCTACTGGGTGGTTGCCCTGCACGCTTAATAAACAAATTACAGCTGGTCCAAAACGCAGCAGCTCGATTTCTTACCAGAACCAGGAAGTATGACCATATTAGCCCGGTTCTCTGAACACTGCATTGGTCGGACGTCCGTTTTTGCCATGTAGTGAAGAGATGCGATCACACATCTCGAACAGGAGGTCTCTACTCTTCAGTCGAAGTTGGTGTCGGCGACGGAGGAGAATTTCACTTTAAGAGCTAACGTGGAAGACCTTGTTTTGCAGTCCAAACGGCAGAATATTCATGTGATTGGTCTGGATATTGAGGGAAAAGACGCCAAGCAGTTTATGGTAGATTTATTCACCGAGGTCGCCACCGACGCTCTTCCCTCCCCACCGGAGCTTGATCGCGCCCATCGGAGGCCCAAACCGCGTGGTCAAAATCCCCTTCCGATTATAGTGAGATTTCATCGCTACATAGAAAAGGAGGCTGTGCTCAAATTCGCGAAATCGTCAAAAGAAATTACTTTCAAGGGACATAGAATCAAATTCTATTAGGACTTCTGCGTTTCGGTGGCTAATAGGAGAGCTTCGTTCAACAACATCAAGGGCCTGTTGTATAAACACGGTATTCGTTTTGGCATGATCTACCCGGCCAGACTTCGTGTGTCATACAACAATACGGAGCATTATTTCGACTCTCCTGAGGCTGCAGAAAAATTCTACCACCAAAACTTTGCTGAGTAACTTTACTAGCGGCGTTGATAAGGAGATCTCTCTCTCTCACACTCTCTCACTGCGAATAGCTGTTAAAAGCCTTAATGCTTTAGACTAGAATTTTTGTTCCTTTTTTTCTTTCTTTCTTTCTTTCTTTCTTTCTTTCTTTCTTTCTTTCTTTCTTTCTTTCTTTCTTTCTTTCTTTCTCTTCTTTTCTTCTTCACAGAGCATTATGGGTGGGTGCATGTATTGTGTGTATGTATTTGTGTTTATACATGCACATTTAATTTTTATTCATGTATTTGTATTATTAGTATTTTATGCTATTATGATGGGGGGGGGGGGGGTGAGTGCTTGACAGTCATAGATAGTCTTTAAATATTCTTCCTTTTTAGTTTTACAGCCACTAGCTTCGCTATGTGCACTTGTTTTGCACATTTGCTGATCTGCACCCTGTCCACTCTTTTTCAGGAGTAAATTCTCTTATTAGTGTTAAATTCTTTGTTTGTTGGAGTCAACACTAGCCTCCAGTGGAGTTCCCTGGTGGAAGTGGCCTCTTTCGGCAGGAAAATGCTCTCTGCCACACAACACACATTGTTCAGGAATAGTTTGAGGAACATGATGAAAAGTACAAGGTGTTGCCCTGGCCTCCAAATTCCTCAGATCTTAATCCAATTGAGCATGAGTGGGATGTTCTGGACCAACAAGTCCGATCCATGGCAGCTCCACCTCGCATCCTACAGGACTTGAATGATCTGCTGCTAATGTCTCGGTGCCAGATACCAAAGGACACCTTCAGGGAGTTCATGCCTCCGCAGCATGCAGAGGACTGACAGCAGATTAGGGAGGTGCAGTGGTGGACAGTAACGAAGTAAATGTAATTGTTACTGTACTTAAGTAGCTTTTTTGCGTATCTGTACTTTACTCAAGTATTTACATTTGGAGAGACTTTTACTTTAACTCCACTACATTTCAAAGTCAAATATCTTACTTTTTACTCTACTACATTTTCAAAATCAGTCGTTCCTTTTTATTTATGAGTGGATAAAAACGTAACTGGACAAACGAGCCACCAATCACAGTACAGCGCGCCCGCTTTGTTTTGAACTTGCCTTGGCGTTATCTACTAAGCGCGAACCAGTCAGAGCCGTTAAATATGAGAGTTGCGAACATAGATGGATGTGACAGATCTCGCCGCCGCGCGGTCACGTTATTCGTGTAGCTCTCAATAGTTCCAAACAAATCGCGTTGACAATGATTTTAAGCGGGACAGAGAGCAGCAGCTATTATTGCAGCAATTATTGGTAATTATTGACGCATAATGTACATTGCTTACGTTGCCACTAAAATTACTTGCATATAATAGCTTTTTTTCTTTCTGGGGAGTAGCCTATGGAGGGATTATTGGGACAGATTGAAAACTAAAAGTCTAAAACTAAAAGTCTTAAACGAAAACCAAAAGTTTAAGTTTGAAACTAAAAGTCTAAGTCGAAAACTAAAAGTCTAAGTCCAAAAATGAATTTGGTATTTAGGATTGGGCATTTGGTATTTAGGATTGGGCCTAGCCTTAGGATAGTAGCCTAGCAGAAACACTGCATTAATACGTTTTTGTGTTTAATTTTGGAGGGAAATTGGCTGCTCCCATAACATAGAATATAGAATATATATGTAGGCCTATGTATGTGTGTGTGTGTGTGTGTGTGTGTGTGTATGCGCGTGAATGTGTGTGTGTGTGTGTGTGTATGAGTGTATATATATATATATATGTATATATATATGTCACATAAAATTAAGATGTTAATAATTATGACCATAGGCGCTGGAGAAAAATATATACAGTAAATACTCTACATGTTTTATACCTTATGGGAACAGTCCCCTTCCCTCCAAAATTAAACACACACAAAAATTAATTCAATTCCAATATACTGTA
Organism: Rhinichthys osculus; assembly: GCA_029959095.1. NCBI lineage: Eukaryota > Metazoa > Chordata > Actinopteri > Cypriniformes > Leuciscidae > Rhinichthys > Rhinichthys osculus. The sequence continues at coordinate 28,331,926 of JARWKJ010000020.1, forward strand.
TATATATATATATATACAGTATATATATACAGTTTATATATCAGACTAATTAATGTCATTTCATTAATAGATTGGTGTGCCAAGAGTGACATTAGTCTTCACTTAGACTGAGTTAAGCAAGAGTCTTGTGACAAATTATAATAGGACATTATGGCCATAAAAAATCAAAGTACTTGGATACTCAAGTACATTTGAAGGCAAATACTTTTGTACTTTTAGTCAAGTGAATGTTTAAAGGCAGCACTTCTACTTTTACTTGAGTAATATTTTACCTTGAGTATCTTTACTTTTACTCAAGTACATGGTATGTGTACTTCGTCCACCACTGGGGAGGTGGTCATAATGTTTTTGCTCATCTGTGTACAGTAGTATTATAAAAATGTTGCAGACATACTTCTGGTTTTATGAGAAACATGGGTGTGATTTATCTCACTAAAAGTGCTGAGTAGAAAAACATTAGCAAAGGAGTGCAAAAAAAATTGCTTGCATGGTTAATTATGTATAGAGTTCTGTGGTGTACCTGGAGTTTTTCATGTGAAGTTTGGAAAATTAGGCACTGATATGCAATTCTTACACTGCATATGGAAATAACAACATGCACATTATGAGAAATAAGTTGTGCAGAGTAAAGAGAGAAATAAAAAAGACATGAAAATGGGCAAGTACAAATTGTCTTGCTATATTGTTACCTTAAAAATTAATATTTAAAAATGTACTCTTATAATAATAATAATACAATTAATATAAAATTATTTGTTTCATTTTTATTAATAATAATAATAATAATAAAACATAAATATATGAATAAGTAGTAACAAGAAATGTTTCTTGAGCATCAAATCAGCAGATCAGAATGATTTCTGAAGGATCATGTGACACTAAAGACTAGAGTAATGATGCTGAAAATTCAGCTTTGATCACAGGAATAAATAACCAGTTATTTTAATTTGTAATAATATTTTGCAATATTTTACATTAAATAAATGCAGTCTTGGTGAGCGTAAGAGACTTCTTACAAAAACATAAAAAAGTTAAAGTTTCCAAACTTCCAAACAGGTACTGTACACACACACATACACAGTTTAAATGGAGAAAATCTGGAAATGTCCCTCATGACAGGAGACTTTACATTTTTAAATCTGTTTAAGGCTTAATAAGTACCGTGTTTTGTTCAGTTTCATCACGGGAGAGCAGGATGTTGGCTATATTAACAGCATTTGTGATGTTGTGGGCTGTTAGCCGTTCCGGTATGGATGTGAGGATCTGGGTACTGGAGGCTAATAAGAGGACATCGGCTTGAGGAGCTCCAGAAAGCTTCATTAAAAAAAATATATATATATGCAATCTTTTCTGTTTTCATCTGAGGAAAATCATGTAAGTTTTATTTGACTATATAATTATTAGACATTAATTACTTACATCATTGTTAATGGTATCCAGGGTCAAATCACAATCTAGAGTGTTTGGAGGATCAAATAAGTGAGTAGATATACTACAGAGAGCTGAAGCTTTGGGGATTCCAGCTGAAAAACATTCATGTTAAATGAAGAGATATTTAAAGTAGAAAGTATATTGGAAATACAGAAAGATAGACTGAAATACCATTTGGTTTATGTGATGGACATCGCTCAACTGAGGAAGCAAACTGGCCTAAGACCGTTTTTGGAAAGGTGAATTTACTAGTTTGTGTGGGGTTTTGTTCAGGGCAGAAATTTGCTGTAAAAAAAAAGAAGAGAAGACTGTCAGTAACTTTGACAACTTAATCAAGATTATGCAGTGTACATATCATGCAATATTTTCAATGGGTTTTACCGATGTTGCAGGTAGTTCCAGTCCAATCGTCTGGGCAGAGGCAGATCCCATTTTGTAAGGTACCCTTGTTTTCACACACCAGATTGGGTTCGATCATTGTTGTGTTCGGGGCAGCTGTAGTGGTGGATCTCTGGGTTCCAGTCTGGAGTGTTGAGGTGAGTGTTGAGGAGCGGAATGTTGAGGAGCTGAGTGTTGAGGAGCGGAGTGTTGAGGATCTGAGTGTTGAGGAGCTGAGTGTTGAGGAGTCGAGTGTTGAGGAGTCGAGTGTTGAGGAGTCGAGTGTTGAGGAGCTGAGTGTTGAGGAGCTGAGTGTTGAGGAGTCGAATGTTGAGGAGTCGAGTGTTGAGGAGTCGAGTGTTGAGAAGCCTAGTGTTGAGGAGTCGAATGTTGAGGAGTCGAGTGTTGAGAATCCTAATGTTGAGGAGCCTAGTGTTGAGGAGCTGAGTGTTGAGGAGTCGAGTGTTGAGGAGTTGAGTGTTGAGGAGTCGAGTGTTGAGGAGTTGAGTGTTGAGGAGTCGAGTGTTGAGGAGCTGAGTGTTGAGGAGTTGAGTGTTGAGGAGTCGAGTGTTGAGGAGCCTAGTGTTGAGGAGCTGAGTGTTGAGGAGCTGAGTGTTGAGGAGTCGAGTGTTGAAGAGTTGAGTGTTGAGGAACGGAATGTTGAGGAGCTGAGTGTTGAGGAGTCGAGTGTTGAGGAGCTGAGTGTTGAGGAGTCGAATGTTGAGGAGTCGAGTGTTGAGGAGTCGAGTGTTGAGAAGCCTAGTGTTGAGGAGTCGAGTGTTGAGGAGCTGAGTGTTGAGGAGTCGAGTGTTGAAGAGTTGAGTGTTGAGGAGTCGAGTGTTGAAGAGTTGAGTGTTGAGGAGTCGAGTGTTGAGGAGCCTAGTGTTGAGGAGTCGAGTGTTGAGGAGTCGAGTGTTGAGGAGCCGAGTGTTGAGGAGTTGAGTGTTGAAGAGTTGAGTGTTGAGGAGTCGAGTGTTGAAGAGTTGAGTGTTGAGGAGTCGAGTGTTGAGGAGCCTAGTGTTGAGGAGTCGAGTGTTGAGGAGTCGAGTGTTGAGGAGCCTAGTGTTGAGGAGTCGAGTGTTGAGGAGTCGAATGTTGAGGAGTCGAGTGTTGAGAAGCCTAGTGTTGAGGAGTCGAGTGTTGAAGAGTTGAGTGTTGAGGAGTCGAGTGTTGAGGAGTCGAGTGTTGAGGAGTCGAGTGTTGAGGAGTCGAGTGTTGAGAAGTCAAGTGTTGAGGAGCGGAGTGTTGAGGAGTTGAGTGTTGATGAGTCGAGTGTTGAGGAGCCTAGTGTTGAGGAGCTGAGTGTTGAGGAGTCGAGTGTTGAGGAGTCGAGTGTTGAGGAGTCGAGTGTTGAGGAGCTGAGTGTTGAGGAGTTGAGTGTTGAGGAGCTGAGTGTTGAGGAGTCGAGTGTTGAGGAGCGGTGTGTTGAGGAGTTGAGTGTTGAGGAGCCTAGTGTTGAGGAGTCAAGTGTTGAGGAGTCGAGTGTTGAGGAGCTGAGTGTTGAGGAGTCGAATGTTGAGGAGTCGAGTGTTGAGGAGCTGAGTGTTGAGGAGCCGAGTTTTGAGGAGTCGAGTGATGATGAGCCGAGTGTTGAGGAGCCGAGTGTTGAGGAGTCGAGTGTTGAGGAGTCGAGTGTTGAGGAGTCGAGTGTTGAGGAGCTGAGTGTTGAGGAGCTGAGTGTTGAGGAGTTGAGTGTTGAGGAGCCGAGTGTTGAGGAGCCGAGTGATGAGGAGTCGAGTGATGCATTGGTTCTTATAGAGATGATCTTATATATTTGAAAAGATTCAGTCTGTTCAAAAACAGCTGTTTACAGAGACAAAACATTATACAAAAGGTATCAGTCAGGTTGCAGGTTTGATCTCCTTCAAGTGTTCTTTTGTTTTTCATGTGTCGGCCGCACGCAGCTGTTTGGGCTTTGTAATAAATGCAGCCATGCAATGCTCTTATAGCTGTTTCTCATTCTTTTCTGATGTGTTCCTTTTTATAACCATCAGTTTTTCTCTTTCATTGCCTGTTTTGTCTATTTGACTACACGTTTATACATGTTTGTCTTTTGTTTTTTTTCAGACCGGCTTTCCTGTGCCAGTGACTCTCGCTATACCTCTAGCTAGTAACTTGCTTCGATGGATTATTTCTATCTGTTTCTGTCTGCGTTTTAACATGCGTCAAGTGATCGTCTGCCTGGGTCTGAATCTCTGCCTTATAAACTGGCTGCCAGATCGAATTTGGATTTTTCCCTGTCCCTGCTTTTGTGAGCTCAACTGCTCATCTATTTGCCTCGTGACCTCTTTTTCTGCTATCTAGCCGTCTGTATGGACTTTGATCTTTTGCTGGGGCATTGATTGACATAACAAAATATTGAGTTATGATTAAATTTTGATCAATAAATAAATGAACCAGGCATTAATCAGTCTAACTAACCTGAAACCAATCTCAGTTTGTTTTGATTTCTAAGTGCCATTTAGCCACTTTAGGTAGGTTGAAAAACCTCTTTTAAATAACATCAAATATTAGCAGAAATGTGTAGTCTCAAACAAAACTTTAGTTAAAACATCAAAATTAAGTCAAAAACTATTTGATATGACTTGGGTAAATTGGGCTATAGCTATAAAAGTAATTTCTATGGGTCAGATCAGAAATAGCTCAATGTAACAACTGCGAATATTCACTTTTTTCACCGTATACACAGGCACATCACACAGACCCCCTTAATGTGATTTGTAGTGATATGTATAGTGCATTAGTCAAATTACTAGGCTACTTCTATTTCACAAGTATTTGGAAAATTAGGATGTGACATGTAGTGGTTACACAGAACTGTGATAGATCTAAAACATACCCATTATTAATTAATTCTAAAGAAAATAGTGGAGAAATATTGTTTTATTATTGCTATTAATTGTTAATAATAATAACATATAGTTAACTATATAATTAACTTGTATAACAATTCTAACAATTTCAAAAGTGAACCTTACCTGCGGTAAAGATTAAGAGCAGAAAGTGGTCCATCACACACGACAAATATAAAACTAACTACTAATATGAAGTCTTGTTACTGTCTGCTTTATAAAGGGCTGGATCTTTGCTGGAGTGGGAAGTCCATCAGTCAAGGTAATAACCACCCATATCCAATAATACTTACATTACAGACAGAGCTAAACAATAAAAGTATATTACATATTATGCTGTGTTATTCACACAGGCACAGCACATATATCTTACCAATCATTCTCCAAAACACACATGCTAAATTATGGCGATATTGTGACTTGAAACTGAAAGCTCAAGAATCCATTAATTCATCCTATATACCCTTTGTCAACATGTTCAATGATGTAGAGGAATAAACCAATTAAACAGTGTCTACTTTCTACAAGTATGAATAAATGTTTAGGTAATGATTAGCGTACCTAACCTTACCTGTATCCCACATCATAAGCAAGATAAAACATGAACCCATAAGGACATTGTACCAAAAAAAAAAAGAAGTATGTTAATGATTATACCTTACCTGTATCCCACCTCAATAACAAGATAAAACATGAACACAATGAGGATATTGCACCAAAACATTTTCTTATGTAAGTAGTTAAAGACATGTGGACATTAATAAAAGTGGGACAATATTTGTAAAAATTTCCTAATCCTATGAAAAGCTTCCTTTGTCTTTATCTCCATGTATAATATTTACTGTACCGAATCATTATGTTAAGCATCAGCATTTGACAAATATCACTTTAAACTGTAGTTATATTTTGTTTCACCATCGCTGAGCCTTGAGAGCAGAAAAGAATAAATCAAACAAACCACATATTTTCAGATAAACTTTCTTTTAATAAACAGTAATAAAATTGAAATCCATAATTTGTCCTAAAGCAAGTCTGATTAAAGATTAAAGTAAATTTTTTGAAAAGACTGTTTGCATATTATGTTATATTATAATATCTAAAGTTTACTAAACACTGTAACAAATTATGTGATCAAAAAGTAATGACAACATATGCTTTTACATTGCTTAACTCATCAAAATAAGTTATGCAATTTTCAACTATGTCATACAAGGTTCAACTAATTCATTTAATGTAATTTAGGTTGAAATGATTTACATTTTTAAGTACAATCAACCTGTACAGTACCTAATGAGAGTATATGAGATAATTTAATAATGTATTAAATAATATTAAACTGAACTAAAATAAATTTCAGCAAACAAAGGGAATCTTGCAATCTTGTCTTGTCCTTGGCTTTTTCTGTCCATTTTCCATGTTAAGGCTCTCCCCCTGATTCAGTCTTAGAATCCAGATTATATCGAGCTCTCGTCTTTAGAAAAGACTTCAGTGTGAATAAAAAGAAAATCTGAACACCCTTTGAAGGACAGAAAATGAGATCGTCAGTCACCAAACAAAGCAAGACAGCTTAAATAAATCCAATAAAAATGTATATTAATAATGTGTCAAAAATATTATTAACAGTGCAATAACACACCTGTGTTGTATTGCAGAGACAGAAGACCACACTGAGAATGATGTAGAGTGTTTTGTCATGGGTGATGAGCACAAAGTAACCAATGATCCAGGACAAACCGAGCACCACAGCCAGAGAGAAACTACTCAAAATCTTCTTCTTTAAAGGAGTGGTTCGTGAGATAAAGAACCAAAAAATATAGCAAATATTAACTTTGATTAAACTGCAAATATTATGTTGCCATTATCAAAGCTCTGAGAATTACACCTTAGGCAGCTACTACTGTACTTACTGTGCCTACATTATCTTCAATAAACTATTTTCAATCCGAATCAAACTTCAAGGAATGTCTTCATAACCTTTGACTTGTTTTAAACCCGGAACATTTGTTTACGGTTCAGTTACGTACCTCTTCAGGTTGGGATTTGCACAGCAGATGGTTTGAGAGAAGTAAACAAGCAGAGCTGTGTTAAAACATAACATGACCGCTAGAGGGAGCAAGAAACCCCATAACATCGGCCGCTTCGGATCAAACGTTCCCGCCTTGTCCAGAGACGCCAACCAACAGCTAAAACAGGACAAAGAGAGAACGAGAAATACTTGGATGTGTAAGTAATAGGTAAGTAAGAGGAAGAGGACCAGAAAGCTGTAAAGCTCCTCTAACTTGTAATTTTCCACAGCTCATGTTGTCTGGATTTTTTTGTATACTGAAATTTTCTGGAAAGATACTTTTTTTGCAGCGTTTCGTCAGCAGAACAGAACAAACACATTCAACAACAGTACAACCCACTGAAGAGATGTATATCTATCTATCCCTTACAGCCTCGCTTTCATTCCTGTTAAAAAATTAAAAATGGCGCTTTAGTAACTTGAATGTGCGAGGCGCTCCGGTGTCTCCGCTTACACTTATTTTGGAATAAGAAACAGTCTGTTATACTGCTTGATGTTGCAAACTGTTCTTTATCATATCATTTAAAATGTATTATTGTAATCATAAACACACTTTGTAGCAAAACTAGTTCTCTTACGAGAGGTTCTCTCGTATTGCGTAATATCTTACGCAAGGGAAAACCTCTTTTCTACGAGATATTGAAGCCAAAAATGATCCTTAATTTTGAATTAATGTATAACGCGTTGCGGCAGCATGCAGACATAGGCAAGACGGCTCGCGTGCCTATTGGCTGTACTGCGGCAACTGCAACAGCCTATCGAGAGAGGCCCTTGATGACGTCAGATCCAATGATCAGAGACCTGCTACGCTTTCCGGCGTTTATATCCTTTTACTCTGCCGAGTGTGTGTTCGCCGCTGCGACTCACACTCTCTCTATCTAAAAGAGCAGCATCTTTTTAAAGATGCCTCGTTCCTGTGCCTCGTGCCGAGCCACACTCAGCGACGGGGACCGCCATTTTATCCGCCGCCGCTTCCGCCATTAATGACGACGAGATAGAGCAGCTGTTCTCCTCTACAGATGCAGCTATCGGACAGTGAGGATTGGGCGAGCTCTGTGGACCTCCCCCTCTGCCCGCGAGTCATCAGGGAAACAGGCCAGCATCGAATCCGAGCTGATGCGTCTGCTCTCGCAGGCCGTGGCGAGCCTCGGCCTTGAGTGGATGGCGCCCGCGCACAACCGACTGGATGGATGTTTCCTGCAAAGGGGCCGCGCTCCACAGTCTTCTAAGCCCGCACCTTTTCTTCCTGAACTTCATGAAGTTGTCGCGAAGTCTTGGAACGCCCCCTTCTCAGCCAGAGTGCGTTCCTCTGTCCCAGCAGCATTCTCCGTGGTGTACGGTGCTAAAGACAGAGGATACCACTCTCTTCCTCCTGTAGAAGAAGCTGTAGCGGCCCATCTTTACCCACCCTCTGCTGGACGGCGAGCTAAGACGGCGCTACCTTCTAAAGCTTGCCGCACTACTTCCGCTATGCACAGCCACGCTTATACCGCCGCTGGCCAGGCTGTATCGGCATTACACTCGATGGCCGTACTGCAGATCTTCCAAGCCGATGAGGTATAATGGATGAGGAAGAACCGGAAGCTATCAGCGTGCCGGATTTGAGGAGTGCTATGGACCTGGCTCTTCGCGCCGCGAAATCCGCTGCACAGGCCATTGGGCGGAACATGGCTTCTCTCACTGTTGCTGAGAGACACCTATGGCTGACGTTATCTGAGATGCAGGACTCGGAGCGCTCCGCGTTCCTCGACGCGCCCATCTACCCAGCTTGCCTCTTTGGATCATCCGTCAAAGATTTCGCGGATAGATTCGCTGAGGTTCAGAATACGTCACAGGCTATGAAGCAATTCTTACCAAAGCGCTCTAGCTTCGCAGCAGATCGGCCACGACTGATGGTGTTATGAGTGTAATAAAAATGCCCACGACCCAGTGTTCATTCCTACACACAAGCACAGCCCACCACAGTACAGGGCTCGCACAAATAAAATCGACCCATGTCGATTGTGCATTAAATGTAGTGAATGTGCCCACAACCCAGTGCCCACAAACACTACACACTGCACGTCCCACGGTTTCTGTAATAACGAAACCAACACACATACAGTCAGCTCAGGCCGACGGTGTTTTCAGTGCAGTAAATGTGCCCGCTGTCCCGCGCCCACATTCACTCACAGACATGTTAAGCCCCACAGGGTTTGCCCCGCTCACTCTCTCTCAGCAAACTGCCATAAGGGAGTCGAGCGAGGCCAGGCTGCCCGCCGTGATCGTCGCGCCCCCCGCCTCAAACGCTGCAAGCACAGTGTTTACGTTACAGCACACCAAAGCTCTCCGGGCACCACTATGTTGCGGCCAGAGCCCAGATCTCATTCTACCCCTAGCTATTCATGCAAATCCGTGGGCAAAGCTTCCCGGGGTGTCAGAATGGGTGCTGAACATTATAAAAAGAGGCTATTCGCTGCAGTTCGCTCGACGTTCCCGCCGCTACACGGCGCGGGTCGAAACTCCGAAGAAAACCGAAAAACCGAAGTAGCTCATCTACTTCGAGCCGAAATAGCGAAATTATTGAGCAAAGGGGCCATAGAGCCTTTATCTCAAGCTCAGAGTGAAGGGGGTCTATACAGCAGATATTTTCTGGTACCGAAAAAAGACGGGGGTCTCAGACCCATTCTAGATCTAAGACAGCTGAACAAAGTGCTTGTGAAACGCCAGTTCAGAATGCTCACAACCAGGAAAATCCTTGCGCAGGTTTGCCAAGAGGACTGGTTTATGTCAATAGATCTGAAGGACGCGTATTTCCAAATACAAATAGCATCACGTCACAGGCAATTCTTGAGATTCGCCTTCGAGGGCCAGGCATATCAATACACAGTCCTACCGTTCGGCCTGTCCCTAGCACCCCGTACATTTACAATGTGCATGGACGCGGCTCTCGCACCCCTGAGACTTTGGGGCATGCGGGTTTGAACTACTTGGACGATTGGCTAATTCTAGCTCGATCACACTCAGAGCTCATAGAACAAAGGACCATATTACTCGAACATCTCGAGAATCTAGGTTTCAAGTCAATTGGGCGAAAAGTTAGCTGTCTCCCAGTCAGAGAATATCTTTTCTGGGCACAGAACTGGACTCGCTGTCTATGACAGACTTAAGAGCAGACTGAACATTCAGCGCATCACGAAATCCTTCCGCTGCAGCACTATAGTCCCGCTCAAAAGGTTTCAGAAAATGCTGGGTCTCATGGCCTCAGCATCATCAGCACTCCAGTTGGGTCTGCTTCGCATGCGCCAGCTGCAGTTATGGCTAAAAGCGCGAGTACCATGGGCCTCCGGTCTGTTTCGCCTCAAGGTCGATCAGAAATGCTTCACAGCTCTGAAACCTTGGAGAGCAATCGACTGGTACCAGTCAGGTGTAAACCTGGGGACTTCCTCGAGTGTGAAGGTGGTGTCCACGGATGCCTCCACCTCGGAATGGGGAGCGCTGCTCGAGGGCAGACCGTTCTTTGGCCAGTGGTCAGAACGGGAGAAGCTCCTACACATAAACTGTCTAGAAATGATGGCAGTCGACAACGAGCCTTTGTCCCAGAATAAAAGGTCAAGGTCTACGGTTAAAAAAATAAGCCTTTAAATAAAAGGGTTTTTGAGCTGTTTACACTGTAATATACAATAAAAGGGACATTAAAATGAATACAAAAAAACCTGCCTACCTTATATACACAACACCGAAGGTGGACTTGAGTTTAGGAGTATGGTAGAGTTAGAGCACGTAAATTCTTTGAACTGCAATGGTCACAAATATCACGTCACATTCCGCGCGTATGTAAAAAAAAAAACATAATTCAACATTTAAATAACACGTTTTAATGACCAACTTAAAGTGTTTACAATAAAGAAATGACTAAATAAATATAAATAAATAAAAAATTGCGCTGCATTTACAATCCTGTGAAAACAGGGGGTGCTGCTTCCTCCCTACATCCCGCGCCCTGCATAGTACATGAAGCATACAATATTACAAACCGTATTTCCAGCACTTTATGAACATGTGTAGGCAACGTCCTCTGACCTACCTATTAATACAAGGACGTACCACTGTCTGGAAGTGGAAAACTGGATTCAAAGAAGCCCTGTCAAATATGTACACTCTCCTCCTCTCATTCTGTGAGAACATGCGCGCGAGCAGTAAACACAGGCATGTGTGTAACATGTAGTATGGCCTTGAATTGAGATCATGACAGTCGCCAACACGATCACGCAGGCTGGAGTGCCGTCTAGAGTCTAGACGACACTATTCCTCAAAATGGTCTGTGTTTTCTGGCTGGTGCAACGCTCGATGCTTTTCACCCCTAGACTGCGGGGTTACGGAAGTTCTCTCCTTCCTTCAAGAGCTACTGGATAAGGGCAGAACCCCATCCACGCTCAAAGTTTATGTGGCGGCCATAGCAGCGTTTACAAAACCCACGACTGGCCAGTCACTGGGGAAGAACGATCTGGTCATCCGCTTCCTTAAGGGAGCTAAGACGCTGAATCCTCCCAGACCCCCCTCAGTCCCCATGTGGGACATTTCCACGGTTTTGGAAGCCATGAAAGGTGCCCCGTTCGAGCCAATCCATTTGTCAGACATGAAACATCTGTCGTTCAAGACAGTGTTTCTTATGGCTCTTGCTTCAGTGAAGCGCATAGGGGATTTACAAGCGCTCTAAGTAAGCTTGGGTATCTCTCTCAAACCAAGACACGGATACGTGCCTAAATCCCTCAACACACCGTTCAGGGCTCAGGTTATTTCCCTGTCTGCCCTGCCGGTTTACAACGAGGAAAAGGACGCAAGCTTCCTTTGCCCAGTCAGGGCATTTAGAGCTTATGTGTCTTGCTCGTCTGTTTTCAGACGTACTAAGTGACTAGCCGCATCAAAACAGAGCCTATCCAGATGGATAGTTGATGCCATAGCGCTGGCATACACGTCTAAAGGCTTGAAGTGTCCTTTAGGTGTTAGAGCGCACTCCACAAGAGGCATGGCCTCGTCGTGGGGTTGGTCTAGCGGGATTACCTTGCAGGATATCTGTATGGCGGCAGGCTGGGCCTCCCCGTCTACATTTATAAGGTTTTATAACCTAGAGGTTCCCGCCTTACAGGCTAAACTACTTTCGGTCTAAAAATCAGTATTGTCTGCCCCGTTGCTTCGGCTCAGAATACTACAACCGCTTGAGCACCGCTCGCTGATCGATAAAATAACTCCATGGGCAAAAGTAAGACCCATACCATTACCCAGTTCAGGCCGAACATTTTCACCCTGACTGTGTGGAACACTGTTGATGTGATTAGCTCCCTTAGGACGCTAACTTATTGGGAATGACGGTTCTAGCCTCTCTTCTCAGACTCTTTGTGAGTCCCTGGTGATTATGCACTATATGAGCCCTGGGCACCTGCCCTTGGGACTTTGGTGTTGGATCCCAGCACGCACTGCGTTTTACACTGTGTTCCCCTAGCGTAAGATATTACGCAGTACGAGAGAACCTCTCGTAAGAGAACGTACTCGGTTACTAACATAACCTCGGTTCTCTCTAGAAGAGGGAACGAGTACTGCATATCTTTGCCGTGCCTGCAACAAACTCTGGTTCACTTCGGCGATGAAAAAACAGATTATATCAGCCCATCGAGCTATATTTATAGGCCCAGGCCACGCCCGCTTTGGCGGGAGGTGATGTAGTGGGCGCGAAGCGTCCGCATTGGATCTGATGTCACCAAGGGCCTCTCTCGATAGGCTGCTGCAGTTGCCGCAGGACAGCCAATAGGCACGCGAGCCATCTTACCTATGTCTGCACGCTGCCGCAACGCGTTTTACATTAATTCAAAATTAAGGATAATTTTTTAGCTTCAATATCTCGTGGAAAAGAGGTTTTCCTCAGCGTAAGATATTACGCAGTACTCGTTCCCTCTTCTAGAGAGAACCGAGGTTACGTTAGTAACCGAGTACGTTTTACTGTTGCGTTTTTTTTCTGCACTTCTTTGTTATTCTTTTAGTTAGGCTAAACTATAGCGATCAATGAATCAGAAATCTCGCACAGTCACAAGAAAGCGAAATGATTTTTAACTTACAACTCTTCTTGTCGATAACCTGAAGGGTCCTTAAAGCTGTAGGTGGTGGCCAGCGAAATGCCGACAATAACAGCAGGCAGACCTAAGACATTATAATTGATCAAAATGATTAAATGTTAGCCTATATGATTATCCTCATGCTCATTTCTACATTTAAGTTGGGTTAATTGCTTAAAGTGAATCTTAAATAAAAGTAAAAATTTTATAACAGTTCTTTAGTAAACCTCAAAATGAATATCCACTTTTCATCCTGTAAATTAAAAAAGATTTGATGCCTAAACTGTTATAGTAGTACTAGTGCACTACCAATAGTTTTAATATGCCCATTTATTGGTTATCGGCAATAACATGAAATCATCAGCCAGAATTTTAAAATAGGCTAAATATATAACGTAATACCATATCTGTGTTTACAGTTATGCAGACAGACTCAAAGTGTCATGTTTTTTAATATCAGTGTGTTTTATGAAATGTACCCCAGCCGGCTGTCATGGCGATGATGCGGAAACCTCGTGGTGGACCGCTGAGGGCGTTTCTGATGAGGAAAAGCACGTGAGCCGCATACATGATGTTCCAGGCAAACGTGGCCAGCAGGAAGTACTGCAGCAGAGCTGTGATTGCCGTACAAGGACCCTGATCAACATTCGGTTGCATATCTGAAGAAGGAACAACGTTCTGCTCTGAAACAGAGGCCTTTGAGCTCGGGACGGGGTTGTTGATTCCAAAAATGAACAGCAGGTAATAGGTGGTCATGCACAAACAGATGTTCACTAAGAGCATAGTGGAGTTGGCTCCTCTCAGTTTCCTGTAGAGTTGTAAAGAATTAAGTTTATTTGATATGGGGGGAAAAATTAAGAGGACACTCTTTATATTTTGCCTGTTTCACAAACCAGAACCATGGAAATACCATTAGTTGGCAAGACATGATAGAATGGAAATACACTGAGGAAAAAAGAGAAAGTTTTTCCTATCTGTCTTGTTTTCCAGTAAAAAAATATTGTCGATGCACCGATATTAAATTCTGGCTGATACTGGTGAGCTGATTAAGGTTGATAACTAATACATGCCTGATTTTAAAATCTATACTATTTTGTCCAGATAATTAAAAAATTCAATACCTAAAAATCTAAAATGAATCATTTTAAATGCTACAAGTGAATTCACTGTGAGATAATACATTTAGCAGTGTTATCAAATTTGTGTTTTTAAAAATTTACTTTAAAGGTGCAGTGTGTGATTTTTAGCGGCATCTAGTGGTAAGGTTACGAATTGTAACCAACAAAAGTTACGGTGGCTGATAGGAAAGATGTCGTCGTCTGAGACTGCAGAGTAGTCAGTACAGCAATGAGGTTTCTTTACAGAGATAAATTAAGAAATTATGTTTACTTTATTATACAGTAAAATAATGTTATTGCAAATATTATTGTTACTTGGTCATCACTGTGTCTATGTTTTATTCGCTGACTTTAGCTAGCTTCCTTGCACGAAGAACAACATAGTGACGAAATGCGTTTGTCCGTTTAGGGCTCCTGTAGAAACATGTCGATGTGAGAGGACCCGTGGTGTATGTAGATAGAAATTGCTCATTCTAAGGTAATTAAAACATAATGGTTCATTAAGTAAGGTCTTTATACACGACTCATACCTGCCAACCTAGAAGAAATTTTATGAGTACTTTTATGAGATTCTTTGGTGTCGATTTTCAGTCTCTTTTAAATTATAGGACTTACGAATCTGTCAATCATCTCCGCTTGCAATGTGGGGAATGAACCCAGCGCTACGATTGGTCGAACTCTTCAACTTTTGCTGTTGCTTGATTTGAGGACTGCGCGTGCAAAGAGACGTCAGGTTTTTGCGTAGTTTAGAGTGACAAATCGTACCAGCGTACTTTGAGTTCAAAATGCGTGCCCGCTACGCAAAATGCGTACATGTTGGCAGGTCTGCACGACTGAAAACATAGTTATGTATATGATATTGCATTTCTGTCAACAGATCCTCCTAAATATTACAAAATGCCCCTTTTGAGTGAGTGGTAAATGCCAAGGTGCTGTAATCTAATATGGTTACTTTATAATGTGGATATAGTATATTGTTCATCTACAGCAATAAAAAATAATAAAAATAAATAACATGAAGCAAAACTATGCAATATAATTGTTACGAGTTTGCGTGGAAGCAAAGGCGGAAGTCGGATCTAGATGCAGCAGTAGACTTTAATTACAACAGACTAGGGTAACTTAGATCTCAGGGAAACTCGAGGAGCGTACACATACAGGCAATCACATACATTCAATAACTGACCATGAACAAAAGAGAAGACAGGATATAAATACACAGACGGGATGAGGGAACAAGACACAGCTGGGGCAAATCAGAACAACGAGCGGGACCATACAACCTAACAAGACAACACACCTGAAACAAGGGACCTAATAATGACATGACTAGGATAACAGACTACAATTAACAAGGCAAAAACTGAATAAAAGACCAAAGACAGAGAAACCACAAACCAGAAACATGACAAAAATGAATAACACCGTAACATTATCCCCCCCTTCCATAAGGCGTGTCCCCGCGCCGAATAAACATCAAATAGGGGCGGGAGGGTGGGCGCCCTGGAGGCTGACGAGGGCGTGGCTTGCCCGGAACAGGAAGCCTCCAGGGCGGAGCAGGATGAGGCGAAGGCCAGGGCGGAGCAGGACGAGGCGAAGGCCAGGGTGGAGCATGGCGTGGCAAAGGCCAGGGTGGAGCATGGCGTGGCAAAGGCCAGGGTGGAGCATGGCGTGGCAAAGGCCAGGCTGGAGCATGGCGTGGCAAAGGCCAGGGCGGAGCACGATGAGATGGTGGCCAGGTCGGAGCAGACTCAGACGAGGATGAGGACCATGTCGACGTCGTCTCCATGGCCCTCACGGAGTACCTTCTGCCCCCCCCCAAAAAATACTTGGGGAAATCCTCGGGAGGAACCTCCAGGTGGTAAAAGGGTTCCGGGCAGGCCTCCCGGAGCTTGAAGGGCGCAGGCAGGACGAGGCGCAGAGGCGGGGCCGGCAGGGCGAGGCGCAGAGGAGGGGCCGGCAGGGCGAGGCGCAGAGGAGGGGCCGGCAGGGCGAGGCGCAGAGGCGGGGCCGGCAGGGCGAGGCGCACAGGCGGGGCCGGCAGGGCGAGGCATCTGGGAACGCCCTCCAGAGCCTGGCGAGCCAAACGAGTCCTCCTCCTCCTGCGACGGTGCTTCACTTGGCTGGATTCACTTGACTTGGAACAAGACTCACTTGACTTGGAACATGACTCACTTGACTTGGAACATGACTCACTTGACTTGGAACAAGACTCACTTGACTTGGAACAAGACTCACTTGACTTGGAACAAGACTCACTTGACTTGGAACAAGACTCACTTGACTTGGAACAAGACTCACTTGACTTGGAACATGACTCACTTGACTTGGAACATGACTCACTTGACTTGGAACATGACTCACTTGACTTGGAACATGACTCACTTGACTTGGAACATGACTCACTTGACTTGGAACATGACTCACTTGACTCAGTTGACTCACTTGACTTGGGACTTGACTCAGTTGACTCACTTGACTTGGGACTTGACTCAGTTGACTCACTTGACTTGGGACTTGACTCAGTTGACTCACTTGACTTGGGACTTGACTCACTTGACTCACTTGACTCGGGACTTGACTCACTTGACTTGGGACTTGACTCACTTGATTCAGTTGACTCGCTTGACTCGGCGGCACTTGACTCGCTTGACTCGGCGGCACTTGACTCGCTTGACTCGGCGGCACTTGACTCGCTTGACTCGGGAAGCGCGGTCTCACTTGACTCGGCGGCACTTGACTCACTTGACTCGGGTTCGTCGAGGCTGAAGCGACGTGCGGGTTCGGAAGACAGAAGCTCAGCCATGTCGATCTCGGCAGGAAGAAGCTCAGGCATGTCGGTCTCGGCAGGAAGAAGCTCAGGCATGTCGTGGAAAGCGGGCTCGACTCGGTTCACGTGAAGCGCAGGCTTGTGGAGCGCGGCCTCGGCTGAGCAGCTGAAGTGAAGCGCGGGCGCGACCGGGCTGACGTTAAGCGCAGGCTCTCGCAGCTTCTCCTCCACGCCCACAGTAAACGGGGAACCGCTCCACAACAGGGCCAGGTCAACGTACCATTCTAAAGATCCGTGAGGACCAGGTTCGGGCATCAGAGACCGGAGTGGTTCCGATAATCCTCCGCGGAAGAAGATCTTCAGGCCGTGGGTGTTCATTTGCGCGAGATATGCCAGCTCGAGGAATTCTGCGACATAATCCTCGATGGCGCGATTCTCCTGGCGAAGACGGAGGATCTGGACATCAGGACTCCAGGTAGGCATGGCTGCTAGATCCTAGTGGGTCAGTTATTCTGTTACGAGTTTGCGTGGAAGCAAAGGCGGAAGTCGGATCTAGATGCAGCAGTAGACTTTAATTACAACAGACTAGGGTAACTTAGATCTCAGGGAAACTCGAGGAGCGTACACATACAGGCAATCACATACATTCAATAACTGACCATGAACAAAAGAGAAGACAGGATATAAATACACAGACGGGATGAGGGAACAAGACACAGCTGGGGCAAATCAGAACAACGAGCGGGACCATACAACCTAACAAGACAACACACCTGAAACAAGGGACCTAATAATGACATGACTAGGATGACTACAATTAACAAGGCAAAAACTGAATAAAAGACCAAAGACAGAGAAACCACAAACCAGAAACATGACAAAAATGAATAACACCGTAACAATAATATAACTAGAATCTATTTTACTTTAATTTTAATTTATTTATCTTATTGGTAAAATGTTATTTTCACTAAAATGAGCTAGATTTGTGCTTTAAAAAAATAAATGCATAATTGCCAAATAAGCCAAATATTTGATTCAAGATATACTCTCTCAAAACCAAGTTATCAAAGTTTCAAAATAAATCTACCTTGTTTTAAGTATGTTTAGATATTTCTTTTACTGAAAAACCAAGACAAAATACCAAGGTCTTTTGATTACCATGTGAATATGAATATGGTGATTATATAGTAGCTTGGTATCAAAGTACAATAGTATTACTATATTACTCTATTACTAATATTCTTTAAATGTATCCAGTGCTTTAGTACAAACCTGGTCTTAATTTGATAAACTGTAGTGAGGATCAAACCCACAATAGACAGACTGCATCCCACAATACTGATCCAGTTTAAAGCCTCGGAATAATTATAGTCTGCTCTAAAGCTCTACAAAAAGGAGAGAGAAATCTTGATAGTTAATATAGTTCACCTAGATTCACCAATTTTTCATGTGTACTGTGTATTTT
The DNA here is from genome assembly GCA_029959095.1 of Rhinichthys osculus. NCBI lineage: Eukaryota > Metazoa > Chordata > Actinopteri > Cypriniformes > Leuciscidae > Rhinichthys > Rhinichthys osculus. The sequence goes on from JARWKJ010000020.1 coordinate 28,350,097, forward strand.
TACTACCACATTACAGGTAAGTTAACATAGTAAAATGTGTTAGCTTAGCATCATGCTAACAACAGATTCTCCTGACATTAAATATGAGACTTGTCTGTTTCATTTTCTGAGGAGCATTATTTACTACGTATATAGAAAGTTTCCACAGGAAGCGATGTTGCACTTTAGTAACTCAGACTATCTAGGCCTAGGGAGATCACTATAGGTTTTAGAGCAAAGTTTAAATAGTTTCTTTAACACATGTATGTTAAACTAACCATTAGAACTGCAAAGTTGGTGGTGTGGTTGCATTTACACTGGACACCACTGGGATCTTGTATTTTGACGCAGCCCTCTGTTCTCCAGTCTCTATGAGCGTAGTCCCAAAACACACATGCAAAGTCGCCAAATGTCATGCTGGATATATTCTGAAAACATAAACATATGTAAAAAAAATTGTGTGCCCTACCATCAGAAGCTTAGAATAATTAAGAGTTTTCAATATTTTTGGAAGAAGTCTCTTCTCTTTATTTGATGAAAAATACAGTAATATTGTAAAGTATTATTACAATTTAAAATAAATGTTTTCTATTTTATTATATTTTATAATGCAATCCATCAATAAATTGTGTTGCGTAATTTATGCACAATTTAATGTTATTACTATAGTAAGCACATGTAATATGTGTAACAGGGACACCGTAAAATAAAGAAAAGTGTTACTCTTATATTCTTTCTTACCCCAAACTTTTGAATGGCAGTTTATTGCAGTTTCCACAAAAATATTAAGCAGCACAAGTGTTTTCAACATTGATAATAATCAGAAATGTTTCTTGAGCAGCAAATCAGCATATTAGAATTATTTCTGAAGGATCATGTGACACTGAAGACTGGAGTAATGATGCTGAAAATTCAGCTTTGATCACAGGAATAAAAATATATAGTATTTAACTAGAAAACTGCCATTTTAAAATGTAATAATATTTCACAATATTACTTTTTTTTCTGTATTTTTCATCAAATAAATTCAGGTGAGTAAAAGAGACTTCTTCCCAAACAATGACTGGTAGTGTATTAATACTTTTACTAATTCCAGTGGAATAATCCATAGTTCATGTTAAATCAACATGTCAAATGTGCCTTGATGGGCCAAATATTATGTAAATAACTTAATATTTGTATACACGTCATTATATAAAAATGAATCTGTGAAGAACATGAAGAGATTCAAAGCAGGCGCACGCGGTTACAATCACAGTCACGATATACGACGCGAACAAACAAACGGAATTCACGTCGAAATAAACACTGCATTGTGTAAAAGATTGACGTGTGTCACTCCTTTAAAGATGAATTACTTTTTTCTCAACTTCATTTTTGTTATTCAAACTGAGCCTCGTTTTCGATGCAAATTATTGTCAGCGTTCACGCACTTCAGATACGCCATTGAACAACAGGCAAATTAACGGCGAATCTCTCTATACTGCAAAAGCCCCAAAAGCAGAAAACTATTATGATGTAGAAACGTTTCTGCCTTTATAGTACAGAAATAATTAGTAGCCTAAATGCAGCTATGCACGTGCTGGACACCTGTATGATGACGTGAACAGTCAGACGAGACGAGTATTTTCCTGTCAGTGGTTTTCCTCGACATCACGAACAACTCCACCTCACAAACTGCTGGGCCAGTGACCAGTAAACCTGATATTGAACGTTTTTCATTTTAAATAATACAAATAAAATAGAATAGGAGCAGTTTGAACACATTATTTTTTATTCAATGGCAAAGTAGTCTTTTACAATCATAAAATAGGCCTACTCCAAAAAACATTTAGTAAAAGTTGTAGGATGCAACAGGAGAAGCCAATGGGAATGTTTGGAAAGAAATCTGGACTTTGGTAAAAATATAAAAAAAATAACCCAATTGTCTGAACCCAGCATTTCTTTTTAAATGCAGATATATCAATTTGATGGTTTAATGCTGAAAACGTACTTTGAGATTATGACAGTGTATTTGGAATGATGACAGAAACGTGTTGCACAAGAACTTCCATAGGAAATGAAGAAGACTGAGGTGCAAAGGTTAAACAGTTAATCTGTGTAAGCTTATAAAGCTCAGAACCTATGCATCCATGAGAGTGATGGAGGATATGTACTTACCTAGAAACCTTCACATCAACTCAGCTGTTATCCACTCACATCCTGGCTACAAAAGGGTTTTAAAACAATGAGACCTAAAGAAATAGTCTGTCGTGTACAGCAAAAGCCAGTCTCATGCATCAACTTGAAACTATAATAAAGCTTGAATATCCCGAAGTCATCTAGACAGAAGTATGTTATTTTCGTTATCAGTTTAAAGAGTTTGTGGAAATTGGTACGTCTGATGGACTCATTTATTATAGGCTAGTTTGATTCAAATTAACTTTTTGGATTACATTACTGACACCACTGCAGTCACAAATTATGGCTTATAAAAAAAAGTAACTGTCATGATTCTGCCATCATGTTATTGATTATTCCTAGTCTTGTGGCAGGATCATGACAGAACCAATGTTTTGTGTACAAGCGCATGGCCAATTGTTTGGCCATGGGCTTGTGGTGTCTCGTTACGTTACCCCGCCCCCTTGTTATCCCGTCTCGTCATTATTGTCTAGTCAGTTTCACCTGTCCTTGTCATTAGTGTTCCCTTTATAATCCCCTTGTGTTTGCTGTCCTGTGTCAGTTCATTGTTTGATGTAAGTGACATACAATGTGTGCATCTAGCTGTGAGTAATTTAGCTGTGAGTAAAAAGAACGTTGTCAATGTTTTATAATTTGGCAAGAACAGATCTGTTCAGAAATGGTGAAACAAGAAGCCTTTCTTTAAGGACCAAGGTCTCATGATATGCGAACTAAACTCTCACGTGGTACACACCACGGATGTGACAGATGCGGACCATAAGGATACCCACACACACACACACACACACACATAAGGACTTTCTTACATATCAAAATCCATAAAACTCTTCCCAGGACAATTCTCGATGGACTTTGATTATATGTTGTTTCTACAATATATGTGTGTGTCTCTCATATGCTTAAATGCCATACAATTCATAATTGTTATTAATATTAGGTGTGTGAGTGAAAGTGTGCGTTGTTTCCTGTCAACAAGATCATATTTTTAATTCAAAAGGATGGTTTGATTTGAAATCTGTGTAAAATGTTTTGTATTCTTATAATAGTAATAATGTCTAAACTGTTGCCTCTTGTTCTCTCTGCTAAGGCCTGCAGAACAATGAGACCACAGATGACACATGATTCCCGTTGAGAGGAAGGGGGGGGGATAGAAAAGACCCCCTTCTCAAATAACCATAATAGTGTCTTATTGTCCGAATTCCAAATTCCTTCAGGAGGCGGGACAAAACATTGGACTTTAAAACCTTAGACCCGAACACAAAAACTCGCTCTCTGAACGCTCTCTGGAAAAGCTCTCTGGTGACTCGCTCTGGTGAGGCTCTTGTGATGCGCTCTTGCTCTCTGGTGATGCTCTTGTGATCCGCTCTTGCCTCTGCTCTTGCGATGCTCTCTTTCGGCAGAACAAGCCGGGTGGAGCCGACGATGGTTATAGTAACCATGTAGACGCAGAGACAAATGACCCAAATCAAGATATGGGTTAAAACAGATTTAATTGAAGCCATCTCGTCTCACTTTCCTTTCTTTTCTTAGTTTGTTTCTTTTCCGTTAAAAGTCTCGGTTCTAAGTTAAGTGTTGCTGCAAAGTTTCGTTTTAACGTTTCAACTGCAAAACCAGCTTTCAACTTCAAAGACTTTCATTCATCCGCGCCAACACACCACGTGACTGGCGGTTCAAGATCTATCCAGGCACACGAGAAGATCAGCCAAGCAACGGACCGGGGAACCCCCTTCACGACAAAAGGGAACCCCAAAGCAAGGACAAGCAAGTACCTCCAGACTTTTAGCTCAACTTGCAGGTGCATTTTAATATCAAATTGAACTACCCGCCTAAGAAACGATAAAAAGGTGAAATTAATTATTGATGGTTCGTTCAGGTCATGTCTTTTAAGTGCATATAGAAACTTGGGATCTCACCATCTAACTCCTAAAACTCATTCTTCCTCACTCTCTGTCTTTCTTCAACTTGTATGAATGCGTGTGCGTGTGATTGTGTTAGATATTTGTTTTGTGTGTTAGTCATAGGCTTATAATCAATAAAGTATTGTTTGTATTTGAAAAGAGAAGCATTACTTGTGTTATGTGCTTACAGATTTATTGTCTTGAACTTCGATCTAAGTTACCTATGCTTTGACCCTTGATTTATTTCTTAATTTAGCTGTAAGCTGGGAATTAGTCTTTCTTGCCCAAGAAGATATTATATTTCCTAGAATTAATAATTGTTTATGCTTTCCGTTCATTGGATGAACTGATCATACTATTGATTTTGCTACAGTAAATTCTGAAAATAATTCAATTATTTATCATAATCCGTTGTGAATAATAATTAATTATATTTATACGTGCGTATAATCGCTACACATGTATGCCTTTGTTGATGTTCACCATGTTTTGTTGGTTCTTGTCCATGTCTCGTTCAGTCTTGTCTTGTGCTTAGTGTCCCTTTGAGGAGCGTCTGGAAGCCGCTCCTTAAGGTGGGGGTTCTGTCATGATTCTGCCATCATGTTATTGATTATTCCTAGTCTTGTGGCAGGATCATGACAGAACCAATGTTTTGTGTACAAGCGCATGGCCAATTGTTTGGCCATGGGCTTGTGTTGTCTCGTTACGTTACCCCGCCCCCTTGTTATCCCGTCTCGTCATTATTGTCTAGTCAGTTTCACCTGTCCTTGTCATTAGTGTTCCCTTTATAATCCCCTTGTGTTTGCTGTCCTGTGTCAGTTCATTGTTTGATGTAAGTGACATACGTTGTGTGCATCTAGCTGTGAGTAATTTGTTGGAAGTCTTGTTTAAGAGAAATATTTGTTCCTGTGTTAGTTTATTGTCTGAGTCTGAGTCTTAGTCTAGTGTATCCTGTCTTGTTTTGCCCCATCGAGGGTTTTGTTTTCTGTTTTTGTCATCAATAAACCCCTGTTTGTATTATTTGCTGTCTGCAATTGGGTTCATCCTTCTGCCACATAACAGTAACAAATCTCAAGGAAATACATAAACCCAATGTCAACCCTTATTACCTCACAAACCTTAGTTAATTATTTGCTGGCCATTTCTAGAAAACATTTCCCTTAGGTTGTTCAGTCAAAAAAGTGGGATTTTTTTTACAAATCATATATAAAGAGAAAAAAAGGAGAGTGCTTAAAAATGAAATAATTAGCCGATATAAAATTCTGTAAGATCAAGTGTAAATATTGAAAAACGAATAAAACTCAGAAATATTACATTTTACCAAATAAAAATGTGGTAGTTCAATTTTTTTTAACAGATGTTACTGTTTTTGTTAATGAACATACATTTAACATAGTAGTATTAGCTTGAGTTAGGATGCAGATTTACTGTCTACTCACTGTCAAATATGCGTTTCGAGACAAAACATGTAATATTAATATTGCAGCCTGCACTGCAAACTTTGCTGAAGATACGTGCCATCAAAGTCAGGCAACACAAACCTGTTTCAAGACTTAACAATATCCCCCATTAGCACATGCAGAAACTAAGAAATATATTTTTCCATTCAGATATTTATTTTGTTAAAGAAAAATGACAAATGATGTTTTACCTCAGATTTGTGAAATGTTCACCTGTTTGGCAAGTGTTTGTCATGATATGTTCTGACAATAAAGAGTAGTTTAAAACCACAATTAATGCTCTGGTTTCTACAACTTTCACTTAGGAGCAAAAATCTGCCTTTAAACTTGAAAGAAATAAAGATTTGACATGTATCGATTATCGTGATAATTATCGATATCGATTTTTTTTTGGCCATATCGCCCAGCCCTATTCCATACCCTTTACATTCACTCCCTCTTTCCATCCCCTTTACATTCACTCCCTCCCTCCATCCCCTTTACATTCACTCCCTCTTTCCATCCCCTTTACATTCTCTCCCTCTTTCCATCCCCTTTACATTCACTCCCTCTTTCCATCCCCTTTACATTCACTCCCTCTTTCCATCCCCTTTACATTCACTCCCTCTTCCCATCCCCTTTACATTCACTCCCTCTTTCCATCCCCTATACATTCACTCCCTCTTTACATCCCTCTTTACAATCACTCCCTCTTTCCATCCCATTTACATTCACTCCCTCTTTCCATCCCCTTTACATTCACTCCCTCTTTCCATCCCCTTTACATTCACTCCCTCTTTCCATCCCCTTTACATTCTCTCCCTCTTTCCATCCCCTTTACATTCACTCCCTCTTTCCATCCCCTTTACATTCACTCCCTCTTTCCATCCCCTTTACATTCAAGAATTAAAGAATGCCCAAGTTTGAGAGCTAAAGAAGTAATGCGGTAGGAGTTTTTCTCTTCATCGTAGCCAGATAACTCTGTTTGGTCACATCAGACCCCATCCTGTTGAACATGTGCTCCCCCAGCTGCATGATGCATCTGTCAGAATGAACTACACGCGAAACTTCATAGTTCATAAAGGACAGTATTTTCTTGAAACTTTTGCTCACTTCTAAGCCGACTGGTGTGTTTAAAGCACACAGAGATCGAACTCTTTTCCTGCCCTGGGCATCATCCTCTTTAGGTTTCAGGGGACAGTTTTTGATATGTTTCCAAAGGCTACGCTTGTTATAAAGCCCTTGGCAGTAAATGCAGTGAATAAATTCTTTGGCTCTTTGTCTATTTTTTGGACGGTAGCAGGCAATCATCTCCCCATGTCCTTGTCTCACCACATCTGTGTTGTGGGCAAAGTTGCCCCTTTTTCTAAGGAGGTTTAAAGAACTTTGGAAAGAGGCTTTTCCAAAGAACTTTATTCTTGTTCAAACAGATGCTGTATTAAGCGGTTCATGTAGTGCATGAAAACGTCCCTGAAACATGTGTGTATTTGGCAAATAATGCTTTTATTCCACTTCAGCTGTGGTAAAGTATGCAAACACAGCGTGAGCGTCACTACGGGAAGCAGAAAGTGTCAGACTCATGTCTCAGTTTTCAGCTTCTCCCGGCTGCACACGGCAATGTCCAACACAGCTGATGTAAACGATGAAAAGAGGGAGTGAATGGAAAGAGGATGAAAAGGATGAGTAAATGTAAAGGAGATAGTAGAGAGATTTTGAAGAAGGGTGGATGGAGGAAGCACAGAGGATAGTTGGACACTGAGAATCATTCCCACCGCCAAGTTATTAGATTTGTCATTGTTCTTTTTAAATTTTTTAATTTTTATATCTTTTTGAATTTCTGTCATTATCTGCAATGTGTACTTTCAACACAATGTTTAATACTGTTAATATTAACGAGTCATTAAATCGGAGTGTGTATCACTAGAGTCCCCAAAGAGTAATTTAATCGGAGTGTGTGTCACTAGAGTCCCCAAAGAGTCATTTAATCGGAGTGTGTGTATCACTAGAGTCCCCAAAGAGTCATTTAATCGGAGTGTGTGTGTCATTAGAGTCCCCAAAGAGTCATTTAATCGGAGTGTGTGTGTCATTAGAGTCCCCAAAGAGTCATTTAATCGGAGTGTGTGTGTCATTAGAGTCCCCAAAGAGTCATTTAATCGGAGTGTGTGTGTCATTAGAGTCCCCAAAGAGTCATTTAATCGGAGTGTGTGTGTCATTAGAGTCCCCAAAGAGTCATTAAATCGGAGTGTGTGTGTCATTAGAATCTTCAAAGAGTCATTCAATTGGATTGTGTATCACTAGAGTCCCCAAAGAGTCATTAAATCGGAGTGTGTATCACTAGAGTCCCCAAAGAGTCATTTAATCGGAGTGTGTGTGTCACTAGAGTCCCCAAAGAGTCATTTAATCAGAATGTGTGTGTCATTAGAGTCCCCAAAGAGTCATTTAATCGGAGTGTGTGTGTCATTAGAGTCCCCAAAGAGTCATTTAATCAGAGTGTGTGTGTCATTAGTCCCCAAAGAGTCATTTAATCGGAGTGTGTGTGTCATTAGAGTCCTCAAAGAGTCATTTAATCGGAGTGTGTGTGTCATTAGAGTCCTCAAAGAGTCATTTAATCGGAGTGTGTGTGTCATTAGAGTCCCCAAAGAGTAATTTAATCGGAGTGTGTGTGTCATTAGAGTCCCCAAAGAGTCATTTAATCGGAGTGTGTGTGTCATTAGAGTCCCCAAAGAGTCATTAAATCGGAGTGTGTGTGTCATTAGAGTCCTCAAAGAGTCATTCAATCGGAGTGTGTATCACTAGAGTCCCCAAAGAGTCATTAAATCGGAGTGTGTATCACTGGAGTCCCCAAAGAGTCATTTAATCGGAGTGTGTGTGTCACTAGAGTCCCCAAAGAGTCATTTAATCGGAATGTGTGTGTCATTAGAGTCCCCAAAGAGTCATTTAATCGGAGTGTGTGTGTCATTAGAGTCCCCAAAGAGTCATTTAATCGGAGTGTGTGTGTCATTAGTGTCCCCAAAGAGTCATTTAATCGGAGTGTGTGTGTCATTAGAGTCCTCAAAGAGTCATTTAATCGGAGTGTGTGTGTCATTAGAGTCCTCAAAGAGTCATTTAATCGGAGTGTGTGTGTCATTAGAGTCCTCAAAGAGTCATTTAATCGGAGTGTGTGTGTCATTAGAGTCCTCAAAGAGTCATTTAATCTGAGTGTGTGTATAACTATTTTTATTTGTATAAAATTTTTTTTACAGTTACTACACTTTACAGAAGAAATGCCTAATGTCATAAAGCCCCAGTGAGTAGCCAAAGATGACTCTGGTGAGGAAAACCCCTTAAGATGTTTTTGTGATGATGATTAGTTTGCAGTCGATGCTAAATTAACTAGAGGGATGCAGGCCGTGGCCAGTGAAGTGTTCTCTGCCATGAAGTGAAGTCAGTTTTATTTCTATAGCGCATTATACAATACAGATCGTTTCAAAGCATGCTTCACATACATAAAATAACTTGCAAATTTCAACAATTATGTTCATCTTTTGTTCTCTGATAGTCAATACAGTCAAATCAATAATATTTCTGAATGTTAATTGTCATTCCCCGACTGAGACAAAGGCACTTGATCTCAAGCTACAAATCAGACAAAAATGTAGGCTACCCATTTACAGTGATCATGAAGAAATGAAAAACCCAGTTTACTCTCTCACACCTGTATCTCTGCACTAGCTTGATTTCAGTGTCCAGTATTGGAACTTTGAATTGTAATATTCTACTTCTGTCTTCTTAGGATAAATAATATAACATCTCAACAAAGTCCTGAAAGTATACCTTAACCAGAGTCTGTGTATCACAATGGTCCTCAAAGTATGACTTGACCAGAGTTTGTGTATCACCATGGTCCTCAAAGTATGACTTGACCAGAGTTTGTGTTTAATGTCCCCAAAATGGACATAAAAAATACTGTCCCTAAAGTGAAGGCAAAATGTCAGGTCTTTAAAGGAGAACTCCGGCGCAAAATGAACCTTTGGTCTAATTACACATTGTTACCTAGTCAACCGTTATCTGAGATTTGTTTTCATGATTATCGAATGTAAATAGTTTTATCTCTAAAAACAGTTTAGCCTATAAAGCTAGTATAACGCTAGTATATTGGGCATGTAGTAATGACAAATAAAAATCGCTTGTTAATACCACTAACAAGGCTCAAAATAGCCCCACACTAACACGGTAGCATAATGAGGGTCCCTACCTTCAAACCGAAGCATTGAGAACTTTGTCAGTGTCCAGACAGTTTAATAAGAAGATATTTTAAACATACAGTCAACTTCGCGTATACAGGCAGAAGCCATCTTTGAAAAACAGTCTCTACCAGTCGATCTACGAACGCCGATCCAAGTGCGCTGGTGAGATGTGAACGAGCTATAAGTTGTGATAAGGTGAGCGCGAACAGCAGGCTTGGATCGGAAGTTGAAGATGTTATTTTCTGATAAATTGCATGACAGCAACTTACCATTTGTTTAGCTTGTCTTGTCTCAAAAAAAAAAAAAAAAAAAAAAAAAATTATTGAAAAAGATTTGATTGAAAGAGGAACAAAACCTGGAAATAAAAATGGAAATAGATAGCCACTGTATGTGCTTAAACAATGCAAACTAGGATCAACCACAGTTTATGTATCTTCTATGCATCACAAAAGTATGTTCTTTTAAATGGCTCCCCCTGGTGGAAACGCTCTCCTGACTTAGCTTTAGGGGTCTGGGGCCATATTACAGAAACTTCCCAACCATCCGACGCTAATATGATCTCAACTAAAATTGCCATGGTTACTAAAGTAAAGAAATTCCTAAACTCTCATCATACATATGATCTCATTAAGATCGTGAAAACATGAATTCAGACCCAACAGTCTATGTGTCATTTCATCAATGTTTAATATCTGTCAACAGTGATTAGTAAAAAAGAAGCAATGAGCCAAACTTGGTGTGAAGATTGGTGTGTTTAGAGTACATTTATATTATTTTACATTAGAGAACATAAATCAAACATAGCAACAAAAAAACAAAACAGAACTGGCGGCTGAAAATAAACTTGCAATTCCAAACCTTTGTTCAGACAGATCTAAAAAAAAAAATCGTTTCTTTAGTCTGAACAGAAAATAAAACCAATGAAATCAGGTGTTAAAGCTATATCTATTGTTGTTGTTGTTGTTATTTTCAATTGTTTTCACTCTCAGATCAGATTTCGAGCAGTTTTAATCATCAGTTAGAATGTGGCACATTTTCCTGTGAATCATATGACAGTCATTACGTGGTGAATAGAAGCCTATAATACTTTTGTAATTAGCAGGTCAGATTTCATAACCTGAAATATGTTTCAACAGTAAGTCCTGAAGATTGAAATTTAAAGCCAAATCAGTTTTGTGTACAGTGTGAACAAAGCCCCAAAAGATCCTAATGGGACATACAATAAAACATTGTAAATACATTAAATATATCACACATACACATTAAAGTCAGAAAAAAAGGGTGTGTATAAACACACAAATACTCACAAAATTCATACATACACAAAAAGTACGAACTTTTCACTTGTACGAACACCAAGACAAAATATCTGACTTAAGCTGATATTCCTCCTTGTCATCATTCCTTTTAAAAAAAAGTCTCAAAATAATTATCTTTAGGTTATTACCTTTGATGGCCCATCAGGCCAATTCATATTCAGTGGATTTGTAGCTTTCGTTGCTTTCTGGTATCTTATTTTTCCATAAAGAGAAAGTCTTCCTGCGAAAGCCTATGTTTGACACACACAGACTGGTCAGAAATGCTGGGTGTGAGTTTAAAAATGGCCTCAGAGTGAATAAAATTAATATTTGAACCCCCTTTGGAAATGGAAAGAAAAACAGAAGCATTGCTGATTTCATTTATAATCCATTATAAGATTGTGTGCATTTTTGTGCAATGTGCATTAACACACCTGTGTTGTGTTTAAGAGACAGAAAACCACACTCAGAATAAGTTTGAGATTTGTTTCACGGGTGATGATCAAAATGTAGCCGGTGACCCAGGACAGGCCGAGCATCACTGCCAGAGAGAAACTACTCAAAACCTTCTTCTTTAGAGGAGTTTTCCGTGAACTAAACAGCAACAGTGTTATTGGTTAAATATATTCTCATAAATGCCTTTTGGTTGATAACTGATAGTGCTTTTCTGGTCCCAAAGTAAACATACCTGTTTAATTTAGGGTTGGTCCTGCATATGTTGTGAGAGAAGTACAGCAGTATTGCCATGTTTGAGAGCAGCATGAGCATTAATGGGAGCAAGAATCCCCAAAACATAGGTTTTCCCATACTGAACTTCTGTTTGTGGTCCAGTGAAGCCAGCCAGCAACTGCATCAAAGAAGAGTGACAACTGAACTATTACAATCCAGAGAGAACAATGTAAAAACACATAAATAAAGTAAAAAATAAACATTTAAAGGGTTAGTTCCCCCAAAAATGAAAATTCTTTAATTTACTCAACCTCATATCGTTCCAAACCCATAACCCCTTATTTACACTGCACGCATCTGTGGCACGGCTCCGAGGTTTTGTTCAGTCCTCCACGCGGTGCCAACTCACACCAGGAGCATTTCAGAAGCGAAGCGACTGGATACGCGAGACCACGTGATTTGCCTGTCCGACGTGGTTTTTCTTGATAATTTGCTGCGCAATACAATGGAGTCTGCACAGGGTGTTTATTTTGAAATTGACAGTGTTTTTTTACTTTTCTTTTGTATTTACGGTGCGGCTTGGACGCTGCGTCAGGCGAAAATAGACTCGGTGCCTATCTTTAGTGAAGCGGCGCGGAGATCCACTTCTGGGCCGCTTCTGATATGCACCGTGTCGCGGCTGGTGTAAACACAAGCATTGACTAGAGTGGGCGTGATTAGCTACGTTAACCGTGTCGCAGCCGTAATGGGCCTTTCACACAGGACGTGGAATGTGCTATGAAACCTATTCATTTCAATGGCTTGCGCCGCGCTAAGGGCGTTTTGTTGCTGCGTCGACCAAAGCGCAAGCGCAGCGGTGTGCACCATTGACGTGCTCGCGCGCACGCCGCGTTCAAAGTTCAAAATAGTTCAACTTTTCCGCTGCGCTCTGTTATGATTACCAGCACGGCCAATAGAAACGGGACATCCAAACAAGCACGGAAATCAAAATGGATGAACGGCTAGTACTGTGAGTGTCGGAATTACCTGAGCTGTACGATACAAGTTGAGGTCGAATAGGGACAAATAACTAACGTTATTATACTGATGTATAAATCTCCCGCTTAAAATTTTCGAAAACTCCGCCTACTTTGCTCTGGCATAGCGCAGCGCATATCACGTTGTATCTGAAGAGCAACGCTGAACCCAGCGGCCAGCGACACGCATTCCGCGTCCTGTGTGAAAGGCCCATAACGCGCCGCATACACGTGCAGTGTAAATAAGGGGTTAGTCTTAGGTTAATCTTCGAAACACAAATGATAATATTTTACTGAAATCTGTGAGCTTTCTGTCCCTCTGTTGACAGTTACGCAACTACCACTTTTACGCTTCAAAAAGTTCATAAAGAGATCATGAAACTAATCCACATGAATTGAGCGGTTTAGTCCAAATTTCCTGAAGAGACTCGACCGCTTTATATGATGAACATATAGAATTTAAGCTTTTATTCACATTAACAAACATTCACAAACATTCATCAAAGCACGTATCAGTTATGTATGCAAGCTCAAGCTTGCTTGCAGGCAGCATGTTTGACCTTTAGCAAGAACCAATGAGATTCATTCTCGTGTTACGCAGCACTTTTGAGCTTCATCAAGAACCAATGAATTTATTCTCATGTTATGCAGCACGTTTGAGCTTGTAAGGATTCAGGGCGGATCTAATCCGTGGGGAATTTGCATATCATAATTAATAATTGGTAATTAATAATTATTCATACATGTTTGGATTAGATCAGTCTTACATGTTAATAAATCTCCCGATAAGGGAGGATCTGTCATTCTACCTGCATGCGTGCATGTGAATCCCGGAAATTAACCACAAGTTGATTGCAGTTAATTACACGGACCATGTTTCACAAACAGGTAAAATGAATTAGCTCAATTGTCAGGATAATATTTGTTGGATCCACAATATCATCTTACTTTATAGGATTTCAGGAAACGCAATTCTCTGGCCAGAAGAATTGGGTTTCCCGCCCTATCAACACATAACGTTAACGTTACTCTTTAAAGTATCTTTAATTCGTAAAGCTTGTAGCATTTAGACCTTTGGCACTTAAGTGACTTGAAATTGAGCAAAGAGACAGCACATCAATCTAATGAATATATAATTAATTTAATAGAGGCATGACTACTTATGTATTTACTACGGTTACATGGGATATATGTATTTACAAACACATAGACATCAATGAACAATACAATAAGACATCAATGAACGAGAAATGCATAAAGTTTGGACAATGGATAACGTACACGCGTGAGCGAGTAAGAGAGAGAGGAAAGGGGATGGGGAGAGAGAGAGAACAGAGAAATTGGGAGAATTTCATTGGCAGGAAGACATTCACCTCTCCGATTACAACACGAAACATCATCTTAAAACTTCTTAGAAGCTCTATAAAGAGATTATACTTGCAATCAACTTATGTTATGGTCTCTCTCTGTGTCGAAACATTCCTGTACGGCCCTGTCTGGCCGCGTGAGCTGAGTCCTTTGGGTGTGAGGAAGCGTCACGTGGGCTGCTTGGCGCGCGTGTTGAACGGAGGTTTACAGTCTTTGTTGTAACATTTCCAAAGGGAAATAGTTCGGCTAAGTTCGTTTCACTTCGTGGAAGTGAACTGAGTCGGCTACGGAAAACAAAACTTTGACTAACAAAAAGGGAATAAAGATCTCTACGGGGAAATCACGCGGAGTTAACGTTGCATCTTTCCATGGCTTGTAAAGAAGCGTGTGTGTCTCTCGGTCCGGCGCGTCACGTGGTCACGTGCGCGTGTTTCTCCTTCAAAGAGAGCGCGCGCTCGTTTAAAGGTCCCTTGTAGATGGATTTACTGAAGAGATATGTCACGGGGTTTTCTTTTCAATCGTCGATTGGAATTAAACACAGAGACTTATCTACAACTGAAAAACACAAACTAAACTAGAAACAAATAAAAGAAAGGCGAAGAACTCGCCCGGAGGCGAGACGTTACATCATGACACGAGGACACGGGAGGAAGAGAGCGTCCAGAGGGAGGTTCAGTCCTATTTAGAGGAACTGGAGTCCACACCTCTGAGGTGCGAACTGGCCAATGACATTCAACGAAACTTTTGGCGGCCAAATTCTCTTTGTCTTGTCAAAGTTAAACTATGGCCGTGTCCGCCTCTTTTATGACCAGTCAGAATTTGTCAGAATCATTCCACAAGATGATAAAAACATAGAAAACATACATTTTACTGTAATCTTCTGTATCTGACCAAATCAGTTGGAACGAGATAATTAAAACGGTACCAAACACAACATTTACACATAATTGGAACATGAAGATACATTTAATACATAACTTTTAAACTCTCAAGAGTTTCACTGATACGCTAGGAGATCATTTCTAAACTACCATGGACTGGGAAGCACACAGACATACAGGAATATATCGTATACAATTGGTAATGGCTCGTTTTATGCGTGTAATGTAAAGGTCCATTATGTGTGTGTGGGTGTTGGTTCGTGTGTGTGTGTGTCAGAGTTCTGTTATCTCTCTTGCAGAGATGGGGGGAGGGAATGGAATGTTTTTTATGACTCTGGCCATTCCTGAGAGAGAGAGTGTGTGTGTGTGTGTGTTGCATTCAGTCTTTTTGGGTCTTTAGCAGGATGTATTTAGTTATTCAGATTCACCCTTTTTGCCCAGTCCTTACAAGCTTGAGCAAGAACCAATAAGGTTAATTCTCATGTTACACAGCACATTTGAGCTTCCACAAGAACCAATGAGGTTCATTCTCGTGTGTTACGCAGCACATTTAAGCTTCCGCAAGAACTAACGAGGTTCATTCCCGTGTTATGCAGCACGTTTGAGCTTGAGCAAGAACCAATGAGGTTCATTCTCGTGTATTATGCAGCATGTTTGAGCTTTAGCAAGAACCGATGAGGTTCATTTTCGTGTATTATGCAGCTTATTTGAGCTTTAGCAAGAGCGTCTAGGTTACTAATGTAACCCCCATTCCCTGAAGGAGGGACGGAGACGTTACGGCAGGTGACTGACAAATTTGGATGTCGCCTGAGAACCCAATCACCTTTGAGTGTAAACAAAACAAGCCAATGGACATTGGCGAGTGAGATTTGCATTGCATGGGTCTGTGAAAGCACAGGGCTTAACACAGAGAGAGTCAACCACTGCTGCAACCACTGGAAAGACGCGGGTTTCGTCGACAGGGAAGCCATGCCGTGGAATATTACACATGTGGGATCACCTGAAGTGGAATCACAACACATGGGCACCTAGTCTAGCACAGGGGCTGACCTTCTGGGCATACACACAAGTACTAGACCTAGCGCCAGACACCTCTGCCGTGTCACTCAGCCCGCAGCTCTACAAATGTCTGACAGCAAGGCACTGTGTGCCAACACCCAGGAGGAGGCAACACTCCGAGTGGAGTGAGCTCTCACCCCAAGGGGGCACGGCCGGTCATGAGCCTGATATGTCAAGGCTGGGCATCCACAATCAAGTGAGCCAACCTCGCAGTGACATTTGTCGCACGTAGGGTGAGGTCCGTCGCTGTGCGTAGTTTCTGCATAAACTGTGTGCAACAGATCAAAACCATGCACCTCCGGGGAAGAAAGGCACTGGAGTGGGACGCTGCTGTTCAGCATGCCCCACCCCAAGATACCAATCATCTCCAGTCTTGAGCATTTGGGACACGGTGGAGGATTTCACTCGAGCCTGACGCTCTCAGCGACGCAAGCAAGGATGCTTAAACTTCTGTTTATGTTCGCTGAACAATGTTCATATGTGAATAAAAGCCTAAATTTGATCGGTTCATCCGGTTCAAATTATCTTTATTTGTGTTTTGAAGATGAACGAAAGTCTTGCGGGTTTGGTACGATGTGAGGGTGAGTAAATGATGACAGAATTTTCCTTTTTGGGTACACTATCCTAAGGGCTGGTTTCACAGGCAGGGCTTAGATTAAGCAAGGGTTAGATCTTAAACAAGGGCATTTAAGTAGCTCTTTTAAAGGTGCCTTAAAAAAAACATTAGTGTGCATCTTTAGATAAAACAGTGCCACTAACAAAAACAGTTCAAACAGTCTGGGACTAGGCTTAAGCCTTGTCTGTGAGTCTGGGTATAAAAGTGATAAAGTTGAGTTTTAAAAAATGGAAATATTTGTTACTTACAACTCTTCTTGTCGATAACCTAAAGGCTCTTTCACACTGTAGGTGGAACCCAATGAGATGCCAACAATAACAGCAGGTAGAACTAAACAGAAAAAGATTTATTGACATTTAATGATATTATATATTGGATATATTATTTCATATTTAGGGTTTAGTCTTTTGTTTGATTTTGCTGTTAATACCCAGGATGCAGGGGTGGGTGAAATAAGAAAATACTATTTACCAATATTCTTAAAAATGTTGGTTGATAACATACACAAGTATACACCTTTCTTTCTTTCTTTCTTTCTTTTTTGGAAAAGTGATTAAAAATACTGAAAAACGTTTTAATTAAAATACAGTCATGTACACTGCAGTAAAGCTACTTGATCAAACTAAACAATTATTTGAAATACAGTTTTAGAATATCTTCTCGCCAAGTCATTAGTGTTTTTTTTCCATGGTTACTCTAGATGATGCTTAAAGGAGTAGTTCACTTTAAAATGAAAATTACCCCATGATTTACTCAACCTCAAGTCATCTTAGGTGTATATCTTTCATTCGAATGCAATCAGAATTAATAAATACCCTGACGCTTCCAAACTTTATAATGGCAGTGGATTGCAACCATCAGTTTGAAGCTCAAAAAAGTGCATCCTAAGTTTCTTAAAGGCCTCTGAAGCAAAGCGATTACTTTGTGTAAGAAAAATATTGATATTTAACACGTTACAAAGTAAAATTCTAGCTTCCAGCCAAACGCAGTCTACTTGCGTCTGAAGCACAACTTACGCAACTTATGACGACGGAAGTAGCGTAGTGCGTCATGGCGTAGCGTAGATATCTGCAGTATGTCTCATTACTTCCATAAGTTCGGCTTTAGACTTAAATCGAATCCATATGTTCGTTTGGTTGGTAGCTTTTTTTGAGCTTCAAACTGATGGTTGCATTCCACTGCCATAATAAAAGCTTGGAAGCGTCAGGGTGCTTATTAATATAACTCTGATTGTAGTCTGTAAGAAGAAAGTCATATACACTTAGAATGGCTTGAGGATGAGTAAATCATGGGGTAATTTTCATTTTAAAGTGAACTACTCCTTTAATAATAACTGAGGTACTTCCCTCACCGTTAACGCTTCTTCATGCTGGTAAGAAAACGTCACAGTGAGAGGGTCAATTCCACACAATCATACAGTGCTTTAGATGATTAACGTTTAAAAACCTTAAAAGGATAGTTCACCCTAAAATGAACAAAAAAGTCTTAATTTACTCACCCTGGTGTTGTTCTAATGCCACATGCCCTTCTTTCTTCTTCGGACCATAAGGGGAGAATTAAAAAAAAATCCTGCTTGCACTCATCTATATAATAGCAGTGAATAGCGACCAGCATCTAGCTTTTAAAAATATCCAAAACTATCACAGAATGATCCCACGCAATACGTGTCTTATATTCCATATACGTACTGGGGGTATATGATAGTGTTTGGTAAAACAAACAAAAGTTTTATGTATTTTTTAATGAAAATCCTGACCTGGCAGTTAGTCTTCCCTGCATGGCTGCACAATGTGTGCATTCTATTAGTGCCGCAGTTCACTCCATCTTGCCCAGAAAAATCACAAATGTTGTGAGAAATCAAGATTAACAAAAACACAACATGAAATGTCTAAAAATTCCCCCCAAAAAAGTATCTGTGTGCTTTTTTTAACCGAGTTAAATATCTCCAGGAAGACTCACAAACTTGCACGTCGCCCAGTAGTGCGCAGAAGAGCAATGGCCAAGGTCAGGATTTTCTATAAATAATACATTAAGTTTCTGTTGTTGTTGTTGTTTTTTTTCAAACCCTATAGTATACTCTCAGAATACTTGGGATAGGGCATAAGTCGCATGGGATCATTCTGTGATACTTTTGCATTTTTTTTTTTAAAAGCTTGATGCTGGTTGCTATTCACTGCCATTGTATTGACGAGCACGAGCAGGACATTTTGTTTTTAATTCTCCTTTTGTGATCCCAAAAAGAATGAAGGGCATCAGCATTGGAACAACAGTTGATACATTTACGCATATATCGTTTTAACCCATACTGTAAACCAAGACGTTAGTCATAAACTATACAATACATTAGTGTTTTGTTCAAGTCCCCTACCCCATCCAATAGCCAGGGAGACCTTTGGAAACCATGGAGGTGTTCCAGACACTCCGTTTTTGAAGAGGAGGAACACATTAATGCCGTACAGAGTGTTCCAGGTGAACGTGGCCAACAGGAAGTACTGAAGCAGAGCTGTAAATGCTGTACAGGGACCCTCATCTGGGTACTTGTGATGGTCTGACTCGGGAACTATGTTCTGACCAGACAACTTTGCCACACTCAGATGTTGGACAGGGTTGTTTATGCCGAAGATAAAGAGAAGGTAGAAAACCGTCATGCTCATGCAGATGTTCACAACTAGCAGAGTAGGACTGCCTCCTCTTGACTTCCTGCGGCAAAATGTATGAATATAAGCTATAAAAAGTTTCACCTCTCAAATAGCTGTGGCTATGCTTAACAGTGTAAACTATAAGCCTTTACCTGGTTATGATTTGGTACACAGCTGTGACAAACAGACCCAGTACAGACAGAGCGCAGCCGGTGATGCTGATCCAATGCAAGGCTTCAGAATACTGATAGTTGATATCAAATGCCTGCAGAAAATGACACTAAAATTCTAGTTGCAATGGACTTTAATTCACAGCATCATAGACTTTACACTCTTAAAAATAAAGGTTATTTATTGGCATCTTTGGTTCATTGGCATTCCATGGAACGTTTCCATGGTTACAAAAGGTTATATATAGTTGAGAATGGTTCTTCTGATTATTAAAAAATTTTCTTTACACTTAGAAAAAAAATGGTTCTTTTAAGAATTGTTCAGTTAAAGGTTATTTGGTGAAGCAAAAATGTATCTTCTACGGCATTGCTCTAAAAACCACCTTTATTTTTTAGAGTGACTGACCCATTTAAGTCAAATATCAATGATATTTACATCCTTTTACAAATATATCTTACCATCAGAATGGCAAAGTTTGCATTTTTAAAAATTTTCGGTTTACAGCTGCATACTACATATCCTGAGGGTTTCAATATTTTGGAGCAGCCTTCTGGGCTCCAGTCATTTTTAGGGTAACTCCAAAGCACACATGCAAAGTTGTTGAGGGATAGTGTGGAATCGACCTGAAAGTTCAACAATGTATTAATTCATGAACACCATACCTGTGCCGACCTCTGTCAATGTGTTTGATAACGAGGAACATGCTACATATGGAACATACCGATGGTATGACTGCAAACTCAATGTGATCAAATCCAAGATTTTCTTGAAGGTTAGCAGATATTACTTTTCTCTTGGTATCCAGAGAAGGTTGAAAGCTTTTTGACTGAAAGAACTGATCACTATCATAGAGGACAAACCCAACATCTTTATCAAAATCTACAAAAATAAGGGACAAAGTTACTATAGTTAAAATAATACTTTCAACAGATAATTTCATGTGGAATAATCACAAAATACAACAAGGGGGAAAGTAGACCTTTACTGAACATGACATTCATTTGAAAGTCAATGTTATCTTTGGAAATCTCAGCCTGTGTTGTATCCAGTTTTATTCTGTCAGGTAAAAAGGTATCACTCTGCCCTGAAGAAATGAAGATAAACATGACTGTTAGAAGCACGCTAACTGTCCAAACCCTTACAAAAATATTAATATAAGTTCATTTTACTCAGTATACTTAAGTAAATTCTTAAAGTATATTTTTACTTTACGCATAAGTATACTAATATCAATATACTAGTAGTATAATTGTAAGTGTACTATTTCAAAACCACTTGGGACTGAATTGGCCCACTTTTCAGTGGATAAAAGTATATTTTTAAGTGTAACAGTACTAAACTTAGTTTACAACTACATTTTTCATTTGTACTGCAACTATACTACAAGTATATACTGATGGTTCCCTCTCTGAAGTTGTGTTGAAATACAGATACTAGGGGTCACTCTTGGGAGACCCGAATACCTCTGATGTATTCAGAAAAGGCCAATGAAATTGGTGTGTGGAACCAGAGCAAACATGAGTGGTCTCTGTCAGCGTTTGCTCAGATAGGTGTAGGGAGTTCCCCTGGGTGCATCAGCAGCGTTCTGAAAGAGGCAATTTCCCTAATAAAAGAGTGAATTCCTCTAAAAGAGCTGCATGCCAGATCGCCTCTTTTTAAAGATGCCGTTACGTCTGTGTCCTTCTGGGTGCAGATGATTTCTCTCTCTCTCGGACGGCCACGAGTGCTGTTTTCACTGTATGGGCCGCGCTCATGATGAAATGGCGTTCATGGATGGGTCATGCGCTCACTACGAGAGTATGCCCATGTGAACGTTGCGGCCGCAACTCTCGTACTTCTTCAAGAGGCCAAGAGTCTCCTGAGCTGCTCTCTGTCTTGATCCTTCTACCTCCAGGTACGAGGCTTTGGCGGCAGGTGCTCAGGACGATCTGGAAGTTACAATGGGAGAGCTTCTGCCGGGATAATCCAGGCCTCCTGTTCCTCAGCACACTCGTGTCCCCCGGTTAGGATGCTCATCCCCGGGTGAGTTTAATTTCTTAATCTGGGCTCATGAGGAAGATGAGTTATCAATCACAGAAGACGGTCTTATGGAGTGGATTCCTCTGCTCTGTTCCAAACACTTGTGGATGGTTGATTGGTTCCTGGGAGCCCCTCTGCTGTGAGAGAATGGCCGTGAGAGAAAAGAGCAAGCTGATGCAGAGCATCTCATTTCTCCGTGTGAAATATTCCACATTTTTGACCAGCAGTGGACATACATAAAAAAAGACTGCTTCATGACCATCATATTGCCTCATTTTATTTTAGATTTGACTCTTCCTCTTTTGCTGCATTCACACCATGTCGCAACATGTGGCATTCTACTCAGAGCTGTCCTTGTACTCGTAATTATGCATCTCTATGGTAACACTATCAACGCCTAAATGAATCTGCAGTGGACTGGTGGTACAAGTTGGAGCCTTGTAGAACTGTAATTGCGAGTTCTACAAGGTCATGTACACTTTTTACAATTTGGAATCTTGACATTTTTACATGCTTTGAATCCACTTTTTTCTTGAGAGTTCTGTTGTATATTTAAGCTTCAAAATGAGCACAAACTTGCCTTTAAAAGAGGTTAATTGCACTTGTCGGATTGGAGTTTTCCCCTTCAGTGACTGCACTGCCATGTTCGGTTGCACCAGCAATGGATTTGACTTCTCACGCAGAGAGAGATTTTGTAAAGTCTTTGTTAGTCTAAACAAACACAATTAAAAAGTCAGATAGCAGGTCAAAAAGAAAGTGCTTACGAATTTGGTTGAGATGGTTCTGTATGTAAGTGTCAGTGCAGTAAGTGTGAATTGTTTTGTTACTCATTTATTGCAGCTTGGTCGACAGAGAAGTACATCCCATGACTTGTGCTCAGGAGCTGACTGACTGTAGCGACTGCTGACACTGCAATTTCCTGAACAATGAAGAAAAAGAGTTTCTCAAAACAACTCTGGTTTGTATAAGCACTGATGAGCCAAAACATTATGACCGGTCACAGGTGAAGCAAATACCGTTGATCATCTTCTAACAAGACCACATATTAAGGTCTTGGTAGATTAGATGGTAAGCAAACAATAACAATCCTTATAATCAACATGTTGAATGCAGGAGAAATGGGCAGGAATAAAGATCTGATCGCATTTGATAAGGTCCAAATTGTTATGGCAAGGCGTTTGGGTCAGAGTATCTCTGAAATGGCAAAGGTTGTGGGTTGCTCCGGGTCAGCAGTGGTGAGAATTTACCAACAGTGGTCCGAGAAGTGATAAACCACAAACTGGCGACAGGGTGTTGGGCACCCAAGGCTGGCTACAATACACAGTGCATCACACTCTGCTGCGTATGGGGCTGCTTAGCTCAAACCACAGTGTCTACGATGACCCCTGTCCACAGTCTAAAGCATCTACAATGGGCACTCGAGCATCGAAACTGGATCTTGGAGCAGTGGAAGAAGGTCGACTGGTCCAATGAGTCCCGTTTTCTTTTACATCATATGGACGGCTGTGCACATGTGCGCCATTTACTTGGGGAAGGGATGGCACTAGGATGGACAGTGGGAAGTGCATCTCTGTTTTGGCAGCATGCAGAGGACCGACAGCAGATTAGGGAGGTGGTCATAATGTTTTTGCTCATCTGTGTACAGTAGTATTTTTAAAATGTTGCAGACATACTTCTGGTTTTATGAGAGACATGGGTGTGATTTATCTCACTATAAGTGCTGAGTAGAAAAACCTTAGCAAAAGAGTGCAAAAAATTGTGCTTTAATGGTTGATTATGTATAGTGTTCTGTGGTGTACCTGGAGTAGTCAAATTAGTATATCTGTCTATTTCATGTACAGTTTGGAAAATTAGGCACTGACATGCAATGTTTACACTGCGTATGGAAATAACAACATGCAAATTATGCAAAACAAGTTGTGCCGAGTAAAGAGAAACATAAAAAAGACGTGAACATGAGCAAGTACAAATTGTCTTGCTATTGTTTCCCTAAAAAATAACATCTAAAAATGGACCCTTTTAATAATAATACAATTAATATATTATAACAAGAAATGTTTCTTCAGCGTCAAATCAGCATTAGAATGATTTCTGAAGGATCATGTGACACTGAAGACCGAAGGTAATGATGCTGAAAATTCAGCTTTGATCACAGGAATAAATAATCAGTTCTTTTAATTTTTAATAAATTAATTTACTTTTTTAATTAATTTTTTAAAAAGGAAGTCAGAGTTGTGCTAATATATAGCCTATATACTTTTTTGTTTAATTATGAGAAGTGCCGTTTTTTTCACTTGAGCCCCTGCCCCTCAAAATGTCTGTGCACGTCCCTGCTGATCTGTGACAATATATATATAGTTTTTCTTTTTATAAATGTTTTTATATGTTTTTTTTTTTATAAATATGGTCCCTTTTATTACATGTCTACATGTCTTTAACCACATGCATAATTTTTTTTGGTACAATGTCCTTATTGTGTTCATGTTTTATCTTGCTTTTGAGGTGGGATACAGGTAAGGTTAGGTACGCTAATCATTACTAAAAGATTCATTCATACTTGTAGAAAGTAGAAACTGTTTAATTGTTTTATTCCTCTACATCATTCATGAGTTTCAGCATTGAACATGTTGACAAAGAGTATATAGGATGAATTAATGGATTCTTGAGCTTTCAGTTTCAATATCCCAATTTTAATTTTATCTTCCTCAAACTCACGCAATTGTTTCATTTTCAAAAGATGTCTACAAAATAATCCGTTCACACAGAAACCATGGTCTCCTTAGTATTCACTAGGTTTATAGAGCAGCAAAGGAAACCATGCCACAATGTGCATGTTTTCTATGCTACTAGTTTCAATCAAGTATATATTTGATACACCTGATGGTGACATGGACTTAGTTTCACATTTGAGGGAGGACTCAGGACTGTATCATCATCATCAAATAAAACCTTCAAAATCCACATTTAGATGGAGTTTGTTTTAAACCTACTATCCTCTATCTGTTTGCATCTGTAGATTTCTTCTAAATTCACCCATTTAGATTTGTAAATTTCAGGGGGAAAGACTCTTGATGTATGTAAGTCATTAAGGCTGTGGTAGAGTGGCCAAGTCCAGATTCCCGTAAGGCCCTGCAGAGGTTTCTGGGGTTTGCTAACTTATACAGGCATTTCATTCGCAATTTCAGCAAACTAGCCGCTCCTCTGACTGCCTTGACCTCCCCCAGAACTACGTTCAGGTGGTCCGATACAGCTGAGGCTGTATTCGCCAAACTGAAAGGTCGCTTCGTTTCGGCTCCCATAGCCCTTGATAGCCCCTGATCCCTCACGTCAGTTCGTGGTGGAGGTCGACGCGTCAGAGGTGGGGGTAGGCGCAGTTCTTTCCCAACGCTCTTCCACAGACGACAAGTTTTTTTCCCATCGGTTGTCTCCCGCTGAACGTAACTATGACATTGGTAACAGAGAGTTGTTGGCTGTCAAGCTAGCGTTAGAGGAGTGGCGTCATTGATTACAAGGGTCGGGGGTACCTTTTTTCGTCTGGACCGATCACAAGAACTTAGAATATATCAGCACTGCCAAAAGACTCAACTCCAGGCAGGCTCGGTGGGCTTTTTTTTTTCGGTCGTTTTGATTTTTCTCTATCATACCGCCGGGGGTTCCAAAAACATCAAACCCGACTATTTTTGACCATTCCGAACGCCCGTCCACTCCCGAGTGCATTTTACCAGAGACCCTATTCATTTCCACACTCACATGGGAGATCGAGTCGAAGGTCAAGACGGCCTTAGAAGGGGTAACGCCTCCGCCCGGTAGCCCACCGAATCGATTATTTGTGCCGGAGGAAGTACGGTCTGGCGTTATTCGATGGGGGCATTGTTCTAACGTGGCTTGTCATCCAGGGGTTAATCGCACCAGTTTTTTGGTTAAGCAACAATTCTGGTGGCCACTAATGGCTCGCGACATTCGCAGTTTCATCTTGGCTTGCTCGGTTTGTGCCACTGATAAGACTTCCAATCGACCCCCCGAATGGGGTACTCCAACCGCTGTCTGTCCCTTCGAGACCCTGGTCCCACATTGCGCTAGATTTTATCACCGACCTCTCACCCTCCCAGGGCAAGACGGTCATTGTGACCGTAGTGGATCGGTTCTCGAAGGCGGCTCATTTCATTCCCTTGCCCAAATTACCCTCTGCCAATGAGACAGCGGAGACTGTGGTTGACCACGTTTTTTGCTTACATGGCCTCCCGATTGATGTGGTTTCCGACAGGGGTCCCCAATTTGTGTCCAAATTTTGGCGAGAATTTTGTAAATTACTGGGAGCGACTGTCAGTCTGTCCTCTGGGTTTCATCCCCAGAGCAATGGCCAAACCGAGAGAGCCAACCAGGATCTGGAAAGAACCCTAACCCTCCGCCGCGACTCGTAGATGGGGAACCTACATATTCGGTTAATCGCATTCTGAACTCTAGGCGAAGGGGACGCGGATTCCAGTATCTGGTGGACTGGGAAGGTTACGGTCCGTAGGAGAGAAGTTGGGTACCTCCTAGGGACATCCTGGACCACTCCCTTATCGATGATTACAATTGACAGGTAAGGACGTCTGGTGACGCCAGGAGGCGTTTCTAGGAGGGAGGGTACTGTCACGGTTCGTGAATCTACGTGAATGTCCTTTTTGTCTCGTGTTATTGTGTGTGTGTGTGTGGCCGTGGTCACTGATCACTACTGCTGATCAGCGGCACCAGCTGCATTCATCCACGGTGCCAACTGCATCTGATCAGCGGTGCCTATATAGACTCACTTAGGAGTGTCGCAATATACCGGTGTTGACGATAATCGTGATATTCAAAGCATGAAATATAGACATCGTGTTAATTTAGAGTGTGGCAATATACCGGTATTGGCGATAACCACAATGTTTAAAATGAATAGGACTGTTATGATAACATGACACGTAAATACTCCAGGGCGAGTACCTGGTTGACCTCTCAGGTGCTGTATTGCACCCGCTGACACCTATCAAACAAGAAGACGCAGCCCGGGCCGCGCAGCTACTCTGAGAAGAATGTCGTCTGAGCGAGAGAGTGAAACAGTCTGTCCACACCCGAAAAAAGTAAGCTCGCCTGTATGGGAGTTCTTCGGCTCAAAAGAAAACAGCACTTTAAAGGGGGTCGCACACCGGACGAGAAGCGCAGCGCCACGTCTTTAAAATTCGAACACCTTTTCTCTTCGAGTGTACACACACCGGTTGTGCCATTCGGCGTCTGTCCGCGGCGTCTGTCCGCGGCGCCCAGCAACGGCTCTTGTTCAAAATCCTGCCACGACACAGAGCGCCATTTACATAGTTTTAAATTAAATTTACATTATATTTGTCTCAAATCATCGTAAATGACTTCACCCTGTGCTGCAATGTACATTTAGTTTTACATTAATTTACAGAAATCAGCTGCTTGAATGAAAATTGCTGATGTTATCGGATTTTCAGGTGATATGGGCGGCAGTGGCTCAGTGGTTCATGTAGGTTGTCTACAAACTAGAAGGTTGGTGCATGGTTCAATCCCCGGTTCCACCTGATCAAGTGTCAAGGTGTCCATGAGCAAGACACCTAACCCCAGCTGCTCCCGACAAGCTGGATGGATGACACCGCCGTCGGTGTATGAATGAGTGAGTGAATGGGTGAATGTGAGGCAATATGTAAAGCGCTTTGGTGGCCATTGGGTCTGTGAAAGCGCTATATAAATGCAGTCCATTTACCATATTCTCAATTCATTCAGTTAATGGATGCTCTGAGGTAAAGTGTTCAGACTCAGCAACTATTGTATTTAATTGTACAGTACAACAATCATAACATAGTACAGGACATTATCTTAATTTCATAATGTCCTTAAACATAAGAATACTGCTGGCCATAAACTGAGAAAGTGCGTCCGGTGTGCGATACCTCGAGTTGTCCTACACGCCTTCGCGGCGCTGCAGAATGTGTAGCCACCAACCTTTTTACCCATCTCCGTGTCCATCACCCTGCGGATTACGCAATTTTACAGAGAATACATTGCGATTATTTTACTAGTCATGGAATGGGAAACGTGACATTAACCTGTTAACAGGGGGTTTCTGTATTCATACATTTAATAAAGGGTGATTATTAGGAACCATCTTATTTTTGTATTTGTATTTGCACTTGATTTTTTTGTTTGTACCCTTATGTTTGTTGGGTAAAAAAGAAAAACTATATAAACAAAGTAAAAATTTATTTGACTGATAACTACCCCCCATAACATCGGCCATGGTCCCATGGTAGTGTCAATACTAAGATATGCTCATATTAAAAAAGTCTTGCTGCTGTTGGAACAAAGTAGGGGTTGTCCATGATGTTCAGTAGCTTAGCCAACATCCTCCTCTCACCCACCTGCTCCACTGAGTCCAGAGGACAGTCCACGATAGAGCTGGCCCTCCTAATCATTTTTTTTTTCGAGCCTTTTCTCATCCCTATCTGATTTCAGCAGACCACAGCATAAATAATTACTAATGCAACTGTCGTATCATAAAAAAGTTTTTAAGTAGTGTCCTACATACCCCAAAGGACTTCAGTCTCCTCAGCAAATGTAGGCGATTTTGGCCCTTCCTATACAGAGCACTGTTGTCTAACCCGCCCATTGTATTGTTTAAATTGTTTTATGGTGCGTATTTCTAGACACCTTTAACCTTATTTTGATTATTCTCAGGTTAGGTAAAGTGAGTCAAATCTGACCTAAATCGTAAGCATTTTAATTTTCATACTCACAATCCATAGGTCAGAAGACTTCTCTGTGGTCTGTTCAGCTCACTTTTGTAGAAATCAAAGACTTTTTGCAGGCAAGCTTTCTTAGTTTCAATTAAATATAGTTTTGTTATTTACATGTTAACTAATTTACATATAAAGTACTAATATATATTAAAAAAACAAGACAAAACAACATCAAAAGTAAATAGTTTACAAGCATTGTCTGTCAGATGCTTCAATGGCATGGCATCTAACAGCGGACACCTAAGAATCAGTGTCTGCCTTCATCTTCTCCTTTAAGCCTTTTATAGACCATCAGAATTCTTGAGGTCGTCATCTTTGGAAATCCCCTCATAATTCATTAGTCTTTATCCAATCCGAAGTCTTGAACTGTCATAAGTTCTGGACATTCCTTTCGGACCTGTCTATAAAGCCTTTGGTCTCTTCGTCCTCCTTCTTCTGACTTTTTCTTCTTTGTTGCATTCTGTGCCTCGTCCGCAACACATCCGACGGTAACGTTTGCATTTTTCTTCTTTCTTTAGCAAAGCTCTTTCTAATACATGTTTTGTTCTTATGCTTTTTAATAAATGCTTAAAACATTAAGTGTGGTATGTTTTTCTTTATAAAAGAAAATTAAAGAAAATTTCACTTTCTCAATGAACCATTTTACAATAACAATTGCAGTAATTTCTTCATAAACCACTTTCTTAATAAACAAGTTTCAAGTGTGGTTGATTACAGTTCTACAGACAAAAAGGTAAGCATTTAACAGGACAATTGCATATTTTCAACAATGATATGAACACCCAAATACAGTGGCATAGCAAGTCAGTCCCGGGCCCACATGCAAACAAATTTATATGGCCCTCCAAGGACATCGAAGAGACATTAGACGTTCACTGTAGCATTAAACAACTTTTCACAACCAGAACGGAACAGCAAAACTGTTTCACACATACTCCGTGTAGTGTGTATGCGGTGCGTGTTGCGGTGCAGGAGCAGAATGCGCTTGTGCTTTCATATGCTGCGTTTGCAGTGTGCAACTGATCTACGGCTCTAGGCTACCAACATTTATTCTCTATTTTTTTTATCTCAAATCACTTTTTTTATTATAAAATAATATAAAAAAGTTTCAACATTGCGATCCTATTTGTATCTACACTCTTTCACGTATTCACGTTTAAACTCAATACACTTAAAAAAACGTATTATTCAATGCATTACATCTATATAGATTTATATATTAAAGGGTTAGTTCACCCAAAAATGAAAATTCTGTCAGTAATTACTCACCCTCATTTTGTTCCAACCCCATAAGACCTTCGTTCATCTTCGGAACACGAATTAAGATATTTTTGATGAAATCTGAGAGCTGGATCACTCCTCCATACTAGTCCATAGGCTTCTTCAGGGATTGAACTTGCCGGCCTCGAAAATTTATTAAAGACATCGTTAAAATAGTCCAAGTGACTACAGTGGCTCAATCTTAAAGGGTTAGTTCGCCCATTTAAGACATGAAGTTGTATGCAATCCTTACCAGCACTATAGGTCATACACACTGACCCACTCTGTTGTCACCTCCCTGGTCAGAGTTCTGGCCGCTGGAAGTTTTTCAATAAAGTACTCCCGGTTATTTTCCGGGGCCACAAAACTGTGCGTTTTTACGTGAAAAAATGATTTGTGTTTCAAAGCTTGATTAATTTACCACACAAAAAACACGCCGGTCAAAATTCATACCTCAGTTTTAATCGGCACTAT
Organism: Rhinichthys osculus; assembly: GCA_029959095.1. Lineage (NCBI taxonomy): Eukaryota > Metazoa > Chordata > Actinopteri > Cypriniformes > Leuciscidae > Rhinichthys > Rhinichthys osculus. Next base: position 28,380,069 of record JARWKJ010000020.1, read on the forward strand.
TTTCTATCCATTTCTATCAATCCGCGCTGCTGTCAACGTCAACAGTCCGTCCGATCAGCTGTTGATAGCGCGACTCACTGACAACATGTCTGACTGCGAAACTTCTGATGATGAAACCAATTTTAGCACAATGTCAGACGGATCAGATGATGAAAGTAAGCACAACGACAATGTTATTGATTGCAACACAAAACCTCAATTGTGTGTGTGTTCAATCAAATAGTTTTCTCAGCAAATTGTACCAATATCCCTATAGGCTATACTGTTTTTATATTAGACATCGTTTTATAATGGAGTCTAAACATCAGCTTGTTTACCGTACAGTTTAGACATGGGATCATAAAGTTAGTAAATAGAGCTTACCCGTGTTACTGGTACAGCAAAACTCTTTAATTGTCCTTTTCCTCCTTGGTTGGGGATGTAATCGTCTTCGCTGAAGTGAGCACTACACACACGAAAATCCTTTATTCTGGATATTTTAGCTCCCGCAGAGTAGCCGATGGCAACCAGCCAACAACACGCGCTTGCACCCCCTGCTGGTGAGATCGACTAACAGCAGATGGAGATTATGCTCGGTAGCTGTCTCTAGTTATATTCGAAACAGGAAAACGATGGAATCTGAACTTTGATCCCGTCACATCCTTGTGGTTACAGCCTGGGAATTTACAAGTTCGCACTTTAAATTGCTAATTTAATAATTTTTACGTCGTTGTCAATCGATTGTGTAAACACTATGGAACAGCTGATCGGAACGTGCGCACTGTTGACGTTGACAGCAGCGCGGATTGATAGAAATGGATAGAAAATAGTGCCGATTAAAACTGAGGTATGAATTTTGACCGGCGTGTTTTTTGTGTGGTAAATTAATCAAGCTTTGAAACGCAAATCATTTTTTCACGTAAAAACGCACAGTTTTGTGGCCCCGGAAAATAACCGGGAGTACTTTATTGAAAAACTTCCAGCGGCCAGAACTCTGACCAGGGAGGTGACAACAGAGTGGGTCAGTGTGTATGACCTATAGTGCTGGTAAGGATTGCATACAACTTCATGTCTTAAATGGGCGAACTAACCCTTTAAGTTTATCAAGCGACGAGAATACTTTTTGTGCGCAAAAAAAAAACAAAAATAACGACTTTATTTCAACTATTCATTTCCTTCTCTATGGTCAGTTCACTAGTGTAACAGCGTACGCTTCTGTTGTTGTACGTCACACGCATCACGCACATGACTAGCGCCGGCCAATAGTGAGCCTACGTGTGACGTAGCTCTACAGAATCACACTACGTTAACTGACTCGAGGCCCAAAGAGAAGGACATTTTTTGTACAAAAACTGTGTCAAAACTCTGAATAAGAAGTGTTTGCATAAAAGAGTTGATACGCCTTGGCGTTCTGTCCTTCATTTAGAGGAGGATGTCAAGCCAGAATGGTGAGCGTTATACAAGTCACCTTTGCCAAAAAAGTGGGTGACTTACAGTGGAGGATCCTTAATGAGTGAAGGATCCTTTACTTTTATGAGTGTCTGCAGAGCGGGTAAGAGAGGCGGGGGCTTAGCTGCTCTTTTTAAAGATGTCTATCAATGTAAGCAAATATCATTTGGGAATTACCCGTCTTTCGAATATCTGGGTATTGTGTTAAAAGGTGCTCCACGTATTTTACTTATCATTATTTACAGGCCTCCAAAATACTCTCCAGCCTTTGCTGAGGACTTTACAGAACTGCTATCAACAATTTCCTCAGAGTTTGACTGTTTTGCCATTGCTGGAGATTTTAACATTCACATGGATAATGCAGAAAACAATATGGCAAAAGAAATCAAAACTGTTTTAAAAACGTTTGATCTGACTCAGCATGTACATGGTCCCACACACAATCATGGACACACTCTAGATTTACTTATCAGTAAGGGTTTAAACATCTCATTGATTGTTATTAAGGATGTAGCACTGTCGGATCATTTCTATATTTTCTTTGATATATTGATCTCTCCTGCCATTGAAACTAGATCTGTGTCTGTCAAGAAGAGATGCTTAAATGAGAACACTAGTGTACTATTTATGAAGGCCATATCTTTAAAACCAAGCATATCTGCTGACTCTGTTGATTTTCTCCTTGATTCTTTTAACTCAAAAGTTAAAAGTGCAATTGATGATATTGCTCCTGTGAAAGTCAGGAAGAATAGTGGTAGACAAAAAGCACCTTGGAGAAACTCAACAGCAGTGCAAAACATGAAAAGACAATGCAGAAGAGCAGAGCGCATGTGGCGGAAGACAAAACTTGTAGTCCATTATAACATCTACAAAGACAGCATCCATGCTTTTAATATTGAACTAGGCAAAGCTAGACAGACCTTCTTCTCGAATATTATAAACAGAAACTTAAACAACACACGCACACTTTTTGCTACTATAGAGAGACTGACAAACCCCCCAACCCAGATTCCCAGTGAAATGCTCTCAGACAGCAAGTGCAGTGAGTTTGCTTCTTTCTTCTCTGAGAAAATCAATAATATCAGTGTACTCTTCGGTGTACTCATGCAACATGAAACACAAACTTTTGCTAATGATAAAAAATAAGCAATAAACTGGTTGATTGATATATTCTTTTTTTATTTTCCATAATCAAATCAATCACACATTGTTTAGAGTGCTTTTCATACAAGAATGTAAAACTAAATTCAGGTGGTTGGTTGATAAAGTGACATTGCAGGTGTTGTAAACAAGAAAAAAGGTCTTTGTGACACAGTCCAATGAAATTACATTCGCATCCTCTTCTGTGGACTCTTCTGTGTTGTGAACCTTGGCGCTGGGCATGTGATGTCTCTTGCCTCGTCAGCACAGAATGGCCTTATTTTTTCATATAGATAGGTCTGCCTGTCAATTTTCAGTCCAGGTGGGGCCAGGACAGGAAGACCGTCGACAGGGGGCAGATCTGCTCCGTCGCGCAGTAGCTGATATTCGACAGGTTGTGCATCACGGTGACTTTTTGCAAGCACCACACCTGGTCTCTTGGCGTCAAAGCTGTGACAGAAAAAGCACATAAGACATTTTAAACATGGCAAAGTATTTTCTTATAAAAAACGGTCATGTGTATCTTGTTGCTATGTTATATTGTATGTACACAATGTGAAAGTTTCAATTACCTGAAGTGCTGATAACTCTTGACCTGTGGGAGTCTACGGAAGTGGCGAGTCAGATGCTGCTGCCAGTCGAAGGTCTGGACTAAAACTTTTCCCTCTGCCGTTCCAACAAGCTGTGGGATATTGAGGTGACTCACAGGAGAGCTGTTTTCCACAACCTGATGACAAAAAAGAGAAGAGAGGAAGAAAAAAAAGATCTTCAGTTAAATGTTTCATTGAAGCAGAACAGAAAACAGCACTGAAGTGATTAAAGCAAAGTAAAGTTAAAGTACCTCAGCGATGTCTGCCAAAGTGTTGACTCTTGTCTTCATGTAGGCTTGCTTGATGAGTCCAAAGCCACAGTCAGGGGAAAACTTGGTGTGGCCAGCAATAAGGAAGTGGATTTCAATTTTATCGTGAAGCTTGTGTCCAACCCGCCAGGCAAGGTACCAGAGCATGAAGTTGTTCTTGTTCTGCCCACTGCAGTTGTCACAATGAAGATCCACCTCTGTTTCTCCAACTCCAAAGTTGCCGAAGAAATGATGCATGTAGCTGATGACTTCATTGCTTCCCTTAGTAGATGACATGCCTTCATCAATCAGGTAATTCACCTGTTTCTGCAGCCCTTCACATGAAACACCAAATAGGCCACATTTCCGTGGGGTCAGGAAGTACATTGGTCCTGGCTGGAGAGGGTTTGAGGGAAAGTGTAACTGTAGGAGACAGAGGGAGAGAGCGAACTTGGATTAGATTAAATTAAATTTGCATCTGTTCATAACTGTCTAATAAAGATAAAACTTACTATATTGATGCTATTCTGCATTTGCACTATTTATTCTCATGCACCAAATCGCCCTTTAAGGGACATTAATAAAGTAAAGGGAAGTAAATGTGTGTGAAATATTACCTGCTGAGCAAAATCAAAACTGTAATGCATCCTAATCTTCTTGCTTGCTGGTAGGGATGGTCCAAAAGACAGGTCAGAGCCAGAGCAAGTCTTTCTGCAGGCAGCAGTCATGTCGTTGTACACAGCCCTCTCTTTCTGCACAAGGGAAAGATGATCTTGTTGCTTCTTTACTGCTTCAGACTTTCTATCATCTGGGAGGTTTGCACTTCGTATCAGCTGCTCGTTATTGCTTTGGCACTGCCAGCAGAGATCTGTGCGCGGCCGGCAACTTTTGATGTGTGGGAGAAGTCGGTTCCACAGTGCTTTGAAGCTGGTTTTACAAACTGCACGCTCACCTGAAAAACAGATATTGCTTATGGTTAATTGTATTGTAATTGCTAATAGTGTAGCAATAATAAATAACATTATTTCACTTTATAAGCACTCAATTCTAAATCAATGTTTACACATACCAAGGATCCTTTACTTTTATGAGTGTCTGCAGAGCGGGTAAGAGAGGCGGGGGCTTAGCTGCTCTTTTTAAAGATGTCTATCAATGTAAGCAAATATCATTTGGGAATTACCCGTCTTTCGAATATCTGGGTATTGTGTTAAAAGGTGCTCCACGTATTTTACTTATCATTATTTACAGGCCTCCAAAATACTCTCCAGCCTTTGCTGAGGACTTTACAGAACTGCTATCAACAATTTCCTCAGAGTTTGACTGTTTTGCCATTGCTGGAGATTTTAACATTCACATGGATAATGCAGAAAACAATATGGCAAAAGAAATCAAAACTGTTTTAAAAACGTTTGATCTGACTCAGCATGTACATGGTCCCACACACAATCATGGACACACTCTAGATTTACTTATCAGTAAGGGTTTAAACATCTCATTGATTGTTATTAAGGATGTAGCACTGTCGGATCATTTCTATATTTTCTTTGATATATTGATCTCTCCTGCCATTGAAACTAGATCTGTGTCTGTCAAGAAGAGATGCTTAAATGAGAACACTAGTGTACTATTTATGAAGGCCATATCTTTAAAACCAAGCATATCTGCTGACTCTGTTGATTTTCTCCTTGATTCTTTTAACTCAAAAGTTAAAAGTGCAATTGATGATATTGCTCCTGTGAAAGTCAGGAAGAATAGTGGTAGACAAAAAGCACCTTGGAGAAACTCAACAGCAGTGCAAAACATGAAAAGACAATGCAGAAGAGCAGAGCGCATGTGGCGGAAGACAAAACTTGTAGTCCATTATAACATCTACAAAGACAGCATCCATGCTTTTAATATTGAACTAGGCAAAGCTAGACAGACCTTCTTCTCGAATATTATAAACAGAAACTTAAACAACACACGCACACTTTTTGCTACTATAGAGAGACTGACAAACCCCCCAACCCAGATTCCCAGTGAAATGCTCTCAGACAGCAAGTGCAGTGAGTTTGCTTCTTTCTTCTCTGAGAAAATCAATAATATCAGAAAGGTCAGACAGATCAGACCACAACCTGAGAAAGTAGTTACTTTGTCTGTTTTCGAAGAAATTGAAGGCACAATTTTGGAAGAAACCGTTCAGCAACATCAACCTGCGCCCTTGACGAACTTCCCACATCTTTTTTCAAAAGTGTGTTAAACAGTTTAGAAGCAGATCTCCTAGAAGTGGTAAATGCCTCACTTCTCTCTGGGAGTTTTCCAAACTCCCTGAAAACTGCAGTTGTCAAGCCCCTCCTGAAAAAGAGCAATCTGGATAAGACTATATTAAGCAACTATAGACCGATCTCAAATCTTCCTTTCATAGGCAAGATCATTGAAAAAGTTGTCTTCAATCAGCTGAACAAATTCTTAAGCTCAAATGGATACTTTGACAATTTTCAATCTGGTTTCCGATCGCATCACAGCACAGAGACAGCTCTCATAAAGATAATAAACGATATTCGCTTAAATACTGATACAGGCAAATTATCAGTGCTGGTACAACTCGACCTCAGTGCTGCATTTGACACTGTTGATCACGACATACTTCTTGACAGGCTGGAAAACTGGGTGGGGCTTTCTGGGATAGTCCTAAAATGGTTCAGGTCATACGTAGAAGGGAGAGGTTATTATGTGAGTATAGGAGACCATAAGTCTGAGTGGACATCCATGACTTGCGGAGTCCCTCAAGGCTCAATTCTTGCACCACTCCTGTTCAACCTGTACATGCTCCCAATGAGCCAAATAATGAGACAGAACCGAATCTCTTACCACAGCTATGCAGACGACACACAGCTCTACTTAGCCCTATCGCCTAACGACTACAGCCCCATTGACTCCCTGTGCCAATGCATTGATGAAGTCAACAGTTGGATGTGCCAAAACTTTCTTCAGTTAAACAAAGACAAAACTGAAGTTATTGCGTTTGGAAACAAAGATGAAGTTCTCAAGGTGGATGCATACCTTGACGCTAGGGGTCTAACAACTAAAAATCAAGTCAGGAATCTTGGTGTGTCTCTAGAGTCAGACCTTAGTTTCAGTAGTCATGTCAAAGCAATAACTAAATCAGCATACTATCATCTGAAAAATATTGCAAGAATTAGATGCTTTGTTTCCAATCAAGACTTAGAGAAACTTGTGCATGCTTTCATCACCAGCAGGGTGGATTATTGTAATGGACTCCTCACTGGCCTTCCTAAAAAGACCATAAGACAGTTGCAGCTCATACAGAACGCTGCTGCCAGGATCCTGAGCAGAACCAGAAAATATGAACACATCACACCAGTCCTCAGGTCTCTACACTGGCTCCCAGTTACATTTAGGATCGATTTTAAAGTATTATTACTGGTATATAAATCATTCAATGGGCTAGGACCTCAATATATTGCAGATATGCTCACTGAATATAAACCTAACAGATCACTCAGATCATTAGGATCACATCAGCTAGAAATACCAAGGGTTCGCTCTAAGCATGGAGAGTCTGCTTTTAGCTATTATGCCAGCCGCAGCTGGAACCAGCTTCCAGAGGAGATCAGATGTGCTCCTACAGTAGTCACTTTCAAATCCAGACTCAAAACACATCTGTTTAGCTATGCATTTACTGAATGAGCACTGTGCCACTGTCCGTCCGACTGTTTTTACTGTACTGGTTTTGTCTTTGTTTGTTTTCTAATTTCTAATTTATTTATTTACTTATTTTTATAATCTCTGGAAGAGATTTTGAAGGAGAGCGGGAGAGTCTTCACTCCGATGAGGCGAGTGAAGGAGTAAGTTATACTGCTGTATAAGAAGTCGCTGAGAGCGTCGTTAAGGGTAACGGCAGCAGACAGCGCACACGAAGCGTGCTCTGTGGGGGCCCCGCTGGGCATTACTGGTGTAGCACCACCCCAGCAGAGTACGTCCCTGGGCTAGAGGTCCAGTGGCACCGTAAACCGGCTCAATCTCTTCCATCTCAGATAGGGGTGGACCAGTACTTTATTTGATTTTTTATTCTAAACTGTTTTAATTATTCTTATTTGTTTTGATTATTTTAATTTCTTCTATGTAAAGCACTTTGAATTGCCATTGTGTATGAAATGTGCTATATAAATAAACTTGCCTTGCCTTGCCTTGCCTTGCCTTGCCTTCATGGAGCAATAGCCGTGAATGCACTTGTTTCAGTTATAAACCATGATACTAGCGATGAATGCCCTTTTTGTTTTCAGAAGGAGAACATATTTCATGCTTTTGCGAATTGTAACAGGCTTTTACCATTGTTTCAGGTTTTAAAGAGTTTATTTGTTCGTTTTGATGAGACTTTTTCTTTGGAAATATTTATTTGTGGTTTTAAGTATATTCGGAGATGTCGATTTTGTTGTCAATCATTGAATTTTTTACTGGGTCAAGCGAAGGCGGCGATATATGACACTAGAAAAATAAGAATAGAACGCAATTCAAGTGTTAATTTGCAGAGTGTGTTTTTTAACCTAGTAAAATCCAGAATTGTAATTGACTTTCGGTTTTATAAGGCTATGGGGGATCTTATGTCTTTTGAATTAATTTGGTGTTATAAGGGGGCTCTGTGTGAAATAATTAATGAGAGTTTACAGTTTGCACATACACTCACCTAAAGGATTATTAGGAACACCATACTAATACTGTGTTTGACCCCCTTTCGCCTTCAGAACTGCCTTAATTCTACGTGGCATTGATTCAACAAGGTGCTGAAAGCATTCTTTAGAAATGTTGGCCCATATTGATAGGATAGCATCTTGCAGTTGATGGAGATTTTTGGGATACACATCCAGGGCACGAAGCTCCCGTTCCACCACATCCCAAAGATGCTCTATTGGGTTGAGATCTGGTGACTGTGGGGGCCATTTTAGTACAGTGAACTCATTGTCATGTTCAAGAAACCAATTTGAAATGATTCGAGCTTTGTGACATGGTGCTGGAAGTAGCCATCAGAGGATGCGTACATGGTTGCCATAAAGGGATGGACATGGTCAGAAACAATGCTCAGGTAGGCCGTGGCATTTAAACGATGCCCAATTGGCACTAAGGGGCCTAAAGTGTACCAAGAAAACATCCCCCACACCATTACACCACCACCACCAGACTGCACAGTGGTAACAAGGCATGATGGATCCATGTTCTCATTCTGTTTACGCCAAATTCTGACTCTACCATCTGAATGTCTCAACAGAAATCGAGACTCATCAGACCAGGCAACATTTTTTTCCAGTCTTCAACTGTCCAATTTTGGTGAGCTCTTGCAAATTGTAGCCTCTTTTTCCTATTTGTAGTGGAGATGAGTGGTACCCGGTGGGGTCTTCTGCTGTTGTAGCCCATCCGCCTCAAGGTTGTGTGTGTTGTGGCTTCACAAATGCTTTGCTGCATACCTCGGTTGTAACGAGTGGTTATTTCAGTCAAAGTTGCTCTTCTATCAGCTTGAATCAGTCGGCCCATTCTCCTCTGACCTCTAGCCCACAGGACTGCCGCATTCTGGATGTTTTTCCCCTTTCACACCATTCTTTGTAAACCCTAGAAATGGTTGTGCGTGAAAAAATCCCAGTAACTGAGCAGATTGTGAAATACTCAGACCGGCCCGTCTGGCACCAACAACCATGCCACGCTCAAAATTGCTTAAATCACCTTACTTTCCCATTCTGACATTCAGTTTGGAGTTCAGGAGATTGTCTTGACCATGACCACACCCCTAAATGCATTGAAGCAACTGCCATGTGATTGGTTGATTAGATAATTGCATTAATGAGAAATTGAACAGGTGTTCCTAATAATCCTTTAGGTGAGTGTATTTTGGAATGAGTTTTTTTATTTCATTTTTTTTATTTAATTTTTTTTATGGGTATTTATTTGGATATTTGATATATTGAATGTGTATGGTTTTTTGTACTCTTTTAGGTAGGAACTGAATGTATTAGGTTGTTTGTTAATAAAAGGTGTGTTAAAATTCTCTCTCTCTCTCTCTATCTGTGTGTGTGTGTGTGTGTGTGTGTGTGTGTGTGTGTGTGTGTGTGTGTGTGTGTGTGTGTGTGTGCGTGTGTGTGTGTGTGTGCGTGTGTGTGTGCGTGTGTGTGTGTGTGTGTGTGTGTGTGTGTGTGTGTGTGTGTGTGCATTTGAGCGAGAGTTTTTTTATTTTGAGTTTAGAGATTTTATTTTGCATATTCAAAAAAATTCTTACCAGTTCATTTCTCTCTCTCTCTCTCTCTCAAATGCATGACAAATGCACCTCACAGTACCTCTGGGCTCCTCAAGGTGCAAGAGCGATCTGTGCAGCAAGGAGATGACAGCATCGCCCACCCTTCCTTCACATTTGCAGTAAATCCAGGGTCTTATTATCCCTGGTGTTGCATGTAACATACTGTGTAATTTGCCTAATCAAATAAAGTAGAATAAAGTGGGCTAGAGGTCCAGTGGCACCGTAAACCGGCTCAATCTCTTCCATCTCAGATAGGGGTGGACCAGTACTACTTTATTTGATTTTTTATTCTAAACTGTTTTAATTATTCTTATTTGTTTTGATTATTTTAATTTCTTCTATGTAAAGCACTTTGAATTGCCATTGTGTATGAAATGTGCTATATAAATAAACTTGCCTTGCCTTGCCTTGCCTTATTGTGGAAAGAGTTGAGGACAATGAGACATGATTAAAAATCACCTGAAATGAGAAGGGAATTGGGGTGCGATGTTTGCAGCTGTGACACTGTAGTGTCATAAGCTCATAAGCCGCTGCAGCATCATGCGAAAATACTGGGATGTTATACATTTAAACATTTTTATTTTGTAACCTAATACTACAAATAAAATGCATATTTTAATGTGGGGTAGGCTACTATCCACGTTGTTTTTAATGTAATAGACCTTATTCAGAGCAGCGCCATGCCAGGTATGAATTATGAAAGCGAGGTTGTGAGGCAAAGACTTACCGTGTATTCAGTGGCATCCACTGTGTATATAGGCTATATAAATAAATAAAATAAAAAAAGATATATATACATATATGTGTGTGTGTGTGTGTGTGTGTGTGTGTGTGTGTGTGTGTGTGTGTGCATAAAGCTCATAGATTCGTCAGCAGAACAGTAAAAAAAAAACACTTAACATCTATCTATCTATCTATCTGTCTGTCTTTCTGTCTGTCTGTCTGTGTGTGAACAACCACTTCACATATTCAGTTAAGATTTGAAAATATAGCATTTAAAAAGTTGAAGATGTTATTTTCTGCAACTTACCATTTGTTTAGCTTGTCTTGTCTCAATGAAAAAAAAATGAAATTATTGAAAAAGATTTGATTGAAAGAGGAACAAAAACTGGAAATAAAAATAAAAATGGAAATAAATAGCCACTGTATGTGCTTAAACAATGCAAACTAGGATCAACCACAGTTTATCTTCTATTCATCACAAAAGTATGTTCTTGTAAATGGCTCCTCCTGGTGGAAACGCTCTCCTGACTTAGCTTTAGGGGTCTGGGGCCGTATTACAGAAACTTGATCTCAACTAAAATTGCCATGGTTACTAAAGTAAAGAAATTCCTAAACTCTCATCATACGATCTCATTAAGATCGTGAAAACATGAATTCAGACCCAACAGTCTATGTGTAATTTCATCAATGTTTAATATCTGTCAACAGTGATTAGTAAAAAAGAAGCAATGAGCCAAACTTGGTGTGAAGATTGGTGTGTTTACAGTACATTTATATTATTTTACATTAGAGAACATAAAATAAACATAGCAAAAAAAAAAAAAAAAAAGGAACTGGCGGCTGAAAATAAACTTGCAATTCCAAACCTTTGTTCAGACAGATCTAAAAAAAAAAAAATCGTTACTTTAGTCTGAACAGAAAATAAAACCAATGAAATCAGGTGTTAAAGCTATATCTATTGTTGTTGTTGTTGTTATTTTCAATTGTTTTCACTCTCAGATCAGATTTCGAGCAGTTTTAATCATCAGTTAGAATGTGGCACATTTTCCTGTGAATCATATGACAGTCATTACGTGGTGAATAGAAGCCTATAATACTTTTGTAATTAGCAGGTCAGATTTCATAACCTGAAATATGTTTCAACAGTAAGTCCTAAAGATTGAAATTTAAAGCCAAATCAGTTTTGTGTACAGTGTGAACAAAGCCCCAAAAGATCCTAATGGGACATACAATAAAACATTGTAAATACATTAAATATATCACACATACACATTAAAGTCAGAAAAAAAGTGTGTGTATAAACACACAAATACTCACATTCATACATACATACATCAAATTCATACATACACAAAAAGTACGAACTTTTCACTTGTACGAACACCAAGACAAAATATCTGACTTAAGCTGATATTCCTCCTTGTCATCATTCCTTTTAAAAAAAAGTCTCAAAATAATTATCTTTAGGTTATTACCTTTGATGGCCCATCAGGCCAATTCATATTCAGTGGATTTGTAGCTTTCGTTGCTTTCTGGTATCTTATTTTTCCATAAAGAGAAAGTCTTCCTGCGAAAGCCTATGTTTGACGCACACAGACTGGTCAGAAATGCTGGGTGTGAGTTTAAAAATGGCCTCAGAGTGAATAAAATGAATATTTGAACCCCCTTTGGAAATGGAAAGAAAAACAGAAGCATTGCTGATTTCATTTATAATCCATTATAAGATTTTGTGCATTTTTGTGCAATGTGCATTAACACACCTGTGTTGTGTTTAAGAGACAGAAAACCACACTCAGAATAAGTTTGAGATTTGTTTCACGGGTGATGATCAAAATGTAGCCGGTGACCCAGGACAGGCCGAGCATCACTGCCAGAGAGAAACTACTCAAAACCTTCTTCTTTAGAGGAGTTTTCCGTGAACTAAACAGCAACAGTGTTATTGGTTAAATATATTCTCATAAATGCCTTTTGGTTGATAACTGATAGTGCTTTTCTGGTCCCAAAGTAAACATACCTGTTTAAGTTAGGGTTGGTCCTGCATATGTTGTGAGAGAAGTACATCAGTATTGCCATGTTTGAGAGCAGCATGAGCATTAATGGGAGCAAGAATCCCCAAAACATAGGTTTTCCCATATTGAACTTTTGTTTGTCGTCCAGTGAAGCCAGCCAGCAACTGCATCAAAGAAGAGTGACAACTGAATTATTAAAATCCAGAGAGAACGATGTAAAAACACATAAAGTAAATATTTTATTTTACATTTAAAGGGTTAGTTAAACCCAAAAATGAAAATTCTTTCATTTACTCAACCTCATATCGTTCCAAACCCATAAGACTTTAGTTCATCTTCGAAACACAAATTATACTGAAATCTGTGAGCTTTCTGTCCCTCCGTTGACAGCTACGCAACTACCACTTTTGCGCTTCAAAAACTCCATAAAGGGTTCATTAAACTAAGCCACATTAATTAAGCAGCTTAGTCAAAATTTATTGAAGAGACTCGATCGCTTTATATGATTTACATATTGAATTTAAAGGGGACCTATTATGCAAAATTCACTTTTACATGGTGTTTGGACATAAATGTGTGTTGGCAGTATGTGTACACAACCACCCTACAGTGATAAAAATCCACCCACTCCTTTTTTTTTTTTTTAAATCCCCATAAATTATAAGCAGTGTCTCCCAACGACCTGTCCTCCGAATGTGGCTTTAGTGACGTCACTACAGCCACAGGCCCCGCCCATGAGTGTTGACGGGCACTGCCGTTTTAACATAGAACCGCCCGCATCGAGTTCACAGCGAGTTGAGAGTTGTACACTTCCTGCACTGACGAGAATGTCTCCCAAGCGTTGTCGGTGTTGTGTAGCTGGATGTATTAATCCACATAGCTCTATTTACTAAAAAGTTGCTCCTGAAGGATGTAGCAGTGCCAACTATTCATGATCCAGCTACACATCTAGAAGCAAGTATTACGCATTTGTTTTCCAAATTGCCTTTGAATTTGTCAAGCTCATAATAACATGTTAAGGCTCGTACACACCGGGACGAATATCGACGCGCGTTATTCGGCAGCGTTTTTCAGCGCGTTTTTTGTGTTCACACCCAAGCGATTTTCCCTGACAAAGAGCCAAGTGAACATGCAAATTCATTCCCTGACATTAGTTGGCGCCCATTTGCTCTGCAATACCACTCCATAACATTCTCTTTTATCAAGATTTTTGTAGTCGCTGTCGCGTTTGTCATATAGTTCTTTCTGTTCCGACACCAACGAGACCAGCGGCTCTACATTCATCTTGCCTTGCATCTTCCTCGTCTTATTTCTTCCCGGCAGTGTAGACGCTACTTGCCGTATATCTTCTTCGCCGTTACGTATGTGTGCTCGGCAAGACCGTTTTGTGTTTGAGCGCCCCCAAGTTGTGTTTTACTGTAACTTCAGAAGCTCCAGACACGTGAGCAAAAGCGCCAATCTCACGCGGCGCGTCACACTAAAAAAACGAACCCGAGGCGTTTTTAAAAAAATGACGCTTTTACGCGTGGCGTTTTTCGTGTCGGTGTGCACACTCACATTGGCGCCCTTTGTTTAGTCACGAGGCGTTAAACGTCGGCGAATATCGCACGCGAAATTCGTCCCGGTGTGAACAGGCCTTTAGACTTATAAAGTTTGTGATAGCACCGTGAGTCCGTCCAGCAATGTTGTTATCTTTTTATCGCGCTGATAGTGTAATCTTTATTTGTAAAGGACAGCACATCAGAATAGAGCAACCAAACAAGAGATATTGCTTGTCAGACAGACGCAAAACCGCTGACCAAGTCTGTTGGTACTCAGTTATCAATGAAGAGTTTCATGTTCGCTACAGGAGTTCAGGTATGTTAATGTATTACATGATACTGCTTATACAGAGGACCTCTCGTGTCGGAAAAGTGCGGCAGGAGCAGCAGCTCATTAGCATTTAAAGGGAAACACTAAAATGGTGCGTTTTTGCACAAGCCCAAATTTGCCAATTTTAAAATGCTATAAAAAATTATCTGTGGGGTATTTTGAGCTAAGACTTCACATACACACTCTGGGAACATCAAATATTTGTTTTACATCTTGTGAAAAGGGGCATAATATGTCCCCTTTAAGCTTTTATTCACATATTAAGCACGTTTCAGTTATGGTATTTGGAAGCTCAAGCTTGCTTGCAGGCAGCATGTTTGAGCTTCAAGAACCAATGAGGTTCATACTCGTGTGTTACGCAGCACGTTTGAGCTTCAGCAAGAACCATTGAGGTTCATTCTCACGTGTTATGCACCATGTTTGAGCTTCCACAAGAACCAATGAGCTTCATTCTCGTGTATTACGCAGCACGGTTGAGCTTCAGCAAGAACCAATGAGATTCATTCACGTGTTATGCACCATGTTTGAGCTTCAGCAAGAACCAATGAAATTCACATTCTCACGTGTTATGCAGCACGTTTGAGCTTCAGCAAGAACCAATGAGGTTCATTCACGTGTATTATGCAGCATGGAGATGCCATTGCTGTAAGCCTTGGCTGTAATTATGGACGAAAACTTACAGGCCTTGAATAGGAGATGAGGAGTACCCTGCCAGATGGCAGCATTTTGAAGGCATAGTTGCATCGCAACGGCACACTCCACTGGGGTAGATACCCATGTACCCTTTGGCCACCCAACCATCGATGTAGTGGAGGGGGCACCAGAGTGGTTTCGGGCAAAAAAAGGTGCCTCCACGACTTTGTGACCTCCTCATTAACCTCAGGGGAAGAAAGGCACTGGAGTGGGATGCTGCTATTCAGCATGCCCCATCCCCAAGATACCAATCATCCAGTCTTGAGCTTTTGGGAAACGGTCGAGGATTTCACTCGAGCCTGACGCTCTCAGCAACGCAAGCAAGGATCCTTGAGCTTCTGTTTATGTTCGCTGAACAATGTTCAGAATAAAAGCCTAAATTCAATCTGTTCATCATATAGTAATCAAATTTAGACTAAACTGCTCAAAGTGTCAAAGTGGTTGTTGCATAGACTGTCAATTTGTGCTTTGAAAATGAACAAAAGTCTTACGAAAAGTCGAAAGTCGAAAGTTTGGTACGATGTGAGGGTGAGGATGACAGAATTTTTCTTTTTGGATGAACTATCCTAAGGGCTGGTTTCAAAGGCTGGGCTTAGATTAAGCCATGGTTAGGTCTTAAATAAGGGCATTAAAGTAGCTTTTTTAATTTTGATCTTCAGCAAGAACCAATGAGATAAGTAGCTTTTGTTAAAGGTCCCTTAAAAAACATTAGTGTGCATCTTTAGGCAAAACAATGGCACTGACATAAAACTGCTCAAACATGCATTTTAGTCTAGGCATAAAGGTAATAAAAATGAGTATTAAAAAATTGAAATATTTGATACTTACAACTCTTCTTGTCGATAACCTAAAGGCTCTTTCACACTGTAGGTGGAACCCAATGATATACCAACAATAACAGCGGGTAGAACTAAACAGAAAAAGATTTATTGACATTATATATTGGATATATTATTTCATATTTAGGGTTTAGTCTTTTGTTTGATTTTGCAGTTAATACCCAGGATGCAAGGTGGATGAAATAAGAAAAAACGATTTACCAATTATAAAAGAGTTGGTTGACAATATACACCTTTTATTTCTTTCTTTCTTTCTTTCTTTCTTTCTTTCTTTCTTTCTTTCTTTCTTTCTTTCTTTCTTTCTTTCTTTCTTTCGTTTTTGGAAAAGTGATTAAAAATACTGAAAAACGTTTTAATTAAAATACAGTAATGTACACTGCAGTAAAGCTAATTGATCAATATAACTAAACAATTATTTGAAATACAGTTTTAGAATATCTTCTCGCCAAAGTCATTAGTGGGTTTTTTTTTTTTTTCAATACACGCAATTATTCGTATTTAGTTTAAACAAGATGAGTGATTTCTGAATCCTCTTCAACTTTGTAATCTTCAAAAACATACTGAAAACCTTTTGGCGATTATATATAGGCCTATGTTTATACTCGACATGCTCGAAACACATGGTTACTCTAGATAATGCTTAAAGGAGTAGTTAACTTTAAAATTAAAATGATCCCATGATTTACTTACCCTCAAGCCATCGTAGGTGTATATGACTTTTTCCTTTCAGACGAATACAATCGGAGTTAATAAACACCCTGACGCTTCCGAGCTTAATGGCAGTGGATTGCAACCATCTGACAGAAGTAGCATGGCGTAGCATAAATATCAGCAATATGTCGCATTACTCCCATAAGTTGCACTTTAGACTTAAGTCGAATCCGTATGTTAATTTGGCTGGAAGCTTTGTTTGAGCTTCAAACTGATGGTTGCAATCCACTGCCATAGTATTTTAGATGATTAACGTTTAACAAACCTTAAAGGAATAGTTCACCCTAAAATGACCCAAAAAAAGTCTTCATTTACTCACCCTGGTGTTGTGCTAATGCCACATGCCCTTCTTTCTTCTTCGGACCATAAAGGGAGATTTAAAAAAAAAAAATGTTAAATCCAGCTTGCACTCATCTATATAATGGCAGTGAAAAGGGTCCAGCATCTAGCTTTTAAAAAATATCCAAAATTATCACAGAATGATCCCATGCAACACATAGTCTTATTGTCACAGTCTCCGTCTGCACCAGTCTGTCTTAGTCTGCACTACACTACCCAAAATCCTCCTTGTCTCCATACCTGAATTCACTCCCTCAATCATCCACCTGTTCATCGTCTTTATCATCTGTGTCACCTGTCCTCACCTCGTTAGTGGTCGTTTGTATCTGTATTTAGTTCTCTCTGTTCAGTCTGTCTTTGTAAATGTTACCTTGTATTGTGAGTGTTACACTTCTGCCTGTCTACCTGCCTGTAACAGTTTGTGTTAGTTGATTATAGTAAAAGTTTGAATTGGAGCCTTTGCCTCAGCCTGTCTTCATTCCACACCACACCGTGACAGAGGAACCGACCAATAAAAAACATGGAAGTTGGCCACTTCCTTTCGAACCCTGTTGACCATCTGACTCATTGTTTCCAGGAGGGCCGCACGATCGAAAAGTATGTGGAAAATTTCCTACAGATTTCTCACCTCGTAGATTGGACAGAGGACGTCCTGAAGACCGTATTCTGGTGCGGACTAGATGATCCTCTGTACCAACCAGCTCCAGCGGAAGCAATCCCAGGTACTTTTGTCCAGTACCTGGATTATGTGCTGTGGTTGAGTGGCTCAACCTTCACCGTAGGTGAGGCTGAAGAGGACATCACCACTCAACCACACACACCAGCCATCTTCACCATGACACCCATCATCATCTGGAATTCAGAGCCCGCTGATCCTGCGCCAGAGACCGTCCAGCCAGAGACCGTCCAGCCAGAGACCATCCAGCCAGCTCTGGAGGATGCAGTGCTCTTTGTGGGATCCATGGCTGTTTTGTGTGTGTGGGTAGCACACACATTCGTTACAGCCCATGAACCCAGCCCTGAGCTTCCTTCGCCGCTGGTCCCGTCCAGCCCTGAGCTTCCTTCGCCGCTGGTCCCGTCCAGCCCTGAGCTTCCTTCGCCGTTGGTTCCGCCCAGCTCAAAGCCCTCTTCGCTGCTGGTTCCGCCCAGCTCAAAGTCTTCTTCGCCGCTGGTTCCGCCCAGCTCAAAGCCCTCTTCGCCGCTGGTTCCGCCCAGCTCAAAGCCCTCTTCGCTGCTGGTTCCGCCCAGCTCAAAGCCCTCTTCGCCGCTGGTTCCGCCCAGCTCAAAGCCCTCTTCGCTGCTGGTTCCGCCCAGCTCAAAGCCCTCTTCGCCGCTGGTTCCGCCCAGCTCAAAGCCCACTGCACCGCTGGTTCCGCCCAGCTCAAAGCCCACTGCACCGCTGGTTCCGCCCAGCTCAAAGCCCACTGCACCGCTGGTTCCGCCCAGCTCAAAGCCCACTGCACCGCTGGTTCCGCCCAGCTCAAAGCCCACTGCACCGCTGGTTCCGCCCAGCTCAAAACCTTCGCCACTGGTCCCGTCCAGCAAAGAGCCCTCACTGCTTGCCCAGCCAGAGACTGTTAACGTCCCGTCTGCCCAGCCAGAGACTGTTCACGTCCCGTCTGCCCAGTCTGGGTCTGCTCACATCCCGTCTGCCCAGCCTGAGGTGGTTTACGGCACGTCTGCCCAGCCTGTCCCTCATCCAGTCACTCTCCTCAATAATTTTTTGGGGGGGGGGTGCCATAGGTCACCGCCATGGCCGCCCGAAGGGTCCTCACCGCCATGGCCGCCAGAAGGGTCCTCACCACCATGGTCACCCGAGGGGTCCTCACCACCATGGCCACCCGAAGGGTCACCACCGCCATGGCCGCCCGAAGGGTCCTCACCACCATGGTCACCCAAGGGGTCCTCACCACCATGGCCACCCGAAGGGTCACCACCGCCCTGGACGCCCGAGGGTCCGGCCACTCCGCCCTGGATGCCCGAGAGTCCGACAGCTCCGCCCTGGATACCCGAGGGTTCGTCTACTCCGCCCTGGCCATGCCCATGTCCTGCTCCGCCCTGGCCACGCCCTCGTCCTGCTCCGCCCTGGCCACGTTCACCGCCATGGCCGCCCGAAGGGTCCTCACCGCCATGGCCGCCCGAAGGGTCCTCACCACCATGGTCACCCGAGGGGTCCTCACCACCATGGCCACCCGAAGGGTCACCACCGCCCTGAACGCCCGAGGGTCCGGCCACTCCGCCCTGGATGCCCGAGAGTCCGACAGCTCCGCCCTGGATACCCGAGGGTTCGTCTACTCCGCCCTGGCCATGCCCACGTCCTGCTCCGCCACGGCCACGTTCGGCTCCGCCCTGAAGGCTTCCCGCTCCGGTGATCAGGCTTCAGGGCGCCCACCCCCCCCCACCCCTGTTGTTCCACGGCATGAGGTCACGCCTACCGGGAGGGGAGAGTTATGTCACAGTCTCCGTCTGCACCAGTCTGTCTTAGTCTGCACTACACTACCCAAAATCCTCCTTGTCTCCATACCTGAATTCACTCCCTCAATCATCCACCTGTTCATCGTCTTTATCATCTGTGTCACCTGTCCTCACCTCGTTAGTGGTCGTTTGTATCTGTATTTAGTTCTCTCTGTTCAGTCTGTCTTTGTTGGTTCTTGTAAATGTTACCTTGTATTGTGAGTGTTACACTTCTGCCTGTCTACCTGCCTGTACCAGTTTGTGTTAGTTGATTATAGTAAAAGTTTGAATTGGAGCCTTTGCCTCAGCCTGTCTTCATTCCACACCACACCGTGACACTTATATTCCATGTTTACTGGGGGTATATAAAACAAACAAACCAAACAAAAGTTTTATGGGTTTTTTTTATGAAAATCCTGACCTTGGCAGTTAGTCTTCTCTGCACGGCTGCGCAATGTGTGCATTCTATTAGAGCCGCAGTTCACTCCATCTTGCACAGAAGTTGTGAGAAATCAAGATTAACAAAAACGCACCATGAAATGCCTAGAATTCCCCCCAAAAAAGTATCTGTGTGCTTTTTTAACTGAGTTAAATATCTCTGGGAAGGCTCAAAGTCGCACATTGCCCAGTAGTGCACAGAAGACCAACGGCTAAGGTCAGGAAGTTTCTGGGTTTTTTTTTTTTTTAAACCCTATAGTATACTCCCAGAACACTTGGAACATATGGCATGAGTCGCATGGGATCATTATTTGATGCTTTTGCATATTTTAAAAAAATCTTGATGCTGGTTGCTATTCACTGCCATTGTATGGACAAGCACGAGCAGGACATTTTGTTTTTAGGACATACGGCATTGGAACAACACCAGGGTGAGTAAATGAGAAATTATTCATTAAAGTTTGTGAGGAAAACTCAACAGAAAGCAATGCTTTCTTGACATAAAAAAAAAGGATTTATTTTGCTGTGGCTCTAATGATTCAGCAGCAGAAAATAATTTGGCCAAGGCCATAATTGGCAATAATTCAGCAATAAAAATGTTAATATTTATACCAGTTGATACATTTACGCATATATAGTTTTAACCCATACTGAAAACCAAGACGTTAGTCATAAACTATACAATACATTAGTGTTTTGTTCAATATCCCCTACCCCATCCAATAGCCAGGGAGACCTTTGGAAACCATGGAGGTGTTCCAGACGCTCCATTTTGGAAGAGGAGGAACACATTAAGGCCGTACAGAGTGTTCCAAGTGAACGTGGCCAACAGGAAGTACTGAAGCAGAGCTGTAAATGCTGTACAGGGACCCTCATCTGGGTACTTGTGATGGTCTGACTCGGGAACTATGTTCTGACCAGACAACTTTGCCACACTCAGATGTTGGACAGGGTTGTTTATGCCGAAGATGAAGAGAAGGTAGAAAACCGTCATGCTGATGCAGATGTTCACAACTAGCAGAGTAGGACTGCTTCCTCTTGACTTCCTGCGGCAAAATGTATGAATATAAGCTATAAAAAGTTTCACCTCTCAAATAGCTGTGGCTATGCTTAACAGTGTAAACTATAAGCCTTTACCTGGTTATGATTTGGTACACAGCTGTGACAGACAGACCCAGTACAGACAGAGCGCAGCCGGTGATGCTGATCCAATGCAAGGCTTCAGAATACTGATAGTTGATATCAAATGCCTGCAGAAAATGACACTAAAATTCTAGTTGCAATGGACTTTAATTCACAGCATCATAGACTTTACACTCTTAAAAATAAAAGTTATTTATTGGCATCTTTGGTTCATTGGCATTCCATGGAACATTTCCATTGTACAAAAGGTTGTATATAGCGGAGAATGGTTCTTCTGATTATTAAAAATGTTCTTTACAATAAGAAAAAAATGGTTCGGTAACACTTTACAATACGGGTGCACTAATAAGCATTAATTCATGCTTAACTAATGCACAGATAATACTGAATTAATGTGTAACTAATGATTATCTAAGCTATTAATTAATGATTACCACATTAGGAACTAATTAAGAGTCTGTATGGTTAATGTATTAGTTCATACATTAATTGTTATTAATTAAATATGTAATTGTGAATTAATTCCCTAATAACTCATTTTTTTAACTAATGGTGTTAATTAATATGTTTATTACCAGAATGAGCCAAAGCCTTGTATTTCAACTTCCAGATAATACAGGTACACTAATATGCATTAATACATGATTAATTACTTCATTGCTAGTGCAAATTCATGTGTAAATTACTACAATTACTAAATGACTAGTTAATAATGATGTGCCTCAACAAGTAAAGTCATAACATAATGATACCTTTGCAAATCATTAGCTAATGATTAATTAATGCAGACAACTGGAAGTTGAAGTGCATAGCTTTGACTAATTGTGGTAATTAACACATTAATTTACACTATTAGTTAATAAAATATGTTATTAAGGAATTAATACACAATGACACATTGAATTAACAGCAATTCATGTATTACTTAATCTATTAATCATATAGACTCTTTATTAGTTGCTGATGCAGTAATCATTAATTAATGGTTTAGTTCTTCATGAATCATACATTAACTCATGATTATCTGTGCATTAGTTAAACATGAATTAATGCATATTAGTGCACCCGTATTGTAAAGTGTTACCAATGGTTCTTTTAAGAATTAAGAATTGTTCAGTAAAAGGTTATTTGGTGAAGCAAATATGTATCTTCTATTGGCATTACTCTGAAAACCACCTTTAATTTTTAGAGTGTAAGTCAAATATCAATGATATTTACATCCTTTTACAAATATATCTCACCATCAGAATGGCAAAGTTTGCATTTTTAAAATTTTTCGGTTGACAGCTGCATACTACATGACCTGAGGAGTTCAATATTTTGGAGCAGCCTTCTGGGCTCCAGTCATTTTCAGTGTAACTCCAAAACACACATGCAAAGTTGTTGAGGGATAGTGTGGAATCGACCTGAAAGTTCAACAATGTATTAATTCATGAACACCATACCTGTGCCGACCTCTGTCAATGTCACACTAAGAAAAAAAATGGTTTAGGACTATATACTGAAAGGTTCTTTAAGGGAACCAAAACCCCCTTTTGGAACCTTTATTTTTCAAGAGTTTCATTATTAATAAGCTACAGCAAGGCATGTTGTGTTGTTGGACTAGCTGCTCACCGATGGTGTGAATGCAAACTCAATGTGGTCCAATCCAAGATGTTCTTGAAGGTTAGCAGATATTACTCTTCTTTTGGTATCCAAAGAAGGTTGAAAGCTTTTTGACTGAAAGAACTGATCACTATCATAGAGGACAAACCCAACATCTTTATCAAAATCTACAAAAATAAGGGACAAAGTTAATATAGTTAAAATACCACTTTCAACCAACAATTTCATGTGGAATAATAATAAAATACAACAAGGGGGAAAGTAGACCTTCACTGAACATGACATTAATTTGAAAGTCAATGTTATCTTTGGAAATCTCAGCCTGTGTCGTATCCAGTTTTATTCTGTCAGGTAAAAAGGTATCACTCTGCCCTGAAGAAATGAAGATAAACATGACTGTTAGAAGCACGCTAACTGTCCAAACCCTTACAAAAAAAAGAAAAGTATAATTACATTTTATTCAGTATACATAAGTAAAGTTCAAGTATATTTTTACTTTATGTATAATTATAATAATATCAATATACGAGTAGACTAAATTGGCCCACTTTTTTAATGCATAAGTGAACTTGTAGGTACACTGATAGTACCCTTTCTGATGTTGTGTTGAAATAAAGATACTAGGGGTCATTCTTGGGAGCCCCTTACACCTATGAAATTGGCGTGTGGAACCAGAGCAAACATCAGCGGTCTCTCTCAGCGTTTGCAGAGATAAGTGCAGGGAGTTCACCTGGGTGTATCAGCGGTGTTCTGAAAGAGGCAATTTCCTTAATATAGAGTGAATTCCAAGAGCTGCACAGCAGATTTCCTCTTTTTAAAGATGCAGTTCCGTCTGTTTCCTTCCGGGTGCAGATGATTTCTTTCTCTTCTCTATGAGGAAGATGAGTTAACAATCACAGCATCGGAGGGTGGGCTTATGCCTTCTGAGTTGAATGACTCATCTGATCTTCCATCTTCGGGTGTCATAGTTCAGTCTGTGGCTAACGCAGAGTTGGCAGCCATGACTTCCCGGGCCCCTACAAGCATTGGGCTTGAGTGGACTTCTCCACTCTGTTCCAAACACTTATGGTTGGATGATTGGTTCCTGAGGTCGGAGCTCAATGCACAACTGAGGTCCCGTTCTACCCCGAGATTTCAAAGTCGTGGAATGCACATTTTGGGGCCACAGGACTTTGGGTGAGCCCCATGGGAGGGTGGAGGGACCTTTACATGGTCAGAAATATAGGAATTGTCTCTTTCCCTGGGTCACACACACATGGTGTTAATGGACCTTGTTTTTTATTTTATTTTTACGATGGCCAGACATTAAATACTCGCCCCAGAACCTTGGTGGAAATGAATACTTGGGCTCCCCACAATTTGTTGCAATGGGTCTAAGCAGAGAGAAAGGTAAGTGTGAGATTATCAATGAGGCGCAGTCCCCTCGACAGTGGGTCCGGTGAGCAAAGTAGGTGTTTTGACACTCCATTCACCACAAGTGCCAAGGGATGCAAAACCTCACAACATGGCAACTCCTACTCCCCCTCGCTCGTTCCATTGGTGCCGCTAGTACAGAGTCTGGACCCATTGGCTAGCGCTTTCCAGCCCGTCATGCTGGCTCATCAGAACAGTCCAGTTCGGCTGTTCTATTCTTCAGGCGCACAGATACAGTGGCGTTCTTTCTACTTCAGTACGAGGCGAGAACTCTGCTGTCATTCGGGTAGAGATCGCTGTCCTCTTAGCAAAGGACATGATAGAGCTTGTCCCTCCAGCCAAGAAGGTTTTTACAGCCCTTACTCTTTTCTCTGTGTGAAGTTGGACTCGATCCCCATGACAGGACGTCTTTCACAAACTTTGAACTGCTTGAAACTGTTCAATCACAAAACAGTGGTACAACTGAAATATTTTCAGAGGCTCCTTGGGCAAATGGCAGTCTTGGCAGCGGATATAAGATACTTCATATGAAAACATTAAAATTTCTAAAATATTCCACATTTTTGGCCAGCAGTGTACATAAATAAAAACACTGCATCATGACTTTTCCTCTTTTGCTGCATTCACACCATCTCTTAATTACAAAATGACAACATGTGGCGTTGTACTCTAAGCTGTTCATGTCCACAGACTTGTAATTATGCATCTCTATGGTAACACTATTAATGCCAAAATGAATCTGCAGTGGCCCGGTGGTACTGTAATTCTACAGGGTCGAGTTCTACAAGGTCATGAACACTTTTTACAAGTCGGAATCTTGTCATTTTGACATGCCGTAAATTCACCTTTTTTTCTAGAGAGTTCTGTTGTATATTTAAGCTTCAAACTTGCCTTTAAAAGAGGTTAATTGCACTTGTCGGATTGGAGTTTGCCCCTTCAGTGACTGCACTGCCATGTTCGGTTGCACCAGCAATGGATTTGACTCCTCACGCAGAGAGAGTTTCTGTAGAGTCTGTGTTAGTCTAAACAAACACAATTAAAAAGTCAGATAGCAGGTCAAAAAGAAAATGCTTACGAATTTAGTTGAGATGGTTCTGTATGTAAGTGTCAGTGCAGTAAGTGTGAATTGTTTTGTTACTCATTTATTGCAGCTTGGTCGACAGAGACGTACATCCCATGACTTGCCCTCAGGAGCTGACTGACTGTAGCGACTGCTGACACTGCAATATCCTGAACAATGAAGAAAAAGAGTTTCTCAAAACAATTCTGGTTTGTATAAGCACTGATGGGCCAAAACATTATGACTGGTCACAGGTGAAGCAAATACAGGAATATATTCTGGCAGGAATAAAGATCTGATCGAATTTGATACGGTCCAAATTGTTATGGCAAGGCATTTGGGTCAGAGAATCTCTGAAATGGCAAAGGTTGTGGGTTGCTCACAGTCAGCAGTGGTGAGAATTTACCAACAGTGGTCCGAGAAGTGATAAACCACAAACCGGCGACAGGGTGTTGGGCACCTAAGGCTGGCTACAATACACAGTGCATCACACTCTGCTGCGTATGTGGCTGCTTAGCTCAGACCAGTGTCTACGATGAACCCTTCCTGTTCGCAGGAGTGATAAAATAGTTAGTAGACTGTCCTCACTCAATGGCTGACTGTCGAAGTGGTGTCCACAAAATAATATAGGGTTCATAGACAATTGGAAAAGTTTGTGGGTCAGACCTGACCTGTTGAAAAGATATGATATTCATCCCTCCTGGGATGGTGCTGCTCTTCTCTCTGGTAATATGGCACATAGTCTTAGAGCTCAAACATGACCATCTGGGGCTCAGGTAAGGAAGCAGACAGACTGGCTAAACCAACCGTCTGCTAGCTGTTACACGTGACCAAGGTCAGATAAATCCCATCACATAGAGCCTCATTCACCTAGATATCATCATATAGAGACTGTGTCTGTTTCCCGAATTAGGACATACAAAAAACTTCCAAACCCATCTAAGGGTAAAAATTTAGTTGATGTTCAACAAATAAAAAACAGATATAATACAAATGAGCAAATGATAAAGCTTGGGTTGCTGAATATTCAATCCCTTACTTCAAAAGCTTTACTCCCTTAACTAACATTTTTTTTGCCGCTGTGAGAGCGGCTAACAGTAAATGTCTTTGTTGAATGGATAAGGTTAGGTCCCTTAAATCGTTAAAAAAAAAATTGTGTGGGGTCAAACAAATATCAGTGTCCAACAGATATGATAAGTCCTGTGAGAGCTGGGTCCAAAAAGGTGAAAGAGAGGGACAGTCCCAAAAGAAGTGCAAGTGCGTGCCTAGAGATCCTTGAGAACAAAGATTACACTTGGGAGAGGGGGATAGATTCATATAGAAACGTTTCATAGGAGTCAAGTAAACCCTATGCAGTAATTTCCAGTGAATCATTTGATGATTGGGGTTCTTTGACGACAGCTTAAACATCCTCCATACCTGATCCGAAAATAAAACATGCACATCTTCATTAAGATCCTTGGCCCAAACAGTTGTAATAGATAAGGGTTTGTATGAATGCTCAAGAAGATACTGATAAATGACAGACACAGAAGAGGGAGATCTCTCAGAAGGAAGGATTAATTTGCGCAGTGGGTGAATAGGTAAATAGGAGTCCCAAGGCACCCCATATGCCCGAAGGGCCGATCTTATTCGCAAATACATATAAAAAGATGTACCTTGTAAATTATATTGAGCTTTAATGTTCTGAAATGATTTTAGACCCATATCATCATAGATTTCTCCCAAAGTGTTTACTTTTTTTTTTCCATTGCGGATATTGAAAAGGGGCCTTGTCGGACAAAAGATTATTATTATGGAAAATAGGCGAATGTCTATGCCAGATTGTAACCTGGTGTGTTTGCTTTTCGACTTCCCTCCAAGTAGAGAGTAGATGAGTTACAATAGGGCCAAACTGAGATTTACACTGCCTCAGTGGAACCCTGGAAAAAACAAGATGCTTCAGTTCATAGGGATAAACCATAGATTCCTCAACGGTTCTCCATGACACAGAAGCATCAGGATCAAACCAGACTGATAAAGGGCGGAGGGTAAAGGCTTGAGCGTAAAGTCTAAAATTAGGGAAAGACAGACCTCCATGTAATCTGCAACGCTGTAAGGTAGTCAGCTTGATTCGAGGACGTTTCCCATCCCATATATAACGAGAAACGCATGCATCGAGTTTATTCCAGAAGCCCGCAGGTGGAGGAAGGGGAATCATAGATGAAAAGAAATTAATACGTGCAAGAACATTCATTTTAATTACAGATATACGAGCATGAAGAGAAGTAGGGAGACGAGACCAATGTTCCAAGTCTGAGGATATTTTTGCTAAAATACTATTCAGGTTTTTCGAGATAATTTCCTGAAGGGATGGAAAGATATCTATACCCAGGTACTTAAAGGATTGAACCACCGGAATGGATATAGATAGGGGTGTGAGGTCAATTTTAGAATTGAGGGGGAGCAGACATGACTTGCTCCAATTAATTTTAAACCCAGAGAGGGATCCAAAATGGTCAAATAAATTCAACACCTGGGGGATAGAGTGTGACGGTTTCTCCAAGAACAATAAGATGTCATCAGCAAACAATGAAATATGATGGTGTGTGTTCCTTATAATTATTGGGGAGATAATTTCAGATTGTCGAACCGCTTGAGCTAAGGGTTCCAAGGATAAAGCAAACAATAAAGGAGAGAGCGGGCAACCCTGACGAGTACCTCGCTGTATAGAGAATGGATTTGAACAAACTGAACCTGTAAGAACAGCAGCTGCTGGGTTGGTATACAAAATTTTAATCATGTTTATAAAACTTGGCCCTAAACCTAGATGTTGTAGAACCAACCACAAATAGTTCCATTCTAGCTGATCGAAAGCTTTCATCGCATCCAGAGATAATACTGCGCAAGGGGACGTCAACATACTCGCTGAATTAACAATATGACATAGCCTGCGCAAGTTATCCGAGGCGGAACGAGATTTAATGAACCCTGTCTGGTCATAATGAACTAATCTATTCATAAATCTCTCTAAACGTCGGGCCAGCACTTTAGCATACAATTTAACATCCGTCCCTATCAAAGAAAGTGGCCGATAGCTAGAGCAGGAAGTCGGATCTTTGTCTTTTTTTAAAAGGAGAGAAATAATAGCTATATTAATCGATGAGTGAAATGAACCTTGCGAAACTGAAAAATTTATCATATCCAACATTAGAGGACCTAATTCAGACCAAAAAGTTGTATATAATTCGATTGGAATACCATCTATGCCAGGGGATTTCCCCTTGTTCATAGATTTAGCTGCTAACTCCAGCTCCTGAAGAGTAATCGGTTCAGCCAGATAATCAGAATCTGAATCCGACAGCCGAGGTAAATCAAGATTGGATAGAAAGGATGTAGAAAAGTCAGGGTCACCACTAGAAGAAGTATAAAGGTTAGAATAAAAAGTGCGAAAAGTGGTATTAATATCTTTAGGATCTGTCATAATGTCCCCAGATTGGGATTTCACCACAGGAATGTTAGTAAACTTTTCACTATTACGTAATCTCAGAGCTAAAAGGTGACTTGGTCTACTCCCCTGAAAATAGTAATTCTGCCTGGATCTTTGAATCAAAAATTCTGCCCTGGATCTCAGTAATGAGTTGAGTTCAATCCTAACCGCCATGATTTTGCCGAGTGTATTGTCCGAAAAGACTCGTTGATTATCTCTTGTCAAGTTCTGAAGCTGCGATTCCAGCTCAACTATCTTTTTGTGTCGTTTTTTCTGGAGGAAAGAGGCATACGAAATTGAATTATTCCTTATAAAGCCTTTAACCGCATTCCAAAGTGTTCGTGGATCATCCACCGAGCCTAGGTTAATTTCAATAAACTCAGAAAACCTTTTTCTGAACTGATTGCAAAAGTTTCCATCCTGTAACAGCCTAGGATTGAATCGCCATCTAGGGGCCCGAGATGGCCGAGGGACCAAAGATAAACAGCACAAATTACCATCATGATCAGACAGAGATAGGGAGAAAATATCCGCATCTTGAGCAGCTGGAGCTAAAGAAGAAGAAATAAAAATATAATCGATTCGTGAATAGGTTTTAGAAGGGGCGGAGAAGAAAGTGAATGACCTAGCAGAAGGGTTTAGTAATCGCCAAAGATCCACCAGTGAAGATGAAGTTGCGCATTGTCGTAATTTATCAGAACAAAGAGCTTGAGAGTGTGATTCCTTTGACCCAGATCTATCTAAAGTATGGGACATTACAGAATTCATATCTGCACCCAGTACAATTTCAAAGCCAGAGAATTTCAAGAGATAGACTGAAAGTAAAGAGAAGAAAGCAGGATCAGGAGTACATGGAGCGTAGATTGAGAGAAATACAATATTCCTATTCTCCACAACTGTTTTTATGTGCGTTACTCTACCATCCGAGTCACAGCCTTTATCCAAAATACTGATATTTAAAGACCTCCGCATCAAAATTAGGACACCTTTAGTTTTAGTATCAGCAGATGAATGAGATGCCACTTCATAAAACTTATTATTGCACCTGCGTACATCCTCCTCTTTCAAATGGGATTCCTGCACTAACGCTATATCAATCTTTCTTCTTCGTAAAAAATCCAAAAAACTTGTGCGTTTGTGAGGGCCATTTAGGCCATTTATATTGCAACTTAGAATATTAAGTTCAGTCATAAGTATCTAACTAAAATGCTGCTTGATAAACCAAAATACAACTTAGAAAATGAAACCATTTGAGTCTACCATCAAACCACCCCCCACCCTTCCCATCACCATTTGGAGAAACATAACCATATTCCCATAAACTATGGCGGATCAAACCAAGAACAAACCTTGATCCGCCAACCCCCCTTAATTCGATCCGTGGCGTCAACAGAAACCTGCACATTATTGAAACACCAACATTGGCCCAATACTAACATAATGGCTAGCAAGTACATCAAAGGAAAAAATACATTAAAAAAAATAAAAAATAAAAATAAAAAGTCAAAAATATATATATAAAATAAAAATAATACATAGACTTTTAGATAGGCTACCCGTAAATAAAAGCCGTAAAAAAAAAAAAAAAAAAAAAAAAAAAAAAAAAAACTTGCGTCACACACCCGATAAGAAACACAATATAGTGAGAGCTTAGCGTTTCAATAATTATGACGTCCAAAATAAAGTGAGGTGAACTCTATGAAATAACAGTCACCTAACCAGTTAGAACTTAGAGCATCTCAGCAAGATGCCATCTGAAGTTCAGCGGGGGTTAGTGGCTAACTGGCAACCGAGAAAGTGTCTTGCTTCTTCTGGGGAGTACAGCATTTTTGGCTCGCCTTGATTGAGAATGACCTTCAGCGTTGCAGGATAAAGGAGGAAATTCTGGATACCAGCTTCCCGCATTTCCCTCCGAATTGGTGCAAACGCACTTCTTCTTTTTGCAGTCATAGGAGAAAAGTCTGGAAAGAAGGACAGCGCTGCTCCATCGCTTGTTTTCACCGGGGTATGCAGTCTAGCAGCCCGCAGAATGAGCTCCCTGTCCGTGTATCGCAGAAGTTTAAAGAGAAAGACCCGTGGTTAAGCACGATCTGAGGTAGCCTTTGTATACACGCGATGTGCTCGTTCCACTTCAATCTCTCTTCCCGCCAGAGAAGGGAGCCACGTCGGCAGCGATCTTTTCAAAAAGCCCATGGGGTCGTCTTTCTCGGATCCTTCAGGCAATCCAACCAGACGCAGATTGCTGCGCCTGTTGCGGTCTTGTAAATCTACCACCTGTTGTTCAAGCGCGGCTAATCGTACATCGTGATCTGCGACTACTTTCTTTTGTTCACGCATCTCACCTGTGAGAAGATCGAGTTTAGAGCATAGTGACTGGACAACTGACATGTGAGAAGCTAAATCACCCCGCATCGCCGTCAACTCGGTTTTTAGAATGTCCTCAAAGCGTGCAACAGTGTTAGCCATTTTGTCAACCGTATCACTTGTGGTCGTCACCGTCGGCGCCTTGGATCTCTTCTTAATCGGAGAAGATGACGGCGACAAATCTTGCTGTTTTCGACTGTGTGACATCTGGCAAACTACAATTATTGAATAAATCTTAAAATAAAACAAAAAATCGGCAAAAAAGGGGCCAAATGTACGGAGCTCTACTCAAGTACGACAGGGTTCATGAGCACGTCACGTGACTTTTCCCTTAAAGATATTCTTAACTCTATTGGAGTAAGACATTGTCATAATCACACTCTAGATCTAATATTATCACACAGAATCAATGTTAATGCCATTGAAATTCTGCAGCAGAGCGATGACATCTCAGATCATTATCTAGTCTCGTGTAAACTTCATTTAGCCAAGGCTGCAAAGCTGACTCCGTGTTACAAATATGTTAGACCTATCAATTTTGCCACTAAAGATTGCTTTTAATAATCTTCCTGATCAGTTTCATCATCTGAGCATCCCAGATAGCTAAGAAGAACTCGATAGTGCGACAGAAAGTTTTAACTCTCTCTTTTCCAGTACTTTAGACACAGTTGCTCCGTTGTGCTTAAAAATTTAAGAAAATAGTCCAACGTCGTGGTACAACGAGCACACTCAGGCCCTTAAAGGGGTCATGAACTGGCTTTTTAATTTTTTTTTATTGTTGTCTGAGGTCAACTTATGACGTTCGCTTGGTTTTTACAATCTAAAACATCAAAATTAATAAGTAATACCCTAGTTTTGAGCCTAGCTCAAAAACGCTCAGTTTTTATGGGCGTCTCGCATTGAAGACTTGGAAGTAAATGCCCACTGCTGTGAGTGGATAACAGTTTTGCATATTATAATGAGTAACTCACTCGTCAGTGCACGTGGGGGAAATTGTTATTTATCTATGCGTGTAATGCGCGAATTGGTGGGCGGGGCTAAACCGGCTGTGTTGAAGTAGGCGTTGATCTTCCTTTGCGGGGGTGGTGTTTTATCCTCTTTGTCGTCATAGTTCCCCACTTTGAAAAACGAGTCGTTTGCTGAGCCTGGTGTCAATAAAAGCTTTTATTGGACTAACAAGGATGTTTTCAGTTCTGAAACTTACAGGATATTCTTATAATATGATGACCTCTTAGATGTCAAAAGCTCAAGGAAAATTTGATTTCTCAGTTCATCACCCCTCTAAGAGAGCAGCCAGACAAATGGAGCGCAACTAGAAGAAAACAAAACTAGAAGTATTTCACGTTTCATGGAAGGAGAGCTCAATTGCATAAATAGATGCCTTAAAAGCTGCTAGATCTGCTTATTATTCAACCCTATTAGAAGAAAATAAACAAAAGCTGAGGTATTTATTTGAAACAGTGGCTAAACTAATGAAAAATAAAGCCTCAAGCCCAGAAGTTTCCAAGCAGCACAGCAGTAATGACTTTATGAACTTCTTCGCTTATAAGATTGATAATATCAGGAAAAAAATTATAACCATGCAACCGTCTACTCCAGCATCGCATCAGGGAGTGTATTTTAGTCTCCCTAAGGAAAAAATTTATTTAATCATTACTGTAGGAGAGGAAGAATTTTTTTAACTCGTTAAATCATCTAAATCGACAACATGTATATTAGACCCTATACCAACTAAGCTAATGAAAGAGATGCTTCCAGAGGTCAAAGATCCTCTTCTGAATATCATTAATTCATCTTTGTCATTAGGATATGTACCAAAAAGTTTTAAGCTGACTATGATTAAACCACTTGTTAAAAAATCACAACTTGATCCTATAGAATTAGTCAATTACAGGCTGATCTCGAATCTACCTTTTCTGTCAAAGATACTAGAAAAGGCAGTATCTTCACAACTGTGTATCTTCACAAATGATATCTGCAAGGATTTTCAGTCAGGATTTAGACCGTACCATAGTACCGAGACAGCTCTCATTAGAGTCACAAATGATTTGCTCTTATCATCCGATCGTGGTTGTATCTCTCTATTAGTGTTACTTGATCTTAGTGCTGTATTTGATACCATTGACCACAACATTCTTTTAAATAGACTTTAAAATTATGTTGGCATTAGTGGAATTGCATTAGCATGGTTTAAATCATACTTATCTGACCGTTATCAGTTTGTATCAGTAATTAAAGACATGTCTTATCGATCACAAGTTCAGTATGGTGTACCACAAGGCTCAGTACTAGGACTGTTACTGTTCACTTTGTACATGCTACCCTTGGGAGATATCATTAGGAAGCATGGCATTAGTTTTCACTGTTATGCTGATTATATACAGCTCTATATTTCTTTACGTCCTGATGAAACTTACCAATTCACAAAATTAACGGAATGCATAGCTGATATAAAAAATTGGATGACTAGTAACTTCCTACTACTTAATTCTGAAAAAACAGAGATTCTAATTATTGGACAAAAAACGTCCTCACGTAATAACCTAGAATACTGTCTAACACTTGATTGATGCTCTGTCAAGTCTTCATCGTCGGTTTGGAACCTGGGTGTGCTTTCTTGATAGCAATCTTTCATTTGAAAGTCACGTGTCTATTAAAGTATCTGTAAAACCGCATTTGCGGAACAGTTTGTTCATGTGTTCATGACACCAAGGCTAGATTATTGTAATGCTCTACTGGGTGGTTGCCCTGCACGCTTAATAAACAAATTACAGCTGGTCCAAAACGCAGCAGCTCAAGTTCTTACCAGAACCAGGAAGTATGACCATATTAGCCCGGTTCTCTCAACACTGCATTGGTGGGACTTCCAGTTTTGCCATGTAGTGAAGAGACGCGTGGTGTTAGTGCTCCGGCATAAATTTTATATTTTGTTCCTCGTAAAACTACATTTGGGGCTTTTTAGCTATTTTTGTGCTACTGTTGGTATTTGTTAAAGTTATATGTTCCAGATGAGTTGAGCTGGTCACCACGCGAGCTGGTGGTAAAATCAATCCGCAAACCAAGATGCCTAATTCTGGGCATGAAAGCGGCAAGATGTCGGACGACGCCTCAAACCCGCTAACGACTGACACACTGGTGAGCGAACTTGATAAACTAAGTAGACTAGCTTAAACTAGCTTATCCGACCACAGCAACAGGATCACACATCTCGAACAGGAGGTCTCTACTCTTCAGTCGAAGTTGGTGTCGGTGACTTTCGGGAATTTCGAGAATTTCGATTTAAGAGCTAACTTTGAAGACCTCGTTTCGCAGTCCAAACAGCAGAATATTCGTGTCGTTGGTCTTGCTCTTCCCTCCCCACCAGAGCTTGATCACGCCCATCAGAGCTTAAGGCCCAAACCCTGTCAAGGTCAAAATCCCTGTCCAATTATAGTGAGATTTCATCGCTACATAGAGGAGGCTGTGCTCAAATTCGCGAAATCGTCAAAAGAAATTACTTTCAAGGGACATTGAATCAAATTCTATGAGGACTTCTGCGTTTCGGTGGCTAATAGGAAAGCTTCGTTCAACAAGATCAAGGGCCTGTTATATAAACACGGTGTTCGTTTTTGCATGATCTACCCGCCATGATCTACCCGGTGTCATACAACAATACGGAGCATTATTTCGACTCCCCTGAGGCTGCAGAAAAATTCTACCACCAAAACTTTGCTGAGTAACTTTACTAGCGGCGTTGATGATAAGGAGATTCGCCACCAGTCGAAACCTCCCGTATACGTCGTCAGTCAAAGAGTGTGGCTTTCTACCAAGAATATTCCTTTGTGCCCAATCTCTAATAAACTTGCTCCTAAATTTATTGGCCCGTTTGCCGTCACCAAGATTATTAGTCCGCTGACAGTTCGACTCAAACTCCCTCCAGCGTACAGGAGAATTCATCCCGCCTTTCATGTGTCTAAAGTTAAGCCCGTGTTTTATTCTCACATTAATCCGCCAGTCCCGGTGAGTTTAAAAAAGCATTGTTTTTTTTTCTTTTGTACCCATTTTAGATTATTATGCTCTACTTTGCAGTTCTTTGAATAAGCCACCTGTGAATTCTAAGGGGGGAGGGGTTGGACACAATATTAGAATTGTTACATGGAACGTACGTGGGATGGGTGGCTAAATTAAAACGCTCCAGAGTTTTTTCTCATCTAAAATCACTGTCCTCTGATATTATGTTTCTTCAGGAGACACATTTGCGTACAGGTGATCACACCAGACTGCGTAAACAATGGGTTGGTCAAGTATTTCATTCTAGTTTTAATAGCAAATCCAGAGGTACTGCAATTCTGATACATAAAAGAGTCATGTTTCTAGCAGAGCAAGTACTTTCAGATCCTGAAGGCCGCTTTGTAATCGTCAGTGGTATTCTTTTTCAAACTGCAGTAGTCTTAGTAAACGACACGTATATGCCCCAAATTGGGATAACCCTACTTTTATGTCTATGCTTTTCTCAAAAATCCCAAATCTTGACACTCATCACCTTATTTTTGCAGGGGACTTTAATATGTTATCGATAATAATCTTGATAAATCTGCGACTAAATCTTCTTCTCTTTCCGCTATGTCCAGTTCTCTAATTTCGCTAACAAATCAAATAGGCTGCATAGATCCCTGGCACTTTTTTCATCCTTCTGACAAAGTATTTTCTTTCTTCTCTGGTATGCACCATGTTTACTCTCATATTGATTATTTCTTCCTTGATAAAGCCCTTCTTTCTTCAGTTATTTCTTCAGATTACTCTGCCATTGTTATTTCTGATCATGCCCCGCATGTGTTAGATATTTCCTTTATGCCCGCTTTTAAGAGCTGACCTCAATGGAAATTCGATCTAGGGCTTCTTGCCAGAACTGACTTCTGCTAATTTCTATCCAAAAATATAAACCTTTTCATTGAGACTAACAAAACGGAAACCATATCTGCTTCTCTTCTATGGGAGACATTTAAAGGGTTTATTCGTGGTCGAAACATTTCCTTTAGTCTCACTTAACTAAGACAAGAAAATCTCGGCAACAAGAGCTTATCCGTTCAATTTTAGAAGTTGATGGACAGTATTCAAGCGATCCCAAACCTGATCTTAAGTTAAAACGTTCAAGGTTACAAACTGAATTTGATTTGCTTTCAAAAAAATAAAGCCAAATATTTGATTAAAAGAACTAGAGCCACTTATTATGAACATAGGGAAAGAGCAGGCCATCTTCTTGCTTCCCAGCTTAAACAGCAGTCAGCATCACGCTATATCACGCAGATTTATGATAACCATTCTAATGAGCCTGTTACTGACCCTCAAAAAATTTACTCTGTCTTTTCCTCCTTTTCCTCCAGTCTTTATGCTTCTCAACCTCCTTCTGATGCTTCCTTAATGGAGTCTTTTCTACATAATTTAAGTATACCCACTATTAATACATTAACAGAGGAGACATTAGATCTCAGGCTATATGAAATTACCACCTGCATTGGTCTCATGCGGTGTAACAAGGCTGCAGGGCCTAATGGCTTTCCCTTAGACTTTTATAAAAAATTCTCAGCGCAGTTTTATTTCTGAGGATTATTTCTTTTATTTCTTTATTTCTGAGTTCATCATTCTTTTCCCTCTCCCGTGGGACGTCGCAGGGTTGCCCTATGTCTCCTTTGCTCTTTGCTTTAGCTATTGAGACACTTTCTATCCCCTTAAAAGCATCTTCGTCTATACACGGGATCCATAGGGGAGGCACAGAACACCGTGTTTCTTTCTATGCTGACGACTTGTTGTTGTATGTACAAGATCCAGTTGGCTGCGCCAACGAGATTATGCACTTGCTCGACACCTTTGGCTCTTTTTCAGGTTACAAATTAAACTTTACCAAAAGTGAATGTTTCCCCATAAATGACGTGGCTAAAAAAAATTCTAAAAGCACACTACCTTTTAATTTTTCTCCTTCAGGGTTTTGTGGTGGAAATTTTAAACTATATATATATTAAACTAACCAGGTTAGACTAACATCTAACCTAATTTAACATCTAAAATTTGAACAGAATGTACTGTACGAAACCAATGGAAAACTTGTGACTTTGAGTGTGTGCGTGTATGTGTATAAATAACATAATTTGGGAAATGAAACTCGACAGGTGTCTAAATTCGAAACTAAAAACAGAGATTGGTTACCTAGTAACCAAGGGGGTTGTCAATGAAGAACCAATCAAATGAAGTAATGTTTCATGTAATTTTGCCATACCTCCTTATTCTATAAAACTGTTGTATTTGTGTTTACTCGGGGGATTCTCAATGGGATTTGTCTGAGATCCACCGGCCATGCTTATTGCTTCTTTTTGGGAGATTCGGCCGTAATAAAGAACATTTAAAGGACAATTACTCAAGTCTGTCTGTCATTAAAGCTCCGCAGCAAGAGAACAAGTAAGTTAGAATTATTGGCTCTGGACGCTGTAGTCGACTGGAGACTCGCTGGAGATTTAGACGGATGCTGTAGTCGACTGGAGACTCGCTGGAGATTTAGACGGATGCTGTAGTCGACTGGAGACTCGCTGAAGTATAGTTAGGACGGATGCTGTAGTCGACTGGAGACTCGCTGAAGATTTAGACGGATGCTGTAGTCGACTGGAGACTCGCTGATGTATAGTTAGGGAGCGGATGCTGTAGTCGACTGGAAACTCGCTGAAGTATAGTTAGGGAGCGGATGCTGTAGTCGACTGGAGACTCGCTGATGTATAGTTAGGGAGTGGATGCTGTAGTCGACTGGAGACTCGCTGATGTATAGTTAGGGAGCGGATGCTGTAGTCGACTGGAGACTCGCTGATGTATAGTTAGGGAGCGGATGCTGTAGTCGACTGGAGACTCGCTGATGTATAGTTAGGGAGCGGATGCTGTAGTCGACTGGAGACTCGCTGAAGTATAGTTAGGGAGCGGATGCTGTAGTCGACTGGAGACTCGCTGATGTATAGTTAGGGAGCGGATGCTGTATTCGACTGGAGACTCGCTGAAGTATAGTTAGGGAGCGGATGCTGTAGTCGACTGGAGACTCGCTGATGTATAGTTAGGGAGTGGATGCTATAGTCGACTAGAGACTCGCTGATTTATAGTTAGGGAGCGGATGCTGTAGTCGACTGGAGACTCGCTGATGTATAGTTAGGGAGCGGATGCTGTAGTCGACTGGAGACTCGCTGAAGTATAGTTAGGGAGCGGATGCTGTAGTCGACTGGAGACTCGCTGATGTATAGTTAGGGAGTGGATGCTGTAGTCGACTGGAGACTCGCTGATGTATAGTTAAGGAGTGGATGCTGTAGTCGACTGGAGACTCGCTGGAGATTTAGACGGATGCTGTAGTCGACTGGAGACTCGCTGATGTATAGTTAGGGAGCGGATGCTGTAGTCGACTGGAGACTCGCTGAAGTATAGTTAGGGAGCGGATGCTGTAGTCGACTGGAGACTCGCTGATGTATAGTTAGGGAGCGGATGCTGTAGTCGACTGGAGACTCGCTGATGTATAGTTAGGGAGCGGATGCTGTAGTCGACTGCAGACTCGCTGATGTATAGTTAGGGAGCGGATGCTGTAGTCGACTGGAGACTCGCTGATGTATAGTTAGGGAGCGGATGCTGTAGTCGACTGGAGACTCGCTGAAGTATAGTTAGGGAGCGGATACTGTAGTCGACTGGAGACTCGCTGATGTATAGTTAGGGAGCGGATGCTGTAGTCGACTGGAGACTCGCTGAAGTATAGTTAGGGAGCGGATGCTGTAGTCGACTGGAGACTCGCTGAAGTATAGTTAGGGAGCGGATGCTGTAGTCGACTGGAGACTCGCTGAAGTATAGTTAGGGAGCGGATGCTGTAGTCGACTGGAGACTCGCTGATGTATAGTTAGGCAGCGGATGCTGTAGTCGACTGCAAACTCGCTGATGTATAGTTAGGGAGCGGATGCTGTAGTCGACTGGAGACTCGCTGAAGTATAGTTAGGGAGCGGATGCTGTAGTCGACTGGAGACTCGCTGAAGTAAAGTTAGGGAGCAGATGCTGTAGTCGACTGGAGACTCGCTGAAGTATAGTTAGGGAGCGGATGCTGTAGTCGACTGGAGACTCGCTGAAGTGTAGTTAGGGAGCAGATGCTGTAGTCGACTGGAGACTCGCTGAAGTATAGTTAGGGAGCGGATGCTGTAGTCGACTGGAGACTCGCTGAAGTATAGTTAGGGAGCGGATGCTGTAGTCGACTGGAGACTCGCTGATGTATAGTTGGAGAGCGGATGCTGTAGTCGACTGGAGACTCACTGATGTATAGTTAGGGACCGGATGCTGTAGTCGACTGGAGACTCGCTGATGTATAGTTAGGGAGCGGATGCTGTAGTCGACTGGAGACTCGCTGATGTATAGTTAGGGAGCGGATGCTGTAGTCGACTGGAGACTCGCTGATGTATAGTTAGGGAGCGGATGCTGTAGTCGACTGGAGACTCGCTGAAGTATAGTTAGGGAGCGGATGCTGTAGTCGACTGGAGACTCGCTGAAGTATAGTTAGGGAGCGGATGCTGTAGTCGACTGGAGACTCGCTGAAGTATAGTTAGGGAGCGGATGCTGTAGTCGACTGGAGACTCGCTGATGTATAGTTAGGGAGCGGATGCTGTAGTCGACTGGAGACTCGCTGAAGTATAGTTAGGGAGCGGATGCTGTAGTCGACTGGAGACTCGCTGAAGTATAGTTAGGGAGCGGATGCTGTAGTCGACTGGAGACTCGCTGAAGTATAGTTAGGGAGCGGATGCTGTAGTCGACTGGAGACTCGCTGAAGTATAGTTAGGGAGCGGATGCTGTAGTCGACTGGAGACTCGCTGAAGTATAGTTAGGGAGCGGATGCTGTAGTCGACTGGAGACTCGCTGAAGTATAGTTAGGGAGCGGATGCTGTAGTCGACTGGAGACTCGCTGATGTATAGTTAGGGAGCGGATGCTGTAGTCGACTGGAGACTCGCTGAAGTATAGTTAGGGAGCGGATGCTGTAGTCGACTGGAGACTCGCTGAAGTATAGTTAGGGAGCGGATGCTGTAGTCGACTGGAGACTCGCTGATGTATAGTTAGGGAGCGGATGCTGTAGTCGACTGGAGACTCGCTGAAGTATAGTTAGGGAGCGGATGCTGTAGTCGACTGGAGACTCGCTGAAGTATAGTTAGGGAGCGGATGCTGTAGTCGACTGGAGACTCGCTGATGTATAGTTAGGGAGCGGATGCTGTAGTCGACTGGAGACTCGCTGAAGTATAGTTAGGGAGCGGATGCTGTAGTCGACTGGAGACTCGCTGAAGTATAGTTAGGGAGCGGATGCTGTAGTCGACTGGAGACTCGCTGAAGTATAGTTAGGGAGCGGATGCTGTAGTCGACTGGAGACTCGCTGATGTATAGTTAGGGAGCGGATGCTGTAGTCGACTGGAGACTCGCTGATGTATAGTTAGGGAGCGTGATGCTGTAGTCGACTGGAGACTCGCTGATGTGTGAACATAGCTAACGTAAATTATATTTAGACGCGCTAGCATATAAGTTATACTAGAATAGTTAGTCTTAGGGAGACACATCTAAAATAGTTAGGTTTGAGGATAGAAAATCCATAACAATTTGGCGAGCCACAGGAGCCCAAGGATCCTCCCTCCGTCGGTGGGTTTTTTTTCCAGACAAATGGACGAGACTAGATCTGCCAACTTGCCGCAGACCCCACCGATGAAGGGACCATCCCGGACGAGCGGAGAAAAAAAAGAACTTGAGGTAGGACCCACAGACTTCAGTTTATGTTTTCCTTTTTGTTGTGTGCAAAAGTGAAATTTTATGTTGTGTCTTAACAAAATTTAGAATAAGATACGTGTTTCTAATTTGTTATATTTTGATAGTTGAAATTTAAATTTAATAAAACATAAAAAAAAGGGAAGAGAAGAGAAAGCCCACTGGCTGAGCCCAGGTTTAAACGGTGTATCCCATTATCCTATGGAGAAGACGAAAGTCAACTAAATTTACCACAGCGATATAATTTCTATTTAACCAGATATGTACG
This sequence comes from Rhinichthys osculus, assembly GCA_029959095.1. NCBI lineage: Eukaryota > Metazoa > Chordata > Actinopteri > Cypriniformes > Leuciscidae > Rhinichthys > Rhinichthys osculus. The sequence goes on from JARWKJ010000020.1 coordinate 28,420,939, forward strand.
ACGACGTATAGGATTGAGATTAAGTGGCCAGAACAAATATTTGAAGAAAATTGGTGATCACATTTAAAAGATTTAAGGATTTTGAATTAAGAAAAAAAATGTTTTTACCTTGTCTATCAAGGGCAATGAGCAATGATTATGGTTAAATTCAACCAAATTGGTATTTGTTGAGTATTATATTTGTTGTGTAAATAAAACTTCCTGCAAAGAGAGTAACTTGTCATGCTGGAAACCAGATCCGGGAGGAAAAAATGCCCCGAGATGCTAAAGCCTAGTTCACACTACAGGATTATAAGCCTGATTTAAGCCCGATTTGCAAATTGTTGAGCTCGCCGACAGGTCAGGGTGTTATCGCGTGCAAATCGCGGGGGATTAGCGGAGGATGGACGCTCGCCAATCTGTTAGTATGAAAGAGCCAACAACGCATCAAAGACGCTCGCTGACGCCTCGCAGACGCGTCGCCGAGCCCAGAAAAATATCTAGCATGCTAGATATCCAGAGCTGTCGCCCGACTCAACCTCAGTGATGTCATGAGCTACAGCCAATCAGAGCAAGGCATGGGTTGCTCCAATCAGAGCAAGGCATGGGTCTTCGTCTTCTTCGCTGGGTATTAGCGCGCGTGCTGTTTCGCGTCATTTCCGGCTCGTTTTATCGCGTGATTTTTTGTGACAAAACGTGGTTTGTAGACAAGATAGAATTGTTGGGTGACAGAGTTGTTGTCAACTCGTGTAGTGCGTTACCTCCTGTTGCGGATCAATCACGTTGTGTCGTGTGGTGTGAACTAGCTCAACAACTTGAACACTCCTGATTTCACAGAGAGCAAGTCATGTAGTGTGAACCGCACAGTTCAGCCCGACGTTTTAAAATCATGTAGTGTGAACTAGGCTTTAGGTGCTGCAATTTGCTTTTTGTTTGAAGTTTTGTTTGAACAAAAGGTTTAACTCTGAGAGAATATAAAGATACTTGTTAACATGAGATTTAGGAATTTTTACATTTTGAAATCAATTAAAAAATTGCAGAAATTGTTAAAGTTATAAATCATAATAACAGGAATATGCACCCGTGGAGCGCTCTGTAAGAATTAGGAGATTTTGAATCATAAAGAAACTTATATGAGTTAAACTTTGATTTATTTATGTATTTATTTATGTAGATGAGACTGAGCAATTAGGTGCTCTTAAAGTAATAAATAAATAATAAGATATTAACTACACGTGTTTAAATATTATACTACTTTCTATCTGAAGGTGTCTAAAATTTGTATCCCGTTATCCCTGGGAGACAGTGTGAAAACACTTGAAAAAAAATGTATCCATTGCAGAGATTCTAAGAGTCAATGGTTTATGTTTAACTAAGATATTTTTTGTGCATTATGCATAGTATGAGAATGAGGTTGGGTGACCAATTTAAATATAACTTGTGATTTGAAAAAGCACATAGCAGACATCATAGTCATTTTATTTTGGTTTCTTGAAGAAAAAGAAAGAAGAAAAGACAAAAGAAATTCTGAAGAGTAGTTTTCTTGCTTTTTTCCTGCGTCTTTGCAACGAAGAAAGTCTTGCTTTTTCCCGCAATTAAGTACACTTTTAATAAAATGAGGAACTGCTGTGTTGATAACCAGATTAGATTTTTAGTTATAATTCTGTAGGTTTAATTTGAGTTTTGCGGTTCTCTTGAGTGTTCAAAATTTCAGACACCAGCCTTGAAAAATGGATGACTGTGGAGAGAGAAAGAGGAAGTGGTGCCTTCAGCTCCCCAGCTCCTGAAAGAGGAAGTGGACCCTTCTGAGGGGTCAACTCAAGACAGTTCACTTGTGGTGCCTTCAGCTCCACAGCTCCTGAAAGAGGAAGTAGACCCTTCTGAGGGGTCAACTCAAGACAGTTCACTTGTGGTGCCTTCAGCTCCCCAGCTCCTGAAAGAGGAAGTGGACCCTTCTGAGGGGTCAACTCAAGACAGTTCACTTGTGGTGCCTTCAGCTTCCCAGCTCCTGAAAGAGGAAGTGGACCCTTCTGAGGGGTCAACTCAAGACAGTTCACTTGTGGTGCCTTCAGCTCCCCAGCTCCTGAAAGAGGAAGTGGACCCTTCTGAGGGGTCCAACTCAAGACAGTTCACTTGTGGTGCCTTCAGCTCCCCAGCTCCTGAAAGAGGAAGTGGACCCTTCTGAGGGGTCAACTCAAGACAGTTCACTTGTGGTCACTTCAGCTCCCCAGCTCCTGAAAGAGGAAGTGGACCCTTCTGAGGGGTCAACTCAAGACAGTTCACTTGTGGTGCCTTCAGCTCCCCAGCTCCTGAAAGAGGAAGTGGACCCTTCTGAGGGGTCAACTCAAGACAGTTCACTTGTGGTGCCTTCAGCTTCCCAGCTCCTGAAAGAGGAAGTGGACCCTTCTGAGGGGTCCAACTCAAGACAGTTCACTTGTGGTGCCTTCAGCTCCCCAGCTCCTGAAAGAGGAAGTGGACCCTTCTGAGGGGTCAACTCAAGACAGTTCACTTGTGGTCACTTCAGCTCCCCAGCTCCTGAAAGAGGAAGTGGACCCTTCTGAGGGGTCAACTCAAGACAGTTCACTTGTGGTGCCTTCAGCTCCCCAGCTCCTGAAAGAGGAAGTGGACCCTTCTGAGGGGTCAACTCAAGACAGTTCACTTGAGGTGACAATTCACTGAAGACTTTTCCTAAAGACAATTTTGCCATACATTATGGAATTTTGTGCCAGGGTGGATCAAAAGCCAGACCGAGAGTGCCATCACAGCCTGATGATCAAACGTATCAGCCCAACAAGTCAACTGAACGACAATCCACACAGAAAAGAAAGACCTCCATCCCCTCACTTGAGGGCCAGGTGCTGAATTTTCAATGATCACTACAGAGAACGTTTCAAATTTAGTTAATTATCATATTAACTTGATTATTGTTTTTGATTATCCACTGGTTTCAGCAATTCTTCATATTTCTTCAACTAACACTTTGAATCTGCTTTCAATAGGACTAGTCCAGCAGCCCTACTACAGGAAGTTCAATAGCAGAAGTTGGAGATTGACTCACCAATCAGTTAAAACACTGGGGCTGGATTTGGCATAGTGAGGGTTATTACACTAACCAACTAGTGGTAAAAGTATGAATAGATTATTGACTATGCAGAATTCTCTGGAAAAGGAAATATAGAGCATAAGGTGTCTAAAAAGACATGGTTGGAAAAGCAACAATATTGGTCACTCCATTTCATTTAAAGGTAATTCTCTAGATTCAATAAGAATAATGAATCTCAAAATTTTTAACTTTTGAAATCACATGCTGTCATCACCAGGGGTACGAAATGGAAATGTTTTATTTTTGTCCAAAGATCGAAAATTGTGTGAAGATTTCCAAATCTTCTTTTAAATAGCTTAGGAGCAACAACAAAAAGTTTTGAAAAATTGAAATTGTGTCATTAATGACTAATTGCATTTGAGGGATTGAAGCTGAATCTCAAGACTCACTATCACTTGGAGACTCACTTGGAGTTACTATCTGTCTTAAGTCCTATTTGCAACAATCACTTGTTTTTACCACCAGCTATTGATCACACTTTTAAAAGATGGAAAGATAGGGGGATGGCCTGATTTTCAGATCTTTTTATTGATAATTATTTTGCTTCATTCACCAATCTTATGTCCAAATTTAACCTGCATACTACAGGCTTATTCAGGTATTTTCAACTCCGCAGTTTTGTTAAGACGAACTTCCCTAGTTTCCCTCAATTATCAGAAAAATCTCTGGTTGAGAACTTATTGTCAGCCCTTACAGGTGGTAGTCGTATATACTCTGTCTACACCATGTTACTGCCTAAAGATGACTTGGGAAAATGAGCTGTGAATCAAGTTATCGGAAGAGCTATGGTCTGAGGCCCTTGCTAGAGTTAATTCTACTTCTGTATGTGCTCGGCTGAGTCTTATTCAGCTAAAAGTCTTTCATCGAATTCATCTTACCAAAGCTAAACTTCATAAATTGTTTCCAGAAAGGGGACTACTGTAACAAATGCTCCTTTTCTCCCGCCGATCACACCCATACATTTTTTAGCTGCCCAAAACTGGCCTCATATTGGGCTTCTTTTTTTTTTACTTCATGTCTAGAGCTCTGCACGTTTCTCTATCTCCATTCTCTATCACAACACAGTCCTTAAGTGTCACTAGTCCCTCCCTGTGAAGCCCTCCTTCCCTTCCCTTTACCTCTGTACAGATAATCATTGTCGGGATAATTCCGGTTCACGTGGCTACGTTGAAGCGATAAAATTCTGTATAAAATTTTTTAAGGCCAGACAATATAGTTTGTTGAGAGTTGTTTTTTTAGGGAAGGACTACATGCCTGCGCACATATATTCAAACGCGCATACCTATAGAATGAACTCTTAATGTGCATGTGCACGCCATCAGCGTTCTCACAGGTTCGCGTTTTTAAAGTTTGCATAGAAAGAACTTAAGAGTTTTCTGTTAAAATGGTGTCGTGTTAGCGGCCGCTAAGCTAATAACTAATGATCGTTGCGACGGAAGTGAATCAATCAAAACTAACTTTAACTGGAAAATAACTTTATTCTAGAGCTGCCATGAAGCCAAAACAATCTGTTACTTTAATTTCCTATTATCACTGTAAAGACGCTTTGGAACAATCTACATTGTTAAAAGCGCTATATATAAATGAAGATGACTTGACTTGACTCCTGTCCACCGTCGAAAGTGTCTACAATGGGGCACTCGAGCGTCGAAACTGGATTTTGGAGCAGTGGAAGAAGGTCGGGTGGTCCACTGAGTCCCGATTTCTTTTACATCACCTGGAGGCTGTGCACGTGTGCGCCATTTACCTGGGGAAGGGATGGCACCAGGATGCACTGTGGGACGACGACAAGCCGGTGGAGGGAGTGTGATTCTCTGGGCAATGTTCTGCTGGGAAATCCTGGGTTTGGCCACTCATGTGGACATTAATTTGATATGTGCCACCTACCTTAACACTGTTGCAGACTAGGTCCACTCCTTCATGACAGTGGATTTCCCTGGTGGAAGTGGCCTCTTTTGGCAGAATAATGCTCTCTGCCACACAACACACATTGTTCAGGAATAGTTTGAGGAACATGATGAAAAGTACAAGGTGTTGCCCTGGCCTCCAAATTCCTCAGATCTTAATCCAATTGAGCATGAGTGGGATGTTCTGGACCAACAAGTCCGATCCATGGCAGCTCCACCTAGCATCCTACAGGACTTGAATGATCTGCTGCTAATGTCTCGGTGCCAGATACCAAAGGACACCTTCAGGGAGTTCATGCCTCCGCAGCATGCAGAGGACTGACAGCAGATTAGGGAGGTGGTCATAATGTTTTTGCTCATCTGTATACAGTAGTATTATAAAAATGTTGCAGACATACTTCTGGTTGTATGAGAGACATGGGTGTGATTTATCTCACTATAAGTGCTGAGTAGAAAAACATTAGCAAAGGAGTGCAAAAAAATTTGCTTGCATGGTTAATTATGTATAAGTAATTTATATGTATTACATATTATGTATATGTAATATGATTAATTATCATATTATATTATGAGTTCTGTGGTGTACCTGGAGTATTTCATGTGAAGTTTGGAAAACAAGGCACTGACATGCAATTTTTACACTGCATATGGAAATAACAACATGCACATTATGAGAAACAAGTTGTGCAGAGTAAAGAGAGAAATAAAAAAGACATGAACATGAGCAAGTACAAATTGTCTTGCTATATTGTTACCTTAAAAATGAATATTAAAAAATGTACTCTTAAAATAATAATAATACAATTTATATATAATTATTTGTTTAATTTGTATTATTAATAATAATGATAATAAAACATAAATATATGAATAAGTAGTAACAAGAAATGTTTCTTGAGCATCAAATCAGCAGATCAGAATGATTTCTGAAGGATCATGTGACACTAAAGACTAGAGTAATGATGCTGAAAATTCTGCTTTGATCACAGGAATAAATAATCAGTTATTTTAATTTGAAATAATATTTTGGAATATTATACATGAAATAAGTCTTGGTGAGCGTAAGAGACTTCTTACAAAAATGTTAATGTTTCCAAACAGGTACTGTACACACACACACACACATACACAGTTTAAATGGAGAAAATCTGGAAATGTCCCTCATGACAGGAGACTTTACATTTTTAAATCTGTTTAAGGATTGATAAGTACCGTGCTTTGTTCACTTTCATAACGGGAGAGTAGAATGTTGGTTATATTAACAGCATTTGTGATGTTGTGGGCTGTTAGCCGTTCCGGTATGGATGTGAGGATCTGGGTACTGGAGGCTAATAAGAGGACATCGGCTTGAGTAGCTCCAGAAAGCTTAATTAATAAAAAAAAATATATGCAATCTTTTCTGTTTTCATCTGAGGAAATTCATGTAAGTTTTATATGACTATGTAATTATTAGACATTGATTACTTACATCATTGTTAATGGTATCCAGGGTCAAACCACAATGTAGAGTGTTTGGAGGATCAAATAAGTGAGTAGATATACTACAGAGAGCTGAAGCTTGGGGGATTCCGGCTGAAAAACATTCATGTTAAATGAAAAGATATTTAAAGTAGAGAGTACATTGTAAATACAGAAAGATAGACTGAAATACCATTTGGTGTATGTGATGGACATCGCTCAACTGAGGAAGCAAACTGGCCTAAGACCGTTTTTGGAAAGGTGAATTTACTAGTTTGTGTGGGGTTTTGTTCAGGGCAGAAATTTGCTGTAAAAAAAGAGAAGACTGTCAGTAACCTTGACAACTTAATCAAGATTCTTCAGTGTACATATCATGCAATATTTTCAATGGGTTTTACAGATGTTGCAGGTAGTTCCAGTCCAATCGTCTGGGCAGAGGCAGATCCCGTTTTGTAAGGTACCCTTGTTTTCACACACCAGATTGGGTTTGATCATTGTTGTGTTCGGGGCAGCTGTAGTGGTGGATCTCTGGGTTCCAGTCTGGAGTGTTGAGGAGCTGAGTGTTGAGGAGCGTAATGTTGAGGAGCTGAGTGTTGAGGAGCTGAGTGTTGAGGAGTCGAGTGTTGAGGAGCTGAGTGTTGAGGAGCTGAGTGTTGAGGAGTCGAGTGTTGAGGAACTGAGTGTTGAGGAGCTGAGTGTTGAGGAGCTGAGTGTTGAGGAGTCGAGTGTTGAGGAGCTGAGTGTTGAGGAGCTGAGTGTTGAGGAGTCGAGTGTTGAGGAGCTGAGTGTTGAGGAGCTGAGTGTTGAGGAGTCGAGTGTTGAGGAGCTGAGTGTTGAGGAGTCGAGTGTTGAGGAGCTGAATGTTGAGGAGTCGAGTGTTGAGGAACTGAGTGTTGAGGAACTGAGTGTTGAGGATCTGAGTGTTGAGGGGTCGAGTGTTGAGGAACTGAGTGTTGAGGAGTCGAGTGTTGAGGAACTGAGTGTTGAGGAGCCGAGTGTTGAGGGGTCGAGTGTTGAGGAACTGAGTGTTGAGGAACTGAGTGTTGAGGAGTCGAGTGTTGAGGAACTGAGTGTTGAGGAGTCGAGTGTTGAGGAACTGAGTGTTGAGGAGCCGAGTGTTGAGGGGTCGAGTGTTGAGGAACTGAGTGTTGAGGAACTGAGTGTTGAGGGGTCGAGTGTTGAGGAACTGAGTGTTGAGGAGTCGAGTGTTGAGGAACTGAGTGTTGAGGAGCTGAGTGTTGAGGGGTCGAGTGTTGAGGAGCTGAGTGTTGAGGAGCTGAGTGTTGAGGAGCTGAGTGTTGAGAAGTCGAGTGTTGAGGAGCTGAGTGTTGAGGGGTCGAGTGTTGAGGAGCTGAGTGTTGAGGAGCTGAGTGTTGAGGAGTCGAGTGTTGAGGAGCTGAGTGTTGAGGAGCTGAGTGTTGAGGAGCTGAGTGTTGAGGAGTCGAGTGTTGAGGAGTCGAGTGTTGAGGAGCTGAGTGTTGAGGAGCCGAGTGTTGAGGAGCCGAGTGTTGAGGAGTCGAGTGTTGAGGAGCTGAGTGTTGAGGGGTCGAGTGTTGAGGAGCTGAGTGTTGAGGAACTGAGTGTTGAGGAGCTGAGTGTTGAGGAGCCGAGTGTTGAGGAGCTGAGTGTTGAGGAGCCGAGTGTTGAGGAGCTGAGTGTTGAGGAGCCGAGTGTTGAGGAGCTGAGTGTTGAGGAGCCGAGTGTTGAGGAGCTGAGTGTTGAGGAGCCGAGTGTTGAGGAGCCGAGTGTTGAGGAGCTGAGTGTTGAGGAGCCGAGTGTTGAGGAGCTGAGTGTTGAGGAGCCGAGTGTTGAGGAGCTGAGTGTTGAGGAGCTGAGTGTTGAGGAGTCGAGTGTTGAGGAGCTGAGTGTTGAGGGGTCGAGTGTTGAGGAGCTGAGTGTTGAGGAGCTGAGTGTTGAGGAGCCGAGTGTTGAGGAGCCGAGTGTTGAGGAGCCGAGTGTTGAGGAGCTGAGTGTTGAGGAGCCGAGTGTTGAGGAGCCGAGTGTTGAGGAGCCGAGTGTTGAAGAGTCGACTGTTGAGGAGCCGAGTCTTGAGGAGCTGAGTCTTGAGGAGCCGAGTGTTGAGGAGCTGAGTGTTGAGGAGCTGAGTGTTGAGCACCCGAGTGATGCATTGGTTCTTATAGAGATGATCTTATATATTTGAAAAGATTCAGTCTGTTCAAAAACAGCTGTTTACAGAGACAAAACATTATACAAAAGGTATCAGTCAGGTTGCAGGTTTGATCTCCTTCAAGTGTTTTTTTTTTGTTTTTTATGTGTCGGCCGCACACGGCTTTGTAATAAATGCAGCCGTGCATGCTCTTACAGCCGTTTCTCATTCTTTTCTGATGTGTTCCTTTTTATAACCCTCAGTTTTTCTCTTTCATTGCCTGTTTTGTCTATTTGACTACACGTTTATACATGTTTGTCTTGGTTTTTTAGTTCTTTTGGTTTTTTTTTAGACCGGCTTTCCTATGCCATTGAATCTCGTTACCTCTAGCTAGTAACTTGCTTTGATGGATTATTTCTATCTGTTCCTGTCTGCGTTTTAACATGCGTCAAGTGATCGTCTGCCTGGGTCTGAACCTCTGCCTTCTTATAAACTGGCTGCCAGATCGAATATGGATTTTCCCTGTTCCTGCTTTTGTGAGCTCAACTGCTCATCTATTTGCCTCGTGACCTCTTTTTCTGTTATCTAGCCGTCTGTATGGACTTTGATCTTTTGCTGGGCCATTGATTGACATAACTCTTAAAATAAATTTTGAGTTATGATTAAATTTTGATCAATAAATAAATTAACCAGCCATTAATCAGTCTAACTAAAAATCAATAAACTAACATTAAAAATTCCATGGCACTTCTCGTAAAGAGTAGGGGTGTAACCCCGGTGTCCTGGCCACATTCCACCCATTGGCCCCTGCTGCCAACCATGGCCTCCTAATAATCCACATCCACTGAATTAGCTCTATCACTCTCTCTCCTCTCCACCTATAGCTGGTGTGTGGTGAGCGCACTGGCGCCGTTGTACTGTAGCTGCTGTCGCATCATCCAAGTGGATGCTGCACACTGGTGCTGGTTGAGGAGAGAACCCCTGATATGATTGTAAAGCGCATTGGGTGTACAGTAGTACATATGAAAGCGCTATATAAATGCCTAATTCATTCATTCATTCATTCAACTAACCTGAAACCAATCTCAGTTTGTTTTGATTTCTAAGTGCCATTTAGCCACTTTAGGTAGGTTGAAAAACCTCTTTTAAATAACATCAAATATTAGCAGAAATGTGTAGTCTCAAACAAAACTTTAGTTAAAACATCAAAATTAAGTCAAAAACTATTTGATATGACTTGGGTAAATTGGCTATAGCAATAAAAGTAATTTATATGGGTCAGATCAGAAATAGCTCAATGTAACAACTTACTTGTTGCACCGTATACACAAACACATCACACAGACCCCCTTAATGTGATTTGTAGTGATATGTATCGTGCATTAGTCAAATTAGTAGGCCACTTCTATTTCACAAGTATTTGGAAAATTAGGATGTGACATGTAGTGGTTACACAGAACTGTGATATGCAAAACACCAATATGGAAATGAACCCAGAAAACTAGCACACAATCAGGAATGCAAGTTGTGCAAAAAGGGTTAAGAAAGAAACAAAAGATGAGAAGTAAGTGTCTTGCTGAACAATCAAATAAAGCATCAAAATGAAATAATAATCCATTATTGTCTAAAACATACCCATTATTAATTAATTCTAAAGAAAATAGTGGAGATATATTGTTTTATTATTGCTATTAATTGTTAAAAATAATAACATAGTATAGTTAACTATATATAATTAACTTGTATAACAATTGTAACAATTTCAAAAGTGAACCTTACCTGCGGTAAAGATTAAGAGCAGAAAGTGGTCCATCACACACAACAAATATAAAACTAACTACTAATATGAAGTCTTGTTACTGTCTGCTTTATAAAGGGCTGGATCTTTGCTGGAGTGGGAAGTCCATCAGTCAAGGAAATAACCACCCATATCCAATTATACCGTACTTACATTACAGACCGAGCTAAACAATAAAAGTATATTACATATTATTCCGTGTTATTCACATAGGCACAGCACATATACCAATCTTTCTCCAAAACACACATGCTAAATTATGGAGGGATATTGGGATATTAAAACTGAAAGCTCAAGAATCCATTAATTCATCCTATATACCCTTTGTCAACATGTTTAATGATGTAGAGGAATAAAACAATTAAACAGTTTCTATTTTCTACAAGTGTGAATAAATTTTTAAGGTAATGATTAGCGTACCTAACCTTACCTGTATCCCACATTAAAAGCAAGATAAAACATGAACACAATAAGGACATTGTACCAAAAAAAAAAAAAAAAAAGTATGTTAATGATTATACATTACCATACCTGTATCCCACCTCAATAACAAGATAAAACATGAACACAATGAGGATATTGCACCAAAACATTTTCTTATGTAAGTAGTTAAAGACATGTAGACATTTAATAAAAGTGGGACAATATTTGTAAAAAATTTCCTAATCCTATGAAAAGCTTCCTTTGTCCTTATCTCCATGTATAATATTTACTGTACCGAATCATTATGTTAAGCATCAACATTTGACAAATATCACTATAAACTGTAGTTATATTTTGTTTCACCATCGCTGAGCCTTGAGAGCAGAAAAGAATAAATCAAACAAACCACATATTTTCAAATAAACTTTCTTTTAATAAACAGTAAGAAAATTGAAATCCATAATTTGTCCTAAAGCAAGTCTGATCAAAGACTAAAGTACAATTTTTGAAAAGACTGTTTGCATATTATGTTATATTATAATATCTAAAGTTTACTAAACACTGTAACAAATTATGTGATCAAAAAGTAATGACAACATATGCTTTTACATTGCTTAACTCATCAAAATAAGTCATGCAATTTTCAACTATGTCATACAAGGTTCAACTAATTAATTTAATGTAATTTAGGTTGAAATGATCTACATTTTTAAGTACAATCAACCTGTACAGTACCTAATGAGAGTATATGAGATAATTTAATAATGTATTAAATAATATTAAACTGAACTAAAATAAATTTCAGCAAACAAAGGGAATCTTGCAATCTTGTCTTATCCTTGGCTTTTTCTGTCCATTTTTCATGTTAAGGTTCTCCTCCTGATTCAGTCTTAGAATCCAGATTATATCGAGCTCTCGTCTTTAGAAAAGACTTCAGTGTGAATAAAAAGAAAATCTGAACACCCTTTGAAGGACAGAAAATGAGTTCGTCAGTCACCAAACAAAGCAAGACAGCTTAAATAAATCCAATAAAAATGTATATTAATAATGTGTCAAAAATATTATTAACAGTGCAATAACACACCTGTGTTGTATTGCAGAGACAGAAGACCACACTGAGAATGATGTAGAGTGTTTTGTCATGGGTGATGAGCACAAAGTAACCAATGATCCAGGACAAACCGAGCACCACAGCCAGAGAGAAACTACTCAAAATCTTCTTCTTTAAAGGAGTGGTTCGTGAGCTAAAGAACCAAAAAATATAGCAAATATGAACTTTTATTAAACTGCAAATATTATGTTGCCATTATCAAAGCTCTGAGAATTACACCTTAGGCAGCTACTACTGTACTTACTGTGCCTACATCATCTTCAATAAACTATTTTCAATCCGAATCAAACTTCAAGGAATGTCTTCATAACCTTTGACTTGTTTTAAACCCGAAACATTTGTTTACGGTTCAGTTACGTACCTCTTCAGGTTGGGATTTGCACAGCAGATGGTTTGAGAGAAGTAAACAAGCAGAGCTGTGTTAAAACATAACATGACCGCTAGAGGGAGCAAGAAACCCCATAACATCGGCCGCTTCGGATCAAACGTTCCCGCCTTGTCCAGAGACGCCAACCAACAGCTAAAACAGGACAAAGAGAGAACGAGAAATACTTGGATGTGCAAGTAATAGGTAAGTAAGAGGAAGAGGACCAGAAAGCTGTAAAGCTCCTCTAACTTGTACTTTTCCACAGCTCATGTTGTCTGGATTTTTTTGTATACTGAAATTTTCTGGAAAGATACTTTTTTTGCAGCGTTTCGTCAGCAGAACAGAACAAACACATTCAACAACAGTACAACCCACTGCAGAGATGTATATCTATCTATCCCTTACAGCCTCGCTTTCATTCCTGTTAAAAAATTAAAAATGGCGCTTTTGTAACTTGAATGTGCGAGGCGCTCCGGTGTCTCCGCTTACACTTATTTTGGAATAAGAAACAGTCTGTTATACTGCTTGATGTTGCAAACTGTTCTTTATCATATCATTTAAAATGTATTATACTACAGGGCCGTTGAATGCTTGAATCTGATTGGTTGAGGAACGTTCTAAGGTGTGCAATTATTTTCAGGGAAACGCACAGCTAAAGTAGTTCCAGGCAGGTCTTGACCACATTACCGTTCCATATCACTTCGCGTAGTCAACTGTCATAACGGAAAATATAATACAATTCATAACAAGAAAAAACATGCAGCCCATGCGCTTGATCTGCCATTTTCGATGTCTAACTTCACAATCAATGGAAACATGCAGTTTAATTGTAATAAATAAAGTATATAGTCCTATCTATAATCAATCAAATTAAACTGAATATAGGCCAAATACATTGATAGTCCTGCTGCACGGGTTTTCGTAATTAATGCAGATAATAGGCTATAACAAATAAATAATTATTGATAGGCCTATACTTGTTAATAGGACTTTGTGTTTCATTTATAGGCTAGTCTACTGTCAATATTAGAAGAAAAAAAAACATGAACAAACTAATTAAAACGAATTGAGTAGAAGAGAGCTGTAGCGGCCCATCTTTACCCACCCTCTGCTGGACGGCGAGCTAAGACGGCGCTACCTTCTAAAGCTTGCCGCACTACTTCCGATATGCACAGCCATGCTTATACCGCCGCTGGGCAGGCTGTATCAGCATTACACTCGATGGCCGTACTGCAGATCTTCCAAGCCGACCTTGGATGAGGAAGGACCGGAAGCTATCAGCGTGCCGGATTTGAGGAGTGCTACGGACGAAATCTAGAACAGACCCATTCTAGATCTAAGACAGCTGAACAAAGTGCTTGTGAAACGCCAGTTCAGATTGATCACAACCAGGAAAATCCTTGCGCAGGTTTGCCAAGAGGACTGGTTTATGTCAATAGATCTGAAGGACGCGTATTTCCAAATACAAATAGCATCACGTCACAGGCAATTCTTGAGATTCACCTTCGAGGGTCAGGCATATCAATACACAGTCCTACCGTTCGGCCTGTCCCTAGCACCCCGTACATTTACAATGTGCATGGACGCGGCTCTCGCACCCCTGAAACTTTGGGGCATGCGAGTTTGATACTACTTGGACGATTGGCTGATTCTAGCTCGATCACACTCAGAGCTCATAGAACACAGGACCATATTACTCGAACATCTCGAGAATCTAGGTCTCAAAGTCAATTGGGCGAAAAGTTTGCTGTCTCCCAGTCAGAGAATATCTTTTCTGGGCACAGAACTGGACTCGCTGTCTATGACACGCGACTGTCGCCAAAGAGCAGACTGAACATTCAGCGCATCACGAAATCCTTCCGCTGCAGCACTATAGTCCCGCTCAAAAGGTTTCAGAAAATGCTGGGTCTCATGGCCTCAGCATCATCAGTACTCCAGTTGGGTCTGCTTCGCATGCGCCAGCTGCAGTTATGGCTAAAAGCACGAGTACCACCTGGGGCATGTTTCGCCTCAAGGTCGATCAGAAATGCTTCACAGCTCTGAAACCTTGGAGAGCAATCGACTGGTACCAGTCAGGTGTAAACCTGGGGACTTCCTCGAGTGTGAAGGTGGTGTCCACGGATGCCTCCACCTCGGAATGGGGAGCGCTGCTCGAGGGCAGACCGTTCTTTGGCCAGTGGTCAGAACGGGAAAAGCTCCTACACATAAACTGTCTAGAAATGATGGCAGTCGACAACGAGCCTTTGTCCCAGAATAAAAGGTCAAGGTCACCGGTTAAAAAAATAAGCCTTTAAATAAAAGGGTTATTGAGCTGTTTACACTGTAATATACAATAAAAGGGACATTAAAATGAATACAAAAAAACCTGCCTACCTTATATACACAACACCGAAGGTGGACTTGAGTTTAGGAGTATGGTAGAGTTAGAGCACGTAAATTCTTTGAACTGCAACGGTCACAAATATCACGTCACACTCTGCGCGTATGTTAAAAAAACATAATTCAACATTTAAATAACACGTTTTTATGACCAACTGAAAGTGTTTACAATAAAGAAATTACTAAATAAATATAAATAAATGTAAATAAATAAAAAATTGCGCTGCATTTACAATCCTGTGAAAACAGGGGGTGCTGCTTCCTCCCTACATCCCGCGCCCTGCATAGTACATGAAGCATACAATATTACAAACCGTATTTCCAGCACTTTATGAACATGTGTAGGCAACGTCCTCTGACCTACCTATTAATACAAGGACGTACCACTGTCTGGAAGTGGAAAACTAGATTCAAAGAAACCCTGTCAAATATGTACACTCTCCTCCTCTCATTCTGTGAGAACATGCGCGCGAGCAGTAAACACAGGCATGTGTGTAACAAGTAGTATGGCCTTGAATTGAGATCATGACAGTCGCCAACACGATCACGCAGGCTGGAGTGCCGTCTACTAGAGTCTAGACGACACTATTCCTCAAAATGGTCTGTGTTTTCTGGCTGGTGCAACGCTCGATGCTTTTCACCCCTAGACTGCAGGGTTACGGAAGTTCTCTCCTTCCTTCAAGAGCTACTGGATAAGGGCAGAACCCCATCCACGCTCAAGGTTTATGTGGCGGCCATAGCAGCGTTTACAAAACCCACGACTGGCCAGTCACTGGGGAAGAACGATCTGGTCATCCGCTTCCTTAAGGGAGCTAAGAGGCTGAATCCTCCCAGACCCCCCTCAGTCCCCATGTGGGACATTTCCACGGTTTTGGAAGCCATGAAAGGTGCCCCGTTCGAGCCAATCCATTTGTCAGACATGAAACATCTGTCGTTCAAGACAGTGTTTCTTATGGCTCTTGCTTCAGTGAAGCGCATAGGGGATTTACAAGCGTTCTAAGTAAGCTTGGGTATCTATCTCAAACCAAGACACGGATACGTGCCTAAATCCCTCAACACACCGTTCAGGGCTCAGGTTATTTCCCTGTCTGCCCTGCCGGTTTACAACGAGGAAAAGGACGCAAGCTTCCTTTGCCCAGTCAGGGCATTAAGAGCTTATGTGTCTTGCTCGTCTGTTTTCAGACGTACTAAGCGACTAGCCACATTAAAACAGAGCCTATCCAGATGGATAGATGATGCCATAGCGCTGGCATACACGTCTAAAGGCTTGAAGTGTCCTTTAGGTGTTAGAGCGCACTCCACAAGAGGCATGGCCTCGTCGTGGGCTTGGTCTAGCGGGATTACCTTGCAGGATATCTGTATGGCGGCAGGCTGGGCCTCCCCGTCTACATTTATAAAGTTTTATAACCTAGAGGTTCCCGCCTTACAGGCTAAACTACTTTCGGTCTAAAAATCAGTATTGTCTGCCCCGTTGCTTCGGCTCAGAATACTGCAACCGCTTGAGCACCGCTCGCTGATCGATAAAATAACTCTATGGACAAAAGTAAGACCCATACCATTACCCAGTTCAGGCCGAACATTTTCACCCTGACTGTGTGGAACACTGTTGATGTGATTAGCTCCCTTAGGATGCTAACTTATTGGGAATGATGGTTCTAGCCTCTCTTCTCAGACTCTTTGTGAGTCCCTGGTGATTATGCACTATATGAGCCCTGGGCACCTGCCCTTGGGACTTTGGTGTTGGATCCCAGCACGCACTGCGTTTTACACTGTGTTCCCCTAGCGTAAGATATTACGCAGTACGAGAGAACCTCTCGTAAGAGAACGTACTCGGTTACTAACATAACCTTGGTTCTCTCTAGAAGAGGGAACGAGTACTGCATATCTTTGCCGTGCCTGCAACACACTCTGGTTCACTTCGGAGATGAAAAACCAGATTATATCAGCCCATCGAGCTATATTTATAGGCCCAGGCCACGCCCGCTTTGGCGGGAGGTGATGTAGTGGGCACGAAGTGCCCCCATTGGATCTGACATCACCAAGGGCCTCTCTCGATAGGCTGCTGCAGTTGCCGCAGGACAGCCAATAGGCACGCGTGCCGTCTTGCCTATACGCAATGCGTTTTACATTAATTCAAAATTAAGGATAATTTTTGGCTTCAATATCTCGTGGAAAAGAGGTTTTCCCCTAGCGTAAGATATTACGCAGTACGAGAGAACCTCTTCTAGAGAGAACCGAGGTTACGTTAGTAACCGAATACGTTTTACTGTTTAGTTTTTTTCTGCACTTCTTTGTTATTCTTTTAGTTAGGCTAAACTATAGTGATCAATGAATCAGAAATCTTGCACTGTCACAAGAAAGTGAAATGATTTTTAACTTACAACTCTTCTTGTCGATAACCTGAAGGGTCCTTAAAGCTGTAGGTGGTGGCCAGCGAAATGCCGACAATAACAGCAGGCAGACCTAAGACATTATAATTGATCAAAATGATTAAATGTTAGCCTTTATGATTATCCTCGTGCTCATTTCTACATTTTAAGTTGGGTTAAAAGTAAAAATTGAATAACAGTTCTTTAGTAAACCTCAAAATGAATATCCACTTTTCATCCTGTAAATTAAAAAAGATTTGATGCCTAAACTGTTATAGTAGTAGTGCACTACCAATAGTTTTAATATGCCCATTTATTGGTTATCGGCAATAACATGAAATAATCAGCCAGAATTTTAAAATAGCCTAATATATAACGTAATACCATATCTGTGTTTACAGTTATGCAGACAGACTCAAAGTGTCATGTTTTTTAATATCAGTGTGTTTTATGAAATGTACCCCAGCCGGCTGTCATGGCGATGATGCGGAAACCTCGTGGTGGACCGCTGAGGGCGTTTCTGATGAGGAAAAACACGTGAGCCGCATACATGATGTTCCAGGCAAACGTGGCCAGCAGGAAGTACTGCAGCAGAGCTGTGATTGCCGTACAAGGACCCTGATCAACATTCGGTTGCATATCTGAAGAAGGAACAACGTTCTGCTCTGAAACAGAGGCCTTTGAGCTCGGGACGGGGTTGTTGATTCCAAAAATGAACAGCAGGTAATAGGTGGTCATGCACAAACAGATGTTCACTAAGAGCATAGTGGAGTTGGCTCCTCTCAGTTTCCTGTAGAGTTGTAAAGAATTAAGTTTATTTGATATGGGGGGGGGGAAATTAAGAGGACACTCTTTATATTTTGCCTGTTTCACAAACCAGAACCATGGAAATACCATTAGTTGGCTAGACATGATAGAATGGAAATACACTGAGGAAAAAAGAGAAAGTTTTTGTTTTCCAGTAAAAAAATATTGTCGATGCACCGATATTAAATTCTGGCTGATACTGGTGAGCTGATTAAGGTTGATAACTAATACATGCCTGATTTTAAAATCTATACTATTTTGTCCAGATAATTAAAAAATGCAATACCTAAAAATCTCAAAGGAATCATTTCAAATGCTACAAGTGAATTCACTGTGAGATAATACATTTAGCAGTGTTATCAAATTTGTGTTTTTAAAAATTTACTTTAAAGGTGCAGTGTGTGATTTTTAGCGGCATCTAGTGGTAAGGTTACGAATTGTAACCAGCAAAAGTTACGGTGGCCGATAGGAAAGATGTCGTCGTCTGAGACTGCAGAGTAGCCAGTACAGCAATGAGGTTTCTTTACAGAGATAAATTAAGAAATTATGTTTACTTTATTATACAGTAAAACAATGGTATTGCAAATATTATTGTTACTTGGTCATCATTGTGTCTGTGTTTTATTCGCTGACTTTAGCTAGCTTCCTTGCACGAAGAACAACATAGTGACGAAACGCGTTTGTCCGTTTAGGGCTCCTGTAGAAACATGTCGATGTAAGAGGACCCGCTGTGTATGTAGATAGAAATTGCTCATTCTAAGGTAATTAAAACATAATGGTTCATTAAGTAAGGTCTTTATACACGACTGAAAACATAGTTATGTATATGATATTGCATTTCTGTCAACAGATCCTCCTAAATATTACACAATGCACCTTTAAGTGAGTGGTAAATGCCAAGGTGCTGTAATCTAATATGGTTACTTTATAATGTGGATATAGTATATTGTTCATCTACAACAATAATAAAAAAAATAATAATAACATGAAGCAAAACTATGCAATATAATATAACTAGAATGTATTTTACTTTAATTTTAATTTATTTATATTATTGTTAAAATGTTATTTTCACTAAAATGAGCTAGATTTGTGCTTTACAAAAATAAATGCATAATTGCCAAATAAGCCAAATATTTGATTCAAGATATACTCTCTCAAAACCAAGCAATTTGTTTCAAAATAAATCTACCTTGTTTTAAGTATGTTATGTTTAGTTATTTCTTTTACTGAAAAACCAAGACAAAATACCAAGGTCTTTTGGACATGTAAGTACATTTGATTACCATGTGAATATTACAGTGTATGAATATGGTGATTATATAGTAGCTTGGTATCAAAGTACAATAGTATTACTATATTACTCTATTACTAATATTCTTTAAATGTATCCAGTGCTTTAGTACAAACCTGGTCTTAATTTGATAAACTGTAGTGAGGATCAAACCCACAATAGACAGACTGCATCCCACAATACTGATCCAGTTTAAAGCCTCGGAATAATTATAGTCTGCTCTAAAGCTCTACAAAAAGGAGAGAGAAATCTTGATAGTTAATATAGTTCACCTAGATTCATCAATTTTTCATGTGTACTGTGTATTTTTTACTACCACATAACAGGTAAGTTAACATAACGAAATGTGTTAGCTTAGCATCATGCTAACAACAGATTCTCCTGACATTTAATATGAGACTTGTCTGTGTCATTTTCTTGAGGAGCATTATTTACTACGTATATAGAAAGTTTCCACAGGAAGCGATGTTGCACTTTAGTAACTCAGACTATCTAGGCCTAGGGAGATCACTATAGGTTTTAGAGCAAAGTTTAAATAGTTTCTTTAACACATGTATGTTAAACTAACCATTAGAACTGCAAAGTTGGTGGTGTGGTTGCATTTACACTGGACACCACTGGGATCTTGTATTTTGACGCAGCCCTCTGTTCTCCAGTCTCTATGAGCGTAGTCCCAAAACACACATGCAAAGTCGCCAAATGTCATGCTGGATATATTCTGAAAACATAAACATATGTAAAAAAAATTGTGTGCACTACCATCAGAAGCTTGGAATAATTAAGAGTTTTTCATGTTTTTGGAAGAAGTCTCTTCTCTTTATTTGATGAAAAATACAGTAATATTGTAAAGTATTATTACAATTTAAAATAAATGTTTTCTATTTTATTATATTTTATAATGCAATCCATTAATAAATTGTGTTGCGTAATTTATGCACAATTTAATGTTATTACTATAGTAAGCACATGTAATATGTGTAACAGGGACACAGTAACATAAAGAAAAGTTTTACTCTTATATTCTTTCTTACCCCAAACTTTTGAATGGCAGTTTATTGCAGTTTCCACAAAAATATTAAGCAGCACAAGTGTTTTCAACATTGATAATAATCAGAAATGTTTCTTGAGCAGCAAATCAGCATATTAGAATTATTTCTGAAGGATCATGTGACACTGAAGACTGGAGTAATGATGCTGAAAATTCAGCTTTGATCACAGGAATTAATTAAATTTAAAAATATATAGTATTTAACTAGAAAACGTAACCTCGGTTCTCTCTAGAGAGGGAACGAGTACTGCGTAATAGCTTTACGCTAGGGGAAAAACTCTTTTCCACGAGATATTGAAGCCAAAAATTATCCTTCATTTTTTATTAATGTAAAACGCTTTGCAGCAGCAAGCAGACATAGGCGAAACAGCTTGCGCGCCTATTGGTTGCTCTTGCGGCAAATGCAGCAGCCTATCGAGAGAGACTCTGCGTGACGTAATGACCAATGGGGGCAATTCGCGCCCATATCGTCACGTCCCGCCAGAAAGGGCGTGGTCTCACCCTATAAATATGCTCGTTAGGCTGGTACAAGCTGGTTTTTATCGCTGAAGCGAACCAGAGCGTATTTTTCAAAGCACGGCAAGATACGCAGTACTCGTTCCCTCTCTAGAGAGAACCGAGGTTACGTTAGTAACCGAGTACGTTCTTTTACGAGAGTATCTCTCGTACTGCGTAATAGCTTTACGCTAGGGGAACACAATACAACACGCCGTGCGGGGCAAAGGAGACTCGCGTCCTCCTCCTCACTGAGAACCGGAAGGGCGAACAGGGAAATTACCTGGGCCCTAAACGGTGTATTGAGGGATTTCGGGACATACCCGTGCTTAGGTTTGAGAATGACCTTCGAGTCATTAGGCCCAAACTCCATACACGACGCGCTTACTGAAAGCGCCTGCAAGTCCCCTATGCGCTTCACTGAAGCGAGAGCCATGAGAAACACCGTTTTGAACGACAGGTGTTTCATGTCCACCAGCTGGATTGGCTCGAACGGGGTGCCTTTCATGGCCTCCAGGACCGTGGAAAGGTCCCACGTCGGGACTGAAGGGGGCCTGGGAGGGTTCAGCCTCCGAGCTCCCCTAAGGAAACACACGACTAAGTCGTTTTTCCCCAGCGACTGGCCAGACACCGGTTTTGCAAACGTTGCTATGGCCGCCACATATACTTTGAGCGTGGATGGGGTCCTGCCCTTATCCAGTAGCTCTTGAAGGAAGGAAAGCACTTCCGAAACCCTGCATTCCACAGGTGAAAAGCTCTGGGCTTGACACCATGCAGAGAAAACAGACCATTTCGAGGAGTAGAGCCGCCTGGTAGACGGAGCTCTAGCCTGCGCGATCGTGTTTAACACTCCTTCTGGGAGGCTAGCGGGTACCCGTTGATGGCCCATGCGTGCAGGGACCACAACTCCGGGCGAGGGTGCCAAATCGAGCCCTCCGCCTGAGAGAGGAGGTCTCTCCTCAATGGTACAGGCCATGGAGCAGTGCTGGTCAGCTGCATCAGGGCAGGGAACCACGTCTGGTTTGTCCAGAGCGGAGCTACGAGCAGCACTGGGCATCCGTTCTCCCTGATTCGTTCCAACACCTGAGTCAGGAGCGAGACAGGAGGAAAAGCATATAGGGGGCAGCGGGGCCAAACATGAGCCAGCGCGTCCTTGCTTTTCGAGAAAAACTCCGGGCAATGAGCGTTTTCGTGGGACGCGAATAGGTCCACCTGTGCTCTGCCGAACGTTTTCCACAGCAGCTGGACCGTCTGCGGGTGCAGCGACCATTCCCCTGCTGGAACATTGTTCCTGGACAGTCTGTCTGGTCCCACATTCAGGTGACCAGGCACGTGCGCTGCTCTCAGTGAGAGCAGGTTGTGCTGAGCCCAGACCAGGAGGCGTTCCGTCAGCCTGTGAAGGTTTCGTGACCTGACGCCGCCCTGGCGATTTATGTATGCCACCACTGACATGTTGTCCGACCGGACTAAGACGTGGTGGCCTGTTACCTGGGGACAAAAACGCCGTATCGCTTTGTCGACTGCTATCATCTCCAAGCAGTTTATGTGAAGGAGCTTTTCCCGTTCTGACCACAGGCCAGCTAGCGGTCTGCCCTCGAGCAGCGCTCCCCACCCCGAGGTGGAGGCGTCTGTAGACACCACCTTCACACTCGAAGCGGTCCCCAGACTCACACCTGACTGATACCAGTCGGTTATTTTCCAAGGTTCCAGAGCTGAAACACACTGTAGGTTGATCCTGAGGCAAAACAGACCCGCTGTCCATGCCCTGGGTGGAACCCGCGCTTTCAGCCACATCTGCAGTGGGCGCATGCGAAGCAAGCCCCACTGGAGTACAGAGGCCGCTGAGGCCATCAGCCCCAGCATTTTCTGAAACCTTTTGAGCGGAACTATCGAGCCGTGGCGGAAGGATTTCGCGACGCGCTGAATATTTAGTCAGCGCTCTGGTGACAGGCGTGCCGTCATGGATAGCGAGTCTAACACTGTTCCCAGAAAGGAAATTTTCTGACTGGGAGACAGTGAGCTCTTCGCCCAATTGACTGTGAGGCCCAGCTCCTCGAGGTGCTCGAGTAATGCGGCCCTGTGTTCTATGAGCTCCGATCGTGATCGAGCTAGAATCAGCCAATCGTCCAAGTAGTTCAGGACTCGCATGCCCTGAAGTCTCAGGGGTGCGAGCGCCGCATCCATGCACTTCGTGAATGTACGAGGTGCTAGGGACAGGCCGAACGGCAGGACTGTGTATTGATATGCCTGGCCCTCGAAAGCGAATCTCAAGAATCGCCTGTGATGGGACGCTATTTGTATTTGGAAATAGGCGTCTTTCAGATCTATTGACATAAACCAGTCCCCGTGGCGCACTTGCGCGAGGATTTTCCTGGTCGTAAGCATTCTGAACTGGCGCTTCACAAGCGCTCTGTTCAGCTGTCGCAGATCTAAAATGGGTCTGAGACCTCCATCTTTTTTCGGTACCAGAAAATATCTGCTGTGTAGGCCCCCTTTGCTCTGAGCTTGAGATAAAGGTTCTATAGCACCTTTGCTCAGTAGTTTCGCTATCTCGGCTCGAAGTAGATGAGATACTTCGTTTTCCACCGTCGTCTCGACGCGCGCCGTATAACGGCGGGGACGTCGAGCGAACTGTAGCGAATAGCCTCTTTTTATAGTGTTCAGCACCCATTCTGATACCCCAGGAAGCTGTGCCCACACTTTCGTGTGAATAGCTAGGGGTAGAATGAGATCTGGGCTCTGGCCGAGACATAGTGACGGCAAGAGAGCTCCGGCGTGCTGTAACGCAGACACTGTGTTTACAGTGTGTGAGGCGGGGGGCGCGCCGATCGCGGCGGGCAGCCTGGCCGCGCTCAAAACCCTTATAGCAGTTTGCTGAGGGAGAGAGAGCGGGGCGAGCCCCGTGGGGCTTAACATGTCTGTGAGTGAATGTGGGCGCAGGACAGCGGGCACATTTACTGCACTGAAAAACACCGTCGGCCTGAGCTGACTGAATGCGTGTTGGTTTCGTTTTCACAGAACCCGTGGGACATGTGGTGTGTAGTGTTTGTGGGCACTGAGACGTAGGCACATTCACTACATTTAGTGCACAATCGACATGAGGCGATTTGTTTGTGCGAGCCCTGCATTTTTGCGGGCTGTGTTTGTGTGTAGAAATGAGCCCTGGGTTGTAGGCATTTTCAATACACTCATAACACCATCGGCTGTGGCCGGAATACCAGAAAATACACCATTTATGTGATTTATCTGGGTCGCCGTGGGAACAGCATTTGTGTGCAGGCAAGCGGGCATGGTACTGGCTTGCTTACTGCAAAATACACTGGAACAGTCACATTTTCTGGAACTGAACGAGCGAAAATTTCAGTGGAAGTCTGGCCACGGCGAGACTGAAACACGGTCGATTTCCTAGGAGGCTAGGTAGACTTGTGTTGGTTTCGTTTTACAGAAACCGTGGTAGTGTTTGTGGGCACTGGGTTGTGGGCACATTCACTACATTTAATGCACAATTGACATGCGTCGATTTCATTTGTGCGAGCCCTGTACCGTGGCGGGCTGTGTTTGTGTGTAGAAATGAACACTGGGCTGTGAGCATTTTATTACACTTATAACACCATCGGCTGTGGCCGGAAAACCAGAAATACAATGATTACATGATTTTTCTGGGTCGCCGTGGAAACGGCCTTTATGTGGAGGCAAGCGGGCCGTGGTACCAGCTTGTTTACTGCAAAATACACTGGAACAGTCGCATTTTCTGGAACTGAACGAGCGAAAAGTTTCGGTGGAAGTCTGGCCGCGGCGAGACTAAATTTTTATCTGCTGCGAGAGCCGGGATCGAACACGGGTCTCTCGCATGAAAGCTTCGGGTTCCGCCACTGGGCCACAGGGAGAACTACACTAGCGCAAGCAGATAAGAGAGCGTCATCACAGTTTTGTGTGTGTCGGCGTTTGTATGCAGGTGTGCGTGTTATACAACAGGCTCATTGCTGCAATAATGACATTTTCAGCCGCTCAAACTAGGAGCTGAGAAATGTTTAAGAAATGGAGATTAGTCCGGCCTCGGCGGGGACTAAAACACACTCTTTTCTCATTTGCCGGTGACGCACGCCCATGGGGGGCGGGGTAGATTTCTTATAACGTAAAGAAAGCTAGCCGCGGTTTTTAGGGCTCGCGGTCTTGATGCTGGCCCGTTTCCTTGACGACTCGCGGACAGAAGGCGGAGGTCCACAGAGCTCGCCTGTTGCGCGGCGGTTGCGCGGGCGCCTCACAATCGAGGCCGATGCTTTCCACGGCCTGAGAGAG
The DNA here is from genome assembly GCA_029959095.1 of Rhinichthys osculus. Taxonomy (NCBI): domain Eukaryota; kingdom Metazoa; phylum Chordata; class Actinopteri; order Cypriniformes; family Leuciscidae; genus Rhinichthys; species Rhinichthys osculus. The sequence continues at coordinate 28,445,883 of JARWKJ010000020.1, forward strand.
CAGACGCATCAGCTCAGTCTCAATGCCGGTTCTCTTACCAGTGGTCTGGCGGGAAACGCTAGCGGAGGGGAGGTCCACGGAGCTCGCCCAATCCTCGCTATCGGATGCCAGAAGAGAACACGCCTCGGTGGGTTCGTCGAACTCGTGGACGGACGCGGCGGCAGGCGGCGGCCGTTGTCCGTCAGTAAACGACTCGAGCGAAGCCGGCGAAGCTGGCGGGCGAACCGGCGAGCTTTGGCGGGCTGGAGAAAGCTCGGGAGCGCGCTGGGCGCGGCGCTTCTTGCGGCGCGGCACCAGGGCGGGCTGTGGTGAAGGCTCGGAGAATGATGCCAGGCGAGTCCTCAGAGTCACCATAGGCAAAAACTCGCAATGAGGGCATCCGCCGTCAGCGAGCGCGAGAGCCGCGTGATCCTCACCCAGGCAGGAAACACAGATGACGTGCCGGTCTCCGTCGCTGAGCGGGGCGCGGCACGAGCCACAGGATGGCATCTTTAAAAAGACGCAGCTCTTTTGTGAAGAGAAGTGGGAGTCGCGTCAAGTAAGCGAGCAAACACTCTCAGCAGAGTAAAGATACACAGAGTATAAAAGGATATAGAACGCCGGAAAGCGCAGCAGGTACGGCAGTTGAAGGCGGCGAGGCCAGCGACTCCAGAGCTCGTCCCGCTGAAAGGCTTGCTTCGACGGCGCGGCTTCTCACTCCGGATCCAGCGATGCGTGTGCGTCGCTAAAGAGATAAAAATCAGCTTGTACCAGCCTAACGAGCATATTTATAGGGTGAGACCACGCCCTTTCTGGCGGGACGTGACGATATGGGCGCGAATTGCCCCCATTGGTCATTACGTCACGCAGAGTCTCTCTCGATAGGCTGCTGCATTTGCCGCAAGAGCAACCAATAGGCGCGCGAGCTGTTTCGCCTATGTCTGCTTGCTGCTGCAAAGCGTTTTACATTAATAAAAAATTAAGGATAATTTTTGGCTTCAATATCTCGTGGAAAAGAGTTTTTCCCCTAGCGTAAAACTATTACGCAGTACGAGAGATACTCTCGTAAGAGAACTGCCATTTTAAAATGTAATAATATTTCACAATATTACTTTTTTTCTGTATTTTTCATCAAATAAATTCAGGTGAGTAAAAGAGACTTCTTCCCAAACGATGACTGGTAGTGTATTAATACTTTTACTAATTCCAGTGGAATAATCCATAGTTCATGTTAATTGATTTATTTTCTGGGCAAGTCTAAGCAAAATTTGCAGGATAGTATGTAAACCTGTCATTCCTGATCCTCATAACCCTGACAGGGTTTATTTTGTGATAACGAAAGGCTAACTGTACAGTTATTCCATGTGTAGGTGTTTTATTGACTGGTAACAGTTATTCAGAGAAGCCGCTATATGTAATGTAATCATTATAAGTTTACGCTCACTTACCTTGGGCCTAATGGCGAACTTCACATTATCAAGCAAGCTTTTGTCTGTGAGGCTAGCAGAGATCACCCTTCTCTTCGTATCTAGTTGGCTATTAAACTGTTTTGAGTTGAAAAAACGGTCGTTTTCATAAAGCACCACTCCAATACTTAGATTTTTCTTCCCTACAGGAAAGGAGAAGGAGAGAAATTTATTAAAAACGTTGAGTTTAATTATGTTCCTCAAACCAAGAGCAACAACAACAGAGACATAAACGGTACCCCAATCTTTCTGGGAATTGTTTTGCAGTTTGATAGTTAACATGAGATCAACGGGACGTCCTGAAGAGGAAGTCTTGTTAGCAGCGTCTCCAACCAGACCTATTCCTTCAGGAGTAAATTTCTCTGACAGTCCTAGGGAAATGCAGCTTAGTTTATGAAGTAGAAATGTTTTTCTAATATCACAAAGATAAAACAATTACATGTGAAGCTAAATTTGCTCTTTATGTTTCTGCTCTGACCTGTTTGAGCGAAGAATTGCACTTCCGGGCTCCACTTTGACAACTTGATGTGTTGCACCACTAGGTTTGGCTGCACCAGTGTACTAAAGTTCATGCTACTAACGTTCAAAGCAAAATCCTCCAAAGTCTTAGTGAGTCTAAAGATATAATACACATGAAAAAGTTAAACGCACATCCATCCTAATGAAAAAAATAAATAAATAAAATTACAGTTTTTCCAAAGTCCACTTTTTGAATTGTCTTTAGTTCAAAAAAAGTACCTTGGAAAAAAGATTGAAATTAAATTTAGTTTTCTTTCAAATAAGAATACTTAATGTTATTCATGTCCGCAAAAATTGTGTCAGCTATGTTACTAACTAAACACCCCCCTGAAAATTAAAAAATGGTTTGACCCCAAACCATGTGAGCAGCATAATTTTCTTCTGTGGCAGATATTTTGAACACATTGTGGTAAATATCCTCTTATCGCCTTTTTTCACCTTTGTTGCCATTTGGCTTTTGGCTTGCTTAGTTGGGGACATTAAATTTAACATTTAATTTGATATTCAACAATAATGTTGATCTGCCTGCATTGACACCATTATATGAGAACTGAACTGAGCTGAACGATGACATCACGGTTTTCTCTAGAGCGGCTATATATATATATATATATATATATATATAAATGAACTAAATTAATAACTTTTTTCCAACGAAAATGAAACATCACTGAACTTACTTAAGCTGGACTGTGACGCTATTTTCTTTTGGAAACAAACTTTGTTGCATTATTTTCCTGTTATCTCTGTAAAGCTGCTTTGAAACAATCTATATTGTAAAAAATGCTATATAAATAAATGTGACTTGACTTATATCTCCTCTATATTTTATCTCCAATGACCTGTTATCAAGGAGTGTATTAATTGCCCGTCAACTATGTTGGGTACATTGCTATGGTTTTCAATGTTTATTATTTAATTCAGATAAATTTTAAAATGTGAGGTTAACCTGATCAAGAAAATAACATTTGGTTGACCAGGTAAAACATTTCTCTTTTTTTGTAATATCAAAATGTATTTGAAATAGAGTGTAGTGTGTAAATACCTCTCAAGGGCATCATAAGTGTCTTCAGAGTGTTGGCTTTTATTAGTTTGCATGAGCTGACTGATGGTGGCCATTGCTGACACAGCAACTGTCTGAACAATAAAAAACATTTTATATTACATTTATACATAACGATTTTGCTGTAATCAAACATTGTCAGACAAACATAGCAACATATTTTAAAGAGCCCCTATTATGCTTTTTCAAATATAACCGTTCATGCAGTGTGTAATATAAAAGCTGTTTGTGCATGTAATAGGTCTGCAAAATTTCAATGATCAAAGTGCATAATGAATAAAGTTTTCATCACCTAAAAGAAAGAATCGATTCTGAACTGCTGAAATGAGTCATCAGTAACTCCAGTCTCACTTCCTGTAGACCAATCACAACAGACTAGACCGTCTGACCAATCAGAGCAGAGTAGACCAATCACAATAGACTGGGCCATCTGACCAACCAGAGCAGAGTAGACCAATCTCAACAGACTGAGCCATCTGATCAATCAGAGCAGAGTAGACCAATCACAACAGACTAGACCGTCTGACCAATCAGAACAGAGTAGACCAATCACAATAGACTGGGCCATCTGACCAACCAGAGCAGAGTAGACCAATCACAATAGACTGGGCCATCTGACCAATCAGAGCAGAGTAGACCAATCTCAACAGACTGGGCCATCTGACCAATCAGAGCAGAGCAGACCAATCACAACAGACTGGGCCATCTGACTAATCAGAGCAGAGCAGACCAATCACAACAGACTGAGCCATCTGACCAATCAGATCAGAGTAGACCAATCACAACAGACTGAGCCATCTGGCCAATCAGAGCAGAGTAGACCAATCATAACAGACTGAGCCATCTGGCCAATCAGAGCAGAGTAGACCAATCTCAACAGACTGAGCCATCTGACCAATCAGAGCAGAGTAGACCAATCACAACAGACTGAGCCATCTGGCCAATCAGAGCAGAGTAGACCAATCACAACAGACTGAGCCATCTGGCCAATCAGAGCAGAGTAGACCAATCATAACAGACTGAGCCATCTGGCCAATCAGAGCAGAGTAGACCAATCTCAACAGACTGAGCCATCTGACCAATCAGAGCAGAGTAGACCAATCACAACAGACTGAGCCATCTGGCCAATCAGAGCAGAGTAGACCAATCACAACAGACTGAGCCATCTGACCAATCAGAGCAGAGTAGACCAATCTCAACAGACTGAGCCATCTGACCAATCAGAGCAGAGTAGACCAATCTCAACAGACTAGGCCATCTGACAGGGCAGAGTAGACCAATCACAACAGACTGGGCCATCTGACCAATCAGAGCAGAGTAGACCAATCTCAACAGACTGGGCCATCTGACCAATCAGAGCAGAGTAGACCAATCACAACAGACTGGGCCCTCCGACCAATCAGAGCAGAGTAGACCAATCTCAACAGACTGGGCCATCTGACCAATCAGAGCAGAGTAGACCAATCACAACAGACTGGGCCATCTGACCAATCAGAGCAAAGTAGACCAATCACAACAGACTGGGCCATCTGACCAATCAGAGCAGAGTAGACCAATCTCAACAGACTGGGCCATCTGACCAATAAGAGCAGAGTAGACCAATCTCAACAGACTGGGCCATCTGACCAATCAGAGCAGAGTAGACCAATCTCAACAGACTGGGCCATCTGACCAATCAGAGCAGAGTAGACCAATCTCAACAGACTGGGCCATCTGACCAATCAGAGCAGAGTAGACCAATCACAACAGACTGAGCCATCTGACGAATCAGAGCAGAGTAGGCTCATGGAAAGAAGGTGTTTAAGGAGACTGAATCTTTGAATGACAGTTTACAGACTTTTTGAGAAAAGTGGTGATTTTCTAACTTTGATGCTTGTAAACCTACTGTATAGGAGACCTCCAAAACACAATCAGGACCCTTTAAAATAGCATAATTGGGGCACTTTAATTTTTCTACATGTGCTGAAAGGTGACTACATGTGTCATAGGATTCTTGCCTCATTTATTAACACTGTGGAGGACAGCAGGCTATTGGCAATCGTAGCAGCAGAGGTGATGTTCTGGGACGTCAGCTGCTCAGGTTTGGATGTGAGAATCTGGACACTGGCGGCAACATGCATATTCTCTTCCAGAGTTAACTACATAAAACAATCAAAACCACTGTGTCAATCTGTTGTCTATCAAAAGCACATTAAAATGGCAGAGTTCAACTTATTGACTATGTCATGACTACAGTAAAGCAGAGGCAGTTCATTTACAGAGTCCATGTTACACGTTGCATGTAGTTACTGTAGTAATATCTATAAATTATTCAGAATTACACACACAACTAACCCTATAGTAAGTACATGTAGCCAATTATTATTACTTAGTACTTTATGTATAATTACCTTAAAATAAAGTGTAACCGAATATTTTTTTTTTACATTTCATTTCATGGACTATACTACAATTATACTCACCATGTTTTGGTCTACGAAATGTATGTGTGCCAGCAGTAATGAAACTCTTAGTTAAACCATTAAACTGTCATTAAATATTACTATATTAATTATATAATAATAATTGTATTTTATGCTAAAAAAAAATATAGAACAGAGGGCAATTTTGACATGAAAAAATTATATTATATAACATTTAACAAAGTGCAACAATCTGTCCCAGCATATCTAAAATAAAACAAAATGGCTTTTGTCATTCAAAATGAATGTGTATTTGTTCAAACTTTTCAAGGATGTAAATACAGACGTTGACTTTGCTTTCGATCAGCTCCAGGGTCAAGTCACAGTTCAGAATAAGTCCACCAAATGCGTGGAAGAGTGTGAAGTTCAAACACTGAGCCGAAGCCATAGGAATACCAGCTAAAGGACACATACAAGACAGGTTAAACAGGTTAACTTAAGAACACAAACACAAAAATGACATCCCTAAACTAAAATAGTTGCAGTTTAGCATATTTTGGTATGTACTTCTTCACAAATTAAGTTAAATCACTGTACAGATGTTATACGATTTCTACTGTAAAAAAAAAGAAAGAAAAAAAAAGCGGTACAGTAAGATGAAGCTTGAGTTTTATACATTTCTAATAATGTGTAGTTTGTCACCATTATAATTAGCGATTTAGGACAGACAAACACACACACACACACACACACACATATCCTTTGCATATTCAACCATGTATTAGTTTGGGGAAAGATTTTTATTGTTTTTCATAAAGAAGTCTAATGTTCACAAAAGCTGGATTTATTTGACCGAAAATACAGTAAAAACAGTAATATTGTGAAATATTATATTAATTTAAAATAAGCGTTTTCTATTTTAAAAATGTAATTTATTCCTGTGATGCAGTTACTCCAGTCTTCAGTGTCACATGATCCTTCAGAAATCATTCTAAAATGATGAGTTGATGCTCAAGAAACAATTTTGAAAACAGTTAATATTTTCTTGTGGACATCATGATACTTTTTTTTAGGATTCTTTGATGGATAGAATGTTAGAAGAACAGCCTTTACTTGAAAGTGAAATCTTTTGTAACATAATAAATGTTTTTAGTACTACTTTTGAGTATTTGCAATACATCCTAGCTGAATAAAAATTTCTTTAAAAAAATATTTTATTTAGCTTTTTGCTATTTATTTAGCATTTAGCTATATCCATCATGCTTATCTATGTACGTTATACATACGACTGGTTGTTCCTGGAGGGCACAGCTGTGTTGAATAATTAAACTGGCCGATCACAGTGAGTGGAAAGGTCAAACCGTTGAGAGTTTCCTCTGGACAGGTAATACCTGCAACAAAATCATTTTGGGTACTGTCATGTCAACAAGTCAACGTCATCCTGGATCAAGACTTAAAATGGTGTCCATCTCAATCAGCTCCCTAGTTCAGGAGTCGGACACTGATCATGGCCGTCTCAGTCGTGACTCGCAAAATCCTTCCAGTGCACTGGAACGTTCGCTCCCTAACAAATCCCACAATGTACCGCAAAAACCAGGGAGCATTGAGATTAGGGGACCATTGCTCACTGTGCTCCCTTACCAGAAATTACGTCACATTTCTGAAGCGCGAAACATAAAACGCAAGAGCCAACTCAATATACTGATTTATAAGATTTGAAAAGACAAACCGTTTTTTATTATACGTCACCATAAACACACATTGCTAGACAGGTAGTGAACACATCTAGTTAACATTTATAATTAATATTCGGCTGAAATGTTGTAAGGTGGATATGCAACAGAACAATGTGTTCACAAAGCATAACAAATAATATTATAAAGATATCGTTCCTGCCTGTTGTTGATTAATACCAGCGGTAACATCCTAAAACATTGTACGTTGACGTTGCACATAGTCACGTTGCCGGACGTTGAGTAATCATTGTCCCATCGTGTAGTGACTAGGGTCCTTACCAGTGCCCGGATTTGTGTACACGATATACTGATTCATAACTCGGGAGCTGATTGAGAGGCACCCATGGTCTTACAGGCCTGGTTTTGAGACAGGGATGTCAAACTCTGTTCCTGGAGGGTTCCTTCCTATCCAGTTTAGCTCCAATCTAATTGAACACACCTGAACCAGCTAATCAAGGACTTCGGGATTTCTAGAAACTTCCAGGCAGGTGTTTTGGAGCTGGTCGGAGCTACAATCTGCAGGACAGTGACCATCCAGGAGCGGAGTTTGACATGTGGTTTCAGAGAACTCTGCAATGCGTACCTGTAAGTTTAGGAGTGGTTAAAAGCAGGTTAGGGTTGGTAGTAGTAGGAATGGTAGTGGTGGTAGTAGGAGTGGTAGTAGTAGGAATGGTAGTGGTGGTAGTAGGAGTGGTAGTAGTAGGAATGGTAGTGGTGGTAGTAGGAGTGGTAGTAGGAGTGGTAGTAGATGTAGTAGGAATGGTAGTAGACGTAGTAGGAGTGGTAATGGTGGTTGTAGTAGCAGATGTTGTGGTGATTGGAGAAGTGACGGTAGTGGTAGTAAGAGGTATAGTAGTATTTGTGTAGGAACTTGCAGTTGTTGCATTTTCAGCAGTCATTGACACCTCTGTAAATGCTGTTCAAAAAGAAGAAACAATTTGATCAGGATCAGCACAAAATGTTTGGTACAATATGATTTCATATAGGCCTATTGTTTTATAAACCCATTTAAATAATGAAAGCTCTATCCTATTGACAGTTTATTTGTCGTTTATGTAATGCACCCAGACAGGCCCTGTCAAGACAATATGTTTTATGGCTGGGCCGCTTTTTCCCTGGCCCAATAAGTACAGTATACTATAGAGATACCGTAGACCACCCCATGACAGCTCAGCACCTTGAGGTCATTTGCAAGTGAAATTCCTGCACGTAATTCTTTAAATGACCGTGACATATGCAAATCAGCCTAACCTGGACCATCCAGTTTAGAATGTCAGCCAATAAAATTAAAAACTGACAAGTTCAATTGGATATTTCATAAAATTATATTGGCAATTAAAGTATTGGCATTCAAAAAAACTTTAAATTTATGTACATGTCTCACCTAAACCTTAATCAAATAAATATGAGTATGATTATAAAATAATAACAAACAAGGTAATTTAGTCAAGTCAAGATGGTTCTGCTGTTACACAAACATGTTTTTGTTAATTGATTCAATATAATCGTTTTATAATTTTCAATTCTGGAATATTTGCCATGATTTTGAATCAATAGCACACTAATATAACATACTGCCATTCAAAAGTGTAGGATGGGTAAGATTTTTCAATGGTTTTTAAATGTTTCTCTTATGCTCACCAAGGATGTATTTATTTGATTAATATATATATATATATATATATATATTTATTTATTATTTTATTTTAAACAGTAATATGTGTATAATAATATATTGTGAAATATTATAATTTAAAATAACTTTTCTGTTTAAATGTATTTTAAACTGTAATTTATTCCTGTGATCAAAGCTGAAATTTCGACATCATTACTCCAGTCTTCAGTGTCATGATCCTTCAGAAATCATTCTAATATGCTGATTTGATGCTCAAAAAACATTTCTTAATATTATCAAGGTTGAATTTAGTTTTTCAGGATTCTTTGATGAATAGAAAGTTTAAAAACAGCATTTATCTGAAATAGAAAGCTTTTCTAACATTACACTACCGTTCAAAAGTCAGGTCGGGAAGATTTTTTTTTTAAAGAAATGAATACTTTTATTCAGCAAGGATGCATTTAATTGATTGACAGTAAAGACATTTATAATGTTACAAAATATTCTATTTCAGATAAATGCTGTTCTTTTGATTCTTTCTTTGATCAAAGAATCCTGAAAAAATATACACAACTGTTTTCAACATAAGAAATGTTTCTTGATCAAATCATCATATTAGAATGATTTCTGAAGGATCGTGTGACACTGAAGACTGGAGTAATGATGCTGAAAATTCAGCTTTGATCGCAGGAATAAATTACATTTTAATATAGGGCCGATATGCGCCGTTGGTGTTTTAATGTTTTAACCCTTAAAATAATAAAGGCTTTTTAACTTTTGCATCCCACTGAGTGCCTGGATTTTTTCCAATTCTTTTTTATGAACATTTTAATATATATTCAAATAGAAAACAGTTATTTTAAATTGTAACAATATTTCACAATATCACTGTTTTTTTTATAAAAAACAAATGCAGCCCTGTTGGGCATAAGAGACTTCTTTTAAAACATGAAAAAAATCTTACCAATCCCTAATTTTCTAATTGCAGTTCATACATTTATAAAAACAGGATTGTTTTCCCTTTTTGTTTGTTAATGTCAGTAATGAGAGCTATGTTAACATAGAATATGTAAATATGATGAGACCATATAGAGAGAGAAAGGTCCCTCTATCTGTAGGTAAAAAATCCCTGCACTACATCTATTTTTCTGAAAGTTAATCTGTAATGTTACAATAACTTACCTGAAAGAAACATGAGCAGCAGAATGGAACGATCCATCATCTCCCCATTAATGATCTGGTTCTCCAGCATGCCTGGTTATGACTTATGTAGGAGGATCTCAGATGTTGAGTTTGACATGATATATTTGCATTTCTAAGGGGGAAAAGGATATGGACAAGGTAATGGGCAATGTTTTGCAAAAAACAAAAATGAAAAGAAACATTGGTCAGACAGGTGGCATCATTACTTGGCTTTAAGTATACAGGATGACAATTATTTAAATCATTATGTGCCAAATAAACATGACAGTGATAACATTTGACATAGCCTTAGTGATTTTACTGCTGAACTAAAATAATTAGAGAACCTACAAGGCCTGCACGGGCATTAGTAACTAGTTTGGCTAAAAGTGTCAAGTAGGCCTAACTATTAACCAAAATGAAAATTCTCTTATTTACTCATCCTCATGCTTTCCCAACTTTTTTCTTCAGATGACCAGCCTCATCTGAAGAAAAAGTAAGATCCTCTGGATGAGGGTCAGTAAATTATTTGTATTTTTAGGTGGACTTGGATTTTAAATCAACATGTCAAATGTGCCTTGATGGGCCAAATATTATGTAAATAACTTAATATTTGTATACACGTCATTATATAAAAATGAATCTGTGAAGAACATGAAATTCAAAGCAGGCGCACGCGGTTACAATCACAGTCACGATATACGACGCGAACAAACACACGGAATTTACGTCGAAATAAACACTGCATTGTGTAAAAAATGGACGTGTGTCACTCTTTTAAAGATGAATTACTTTTTTCTCAACTTCATTTTTGTTATTCAAACTGTGCCTCATTTTCGATGCAAATTATTGTCAGCGTTCACGCACTTCAGATACGCCATTGAACAACAGGCAAATTAACGGCGAATCTCTCTATACTGCAAAAGCCCCAAAAGCAGAAAACTATTATGATGTAGAAACGTTTCTGCCTTTATAGTACAGAAATAATTAGTAGCCTAAATGCAGCTATGCACGTGCTGGACACCTGTATGATGACGTGAACAGTCAGACGAGACGAGTATTTTCCTGTCAGTGGTTTTCCTCGACATCACGAACAACTCCACCTCACAAACTGCTGGGCCAGTGACCAGTAAACCTGATATTGAACGTTTTTCATTTTAAATAATATAAATAAAATAGAATAGGAGCAGTTTTAACACATTATTTTTTATTCAATTGCAAAGTAGTCTTTTACAATCATAAAATAGGCCTATTCCAAAAAACATTTAGTAAAAGTTGTAGGATGCAACAGGAGAAGCCAATGGGAATGTGTGGAAAGAAAACTGCACTTTGGTAAAAAAAAATATTTTAAAAAAATAACCCAATTGTCTGAACCCAGCATTTCTTTTTAAATGCAGATATATCAATTTGATGGTTTAATGCTGAAAACGTACTTTGAGATTATCACAGTGTATTTGGAATGATGACAGAAACGTGTTGCACAAGAACTTCCATAGGAAATGAAGAAGACTGAGGTGCAAAGGTTAAACAGTTAATCTGTGTAAGCTTATAAAGCTCAGAACCTGTGCATCCATGAGAGTGATGGAGGATATGTACTTACCTAGAAACCTTCACATCAACTCAGCTGTTATCCACTCACATCCTGGCTACAAAAGGGTTTTAAAAGGATGAGACCTAAAGAAATAGTCTGTCGTGTACAGCAAAAGCCAGTCTCATGCATCAACTTGAAACTATAATAAAGCTTGAATATCCCGAAGTCATCTAGACAGAAGTATGTTATTTTCGTTATCAGTTTAAAGAGTTTGTGGAAATTGGTACGTCTGATGGACTCATTTATTATAGGCTAGTTTGATTCAAATGAACTTTTTGGATTACATTACTGACACCACTGCAGTCACAACTTATGGCTTATAAAAAAAGTAACAAATCTCAAGCAAATACATAAACCCAATGTCAACCCTTACTACACCTCACAAACCTTAGTTAATTATTTGCTTGCCATTTCTAGAAAACATTTCCCTTAGGTTGTTCAGTCGAAAAAGTGGGATTTTTTTAAATCATATATAAAGAGAAAAAAAGGAGAGTGCCTAAAAACGAAATAATTAGCCAATATAAAATTCTGTAAGATCAAGTGTAAATATTGAAAAACGGACAAAAATGTATACATTTTGTAATATTTTAATTGTAAGAGGATTCGTGGAAAAGAGCAGACTATCTTACATACATTACTGTAGTAAATGGATTACTTTGCAGTGACTGAAGATATATTTCCCAGGGACGTCTGGATCCTCCCTTGTGGAGGTACAGGATCTGTTAAACAGCATGAGGAAAACGTGGTGGAGACAGACAGAGATTACAAAGGCAGCAGTTCAGACCTAATCAGAATCTGGGCCGAGAGCCAGTGGGTGAGAAGAACAGAAGATCCTGGTTTAACAAATCTGATCTCTTCTTAGGCTCAAATTAGTTAGTCAGGTAATCATAAAAACGTATGTGACCAAAAAGCCCTCAGGAGGAGGAAACAAAGACACAAACAAGAAGCTGACAGACATCTACTCTCCAGCAGTCTCTTATTTCTTCTTTTTCTCTTGTGTGTTGGTGAACCAGGCGTCCAGCAGCTTTTTGCTGTAGTAGATCTGCCAGCCATGTACTTGAACTGAAATAATCAAGACTAAGTACATTATAGACACGGCAGAGAAGCCAAAGATGTACCTATAAGCTTTGCCGTGGCGATAAAGCTGCTGAGCCACAGGAAACATCTCCATCCCTCCATAAAGAATAGGAGCCACACAAAAAAGCCCAGCGCTGATCATTGAGATCACCAGGTAACTGATGTTGTTTTTCGGCAAAGCCATGAAGCTGAAGACTGTAGGTATGATGCTCAGAAGATATGTGTACTCCCATTGGTACGGAGAGGCCACCACTTTATGGGACACCAGGTTCAGCTGGCTGACCACCACCTGTGCTGCTATAAGAAACCAGACCACTGCATGAGCGATGTTCAGCTTCTTGATCTCAGACTTCAGGGCCACACTGGGGAGATTGAGAAGGGGGTCTGTTCAACAGGATCAGGGGAACTTAGCAACATCAGAGATTAATCCTGTAATAGATTAGTATTTTTTTAAGTAGTTTTAAGGGGTCTTTCCCCATATATACCTCATGTCTTCATTTATTGGATAGCGCGTTAATAATCGTACATGTGTATTACCTTTTTGTTATCATAGCACAGTATGTGAACATAGGGATGGATTTTAAATAATTTAAGTACTTGGTCTACGACTACAAGTGGATTATCCCAAGTTCCAAGCAAGGTTCTGTGAAACGCGCTCAATGAAGGACCGTAACGTAGAACATCGCAAGTCCTAAGCGAATGATCACAAAGAATGTGTTGGTGGCAGTGGAATGGGAAATAACACAAGGTTATGAGACGCAACTTCTTTTAACTTGAGCGCAGTGTTTTTAGAATGCAGTTTCATGTGCGAGACGTGCAAAAAAAACTGTACAGTACTAAGTTTGAGATTTCATGTTTGCATGATGGTTACAGGCTGAAAGGTGCTGTTATTATCTTTTTACAAAGATAAAACAACACACACACACACTGTATTATTATAAACACACACACTTCATTATTTAATCATACTAGCTTCACAGCAGGTTGTTTTTGCTGTTCACACTGCTATATTTACAGCTGTAAACAAGTAAACTAGTAGGTATGTTTCACAAAGATGTCATATTTAATATTAATGAGTTTGTCTGAATGTTTCATAATTTTTACTTTTAAGTTTTTATTTGGTTCTTTGTTCAATCTCAAACCATTTTTTTATTTTTATTACTAAGATGTCTGAAACTAAAACTAAATAGAAATGGCGTTCACAAAATACAAACTAAATTAAAACTAATGAAACTATTAATGAAACTAACTAAAACTAAACTGAAATTTATAGCAAAACTGAAAAATAAACACTTATTTCAAAATGCAAAACTAATGTTCCAAGGTGTACTATAAGCACTACAAATGGATTTTGTAAATATTACAAATGGATTTTCTTCGACTCTTTTTGTTTTTAAGAGTTCAAAAAAGTACTGTACAACAGGAATTACCATACGCGGAAGATTAAAAATATTACTACGAATCATATTGTTTACACTTAACACCAATTCACACAACATGTACGTACCTCATCTGATAATGTGCCGCCACGCGCTCGCGGTGCTGAAAGTCGCTGCCGTCTGTTCCTGAGGCGCGCGGCCCTGCTCGTGATGCCATGGCAACCCAACACCGTCGACGACAACCTGAGGTAAAGGTAAACTCGGAATTTACCTCACTCACTTCTTCTGTGTTAAAGTCTACATGAGGCAAAGACAAACAGTTCACTCGCGTTGCAGTTTGTCAAGCGCACACGTTGCATGTATACACAATTCAACGTGTAAGTTACATTATAAACCACGGAAAGGCAGAAAAGTTACCCGAGAAACACGAACAGAGGCTGGAGGTTCACAGACTCGTGACATTTTTCCATATTTTCTATAATATGCAAGTAACGTGAATGGTGACCGTGACTCATTCTGCCAAATATATTTTGCGTTTCACGTATACATTTATAGAAGAAAAATACAAGTAACTTACATGATAAAAATAGAATTTCACCATCCAATAAACTTAAAATTCTGTACCGCGATAACTGTATACTTTGTCGCTTTTGACTAAATAATTATTTCACAAAGAAATGGCACTATGAATGCAATGCAAGTAATGTAACGTAGCATACGCTTCCGTAAATACTTCACTCTACCTTTGTCTCATATATTGACTTTAACCAAACTATAGCTTGCAATGCAAAAGCTGCAAATGCTCTTTCTATTTCCGAAAGCGAAATATCCTACTGAGAATCCTGCTTTAGTGAAGTACTAATTGCCTTTTAAAAGTTTAAACTTCTCTTAAGTTTATTCATGACTTCACGACCTTGTACTGATCTGTAAAACAGCTTAAGTTGATCCGCATGGTATGATTTATTATTGAATATTACTGTTTGTCAACTTAAGGTATTTCTGATTCTAAAACAAAGATCACAACTATCTGTCACTCAAGCCAACTTCTACTAGCCTAAACTTCTACTGCTATTGCTGACGCTTCCTTCAGATACAGTAACTTACTTGATTTCATACAGAAACCATACATGTTCATTCACAGTCATAATCGGCTTTACAAACAAGCAGACGCGCACTAATATATATCACATTTATGAACACACATAGAATAAAATGCCTACCTTATTTTGAACCAGAAAACAACTTCATATACTCAGACACAGTAGAAACGTGATCAAAGTAGCTCTTCTTCTACATGTGCTTTCGTTTGGACATACTTCAATATCGCCCTCACTGGTGCGGAGTGGGAACCACTAATGATTATGAAAATAGTTTCGAGATTTGCATCTAGAGGATTGATACAAAGGATACACACACTTGGTTATTAAATTATGCATTACATTGGTTAAATCAATTGGGAAAATATTTAAACTTTTGTGTCATTCTAAGCTCTTTGTTGGTCTGTTTGAGGTCTATTTATCCCTCATCCTTCCCTGACGTCCTGGAGCAAATCCTTCCCTCATGGGTGTTTTTTTTTTTTTTTGTCCAGAAAGCTTATTTTATTTCATTTTGATAATATTTTTAATGCAATATTTTTTGAGAGATTTTTTTTTTTTAATTACTAGATTTAATCAACAAATAATAATTAAATAGTAATTTAGTAATTTAAGCACATTCCTCACATTCTTTCAACTTAAATTCAAAATAACTCACAATTTCATGGCTAAACCTTTTATTTCAGCTCAAAATATCTTACATTGGGTGTCTTTACCGACCTCTTGTGGAAAGAAAAATATAAAACATGATATTTCATAACTCTAGCCACTAGATGGCCTTATAACTCTATTTGGAGCAAATGAGCTGTTCCGCTGAGTCCTGAAGTCATTCTCCTTTAGTATGTATTCATTCAGATACACATGTAGACATTATAAAATAATTTTTTGGTAAAGTTTTAGCATTTTTAGTTTGAATTTTTAGCATTTCTAGGTTTTTCTACTAAAGCATTCCTCGCATTCCAGTCATTCCTAAGGGGTCAAATTGACTCGTGATGGAAGGATTTGTTACTTTTTTTAATTTCAACCTCAAAACTCTTTGAATCCATTATATTTGTTTTGTGTGTATTCGTGGTTCAAGTGCGACAGCAGTCCTAGGGTCTTGGACCCCTCCAATGAACACTCAATTGTTTAAAATGACCCAAGGGAAGGATGAGTGTGAGACCAGTAAGCACATTTGTTGTGTAGATAAAAAAGTATCATTTATAATATATATAGTTTTTTTATTATAATTTTTTTTTGTATCATTTGACATTTCCCGGAAACTAACAAACACAGTAGCTCAATGAGAATTAGAGCTATAGGCAAAATTCAGAAATTCGGAATTCAGGTCTCATTTGAAGAGGTCGCTCCCTATAGTTTGTTGACATGATTAGTTTTGACTAATCATGACTATATGTTCCCTGATATGTAGAATAGATTTTTGTAACTGATTAAACATATTTCTCTAAACTAAGTTCAATACAGCCAAACGTGTTTATAGATAAATTAACTTTCTAACTTTTTATGGATGTATAATTTTGATATATAAAAAGTATACTAACATGAATTTGTTTGAATTTCATTCCAAACAAGCATGAAATGGAGTAGGAGATTTAGTCTTGCACATAAGCAGTATGTAGCCTACATTACCATAGTGTCTGGATAAGTGTGTCCTCTGACACAAAATTGCATAAAAGATGGTCAGCATCAAGATTGGAAACAGGGATTCTTTATTTTTTGTGGAATTCCCTAATTACAAATTCACAAAATTTGCATTAATTCATTTTGTTAAAAAAAAAACAACGACAATGACATTAAATCTTTACTCCATGTTTGTTTAACCTTTCAGCACCGTTGTCAAAAATTAAAAACAAATAATAAATTATTTGTTGTGCCTCACACCATCTCTTTGCACATATACAAATTGAGTCATTCAGTAGTAAAACTAAAAATAAATTACAGAGAGGTTCCTAAGACTGTTTCTGTTTAACTTAGTGTTCATGTGGCCGTATCCAGTGTTGGGTGTAACTCATTACGAAGTAATTCATTACTGCAATTTAATTACTTTTACCTTGAAAATGTACAGTAAGGGATTACTGTAAATACTATGTTCAGTTCAAGAATTGTTTATGCAATGTTATATTATTTATTGTTCAACTGGTCAATGTTGTTACTGTATAGGATTTAGAGAGTATTTAGTAACAAGTAATGCAATATTTTTTAGAGAGAGTAATTAGTATAGTAATCTAATTACACTGTTGAAGATATAATTAACAGGCTAATTAATTACTTTGTTAGAGGAACTAACCCAACTCTGGCCTTATCGACTTTTAAATATTGATATACTGTGCTCATTAACAATCAATACCCTTGAGTTTTATTTTGATAAACAATGATCTGATATACTCAAATCAATAGGGTGTAAAATAACCTAAGTGTAAGGGTTCATTACATTTCATGCATTTTACTGATGGTGTTAGTTAATGAGATCATTGAAAAGCAAAATCTTAACAACTTAAACCCTTATGTGCTCACATACTCTCTTGAAGTTAATTGAGATGGCACAATGAGAAACTACTAAGACAGCAGAAAAATAGTGCATATCCAACAATCTGAAAATTCTTCATTATGACAGTCCCAATATCATTTTACACTGATGTGTAGTCAATGTGACCCCATCTATATACAATCAATATACTGTCAAACAATAGGAAATATGCAAATAAATAATGTGACAAAAGTTCTAACAAAGTGCTAACCGTATGGATGAATGAATACCTTAAGATGTTGAAAGACTGTTTATATTATGTAATTATGTGTATGCTTAAAACATGTATTTAACAATTTCTTGTATATTATAAATGAAGTTCCATTGCCACTGTAGCACAATCTGCTATAAAACATACCTGACTGAATCTCTATGACTTAATTATCAATTTCGTACATTTTTTCAGATATAAAAAGTGGCTTTGTACTGGTGGCACATGCACAATTTTTTTTAAGAAAAATGTAGCATTGATTTTATATGGGTGATTTTTTTTTTCACATATTCACATGGGATATAACAAATACCCAGAGAATGATGAGTGGACATATGGACCAGCATAAAGTCCTGCAGCTTGGTCTGATGGTAACTTAACATGAACAGTGTCTCCAAATTGTAAGGGCAGCACTGCACTCCCTGATGCCTGATCCATGTAACTTTTTTTGTATTCATCATATGTATACATTACTGGCTCATTGTTCCTGTATAATGCCACCCATACATTGTTTCCTTTGCAATTAACATGGTAGACAAAGTAGTAAATTCCAGGTATTTTGCAAGTGAAGATGCCAGTTTGAGAGTTGTAGTTCTGGTTGCCATTATGCATAATCTTGTTGAAAACAACAGGTTGCCCAACTGGAGGAAATGGGGTTGTCAGCAGAGCTGTAAATGCTGGCATCTCTAGGCCATTCATACCAATAATGGCTCCTCCGGGCTTTTCTTTCTTGTAACCACCTTTTGCCCCATCTAGCCCAGGACCACTCTCAGGAAGGATTTGCCCGATAAACTGAGCTTGAGCAGGAGGTCCAGGTAGGCCAGGTGGGCCAGGAGGACCAGGTCTTCCAGGTTGACCTGGGGGCCCACCCATTCCAGGTATACCAGCAGGACCTATTGGGCCTGGAAGCCCTGGTTTTCCCTCACCTGGCATTCCAGGTTTTCCTGGTGGTCCATATTGCCCTTTTGGGCCTGGTAGACCAGGTGGGCCTATTGGTCCTGCTGGACCCATTAATCCTGGGATTCCCATAGGCCCTGGATGACCTTTCTCTCCTGGAAATCCACCTTCTCCTTTTACACCAGGCTTTCCAGGGGCTCCAGGTAGGCCAGGTAGGCCTTTGTGTCCATTTTCACCTTTAGGTCCTAAGGAACCAGGTAAGCCTCTCGGTCCTAGTTGCCCTAATTCTCCTGGGAATCCTGGCTTGCCTGGATGTCCTAGGGGCCCTGGTTCACCTTTTGGACCCAGTTGTCCCTTAGGTCCTACTGCACCGCCCTCTCCTTTTAGACCAGGGAAACCAATGCCTCCAGGGGGTCCCATGAGACCTGGAGGACCTTGGAGGCCACTTGGCCCTGGCGGCCCAATCATTCCATTAAGGCCACCATGACCCTTTTCACCTTTAGGGCCTTGAGGGCCAGGCAAACCACCATGCCCCTTATCACCTTTAGGGCCAGGATATCCGGGCTTGCCAAACCCAGGCAAGCCTGGGCCCCCAGGTAAACCAGAAAGACCTGGTTCGCCCCTTCCACCTGGGAGACCTGGTTTCCCTGGTAAGCCATCCAAACCAGGTTTGCCAAAGCCTGGTAGTCCCGGTGATCCTATTTGTCCTCTCTCCCCTGGGACTCCAGCCAATCCTGGTTCTCCAGGTGCACCAGGTTTACCTTGGCCTCCAGGAGCCCCAGGTAGTCCATTCAGTCCTGGCTTGCCAACTCCCGGTAGTCCTACTTGTCCTGGTGGTCCTGGAAGTCCAGAAGGTCCCTTTATACCTGGCAGTCCTGGGAGACCAATCCCATTCTCACCCTTTGGCCCTAGGAGACCAGGGATCCCAGGGAATCCCTTTTGTCCAGGTTCTCCACGAGGACCAGGTTGTCCTGGAAGTCCTTGTCCACCTGGTTTCGCCACACCTGGTAGACCATGTGGCCCTGGAAGACCAGGAGGTCCTGGCATTCCTATCGGCCCTTTACCGCCAAATGGCCCCAACTCACCCTTTGGTCCTGGTAAACCTATACCTCCAGGTTTTCCTGGCAAACCTGGCATCCCTGGCTTTCCAATTCCAGGGAGTCCTGGTGGACCTTGTGGACCAGGTTTGCCTGAAGGTCCTGGGATGACATGACCAGGAAGTCCGGGAGGTCCCTGGGGCCCTGGAGGCCCCTTTAGACCAGTCTCACCAGGTGGACCTTTCTCTCCTCTTGGAATAGTTTCACCTGAAAAGAGTAACCAGTCAGCACTTCAGAAACACTCGCACAGATTATTTGCATGTCTGGATGTTAAAAGGAATGGGTAAATAAGTAAATGAATGTATTTATGTGTTCTTGGATCAAATTATATTCAGTATAAATTGTGTGTATTCAACCTAATGAATGAATACAGTAGAGCTAAAATGAGATTAAACAGAAATTTACTATGAATAAATTGCACAAAAGAGACACGCCCATCTTCCCAGAAAAAGAATCTGATGAAAGGTGTTTTCAAGAGGTAAATTCATCAAAAAGATTGAAAAATTGCTTTCTGTCAGTTAACATTTGTCAACATTACCTTCACAGTTCATTCAAATTAATTTTTAAAAGTAACAATATTTCATCTAATCTATAAATTAATATGATATCATTAAAGCTGCACACAAAATTATTATTAAAGAATTTGCCAAAATACCAACCTTTTCCTACAATGGGTTTACCCATGTGCATGGGTATCTGTGGACGCTCTTTTCCATACTGAGGAAGCAAAGGCATCTCATTTCCATATGGCATGTGTGGCATTTCCTTTCCATGGTAATGGTGTTGGGGTATCCCTTCATTGCCATGTGACAGGAGAGGTAACTGAGGCAGAGGCTGGTGCTGTTGAGGCAGTGGCTTGTGTCCATAAAATGCACCTGCATGGATATAATGTAGCAGACACAAGTGCTCCACCAGTACAAACAAGCGGGCAGAGAGGAGAGGCCCAGCCATGTCCTGTGGAATGGAGAATAGGAGAGAAGGTTATTAGTCTTGGGAAAACACAAAAAATCTAGCAGCAAGGGCCCACACCAATGTGTAGTAAAGCACTTCTATGCCTTAGTCAACCATTGGTACTAACTGTATTGCTGTTCTCATTGCTAAATGATGTTATTGATTCTACAGTGGTTACAGTTTGTCAATATACTCTGTAATATCATCATCAATTTATTGTAGTCATGAAGTTAGTCATGTTGTAGTCATGGAGTGTTTGATATGTATTTATTATATGTACATCTCTGTGTTAGGGGGCAGCAGAGGGATAGCAAGAGGCAGAGGCAGCAACTGTAGGGGATCTCGAAGCAGCAGTGGGCCCCAGAGGTGTAGTGTGCAGGCCCACCAAGCAGTGGACATGCCCTGGCACTCGCCAACCAGAGCCCCAGCTATGGGTACATAGTCCCACTGCCTTGTGGGGTAGCATATAGAGGCAAAGGCATCAAAAGACCTCAACGTCGGAACAGGCGGAGGATGATGGCTGACTTATCCCTCTGGGGTCGGCGGTCTCGCCGGCGATACCAGCTCACTTTTTTCCTTATCAGTGCAAAAGAGACTCAAATTACTCTGTTGATTTTGATCTTACATATAAGTGTTGTACATCATTCGATCCTGTTAAGTTTGTATTTTTTTTGTGGAACCTCACAATAAAAACAAAGTGTTGTGCTTTTCGCCTAATAAAGAAAAATAAACATGATGCGCGTTCTGCGTTCTCTCTGTCAGTGAAGTCCATTCTGAAACGCGTCCGAAAAATGAACTGTAACTCTGCAAATACTCAGTCAAACAGGTATACAGGCACACAGGCATGAAGCCTGAATTATCTTCTTTTAAATGAAGTAATTTATATAAAAAAAAAACAAATTTTCTCATTTTATGTAATCTGTACGAAAAGAGAGAGATGATAGTCGTTCTCGTCTCAGGTCATTAAAGGGGGGGGGGTGAAACACTCAGTTTCAGTCAATCTCATGTTAATCTTGAGTACCTATAGAGTAATATTGCATCCATCATATCTCCAAAAAGTCTTTAGTTTTATTATATTTATAAAAGAAAGATAGGCTGTACCGAGTCTTTCCGGAAAAAGCCGAGCGGGTGGAGGCGTGCCGTGTGGGCGGAGCTAAATAATCACGAGCGCGCAAAGAACATTTGTGTGTCTACTCGTGGTTTATGAAGACATGATTTGGTTTTACAATAAACAAACAGACACGAGACACCTACAGTAGCCACCTAAACAAATGTATTTAAACAAACACACAACATACATCGCATGCTCCATAGATACATTAACTATTAGTGATCATGTTGTTTAGCCTACTTGCTGTGCTTAAGTTACACGCCGATAGACACACAGATATTTGAAGCAGTTCTACTCACCGCCTGCGGTTACAATGCAAGACCGTTAACCTTTAGTGTTGGGACTGCTCCATCCTTGAGAACTAAACGATTAGCAAATCTGGCTTCGAACTGGGCCTTGTTTATAAAAAAATCATCCTCGAAATGCATGGAACAAACAAGAACACTTGCACAACTGTGTTGATGTTCTGGAAAAACAAACTCCATCCACTGGTCCCTTAACGCTTGATTCTTTGGGAATCTGTGCAGTGTTGTCTTGCCTTGGCAACCGAAAACACACTTCTTTGGTGACATATTGAGCACAGCCGATGCACAGCGCTTTGATGGGCATAGGTTACGGCTATCGCTCTACAGCTGCGTGCGCGCCCCTCCGCGAGAAGTGCCCTTAGGACCGTATAAGGAATTTCCGGCGCATCTGACGTCATACGCGCCCATACTCGAAAAAAACTTTCCGAAACTTGTGACAACCAGGAAGGAGTATTTTGAGAACAGAAATACTCAATCAAACGTGCAACTTAATTTTTGAAACTTTGTCAATGTTTAGCATGGGAACCCAACTCTTTAACAGTGTAAAAAACTCACTATGCATGAAATAGCATTTCACCCCCCCTTTAAAGTTAATTTGACCACGCCCACGGAGAACGCGCTCTATTCAAACACAAATGCTCTGAGGCGATCCACGCCCACATCAGCTGGATAACCCACCGAAAGAGACTCATAAGCCGCGTTTCCACCGCAGGAACTTTCCCCAGGAACTAGGAACTTTGGGGTGGTACTCCGTGTGTTTACACCGCAGGAACCAGGGTCTAAATGAAGTTCCGGGTAAAAATTTCCCCCCCAGAAAGTCCCTGCTGGCGAGGTAGTACTTTTTCAGAGTTCAGGAACTTTCGGGGTGGGACTTGTGCGCTGAACGTGCTGATTGGTTCTTTTCCACTGTCTATGGTTCTTTTACCTTGTTCTCTCTGCCGGATGGCGCGCGTTCGTCCCATCCATCTCATGGTCATGTCCGCTATAGCTGATAACAAACGTTGTCTATCTAGCATTACGAGCTTTCTGAAATGAATACGCTTTGGTATTAGTGTTCGTCTCTTTTCTGCCGTTTTGTTAATTACCTCGTTAGTAAACCAATAGATCGCACACAAAAGCAGCACAGCTTGAATCTCCTCAATACTTAAAACTCAAAACAAGTACGCGCAGACTGGGAGGAGCAGTCGCACGCAGTTCAACGTCACCAGACTAATCTTCCCGGTACTTTAGTCCACGGTGTAAACGCAGTGAGCAACCGTTCTGGGGCAAAAAAAGTTCCTATGAAAAAAGTTCCTGGGACAAATAGTTCCTGGTAATTGCGGTGGAAACGCGGCTATATTTACGACGCTGTGAGGAATAATACTATCTTAATAATAATCCTGGAAAAAATTACCTCAGAAGTGCAGGTAGTTTCATTTGGAGGAGCAACGGATCAAGCTGAGGAATAGGTACATTCTTTATTTTCAAGTGCTTTGTTCTAATCGCGATATGAAATAGTGTCTGTAAACAAAAAGACTGTTTGAATATGAATCACGTTTTTGTGTGTGAATGAATGAACAGCTTTTACCTAACTATATTCCAATATTGAGATGAGTAAAAATCGACTGAAATATGTTGAAATGAAATAAAATATTTTTGTATAAGCAACGTATTAAACTGCAAATTAACATTTATATGTCCCTAATCATAAAAACGATATGTTACATATGAAAGACAAGATGTCGTTTTTACTGTAAAATACTGCCACATCAAATAAGCTTGTTTGCTAAGATGTTATTATAGTGTTTGTTCGATTGTAGGCTATATTCAAACTAATTAATCCGCAACTGTGAAATATGTATGATAAAATGTATACTTTAGTATATACATAGAAAGATTACATTTGAAATATAGTTAAAATTTTAATTGTTGTTGTAATTGTAACCTTTTTATTAAAATAGCAAAAATATATGTAGGCTACATATAAATAAATCTTAGGTAAATCTTAAAAGCTCAATATAAGCCTCCTCTTTAAATTATTTGTATTGTGTTTTATTAGTGACACATTTGGGATATATTCCCAAACTTTCTGTAAAAACAGTATGAGAATTAACTGCACAATTACTAGAAATGTTTACATTTGATATTATAC
Organism: Rhinichthys osculus; assembly: GCA_029959095.1. Classification (NCBI taxonomy): domain Eukaryota; kingdom Metazoa; phylum Chordata; class Actinopteri; order Cypriniformes; family Leuciscidae; genus Rhinichthys; species Rhinichthys osculus. The sequence goes on from JARWKJ010000020.1 coordinate 28,470,216, forward strand.
AATTTGCAAGCATAATTTGAAAAATAAATAAATAATTGGAACTGTGAACCAATTTTGTATTATATAGGCCTATATATATATATATATATTAGTGCTGGGCAAGTTAACGCATTTATTAATTAATGCCGAAAAAAATTATTGCGCGTTAACGCAGTTTTTTTTTTTATTATTATTTTGAAAGTCCGTTGCTCACTGGCTCTGAATACACATAGGCCTACAGTCAAACCATGATCACAGGAGGGGTGGGATGTTGGTCAGCCAGCAAATAACCCACCCAAACAAGCAGTGGAGAGGCTTTGGCAGGTTCTCTCAGCCTTAGGTGAACAGAAAGGGAGACAGCGCTCCGCGAGTGAATTACAGGCGCTCTAACCATGGCAACGGCTTCTGTGCGCTACGCACAGAAATTTCGGCAAATAATTTGCCAGTGCAGGTACAAAAACACTTTTTTTTTCCTTGCCCTCCCAGCTCAAGAGTTAAATGTCGCCCATGCATATGCGTTTACATGCACGTTCTGAAGCTGATTACGCTTCTTAAGACGAGCACGTGTGTGGTCATATAAACGTGTTAAACTATTTTCCTTTATCAGCAAAAGGTCAGAAACAGCTTGAGAATAAGTAGAGCAAAACTTTTGCCCATTACCCTGATTTCGCCCGGCATGTTAACCTGCATTCTGTCAGCATATTGAAGTGCGCATGTGTGACATGACAGGAAAGCCTACTTAGGGCTGGTTCACACAGAATGCGATTTTGCTGTTAAAATAGCAGGTCAGTGGACCGGGAAAAGCGCGGGGTCTATACGCTTTTTTTTTTCAAAGTTGAACTTATTTTAACTTGAGCCCCGCATTTTCAGAATGCCGTGTCATGTACAAGACGCAAGCGCAACGGTTAAAGATGTCTGCCGGGCACGTGTTTACATTGAAAAACAATAGAAACAAAGGCCGTACATACATTTCTTTCATACTTTAGACTATATACAGTGAAATTCATTTATAAATAAAATATTTTTTTATATATAATTCAGAACGTAAGAAAAGAAGCAGGAACGAAATATTTACATATCCTATATTGGATATTAACATCCAATTGTGTTAATCGCGGCTGCAGCTTCAGGTTGGTAGTCCAAGCAAGGCATTGTTGTCTATCTGTACTTCCGGGGTTCTTCCCACCGGAGCCTCGCTTTCTAATTCAAAATGGTGGCTGCGTGAAATCAGCGTATAGCGAGTGTTTCACTGTAGGGCAGGAGAAATATGTTGCAACCTCCGACTTTTCCTTGACCCAAGAAATATAGAAAATGTGTTCTCATCTCGTGCAGCCAAAGGACAAGTGGCACAGTTGTAGTTAACTTCAAATATAAGAGGTAAATGAGTCTGTGCAAAGCGACATTTTGAAATGCATTCAAAATGACATTCTGGGGTTTTAATGCTTTATTTAACATCACAACTCGCATAATTAATAGAATAAGCCTAGTGAAATACATGGATCCTTACGTTTGATGTCACCACCGAGGAATAGCCTAACCTTTTTTTTTTTTTTTTTTTTTTTGACGGTCTTGTAAACGCAGTTTACCGGTAAGCTACTTGCATTGGCAGGTTATTGATTTGCATGCAAACTTAAATCGGGTTATTTCAATAAACTGATTTTTGGTAGTTATCAGCATATTGGTGTTCATGTAAACGTGCTCATTGTTTCGCAACAAAATCAACCACAAATTATGAATGTCAGATCATTTTTTTATATTGTCAGTTGCTATATCCAGAGACTATTTATAGTTATAGTTCTAGTCATGCCACTTCCTCAATCCTCAATACAACTATATAGGGAAAACCCGTAACGCCAAAGATGGCGGTTGTATGCACATGCCCCGCCCCTCCCGCTGGAAAGCCAATCGTCTGCTTTTAACGGTCAAGCCAGGAAACATGTAAGCCTATCGTCTGGTTCCACTGACGCATGCGCACAGTTGAGGTTTGCGACAGCGGAGACGAGAACCCTTGCTCATGCGTAGTAAACGTATAACCTGTGGGGGAAAAGGAATTTTAAACCTTATTTTGGGGCAAAGTCATCAAACTTTTTCAGCGATTTTTATCATATTTTACTGCTGTTTCTATACAAGCAGTTTCTATGTCCTGGTGACCAGTGAAAGTGCAGTTCTGACTCTCTGCCCATTCATTTAGATAGGAGCCTGGTCTTGTTAGTCCGAAATAGCTGCCCGGAGGCGTTGCCAAGATGGCGGCCGAGTGGCATGACTTGCCTAAAAGGACTTTGCTATATCTTCAAAATCATATCGAGTGGCAGGTGCTACACACAGCATGGAACAGTGCAACGTTAAGTGAACTTGCGTATACTTTTGTTTAGTATTAATCGCATGCATCTATCCTACTTCTAGCCACTACTGACGGGCAGCAGAAGTTCCCAAACATTTATTAGATTTTCTTAACATGCGAAATTGGATAGTGATGTATTCATCTTTCTCATGTCAAGTTATGGAAGCTATTTTGCAGCTGTGTTTCAATAAATGATCTAGGGAGGTTGCCTTAACATAGATTCCATTTGTTTTTATAGCTAATAAAGTTTCATAATCATTTATTTTTTAAAAACAAAAATAAAGAAAATGTGATTCTTCATGACATGATCTAATTTATAAAGCTCTTTCAACTATTAAGTAGCCTATTTTTATTAAATCTTTTTCAAGTTAATTCAATGCCTTCTGCCCTTTATACAAACTTGCCTATACAAAAACTTGTAGTCAATTTAATTCACATGCAGAACAAGGAAAAGACTATTTTTTTAAATATATCAATACATAAATAATATTTAAAAGTAAAATCAACAATATCAATAACCACCATTACCATGTTTTCCAAAATTAAAAGGGCTTGTCAAATGTTTATGTGTATAGTCATTGATGGAAGGAATGACCCTCCAAATTCAAATCAGCCTCATGTGAGCCACATTAAAACTGATTGTACATTATATCTTATATAATCTATGCCAAACTATAGGCTTTATTATTAATCAATGCGAAAAACATATAGAAGTTTCTTAAACGAATTATTCATTAAAAATTCATTAAAAAATTATTCATTAACGCGCCGTGGTGAGGAGCAGAGAGCGCGTCTCAGGTGCTGCGGTTATCACTCCGCCCAAGTAGCAGTGCTTCGCCTTCAGAGAATATAGTTCCCAGTATTTATACGGTTAAAATATGTCTGTGCCTCATGTGACTTTGTTTTTTGTACACTCTGTGACTATACAAATCACAACATGTAAATAGGAAAATGTTTGTGTTATTTTGTCACTTATTTGGATTAGTATGCTAGCTGCAACCATTTACATCCAGTCTTTGTGCTAAGCTAGGCTAGCGGTGGGTGCGTCAAACAGACTTATAGCACGCACGGAGATGAAAAAGGTATATATGGACTTATCTAACTCTGGGGGATAAGGTGAATAGGCTAAAGTCCCAAAAAGTCGGAGTGTTCCTTTAAGTGCTGTAACAGACCTACAACAGAGGTAATACATTTGCTATACTTAAACATGACCACTAGAGGTCAGTAACTGCCCACAAAACAGATATAAACCCTGTTTCTTGTCACTAATCACTGCTTTTTATTCAGTGTTGTTTAGAAAAACCATAAATCTTACAAAAATTCAAAATGATCACACAAATACCAATAAAGCATAAAAGATGTAGACTGCCACAATGTGATGCCAAGTTACACAAATGCACAAAAAGGTCCACCTATTGTCAAGCCTCATTTTCAAAACACTATGGCACAGACAACTTGATTTATTTCTTACTTTTTTGTTTATTCTGTCTGTTGCTTGAGAGCTATGTCCCTTCAGGTCTGTCCTGAAACTCTGTTGAATGGGAAACCCAGCCACCCAGCCGGCAGCCTAAACCGAAGCCGACCCCAGAGTGGAGGGGGCATCTTGCTTTGATTGAGAGTGGAAAAAAAAAACCTGGAATGCTTTTTACAGAATCAGTTTTTGATTCTAATACATACAGACGTATTGGGATCCGTGTGTGGGTGGGATGCCAGAGCTTTGATTCTCTTTTGTGAGCTACTGTAATCAGAGATCTTGATTGATCTAGCATGAATAGAATGAAAAGTAACACATAAACCATTTTTTTGGGATGCTGCCAGCCAGGTTGATTGCGACTCCAAAGATACTTTCCACCTCTTCCACATAAATAAACCATCTACAGTCTGATCTGTTCAAACCTTACTCTATATTCAGTTTCTCTCAGGGAGAGAGCACACCTTTTTGAGGCACGTGATTTGTAACCTTTATTTAACCATGTTAAAAACTCATTAATATATGCATTAACAACAACAATGAATAGAAAATACACTATTCTGAACAGCCAGATGCAAAAGTATTTAAAATATTTTACAAATGCTGGAAAAAAAATGTGGTCGAGTGACACTGTCATGATTCTGCCATCATGTTATTGATTATTCCTAGTCTTGTGGCAGGATCATGACAGAACCAATGTTTTGTGTACAAACGCATGGCCAATTGTTTGGCCATGTGCTTGTGGTGTCTCGTTTCGTTACCCCGCCCCCTTGTTATCCTCGTCTTGTGATTATTGTCTAGTCAGTTTCACCTGTCCTCGTCATTAGTGTTCCCTATTTAATCCTCTTGTATCTGCTGTCTTTTGTCGGTTCATTGTGAATGTTACCTGAGTGTTAATCCTTGTCAAACCTTTGTCAGAGTCTGTGAGTATCTTGTCAAGAGTTTTAGTCCTGTTGCGCTTTTGCCTGTAAAGGTTATTTGTGTCCTTATAGTTATCTGTCTCAGTCTAGTTAGTCTTATTTTTTTTTTTTTTTTTTTTTTAAACCTTTATTTAACTAGGAAAGTCACATTGAGGTTAAAACCTCTTTTGCAAGTGAGACCTAAAATAGTCCTGTCTTGTTTTGCCCCCTCGTGGGCTTTGTTTTCCCAGTTATTTGTTTAATTAATCGTGTTGCCTTGACTACTGTCTGCTATTGGGTTCATCCTTCCTCATCCTCATAACAGAATGAACCGACCAAAACTGAACCCCGCAGACAGTATGCCTGACAATCATCCTGAAGATCTTGTACATTGGTGGCAGGAGGCGATTTCCGATTCCAGGAATGGAAAACTTCCGTTTCCTTCCCAGGGTGAGCGGACCTTGAGACAGTACGCCCGGGTCGCGGAGGAGAGGCGGTTCTTTTTGCCTGAGATTCTTGTAAATCGCTACCTCATCGCGGGCCTAAATGTTCTGCCTCCCCTGGCTGAACGGGAGAGTCTGGTTCGCCGCCCGTTCCCGGATATGGTGGCCTGCTTGTCGAGGAAGGATTCGCAGGTCCCCAGTATATCGTCTTCACCCGGCACGCTGCCAGTGATCCCGGAGGGTCGCGTATTAGCGGTGGTCACGAAGGAGAACCAGGGTCACCTCGTTTCGACTCCAGAGGCGTCTTCCACACCCGCTGACCTCCGTGGTAAACGAAGGAGACGGGTTTCTTGGGATTCCCCCTCGGAGTCATCGTCATCTGAGCTCACCCAACCTGAAGTGGTCTTCCCTGTTCCCGTTTCGTCTTCCGTTGAGCCCGGCCAGCCGATCGCGAGCCCTGCTATGACCACTGTCCCACGGCCAAAGAGAAAGAGGAGAAAGAAGGGAGCTTCCTGTTCCCCATCGCTGTCTTCTCCTGAGTCTGCTGCCGCGAGTGCTGTTAATGAAGCTGCTACAGTATGTGCTGTTCCTGTTTCTGCAGCCGCCACCGCTGTTCCGGAAGCTGCAGCTCTAGGCACTGTTCCGAAGTCTGCAGCTGTGACCACTGTTTCTGAGGCGGCATCTGTGAGCGCTTCTCCTGTGTCTGCTGCTGGAAGTGTGATTCCTGAGCCCGCGGTTGAGAGGGCGAGGTCTGATCCAGTTAAGCCAGCGTCTGAACAGTACAAGCCTCCAGTGAAGCCTGCCGGCGAACAGCCCAAGCCTCCAGTGAAGACTGCGTCCGAACCGCCCAAGCCTCCAGTGAAGCCTGCCGTGAGAGCCGCGGCCGATCGAGCGGCTGGTGCAGTTTTACAGTCTGTTTCGTCTCAACATGAGATGCCTGTCATCATAGCTGCCAGGACCCTGTCTGAGTATTTGTCGTGTCTTGCCAAGATCCTCGAAGTCCCTGTCCGTCCTGTCTCGCCCTCAGTCCCCGAGCCTGCCGCCGAGAGCGCCGCACCCGAGCCTGCCGCCGAGAGCGCCGCACCCGAGCCTGCCGCCGAGAGCGCCGCACCCGAGCCTGCCGCCGAGAGCGCCGCACCCGAGCCTGCCGCCGTTATTGCTGCACCCTGTCCTGCCCCTTTGCCTGCTATGTCTCACGTCAGGAGCCCCGGTTCCGCATCCTCTGTGTCCTCGTCTGAATCTGTTGCTGCTAATTCCCGGTCTGTTTCCCCGTTCGTCCCTGTTTCCCCGTTTGTCCCTGTTTCCACTAGTCCCCGGACTGTTTCCCCGTTGGTCCCTGTCACCACCAGTTCCCGGACTGTTTTCCCTGTCTCCACCAGCTCCCGTTCTGTTCTCCCGGTCGTCCCTGTCTCCACTAAGCCCCGGACTGTTTTCCCCAAGACCTCTCCTCGTGTGTCTCCGTCTAAACCTGCCCAGTGTCCTCGTACTCAGCCCTCATCCCGTGGACCCAAGATCCCCAGTCCTCCTGTCCACCCTGGACCTCCCCCCATGAACTTTGTGTTTCCTCCACCCCCTCTGCCTTGCATGTTGTTCTTGATGTTTCACCCGAACCCTGTAATTGTTTATTCTTGTATGCCTTTGTTGATGTTCACTATGTTTTGTTGGTTCTTGTCCATGTCTCGTTCAGTCTTGTCTTGTGCTTAGTGTTCCCTTTGAGGAGCGTCTGGTAGCCGCTCCTTAAAGTGGGGGTTCTGTCATGATTCTGCCATCATGTTATTGATTATTCCTAGTCTTGTGGCAGGATCATGACAGAACCAATGTTTTGTGTCTTGCACTTAAAAATAAACGGAAGGAATAAATTATCAATATACAGTAGTCAAGAGCAATCACTTTTCAAATTGACAGTTTGACTTTGACAGTTTAACTTCACAGTTGATTTAAATTAATAAATAATTTATCTAATTATTTATTCAAAAGATAATTGATCCCTTAATCTTATTTTTAAGTGACATTACTATTTATTACAACCTTTGACAGTCATTCATTAGTTCGCTCATTCAATCATTAGGCACCCAACCCAGACACTTCATTCCTCAGAAATGATTTTCCAGAGATATGTTTTCAGAGTATTTTGTGTCATTCTTAGGGCTGACTAAGTTCAGCCTAGAACTGTAACTTTGGAAAAACAACTCTTTCTCTGTATTCGACAAGACTGGCATGTCAAAGTGAAAAACTGGTCAATGTTCTCTATATCCCCCCCAAAAAATTTGTGGACATAAAAGCACATTCCATCGGAACATTTCTCAATTGCTGCTGGCCATGTCAGAAAAGTGACACAGAGTATCATAATCAATAGCTCTCATTTGCATCCATGATACCCACCAGCATTAATCACAAATGAGATGCCGAAACAATCTCGAGAGAAGCATTTCAGGAGAGGTCATGGACAGAGAAAAACTTGGCTCATAAAAGCTTCTGTTCATTCTGAACTCAACAACTATGTTCACAGCCAGGCCCAGTCGAATATCCGTGATTATTTATCAAACTCGCAAGCCTAAAACAAGCATCTCACGTTGTTCCCTCTGGCCTACATCCGATGTTCAATGATTCCAGAAAAAAATCTGTAGTACAGATTTCAGCGATGGAGCAAAAGGTCAAACGAGAAAAATGTTGACAAGCGAGGATCAAAACCACAAGGACTAGCATGACGGACAACAGCAACCCTACACGGAGAGCAGGAATCCATGTTCTTTTTGGCCAGAATGTATAACCGCAGCATTTGTCTGCTTGGTTTCATGCCACAGCTCTGTTATCGCCCTGCCCCGATTCTAATATAGTCAAATTTCCATTCCTCCTTTTCTGACTGCTTCCAGATGTGCCGTCAATTCACAATAAACAAATAAAGAAGAGGATGCTGGGTGTCAACCATATAGTTGATGCTGACATAATAATATGATTATATCCTCAGCCTTACATTATATTGGCCTATTCAGCTCTGAAGCCTTTGCTTTTGATTTCTGGCTACAGTGTCCAATTTACAGCAAAACATGTTTGAAATTTTTTAAAGAACTAAAATGATGGTTTGATTAATTTATAAACAGTGAAATTCTGAAATTTTTAAGTGCTACTTAAGGTTTGTGTCCAAAAGTTAGTCAACGTGTTTTGCGGGCCTCTGTACGTGCCCTTACTACGGACATAAACTGGGGGCTCGTCCGGGATCTGAACCCAGTACTTTTTGCATTGAGACTCTTTCGTGGTTCCCATGTTTAAGTAAAACCTGTAAATTTCAGAATATTAAAACATGTCAGTGCCTGGTAAACTCATGGAAATTAACTCTTTCCCCACCACTGATGGAATTTTTTCACAGTTATGCGCTATTACGCAACTTCTGAAAGAGAACTGAATCTCTGGATCAAAACATGCAAAAAAGAAGCGATAAAAGCATTGCTTATGCACGTTATAATCTTTGAAAAAATTATGGTGATGGCTGGTAACTTCTTAAAAAAAAAAAAAAAAAACACTGTTGGGGAAAGAGTTAATAAAACCTTAAATGTCGTGAATATTTTCATACCGAGTATACATTTTTCTACTTATGCTCTGCTCAGTTAATTACAAATTAATGGAAAGGCCATGGAAAAGTAATGGAAATTCATGAGCCAAAAAGGGAACCCTGCACTTTTTCCCCATTGCTCAGGAGTGATAGTCAATGTAATAAAATGACCAAAAAGACACTTTGGATAAAAAGCATCCGTAGCATGCCAACTAAACCAAATGAGATGGCACAGATGCAAATGATCTCTGTTTTTTTAATAGTGATTATAATTTTGTACAGTTGCATTCCTGTAGTTTAAAACAAAAGCAAAACTAAAGTCATAGGTTAAATTCCCAGGGAATGCATGAACTGTTCAAATCATTGATTGCAATGTAAGATAAAAGTGTCCGCAAAATACATAAATGTATACTTTTTTTTTTCTTTTTTTTTTTAACAGAGGTTCAGTTTAGTAGGGTGTTGTTCGCCACGCTGTCAAATGAATTAATGTTGCAGTGTTTTGTAGATTTTCTTTCGGATCTGGCTACTGAATTTGAACAACCTTATGATGCTTTACAGTCAGCATGACCGTGATAATGAGGTGCCGACAGTAAACAGCAGAAGATGCCAAAAGACACACTCACCCACCCACACACCGCTCCGTGTTCCCACCCTACCAATTACTACAGGTCTTGCTTTTTCTGGAAAGGGAGAAGAGAGAGAGAGAGAGAGAGAGAGAGAGAGAGAGAGAGAGAGAGAGAGAGAGAGAGAGAGAGAGAGAGAGTTTCAAGACATTTCTCCTATGAAACACGCATAACGTGAATTCTCACACACACACATTTACCTACTCTTAAAAATAAAAGTTATTTACTGGCATTTGTGCCTCCATGAAGAACATTTCCATAGAACCCATGGAACCTTTCAAATGCACACAAGGTTATTTATAGTAGAAAAAGGTTCTTTACATTAAGAAAGAAATGGTTCTTTAAGAACTGTTCACTGAAAGGTTATTAATGGCAAAAAATATAACCCTACTCATATACACCAAAAAGAAACCTTGCATTTTTCTAATGAAGTAGCTCATAAGTTAGACAGTATTAACTGGGCATCGTGTAATGTTGCACAGACACACTGATGTTGAGTTGCAGTTATTCCTCAGGACGGCGGAATGCAGAATCAGCTGACAGATCGCACCGGCCGCCAGAACTGCTGCCTGCTGTAAAACACATTCTCTCGCTCACTCAGTAACTCACACTTCTCTCTCAGGTAGAAGGGAAGATTTTCATGTAACCATATGTTTTATTCTATGGGGAATAGGAGCTTTTGGGCAGTATATAAACCCTTATAAGGTAGCAGAAAGCCACTCTGTTTCCTCCATATAAATGGAATTATTAGTGCAATTTGCGCCTGAAAATGTCAAGAATTATTTTAATTTTTTTTCATCTCAAGAATTATTTTTTTTTTTTAAATCATCTCAGGCACTTGGTACCAAAACTTATTTTCATACCAGACAAGACTCTGGTAGTATCGCTTAGATTCTTGTGTGCCTTGTGACAAGTTAAACGCTGTAGTAAAATTATAAAAAATCCATTTCTCTTTCAAAGCATGTTTTGTTGACTGAGCATTCAGATCTGCTACATTCAACATGTTTTGGAGTTGATTATATATCAACAATCCAAATATGAGGCCAATGGATTTAAGGGGGTAGAACACACAGACATATTTTATATTGGAATTATTTTAATAATTTTTTTATTGCTATTTTGGATTAGCTTTTATTTTTATATTTTAAATTTTCATTTTAAATTCAGTTAAAGTTTCAATGATTTTGCTGTTTTTGTAATTTTTATCATTTTTTAGCACGCCTTTATAGGTTTTCATTAAATTTTATTTATTAATTTTAGCACTTCAACCTAAACTAAACGACAATTACAAATGTTGCCCCGCAACTTACTGAAATCAAATATATTTAACTTTTTTTAACTCAGTTAATATTTATTTTATTTCAAGTAAAAAAATGTATGGTTTTAGTTTTAGTTAATGAAAAGTAATGTAGGAGTTTAGGGAAAAAATGTAAGTAAGTGAAATCAGCAAAAATAAGATATAATTTGATTTTTCGTAAATTAGTATTTTAATATAATGGTAATTAGTTGCTATTTCGTGGTTTTTTTTTTTTTGTTTTTTTTTTTGGTAAACACATTAACTAACTAAACTAAACATTTTACCAAAATTGAAATAAAACATTTGTTTGCACTTTCTGCAGAGTAAAAGCTAAATATCCACCAATGACACCTGTGCAGTCCTTCAGGTCCAATCAATTTCCTAATCTCTATAATTATTGTCTGAACACTTTATCAGCAATGTTAGATGGCCTCAGATGACTCTCATTGTTCACACAGACACTGATGCTGGTGATTTATATCAGTGCAAACACAGGCCAAGAGTTTCCTAGTCCTGCACACGCTCAGAAGCGACAAAAAAAGAGACCCGGCTGAAATTAAAAGTCTAAAACCCACAAAAATCTCACTCGTATAAGGTGTTACTGCAAATTGTGCGCTAGTTGTGATGTCATAAAACATTTAAAAATGCTCAGCTTATGAATATCAGTTAGTTTCTGTACAAAAAAACTATTTCAGTAGCTCATTAAGTATAAATATAAAATGTATTGACCAGTTTAATTCCTCTCATTAGCCTAATGGTAATGTTTGTATTATGGTGTGGACATGATGCCAGTAACAGTTAAGAAATCTCTATACCAAGATCAAACTGCTTCCTATTATACCTGTATATTTGTGACACAGATTTCTGGGCTTTTCCAATTATTCCAAGAAAAGTAGTCATATTAAACGCATAAATGTTTGATTTGACCCAAGTCTTGTCAGCCTTGCAAATATCTGGCGTCTTAGAAACCAAATCGAAGCACAGAGCCAAACCTCTCTTTAAACAGAGAACTGTTGGTCCGCCACACTTTGGTGTTCGAGTTTCAGCACAAAGCTGATTTGACATGAGAAACTTTTGCCAGGGAAGACCTGTAATTCTATAGTCTACGATGGAGAAGATTTGTAGGCTACGGGACACAGCTTTTGGCCTTCGGATAGAGGTCAGCACAATAGCAGCATTCATGATCCAAACTACAGTACAGTACAGTACATGGTGGTAAAAACAGTTGATTTTTACCAAATAATGCGTGTAACAAAAAATACTTCTATGGAGCCCAATCCACCCACAACCCTACAAAATCTCAAGCAAGGCTCGCCTTCCCTTCTATTTCCTCTGTTTCCTATTTGTGTAAGAGTTGCATGGCTTTCATTCAGATGAAAAACAAAGTCTGTTAATAGCCGGAGGGAAGTGAGGGAGGAACATTCACAGGTCAGGCTGCGTCTGTGACTGTTTAATGAATCAAGAAAGAGAGACCGCAGGGTCGCATGGAGATTGAAGATGCGCCGCCGCTAAACAACTCTGAGGACAGACAACTAGTTCTTATTCCGAACTGATTCCGTTTGGTTCCCAAAAAACAAAAACAAACCAAAAACACCAGAACCGAATGATTGGATCTAATGATTCGCTCACTGACTGAATCCGAATCGTTTCGAAGGGTTCTTCACTGAACTCAAAATGTATCAAAAAAACTTACTGTGCTATGTGTATTTAACTCTTTCCCCGCCATTAATGGAATTTTCCGGATGTTTTCACTGTTAAACGGTATGCGTTTACACATCTTCTGAAAGAGTCCTGAATCTTCTGATCAAAACACAGGCAAAAATGGAGAAGAAACAAGCGATTAAAGGATTGCTTATGCACGTCTTTGATAAAAATGCGATTTTCTCAGCTTTTTGTTCAAAATGTTGCTTTTTTTATTAAATGTTCCCACATTCAACCGTTGATTACAAAAGAATGCATGAAGCAGTTGTTGTTGTTGTTGTTAAAAAGCAGTGGCTTTGTTCTTTCTTTTGATATATTACATGTTCAGATATTCATACAACATAATATATATATAAAAAAAAAAATTGTCAAAATATTTTAAAAATGCTGGTGCTGTCCGACAACGGCAAAAAAAAAGCTCTGACGGGGAAAGAGTTAAGGCTTGTTAGACTTATACAAACTGGTTGTGTACATGACAATATGTTAAATATACACATTCAGAACCGTTTTCTTGTAAGGTAGTTGGTAGTTTAATTCTGAATAAATATATTAATATTTAACAAAAATGGTATTATTTTTGTTTAGTATATTTGTTAATAGTGCTGTCAAACGATTAATTGCGATTAATCGCATCTAACATAAAAGTTTGTAAATATATGTGTGTGTATATATATATATATATATAAACTTTTATATTAGATTTGTCAGCACTATTTATTTATAAGTATATAGTTTGGACAAATTATTGTTCAAGTTCAACAAAATTAGTTTTGGAATCATTAAGGAACAGGAACTGGATTTGAAATATGGAATCATTAAATTTCGTGATATTATTAAAGACATAGTTTACCCAAAAATTAAAATTCTGTCACCACGTACTCACCCTCAAGTTGTTTCAAGCCTGTATGAGTTTCTTTCTCCTGCTGAACACAAAAGAAGATATTTTGAACAATGTGGGTAATCAAACAGTTGCTGGTCACCATTGAATTCCATAATATGAAGAAGAAAATATACTATGGAAGTCGCAGGAGACCAGAAACTGTTTGGTTACCGTCAACATTCTTCTTTTGTGTTCAACAGAACAAATTCAGGGTGAGTAAATGATAAATAAAAAATATTGTGAACTATCTCTTTAAGTATATAGTTTGCAATTTAAAAAAAAACAGTAAATAGAATCTAATATAGAAATTATCTACAAAATAGAGACATATCAATAAATGGCTTCCTTGAAAGTACTGTGAAAAAAAAAACCTTAATCACTAAGGATCGTCAAACTAAACAAAAAAGACAATCATTATTACAAACACAAACTCTAAAGATACCGAAACATATTCTGGATTAAGACATACAACATCCCTGGTCGAATTGCATTGACAGTTTATCTATTTAGTGATCAATGTCAAGACCGGAGTGGAAAAAACTGCATTTTTGCAATCCTGTTGGACTAGAGAAAAGGATCAAGAGGGAAAGGGAATAAAGACAGATTGCCAAGCACCAGAGCTTTGCCTCAGTGTCCAGAGCGGTTCGTGTGCCCACAGGAATGGATCTCCTGAACCCTGGAGACATAACATCCAGCACTGATCGCTGTAGGAAGCAGGGAAAATCACACACAGCTCACAGCCATGCCCAGTGCCAGGAAAATCAAAGTGAAACTAAAGTGAATGTGGCTCTATAAATATACAAACCCTTGAGCAGAGCTGGATAAAGTCTCTTGCACAACAGCAGGTGTGGTATGCAGCAGGATATGAGTTAGATTGAATCGGGTGTAGGAATCCACAATTATATTCAATACAAAATACAAATCAAACATCTTAAAAGGATCGGTCAGCCACTTGGGTTTCTGATTAGCCAAGATAAAAAAATATATATTTGTACAAAAAAATGAACAACAACATCTGAAGAATAATGCTATATATAAAATACAAAAAGAGTTTCTTGAATAAAATAACTATAAAACAATTATATGGGTTCCCAACCCTTGTGGCCAATGACTTTTCCAAGACTTTTCTACTCGTTTGTGACTGTAAAATCATTTTTGTGTACTCACAAAGAACACTTGCCAATGAAATATTTCACACCCGGGGATGACTAAAAATAATAATATTTCAATATTTTTTCATATTTTATTAAATACCATAATTTCTTTCATGCCTTTTCCCCCCATTAATATTTACAGGGTTTCCCAGACAATGGAAACCCCTTCTCCACAATCTACACAAAAACAAAAAGATGGATAACCCCCCCAAAAATAAACAAGCTGCATCATCAAGGAACATCTATCTCTAACTGATTCTACTTTCCTTTGCATGTACAATCCCATTCAGATCAATATCAATACTTAAAGTAATATTTCAAGTCACTCATTTTAGTTGATTTTGTTCCCTGACAACATGCATTACATATGTACAGCACTCACCTCTCTCTCTCTCTCTCCCTCACTCTCTCCTGGCCTCTCTCTGTCTATGCCTTCTGTTTATCTCTCTCTGAGTGAGAAGTGAAGGACGAAGGAGATCCAGAAGTCAGAAGGAGAAATGTAGTTAAAGGCTTCGGGCAGCGTGGTTTCCACTTTTATTGGCAGGTAGGAGGGGCAAGGCAACTCCTCAAAGGAGGTGGAAAAGGAAAAGAGAGAAAAACGTTCACGTAAGCCTCCACCCAGGGCGTCGATGCAGTAGCTATTTGGTTCAGTTATGACATCTACCCACAGTAGCCTAATATATTTACTTATTTAAGCCATTTAAATGCTTTGTATTCGGAAATAAAGTTTCCGAATATCAGCACGACTGCGATGAGGCCGCAAGAAGATAAACTTCACCATTTAAAGTGTGATATTGATACCGTTTAGTTTAGTTAATATTGAGTAACTTAATTTTTGGACACAATATTGTCAGTACATCTGTCTATTGGCCCGTGAATAATGAAAATATTTTCCAGTTCATCTCGGAGCAAGTGTTTCGTTCCTGAATGAATAAGTACACTTAAGCGTTTTGAAGTGTTTTGAGTGAATGATTCAATGACTCACTCGTGGGCTTCATCCAAAAACTAAAAAACGCTTCACTTCCTGTCTCCTGAGACACCTGCATCTGATTTTGATATCCCACAATCCCGTGCTTTCCGTTCTGTGACAGTTGAGCTAAAAAATAAAGATCTGAAAGTTGCATTTTTGACCAATGTTCTCCACTTCTGATGACATTTCTGGCGAGAAATTAGTATTGTGGTTATTAAATATTTCCTAAGTTATCACCAAAGCTTGCTCTATTTTGCTGTAGATCATTGAACCATAATCCTCAAAAGTCTGTCTGAAATAAGTTTCGTGAGGAACCTTCGTCCACAAATGCTGCCAACAAAGTCATTGCCTGATAGCCCAGCGTGGAAACAAGTCAGCCAAGATTTCGGACACAGCCAGTCACTTGTTGCCATGTGATCTATGGCAGAAATATAAAAACTGGTATGCTGTTCCGAATTCAGTCAATCATTATTATTATTTTAATGAATGAATGAATCATTACTCATTTTATTCAGATTCTGACTCACTCATAAAGATAGTCCCTTGTCGCCACCAACTGGTGTAATGATGTAATCTACAGAAAGCGTCCCTGAAAAATCCCCACATCGCATTCCTCTAAACATTATTTAGGTCGTCCTTGTTGGTATTTGCTACACAGGTCTTGTTTTGATCTAAAGCCATATTTTTCTCTGTCTGAGATCCATAACTTATACAGTTATTCAGGCCCGGCTCTGGCTTTGAGATGGGCCAAGTGACATTCCTGGTGGGCCGGAGCTTTAACATTATTTAAATGTTTTCTCCGAAGCATATTTTGTAACTTTATTTTATGACAAAAGGGGCAGGTCTTAAAAGGGACTCTATAAACAGAGTTTACTGGTTACTTGCACAGCCAAACGTTTCACTTTTGTTCATTCCAACTAATGAACAAATTACAAGCAATAGCACTAATAAAAACAATAGAACAAAGATACAAATCAAATAAACAGATTTCAGGTAATATTCAAGTACGAAATACTATAATGTATAAATTAAATATATATTAGTTAGTGCTGTCAAGTTGATCAATCGCGATTAATTGCATCTAACATGAACGTTTTTGTTTGTGTATATATATATATATGTGTATATAAACAAAAAACGTTTGTTACATGCGATTAATTGTGATTATTCAATTTGACAGCACTAATATTAATTGTATTAAAGCTAAAGAAGTTATTCAGTCAAGAGCAGATTTGATTTATGCTCTTATTTAATTAATATTAAAAACAGACAGCAGGCATACTAAGCTACTGTCACTTTAAGACCTAATCGACAAACATCAGACTGTTTACGTTCATTAAGACTTTTTTTTTTTACTCTGCTTAAAAGGATACTTGCCAAAATGGTGCCAAAATTGAGTTTCTTTCGAGTCGTCTTGCACTTAAATGGTTTAAAATTGTTTGAATGACTATAAAGGGACGTTCTAATACTGCTTTCTAGTTTCTAAATAACAAGCGGATCTTTGATTCCAAGCGGCCGAAAAGCACGATCTCCCTCAAAATCTGGAGCCGAATTGTACGTCGCACCAATTTTGCAATCGGTTGTTATTTGGCGTGGGGCCAGATGTTCTGTTCATTAATGGATTATTAATGTTCTGTTTCCTGCTGTGCGATGAAACGGCTTCAATCTGTGAGATTGGCAGTTGAATCCGGTGACTCACGCTAACAGGTGGATGTAAACCTCCGGTTATTCCCTTCTGTTCTTGAGCTGTTGGACAATCTCAACGGACTGAAGGCGTCTGGATTATTTCTGCCACAGTGGAAAAAGCTAACTTTAAAGAGGTGAGATTCCTTGACATTTGTTCAAAAAACAACTTTTTGAGTGTTATTGAGTTTGTGTATTTATCATTTCAATACAGTGAATGAGACATAGACTGCTGTTGACTTGATTCATTTTCCCCTCCATTTCAGAGACAAGAGAACACTGTGTCAAACACCAAGCCATGTGTTTTCCAAAACGTGGCAAAAATCTTCCTTTTGGCAAAACCAAGAGCCAGATTTTCAAGCAGCAACATTCCCTTTAAGCGGATTATGCTATTGTGTTTTGGAATGTTGCCTTGTATGGCGGGATATTATTTGCTGTTGCCGCACACTGCCATACACAGCCAAACACCCACCGTGTTTAATCATGTTGTTTGGATTCACAATGGCGTAAATGGCGCGATCTTGCCCAGTGCTCATATTAATACTCAACTGAACAAGTTAAGAATCATTCTTATGTGGTGAAACTATTTTCCACTGATTTACAGTGAGGGTAGTTCACATTCTCCAAATTCATTTTTAGATAGTATTGGCAATGCAACAAGAAAATGGACAAGAAAATACCGTTTCAGTCTTTCTACTTCAAAAAGTTCATATTTAATTCAACTTCTGTTTCAATGCCAGTAATTGTGAAATTTACTAGCAATTTCAAAGTGAAATTGTTTCTACGCTTTTATTTTCAGGGATAGGGCAACAATGATGCCGTAAACTGTTTTCCCCATGTTTTCATGGGTCTAAACAGATGTTGTCATGCAACAGTCAATTTAAAGAGTTATTATAGGCAGGTGTTCGGGCAAACACCATTGCAATCTCACTTGTTTGTTCCCTTTCCATCTTTGTATGGATGATTCTTCAGTTAGGTGCACTTTTAAAATACTGTAATAAACAGTAAAAACACAGCAATACTGTGTGTATTTAACTAACCAATAAATAAAATGATATAAAATCATGTGAAAAATACCCTTGGTAGATGATCATTCTGATTATGCACAAAATTGACATATTTCTACCGTAACTCTCCTCTCTGAGACAAACCAGACTCAGACTGAAATCTACATTGATATAATAATGTTTTCAGACTGTGGAAAATATAGCGATCAGGTGTTTTCAAATCTCATTTGAAATGTGTTGGGAGTAACACATTACAAGTAACATGCATAATGTAATCAGATTACTTTTTGATGGAACGAGTAAAGTAACGAATTACAAGTACCGAGCATTACATAATCAGGTTACTTTTCTGATGTAAAGAATTATGTACGTAATTATGAAAGTAATGTACATTGCATATTCACATTACTTTTTTGATGTAACTGCAAATTACATTATAATAAGACAAATGCATTTATTTACAGTCAAAAACATTACTGCAGATGAAGTTTTTTCCAAGAACAACATTCAAGGTAATAGTATGAATTGTAGCTGAAATATAGCTAGTGATGCATGATGTCCAAATGATGATTAATCAGAATTTCTTCCAAATCTAAAATCAATACTTGGAAAATTTCACAATGATATGACTCCTTAGATGTTACTTGATGATATACAAAAAAAAAGTATTTTATTTTTTACTTGCAAGAGTCTCCTAGTATAGAAGGAATGAATTGATATTTCGGAGCAACTTGGCATTTCTGACTGGCTGTCGGCCATCTTGGATTTGAAGAAAAATCTCCACATTCAACGGCTTGCTACTTGGTGGCAGTGTAGCATGATACACTAATGCCATCAAAACTATGCCATCAAAACTCATGCATATGCAAGAAAACGCTTTTTGAATAGCTGTCCACCGTAGCGACCTCTATGTGTCCCGTGAAAGGGTTAACCTACAAGTGGGTTTCACATTCGTCAATACAAACTGGTTTGGTAATGACATTGGATAAAACTACGCTCAGATGATGTAAAAATGTAATTAAATTTAAATCTTTATATATCTCTAAATATTTAATGTTTTCACAACACATATTTTATACATTTATTAGAGGGAGCCCATAACATTATAAAATATAAAATGTTATAAAGTAACAATATGAAATGTTATAAAGTAATTAAAGAAATACAATAATCTACATTTTAAAACAATAATCAATAGCCAAGTTTGTCCCACTCATAATTAAACAAATACACAAAATGAAGGGTTGAGAAAACTCGTTTAACACAATGTCAGTTATATTTGATGAATAACGTTTGTAGTAGTTTGCAATAGACATTAAGTTCATAATAATTATCACTCCATTTCAATTTATCAGCATTATGAAAAGAAATACTAACAACATGTTGTTTTCTGTATAGCGCCTCGTTTCTGTTGACTGTGGTCGGTGTGAAAGCACAATGTGAGCCTGCTGTTGTAGTAACGCTGCAGGCCTTACTTTGGATACAGTGCAGCTGTGGAAATATTTGAGATCATTTCCTAGTCCTAATTCTCGCAATTCTTGCTTTCTCAGCGCAAACACAGCACCTGAAGAAAGTCCATAAAACAGGCTCAGATAAAAACATCATGACACACTCAAGTGGTGTTTCTGAAATATTAAGGCATATGTCTGAGACGGCGATGGACTTTTCCAAGTCCGCAAGGTATTTGAATCTTTTCAAATAGCCGGTGAGAGTCACTTGTTCAAGACTTGGAGACGTAAACAGACAGCTCTGAATGAATGCGCTTAGCAGAAAAACCGCTGCGACAGCACATTTTTACTCTAAACATTCTTTCCCCCTGCAAAAGGTAGGCTAACGAAGGAGACTCGCAAATCTTCTTTCTTCAAATCATTGGCTACAGAACTGAAAAACAAAAAAACAAGTAGCTATAGCCTACCCCAAAAGATCAAGTGTTGGCTAGCATGATTCAGTTAGCTTCTGCTGGTTGATTTGCTCCAGTGAAAGTCAATTTCTAACTACTATGAGGCACAGAGAGTGCTTCGAAAACACTGCTGTATTAGCATTAGCATCCTCACTGCAGTGAACTAGCATAGCAAGGGAAGATCAGATTTAGCCTATATTTGAAGAGAGACATTCAAATGGACACAATTGGACAGATATCTGACCAACGAAGTGTAAATATGTCCCTTTTTAATGCTATGTGGCATTTAAAGTAAGTTTGAGTTCATATTTGGTGGTCTAATTACCAAATAAAAAAACATGCTAATACTGTTAACACAGGTGAGCAAGGTTTTTTATCAGTATAAAGGCAAACTCTGTTTGTTTTTTTACCTATCTCAGTTTATATTTTACCTATCTCAGTTTATATTTATAATTTACCTATCTCGGTTTAACAGCACTTGCTGTTTTTCTGAGATAACCTAATGTTTAAGCACACTCAAGCTAGCATGCTAATATTTTGATGTGACTTGCAATGTGAAGCCAGATGTGTCACTAAGTTGTAAATCCGCAATCACATTCACATTTAAATCCAATATACCTATATTTATTTCATAATTCACAGCATAATGTTTTTAAAACAGCTTAAAATTATACTACCAAAACTATAGAGAATGACAAAGTAGACTGTAATGGTAGCATTACATGACAAAGTGAGCAAAAGATGTAAAACAGCCCTCGCTTTGTGAATGTGAAAAACACATTAAGGCCAAATGTGACAAAGAGAAGCTTTCATGCAGGTTTCCCTAAATAGCCCGGGTCTGCAATTCTCTGAAGGCTTGTATTCGTTTTGTGGTGTTTGCTATCACGGTCAGCCTCTGGTTTATGTCCCGGCAGAGGAGAAATCATGTGGAACGTATTTGAGGGGTAAATTCGGTTTGAAAGGATGTGCCTGTCATCACCCTCTTACACGCGGCTCACGCTATACGCTTATGATGTCACTGCAATGATTGACGGCTCTAAATACCAGACTGTGAACTACTGAACAAACACGATATCATCAGTTCTTGATTTGGGAAATGCAGCATTTGATAGCAATTGCATTTGAAAGACAAATGTTTATAAGTGTTATTTTTTCCGTTGGTTTTGCACAATATCCCAAGCCTTCTGAAGCAGTACAGCAGCCAAGTCTGATGAAAAGTCTGAATATTACTTCATAACTTGAATTTATATACAATAATATATGCATTAATGTGTAATATACACTCACCTAAAGGATTATTAGGAACACCGTACTAATACTGTGTTTGACCCCCTTTCGCCTTCAGAACTGCCTTAATTCTACGTGGCATTGATTCAACAAGGTGCTGAAAGCATTCTTTAGAAATGTTGGCCCATATTGATAGGATAGCATCTTGCAGTTGATGGAGATTTGTGGGATGCACATCCAGGGCACCGAGCTCCCGTTCCACCACATCCCAAAGGTGCTCTATTGGGTTGAGATATGGTGACTGTGGGGGCCATTTTAGTACAGTGAACTCATTGTCATGTTCAAGAAACCAATTTGAAATGATTCGAGCTTTGTGACATGGTGCATTATCCTGCTGGAAGTAGCCATCAGAGGATGGGTAGGCCTACATGGTGGCCATAAAGGGATGGACATGGTCAGAAACAAAATGCTCAGGTAGGCCGTGGCATTTAAACGATGCCCAATTGGCACTAAGGGGCCTAAAGTGTGCCAAGAAAACATCCCCACACCATTACACCACCACCACCAGCCTGCACAGTGATTACAAGGCATGATGGATCCATGTTCTCATTCTGTTTACGCCAAATTCTGACTCTACCATCTGAATGTCTCAACAGAAATCGAGACTCATCAGACCAGGCAACATTTTTCCAGTCTTGAACTGTCCAATTTTGGTGAGCTCTTGCAAATTGTAGCCTCTTTTTCCAATTTGTAGTGGAGATGAGTGGTACCCGGTGGGGTCTTCTGCTTTTGTAGCCCATCCGCCTCAAGGTTGTGCGTGTTGTGGCTTCACAAATGCTTTGCTGCATACCTCGGTTGTAACGAGTGGTTATTTCAGTCAAAGTTGCTCTTCTATCAGCTTGAATCAGTCGGCCCATTCTCCTCTGACCTCTAGCCCACAGGACTGCCGCATTCTGGATGTTTTTCCCCTTTCACACCATTCTTTGTAAACCCTAGAAATGGTTGTGCGTGAAAATCCCAGTAACTGAGCAGATTGTGAAATACTCAGACCGGCCCGTCTGGCACCAACAACCATGCCACGCTCAAAATTGCTTAAATCACCTTTCTTTCCCATTCTGACATTCAGTTTGGAGTTCAGGAGATTGTCTTGACCAGGACCACACCACTAAATGCATTGAAGCAACTGCCATGTGATTGGTTGATTAGATAATTGCATTAATGAGAAATTGAACAGGTGTTCCTAATAATCCTTTAGGTGAGTGTGTATATATATATATATATATATATATATATATATATATATATATATATATATATATACACACACACACACACACATTAAAATATAATTAAAATTAGTGCTAAGTCAATTAATTGCGATTAATCACATCTAACAAAAGTTAATAAATATATAATATATATATATATATATATATATATATATGTATATACAAACACACACACACATATACAGTATTTACGTATATATACATATATATACAAACTTATGTTAGATGCGATTAATCGTGATTAATCGATTTGACAGCACTAATACAACTAAATAACAACTAACTAAATATGACAGTAAAAATGGCTAATATATAACTAAAATATTAAAAATTGGGTTTGGTAACTGAAATAATGCTGAAATAAAATAAAATATTAGATGGAAAAACTTAAATGAAAATTAGAAATCATGCTTTGGCAACTCCATAAACTTAAGTTAAAGTACTGTAATAACTGGTAGTTATCAAATAAATCGTGAGTCTAACCGGAGCTAAATTATGCTATTTACGCTTGTTCTAAGCTAATTCCTAACAGGAGATAAGAACATTCATGTCCCATACACCGCACGACCGAGAGTGTTTCTACAGGTGGAGCATTGGTTAAATAAACCAACAGGAGGCAGTAACACTGTCTTTCAATTCTTTTAATTCAGAACACAGAAATAACTACTCAGGCAAGGCCCTATTGCCTTACACATCTCTCTCCATGACGATGAGAGACACATTTTTACATTAGGCAGTAAATAGACCAATAACATCTGATCTAACTTGAACATTAACACACATAACTTTACTATCACAAAAACTTAAAGATCTTACTGTAATAACACATAAATCAACTCCCAATAAACAATTATGCACCCATAATGCACCCAGCTGCTAGCGCTGACTGCCAGGTCATTACAGTACTATAATTGCTAAAACTGAAATAAAAATATATTAAAGCTAAATAGAAATAGTATGGGTCCATGCATGTACCTTCTAGTCATTTGATTTTCTATTTAAAATGAAATAAAGAGAAACGAGAACTGGTTTGTTTTTTGTTTTCATTTTGTTTAAGAAACAGACTGTCATGGATAAAAATATGTCTATGGCTTTAATGTTTGATTCACATGCGTGTATATTTAAAAGTGTATTTATTTCATTTTCATCTTGAACAAAATTCTTAGTCCACGCAATGCCAAAAACCATGAATAATCACATACCTATGGCAGACGGATTAGTTTATTATTATTTGTTCGTTTATTCGGGGTCCAAAAAGCTCCTCCAGAGCAATGTTGTAGGTGAATGATTTATGCTAGAGCCTATGCAAAACTGGACCTCAGCTCTCATGAACACAAAACATGATGAGCAAAGTTATTCTTCTGCTCCTCTCTGGGAAGTGATTCATCACACAGGGAGTTTCGACAGAGCAGCAGTCTTTCATCAAACCAAACACTGAACCTCCCTTGATGTCTAGAAAGAAGTTTCCACACGTCCAGCTTGTAGAGCAAGCAGAGCATTCTTGCAGTGAACAACTAAGAGAGTCTTGGATAACACTATCTATTATGCACCAGCACCTGGGTCAGTTTGGGTTCGTCTAGGTCGGTCTGCACCTGGCCGAACTTTCTTTACGAAAACGTTTTACGAAACTTTTTTTTTTCTCTCTCTCTTTGCAGTAGAATGCACAAATTAAGCTGCAGCGGTTCACAATTGAAATTAATGACAGGATTCCACAGTCATGGAAAGGATTTTTAAAATTGTGATTTTCAGGGCTGGGAAGTCATTTAATAAAATCATAAAAGTCATGGAAATTTCTATCATGAATATAAAGATGTTTAATGTCCCAGTGACTGATTCGTTTGGTGTTTGTTTCAGGAGTTTAAAAACAGCTTGCCAAAGTGAACTTTTCGTAAAATTTTGCTGCGGCCGGCCTTCAAACTCCCATTGGATGGTGGTGATGATGTAATAGGTGGGTGTGGCTCTGAGGCTCCGCCTTCTTTGATGTGGAAATCTTCTCCGGTTCATTTCTTCTGTTCAGTCCGTCGAGGATAGAAGCAGCAAGTAAAAAACACACTGGAGAACCGCTTTATAGTAAAGATTTAAGTTGTAATTCTAACTGAAAGTGGCAAAGTCATTTTTTTTTTAAATCATGTTTAATACTGTAGCTACTTGCTTTTAAGCAATCTATTGTAATGCCTTGACACCTTGACAAAGGCTTGTTGCCGAAACGTTGGTGAAATAAAGTATTTACAAGTGAGATGAGTGTGCGATTTTATCTCCTTCATACAAACAGTATAGCGCTGGTCACGTATTTCAAACTTCTTTTTACTTCTAAGCGAAGAACGAAAAAGAACTTCACCGTGAGTATATCTGGGTATTTAAAGTGGTAATTCACCGCTAGCATGATGAGCTTTTAATAAAACTCAGCTGTTAATGCCATAAAAAGAAAGAGAAAATGGGCTGTGATGCTCCCTTTTGAAAAGGTAGGAAAACATCAACACCCATAATGCACTGGGCTCGATCCAACCCAAGGCTCTTTTCTAGAAAGATGAAGCGACAGCTTTGGAAGGCACACAAATTATGTTCAGTCATCATCATACTGCAGAAATGTAATACTTTCACACAACCACCCAGTATGAAACTGCTGTTTGGAATACGTCTCTTCTGTGATCGAGGACCTGTCTGAGCACAGACCTGACGCCGCAGAAACTATAATTTACAGGTCAAATAAATCAAAGAGGCATTCACACATTCTGAACTTCTATAAAGGTTCCCTTGCAGACGTCCACAACAAACATTATCGTGTCGGTGACAGGCCCGTTTTTGTGAAAATGAGCCTAACTGCTCTCACAACATCCTTGTTTGTTCTCCGTCGACCTGTCCGGCCTGAGTCAGTCAGAGTAATAAAAGTCGTCACCACAGACCATTTCTGCTGAACTCATGAGCCAGCGCACGTGATGATAGACACGAAGGGTTTAAAAACATTACGAGATCACTGTGTTCAATTCATTAGGCACTGGAACGCCCTCGCTGCGGTGGATGAGGTCAGGACTGCCTGCAGAAAGGGTAAAATGTCACTTAAATCAAAGGAAACAGGCCATTATCTCGCCATCAGTGGCACACCGCAAATATGTGCATACTTTGAGACTGGCCCCGCCCACAAGTAGCAACATTAAAGGGATAGTTCACCCGAAAAAGACTATTCTGTCATGATTTACTCTCCCTCATGTCGTTCTAAACCAGCATGGCTTTCTTTTGCGTATTGCTAAGATTATAATATTTTTGGTTTATACAATGACAAAACAAAGATGGAACCCATTGCATTGACTATTATTACATGGCCAAAAAAACGAAATCTCTTTTGTACATGGTGAAATATTTTGCACATATTGGATATTTTGGTCCACTCTTCAATTTTTCTACATTAAAGGGGTTGTTCACCCAAAATTATGTAATTTACTCAATGTCTTGTGTTCTTGTATTACACTGATTTGTAATATTTGTAGTTTTATTCTTTTCCACTTTTTGTGGTTGTTGTTGATTTTATTTTATGTATTGTTGTTGTTTTTTAATTTGGACCTTGAGTCTGTAATAAAGTTTGATGAAGGTGAATGTCATGTTGTTCCAAACTTGTATGACTTTATTTCTGCTGAACATAATAGAAGATATTTTGAGAAATGTCAACGTTTGTGTTGTTGTTGTTTGTCCATACAGTGGAAGTTACTGATCACCAAAAATGTTTGGTTACCAACATTTCTCAAAATATATTTGTGTTCCGCAAAGGAAAGAAATTCATAACGTACTGGAACGACATGAGGGTGAGTACATGAAGATGAAATTTTCATTTGTGGGTGAACTATCCATGTAATGTCGACTCTGTGCCAAAAAAACTGTGGTCAAGTTTTTGCAAAGACGTAAATTTCCATATTTGCTGGAGCTATTTAAAATGTTGAAGTTAATTGACAGATTGACCAGTTAAACAGGCATGGCTCTGTAAAATTAATGTTTGTGCAGTAATTTGCAAAAGAAAATAAGCGTAAAAACAAAAATGCTTGCAGAGTTCCTTTCAAGCCGTGTAAACATGCTGCAGATTTCGGAAAGTGCTTCTGGAGTCATTTAATTTTTGTGTTATAGGCCTACATATATCACTATCACTTACTGTGGTTTTTGGACATGGACCATTCCAAATACTAGGGTATACTGTATGAAAGCAGTACTGTAATCATTCTGTGCCATTGTGTGTGTGTGTGTCATGTGTATATACATATATATATATTAATATACACACACATATATTATGCTTCAGCTCCTACATGAGAGATACGAGACCGGTGTGTCGCTCTTATCAATCACGCCACCCGGCCCTCGGCCTCGTCCTGCTCGCCACATATACATATACAGGCATAATATTACATTAAGGTACATTGTCTGTGTCTTATTCTGGGTAATGGGACGTGTAAAATCCTGCTTGTTTACAGAGGGAGAGTATTAAACCTTTATACACTCACCGGCCACTTTATTAGGTACCCCATGCTAGTAACCGGTTTGGACTCCCTTTTGCCTTCAGAACTGCCTCAATTCTTCGTGGCATAGATTCAACAAGGTGCTGGAAGCATTCCTCAGGGAGTTTGGTCCATATTGACATGATGGCATCACACAGTTGCCGCAGATTTGTCGGCTGCACATCCATGATGCGAATCTCCCGTTCCACCACATCCCAAAGATGCTCTATTGGGTTGAGATCTGGTGACTGTGGAGGCCATTTTAGTACAGTGAACTCATTGTCATGTTCAAGAAACCAATTTGAAATGATTAGAGCTTTGTGACATGGTGGAAGTAGCCATCAGAGGATGGGTACATGGTGGCCAAAAAGGGATGGACATGGTCAGAAACAATGCTCAGGTAGGCCGTGGCATTTAAACGATGCCCAATTGGCACTAAGGGGCCTAAAGTGTGCCAGGAAAACATCCCCCACACCATTACACCACCCCCACCAGCCTGCACAGTGGTAACAAGGCATGATGGTTCCATGTTCTCATTCTGTTCACGCCAAATTCTGACTCTAACATCTGAATGTCTCAACAGAAATCGAGACTCATCAGACCAGGCAACATTTTTCCAGTCTTCAACTGTTCAATTTTGGTGAGCTCTTGCAAATTGTAGCCTCTTTTTCCTATTTGTAGTGGAGATGAGTGGTACCCGGTGGAGTCTTCTGCTGTTGTAGCCCATCCGCCTCAAGGTTGTGCGTGTTGTGGCTTCACAAATGCTTTGCTGCATACCTCGGTTGTAACGAGTGGTTATTTCAGTCACTGTTGCCCTTCTATCAGCTCGAACCAGTCTGGCCATTCTCCTCTGACCTCTGGCATCAACAAGGCATTTCCGCCCACAGAACTGCCGCTCACTGGATGTTTTTTCTTTTTCGGACCATTCTCTGTAAACCCTAGAGATGGTTGTGCGTGAAAATCCCAGTAGATTAGCAGTTTCTGAAATACTCAGACCAGCCCTTCTGGCACCAACAATCATGCCACGTTCAAAGTCACTCAAATCAACTTTCTTCCCCATACTGATGCTCGGTTTGAACTGCAGGAGATTGTCTTGACCATGTCTACATGCCTAAATGCACTGAGTTGCCGCCATGTGATTGGCTGCTTAGAAATTAAGTGTTAACGAGCAGTTGGACAGGTGTACCTAATAAAGTGCCCGGTGAGTGTATATATCACTGAGCAGCACTATAAACGTTGCCAATTTTCTTGTCAGACACGCTTGAATGGTTTTTGTCAGGACCAAATTTTGGCCCGTCCCCTCTGCTGTCATCCAATGCATAGTGCTCTGTTTGTAGTCCAAAACAAGAAAACCTTTGGAAAACTACCGGTGACACATAATGGAATTTTAGAGAAGGTTCTCAATGGGCCAATATAAAGGTGAGTTGTAGCTTGCTTAGCATGAAGCCACATGGAGGAAACATGCGAGTATGTTTACAATGACTCTGTTCCGAAAACCTAGTGAGCAACCGACATTGGGTGCCTTCTAAAGCAGCAACCTAAATAACATTTAACCTTGTAATAAACCTTATGCATATCGTCTCAGACTCAACTCACATAAATTTGCCGTTAGCATGTTGCTAAGCTAACAACATGACACTTCACATAGCTAAGCACACAGAAAATGATTCTTAATTTTTTATTTAAGAAGTTCAATCATATTACAAAGTTTTAATTATATTAAACAATTTTTTTGTTATAACATGAATTGAGTAAATTTAAAATCAAACTTTTTTGTTATTATATGAATTGAGTAAAATCTAATTTTAGCTTAGTCAGGCATCTTAATTGGATTTTTTCACTGAGCTCAGCATAATGCTCAATTAATTTGTCTTTATCGCAAGTAATACATGCAACACTGCATTAGAATGTGGATAAAAAAGGAATCTTAGAAGTTAACTTAAACTAATCCCTATGTAGGCAGCTCACTAGGTTTTGTACCTATTTATGAGAGTGTATATTTGTCTTCATATTTATATTCAGCATATTTTCAGAGACTCTAGAGGACAGTCTAGGTATCTTTATGAGGTCACAGAATCATTATAACAGGTCAGTTTATCTCCAAATTCCCCCACCAGAACGTAGCTTTACATGTCGTCCGTGTCTGTTCCAAAACATGACTTGTAGTAGAATAAATATCACATCCTGGTAGTTTATTTCATTAAGGATTGGAAGTTTGTGAAAGAGTAGACATTTTCACTCAATAAGAAACATTTGCGGTTTCATCGTAGCACCTGCTGCCCCTTCGAGTCATTAAGTTAATGATAAAAGCAGACAAGGGCAGCAGGAGTGCACGGTACTGTCAGCCATATATGATGAAGGTGAGAAGAAATGAAAAATTAGTTGGAAGATGCTGTGCTGCATCCAACCGAAGAAATACAACCAAAACCGCAACTTGCCTGTCTCCCGGTGAATGTATGGCGGTTGTGAGGAGTCTATTATCGAAATGTTCTCCCCTTAGGGCCTTTATTTTTGAGGTGGAGAGGCAGTTTGATGGCGGAAAGTCAGCACAGATGTGTTACAAGAGCTGAGGGGAGCATCACTCAGGTCAGCTGACAGGAGAAGCCGAGAAAGGAAGATATACAAGGACAAAGATGCAGTCATGGGGTCAGGCTGCCGGTTCGAGGCGCTTCATAAATGCTTAGTTATTGGATTTGAGGGTTAAACTATTAATCGTCAGTGTCCCATGTAAAAATAACAGCATCTGTTAATATGCTCAGAAACTCCCTTAGGCATGAAGAAACTTTTTAGAGGGAGAGTTCACTCAAAAATGTCATCATTTACTCACCCTCATATCATTTCAAACATGTATTATCTTTCTTCGGTGAAACACAAGAGATATTTAGCAGAATGTTCAAGCTGCAATTTTCATACAACGAAAGTGAATCTGTACAGGTGCTATCAAGCTTAAAATATGACAAAAATAACCATAATTTCACTTTTAAAATAGTCCACATGACTTGTAGGCCCAAAACAAAAAGCGGAGCAAAGAAAAGCAAAGCAAAACACAAAACGAAACAAAGCAAAGCAGAACGAAACGAAGCAAAGCAAAACACAAAACAAAGCAAAGCAAAGCAAAACATGAAACAAAGCAGCAGAGCAAAACACACATGAAAAAAAGCAAAGCAAAACACAAAGCGAAACAAAGCAAAACAAAGCAAAGCCAAACACAAAACAAAGCAAAGCACAGCAAAACAAAGAAAAACAAAACAAAATGAAGCTAAGCAAAACAAAAAATGAAACAAAAAGCAAAATACAAAATGGAACAAAACAAAACTAAACAAAAAGCAAAACATGGAACAAAGCAAACCACAGCAAAACAAAAAGCAAAGCACAGAAAAACAAAATACGAAGCAAAGCGAAACTAAAAAACTAAATATAAAAAAAATATATATAAAAAAAAGCAAAGCAAAGCAAGGTAAAACCTCTGATTTGTGTGCTTAGGAAATAATTCATGGCAAATATCATGGGAACACTGCCTTCATGTGATAATTACAGTATTTATGCCAGACTACCATGGTATCCGTCAAGACTTTTCTCTATTAAATGCCTCTTATTTGTTTGGCTAGCACATGTAGCCAGTATCTTATTTCGCTGTGGTCTGGAAGCTGCGGCGGCATGGGGTTATTTTGACTGGAGCCGCTTGTTTGTTTAAATCAAATGAATATTTGGAGGTGTTTGGTCCCAAACCCGTGAGGTCAACCGTCTCTGAGACACTGTCTGGTCGTTTGGTGGCTGTCTGGCTAAATCCCCCGAAATCATTTTGACCAACAGATTCAGACAGACAGTCACATTTAAAGTGGGAAGAATTATCATCTCTACTTTCCAGTTATGCTCTTTTCTTCCAAGTATGGGTCTATGGTAATGCACAAGCAACTCTATGATATTAGGTGCAGGTTCTGAACCAGAAGAACTACAGACAAAATCCTTCAAGAGAACCAGTGATGTCCTAAAATGTTTGCAGGATAAACTTCTACAACCCCCTCATCTATTACCAGTTCACTTATTGTGAACTGTTTCAAAAGAGTTAAACTTTTTATATATTCTGTAGTCTTTTCACTTTTATTTTGCCAATGTTCCCACTTTTTTGGAGTGTGTTGCGTATACACAACTGTTTATATTTACGAAATACAATTACGTTTTTTACAACACAGATTCTTGATTTTACTGCATTTTACAAAATGTCCCAACTTTTCTTGATTTGGAGTTGTAAAATCGTTTGTATTATATTATATTATATTATATTATATTATATTATATTATATTATATTATATTATATTATATTATATTATATTATATTGTGTGCTGTCAAAATCGATTAATCATCATTAATTGCATCTATCATATACTGTGTATATATATATATATATATATATATATATATATATACACACACACCTATGTATGCATATATATGCGATTAATTGCAATTAATCGATTTGACAGTAATCATTACATTATATTATATTAAACTATATCAAAGTTACAAGTTTGGGGTCCGTAAGATTTTTTTTAAAGAAATTAATATTTTTATTCAGCGAGGACACGTTAAATTGATCAAAAGTGATAGTAAAGAATTTAACATTTTTTAAATTAAAATAATTATATTTCAATTTCTTGCAATTATTTCTTTTGAACTTTCTATTCATCAAAGAATCGTGAAAATTATTAGTTCCGAAATGTTTTATCAGTTTAGTTCTTAATAATAAATATAAAAATAAAATAAAATAGCTGGCACTAGAAATTAGGCACTTCATCTTTAAGAATCTATCTAACTTAAGCATTACCTCATCAATAAACCATCAGCAAGACGGTGTTTTACAGAGCTGTTATTATAGCCACAGCTCTTTAATCAGCCTTTAGCTTGCAAATGACCCTTTAAGCACACCTAAAACATCAGGCCCATCTGGAAACTTTCAACAGACCAAATCAACCAAACCTACAATATCACAGGTCAAAATATCAATGACGCCATGGATCTGTAAACCTCTGCGATGCATGCTGTTTTGTAAAAAAGAATTTATCGTGGGTGGAAATGACAATAAACTGCATCTGGATGAAGAATGTACTGCAGGAGACTTTAGAACTGAGACTTTTAATAGAGAAGAGTATTACTGAGACTTTAGGACTCTTTTGACTTGGGGTGGTACGCAACTGCCTACTGTAGTGGTAAATACCAATGCCACTGGCAACCATCCAAAACACTGAATTGAAATTTTAACGAGAACTATACCTTTAAATTGCACTGTTCTCTGCAATATGAGCACTCCATCATGTTCCCATTGGCCTTGGCTCAACTCATTTGCTCATAATCACAGGAACTGACTGTTTAAAGTAGTTTAGCAAAGGCTGGGACTTTTAACAAGAGGTTTTGCTCAAATTGATGGTGAATTTCAACTGGCAACGACTTCACAGAGATCGATAAGTATTTTCTTACTTCATCTGAATATCGCTGAGATGAGAAGCGCTTATTTCTTTTCAGGTTCGGCGTGTTAACGAACCACGTGCCAGGATCCTCATTCTCACGACATTCACAGACAATTTCAAATATAAACACATGCCTAACATTTCCCCCGCAAAAAAACACACCACCAACCGCATGCCGCCGCAGCTGACTAATAAAACTTGAGAAACTGCTAGGAATTATTCCGCTTGTATCTATTACGCAAACAAGCCCTGTTTGAATTGGACAGATACTGATGCCGGACAGGGTTGCGTGTCAAACTAAATGCTGGATTGTTTTTATACACGTCAGTTTGTAAACCTCTGTTAAGTATTAGCCTTTTCAAGTAAATGCGAGTGTTTAATGGCCCTAACAGATGTGTCTTTGATACCAAACCAAAGTCCTGTCATATTCCCATGTAGCGTCCAGTTCTGAAATCCGGCCCAAAACTTCAAGCGCTTTCAGTTCAGTATCACTGCCCGACTCCATCTGAACAAATACGACTGGTCTCAGCCTCGGTATGATGATGTGTGTTTACAGAAAATATGGAAATTAAAACACTAACGCATCTTTCATGGCCGAGTAAGTGTGAGTGTGTTTATATATGAGAGAAACCGAGAGATGGGTGGTGAAAAGAGATTGCTGAAGGAAGACATGAACTCACACACACACACTTATCTGGCACTATTTGGATACTTCAAAATCTGTGGCCTGTTGAGGAGAGGTGTGCTGGTACTTTTCTAAGCAATCGAATGTGCGATTTTTGCCTGCAGGCATACATACATCAACCCGAGCCATATCTAGAGATTAACGTCTGTTGTCTCCACAAGAAAATGCTTTAGAATCAGACAGTGTTTATGAAGCATATAAATGTACAGTTGTCAAAAGTACCGACTTTGGTACCAAGTCGGTACTGAAATTAAAAAAATGTGACGATACCAGCATTTCCCTCTAGCATTTTTAGCGCTGTTTAACGGATTCTTAAACACCTCTGATTGGCCATTGTGTTGAGCGTGTCAACACAATGGCCAATCAGAGACATACAGTATATGTCTGTGATTGGCTACAATGATCAACCCTTCAAAAACGTGTTTTCTTTGACGCTCTTCACCGAGCGCTTACACAGATACACACGGGAGCGTTTGAAAGCATGCGCCTATCAGCGGATCCATCTATCAGTGGATATATTAGGGATCCGCTGATAGATGTCTGCTTTTAAACGCTCTCGTGTGTATCTATGCAAGAGTTTGGTGAGAGCGTTAAAGATGTCATTGTTGATCATTGTTGCCAATCACAGACATATATGTTGAGCATGTCAACACAATGGCCAATCAGAGACATACATGTTGAGCGCGTCTACACAATGGCCAATCAGAGACATATGTTGAGCGCGTCTACACAATGGCCAATCAGAGACATACATGTTGAGCGCGTCTACACAATGGCCAATCAGAGACATATAAGTTGAGGGCGTCAACACAATGGCCAATCAGAGACATATGTTGAGCGCGTCTACACAATGGCCAATCAGAGACATATGTTGAGCGCGTCTACACAATGGCCAATCAGAGACATACATGTTGAGCGCGTCTACACAATGGCCAATCAGAGACATACATGTTGAGCGCGTCAAAACAATGGCCAATCACAGACATATAAGTTGAGGGCGTCAACACAATGGCCAATCAGAGACATATACGTTGAGGGCGTCAACACAATGGGCAATCAGAGACATATATGTTGAGGGCATCAACACAATGGGCAATCAGAGACATATACGTTGAGGGCGTCAACACAATGGGCAATCAGAGACATATGTTGAGGGCATCAACACAATGGGCAATCAGAGACATATATGTAGAGGGCGTCAACACAATGGCCAATCAGAGACATATATGTTGAGGGCATTTTTGGATTTTTTACATTGATCAACGCTTCAAAAACATGTTTTCTTTGACGCTCTTCACCGAGCGCTTACACAGATATACACGGGAGCGTTTGAAAGCATGTGCCTATCAGCGGATCCATCTAGTGGATATATTAGGGATCCGCTGATAGATGTCTGCTTTTAAACGCTCCCATGTGTATCTATGCAAGAGTTCGGTGAAAACACCTCTGATTGGCCATCAACACAATGCCCAATCAGAGGTGATTAAGAACACATTCAACAGCGCTCAAAATACTAGAGGGAAATACTGGTATAGTCACATTTTTAAATTTCAGTACCGACTTGGTACCAAAGTCAGTACTTTGACAACTTTTTTGGGGGGTTTTTCCCTCCATGGCTCCTTAATGCAACACGTTTATCCTGGCAGTATGAACAAGACAGTCTGTGTGTGTGTGTGTCAGTCAACCTCAAGATCACACACAGTCACACACTGTAAGCGAAAGCAGACGCTCTGACAGACAATGTCAAATGCATTCTATTTTGAGTTCCCCTTTAAGACTTTGTGGAATGGAATAACATAACATTGATTATTCCAAAATGGTTAATGGTCGCTCTCTCAATCAAACTGTGAACAATGTCAACACTGTTATCAGCCAAATGTATCAAACGAGGAATAACGGCAAGTTTCCAATAGAATCTGGATGGCTTTGGGTGGTTAAGGCTCAAATTTTGACCTCAAGACGACCGCTGGAACATCGAGGGTCACAATCCGGACAAATCAAACCTCCAGCCAAATCAGTCAACAGACTTGAAAGTACTCGCAAGGATTTTTGGTGGGATTTCCAGACATGTCGTAGTCCGTCACAGATGCAAATATTCCCTCGCCCCTATCAGCTCTAGAGGCCAAATCACTCTGTCGCTTTATACCGTCCTACCGTTTATTTTTGAATACCGAGGCCATGAGCGTCTCAGACAGCTCCACAAATATTCCAAACACATATTGGACACATGCTCATACAGCCCCGTGCCAGTGTACACACCATGCGGCTCCTCACTATCTGTCAACCCTGGCAGGAGCGCTACGACTGCAGGCTGGGAGATTTACGATAATCAAAGCTCATCTGGGATGGGGAGGGCTACCGATGATGGAAGAGGAGTCCCTAGGGTGTCATACGGCTTCCTAGGCAGAAGCTAACATCATCCGTTTCCGTTCACAATATCTCAACTGCCTTCAGAGGGTGAATATGGATTTATTTTGTGGCAGTGATAATGCGTTAAATGTTTAAAACTTAAGTGTAAAAGCATTAACAAATGACTTTCAACAGACCTTAAATTACCCCAAAAGCTAAAAGCTTTCCGTAGCAATGGCATGTTTAATATCACCCCAGACAACAACATAGTGTCGGCCCAGATCTGGCCCACATCTGGTACACGTGGATTCCACACGAACCAGATGTGGGCCGGATCTGGGCCAACACCATGTTGCTGACTGGGACTGTAGTAATATATGTGTATATTATGTAACATATGTTGCCTAAATAAAATTTAAAAAATCATTAACTTTAACATAAAGAGAAAATATATCAAGGTGACAGATTTACCTGCTTCAGAAACAACCCAGTAAACACTGCTATAATATGATTAGAATTGAAAGGGGGAGAGAATTACATTTTAAAGCATCCGTATGAAAACAAACCTGGAAAAAGACGCGAGGACTTGGGGAGAAAAACGTGAGATTCTTTGTGCATTCCAGTTAATTATTAATGGGATATATCATAAATTAAATCAAGAGAACAGACCACAAATGTGAAATATATGTTGTCTTTCTTCATACCATTACAGCGGAATTCAAAAGGAAAAAAGGAAATAATCAGGAGGAAAAGAACGCGGTGACTGAAAAGAGCTCTTGCCATAGATATTCTCGCAATACCCTGTCACATTAAAATACCAAACGTTACATTATTCTTTATAAGGAAATTTTGCAGCTTTTTCAGTCAAACTGACAGATAAATGATTATAATGTTTTAATTTGAAATGATTTGTTTCGCTCTTTTTGAGTGTAACTTTCCCAAACCGGAAGTGCCTCCCATAATTCAGAACGCAGTAGGCTTGTGAGAAAAAAGGTTTCAAACAATTTTGCCAAATGAGTTGCTCTTAAAGGAGCACACAGTCATTTTTTAGTTACTAAAAAAGTTACTATGGCTGGTGGCCATGTTTTTGGAAGTATCTGAGTGTTATTGAAAGACACGTCCACCAGATAAGATGCACACCAATTTTCAACTTCACAGATTATACGGTTACGGCATTATAAAGGATGGTCAGCTTGTAGCGCCCCCTATAGGAGCAATTTTTATATAACTTGGTGTGCGTTCTCAAAATGTCCTGTGGTCTGTGTGTATTAAGTTTCGTTAAGGTTGGACATTGCTGTCAGGAGATATGGGTAAAAAAAAAATATATTTAAACTAACGATGCCACGCTGCTTAATTTACGGATAACTTTGCAGCACTTCAACAAATAAAAACTTTCATCACCATCCCTTGCTGCTGTGTGACTATTTTGGTGAAGACTGGACCAACGGCCTAGGAGAAGTTTAAAAAGTTAGAAAAAAATCCAAATGGTGGAAAAGTTGAAAATGAAATCAAAGATACACAGTACATTTTGTAGGGCTTGACTCAAGCTTGACTCAAGGATTCAAGGAAAAAAGTAATTTTGTTTCAAGACCTTCGGTGCTTGGACCCCTAATAATAAACATACAGTAGCTGCAAGCAGAAATAGGTGACACTGTTCCCAAATTTGCATGTACACTCATAGTGCTAATGAATCATACCTACTTTTGTTTCAATAGATCAAAGTATTTTCAGGATACACTATCCTATTTTGCATCCAATTTTTGGTCAACATCGGAAAGTTCACGTCATCATAACTTTTTTGAACATAGATATTTTTTTTGGTCATTTCAGTGTGGCTTGGTCCAGTGATCATCTGAGCCAATTTTGGGAAGAATCTGATCAAATTTGAAGGAGTAGTGAAAAAAAAACAACTTAAACACCACATTGTCGACCACTGTATTGATTCAATGTGAAATTAGGGTTACACTTTATTTTGATGGTCCACTTTAGACATTTTACTAACTATACATAACTTTTGCAACTACATGTCAACTAACTCTCATTAAAGTATAAGTAGACTATAATGGACTGTTAGACTGTTGGGTTAGGGTTCTGGTTAGTAAAACAAGCTGACATGTAGTTGCAAAGTTAATCTAGTCAGTAGGATGTCGGTTGGGGAGCATCAAAATAAAGTGTTACCAAAATTAGAATTGTTAGAACAGTTTCTAAGGCAAAGGGTTCAAAAGTTATAACAGATTTAATTTGGTCAGGTTACTATTCTGGAACAATGCAATCAGGCTGCCAAATTTCATCATTTTCCTATGTACGGTTCATAGGGGTGCCATAGAATAACAAAATAAGAAAACCAGAAGATACAATACTGTAGTGGGCTACAGATGCTTGACCCTATATAAACAATAAAATGATATGTAAAAAACAAAGAAAAAAACAAGATAAATAAGTCTGTATAGGCAGTAATTGGTGCTTGACACTGTACATCCAGGCCAACAGGTGTCAGTTTAACATTTAAAACAGGTCCTATTGGGACTAATACAAGCCAGCTAAACTTAAGCTAAAACTTACTGAGTGCATCTTAGAGTATGTTTACAAGACAACGATGTAATAAAAATTTAAATAATTTTCACACGGATCCGTGAAAAACGACTAAAGATGCTTTGTTCTGTATTTATTCTGAAAAATGTAATTATTCATGCCAGGCCAGTAGTTGGCGATGTCACTTTGTAAAGAAACACTAAGCAACTATACAGGTCCTTCTCAAAAAATTAGCATATTGTGATAAAGTTCATTATTTTCCATAATGTAATGATAACAATTAAACTTTCATATATTTTAGATTCATTGCACACCAACTGAAATATTTCAGGTCTTTTATTGTTTTAATACTGATGATTTTGGCATACAGCTCATGAAAACCCAAAATTCCTATCTCAAAAAATTAGCATATCATGAAAAGGTTCTCTAAACGAGCTATTAACCTAATCATCTGAATCAACTAATTAACTCTAAACACCTGCAAAAGATTCCTGAGGCTTTTAAAAACTCCCAGCCTGTTTCATTACTCAAAACCGCAATCATGGGTAAGACTGCCGACCTGACTGCTGTCCAGAAGGCCATCATTGACACCCTTAAGCAAGAGGGTAAGACACAGAAAGAAATTTCTGAACAAATAGGCTGTTCCCAGAGTGCTGTATCAAGGCACCTCAGTGGGAAGTCTGTGGGAAGGAAAATGTGTGGCAAAAAACGCTGCACAACGAGAAGAGGTGACCGGACCCTGAGGAAGATTGTGGAGAAGGACCGATTCCAGACCTTGGGGGACCTGCGGAAGCAGTGGACTGAGTCTGGAGTAGAAACATCCAGAGCCACCGTGCACAGGCGTGTGCAGGAAATGGGCTACAGGTGCCGCTTTTCCCAGGTCAAGCCACTTTTGAACCAGAAACAGCGGCAGAAGCGCCTGACCTGGGCTACAGAGAAGCAGCACTGGACTGTTGCTCAGTGGTCCAAAGTACTTTTTTCGGATGAAAGCAAATTTTGCATGTCATTCGGAAATCAAGGTGCCAGAGTCTGGAGGAAGACTGGGGAGAAGGAAATGCCAAAATGCCTGAAGTCCAGTGTCAAGTACCCACAGTCAGTGATGGTCTGGGGTGCCATGTCAGCTGCTGGTGTTGGTCCACTGTGTTTTATCAAGGGCAGGGTCATTGCAGCTAGCTATCAGGAGATTTGGGAGCACTTCATGCTTCCATCTGATTTCATTTTTCAGCACGACCTGGCACCTGCTCACAGTGCCAAAACCACTGGTAAATGGTTTACTGACCATGGTATTACTGTGCTCAATTGGCCTGCCAACTCTCCTGACCTGAACCCCATAGAGAATCTGTGGGATATTGTGAAGAGAAAGTTGAGAGACGCAAGACCCAACACTCTGGATGAGCTTAAGGCCGCTATCGAAGCATCCTGGGCCTCCATAACACCTCAGCAGTGCCACAGGCTGATTGCCTCCATGCCACGCCGCATTGAAGCAGTCATTTCTGCAAAAGGATTCCCTACCAAGTATTGAGTGCATAACTGAACATAATTATTTGAAGGTTGACTTTTTTGTATTAAAAACACTTCTTTTATTGGTCGGATGAAATATACTAATTTGTTTAGATAGGAATTTTGGGTTTTCATGAGCTGTATGCCATAATCATCAGTATTAAAACAATAAAAGACCTGAGATATTTCAGTTGGTGTGCAATGAATCTAAAATATATGAAAGTTTAATTTTTATCATTACATTATGGAAAATAATGAACTTTATCACAATGTGCTAATTTTTTTAGAAGGACCTGTAGACTAAACATGTAATACGCATATGCATAACATCACCATTTTCACAAATTCACGTTTTTGTAATTTACATGGATATGATAATGGTATTGGTTAAAAAAAATTGCACTTTGAAACCCGTTTGCAAAAGTTTGCATTTTCAGGCCTCCAAAACGCCATTGTCGTGTAAACAAACGGCCAAAATGCATAAAAAGTTTTCCATTTTTAGTTGAAAAAAGTATTGTGTAGACAATATTTCTCCTTATTTTCCTATGGAGCTATAGCTGCTCCAGCTGAAAGAGTTAAAGCAGAAAAAGGAAAACTACTAGTTCTTTAGATATCCATAAACCAGTGCATCATGGGATCTCATCTCAAGACCACTAGTGAAGCGTCATCCAAAAGGGCACATCCACAGAAACCTCTCAGTTTACATCTGATACTCATGGCAAAGATAGCAGGGTTTCCAGTTGATGTTTATTGAGTGTTCAAGATCCAATAGCCATTGAGGAACAATGTTTGATACAAACTGGATTGTGTATCTCCGAAAGGCCAAATGTTCACATGTTTAGTCTGATAATGGGTTCCAGTGCCTGGTATGTTACAAAAGATTTTTCCAGAGTAACTGGGAAGCAAATAATCCACAACGCAACAAAGCGCACCTCATGAATTTTCAGGCTGAGGATTTGAAGAATGCAAGGTCTCGGAGTTTCTCAGCTGGACCAGTGACCCCCATCACCCTCTTCCTATCCTGAACA
Source organism: Rhinichthys osculus (assembly GCA_029959095.1). Lineage (NCBI taxonomy): Eukaryota > Metazoa > Chordata > Actinopteri > Cypriniformes > Leuciscidae > Rhinichthys > Rhinichthys osculus. The sequence continues at coordinate 28,510,672 of JARWKJ010000020.1, forward strand.
GAGTGTGTACTTAGACGCTGTCCAAATGTTTAGTCTCATGTGCTTTATTCTACTGCCTTCCCTACAAATTGTTGCCAGTGCACATTTGAGACTTCGTTCAACACTCCTGTTTCCCCCTTCCTCCTGAAACCACTTTCTTCCTGAAAGCATTCCTCATGGAGTAGTAAAACAAATGACTTCAAGCCTTTCTTGCTGCCTCCTGTTTAGGCCTTATATGCAACCAAGCCAATTGAAAAGCATAGATGAACATGATTTACTTAGAACTTAAAGGGATAATTCACCAAAAATGTCTGTTTTGTCAACATTTACTCACCCTCAAGTTGTTCCAAACCTGTATTGTTTTCCTTAATCCATGAAACACAAAGTTAGGGAGAACATCCGTGCTGCTCTTTTCCATACAATGAAAGTGGATGGTGATTCATACTGCAGAAAAGTGCCATGCACACAATGTAACAAGTCTTCGGAAGCCATACGGTGAGAGGAACAAACCGAATGCTAGGAAATATGGAGTTGGAACAAAACCAAGGTGAGTAAATTATTTATGGATGTACTGTTCCTTTAAGAGTATAATTATATCACTTAGATTGTTTTACCATATTTTTATGTGGTACTGTGCGTTTAATAAATAGTATAAATGAAATATATAATTTCCGATAGAGAGGAATATAAACATAATTTCACATGTTCTCTAAGGATCATGTCATAATAAATGTGCTAGCCGGTGTGCTAGCTCCGTAACTCATTCAGCATAAACAGACATTAACATGAGCTTATCTTGAGAAAAGCAGATCTTTTTGTTGACATATCAGTGTGTTTCCTGTCATATGAATATTGGAGTAATAAATGTCCTGCAGGCTTACTATCTCCACTATAACTGCCTATTCTGATTTAAAGCGAAAATAAAACTCACGCATGTGCAACACACAGAAGAATGTTTTCAATGCTGCTGAGGAATAGCGAGGATTTAAAGGGACAGTTCACCCAAAAATGTAAATTATGTGATTATACTCACCTTTGTCATATCATTACGCCTGCTGCTCTCATGGTACGGCAGTGAAGTTTCTTGATTATTACGCAGGAATGAGAGTATAGGTTCTAGCCATATCAGCCTAGAAAATTGCAACTTTACATTTTCCATCGGTCTTAGTGCACGATGTAACTACAGAAGAGTCAAGTTTTAAATAGGAAAAATATCGAAACTCTTTGGTCATTTTTTTTTTTGAGAAATGCTAATGGTCTTGTCCACTTCAATGATGTATGCTAAGCTATGCTAAAAGTGGTACCGCCAGAACGGGAGATCGGCTGAATGGATTCAAAAACGGTAAAACTCAACAGTTTAACTCTGGGGGAGTTGTAAAATGAGCCTATTTACAAAAAAAAGTGGAGTATCCCTTTAAAAAAGTTACTTAATGTCCTAATTGAACTAATCCTGGCTTAATCAAAGCCCTGTCTGTGAAACCAGGCTGTAAAGTAACACATTTTGAGGAAAAATGATTTGCTTAAAATCTTGACATCCGCTTTAGCTGTTTGTGGTATGTTCATAAAAGTTAATGAGAGTAGCAATGATCGATTTGTGAACAAATGATTCTGGATCTTTTCAGTGAATCTGTTGAACTAGTTCACAAAACTGATCTGAAGGATTCCATCACGAATAAAAATCAGTGATTTATGACTAATTTCATTCATGACTAATCTCCTCACTCAAATCTATCGTATGACTTCTGAAGACTTAGAATATACCTCAAAAGTTGTATGGATCACTTTCATGATGCTATTCAACAGTTTTGAATAACATGAGGGTGAGTAAATTCAGTTTTTGTTTTTTTGGGGAAACTACTCCTTTAATGTTGTCTGAATGTAACACCCGCAGTGTGTTTGGCTAGACTAAAATAATCAGTTCCAGTGAAATATTGCTTAGATTTTGGGGGATACTTTAGAAGACCATCAAATAACCCTGTCAGACAGTCTCTAAGAACCAGGGCTTTCATTTTTGGGATTGTGTCAGGGTTGGCAGGGCCATCTGCATGGCTGGTTTCACACTTCGCTTACTTGTAGAACCAGCTATGCATGCTTCACACGGTCACACCGCCTGGCCAGACTTCACGCGACTGCCGCCACATTCAAAAGTTAAGCCCCTTCATCCCTCTAATACACTTTTATGAGATTTGTCTTGGCTTCAGGAGATGACTATAGATCATCTCCAAACCCAAACAACAAACATTACATGGGGAGACGGGCAGGCTTTATGCAGTGGAATGACTTGTCTAAAGTGACCAACTCTACTAGGGCATTGCAACTTTAAACATGACGGTTATTTAAGCAAGTCTTATAAATGAACAAAGGATCAAGGATCTACTGTCAAGCAAACCAAACAAAATGGAGGGGAAAATGTGTATATCTGCTTTGGTGTCCTTTGCATGGAAAGTATTTATGATAAATAACACTCTTGAGTTTTTAGTAGACTTGTACAACTTGTTTTAGTCAACTTTGTTCAAATCAGTTGAGAATGATTCAATGACTCACTCATAAGACTCAAAAACACTCACTTTTGTCACCCCTGCTGGCATAACATATTCTGCAAAAATAATTTCTGAATTAATCAGAATCAATGAATCTCTGAATCAGTGAATGAATCTGAACTAGGATTCAAAATATTTAAGTGGGATGAATCAAAATACACACACTACTATTAAGCGCTCAGTTTTTGGAGCCAATAGAGCGCTGCAGTGATGACGTATTTTTGCAGGCCAACCCTTGTTCCCTCGACAAAAAGCCAAAATGATATTGTCTTTTAGGATTTCTGCAGAAAATCTTCACAAATGAGCGCAACTTTTATGAATTTTGAAGCCTAAATACAGTACAATCGCCAGAAATAAAAAGCTAAAGGTTATAAATAAACTACACCACAGTCGCATCTTCCAACAACTCTTTTGATCTTCATTTAAAATCTACAAGTTAGAAATTGTTAGCATATGCCTGTTTCAAGACAAATAAAAGAACTTAACCAAAAACCCATTAAAAATCCATTGATATGGCAGTTGATATTGGTAATGCAGTACAAGTAATGCGACTCACATAAGATTATTTTTTTCAAGTAACTAGTAAAGTAATGCATTACTTTTAAATTTACAACAAAATATCAGAGATACAGTTTCAAATAAGCGACTCAAGTTACTTTGTTTTCCTATTTATTGACTGACAGCTCCCCTGTCCCCATGTTAAGAGAAATCGTGAGTAGCCTAAGTGCAGAGACGTTGTGTGCACTAGTGTGTGAACATGATGTTATTGTATAGTTCTAGACTAAATGGGAGCAGGCATTTACTCATCTCACATGCACAAAAACAGATTCAGTATTGCATTTTAACAACACCACATAGACATATAAACAACATTAAAAGCTGGATTTTCACCACAGGGGGCCTTTTGAACTTTTTTTGAAAACAAACAAAAAAGCCCAGCCCAGGTGAGAAAAGTAACACAAAAGTAACCATACATTACGTACAACACAATTAGTTACTTTTTCAGGGAGTAATGCAATATTGTAATATTTCAAGGTAATTTTCCCTAAGATTGTTAAAATGCTATTCTGAAACAGCCCTAGTCCAAAACCAATCACAAATGTATGTATGCACTCAACAAGGAAAAATATCTATTTCACATCTTTAGAGGCCTCTAAAAACCAATTGCACACTGGTAAAATATCTACTGCAATATAATGCAATAACAGCAATATGCTGCTTCTAAAATTGCTTAATCAAAATACATGGATTCTGTAAAAATGTTTTAATTGCTGATGCTAAGGCCATGCTAACAAGCCAAACCTTGGCTGAATTATCAAAAGTTTACTCAAGCCCCTTCTGGCACCACACTGACCTCTAGTGGCTGCAATGGGAAGTGCACTCAGTGTGGTTCAGTGAAAAGGTGTGTTTTGGATTCCTTAACATGTCAATTTGAAAGCCTTGAGCACAATGACTACAATTAAAGGATCAGTGTATGAGATCAAAGAAGCTGGGGTTGTTCTAATACAAGCACCTATCGGTCTTGCTAGCCAAAACAAAGGAACATGCTTTATTTGGGCTGGAAGTAAATCACAGTTCGTGGCTGATTAATCAAGGACTGACCCTGAGCTAGTCGTCTCATAATACAGGAGTTAGTTTTAATGGCGCAATGGATTTTAAATGAGATTGGTGGTATCCATCGGACTAGGACAGCTGGCTTTCTGAGGGTCTACAATCTCCTGTGCTGACCTTGTCTGAGGACTCACCGCTAATACTAGGAAAACAGAAGCTAATCTCTTCCACCAACATATGTGGCTTCCAGCTCAACGCATTTATCATCATAATAATAGGCTTTCATGAGGACCTAGCATGCTATCAGCACCCTGAACTAGCTCTGCCTCATAAATGAAGTACTATTGCAGACCAAAACAGACCGTTAAAGATATGTAAGAAGGTGGCTGTTCGCAATCACATGATTCCTCCATTTATTTCTCTTTGTCAATGAACTATATATGTTCCAGGTTCAACTGACAAGAGAACTAAAATTACAAGAATAAAAAGCAAACACAAGGTTCTTCAGCTCATAGAGTCCAATACTGGCCATATTCCAAGAACATATTTGTTTGGTCAAATATTCCTCAGGTTCAGTACAGGGATAATGTGAAACCCATCTGACCAAAGTAATGAAGGCGGCATGATTCTGGAGCAATTGGTGAGTCCTATGTTTCCCATGATTCCTTGGTAAAAACAGGATTCATCCTGAAATTTACGGTCGATGTATTTGTCGTGAGTCATTGACACATTAATGCCGGGGGGGGGGGGGGGGGGGGGCAGTTAAAGTGAATTAACTGTTAATTTCACAGTTAAAGTGAATTAAATAATGCAATACCGACAAAGGAACCACTGAACTTGTACAACATATTTCTTGTAGGAATGTAAAATCATCTGTTTTCTCTTGGTTTACTTGAAGTTTGCTAGTTAATCATTTATTTCTTTATTTGTGGGGTTAGTAGGGAGGCGGGTGCCATTTATTTTGAACTTTCCTTTTTCTCCCGTTTATTTTAGCAAGGGAGTTAGCTTATTTTGCTGTAGTCTTGGTTTCTTTTCTTTTAGTTTAAGTAGTTTGGTTAATAAGGAGTTAGACTGATTGTGTTTGTTGTTTTGGCAATATCCTCTTCTGAATCTGATACCCCTATTTTTCTTTTGCTTAATTTGTAAATAAAAGCTACTTTCTTTCATGAAATATTATGTGGTTATTTGGGATGTTGTGAAACAATTCTGGGTATGGAGATGGGGTGGCTTCATGCTGTTGCACATTCATTTCACCACCATCTATTTTTGCTGTTGCTTTCCTACCCTAGACCAATCAGGAAATCGTAACAGTTGATTATTATTGAGAACTTTATTTTATAACGGTAAAGCCCAGACTGACCCTCAAGACCTGTCATAAAACCTGGCTACACTCGACATGTGCAAAGACCAGGAATTCACCTTTTAACCGGGTCTGTCTCAATGTTCCACTGATGAAATCAGAGAGCGAACAGCAGATGGCTGCACTCGTGAAAGCAAAGAGAAAGAAATCTTTTCATCTTAACCATGAGGTCACCAGTGACATTTGAGTTTGCTTTAGATTGAGACACTAGCCAGAAGGACACCTTGCAGTGACTATGATTTAATGCCAGTGTGTGTGTTCCCTCTGTCCTGTCCCTTTATAAAGGCCTTTGATGGGTCTGGACACAGAAAACAGCTTGTTGGTACAGCTGGGCATTTTTTTGCAGGCATCTTTTCACTCAAATATTTAAGCATCCTATCTTGGTCTATCATGCGAAGACTGTCCAATGTCTGTCTGGAAAAGGCTGGAAAAAGTCTAACTTCCCATTCAAACCTCTTAAAGACACAGTACTTCCAAAAATATAAAATAGTGTCACCAAGTACTCACCATCATGTCATTCCGAACCTGAATTACTTTGTTTTCAATGGAAAACAAAGAAGATTTTTAGCAGAAAGTTCACGTTGCCCTTTTCCTTAATGAAAGTGAATGATAACCTTTTGGTGTCAAGCTCCAAAAATGACAAAAAGCACAAGGTAGTGGATCGCACACCTTATGAATAATATTCCAAAACTTCTGAAGCCATATGATAGGTTTACATAAAGAAAATATCAGTCTTTAGATTGTACAAGAAGTAATCAATTTCATTTTTTTTAAAAAGGCCGTTACCATGTCTTGACCGTTGGGGGGACCAAAGGTTTTGTTTTTGGAGTAGAAGGAGCAGTGGGAGGTTTGGAGGGTTCTGGAGTAGAAGGAGCAGAGGGAGGTTTGGAGGGTTCTGGAGTAGAAGGAGCAGTGGGATGTTTGGAGGGTTTTGGAGTAGAAGGAGCAGTGGGATGTTTGGAGGGTTTTGGAGTAGAAGGAGCAGTGGGATGTTTGGAGGGTTCTGGAGTAGAAGGAGCAGAGGGATGTTTGGAGGGTTTAGAAGTAGAAGGAGCAGCGGGATGTTTGGAGGGTTTTGGCGTAAAAGGAGCAGTAGGATGTTTGGAAGGTTCTGGAGTAGAAGAAGCAGAGGGAGGTTTGGAGGGTTTTGATATAGAAGGAGCAGCGGGATGTTTGGAGGGTTTTTGAGTAGAAGGAACAGCATGATGTTTGGAGGGTTCTGGAGTAGAAGAAGCAGCGGGAGGTTTGGAGGGTTTTGGAGTAGAAGGAGCAGTGGGATGTTTGGAGGGTTCTGGAGTAGAAGGAGCAGAGGGATGTTTGGAGGGTTTAGAAGTAGAAGGAGCAGCGGGATGTTTGGAGGGTTTTGGCGTAAAAGGAGCAGTAGGATGTTTGGAAGGTTCTGGAGTAGAAGAAGCAGAGGGAGGTTTGGAGGGTTTTGATATAGAAGGAGCAGCGGGATGTTTGGAGGGTTTTTGAGTAGAAGGAACAGCATGATGTTTGGAGGGTTCTGGAGTAGAAGAAGCAGCGGGAGGTTTGGAGTAGAAGCAGCAGCAGGATGTTTGGAGGGTTCTGGAGTAGAAGGAGCAGCAGGATGTGTGGAGGGTTCTGGAGTAGAAGGAGCAGCAGGATGTGTGGAGGGTTTTGGCGTAGAAGAAGCAGCAGGATGTTTGGAGGGTTCTGGAGTAGAAGAAGCAGCGGGAGGTTTGGAGGGTTCTGGAGCAGAAGAAGCAGCGGGATGTTTTGGAGGGTTCTGGAGTAGAAGGAGCAGCGGGATGTTTTTTATTTAGGTGTTGCCATTTCTAATTATTGGGGGGAACTTTCTTCCCTCAATGTCTGCATTCAAATGTTTAATTGATCAAAGGCCCTTATATGTATGTGTAATGAAAGTGGTTAGCAAAGCTGGTGAGATACAAACTTGTCTTTTCTCTGAAATGCTGAAGAACAGTCTGAAACCATTTAGTGTCTGGAAGACATTAGCATTGAGAAAACAAACAAAATTTCCAAAATCAACTGTTTTGAAAGTGTACCCGGCTTCAACGCCGATTTTAACTGATCCAGCAGAAATCTGTTGATGTAAGCCCTGTGGAAGTTGTTCCCTGCCGTATGATATGTTAACCACATTTGGACTCTCTCTCGGCCTCTCATCCACTTTTTCTAAGCCAACAATAACGGGTGACTCTGATTGAGTCAGCAAAGCGTTAATGTGTTTCCTCTACAGTTCTTCCATGTTCCAACCATTTATGTGTGTACAATTCCAGTCTGAACATTATAATGAGGTAAAAATCACCACAAAATAATCAACAATATATCATCTCCAACAACATTCAATCAAAACTAACTTTATAAGTTTTTAAGGAGACATTCACACTAAAGACGATAATGGGAACGTTATTTCATGGTTGCAAAATAATAACCTAAAAATTACCATTAGGGAACCTTCTCTATAAGATATTTTTTGGTCATTTAAAAATTACCTCCCTGCAACGTTCTGGGGAACATTATTTTATGGTTGCAAAGAATAAAACCTAAAAAGAATGTTCCAGAACATTACAATTTAGTCCCCCCCCCCCCCCCCCCCCCAAAAAAAAATAACCAAACAGGAACCAAATACATATAAATTAGGGGAACGTTCTGTGTTTGCTGGGACATAATTTTAAAGTTTTAATCATGATTCTAATTCAATGAGTGGAATAGGGAAGTCCACACCACAACTATAACTATAACAACACAGTGGAACAATAACACTGGAATCACTTTCAGAAAGATTTTTTCTAGCTGATGAATGAAAAAAACATTGACAGCCATTTAGCATTTAAAGCATCAGACGACAAAACTACAGCGGACTTATAATAAACAAAATTGCCCATTGGTGTGAACGCTAATATAGTTATCGTTCTAGGTGTGAATGGCTCTTAAGTGTGACTTGTAATACAAAGCTAATGGTCAAACTATATGAAAACCGTCTCATATACCACGCTAAGGACTTGGTAGGTAAGCAACCACAAGAATTAAATTAGCATTACGCTAACAACTACTCAGAACATCTTATTAATCGAATACAATGGTCTGGCAACCACTCAAAACATCCTAAAATCCAGCCAGAACACACTAGCAACCACTAAGAAATACACTAACAACCATCTAACAAGGTCCAAGAATCCACACGGAATGCAGAAGCAACCAAATAACAATGCGCTAACAACTACCAACATGGAACATGTTATTAATCACACAGCAATGCAAACTACACAGCAACACCCTAAAACAGCTTAGAAAGTGCCCAAAACACCACAGGAAAATAGCAACATGCTAACAACCAACAAAAACACTTCAGCAATTGCACAGCAATGTCCTCACAGCCACCAGAACATGCTAGTTATTTGTGGTAGTGAGTTTTTGTAAAGGGAAGCACCACAAAGAAATTAGTTAGTCCAGATCTTATGAAAAAGTATTTGTCCAAGGCAGGGGTGTCTAAAGACGGTCCTGGAGGGCCAATGTCCTGCATAGTTTAGCTCCAACTTGCCTCAACACACATCTGGAGATTCCTAGTATGCCTGACAAGACCTTGATTAGCTGGTTTGTGTTTGTTTAATTGGGGTTGGATTTATTCATCGTCAAAGAAAACACACTCTTAACACGTGGAGAAAAGAACAAAAAACACAGTAATGTTCAAGACATTTTAATGTAGTTTCATTAAACTGTAAAGTAAATTCTGACAGAAGTACATCTGATTTGTGAAAAACCACCATTGAGTGTCAATAAACGCTAAGCTCCAAATATCCACTAGAGGGCACCACACTATTTCCTCTAGGTCTAAAAGTCTAAACAAAAGTCATTACAGAGTAAAACAAGGCTTGTAATAAATGAGTGTGAGAACACTTGAAGACTTCCTGAGGTGAACTTTACTCATATGGAGCATTTCTGAGCAAATTATTCACTTCTCTTTCTTAGCAGCGATTCTTCTAGAGCGGCGGAGGCCAACGACCTCAGCCTCTGGGGTCTTTGAGCCAGTGGTGGTTTTGGAGGGTTTTGAGGCAGTCTGTGCCTTTAGGGTGGCATGAGGTTTGGAGGGTTTTGGAGCAGAAGGAGCAGTGGGATTTTTGGAGGGTTTTGGAGCAGAAGGAGCAGTGGGATTTTTGGAGGGTTTTGGAGCAGAAGGAGCAGTGGGATTTTTGGAGGGTTTTGGAGCAGACGGAGCAGTGGGATGTTTGGAGGGTTCTGGAGCAGAAGAAGCAGCGGGATTTTTGGAGCGTTTTGGAGCAGAGGTTGCACCAGGATGTTTGGAGAGTTTTGGAGTAGAAGGAGCAGTGGGATTTTTGGAGGGTTTTGGACCAGAGGTTGCAGAAGGATGTTTGGAGAGTTTTGGAGTAGAAGGAGCAGTGGGATTTTTGGAGGGTTTTGGACCAGAGGTTGCAGAAGGATGTTTGGAGAGTTTTGGAGTAGAAGGAGCAGTGGGATTTTTGGAAAGTTTTGGAGTAGAAGCTGCAGAAGGAGATTTGGAGGGTTTTGGAGTAGAAGCAGCAGCAGGATGTTTGGGGAGTTTTGGAGTAGAAGGAGCAGTGGGATCTTTGGAAGGTTTTGGAGTTGAAGCTGCAGAAGGAGATTTGGAGGGTTTTGGAGTAGAAGGAGCAGTGGGATGTTTCGAGGGTTCTGGAGTAGAAGGAGCAGCAGGATGTTTGGAGAGTTTGGGAGTAGAAGGAGCAGCAGGATGTTTCGATGGTTTTTGGACTGCAGGGGTTTTCAGGGGTTTAGGAGCAGAAGGAGCAGCAGAGGCTTTAGGGCCTCTGTGGACTTTTTGCCGTGGTTTAGTTGACTGAAGTGCCTCCTATGTGAGCCAAAAGTACTTGTCATTGACTATAAATTTGTAGCTGCAGATGGTGGCCCGGTCACACCAAGAACGATAAAGTTTTTTATAAGCGTGCTCCAGATTTGTTGTCTGCAGCTTTCAATGCTCGATCTCTTTAAAGTCGGGTGGATTCTGATTGGCTGCCAATGTTTTTATTGTTAAAAAAAATTGTTCTGAAAGTGATTCAATGATATTGTTCCTCTGTGTCGTTATCGTTAAATCTTGTGTGTTGTCTTGACTATTCTCATAGAATTAGTATGATTATTAAAGCATTATAGTTATTGTCCTTGGTGTAAACGGTCCTTAGAGGGATAGTTTACCCTCAAATGAAAATTAAGTCATAATTTACTAGTTCTAATGCCATATGCCCTTCTTTCTTTTATGAACTACATAAGAAGAAGAAAATAATAATGTCCCGCTCACGCTCGTTCATATAATGGCAGGGACCAGCATCAAGCTTTTTTTAAAAAGAGGCAAAAGTATCACAAAATGATCCCATGCGACATGTTGTATATTCCAAGTGTTCTGGGGGTATAATAATAATAATTAATTACATTTATATAATGCTTTTCTCGGCACTCAAAGCACTTTTACATGGAAGGGGGAATCTCCTCAACCACCGTAAGTATATGATAGAGTTTGGTAATAAAAAAAATAAAAATAAAAATGTTTACGTATTATTAAACAAAATCCCTGACCTTGACTGTTGGGTCTTCTGTACTCGACTGTGCATTCATGAGACTCCATTAGTGACACAGTTCACTCAGACTCGCACAGAAAAACACACAAGTTGTGAGAAATCAAGATTAACAAAAACGAGACGAGACATGAAATACAATCCAGGAACCCTTCTTCTCTGAGGTGAATATATCAGTTGTGTTTGTCGTAACAAGAAGTTATTGCGTTTACATCCGTCAACGGAGTTCCAGTCCGGTGATATTGGTCTCAGTGAAGAAAGTACACAGATACTTTTTTGGGATTTCTAGGCATTGTATGTCATGTCGCGTTTCTCACAAATTGTGTGCTTTTTCTGGGCGACACATTAGAACAACACCAGTATCAGTAAATCATGACTTAATTTTAATTTTAGGGTGAACAATCCCTTTAAGTCTTATTTTGTTTGAATGTCTGCAAAGTGCTAAAAGTATCAATACCAAATAGTGGTTAAAAGTGATCGACTAACCTCTTTACTGGACATCTTGGATTCCAGTGCAGATATTTCTGATGTAAGCGCAAGGACATTTACCTTTGCGGAAAAAAGGGTCATCTCTAGTGATTTTTTTAACACTTTAAACATACTAATTTCAAACAATGGGGACATGCTCTAGCTAGCAATCACCTTGATTTGGTTGATGTTCTCCTTGTCCTTCTCAATGTCCTTCGTGAGTTGCTCCACCTTTTCCCTACAAACAAAATAAATGTAAATCTAAAATGCTGCTAATCTGCTTTAGTTTGTTGAGGAGAAGTGTAGAATTGATAAATTAGCTATTGAGCAAACAGTTTCCTGGTGGACAATATGAAACTGGAAAGAACATCCCATAGACATACACTGACTGAACGAGACAAGAAGAGTTTGGGGTGGGCAACGTTCTTAAAACCATCCAAAACATGTTAGCAAGCGCATGGCAATATCCTAGCATCATGCTAACGAGTTTAGCATAAGTAAGCACCATTCGAAAATGTCAAAACCATTGTGTACAAGCTGTTGGGTTAATACCTCACTACTTGTGCTTTTTCCACCTCCGCCTTGAGTTTGCTGACCTCTGTCTTCTCCTTAGCAGTAGTACAATGCACATCAGCAACCTTCAGTTTAGCAATAAGAGCTTTAAAATCAAGCCCTTCCAGCTGACTAGAGCTGTGGGACCTCAGAAGTATTTCCATGGAAATTTGCTGTATCCGTTCGCATGACGGCACCTGAAACACCAGAGCCAAGTATTGAGATCAGACAGTTGTTTCACAGGCAACACATTATTAAAATGGCACATTTGAAGAGAAAAATGCATGGCAAATGTGTCAGAGACCTTAGAGAGCTCTGTTTGTATTTTGTCACGTGCAGCAAGGGCCATGTCCCGCATTTGTTTCGTGTTCTTCAGAGACCTCTGCATGTCGCTTAACTCTTGCTGTAAACAATATCGTTCTCTTGGTTCAATTCAATTCTTAAAAAAGAAAATCTTACAATGATAATATTCAGATGATCAGTACAGGCATAAATGGGAAAAATAGGAGAGAATGTTCAAAATGTCATAATACCATACCACTAATTTATGCATTCACAGTATGCAACATTTCTATGTTCAAAGAATACCAGGTGACTTATATTTACAAAAATGTGCACATGCAAATTAATAAGTAATATACAGTATAAACTTTGATTTTTGCATTGCATAACGTGAATTGTTTTTAAATAGTAGGTAGTATTTAGTGTGCACTAATTTTCCTTTTTGAAAATATACATTCATTAACCTGCGCCTGTTGGACTTGCTTTTTCAATTTGGTTTGATAGATAAACTCCAGGTCTGTGTCTGTCCACTGGTATCCCTGCATTCCCTGGATGAAGGTTTCAGGGTCTGCATTCCCAGTAATTGCTGGATATCCATAAAAGAGAATGTTAAAGCAATAATATGATACTCAACAAGAACCAGTGCATATATGTGGTGTGATATCAATACTTACAAATTTAGAAACCGAGAGATAAGTGAATATGATTTCTTATGCCAATGATCAAATGAAATCACCTGATGCAGCTGTAGAACTAGTCCTCCTGATGGACATCCTCTCATCTTTAACCTCGGGCTGCTGGAGAACTTCATTTGATCCATTGCAAGAAATGCGCTTAGTTATTTCCTTGGAAAGAATTAACTAATTAAGAAATGTTATCCTTAAAAATGTGAAAATTCTAAAACAATAATAAATTGCATAGTTTAAATCGCAAGCTAAAATAATAACATAAGTATTTTTAATGTCAAGTAAAATCGAAAGATAAAGCCAAAATGCTAGCTTTTACTTCATAATTATTAATATGAATGTTATTCAATTTTTTATTCATTTATTCTAACTTCGAAAGAACATACCTCAACAATATTATTCACAAATTATTAAATATATTGTTTTAATAATCATGAAACTTTTCTCATTCTGGATTGTGAGTATTTGCAGCGCATTTCTGTATTTGGTTGCGTTGTGAGTATTTCTGTATTTGGTTGCGTTGTGAGTATTTGAAGAGCATTTCTGTATTTGGTTGCGTTGTAAGTATTTGCAGCGTGTTTCTGTATTTGATTGCGTTGTGATTGTGAGTATGTCTGTATTTGGTTGCGTTGTGAGTATTTGCAGCGTGTTTCTGTATTTGGTTGCATTGAGTATTTGGGTCAGTGACAAATAAGGTTTGTCAAGATGAGAAAATCTTGTAAAAACTTGTTTTAAAAGCATGCATCAGGTATGTTAAAATGTACATAATGTATTCATGCTGATTTTATGTAATTAAAAATTACATTTGCACCATTTTTTACTAAAGTTAAGACTGAATGTACCTGAATGTGTCAAATGGTGTAACTGCCAAAGAATGAGAAATATTAAATATTTTATCCACCTAGATGGCATGTAAGTGTACTCATAGAAATAAATACTTCACACGAATATATCGCACGAAAATATATTTTATTAGAGTTATCTCTAAATGTAATTTTTTTTAATCTGTTTTTGCAATATTTGGCAGGACATATGCTGAAAAAAACTCGGTTTTCTAAATAATCTTTGACAAATGATTTAAAAATTGTTTAAAAAAAATATGTTTTACACTAAACTTTAATTTAATTAATAACACCCACATTAATTTTCCTGTATATAAATATATTTTTTTGAAAAATACCGGTTACGCCAATTGACACAAACCAGTTACACCACCTGATCATGTTGCTTCTAGAGTCAAAGGGCATTGTTTGTTGAAGAAATTGTGACTGAAAATCAAGCATGACAGTCAACAAGTTCAGCAGAAGTGGTTTTATTTTTGTCAATGCTGAAAAAAAACTGGCAAGAACTAATGAGGTTCGTTCTCGTGTTACGCAGCACGTTTGAGCTTGAGCAAGAACCAATGAGGTTCATTCTCGTGTCACGCAGCACATTTGAGCTTCAGCAAGAACCAATGAGGTGCATTCTCATGTTACGCAGCACGTTTGAGCTTCTGCAAGAACCAATGAGGTTACTTTGTTTACATTTAACACTTGAAAAGAGTTCCAAATAGTAGGTTAGTTTATATAAAAATTTTAATCAGCAACATAAACTAGTGACATTTGACTAAATTGGCCCCTAACAGAAAGGCTTGTAATAGGAGTCAATAGGTATAACCGGTTACACCATTTGACATTTCAGTTTAAAATCAAATTTGACAGGCATTGTCATGGACACAAATGTAAGCATGTGGCCTTGGTGGTAATATTTAAATGTAATTTTTTTAAGTTAATGCTCATTTTTATAATAATGATGAATTATCAATGTATTCCTGGGGTCAAACCATTTGACATATACTTAAGAATACCTGACCATACCCTAAAAATGTCAAATTATCTCACATTTTATGGGGAGTTACTAACATTTGCATGCAGCATTAAGTGTCACCAGGGGTCCTTCTGTGATATAATTTTCTGTCACATGGTCTTCTTACACAATATTAACAAAATGACTCCTTGAATGGTGGTTACACCACTTTGACACTTCAGGAATTTGACTTGACACATGATTCCCCAAATTAATTATAATATTCAGAACAATGGTGTTCCGTTTACTTTTAAATAGGCTAGTTCTAATGTAAGATTATGCCAAACTAGCTGACATGGTGTTTTATTGAGAATTTCACATTTTTTAAACAAGATCAATTATTTGGTACAAAGTTTTTACGGTTACACCACATTGACATTTTTTGCAATCATCCCCCAAATATTCTCTCAAAATGAATTAAAACCAGAAATTTTAGAGAATAAGAGAATGTATGCAAGTAATTTGCCATTTTATTTTGTAATTTTAGTATGTGCAGCGCATTTCTGTGTTATGTTGCGTTGCGAGTATTTGCACTGCAGTGTGTTTCTGTATTTGGTTGCGTTGTAAGTATTTGCAGCACGTTTCTTTATTTGGTTGCGTTGTGAGTATTTCCAGCACATTTCTGCATTGCGAGTATTTACAGCACCTTTCTGTATTTAGTTGCGTTGTGAGTATTTCACAGCGTATTTATTGGTTCTGTTTTGAGTATTTGGAGCACACATGTGTTGTCAAACTGATAAAGATGTTTGCTAGTATTTTTTCTATTTGCATGGGGGGGGGGGGTTCAGTCGCAGAGCGTTGAGCTCTGTTTTTTATTTATTTGTATAAATGTTATTTATAATTATACATATTCAGATATATTAATAATAAAAAATACATAAAACATGTTTTTATTGTTGCAGTGTGTCATGGTCATTTAATCATTACATCAAAAAGCATAAAAACAATAATTAAAAAAATTTGTTCGCATGGGTTATCAGAGACACAAAAATTATTTGTATTCATAGGGGTCATAAAAAGAAAAAGAAAAGAAGTAAAAGAAATCAGGCCTATCAGTCTATTTCCAATATTTGGTAGGCTAATGCATCAAGAAGTTGGAAACAGAAGTGAGGACAGGCCAAAAAAAAAAGTAATATGGCTAAACGAAAAGAAAATGCATTTTTAATACATTGTTAAAGTCATTTTACACACCTGTATTTGTAAAAATAGCTTGATTAAATACCTCTGTTGTGTAAGCATGTTTGTTTGTTTGTTTGTTTACCTGGCCACATGGCTCATCTTTGACCACTTTTTCTGATGTTGGAGAATCATCTGGTTTGCTGGGATGCCGGTGTGTTGTGACTCTTTCAATTTTGGATGGAGGTGTCCTCTCTAACTGTCGCCCGCCAGGTACAATGTTTGGATGTTCATCGATTATTGATCGCGCTAGTGAAGGCCTATCATCCGAATCCAAATTAAGCACATTTTTGGTACGTTTCAATTTGCCTCTCTTCGAGCTCATATTAGCAGCCCTGTGTTGTTGTTTTTTTACCTGCTAAAAAGTAGCTGGGTTTGGTTTGAGGACAATGCAACAAGCTCTCAAACAGCAGTTCGGGGAGAAAGATGTAAAGTTTACTCCATGTGCTCATCCCTGGTATGGCATTCGACGGCCACTAGACAGCAGCACTTGTAAGCTACTTGTAGCGCTCATTGTTATCAAGCGGTTTAAATCATGACAGATGCAGTACAACTTAGATTTTTAGCTGATTTTCGCTAGTAAATATTACTTTTCTTTTCTATACCATATATACTGTTCCAATTGTAATCTTTACGCAAGGCCTCTTCAGCTCAGACTGCTGCAATGAATTAATCGGCAGAGGGCGCCAAAAACTGTGGTGACTGGCCACGTTGTATCCTCCAAAATATTTGGTATATATCTGTAGATGTCGTTTCGTTCAGAATAACAACCCAAGATTAAATTTTAAAAACATTAAAAATATTAAACAAATATTTATCCATATTTTGTTCTCTAATGCAATGACATTTAGTGTGGCATCTCTAGGCCTGGTTTCACAGACAGGGCTTTGATTAAGCCAGGATTAGCCCTTAGTTAAATTAGGACATTTAAGTAGCTTTTTAAAATGTGCCTTAAAAAAACCCATCACTGGTGTGAATCTTAAGACAAAACAATAGCACTGGCATATTTTAAGATGTGTGAGTGCAATTGCTTTCATTTAAAACAGCTCAAACATGCATTTTAGTCTGAGACTAGCCTATGAAACCGGCCATTAGTGTTGCTGACTGTCCGAATCATCTATAGTCAGAATACTAAGCAAATTGGTAAGTATCTTAAAGTATATAGTAGCTATATGTGAAAGGTTTGGTGTCAGAGCAGAGATCATTTCTATTCAGCAATAAATGTAAAGCATATAACTTTATTGAAGACAGTGGAACAACTTGTTATAAAAAAAAAAAAAATTAATGTACAATATGTTATAGTTATTGTACAGGATGTGTTTAAGCAATGCTACAATCAAAAATAACAATAACAACAGCGATAATACAGCAATACTATATCTTGCCACTCAAACAAACAGATTGTAAATGTTTAGTGCTGCAGCTTTAATATCTATACAAACTTCTCAAAACAATTACAATATTAAGCTATTTATCTTATAGTTTAGTACTGTTCACTGACTTGTAAAAGTGAAAAGATAGATGTCTCTTTCGATGCTGAAGGGAGTGCATCAAGAACTGATGGCTCCTAAATATCATCCAATCAGTTCCTGATGCAGTATCACCAACATCAGAAAGTTCTCACAACGCTGAACGTCCTCCAGAACCACCACAGCAGATACCCAGAACTTAGTGATGGATGGATTGATTTTGATGGAAAGTCTGCACAAGTCTGTGAATATATAATTGAATGAATAACAAACACAAACATTAAAAATTTTAATCCTCAGGTTTCTTTTCCACAGGTGTCTCTATTGTATCCGATGGTGTGCGGGTGCTGTGTGTGACAGAACCCCAGCAGCGCCTGTGAGAGGGGTGACACACTACTCACAGTTGCCAGCTGAGATTATGCCAAAACTCAGCCGCGCGAGACCGGGGTCCTCCAGCAGGGGGCGCACAGATGTTCACGTCCCAGAAAAGGTAACACATTCCAACTACTTTAGCTACTCGAGAGCTGTAAGCACATGTTGATCAACTTTGGTGTAACAGTGAAGCAGCTATTGTAAAATAACAGATTAGCATTTTAGCAGTAGATTAGCACAGATGTAGTGTTGAAGTAAAAGTCAGATTCAGGTGCAGTTGAGGTGGTTTTCTCTCAGGTTTTGGGTGTAAACAGACTACTCAACCTCTACAGGTCAATGTGAGACTGTAAACACATCACAGTTGCCTGCAGAGATTACCCAGTCGGCTCATCGCATCTTTAGCTGTTTGTTGTGATGCTAGTCAATAACAAAGAGATTGGGTTTGAACTGAGCATTATCAGTGGTTCTCAACTGGTGGCTTGTGGCCCAAAAAAAGGTTGCACGGCTATTCTGATCAATGATAGAAAAACAGGGAGGGGGGGGGGGGGGGGGGGGGGGGGGGGGTGTACAATATATCTAATTGTATTACATATTGTATTTTTTTTTTTTTTTTTTTATGTGTAAAATAAAGCCTGTAGTAAACATACATTGACTATACTTTGAAATTTTGTTCTACAACATACACTGCACACACTCACACTCCCAAACTGCCTTATCTAGTTACTTATTAAAAACTGACGTTTTCAAAAATGAACATAACTGTTTCAAAATTCACGTTTTCACTATGGGTGTGTAATTTATGCTGTAGAGCAAAACGTCAAAGTACAGTCAAGTTATGTTTACCACAGACGTTATTTTACACATAAATCGAAGATCTCCATTATAAAACCACATTGGAAAATCTCGAAGGAAGCAGCGGCGAATTAGACTCTAAAAAATGCTGGTTCATTTCAACCCATATTTGGGTCAAATATGGACAAACCCAACCGTTGGATTAAATGGTTAAATTACATTTTTAAACCCAACAGTTGGGTTTGTTCATATTTGACCCAAACATAGGTTGAAACAACCCAGCATTTTTTTAGTGTTCTGGGTTCTGACGTTATACCTGCACCACTACATTGTAAGAAAGGGGTGGGGTTTAAGCGGACTTAATGATTGGAGAAGTCTAGCATGGTTATGTTTGACATTTTGTTTACGAGGTCAAAACATTTATAAATAAATGGAACTTATGCACTGGTAAATGTTTGCAATAAGAACAATAACATGCAGATAGGGTGATGTTTTATTTCATGGCAACTTTAAAATCAGAGCATTCAGATTGGCGCAAATTTCACTTGGTAGAGACGCTTGGACAGTTTGCATGACGCGCTTATCTTCAAAATTTTGCAAAGGTGAATAAAATACATCACAGAATACATTAAATGTAGTCTGCAGCAAGGATGAACATGGTTTGTGCTATAGCCATGCGTTTTGTTAGTGATGAATTGAGCATGAAACTATCGAGTTGGACAGTTCAGGATAATATTAATAAATGTCAGTGTTCGATTTTAACTCTTTCCCTGCCAGCGTTTTTTTATTTTTTTTTATGTTGCCAGCCTACGCCAGCATTTTTAGTCATTTTCACAAAAGTTTCCCAGAATATTTTGTTGTATGAATATCTGAACATGCAATATATCAAAAGAAACCTGCTTTTTTTTAAAAAAATATATGTTTTATTCTAGCTTCATGCATTCTTTTTTATCAACACTTGAATGTGGGTAAGTTTAATTAAAAAAGCAACGTTTTTAAGCAAAAAGCTGGGAAAATCGCGTTTTTGTCAAAGACTACATCTAGATCATATTCAGAAAGATCATCAACACCCCTAACGCTTGCACAGTCCTATACCACTTGATTTATATGCTGTTTATTGTTGATGATCACATTATTTTTCATATGCATCTGCTTACATATGCGATCGCTTGTTTCTGCTTCTTCTTTGCCTGTGTTTTTATCTGGAGATTCTGTACTCGTTCAGGAGAGGCGTAATAGTATGGAAGCTTGTTTCCGCCACCGAATAAAAAATAAAAAAGGTAATTGCGACTTTTTATCTCACAATTCTGACATTTTTTCTCACAATTGCGTGTTATAAAGTCGCAATTGCGAGTTATAAAGTCAGAATTGCGTGTTATACAGTCAGAATTGCGTGATATAAAGTCGCTATTGCGAGTTATAAAGTCAGAATTGCGTGATATAAAGTCACTATTGCGAGTTATAAAGTCAGAATTGCGTGTTATACAGTCAGAATTGCGTGATATAAAGTAAAAGTCGCTATTGCGAGTTATAAAGTCAGAATTGCGTGATATAAAGTCGCTATTGCGAGTTATAAAGTCAGAATTGCGTGATATAAAGTCGCAATTGCGAGTTATAATGTCAGAATTGCGTGATATAAAGTCGCTATTGCGAGTTATAAAGTCAGAATTGCGTGATACAAAGTCGCTATTGTGAGAAATAAACTTGCAATTCTGGACATTATAACACGCAATTGGGAGATATAAAGTCAGAATTGCGAGATATAAACTCACAATTGCGTGTTATAAAGTCGGTATTGCGAGATGTTAACTCGCATTTGTGAGATAAAAAGTCGCAATTATCTTTTTAAAATGCTTTATTCTGTGGCGGAAACAAGCTTCCATATAATAGCGCCCCCCTACCTTATAGCAGTGATAAAACGGAAAGCCGTAAAAACGTGTCATTGGCAGGGAAGCGTTTTCTCATCAATGACGAGTTAACTTGTCAAAGGACAGGGAAAGAGTTAAAGTCGGCATGAAACGGAAGTCACAATTGTCTTTTCTTCCCTATTGTGACGTATATTGAAACAAAATGGCTTCTCGAACGAGAAAAAAATGTAGAAACAAGATTAGATTGTTTGTCGTTTGCAATTGCTTCGATCTCATCTGACTTACTAGTTGCTGGAAGCGAGGAGAGAAGACATGTCGTTATGAGGACACAATGTTGTGAACAAAACACATTAATAATTTATAATAAACACTGCAATATTCCATAAATAAGTACTCCCAGAGATGGTGACTTTAAGAAAATGTTTGTTTTACGATAAACAGTTTTGCTACGGTATTAGGTCCTGAATCCAATTGAGAGGCACTGTTTTATATATAGTTGTTTATGTGTTTGTGAGCGCATGATAGTCGAAGTGTGCCGTAAACAAACACTCTAATCCGTTAAGGCCGAGAACCGACGCGTGAGGGGCAGTTTAGCCTCTCCCAGCTGGTGAGCTGAAGGGCGTCTCCCCAAGGCATCTGGCGTGTGTCCCCCAATAACCCCCACACCCCCTCAACTACACACACACACACACACACACCCTTCCTCAGCAAGACTGTGATCCCCGCTGCTGTCAGGGCTCGCTGGTCGCCATGGCAAACTCACAGGAACCCGAGCCTGTATTGTCAGGGCGTCCGATGTGTATGTCCCACTCGCCGTCTCTTCTTTAGAGTCACAGCTCGGGTCCTTTGACACCCCTGAACACTGCAACAAATTGAGAAAGACGGAAGAAAGGAGTGAGGGAGACGGAATGAGGGAGGGAGAGAGAGAGTAGCCGTTGTGTGTTTGCTAGACTAAGTCGTGTAGGCCAGATCAAAGGCCAGTTCTTCCAAAACTAGTAGACCTTTTACAAAGCATGAGGGGCTTAGCTTTTGTGGGAGTTGCAGTACTGACCATTTCAACTATTGCTGGAAAAGTGATTTACTACTGAACACCTGATACCCACCAAAGAATCTAAAAGGAAAACATGAGCACTTCAGTGTGTTGTAGGTTATAGGTTTGTTATTTAGCCTTTTTTAATGCACCCTAAACTGAAAACTTCTATCTATCTGACTGTTTGGAAACTTTACTAAAAATTCAAAATGCTCTGTTCGCTAATTTAAGGTTCAGCGCATCAAAAGTGTCATGCTTATTTTTAAATAATGTAGCAAGATAGAAACAAATAGAAATGTAATATGTTCACTGTCTTGAGGGGGGAAAATACACATTAACTAAAAATGCAAACGAATACATCTGACATGGCAAGTGTGTTGTAATCGCAAAGTCCAGTCAATTAAGATATTTTCGATCATAACTATAGGACAACAACAGCTTGAGCCGGAAATAAAGGGTTAAAGGGTGGAACAACATTTGTCTTTGGCTCTTTAAATATGTCTGCAAAAAGTGAGATGATTTTTGACATTTTTATGTTGAACCGAACCGATAAGCTGAATGTCCAATGCTGAGTAATCTAATGTTTTTGTTGTCTCCGTTTAGTGCTCAGTGAATGTTTTTCGACAAAAAGATGTCACATAGGTGTGAATGTGGCTTTTAAATTTTTTTTACATATTAAAAGCATACGAGAAAACATATTACAGTTTTATCATAAACCATTTAATGTTTGCCTGTATGATACTGAATGTCGTATCTCAGAATTGGTCCTTTCAAAACAAAAATGTGCCCCTCCCATTAAATCTCTAGTGGCGCATGTTTTACGAATATCGATATTTTCCAAAAGCCCAGTTGTTTTAATGGGGAAAAAAAGGAATTTTAATTGGATTTTGTTCTGTTGTTCTTGTCATTTTTTTCTTCCACTATGCTAAATCGTCTAATTCCCATCTCATACACACTCTTTTTTTCTTTCTTTTGTATAACGTGAGTCGCAGGTCAGTAAAACGAAAATGAGAAGAGCAGGATCTGTAGACGCCTTTTTAAAAGTTGAACTTCTTTTAACACGAACCGTTTTATTAGAATGCAGTTTTCTAAATGATATATATAAATGAGACGTTGCAAAGCACGCGAGTGTGTTTGTATTGAAAAACAATGGAAAAGTAGCCCAGTAGAATGGTAAAGCACGTTCTGTGTGAAGGGCCCGCTTTCTTGTTTTTGAGTCACTTTTCTCCAACCACTTTCTTCCTCCCTTAAACTGAGATGAGATGTGTCAGCTGGTGGTCATATTCAAAAGGCTTCTACTGTACAATGGTGTTTCTATGTGCATTTGTTCGGGCTTTGGGTTTGAGAAGACCCCCTGTGCCGAGAGTGGTATTGTTAAGGAACGGCCAGTGGTGTTCCAGAACTTGGGCTTGACCAAAGGTGGCGTGTGAAGGGGACGGAGCCATTCCCAGCATCTGCCCTCACTGTAAGGCAACATCTCAAGACCTCAGAGCACCAGTTTGCCCACAAACAATCGCGGCAGACTTAAGCAGGGATGACATTTTTATTTGTCACTGACCTAAAGTCCTAAATACTTTCCCACCAGGGGCAGAGGGCGAGAGGAAAAAAAAAACAATTGAAAAAGTGGAACAGCTTCTTTGGCAGTGGATGTAGCCTGGGACCCCCCTCTGTCGTCGTATTGTCTGGTAGAACATTGAAAACAAAAAAAGACAATATGACCAGACCTTGACAGAAGGATCTATGGTGTTGCACTTGTCTCATTAATGAGGGCTGTTATATTGTGTTCTCTGAAGTTTTGCTACTCTGGTACCCTGGACGTCTTAGACGTTTTCATAATTAGAGCAATAGTCATCTTTAATTAGTGATAGCTTACGAACGAAAGAAGCCTTTTGTGATAGACCCCCAGCCTAAATTTAACCATACTATAATCAAACAAATGTTCCAACATGTACTACATGATCTATATAGTATATTACACACAGTAACTTGTACATTTACACATGCACACCCTGTCACATGTATATTTTTAAAGCCGTACCTGCGACAATTTCCACCAGCCCAGCTGTGTGGCAAATTGGTAACTAAACCTATTGCAGTCTAAAACATGTGTATTTTAATTTATTTATTTAATCACACTCCTATTTGTCTATAAAAAAAAAATATTTTATTTGGAATATTTTTTTATTTGACCATTTTAATATTAAGTAAAATCATATTTAAAATGTATAGTAGTAGTACTATTAAGGTCAGTCTTCGTCTCATTGTGAAGTGAGCAGATGTGCTTGTACAGTAGAGGCTTCAGTAATCAATCAATGAATGCATTACTGCAATCAACTGGATTACTGGCGGTGCCATATGGGCAAGGGGCCCGTGGTGACAAAGCACATTTTTACGCAAAAAAAAAACTCAACATAAAAAGATCACATTTGCGAACCGTACCATTTACATTGATATCTTGTTGTTTGAAGAATAAAACATAGCCAAGGTACTAAACACGTTTTGCGTCGCACTTTTTGCTTTCGAAACCAACCATTCGAGCCCTGTCCGAAGATAAATGTGCAACAGCAGGATATTATCAGTATATTCTGGTAAAAGTGTCTTACCTTGCCTTTTCCTCAAAAGCAACAGTCCCAAGACGCATGGGCCTTCTAGTGCAAGCACACACACACACACACACACACACACGTGTACTATACGTCTTTCAGCTCTCGGCGTGGTGAGAGCATGTGCTGCTAGCCTGTGAAATCCCACCCTATCTCTCTGACTGTAGAGCAGCACACGGCTCTCCTTCTTCCAATGGCCCCCCTTCATTGATCTATCTTCAGCTTGCCTGATAGGCGCTCCACCCTGCAGGTCACTTCTTCCTGTTTAACCATTGCTTGGTTTTCTTAAAAGAGCTGCCATCATAAGGTTTTTTTTTTTTCAGATAGAGAGCCCGATGGAGAGATGTGAAAAAGACACTTCCCTTTTCCCTCGTTCCCCTTGTTCTGTCCGGCGGGACAGGAGGAATGTAGTATGTGCGTGTTAAAGAGCACTGAGTGTATGTGGCCTGGTTG
Organism: Rhinichthys osculus; assembly: GCA_029959095.1. NCBI lineage: Eukaryota > Metazoa > Chordata > Actinopteri > Cypriniformes > Leuciscidae > Rhinichthys > Rhinichthys osculus. The sequence goes on from JARWKJ010000020.1 coordinate 28,535,241, forward strand.
AAGGGGTGACACTGTTCAGTAGTAGGGCTGTTTACAGAAATATATCCCACATAGCCTGTATTATAACGGTGCTCTTCTAAAGTTTCCCTCGCTGAGACAGGTTCGGGTTAATGAGATAATGCATGTTTTGACAGCATGGTTCACGCAAACAGAGAGTGCGTGTTTAAATCAGTTTTTTTTTTAAATTGAAAGTTTGTGTTTTAGTTAGTTTTTCTGTGTAGACTGGAATTCATCAACCTGTTTTTAACACTACAGGATGATCAAAGGATCCTTGAGCATTTGCTTATTAGTTATGTGAGTTAATAGTCGTTTTTTCTGCTGTTGTAAATTTTGTCAACCTGGTTTCAATGCTAAGAGATCAGAGCATACTTGTGCCTCTGCTTACCAGAATGCAAATAAACAAATTAGGAAAACTTTCCAACCATAAATGAATCCGACACAGTCGATTTGCCTTGTATGACTGCATTACAGTACAAAAAATGTGAAAAAATGTTTTATGGTAAGTGTATATTTACTACTCTAGAATGCTGTCATTAAAATTTGCCTCACTATTTTGACCAAAAAAAATTGCGCAAAATCGCATTTGTGATCGTACTGCATGATCATGCCTTTCGGTTTTCATATATAGCGAAGAGTGTACTAGATTGAGAACTTCACAAAAACCTTGCAAAGTTGAGTGAAAATCTTTGTTCACAAGAGTACAAATATCAGGATTAGTGTCAGTATGTGTAGACTGGATGTCTAGAAGATGATTAGTACTGTAGTAAAATGGCTGACTCAGTGAAGATGGAGGCTCTTATCGTACGCAGTGGCCCAGACGGTGGCCTTCCCACACTAACGTTTTTCATACTTGGTTCATGTTTAAACATTGAGTTGGTCTCTATCGCAAGGTATGGTGCACAAACACCTGCTGTTTTTCTCTCAGGACTTGTGACGTAAAGTCGAAATCCACACCTAACTGCAGTGCAACACTGTCTAAAGACTTTCTATGCCGGTGCCCTTTTTGGATACGAAATTTTAACAGTGATATTAGATTTTGTGAAAGGATTATCAGTTTAAGAATGAGGTTTAAGAACGACATGTGCAGGTGCAGAAGCACAGAGTGAATAATTTCCAGAAGGTTCACAAATCTGTCGGGTGGGTGTTGCCCTGCGCTGCCTCCAACAATTGGCTCGCTGCACCTAAGACGACACGAACATCTTTGAATGGCTTTAAAACCAAAAAAAATTTGTAAAAAGCCTTCACAGAACATTTGACGTAAAACAAATGGCATAAGCCTGAAAACAAAACAAGGTATTTCAAGGAATATTTGTAACACCTTTAGGTCTGCACATGGTGGTATGAGAGGCTTGTTTAGAGGGAAAGAGTCTTGCTCAGAATATGAGGAAGAGTATGGTGTGAGGGGCGTATTGATTAGGTGTCGTTGGAGTCACGCTATGAGTGACCTTGGCCCTATCAGGGTTAAACTTATTACTCTTTGACTTCTTATGACCCCCCCTGACCTTTGGTGTGAAAGCAAATAACGCTGAAAGATGACCATCGGTCAGGCCTCAATGGCCTTTTATTTGCCAAACACACACACACACACAAATACAGCGAGGGGGCCAAAAAGGGCTTACGTCCAGAGAGGCACACTCCACAAATAATGCCATTAACCAATCAATACAAGAGACAGAAGAGGGGGTGGACACACTGGTTTTAGAAATGTGCAGCCTGGAAATGCGTTCTCCATTTGAGAGGCCATGCATAAGTGTGCCACGCTGCTCTAAACAGATATCTAGCTATTAAAAAATGAACTTTGTTTGGTAGAGGTAGTAAAAAAAAATGCTCTGTTGAATCGTTTACGCTCAGTTGAAAAGTAAATGCAGAAAATGCATTTGTGAAGGAATATCTGCATAACGCTCTTCTACTTATTTCATGCACGTTTCTACAGCTTTTTTTTCTTGAATACATAACAGGCAGAATAGTAAAAAAAAATGTTACGCTGAAAAAGTGTTACGATCAAGTGTGATGAGAGGGAATATTTTGCACCACAGCACATGCTATTCACAGGGGGTTCAAAACATAAATGATTGTTTACTACTTTCCAACCCAGAGAGCAATGCGGTGCATAAATTATGCAAGGCAGAACTTAACCGATGAGAGCAACATAATGAATTTAGGATAATTAGTTGCACTGAAAGTTGCCAATTTCGCAATTAAATATTTAGTAATTTCCAACATTTACAGGTCCTGTTTCATTAGTAGGACAAAACAGAGTACGATGACAGCATCGGATTCACCAAAAAGTTATTTTGAACAATCTACGATAGCAACAAGCCAAAGAGAATGTACGTGAGAGAGAGCCAAAAGAAGGGAGAGGGAAAATCAGAAAGAGAGGGAGAGAGAGTACCTCGTGGATGCACTGCAGTGGTCAGCCAGGGTGGAGGAGAGAGGCGTGACGCCCAGGAGATGGAGGAATAGTACTCCATGCCTAGAGTGTTAGGAAAAGAGAAGGCAAAAGAGGAGAGGAGAAGAGAGGACCACTAGCTTTAGCCCTGCTACTGTTTTTGCCCTGCTGCCACTGGCTGAGAGAGAAGGGAGCATTTGATTGGAGGGTGTGGGCTGAGGCGCCTCCTTCTCGTCCTCCTCCTCTCTGCAGTCTGCGTTCCCGCCTGTCAGGGTGAGTTAGCTGAGGGAAAGAGAGATGCAGCTCCCCACTCTACTCTTCTTTCACCCCCTCCATCATGAACGGATGGCAGGTGGGACAAGAGCTGCTGGAATGACCACAGCCACAAATCTCATCCCGACGCCCTTCTTTTCTCTCTTCTTTCCCTTCCCAGACTCTTTTAACTTGTTGAGAAAGTAATAAATAGTAACTATAACAATATGATACGATGAGGATTTGAGACAGAAATATGGATGCGAAACCAAAAAAGAACGACTGTGGGAGAGGCAACAAGAATTTCAGGGAGTTGGTGGGTCAGTGTCAGCAGGTTGTCAGGCAATAACAAAGCGAACCGAGGAACACGTTACAGTTCACAAGAAAAGAAAAAGGGAAAAACAAAGGGAAGAGGAAGGAGAGAGTGGGGGCCCAACTCTTTTCCCAACTCATTCCCTGTATTTTTTATTCTTGATTCATTCTTTCTCTCTCTCTCTCTCTCCACATTGGCCAACTGATCTTCGCGTCTTCTGTTGCCGCATTCGTCATCCGTATATGCCACTGGACACGCTAAGTATTGATTTTTTTTTTCCCTGTCCACCTTATATTTGGCTCCTTGCTCTGTTGCCTACAATGTAAGGACCAAACCATTTAAAAAAAGCCTGAAACTGAAGGGAAAGGGGGCAAGGATGTAGCCAAAAAAGTTAAAGTTCAAGAATCATCCACTATTCTTAATATTGAGCCATACGTGTCCTCCTCAAAGTCGAGGGTGGTTATGGCCTCGGAGAGGGGCATCTGTTCGAAAACCAGTGGCAGGTCGTATCTCAAATCTCTGCTAAAATCTCAAGGGGCAGCAGAATGCAACATAAGCAAAGATTCACCTACTTGGCACGAGATGTAGATCACAGATTTATTCAAGAAAGAAACTAGAGGGTGAAACAGGATTGTGAGTTAGCGGTCTATCAGATTAAATTTGGCGTGTGCCATCCGCTCCAAGGGTCATCATGGGTTTGACGTCCAAAAGGGACTTCTTTGACCGCAACTAATGCTATGGAGATGCAAGTCATTTTCTGAGGCGACCTCGGCCCGTGTCACCGTAACCCTTTCCCAATTCGCTTTCAGTGTCCGTAGTGTCCAGTGACCTTTAACCCACACGTGTCCCCACCCCCAGGCCCCAGGGGTCTTGCCCTGCAGAAGGGTCGCGTGTGCCAAAGGCCCCAAGAGACTTGAACCCTGTTGTCATGGAGATGACCTCAGGGAAACAGAAGCCCCTTAGCAGTTACATAACACTCATGACCAAGCAGAATTTTGCTTGTATTTGCCATTTTTTGTTTGTGTTTGGTTGCAAAAAAGGGCTTTGTAGGAACAAACCCTGGCAAAGAAATGATCATTTTTTTACTTCTGACTTTGATCAAGGTTTTTCCATCTCAATGCTCTTGACCAAGCAGAATATTTACCTGCTGCACTGGGTATTTACATTGGGAACATTGTACAATGTACATTGGCTGCACCTACATTGGGAATTTAGTTGCACCGAAGAACTACGAAGGAACCCAGGCAAAGGAACCAAACCGAAAATGGTTGAATTGATGCACTGGCAAGTAGAATTCGGTAACTTATGAATTTGTGCAACCATATGCTCCACTTAAGCAAACAAGTCAATACTAAGTTATTGAAAACATTCAGTACTGCGACAAACTGCAACAAGCCTTTAGAATATTCTTGAGATTCTCCCAATGGTTCGGGATCAAACCCGGTCAAGTGTGTCAGGAAAGTACTACGAACTCCAGTGGCCCTGACGCGCCACCGCTGGGATTAAAACGATTTTTTGGGCGCTGACAACCCTGTTAGGGCACCTGATCGCAGCGCCATGCATGGAGCCAGAACCCCATTTACAATAGGGCCAGGGCGGGAGGAAGCAGTGGGGAGGGCTGTTGTTGTCGCAGCCCCCTAACACTGCACGCACAGGGGCACAAAAGCTGCCGAGGGTGGGGGTGGAATGGAGGTTCAGAGGGAGGGTGAACTACGCCATCTGCCATAAAGCTGGTGCATGTGGGTAGGGGTTGTATGGGAGGGGCCGCGCTGGTAGGGGTGTGTTAGCCCTAGATGTGTTCGTGCAAGAGATGGACCGGGTCTTCCCTCAAATTAGACACGACCCCCTGAAGTGTAAGCCGCAGGAGACGGCCAATTCCTGCCTGCTTGCCTGTGTTTGCTTAGCAGCTTGATAATTAGAGAAATTAGGGACTGTCTGGAGATTAAACAGCAGAAGAAGCACACTCCTATTATTTTTCGCTTCCCTTCCTCTGTTCTTGTCCTTTCCCTGTGGCAACAGACAAAACATGCATCAGGAAACATATATGATGTCATGCATTCAAATCATTCATTCACATCATTGACTTGGACATTTTTCTTGCGCACATCATGAAATATAATGAATTTTTTTCCGGATTTATAAAAAAAAACACTCCTTCCCTCACCCACACAACACACACACACACACACACACACACACACACACAAACACACACAATGGGCAGTGGTTCACGCTCTGTGGAAATTGGGGTGACACTTTTTCTTTAGAACGGATAACTGCTTTGCACCCCTGATAAAACTGGTTATAGAATAAATGCATTTACGTCTACAGATTTTGTAGAGATTATGAAACATGTAAATGATGAAGTAGATATGCCTACTGTGTTTTAAATCATGTACGTACCACAGTAGTGTAGCAAGATCCTTGGCCTTCACATACTCAAGCAATCACAACAAGCAGCCTCAAACATAGTAAATACAAATTTGCGTGGAAGATAATGGCACATTACAGTTTGAGAGTAGCAGTGAGTTACTGCACATGGCATGCAAACCATGGCCACAGGTTCACTGAGTCTGCATCATATGAATAGAAGCGCTGTCCCGTTCTATTCCACTGTATTAAATGCTTCTTCGTAGCGCCATCTAGTGAAAAAAATAGTACATTACAACATCTTGATCTAATCAACCACAATAACGTTTGTTCACTAATCGAATAATAATTGAACACCTCACCTCAAAGAATGCACTTTAATGTAGTGGACTGTAATATAGTAATTTCCTCAGTTTTATCTACACCTAAAGAAAAGATTATTTACATATTTGTCAGTATTATGTTAGTATACTATATGCATGTAAAATATACTGAAAATGATATATAGTATAACAAAACCTACCTGAAGTAGCCACACTTTGTCTGGATTACACCTCTGCAAGCTTGATGCTTTAGAACAGTATTAAAGAGGACGCTGCTACATTTTTCATTAAAAAACATTTTATTCATAAATGCATTTATATATAAATATTTTGTTTCATTTAGTCATTTTAATTTATTATAATAAATAATTTTGTTTCATGCTACCTAAGAAAGTTGATACATTTTGCATGTCTACAAAACTAATGTTGAGCAGTTAAATCATTTTACGCTCAAAAGGTTTTTAAGATCATGAGAAAAAAGTTCAATCAAGTGCAATCAGTTTAATTTTCTGTTGTAATTACAGCATAAATGCATGTTGATCCTTTGTAAACTATGAAAAAAATATGTGATAAATAAGTAAAAATGTATTAAGTAATGATACTGACATTTTAATATGCAATATAAAAAATGACTTAAAGCTTTTAGAGGTCATTTGCCTGCTTTTTTGGGACATTTAGAGACGAGTGTCATCTGGCGGTAGTCAACAACATCCCTCCACCTGCCTCAGCCCAGCCCAGACCAGACCATCCGTCACAACATACACCGCCCTGTCTGAAACTCATATACTAAATAAGGTCTGATGTCATGCCCCCTGGTGACTGTGAATCTACAACAGCAGTTTCTGGCTCAGTTTTATATTTTAAGGTAAAGAAACAAAGGACAACCTAGGTCCAACCTAATCCTAGATCAGCCATGTTTGTCTGAGATGTGTTGTCTGTGAACATTAACTAACAGGATGGGACCTTTCTTTGGGGAGTAGTTAGACATCTGTCATAACTGCTCTTGTCCAGTAGAGGACAGAATGAACACAAAAAAGAAGGGGGGGGAGAAAAGAAGAAAATCAGCAGTATATTGAAAAGAAACAGATTCAGTATGTCCTATATCCTAAACAACCTTTTGACAGCTTTTACTTTGAAAACTGCACTAAAATCTATGATGTCCATACAACAGAGGCAGTTTTACAGCCAAATACCTGTAAATCTGAGCCAAACATCATTAATCTAGAACATCCAGAACCTGTCATAACATTGTCCCCAACCCATCAATCATGGGTGCTCCGCAAGGTCAAGAAAGGCAGAGAGAGGAAGAGAGATACGAAAGGACAAAAGAAAAAGGAAGTAAAGAGAAATAGTAGAGACATTGCATTGCATACAAAAATATGAAATGACCCATTGAACTTGAAAATATTATGCAATCGTTTATGACATCTCTCCTAGAACCTTTTTGGAATAGTGTTTTTTAAAATCGAGTCAAAAACCCTATATGGTTCTATATAGAACCCCATTGAACCTTTTTTCTAAGTGTGTGATTTTAGCTTATATCTGCATATAGGTTTTACATTTTCCAAAGGAAATGTGGTGCTTCTCCACTCAGAAGCTACATCCACGTTGCTAGGGTGTTCTGGAAGGTTGAAAAATGGTTGCTATGGGGTTTTTAGGCGGTATCTCGTATGATATATATGGTCAATAGACTCCTTCAAAACAAGTCTATGTGATTTTTCATTTGCCAGATCAAAATCTCTATCACATTGCTAAGAAACGTAACAGTTCTTCTCAACAAGTTGCAAACTTTGAAGTTTAATTCATGTTTTTAGCACAAATAAGGGCTTGTTCAAATCCCCAAGGTTTGGATACAACTGTAGGAACATAAGTACTCTTTTGTTCCTTTGGCTACAAATTTGACTGTTACAAGACATGACTGTGTGATTGTATTTGTTATTAATCCGTTGTCTTCTTAGCTTTATATGTATTGTACGCCCACATTTCCCTCAGCGGGACAAATGAGGTATCACCATCATCTAAGTGCTTGGAAAAGTGTCAAATTGGATCAGACCGTATTAAAGTACATTTGATTATTGCTGTTCTCCTCAGGCAGTTCCTCCCTGTTGATTTTCTCCCATGATTTCAGGGAGTTAAACCACGATTATAGCAGCTTTTACTCAAGAGGTTTCTTGTCTTTATGGCAATGGTTTGCACCACATACTGTAACACCATTTAACTGCATTCTCAGACCATGCTTTCATGCAAACCACCACCTGGCTCTCATCTCAAGCGCAGTGCAGAAAAGACATTACACTTATAGTTAAGATAACAGATCTGCCAGAGGTATTTCCATACTTGAGTTATCTCCTCCAGTCCTGCCATTACAGACTTCCCACTGGTGTACCAGCCCATAACAGAGTATTTCAAGGCTGCGGTTTTCAAAAGCATCGTAAGCCTAAGTTGATCATATTGCCACCAATGGTCTCGACTCTACGATTAAACTCTTTTCATGCAACCCCCATTTTGGCAAGTGAGGCATAAAATGACATACCCAAACTTACTTAGCTCAAGATGCTTTTAAGAAACACAGCCCAAGTCAGTCGATTCAATATATTCTTGTCAAATATCTTATATAAATGCTTATGTTCATTTATTCTCGTATACTTGGTTGGCTCTGATCAAACCAATGTAGTGGCACTACAGTACTTGGTGTCATAGGGTACTTTGACATGTAAATGACTGAATGATTATCATCCTCATGCAAAAAATGTCCATAGAAATTCAGTATTGTAATAAATTATGTTCAGCAACACAAATGGTTATTTCTGGTACATTTCCATAACTTCAACTTCTTGGTTGCCAGGTCATTTGGTGAGTGTTTTTTTGTCATTTCTAATCTATTAGGCTACCTATTTATGAGTAGCTATTTCTTCACGTTTTTATTGAATTGAATTAAATTGAAAAACTTTATTAATCCCGATAGGGAAACTGGTTTGCCACCAACCATACAGCCATCAAACAAACACAATACACAACTAACAGACAGATAAATAATTCTGCATTAACAGACTAATAATAATAGATCCTGATTAGGAGACACACACACACTGTGAATTCAATTTCGCAGTTTCGCAGATTATAGCATTTTATAAGTATTTATTAGTTATAGCTAGTGTATAATTGTAGCCTAGGCTACTGTGCAATGCAACTAAATGAACTGTTTTGTAACGACAGCATGGTCTTGACTCTTGAGTCTATTTAACGCGCGTTTCTTCAATATTACTTAAAGGTCATTCGCATTATTATTCGAAAAGGCGTCTATAGTGTGGGGCACATTAGACAAATAAAATCCGCAAACCGTGTCTTAGTTGAGCGCTGAACGGCTCCTGAGGAGATGATTATGATGAAGTGGGCGGGAAGCGCGCGGGTGGCGCGAGGCGGAGTTTGTCATGCACGCGCCGGGGATATTCGGAATCTCGCGCAGCGTCATCTTGGGTTGGGTTGCGTTTGTTGATCCAGCGAAAAAACTCGCTCGCACGGATATAATGTGGACCTGCAATCAGCTTAGCGGACAGTAGATGATACAAGACGTTCGCGGAATACCGTTATGTTTTATATCGCTTATATCGTATAGCGGCAGTGAATCGCTGCGTACACAAATGGTTCGGTGTGCTCAGCGGTCTGCGATTCCCTAAGTCTGAGCGGTTCGTGCAAGAAACTTTACTGTATTTACCGAGTTCATCTCGGGTTCATTCTGCAACAGGTTTCTATAATAAATCAGCACTGCGATATTGTCGGACAACATCAGAGGAGACTAATCTAAAATAATGATACGTAAAAGAAGAGGTTAATACGTGCTCACTTCACCTGCATATTAAACAGCAACAATAAGAACACTTATTTGGAGACCAATTTCTACAATATAAGGATATACAATATCTGGAGGTCATTTTCAATATGATGCCGGTAAGTCGAGATCAAGCTATGTAATACGCTGATGATGTACAATGATTTTCATCTCCATGCATCAACATTGCTTCTTTGTCATTGAGCAACTCAATTTCATTAAGTAAATGTCTTTTTTTTTTCATCCAAGTTGCATTGATCAGATTCAGATGGATGATAACAAATAAACATTCCCAGGCAGCAGTGGTATAATGGTGATAAATGGGATTCTATTAAATAAATAGGAGGAAGAGGTTGAATTGTCTGTTTGTCTTGTTTAGATTTCATATCCTGTTTGTTATCTGATAATAAACACAGACTGGTCCACAATATTGCGTATCTTTTAATTAATTTCAGTAGCTAAGTGTTGAAACAATTAAAAAAACTGATCAACAAATATAAGGAAGGGTTAATTGCAAAAATGTTTGCATGTAGACATCTTACTTTCTTCTAGAATAGCATCTCTTTGGATTAAATAAGTTTCCATGGAATGTTCACATGCAAATATGACTATTATTATATAAACAAATAATAACCAAATAATCAAGATCGTTCAGCAAAGGTACGATTTTAAGATGTGTGGCACAATTTCATTTACCTGACAGACCCTTAAGGTTAGACAATGTATTTGTTAATGCTAATGTAGTGGTTATATGTTTTGATATATATATATATATATATATATATATATGTAGTGAAATTAGTTTTTAGGGTGCTAAAACACCTGCCATCTCTTTGCTGTCACTACCCTTATGGGTGAGTCACTCACTAATGGTGTGTGTTGGTGAGTCACACATTCATATACCAACCATCCACAGTAAAAGCATATGATCGTGTCTCCTCTGTCCACAACGATCACAAGGGCTATTTGTCATTTTAATCTTTCCATTATAGTACATTTCTAATGAAGATACAGTTCTGGGTAAAACTCATTGCTCTATGGGTTCATTTTCAAGAAAGTCCTTAATCTCCACTGGCTTTGTCACCGGATGTTTGCCTTCAATCTGGATGAACCGTCAGTATCCATGGATTTATACCGTCAATGTGAATTATAATCCCTGTGCATAATGGAATGGGACATTATGAGTTTTCATTTCACGGATTTTCAAACGCAAATAATGAAATTAATGACCTGCGGACACAACCTCTTTAGGCGTTTAGATTTTTTTTGGAATTGTTTCAATGGAAATACACTATTCTGAGACATAGGTTTTAAGATACCACAACATTTAGTAATATTTTTACACTTTTACTGGTCAGTAGCATTGTTGTGTGTTTGAGGTGGATACAACAGCATGGTATATTTAGCTTGTAGAGATCATAGATGGATCACTTCAGTTTGAGTCATGGTCAGTTTTAGATCCTAGATAATCTTAACTTAAGTAAAGCAGCTATTTGGAAGTCGTACACTGTGTTTGAGATAACCGCAGTGTATTTGAGCTTGTTACAAAGCATATTCTTTCAGCAGTCTGAATTATCTGAATTGTGACTGTGTTCTTTGTTCACCCCATAAATCTTTCCGTACCTCAGACGCTGAGTTCATTGTTTTTGCTGTGAATTACTAGCTGCCTTAAGTCTCAAAGGAACAACAATTGTGATTAAAAAAAATAAAAAAAACTAAAAAAAAACTAGAAGTGGGATATTCCTCTTAGTGTGACATTTTACTGAAGTAACCTGCATTGTCCTCCTCAGTGCGTTTTGAACTAAAACTGCATTGAGAATATCAAGGCATTGTTTATACTTCCCCTAGAGGAAGTTGATTTGGGTTGCATAGCTTCCCTCTGTTGAAAGGCATTGAAGGGTCCTTGTGTGGTCATGCATTTTGTGTCGATTAGAAAAGTACCCAGAGCAGCTATTTTCAAGACTCTAAATTGATGTGACAGGTGAATAGATGTCTCGGGCCAGGAGCACTTGTGGAATAAGATTAGCTTGTAGTAATTCAATTCCGGATCCCACTTCAGTTCAAAGGCTGTGCATTAGGAGTTATAAATATCGCTGATTGTTGTCGGGCCCTTTCAGCCACCTGAGGCCTCGGTGGGAAACAATGACCAGAATTGCGGCGGCCGGTTGCCACGGCAACTGTTGCCAAGATCACATTCCACACAACAACATTGCTGCTATGCAGAGAAGTGTGTTTGGAAAACTCGGCTCCCAAGGACCAACCGGTAATCAGGCACTCGAAATGTTTTAACTTTGACCTTTAGGATGTTTCTAACTACAATAAACAGGGTCTGTACTGCTGAACAGAGCGCGTATGAAGTCAGCTCACCTGTCCTTTTAGACTAGCAGAGGTTAAATTAAACCAGGTCCTCGAGCGAGTTGACTATATTTTTGAAGCTTCAGCGTTTTTATTAAACCACCTTTATTCTCCTGGTGGTGGCCAAAGGGTTTTGGAGGGTTAGCGTGTGTGTGGGTTGGAGTTGTAGTGTATGAACTCAAGACTAATCCTCATATTAGTCGTGCTTTGTGTCAATCCACTGCAGGGGCCATATGGCTGATTCTGGGCCTGTATTCTCACACACACTGCAGGCTGACAGCCTGCTGAATCTGCGGGTTCTGTCCTGTGACTTACAGAAGCACAGAGAAGCTACTTCCTAACAAAGCACGAGAGCCTAAATTAAAGGCACATTATCGAGTAAACCGTGTCCGATCAGAGCATGTATTGATGGATGCTCTTGTAGTGATCAGACTGAATAATTGATGCTCTCGACGTTCGTTGGATTACCTCTTTGTGTTGGCATATTGGCTTTTCTTCGACTTTGTGGCTGACCGCTTTTCATTCATCCTGTCGAATGTGATTACTGCCCACCTTTGCACAAGCTCCAACAGTCAAGGCAATGAACCTTTACAGTTAATGAAAACCATGCAATACATGCTGTGAATGGAACAGACAATCTCATTTATCCGGTTGAACAATGCATCTACTGTTTTCAGCATGATTTGACAACTGGAAAAATAACGAAGAATGGTTCGTATTATGCATATATGTTGTAAATGCCATTTAATTCATGAGGTTTTGTGGCTTGGTTAGATTTAAGATACTTTAGGGTTAATGAGTACAGGCGTTAACCTGAATGTCATTGCGTCAAAGCTACGCACTCAATTGCAAATGCACTGTTGACAAAGATATGGTTCTGTCATCAAAACCTTTTGTTTAATGTTTATTCTTTTGCTGCACGAAATGCAAAGTTGCCCAGGGCTACGCCTTTGACTTTGAATTGCAAGAGAATGACGTCCCTTTTCTTGTCCACTTAAAATGGCCCAATGAACTTGCCTACTTACTGTTTGCTTTTTGAAATGTGTAGGGAACACATAAAAGGCGATGCATAAATAAAATCAGGTCAGTTAGAGAAGTTATGTCAGTATTAAGTGAAAAGTCTGCTGAGAAAACTGACATTGTTGTGTAACTAGCTTAACTAGCTTAACCAACATCCAGCTTAACCTTGCTTTGACCAGTTATACCAACACTAACCAGCGTAAAAATCCCTGTTGAAACTTAGTGTTTTTACGTGACTGTGGTCCAGAGTTGTTTTGGACCCCATTCACTGTCATTGTATGGACACAAAAGCTGAAACACTCTTCAAAATGTCTTTTTTGTGGGGTTTTTGTATAGTATTGAAGAAAGTGATTAAATTAAAGAAATATCATTTTGGGGTTAACTTTCTAGTTAAACCTTTAAAATAAATTAAGTTTATTACTTAAATGAATCTGTATGGAAAGTCTCCAGGACATTTGGTGAATATTCAATGAGAGTTTAATGCTTGTCAGCTGATGGTAAATGCCAGTATATTTGACTATTCAAATCCATTACATCACCTGTGGTTACCTGTGGCAACATAAACAGTGTCTTGTTGCAAAAAAGTGCTATAATACTGTAATCCTAAATCTCTGTCCCATGCCCTAGGACAGCACCATGTCATTTAAGATTTCTCAGAAATATTACTCTAGGGATCAAGTTTGGGATCACCGCCTCAGGCTGGCCTTTGGAACAAGGGCTTTTCTATAACAGCATTGATCTCTCTAGGATTTAATGTCCAGTGGAAGCAAACGCTGATTCAAAAGCACTTTCCGTCATGCAGCCAGACATTTAGACACATGTCCTACTTTGACAGGAGGGCGCAAAGACAGATCACTAGCTGCGTTTCCATTACCCTTCAAATTGCGATTTGAAAATACGCCCAAAGGAAACACGTCAATTTCGCGAAAACTTTTTTGCGATGTATGGGAGTTTTTGCGCTCACATGAGGTGGTTTTTCAGGCAATTCGAAAAAGGAATAATTCGCAAAACGGCAATGGAAACAGTTTTTCGCATTTACAGGTCCCCTGGCGTATGTAAAAGTCGATCATTCTTTAAAGATGACGCGGTATGTTTGGACAGAAGACAACACAGAGTTCTTTATTAAACTCAGGACAAAAGAATTACGGGAATACTGGATTCTAAACGACAAAGAAATGCCACAATTTATCAAAACCTTGAAGCAGAGAGAAGAGAGAAACACCCAGAAACACCTCATATGTTCTGCTACCAAGTATAAGGGATTTTCCTTGCCATTAATGCTTGGATAACAGGCCTACGTTTCCGTCGATTAAAAATAACGGCTAGTGCGTTGGCTACGATATTCGTAAACCTACCAACATTCCTTGCCATGATGTTTGTAATGACTTATCGCGAGAGGAAAACATGTTTTTGTCTCATAACATCGGTTAATGGAAACTCCATAAATTCGCAATAGTTTTTTATCGACATTTAGAAAATATCGTAAAAGTTTTGCGCACATCTGTAAATGAAACCAGGGTGCTGTCTTCGAAATTTGGAAAATAGCCACGTCAGCTATTGGGTATGTCTTGGAAATGGATAAATGTGTTTAATTGATTCTAACATAATTTTACCATTTTTAGCAATGGCTTCCAGGACAAAATTGACACCACCATTCGATAAAGAATTCTGCTGAATTTCCCTCAGAAAAGGGAAATAATATGTTAGAGGTCTGTGGTTTGCAAGTCCGTATGCAATATGCTCCTTCCATAATTCAATTAGGATCTTTTAAGAGCTCATCTTATAAACCATAACCCAGAGACAAATTAGGTTAGTGTTTAGCGTGATTTAGCGCATTACAACATAAGTGCATTAGAGGAAGATATACATTAAAGGGAGATTTAATGAGATTCCATTCCCACCAGCAAACATTCATCTAATAAATACAGAATACAGAATGGTCTGACAGAAATATACTCATTCATCTAACTTAAACAGTAGGGCTACGTTCTACACTCTTAAAAATAATGGGTTACAAGAGGAGGTTTTTGATATGCCATATCACCAATCACCATTTCAATGCCATAAATGATTGTTTTTTTATTGGCATTGAAAGTTCCATGTAGAATCTTAACTTCCATGGAACCTTTACATTGCACAAAAGATTCTCTTAAGTTCTTCTTTACATTATTCAAATGTTCTTCACACTGTAGAGAAAATGGTTCTTTTAAGAACTGAAAAATTCTTTGTGGAACCAAAAATGGTTCTTCTATTGGCATCGCTGTGAAAAAAAACACCTTTTGCAACTTTTCTTTTTTGAAAGTGCATAGAAGATCCATTTTACGTTCTCCAAATAACCTTAAAGTGAACAGTTCTTAAAAGAATATTTTCTAATAATCTAAAGAACCTTTTGTTTAATGGAAAGTTTCCATGAATGTTACAGGTTTTTCACGGATGCCAATAAAGAGGGATGCTTCACGGATGCTTCTGAGAGAGTACCAACCGTTTCTTAACCTTTATCTGTAATTTAGTTGCCAAATTCCATATTTGCTTGATATAGACTGTAATCTTTTTTCACTGGATCCTATTTGATGACTTTTTGAAGCCTTTATTGTCATTCGTGGCCATTTCTGTGGAGGTCCACAGCCTTTAACAGGCCTCATTTTCAGGATCAACTGGACAGTTTTTAAAAGACTACTGGATTACAAGCCTAACCACAGATATTCCTGACCGAATCTTGTCAAACATTTATTTATACATGCTTGCAGCATGACAGCAGGCGCGGATACAACTGCTTTAGCAGTCGTGTGCGCATCCAAAGCCAGATTAGACTTGATGTGTGTAAGTGTGTGTGCGCATTGAAGGAGAGAAAGCCTCTTAAACCCTTTTCGCACAGCTGTGTTTGACGGCAGATGAATGTCACGACGCCGATGTTGCACAGATCAGGAATACTGATAACTGTTTGAACAAGTCTAGCTATTTTAAAAACTGCAGTAATGCCAGCTGTTTGCGGTGGTCTGCAACAACATCCGACTCGCAATCGAGAATTGCGTTCAGGAAAATGCTTGTGGGGGAATTGCAGTGCTGTTTTTGTTAGCTAAACTAAAACTACTTTCTGTTAAGTGAAATAAAGCTGAAATCAAATATAAATACGAAAAACTTAAGTGTAGAAACTTAAATGAAAATATGATTAGAAAAACATGCATTGTGAATTAGCTTTTATTTAAAATTTTCAGTATTCATTTAAAGTTTTGTTTCATTTTATTTTGTCATTTGTATTAGTTTTAGTTTTTTTTTTTACATATTTTAATTTAGCTTTAATTCATTTGTATTTCAGTTTGTTTTAGTAATTTTAGTACTTCAATTTAAACTTTTAAAATTTTAGCCAGTTGTCAAGGCAACATTACTAATTTTCTAAGTTTTTCATCTAACAATATTTTTTTATTTAACCTTTATTTCAATTAACGAGAACAATCTTTAATAGTTCTAGTTTTAGGGTATGTTTACACAACAACGATGTGGTTTTTCCTTTGTGTTTTTTTGTGTACAGACGACAATGTTGTCAAAACTATCCTCATTCACACA
Source organism: Rhinichthys osculus (assembly GCA_029959095.1). Taxonomy (NCBI): domain Eukaryota; kingdom Metazoa; phylum Chordata; class Actinopteri; order Cypriniformes; family Leuciscidae; genus Rhinichthys; species Rhinichthys osculus. The sequence continues at coordinate 28,551,656 of JARWKJ010000020.1, forward strand.
GATCCATGAAAACGACTAAAAACGCTGTATTATTCATGCCAGGCCAGAAGTTGGCGATGTGAAGAGACACTACGCACATATAGACTGACCGTGATACGCATGACATCACCGGTTTCACAAATTCTCGTTTTTGTAGTTTACACAGAGACAGTAACGGTAACGTTTTCAAAAACTTGCACTAAGAAACCCGATCTGGTCAAATTTGGGTTGTGAATTTCAGGTGAGGTTTTTAAGCCGTGTATTTCACCTTGCAAAATTCACGTCTCAATATTATAAACTATATAGAATAATAACAAATTAATTTACAATTATTTTATCATGGAAGTAAGAGACATAAAGTGATATAAATTACGTAAAACTAGCACAGTGTAAGAAATCGGTTGCCATAAAAAAGGTTGTGGTCATTATACAACAACACTTGAATGCAGAATGCCGCAATTGACCAATCAGAATCAAGTATCCCAGAGAAGCGTGTAATAAAATATGTGCGTTCAGGAATTCTCATGCAGGACCGTTTCCTGTCCCGGTGCTAAGGTTGAAGAGACGCTTCTACCCATCTGGTGTGACAGTAGTACCTCAGCTTCGCTTGCCAAATCATGTAGACACACACTCATAGTAACAGAGAACTGCTGAGTGTTTTTGCAGTGATAATAACTCTGCTGCCGATAGTCTGAAAATAAACACACACTAGCAGAATTGTCCTTCAAAAATATGCTTAATCTTTGGTAAAGATGTTGAGTTTATGTCTTCGTTATTCATTCGGTATTTTACGTTTATTTAACAATAAATCACATTCATTTTGTCATGAATTTATATTAAGATATAGTATTTTTCGATTAATGCTGTTATGGGTAACCTGGTCTTTTTCCTCCTTCGGAATTACAAATCAATTACCTCCTTGCTTTCTGACTAATTATGACCCCACGCTTGTGTTTTATTTCTGGATAAGAACCCTCTTGATGTGACAGCCATCTGTGCCGACTGCAATTAAAGTGCCAAGACAGAAATACAGCATTTCTTTTGCTGTCAACCATCCATCTTGGCGTTTTCACGCACACGCACTGCATTACGTGAGCATCTGGCATACAGTGCAACACGTTCTCACTCCCAATATGACGCCAAGGGTTTCTCATTGAAAGCAATGGAGTACCCTGCACGTCGAAAGATGAAGCTAAAGGGCTACCCTTTAAAAGTGACGCCGAGGGGTCCTGGCCAAGCGTCCATATGTAACGAGTTGTGAGAATGTGTTGCATAGTCGCATATCTATAATAGGTCTGGATGGTTGAGAGCATTCATAATAAAGCTACATTCATGTATGGAAGTGAGGAACCTCTTCAAGAAACTTTATTCTGCTGTATATGGATTTTGAGTCTTGTCTGTATGGATAAGAAAGTCATTGTTTGTTACATTCTAAGTTTTTCAGATCAGTGTTATTATTAAATAAAACTAACACTAAAACGATTTCAATATATATATATATATATATATTGAAATGTTGCCTTGGTACCTAACTGAAATAAAAATAGCTGACATGTTGACATGATAAAATTACTAAACTTACAAGAAATCAAAGATAATCTGAAATATATATATAAGAAAACATTATAGAAACACATAACAAAATTTCTAAAACTTAAGCTGAACTAAAATATAAATATTAAATGAAACACTTAAAAAACTTATATGAAAATTAGAAATGTTGCCATGACAGCTAACTGAAATAAAATAAGTTTGAGTTGAAGTACTAAAATAACTAAAAGTGAAATTAAAGGCTAAATAGACATTTTTACAAAAACAAATCAATTTACTTAAACAAAAACTAATTTAAAATTACAATGAACAATGAAAATATACAATTAAAAGCTAATTTAAAATATGAATAAATTCTTTAATAGTATGTAAATAATATTAAAAACTCTCTGGGACGCCACCTTTTTTGCTTCAATGAAATGAATGTACTGTATATTAGTTAGATAATGTTTTTATTTATTTAATATTTAGTATTTTTAGGGGATTTTGTGGTATTAAATTATATTAATGCAGTAGTTCTAATCCATTTATTCACTTTTTGAGCATAGTTTCCAACTAACACTGTCCTAAATCTCGAATGCTTCGGAGAACAGACTTAAGTTTGTCTTTTTAAAGAAGACACTTGGCAGATTTATTGCTGAAGTGAGTAAAAAAAAGTGAACTTAAAAAGTTATAGAAGTTTATTGTTGTGAAAAATGCACAAAAGTACCATTTTCAACTTTTATATGAAATGTATATTTTTCAAAACACGTTTTACTCTGAAAACTGCGAGAAAATCAAAACCATAAATCTAAATAGGTTGTGTTCCAAATTTGAGGTTGATATCTCAAAAAAAATTAGCTTACAGTAAGATTTTGTTTTGGGGCGCAGTACAAAACGAATTAAATCGAAAATGAATGAAATAGATGAAATTCGTTTACAATTCATTTCCATAGTGGCCATGACGATTACAAGTCTGCCCTTTTTTCAGGACCCTCGAACCTTTTGTTAGAATCATGTACATGATTTTTTTATTTTTTTATTGTTCACACAGCAAGTACCAAAAACCATTCTGATGAAGTAAAAAGAAAATGCGGTCAAAAATGAGCGAAGAGCGTGAGAGGGTTAAAATAGCACTGCTTCAGTTGAGAGTATTGAAATCTGTTCAGGGTTCTTTAAAACACAAGTACATAGATGGCTTTATAAAGAACTAGAGAATCGAAGTTCACTGAATTTTTTTCTGTAGAATGTTTTTCTGTCCTCTGTTGTAACGTCGCGTGTTGTGTCTTTTTTTACCGACTCAGATGTTCCTAACGGTGTACCTCAGCAACAGCGACAAGCACTTCACGGAGCTTCCCATCACGCCGGAGACGCTGTGTCGCGATGTGGTGGACATGTGTAAAGAGCCGGGGGAGGTGGACTGCTATCTGGCCGAGATGTGGAGAGGATCTGGTGTGTGCTGACTTGCATTTCTGTGTTTTTTAATCTTATTGAGCAACTTCATTCCAATAATTGTTTTGATTTGATGTGACTTTAAGGTAACAATCAAAAAAATGTAATTCTGTCATTATTTATCAAGTTTAAAACTTACAGTTAATAGAGCAGCGTGAACATTTATCAAAATATCTCCTTTTGTGTTTCACGGAAGAAAGAACGTCATGCAGGTTTGAAATGACTTGAAGGTGAATAAATGACAGAATGTTAATTTTTTGGGTGAACTATTCCTCTAACAAAGTCATCACAGAAATAAAAGCGATAGAAATCCTCTTGCTGCACCTGTCCATGTGACTGTGGTTTAAATGTGCAGTGATGCATCACTCTAGAATGGATCTATGCCACCTAATTTGCATCACTTCTTACTTATTGGTCGATTCCTCTCTCAGAGCGTGTGATTGGTGACAGCGAGCGAATTATTGAAGTGCTGCAGCGCTGGGGTCAGCAGAGGGCGGAGGTGCGATTCGTCCTGCACCATGACCGAGCACCTGGCCACGATACAGGTGAGAAAGAGAAAGGTCAATGCTTTCAAAAGACACCCAAAATCTTTCAGAAAAAGTCATTTTACAAAACTGGTGCTACTTTTGTTCCTCGTATGCATACGTGCAAAAAATATATGTTTACTATATGTTAATGTACACATATAATGAGGGTGCATTTTTGGCGCCCGTGTATTTCCTAGTGAATATGATTTTTTTATATAAATAAAATGATTAAATAAAAGTAAAAGCTGTCATTTGTTCTTTAATGCCTCTCTATATATTTATATTTTTAGATGTTTTTAAATGGCATAATGTTTTATTTCTTTATTTGGTAACATTTTACTTTAAGGTCCAATTCTCACTATTAACTAGTTGCTTATTAGCTTGCATATTGGCTGTTTATTTGTACTTATAAAGCACATATTAATGCCTTATTCTGCATGATCATATTCTACATCATTAATCTACCCAATACCTAAACTTAACTAATAATAAGCAGTAATTAGGAGTTTATTGAGGCAAAAGATGTAGTTACTAGTGAGAATTGGACCCTAAACTAAAGTGTGACCATTTATTTATTTAATTATTTAAAAGTTGTCTAACAATTTGAGCCATTTATTTAATTGTTTAAAAGTTATGCGTCAGCCCTGTTACCATTATATATATATATATATATATATATATATATTTATTCATTCCATAAATAAATTTAAAAAACTTTGAGTTGTCCTTGTAAAGCACTCTTCTTGAAAGACAGTCTCATTTTTTAATCACTTTATCTTAAGTTTGTCAGTAGAGAACTGTCTTAAAATGTCAACCCTGTTACCGTGATTTTGTATAGTAAACAATTGATATTTGAAAAGGTACCTAGAAATGTCAGGATTAAATTCTCTTTCTAAGAAGCATATTGTAGTTTCACTATATATATATATATATATATATATATATATATATATATATATATATATATATATATATATATATATATATATATATGTATATATATATATATATGGTTCATTTCATTATATATATACATATATATATATATATATATATATATATATATAATGGTAACAGGGTTGACAGTTATACAGATTACATTGATGGTTCATTTAAGTCTGTGTATATATAGTGTGTATATATACTTACTGTATATATATATATATATAAATATATATATATATACACTCACCGGCCACTTTATTAGGTACCCCATGCTAGTAACGGGTTGGACCCCCTTTTGCCTTCAGAACTGCCTCAATTCTTCGTGGCATAGATTCAACAAGGTGCTGGAAGCATTCCTCAGGGAGTTTGGTCCATATTGACATGATGGCATCACACAGTTGCCGCAGATTTGTCGGCTGCACATCCATGATGCGAATCTCCCGTTCCGCCACATCCCAAAGATGCTCTATTGGGTTGAGATCTGGTGACTGTGGAGGCCATTTTAGTACAGTGAACTCATTGTCATGTTCAAGAAACCAATTTGAAATGATTAGAGCTTTGTAACATGGTGGAAGTAGCCATCAGAGGATGGGTACATGGTGGCCATAAAGGGATGGACATGGTGAGAAAGAATGCTCAGGTAGGCTGTGGCATTTAAACGATGCCCAATTGGCACTAAGGGGCCTAAAGTGTGCCAGGAAAACATCCCCCACACCATTACACCACCACCACCAGCCTGCACAGTGGTAACAAGGCATGATGGTTCCATGTTCTCATTCTGTTTACGCCAAATTCTGACTCTAACATCTGAATGTCTCAACAGAAATCGAGACTCATCAGACCAGGCAACATTTTTCCAGTCTTCAACTGTTCAATTTTGGTGAGCTGTTGCAAATTGTAGCCTCTTTTTCCTATTTGTAGTGGAGATGAGTGGTACCCGGTGGAGTCTTCTGCTGTTGTAGCCCATCCGCCTCAAGGTTGTGCGTGTTGTGGCTTCACAAATGCTTTGCTGCATACCTCGGTTGTAACGAGTGGTTATTTCAGTCACTGCTGCCCTTCTATCAGCTCGAACCAGTCTGGCCATTCTCCTCTGACCTCTGGCATCAACAAGGCATTTCCGCCCACAGAACTGCCGCTCACTGGATGTTTTTTCTTTTTCGGACCATTCTCTGTAAACCCTAGAGATGGTTGTGCGTGAAAATCCCAGTAGATTAGCAGTTTCTGAAATACTCAGACCAGCCCTTCTGGCACCAACAATCATGCCACGTTCAAAGTCACTCAAATCAACTTTCTTCCCCATACTGATGCTCGGTTTGAACTGCAGGAGATTGTCTTGACCATGTCTACATGCCTAAATGCACTGAGTTGCCGCCATGTGATTGGCTGCTTAGAAATTAAGTGTTAACGAGCAGTTGGACAGGTGTACCTAATAAAGTGGCCGGTGAGTGTATATATACATATATGGTTCATTTCATTATATATAGATAGATAGATAGATAGATAGATAGATAGATAGATAGATAGATAGATAGATAGATAGATAGATAGATAGTCAATTTAAAGTCTCTTTTTTTGTCACTTTATCTTAAATTTGATTATGTTGGTCAGCAGGGAATAGTCATAAAATGTCAACCCAGTTACCATGATAAATGATAAGGGTATTTTTATAGAAATGTTAGGATTAAATTCTCCAAGAAGCATATTGTATTTCATTATGTCAAATTAAACTGTATAAGACCCTGTGTCCACCAAAGCGTTTTTTCACGCGGTTGGCGTATTTTTCCAATTGTTTTCAATGGGAGCGCCGCGTTTTTTAAACGCCATGAGCGTAATGTCCCTTTGTGGACACACGGCCTAACTGTCAACCCTGTAACCTTCATTCCTGTTACCTTTCTGTAAGCATATCTTACATTTAAAAATGGTAACATTGTTAATTTAGCTTGAAAAAGTGCAGTGCATTTTATACACACTTATACACATTATTATTAGAATTTTTAAAATCTAACTTTAAAAAAAATATGGATTTACAAAAGGCCCCAATTACCTTCTTTTAGTTTCTATGTCTGATTTTGAATACTGAAGACAGTATCAAACATTCTCCACCTCTTTCGCATTGCTAGTGTGTATTATTTACTGTATGGTTGGATTATTATCTGTTGGATGGCCATTTGAATATAGAGCGGCTCTTTTTCCATACCAAATCACGGGCACGTTCGATTACATCCTCTCCCGGTCGGCGGTCTGCTGTCAGTGTGGACATGCTGTTGTTGCGGATAGGCGTGAATGTCATTTCCTTTTATAGGAGTCTGTGAATAGAGGGGTTGTAAATTTGACATGGTTATGGCTGTGTTGGGGCATGAATAATTTACTGCAGAACAGCTTGTTTTGTGGGCACTGCCCAAGGGTGGGGGGCTTTGGAATAGATCAGAATGGGTCTTTATCTTGTGTCCTATAAACATGCACACACAATGGACGATATGTTCTGAAACACCAGAGGAGGCATATGTGAGAAAAGAAAAAAAGTACTTCTGAGAATCTGATTTATCCATTTAATCACAGAAACAATTAAGATAATATTGACATCATACTGATAGCTCATACTGCAGAGTGCAGTTGGTGAAGGAACACCTGTGTGAAAGTAATGAACCGGTGTAGTTCAAACACTGACACTCATTTTTTGTGTGTGTGCGTGCTCGTGTGTGTGTGTCATCACTTTCCATCCAAATGCATCCAAGAATTTAGTCACTAACACGTATGCCCACATACATTCACACACGGACACATCCAATACACATACATGTCCTGCACACACACACAATTTTTCTCTAATTCTTATTTCATTTTTGATACTCCCACATAATTAAACACATAAATAGCACATAATTCTTGTGACAAGTGCCACAAACTATTAATACATTGTTTTTATTTGGTATTTTTATGTAAGTTAAGTTATTTGTGAGTAAGTTAAGTTATTTTATATTATAATGATGTTTATTTGCATGTTATTTTTAACTCATAATACCTTTTGTCATTTATTTATTTATTTATTTTTTATTTATATATGAATATTTTTTATTATTTTTCTTTGGTATTTATATTTAAGTTTTGGTACAACTGAATTGTTCTTGTTATTATTAAATTATATTATATTTTTGTAATTAGAAATATGTTTAAGTTTATAATATATAAAATCTCTCTGAATTTCAAGTAATTTTTTGTAAGTTATTTTGCATGTTATTTTTTAACTCAAAACACCCTTTGTCTTTATATATATAAAAACATACAGTATATAACACATTTTTTCGTCGGTTGTTTTGCATGTTATTTTTAACTCATAAATTCCCTTTATCACAATTTCTAATAGTTTGTTTACACGGCGTGTTTGAAGTGAATCCTCCCTGTTCCCCTGAGAAGTTTAAGCATCCCAGTCATGTGAAACCATGTGTGAGGTTTCAGATTTCTCTGAGTGACTTTGGCCTTCTTCGCCGGACAAAGAGCGGCTGTTACACAACAATGCGAGTGATATGGGCTCTGTACGCCTGGCTTTACCTCACAAAGAGTTCCTTATTTTTCTGTCGAGCATAATTATGTCAATTACACGCAGTTTGACTCGTATCCGCGGTGTTTGTGGTTTGTTTTTGTGGTTTGTTTTCACACAGAATTGAGGTAAAACCCTATGCTTGTGTAATCAGTAAGCCCTGATTAGGACCCCTGTGGTGTCAGACTGTGACCAAGAGCATTATTGCATTGCATTCCATAGGCATTGTTTCACTCCTAGACGGTTTTATCCAGTAACCCACATAAGCGGCGCTAGCAGTGCCAGTGTTGATGTTATGTAAGTGGGACCCTGGCACAGGCAGTCATATGCAGGATAATTGAGCACTAGTTGTTTTCCTCAGCCAAACGGTCATTATGTAATGAGGTTCACCCAAGCACAGCCACTCTTTCAGGCTAAATCCATTATTCCTGACCTTTATTGTTAGTGTGTTCAAATGCTAGTTTGCTAAATGCTAACTGTTGGGCTTTGTGTCAAAGTCTTAATATACCCTTCTCCTCAACAAGCTGCATGATTTGAGGTGTCATTCATGTTCTTTGCAAAAACGGTTCTTGACTAGTTATCCGTTAAAGCTTAATAATATACATCCTTAACCCTAAGTGTGAGCATTAACTGCTAACATGCTGCTAACATTGCTAACTCTCTCTGACTACAGGAGGTCACAGAGCTCAAGAGTCTCTTGCCAAGAGAAACGCAGTGAAGGGGACAATGGACAGACACATGGAAAATGGAGTGAGTATGAATTCCCTTAAAAGATTTGTTAGTCTACTAAGCTCCGCCCCCCTTGGGTTATGGTTGCTCACTTAGGCATAATTTAGAAACATAGAAACTTTCAGTAAAATGTGCACATATACTAGTAAAGATTAAATAGATATTATTCTTACATGGGCTGGAATGAATTATGACATTGCAAAGCATTTTTATAATTTAGAGAATTTGTTTAATTAAGCCTTAAATGTGATTAAAAACTGGGAATGAGGGACCACTCATAGTTTAATCCACCGCACTCAAGATATATTAAAGATTTGGAAAAAACAAACCACACATAACACGTATAATTGCATATACCATGTATAATTGCGTATACTGTATACGTGTAAAAAAGTAAAATACAGTAAAAACATGCACAGCGCAAGTCTGTCATATAGGCTACAAAACATTTTATATTAAAATATTATTATAATTGTGTGCTTGGGACATGGATTTTAATGGTGAGACTTTTGTTTTTGTAATCAGGCTCACAAAAAATATTTTAAAAAATTGGATTCAGATTTATCGGCCAATATCGGTTATCGGCTTTCAAATATAAAGATTTATCGTATCGGACACAATTTAATATCTGTGCAGTGCATCCCCATTTAAAATGTTTCAAATATAGCTGTCCTACATAAAATAGCAAAAGCTGATATTGTTTTAGATGGTGGCCCCTCATATGGACATCACCCTCAGCGAGTTGCAAGAGATGGCGTCACGGCAACAACAACAGATCAACGCACAACAACAGCTCCTGGCCACAAAGGTAAAGCACTGCGCCATTGGCAAAAATTACTAATCAGTGTTTAGTTTTTTACAACTTAAAGCAAAAATTAAAGTAATTTACTGATTCCAAACCTGTATGACTTTCTATCTTCCATCAAACACAAAAGAAGATATTTGGCAGAATGTCCAAGCTGCTCTTTTCTATACAATGTAAATGAATGGAGACCAAGACTGTATGGAAAAGAACACATGAAATGGTGTCACAAGTTGAGCATTTGAATAAAACGACTGCATAGTATCATACAGTGAACGCAGTTATCATCATATTTGTCATGTTCCCCATATCAGAACTGTTTTGTCCATTATCAGCATGATTGAAAACAGTAGGCACATAGTTCTGAAACTTAATGATGTCTGAAAATGAGTTTCGCTGAGATTGTGACCTGACGCCTCCTCACAGGAACAGCGGCTGCGATTCCTGAAGCTGCAGGACCAGCGGCAGCAGCAACAGCAGGCGTCCGAGCAGGAGAAACTGCGGATGCTGCGGGAGAACGCAGAGAACCAGGAGGCCAAACTGCGCAGGGTTCGAGCTCTGAAAGGACAAGTGGAACAGAAACGCATCAGCAATAGTAAACTAGGTCAGAAGCAGTAAACCCGTTAGAGAAAGTAGGTTAGAAACGCTGAAACTGCGTGTACTGTAACATTGACCTTCTTTGAAGGATATTGGTTCAAGGTGAAAATAGAGGGAGAGTGTTTGGGATGCCAGTTTAAAAATAGTCTTTATTTTTGCTGGGTTTTTTTACTGTTTTCTAAAATAAAGCAATTAATTTTACTGAAACGATTATCACTAAAGAAAATTATAGACTATTATTAGTGCTGTCAAATCGATTAATCGCTTCTAACATAAGTATGCGTGTATGTATATATATATATATATATATATATATATATATAAATATAACGTGTTTTGGAGAATATAATTTATTTCATAATGTGATTTTGAATGAAAGATCAATGCAGATTTATTTTTACAGCCATCTTTGATCATATTTACCAGTGGTTCCAATAATTCTGACCACAGTGTGTGTGTGTGTGTATATTTGATATATATATATATATACACACACACACACATTGTATATTTACAAACTTATGTATTTAATGAAATTATTATTTATATAAAAAATTTTTTTATAAATCATTCAAAATAGTCAAATCCAAGCCAATTGGTTTGATCAGGTTTCTACTGAATAATTCAGATTTACTTTAATTATAATCTATATTGAGGTGTCTAATTTGAAAGCTAGACATTTATCCATATTTATAATTTTATAATTTTAAAAGTTTTTTTTTAAAGGACTTTTTCCTAAATCATTTTACGAAGATGTAATTTGTTGTGGATCATTTGCCCACTAATGTAAAAGTTCATTCTGCTGTTTCTGTTATATAAAACTGCCATTAGCGGCTACATTAATCAACAGAGACAACAACAAATGTTCTTGCTTATGGGAATGAGAAGTTAATTAAAGCTGCAGTCCGTCACTTTTTTGGGTTACAAATTATCCATTAAAAATGATAAATTATTAAAAAATTATTTTTGAGCAAGTACATTCAAAACCAGCCAGTGTTCAAAACTATCTGCTTGCCGTATCTCGATTCAAAGCGGTAAGCTTGTAATAATGTTTTTAATTCCAGTGGTACTGGTGGATTTCCACAGGAGATTCGAGCATGTCTTTGCGTCATTACGTCACATCTGTACACATAAAGGAGGAGTCTCGGCTAGTAGACTATATTGCGTGTGAGGATGCTGGAGGTGGAGATTTATAGCCTTTTCTCACAGCACTTGATATAATTAAACTTATCAATTTGATGGCCGATCCAGAAAGGTTCAAACGACAATCACCAGTGACAACAGATTCACCCGCTGTAAAATGCAAAAGACTTCGGAGTGGCTACAGAAAAAAAGAGGTTGCAACCGGGCATTCGAAAACAAGGATAAATATCTGAAGGGCATTACATGTAGTCACGTAATGCTGATTAACATTAACAATTTGAGAACTAAGTATAATTTGCACGGTTTGACGTGATATGATAAGCGATCGTTAGATTTAATCAGTGCGATTTACTGCAATGCTTTTTTCCCTTAGTTGGTCAGAACAAAAGTGGATGTTACTTACTTGTTCAGATGACATTTTCCGGTGAAAATTCTTATGTTGGTCATACTTCCAAAAAGTAGAATCTGTGATACTGAATGCCAGTATCCACACCGGCGCGGTGATTGACAGCCTCACACTCTCCTCAAAACATTGTGTTCATCCGCGCTGTGCCGTGCCGAGGGTGTCGAGGCACAACTCAAGTAAAGTTGATAATTCCGCGAATCACTGCAATTGCAGATTTCGAACAGAGATGGCGACAAAGAGGAAAAACTACGCACTGCAGCTTTAACAAGTGAATTATAAACCTCCTTTTTCTCCCTCTGTAGTGGAGGAAATCGAGCAGATGAACGGCCTGTTCCAGCAGAAGCAGCGGGAGCTGGTGGTGGCCGTCAGCAGGGTGGAGGAGTTGAGTCGACAACTGGACATGTTACGTGGCGGCAAAATGGACGTCCCACACGAGGCTGGATCGAGCTCCAGTGGGGAACTAGAGCGACTGTACAAAGAGCTTCAGGTAGCTTTTTTCCTCTTGGCCTACAGCTTGCTATAACACAATCTTGCTATTCACACATGCAGTGGTATTTGGACACACTTAAAATATTACTTTATGACAAAATATCAAACCAAGTGGCATTTATTTGAAAGAAATATAGCAGGAACACACTTTTCAGGCTTTAAATTTGGTTTTTAAATTGAGAAAAAAGTGAATACTCGCACACAAAATTCAACAGTCCCTCTTTTGTTCTGGGATTTTCTCCTTTCAACAGCTGAGGAATAAATTGAATCAGGAGCAAAGTGCCAAACTCCAGCAGCAGAGAGAGAATCTAAACAAGAAGAACGGAGAAATGGCCACCATGGACAAAAGAGTGGCTGAACTGAGAGAGAGGCTCTGGAAGAAAAAAGCTGCTCTCCAACAGAAAGAGAACTTGCCTGTGAGCACCTCTAGAACTTTCACATCTCTTCTTCTTTTTGGACACAAATGTAGTGTGTGACGCACAGAAATACTTCCCCTCATTCTCTGCCTCTTCCTCTTCCAGCAGCCACCTGAAGGGCAGAGCTCTCAGCCCATCGGCCCGGCCAGGGTTGCAGCTGTTGGGCCGTACATCCAGACCTCTCCAGCTCCTCCGGTTCCTCCCAGGCAGGAGATTCTGGTGAAGCCTGCTTATCCCGACGGCACAGCCACTCTTCCCAAACCCCTCCCCAAACCGACCACAGGTACGTGTGTATATCTGTATATACCATCACACCTCTCCCTATTGGACCAATAACCCCTGATTCATCTTTTCCTCATTTTATTTCCAGGTATTGGTTTCTTGACGAGTAAGATCTCCAAGGTGTCAGATTTGTTTTCCAACACAGAAACCAACAGCAGCCCCCATGGCCATTCCTCCACACTTCCCCGTATGACCAGCCACGGATCCCAGGAAAAAGGTGCAGTAGACCTCTCTCTCCAACGTTTCAAAACTTGCATTCAGACTCAAGCCATTGGTCGAGCCAGAAGTTGACATGCCAGACCAATGTTTTGATAGCGCCACAGTGTTTACACTCTTCAGGAAGTCAACCACTAATGGCTTACTTGAAGTTGTCTCTCCATTAAACTGGGATAAGCAAAAGCATTCAACATCCACTACACACTTTATATAGTACAAACCCACAGGCAATGTGTTACTCCAGTGAGAAATCCTAATGTTTAAATTTCAAGAGATGATTAAGCTCTTTTCTTAAATGTCTGTTCGTAGATCCTGAGGCAGATTTGAGACCGCCGCCATTGCCCTTACGCAAGAACCAGAGTAGTGAGGACCTCTTGAGGGATGCCCAGGTATTGCATGAATTTAACAGTTTTAAGAGATTTCCAATAAATGAATGCCAATGTGTGTATAGCCATTATGTAGTAAATAAACACTAATGCCTCTTCAATCCTAGTCTGCAGGCAGAATGTTTGGGAAGGTTCCACCTCCTGTTCCCAGCAAGCCCAAACCTGCTCTACCAGGCCAGTCCACCTTCAGTAAACCTCCTTACAGCACGGGCACCTTCCCTGGCAAAGCCAGATCAGCCAATCAGAAACCCCCAATGCCCCTTCCATCCCACAACAACACCTTACCCCTACCCCTGCCCCCTAAACCGGACACCTTACCTGCTGCCACAGTACGTCCTTTCACAACAGATACTTCAGCTGGGAAAGAGACGTCCACCCCCACCACACTCCACAAGCCCCAGACGGTGGCAGCAAGCTCCATCTACTCCATGTACACCCAGCAGAACACTCTTGGGAAGGGTTACCAAGGGCAAAGTACACTGACCCGTTCACAGCCTCGATGTGAGTACCGTCACCACACAAGACATCCAAACAAATTTAGAGGTATCTTATGATTGGATTTGATAAGTATCTATTTCAGAAGATGTAATGTTACACTGGACTTGCTGCCAAATCAACAAAAGCACACAGAATTAACTTTGAAGAAGACATTGAGTAACTTAATCTAGTATTAAAGGAACGATTCACCCAAAACCAACAATTCTGCCATAATTTACTCATCATCATAAACACTCGTTTAGTTGTCAAACTGTTGTCTGAGATTTGAGAGCTGTTACATACAATTTTTTTGGAAATGCTGAGGTATTTCATATAGTTGTGTAAATGAATGAAAGTCTAAGAACAGGATTTTGTAGCTTAAAATAAACACATTTCTTAGTCGTGATCCAAACATTGCGTCTGAGCATTTTGGTCTTCATTCATTCATTCTTTATTTTACCAGTTTAAAAACTCATTGAGATTAAAATCTCTTTTAGAAGAGTGACCTGGCCAAGATAGCAGCTACAATAACATAGACATACAAATACACATCAAAACACAATCAAAAATCACAACAGCAATTTACCAAAAGATAAAATATAAACAGTTAAAAGTAACTTAAACTCGTTTAGTTATGGAAGCATAGTCAGCTTTAAGATGTTTAGTAAATTATTCCAAGCATTATATTTAAAGCCCTTTTTCCCTAGCTCTGTTCGAACCTGAGGAACTTTAAGATATAACAAATAATTTGAACGAAGTTTGTAGCAATTATTTGTTTTATAAATGCAGAGAGACAAATAAGATGGAATTAGACCACAAATAGACTTATAAATAAAACAATACCATTTAAAACTTCTTTGAGTATACAAAGATTCATAACCATCAAAAGTTTTCTTTAGTTGAGTTTAAAGTTCTTCAAGGCAGAAACAAATGAAGAAAAGAGGGATTTATTACAGCCTCTGATTTAGATGTAGTATTTAAACCAACCTGCTTAATTATTACAAGTCTGCTAGACTTGTTTTTGACCAAATTTCACTTAGTTTTCACTTTTCACTTCATTTTGTGCCCTTAAATGACACTGCAGCAAGTTGACACTCCATTGTTCTGCTACACTTTATTCCTTATATATTTATAAGTGTTGATTTTTATTCACTTTTTAGCAGACACCAGATGGAGAAACAGTACGCAAGTTGGAATAAATTTGAATTAAAGACACAATTTGGCACAAAAGTGTCATTTGCAACAACACTCTTAACAGCTGTACACATTTATTCTGCTTAAACATTAGCAAGGTTATGTGTGTACAGTGTGATGTGTGCTTTTAGGGTGTACCAAAATTGTACATATGAGAATGTAAGTAAGGCTGTATCCTGAGTAAGGAGGGCTCATAGTGATGCTCACTTTTCACAAAGAGAGGGAAAGTACTCATTCCTTTTGTTACATAACTTTGTAGTCATTTGGTTCCAGCTTTGGTTTGCATATCTTTAAAAACTAGGAGCATGTAGGCAAATTGCTCTGTCTGCAAAGGTACACTTTGTGGCTCAGGCACGGAAACAAATGTTAAATGAGGATATAGTCATAAAATATGTTCTTATTTCAGTGGTCGCTCAGGAATATAAATTGCAATTAGTACCTGATCCTTACTTCTTTCCTCTCACAGTATACGGTAAACCAGTCATCCCATCCAGTGGGGGGCAGCAGTCCCTTATTCAGGACAGCAGTCATCTTGAGAAAACTGGAGGTCTAGATGGTGACCAGGTGGACCAGGGCAACAACATGGCCCCTGTATCCTCCTCTGTGGAGGGCCAGGAGGTAGAACGTGCTCCCCGGCCCCTCAGCCCAACCAAACTTCTCCCGTTCCTCTCAAATTCCCATCGGCTCCAGAGCGACGTTGACTTGGAGGCCCTAAGGAAGAGACTGCACCATGCGCCCAGGCCTCTTAAAAAGCGTGGCTCTATAACAGAATCCGAGGGGCCCGGCGGACCCAACATCCAGAAGCTCCTCTACCAGAAGACCACGTTGGCAGCCATGGAGACCATGATCACCCCAGCTGGCTTCTTTCAGGCTGAAGGCGAGGATGGATGCAGGTCGGTAGCTGACGAGGGCACTAGACCCAAGGAGGGACACCATGATACTACGATACCTGAGTGTGAAAGAGAGGAGGAGGAGCTGACGCCTCCACCGCTTCCATCTCGATCGCCTATCCTGGATGACAGCACCATTTCTAGCACTGGACTGAAGGAACCCCAGCTGAAGGAAGAACAGGAAGTCTATGGCCCGGCTGCTCCAGAGCCTTATGTTGAGGAGTATCCACCTTACCCTCCACCTCCATATCCCAGCATGACAGAGCAGGAGGGGCCGGGGGAGGACAGTGTTAATATGAAGGCTCCAGAGGTCACAGGACAGGTCACGCTACCACCGGTAGGTACTACTATATTCCCTAAAGGCACAACCATGTCTTTAGAGGACTGAAGGGATGTTCACACTGACAGCGAATTGCAGCGACCTAAGTGACCTAAGTATCACTGTTTTTTTTTGCTGTCAGTGTGAACCTTAACAGGCATGTTATTACCAATCAGGAAACTTAATTGCTTTAGGCGTTATAACAAAGGCCCCTTAAGACAAGTCATTTCACTCGGCGGCCATCTTTGAAACGCCTCTCGGGCATTCAAGTGCAGCGCCTATCTCTTTGAATGGTAAAACAGGAACATGAAAACATGAAAACATTCTTCAAAACTGTTTGCCAAGCTTTCGATTAAATTTAATATTTGAAATCACCAATGAAATCTGACAATAACTGTCTCATAAATTTTGTTTTTAAACGCTCGAATCATGAAAGAAAGCGAATTTTTTCAGGCTGGATCATGCGCAGTGGAAGCTCGTGTCTGACTGTTTCTATAGGAACCAGAGCTTCTAATGGCAGCTGCGATGACTTTACCAATCGGTGATTGGCTCTTATTTAGAAGGCTGGACTTAATCCGCCATATTGAGCAATGCACTTTTCCCCATTCGAAACAATACGTGTGTTATGATCTCTGAACATACAGCTATAAAACTAAAACATCTATGTCTTGATCGGTGTTTCCACCTCTGATCCTGGAGTTTGCCCAACGCTGCAAATTTTGTATGTCTTTCTGATCAAACGCACTTAATTTAACTCATCATTTCAATAGTAAAGACTCCAAGACCTCAAATAGGTGTGTCAGATAAGGTAGACATCCAAAATGTGTACTGTTGGGACTACCCCAGCAGCAGGGTTGGTCTTGATGGATGGCTCAAAATTGAATATCTTTTTTGCTGTGCTAAGGTGTGAAAGCATTTCAGCGTAGTCAGGTACTGACTCAACACTGAGCAGCCCATTACAGTCGAATGCAAAAGAGCCCAGAGTGTGTAGGTAGTCTTAGACGACAAAAGGGTCCATAGAAGGTGTATCATGGCCGCAAAATGGGACGTCTGCTGTTTCATAAAATTACAATTAGGACAACCTATGGCCTCTTGGCCTTGAGGTGTCCATGAAGTGCACAAGACCATAGGGTGTCCAATTTGTCAGTTTATGAATCAATAAGCTGTTACGTCTCCAAAATGTAGGCTCTGGAAAAAAAACCCTTAAAGGACGAGGACGATATTTGGGATAGGTTCCTCGTCTTTATAGAAAACACTCTAGCTGTTTAGCCTACAGATTTGAGTATGGCCACAGATAGAAAAAGGGGGAAAGACCGAGAGAGGGTGAAGACAAGTCAGGTCAGTAGATTCCATTCAAACCATCCATTCTGTGCTGTTGCTTAGCAACTAGCCACACTAAGATTCTGAGCACTCCGCCGCAGATCTCATTAAACATTTAAATGGAGCAGAAGTGGCAACCAGTGACCCTCAATTGGCTTTTAATATGCGGAATGAAAGAGTGGTTCATATCTGGGTAACACCTAGTAGTATTACTTCATGTCCAAGAACTTGACCATTTAATTTATGTAGAAATGCATAAATTATACAATATATACAGAATTTCCTTTTAGTATAGACCTTATGCGTCAGAGAAACAAGTGCGTAGCCATCTCTTGGATATTGTCTTTTAACTTCGTTATTGCGGTAGGTCAGTATTTTTCTATGGCATCACTGTCGAAAAGTATTAATTAGCTGGTGGTAAAGTTGATTTACTTAATGCTCTTGATAACTTCCGTTAACTCTACAATGATGTTTGAAGCGGAACAATGTCAAAAGACTGGAACGAGCGGTTCATTCTTAAATCCGTAAGATCTTACCTTCATGCTGTGGAATTACAAACCGGAAGACAACATAACAAGCGCAGCGCTGAAAGGGGCGGGGCTACAGAAGGTCTATATAACCAAATATCCATCCATCCATCCCCTCTTGTGTTTCTAAGGGCAAAAGAACAAATCTGCGTAAGACCGGCTCGGAGCGCATCAACCACGGGATGCGTGTGCGCTTTAACCCCTTGGCCCTCCTGCTGGACTCCTCTTTAGAGGGCGAGTACGACCTCGTCCAGAGGATCATATATGAGGTGAGGAATAGGTCATGATCAATTGCATACTTGGTCCACTAGTAAGTAATATAACAATTAGATATATATGTATTGCAGGTTATCATTTCAAGTTTATGTCTGTATGTCATATCCAGGTGGACGACCCCAGTTTGCCCAATGACGAGGGCATCACTGCTCTGCACAATTCTGTGTGCGCTGGACACACAGAAATCGTAAAGTTCCTGGTGCAGTTTGGCGTGAACGCGAATGCCGCGGACAGCGATGGATGGTGAGTGGAAAACATTTATAAGCACAGGATAATTCTGCCCAGGGTTTTAATGCAACTAATCGAAACATCTTTCTTTCCGTTAGGACTCCGCTGCACTGCGCTGCTTCTTGTAATAACGTGCAAGTGTGTAAGTTCCTGGTGGAATCGGGAGCTGCCGTATACGCCACGACCTACAGTGACATGCAGACGGCGGCGGACAAGTGCGAGGAGATGGAAGAAGGATACGCCCAATGCTCTCAGTTTCTCTATGGTGAGAAGCCAGTCCTCCCATTATGAAACAGTTAGGACTTAAAATAGGACTTTTTGTAGCTTAGCCGGTGGAGTATCGCAATAAATCTGTAGCATTGAGGTGTTTTTCCACAGGTGTGCAGGAGAAGATGGGCATCATGAACAGGGGTGTAGTTTATGCCCTGTGGGACTATGATGCTGAGGGCCCAGATGAGTTGTCCTTTAATGAAGGAGACTGCCTGACCGTCCTACGAAGAGAGGACAGTGAAGAAACAGAGTGGTGGTGGGCAAGATGTGCCGACAATGAGGGCTACATACCTCGCAATCTTCTCGGGGTAAGGAAATGCCGGTTGCACTTTATTTTTGCAGTAGGGGCACTTACGTGTACTTCCCTAAGAAAGTACTGGGTAATATAAGGTAACTCCATGGGTTAAGGCTAGGTTTAAAGTCCCCCTGTGGTGAAAATCAAGCTTTTAATGTTGTTTATTTGTCTATGTGGTGTTTTTAATGTGCTTTAAGACAAACCATGTGCAAATGCATTTTTCAAATTCTCAAAAACGCGGTTTGAAATCGCTGTTGTTTCTGACGTCACAAACTACTTTGTAACCAATCGGGTCAATGTGTGTATCTCTGAGCTGGTGTGAGTGAGTGGAGGCGGGGCTAATTTGCATATTCATAGAACCACGTATACTTAATGAAGCAAGGGTGTAGAGTTACATTCAAGCTATTTTAAGGCATGAATATTCAAATGTTTATTTCTTGACATTTTTTTATGTCATTTTGGTGATCAAAGATGAGTTTTTTGACAATCAAAGGGATAAAATGATTGACTACAGGGGGACTTCCCTGTAGGTTCAGGTTTACCCAGTTATTGTAAATACTAAAGTACATTGTATGTACATGGGGAACAGGACTGTAAACTTTCCTTTTACAGTCTTGTTACCCATGTACTTACTATGTACTTATTATAGTAATTATAATTACTGGGTAATAACTAGGTACTAACCCTGAACCTACCCCTAAACCTACCCCTAACCCATGTACTTACCTTATATTAGCCAGTACTTTCTAGGTAAGTACACGTAAGTACTGTACTGTAAAAGGAAGTGTTATCAAATAAAGTCCTTCTGAACTGCATTTGCATACATCTGGGTCAATGATATGATGCTCATTTGAAAAACTTGTCTGCCAAATCTTCAAACCACAGTCAGTAGGGTGTACCAAACATCCAGGAAGTATTTTTGTGTAAATAAGGAATATTTCAGCACTTTTTTACTTGATAGTTACACTACTTGACACTTTGAAGAGTCATTAAATGGTATAAATGTCTTTCAAAAATGTATAATACCAATACAAATACAAAGATTACACTTCTACGAACTTGACACATTCTGAACTAGATTATTTTTAAGCTTTCTCCTTATCTCTGACATTTTTTATGATTGATACATTGCTGATATTGATTTTTCTTCTGCAGCTGTACCCCAGAATCAAGCCCAGACAGAGGAGCCTTGCGTAAAAATGTCCAAACCAGCACTGACGTGCCTGACGTTTCCAGAGAGGCATCATTTCAACAGTCGCTTAGTTCTGCAGAGCAAGTTTCGAAGATGAACGCATCACATTTACATTGTGAAAAGATATGAATAGTGTCATGTTGGTATGTTATACATGTTTGTAAGGTTAAAAGCTTTGGTAGAACAGGTAGACTTAGATGCACATTACAAGCATGTATAGTTAAGTGAAGGAAGAATGAGTATCAAGTGAAGGAAGAATGAAGAATGTATGAATGGTACAGATGCATTAATAAGTCATCTGAGTATTATATCACATATGAAGGATGTCAGATTTAGTGGTAATTTTCCATCTGAAATTTTCTGTATTCACAAATGCTGATTTGTTTCACAAAGTGCAAAACAAAAAGCATTCATCTTTTGAAGGTAAAAAAAAAAAGATTTTATATAATATTTTTTTTCTTTTGTTCATAACGCCATGTTACACATAAACCTCTTATGGTGCTTGCTGCTACGCTACAACAGTGTGTTCTGTGAACAATTAACAAATTATTGCGCAAAGACAGCTCTCATTTATCATAATAAAACTTGTCAAAACTTTTGACTTGCTGTTTTTTTTTTTTTGTCTTTTTCCCCTCTTGGTTTCTATAGGAATGTTTTGTTCTCAATTCACAATTGATTCAAATTCCTCTATATTGGTATGCTGATAAGAGCTTTACTAGTTTTGAAGCTGTAATTTCCATGACAAACTATTCCATGTATTTAATCAAATTAAATAATAACAAACAACAAAGGCTTTCCACAATAAAACATGAATTCTTTATTACATAGGAACTAATAGCAAAGCATTAGATATCGGATTTGAAGGCTTTTTTCAGAAGTGCATGAAATGAAGATACATCCCAAACATAATAAACCCAACCAGCTGCACATCAGACAATATTAATTATTATTTGTGTAAGCACAACATGCACTGTTGACCAATAGCTGAATTTGTGAAAGAAATTGGGCCTCATTTATGAAACGCAAGCAGAACAAATTTGTAAAACATTTGACATTGTTTGTGTGAAAATCTATGCAATACAGGTAAATTACACTTGCATTCTGCTTAAGTATCATGGATGATACCAAATATTCAATATTATTGAATGAAATGAGCTTTTATGCATTAGCGGTCACATTTTTAGTTTAGTAACTTTAAATGGTCACTCATATCTATGATCAATACATTCAATGTTTTAATAATTGCACTGTATATCAAATAGGACTGCACAGGTGAACGAGACGCAAAACACAATCCTTATCTGGGTTCCTGTACATGCTCACGACGAATGCGATCACGCAAATCTGCCTTAAGATTTCAGTTAACCCTCTACGCGGGGCCGTCCCGAGCATGGTCTGCCTATAAGCCATCTGAAATCACCTAAACCTCGCTTATATGCAATATGCACAAATTTGTTTTTGGAGTCATATCAGTGAAGATTAATGTATAATTAAGCACAATTTCATCAGGATTATAAAATCCCAGTCATGCCTCACTGGTCTTACAACACCAGAGCTCCAAAAATCCCCTTTCAGTTAACTCTTCTGTCCTGAAGATGAGGGCGAATCGCATCGCACCAACAAACGCACTGAAAAGAAACTAAATTACGTGAACAGTAACAAGGCTGTGGTCATGTATTCATGAAACGCAAACAAAATCGATGTAAATTGTTCGATTCATTAAATTAAATCAGTGCATTTTGTTTGTTACAACACATCAAATGGACCGTACTTTTGTCCCATTACAACCTTGTTTTCATTGCGACTACGGCAAGCGTCGCACTGTAAAATAAGGGCCACAATTCTTCCATTCAAGACAATTTTGGGGAATCGTTACTAGTTGCCTTTCTGACAAATCTTAGCCTCCGATAAAGTACTGGCACATCATCAGAACTGCTCCTACAAGCAGGAAACAGGACAACCAAACTCTTTGCTAAAAAATTGTACAGTCTGACAAGCAACAACCATAAAGGATCATAAAAATCATACAGTGAGAGCTCAAAATCCCTCTGGCCACTGTGAAGGACTTGTACTTGTCATCCCTAAGACGAATTGATGCTGTGTTTGCCGCAAAAGGAGGGCCAAACCATACCAATAAATGATTGTGGTGTTTCATTTTCATTGTCCAACTGTAACAACAAATCAATAGACACCTGTGCTGATGAGCACTTGTGTGAGGGGGTTAAGAGAATAACATTTTTATTGGTCAAAACTTCTGAAGAGAAATAGCACACACACTGCCAGTGGATTCACATCAAAACTGAAGTATACTTTGGGCTTAAAGGATTAGTTCACTTTTAAAAAAACTTTTGCTGATAATTTACTCACCCCCATGTCATCCAAGATGTCCATGTCTTTCTTTCTTCAGTCGAAAAGAAATTAAGGTTTTTGATGAAAACATTCCAGGATTTTTCTCCATATAATGGACTTTGCTGGGCACCAAACGGTTCAAGGTCCAAAAGACAGTTTCAGTGCAAACTGCAAACTGTTCAAATGGCTTTAAACGATTCCAGACGATGAATAATGGTCTTATCAAGCGAAACGATCGCTCATTTAAAAAAGAAATAACAAAGTTAAGTTTTATAAGCTCAAATGTTCGCCTTGCTCTGTTCTGTGTGACTCTCCTGTTCGAACTCGTTCATCAAAATGAACGAATCTTTTTCCGAGTCAATTCGTTCATTTCGTTCGTTAAATGGACCAAATGACTCGAAAAAAGATTTGTTCATTTTGATGAACGAGTTCGAACAGGAGAGTCACGAACGTGCATCACAGAACAGAGCAAGGCGAGCATTTGACATTATTAAACTTAAACTTTGTTATTTATTTTTGAAATGAGCGATCGTTTCGCTTGATAAGACCATTATTCATCGTCTGGAATCGTTTAAAGCCCTTTGAACAGTTTGCAGTTTGCACTGAAACTGTCTTTTGGACCTTGGATCGTTTGGTGCCCATCAAAGTGCATTATATGGAGAAAAATCCTGGAATGTTTTCATCAAAAACCTTAATTTCTTTTCGACTGAAGAAAGAAAGACATGGACATCTTGGATGACATGGGGGTGAGTAAATTATCAGCAAAAGTTTTTTTTTAAAGTGAACTAATCCTTTAAGGCGTACACTAAGGAGGCTTTCGCACGTTTGCTGCGGCCCGAGTGCGATTGCGCTGGTCTGGTTTCACACTCGACTTGATTCTATCGAACACTGGTGCATTTGCGTTCACCTTACATCATCACAAACATGCACGCCGCATGATAGAAAATATATTGTGTTTTTTTATTAATTTGATGCTATTATACGCAGCAGAGTAAACGACACTTGGGTTTACTGTATGTGTGTGGCTTTCTGCTGCTTGCAAACTGAATCTTTCGAGGAGACAGCGGTTTTCCATTCACTTGCCGCCCTGATTGCGCTCGCTATGCGCGATTACACTGCAGGCTTACTTGTATCCAAGGTATATCTTCAACACTAACATCCCTTACATGTGTTTTATTGAATGAAATATATCGTCGAAAGTGCGGACTCGTAGGAAGGTCGCGAGTGTTTAGGTGCCATTTGGGACAGGGGTTCGGTACCCAGGTTCGCAGCAATTTTTCAGGTGAACCGTGCACCGTTTCGAACTAAACTGCCAGTGTGAACGCACCCTTGCTTTTAGCCTTTCTGTGTGAATCTTTGTAAAAAGAAAAGATCCGAGGTGTGTGCACCAGATTTACTCTACATGTTTAATACTACTGAGGATCTGGAGAAGTAATACTACTGCTGAAAAAAACGAATTTTCTACTACGATTGTTTTTCTTATCTATAATGCAGTCTGCAGGCAGGAGTTTTTCCTGTAGAAATCTGCTCTACATACCCAACTTAGCGACTGGAAATCCCACATGCTTTCCTCAAGGTCAGCCAGCTTTAAGCTAAGATGTGAAACGCACGTGTGCAAAAATACGAGAGGTTTCCAAGCACCATTACACCCAGCAGACGTAAACCCTAATCGTTAAATCGCTGTCCCACAACCCTCCAAATGTCACAGGAATGAAGAGCATTTACACACAGGCAAATCTGCTTGGAAAGGAAAGGTGTGTGATAAAACTAGGGGATGCGAACTCAAGGCAAGTACAGAAAGTGTCCTCTATTGACGCATGGTCTCACTCCCGCCATGTCTAACTGTGGTTCTGGTTGCGGTTCTGATCAGGCACGTGGTTCTGGGTGGAAGGAAGGAGGTGCGTCACGTGTCCTATGCCTTTGGTCACCCCCTCTCTGAAGAGCAGTTTGGCTCCCACGCGCAAGTACTCGGGGTGCTTCAAGAATCTGAAACACACTACGGCTCTCTCGCCTGTCCGCAGCTCCTCCTAGAAGCCAAACACACACACACACGTATATGTGACGATAAGCAAACAGAGCAACACTCTTCAAAACACTGTTTGTGTTCCACAGAAGAACCGGGTTTAAGACATGATTCCTTTAGCATTGTCCACAATCACAAGCATTTTCAGACGTTTCAGAGTGAATTAGAAACTTTTGGAAAATGCTTAAAAAACGCTTGTAGGGAAGGAGAGCATTTTGAAACGAAAACGCTGTTTTCAAATGTATGTGGATTAATGCAGACACAGCCTTCAGAAATGGGCAATGTTGGTCCTGGAGTGGCGATGTCTTGCAGAGTTTGGCTCCAACCCTAATCAAACACACCGGAACAAGCTAATTAATGTTTCAGGATTACTAAGCCTGCAAGGTTTGCACAAAAAAAAAAAAGCCTACTAACGCTGCGGTACGCAGGGAAGGAGTCCAGAGGCAGCGTTTTTTTTAATAGAGGCTTCACTACTCTGAATAAGCTGCTTTAGTGGGAAAACGGCTTATAAATTAATGAATTGACAACCCATCAGCTAATCTTCAACATGTTTGTTCTTAAACAATTGTTTTGGATTGATCTATTTTTAGACTTTATACTGAAAAAAATGGGGATAGGTATGATTCAGTTTAAGGCACTTCTCATTCATTTTAAAAGATAATTGCGACTTTTTATCTCACAATTGCAAGTCAGAATTGTGAGATATAAATTCGCAATTGTGAGAAATAAACTCGCAATTCTGCATGTTTTGCAGAACATTTCTCACAATTGCGAGAAATAAACTCGCAATTCAAACTTTTTTCCTCAGAATTGCAAGTTTATATCTCACATATCTCTCGCGTACTTCATACCACGCAATTGCGTGATATAAAGTCGCAATTGCGTGTTCTGAATGCAATTCTGACTCGCGAGTTTATTTCTCGCAATTGCGAGTTTATATCTCACAATTCTGACTTTATAACACACGATTGCGACTTTATATCACGCAATTCTGTCAGAGGTCAAAAAAAGTCAGAATTGTGAGATAAAGTCGCAATTACCTTTTTTATTTTTTATTCTGTGGCGGAAACAAGCTCCCATAGCAAACAGTGATTGACTGTCGCACAACTCTCAACGAAATTCAATGACGTCAAGGGCAAGGCTCTAATGTGATTAGGCACATGTGATCCAAGTTAGCCATTACGCTTTCTCCAATAGTAGAGCCAAGGACCCTCCTATCTCCCGATAATAAGACCATCTCTGGTAAGGTGAGTTTTTTTATCCGGGTTGGAGTTAAACCCTGTAGGACAGCGGCACTCCAGGACGGACGTTACCCATCCCTGCTTTAATGTCAGGAAGCAAACAATCCACACCTTCCCAAGGAGGCACTCCACCGTGGCGGTCTGCCTCACGTTCCCCACATGCACCGTGACCTGGAAACCACGGCGGAAAGTCTTGGCGTGGAACAGGAGGACAATGGCGGCCTCAAACTGCCAGCAAATTGTAGGGTTCATTTTAGGACTCACCATAACCATGCCCTAAAAACATAAACACTCTTTAAAAGAGATCATCGTAGTGAAAGACAACATTAAGATATGACTATGTAACCTCATTTTGAGATCAGACCTTTCGTAGTAAAGAGCGATCAAAGTTCCCAAGCGCAAGCGTGGCGGCCTGTCCGGCTCTCAGCACGCGGCAGCCGGAGCGATTCCTGTGAATGCTGCACACCTTCAACCTCAGGAACCTCCCATCATCCGTGGGACCAACAACCAGCCTGTCTCCTTCACGACACACACCGCTGCGTGTGAATGGAAAGTCAATTAACTAGAAGAGGAAGTTTGTCAAGACAAATTGAATATTGATTGGCTTGAAAAAGCCTTGAAGTGTGAAGGTTATATAGGCCTTAAGTTGCGGTCAAATTGGCTGTCATACGAATCCATGCGATCTGAGATTTCGCATCAGGGAGAAAGATTTCCTCATGTAACAATGAGATCTCCTCATGTGACTTAGCTGTGTTTAGCTGTGCTTCACACTTCGCTACACTATTGACAATAGACAATGGACCTTTTTTGCAGGAAAATTTAGCAAATGTGATTGTGATCACACCATTATGGAGTTTAAATAATATAGGGAGATATTAAATGTTTACAGATTAAGTTTTGAAGCTCTGTTGTGGCTAGGGTGTTTAGGAGGTTGCTAGAGTGATGTTAAGCAGTTGAAAAGATGTTCGGAGTGGTTGCTAAGGTGTTGCTAAGCAGTTGATAGAGTGTTCTGGGTGGTAGTGAGAAAGTTATAAGACTGTTGCTGGGGCGTTGCAAATGTGTTGTAGTGATAGGGCAATGAAATGTAGGTGCAAAGCACATGCTAAAATGGTAAAACATTGTTAGGCAGTAGAAAGTTGTTCTGAGTGGTTGCTAGGGTGTCGCTAAGCAGCTGTTAGAGGGTTCTGGGTAGTGTTTTGAGTGGTTGCTAAGCTGTTGCTGGGGCGTTGCAAATGTGTTTTGGTGCTAGGGCATTGAAATGTAGGTACAAAGCAGTTGCTACAATGCTAAAACATTGTTAGGCAGTAGATAAGGTTATTAATGGCTGCTAGGGTGTTGCTAAGCAGTTGCGATGGTGTTCAGGGTGGTTGTGAGAGAGTTAAATGACAGTTACAAGAGTGTTATGAGTCGTTTCAAATGTGATTAGAGTATTGTGCTCTAAAGTAGTTGCAAAGATGTTACTATGTAGTTGATAGAGTGTTCTAAGGGGTTGCAAAGATGTTGCTAGGGTGCTAGGGGATTACTAGTGTCCAGAATGGCTGCTAGGTCATTGATATGAGGCTATTGCTACAATGCTAAAACATTGCTAGTTAGCAGATAACCTGTTCTTAGTGGTTCCAATGGTGTTGCCATGTGGTTGCTAGGGTTTAAGAAGTTGTTCAGAGTTGTTGCTAGAGCATTGTTAATTAATTACTAGGGTGTTCTGGGTGATTGTAAGACAGGTATAAGATGGTTGCAAGAGTGTTCTGGGTGGTTGCTAAGGCTAAGCTGTTGCTACAGAGCTAAGGCATTGCTAAAGTGTTATGAGAGTTTGAAAGGACATTGATAAGTGGTTGCAAATGTGTTCTAGGTGGTTGCTAAGGCATTGATTGGGGTTGCTAAGGTGTTCTGAATGGTTGCTAGGGCATTGATATGTGGGTGCCAATTAAGTAGCTGCTACAATGCTAAAACATTGCTATATTGTATATACGTTGTTATAAGTGGTTGCTAGGGTGTTGTTATGTGGTTGCTAAGGTGTTACTATGGTTTCCTAAAGTGTTCTGAACACTTGCTAGTGCATTGCTAGGTGGTAGTTACACAGTAATTAAACCATCAGACAGACAAGATTGACACAACAGATGTGGACTGACCTGTACAGTGTTCCACCAACCACTGTCCCTACGTCAGGAACACTGTAAATCTCATCCACCTGTAAGAACACATCAGTTTGACATGAAAGTGGCGTCTAGAGTTCGGACAACATATGCGTGTTGGTTAGAGCGTGAGTGTACCTGGAACTCCGTGAGCTGCTGCATGAGCTCCTCTTGCTCTTTGCTGTTGCTCAGAGGAGGAAGAATGTTGAAAAAGACCTTCAAAAGGTCCAGATTCTCACCAGATACACTGGAGAGGGTGAAGATGGGCGTCACACTGTGGGGAGAGAGATACGTCATTACACACACACACACACACATACACAAACTAGTGTTGAACAACTGTGGTAGGGTAGATTGTAAGGCACTAATTTTTACATATTTAAATCTTAAAGGTACAGTACTAAAAACAGCCTGTACAACGGTAAGGCTCAGAGAGAAGGAGGAAAGTGGTCAGGAATACGTTTATAAATGGACTAAAACAATAAACGACGTGTATAAATAACCTCTCTCTTCTCACACACATATGTACCTGGAGGATTGTGCGAACTGCTGTGCCGCAGTGACGGCATCATCAGGGTTGGCCACCACCATGGGGACCTTGTTGCAGCCGGGCTGTTTGAGCACTCGCTCCAGCTGACGGACCGTTTTCTCCACTGTGCTTTTCCCACAGAGGTCCACTTTACTCACCACAATGAATATGGGCACCTTCAGCGCCATCGCCAAACCCAGGTGCTCCCTAGTTGTGCCAGCTGAGAGGTATTTTACAGCGTGAGAATAATAAACAACTATATTTTATTGAATGTATTGTAAATATTTCATAGTTTGGTTCCACATATTATGGCTAATTCATCAAACATGTTCTTAAACCTCTATCAAAACTTCTAAATCAATATAAATATATATATATGCATAAATACTAACCAATGCCAGTATTGGCTCCCACCACCAGCATGGCAAAATCTGGACAGTAGCTTGTCAAGCCAAATATGGTGGTCTTCAAGTACTTATAATGACCAGCCAGATCAATAAACGTGATCATCTTAGAAGAGCTCTCACAGATCTCCTCCGCTGTACGGGAGTCACTGTAGTTCACAACCTAAAACGATGAAAATTATTTCTCAAAACAACATGCGTATATGCTGGCAAGAAGGAGGTAGTTGATTTAAATCCCATTTAATGCTCTACTGAAGAAAAAAACGCACCAGAAATGAAAGTGTACTTTTGTCTCACCTCTCCTTTGCTGTTGAAGCCAAGGATCTCAAAACTGATGCTGGACGTGCGTCCGGTCTGGATCTCGTGCAAGTGTCTAAAGAGGTTGAGTCTCGCCCTGCCACGCCCATTATCCAGCTCGCCTTGAGTCAACACTCCCAGCAGAGTAGACTTCCCTGAGTCCACGTTACCCAGAACCGCCACACGAAGATCCAGGAACTACACACACCAATTTGATAATGCATAATACATTAGGGACCGTTTACACAACACAATTTTCAACTAAAAACTGAAAAATGTTTATGTGTTTTGGCCGTTCATTTGCACGACAATGGAGTTTTGGGGGCCCTGAAAACGCAAACTTTTGAAAACGGGTTTCAAAGTCAAGTTTTTGAAAACGACACCATTATCGAATTTGTGAAAACGGTGACGTCATGCATATCCGTATTACGTGTTCAGTCTATAGGCGCGTAGTGTTTCTTTACAAAGTGACATCTCCATCTACTGGCCTGGCATGAATAATACAGCATTTTAGTCGTCTTCGCGGATACGTGTGAATGGGGATAGTTTTGACAATGCTGTCTCATATACGTGAAAAACGCAAAAGAAAAACTTTTCTTGTTTTAGTAAATGACAAAAAAATGTATTTACTAAAAAAATGTTTATTATAACACAGGTGTATTCGGGAAATCCAGGTCATTGTATGTGCGAGGAGCTACATTTTTGAAATGTCTGACTAAAATTACAACCACAATTCACAATGAAAATTAAATGGAAACTAATTGAGGAGCATCACAAGCTAACCTGCTGGTCATCTGGAACTTTCCTTACGAGAACTTCTGCGATTTTCCGTCGAGCTCTGTCGCAGTCCACCTCCCTCTCTCTCAGAAGTGTGATATCAGCTCCAACCCTGCGCAGAGTCACAGAGTCTTACCAAGACATCACTCTCACTCTTACACACTTGTAAGCCATTTCTAACACGTTGACATTAAAGAATTAAAGAGGCCATATTATGCCCTTTTTCAAAGTCTTGATTTTGTGTTTGGGCTCTACTAGAATGATTGAATGTTAAAAAACACATTTTTCACATATTTGACATTGTTGCGGCACCTCTCTTCCCAGTCTGTCAGTAACGCTCTGTTAAGTTCCTGTCTTTATGAAGCCCCTCTTTCAGAAAGTGCAGTGTGCTCTGATTGGTCGGCTGGCCCAGTGTGTTGTGATTGGTCAAGTGCTTCAAGCGTGTTTGGGAAATGTCACGCATCTTACCATAACTACGAGTTTCAACAAACTACTTACAAACTCAACCAGGCAACCATTTTATTTTCCGTATGACTTGGGCGGGAATTATTTAAATGAAGAATATTGTGACATGTTTGCAAGTGCTGGGTAGATTACTTACAAATTGTAGTCGGTTACTGACTCCAAATTACATGACAAAAATTGTAGTTAGTAATGTAATCCATTACATTACACATTTAAGGTAATTTAATCTGACTACTTTTGGATTACTTTTAGATTACTTTTGACCTAACTCATTTACCACATTGATTTGAATAGGATGATATCGTACCATATTGATATAAAAATACAAAAGAGTAAGAAAATATATTACATTCTTTGTTATAAACAACATGAAGTGCATTAAATATTACATGACTGTTATTAAATAGAAGGGGGTTCGTGAGTAATGAAATCATAAATATTTCAAATTAAAATAAATATTCTTAAAATAAAACCAATCAAAATAGAACATACTTTTCGGCCATTCTGCGAAGAGTCTTAAGTGATGCTTTCATATCTTCTTCTGTAAGTCCAACCAGCAGACCATTATCCTCCACCCCGATCTGATACACCGCCTCCCCCCGGCCCTCCTGCAGTCGCCATTTCAACTGCGTGGCCAAGTGCTCAAAGCGATACTGCGTGGGGTTTACCAGCTTCAACTGGGTGAAAAATGACATGATTGGATGAACTGAGATGATAAAAATCAGAATGAACTTCAATTTCACGTAATCAGATTGTGATTGACTGTAGGGTTTGCATACCTTATATTCAATGTTTCCCTCTTCAGCCTAAAAACATGAAGATATTTTGGGGGGGAAACAATAAATTAAATAAAAATATAAATCAATTCTTGCAAAAAATCAGTTCTTGCACATAACCTTTTTTTTTTTTACTGGCAAAAAAAAAATACC
Source organism: Rhinichthys osculus (assembly GCA_029959095.1). Classification (NCBI taxonomy): domain Eukaryota; kingdom Metazoa; phylum Chordata; class Actinopteri; order Cypriniformes; family Leuciscidae; genus Rhinichthys; species Rhinichthys osculus. Next base: position 28,583,227 of record JARWKJ010000020.1, read on the forward strand.
ACAAAATAAATAATAACCGCATAAAATGTATTTATTTGAAACTGCATTAACATAAAAAAAGCGTTTTATTATTTACAAACTATTGGTAAAATAGATTTGATAAACTGTTATCTAACATAATAATTATTATAATATATCTGTTCTTGCCTAAAAAGTGTACAATTTGGCCTGTTAATTCTGTCAGATGCCTTGGCCTTCTCTAACCAACTAAAATCATACAATTATTAGTAATACTGTGGTAAACTATAACTCACTAGCCAACCTGTCATCAAAAAGCAAACAAAATGTAACAAAACAAAACACACAGAGACTGTGTGAAACTTCTTACACTTTAAATTGCTCTAATATTAATGTATTGTGATTTTACAGTAGCAATAACTGTACGATTTTGCAGTAGCAATAACTGCACATTTGCAGTTCTAAATATGCTGATTCCCTATAATGTAGAAAAGGTCTATGTTATACACCAGATTCTGTCTGATATTGTGTTTATTGATACACGTACAGTAGGAATCATCTCCGCTGGCTAATGTTAGCATGATCCGACACATCTAACGTTGCTTTACCTCTGGTGGGAGAAACGGCGGAGGCTCGTTGGCCTTCTTGCCCCTCCGTCTCTTCCCTCTTCTGCCTCTTCTCGTCCGGGATTTCTTCTTTGGTGCGTTTTCAAGCCCGCATTCAGCTGCACTCTGCGGTTTCGCTGCAGACTTGACGCTGCAGTGGTTTGCAACCTGCACATCCATAACGCGCTCGCATATAAGGGAGATTTAAAAAGCTACGGTGTTAAACTAAAAATTTAAATATATATATATATTTAAAAATGCACGTCTCTGCTATAAACAGAGGCAATGCTTTTCCTTTCATTGAAGTTATTTAGTATTGCACTGGGATACGCGGTCTGGGAGCCATGAGCGCAGCAACATCCTCCTCGAGAAGCCCCGCCTCCAACACTCGTCAAACATTCGTCATCCAACCTGTCAAGCACAAACTCTCTGTGTGTCTGTTTGTTGGCCCTAATTTTAGCTAGCAGATTGAAAACTGTTTTTGGATTCTGTAATTGATTAATCACAATCTGGATTCATGAAAAATCGGCATAATAACAAATAATATAAGATTAGTTGTGGATGTTCTGGACTAGCTACTCAGAACTGATTGATTTATATTATTCTTAGATTTGTATAAGCATTCGACTCGGTAGAGCATAAGTTCATTTTCGACACGCTTAAGAAATTTGATTTTGTTCTTTTTTTTTCTGCAGCAATTAAAACCCTCTATAAAAATGGTAACTGTAATGGTGGTAACTGCCAGGCTATACTTCCCCTAGATTCAATATTACTAGGAATTAGGCGGCAGGGGTGTCCTGTCTCCCCATACCTCTTTTTATTAGTAAGTCAGCTTCTTTCTTCTCATATTAAATCAAGTCCAATGAAAGGTATTACTATCGCTGATAGAGAAATAAAAAATAACCCAATTAGCTGATGACACTCTTCATTCAAAACGAAAACCAAATTTCTGTGGCTACTGAATTAATCTGCGAAGTTTTTGGCACATTATAAGATTCCTGTAACACCAGGGGACTATGCAAAAGTTTTTGAAGCAATATCTACTGAAATCTGTATTCTGTTTAGACATCAGAAAATACTTAATATTCAACAATGGTCCTCACCTAGTACACACTAAAAACTCCTGGGTTATTTCTTCAACCCATTTTCTGGGTTATTTGTGTTGGGTCAAAATTGTGGGTTATTTTTTTTAGAGAGTAATCCTTTTCTGGGTTATAGGGCTAATATTTTGACCCAATTCCTGGTTGGGTTTCTGGGTTATTTTCCTAAGAGTAACCCAAATACTCTCTAATGTATTTTTTGTTGGAGGGGTGTATTTTATGTTATTATTTTTTATTATATTATAAGTTATTATATTATCATGTCAACACATAGTTTATAAAATGAACTATCACACATTATAAGTTCTTATAATATTTGTTTTTCCCCTAACTCCATCCATAAGAGCGTTATTTCAAAGAAGCAATGTGTCTTTGCCTTATATTTACTCATACTGGAATCAAAATTGACAGAGAATATTGTGTGGGAAAAGGTTTGGCTTATACCTAATCAATATTTAATTGCAAACAAAGTTAAGGAGGTATCATTCAAAATTATACATACAATTTACCCAGTTAAACATTACTTTGTGAAATTTAAAAGCGATATTGATTTTAATTGCACTTTTTGTGACAGTTGCCCTGAAACTGTGGTTCATTTATTTTGGCACTGCCCATTTGTAAGACCATTTTGGCAAAATGTTTGTGATTTTATCACAAAGAACATTGATGACCAATTTGTGTTGTTTTTGGAAACATCTATTATGTGGTCTTTTGGAGAATTATAGAGACAAGCACAGTCAGGTTTATATAATAGGCTAAACATTCTTTTATTGGCAAAAATCCATGTTCACAAATGTAAATTTTCCTGTAAAAAAAAACCCCTGTTTTATATCATTTAAGAAAAAAATGGAGCTTTACATTGAAGTCGTTTTTCTATTAAGCAAAAAGCAGTTAAAAAACATAAATGTTTCAATGTCTAGATCTACATTAATCCCCCTAATGTGCAACTCTTTTACTTTTGTTGTATTTTCTTAAATACTGTACAATTTTGCTCTTCTTTTTGTAAATAAAAAATATATGTCTGTCTGTTTATCTACAGTATGTGGTATGCTGACTGACTGATTCTATCCATAGACATTTTATATTGTCTGTCTATCTAGGCCTATATAGTTTATTTCGTTATGTCTATAGGCCTATATAGTTTATATCGTCGTTATGTCTGTCTATGTATCTATCCAGGCCTATATAGACAGTTTATATCTTTATGTCTGTATGTCTATCTAATATACAGGTATAGACAGTTTATATCGTAATGTGTATATGTCTTATCTATGTATAGTAGTTATATATCCAGGTCCTGCAGGAGGCGCAAGAATATCGTTTTTCATGCCTCTCCAAAATGATGTTTCTGTGGTCATTCAGAAATCGAACTTTGTGCTCCCATTAAGAATCATATAATGATTATGACATTTCTACAGCCAGAAATAAAGGCATAGTCCAGAAACTTCTCAGCTATTCATAGCATGTGGTTCTTCTGAGTGAAGCCCACAAGAGAGCAGAGGTGCACAGACGGGAAATCTCGCGAGAACTAGACTAGCGGTTAAAAACATGTTGCTTTCATAGCCTTTAGCTTTGTGATGAAAAACAAAACAATTCTTAATTGAGACCCACTTAATTGTGAATTGTTTTGTTTAAAGAGGGTCTCAACAAGAGTGTCTTTAAAGTAATTTTATTAAAAGCCTCTTTCAAGAAACACACAAAGCAACAACAGTATGACATTTAAATGACCTGTACAATTAGGGTTCTCAAATCATGCATCCGTTCCATTACAATGTCATAACAACAAGTTCATCATCATCATAATCAGCTTCATCGATGGCATTAACCTTACACGTTACCAAAGAGATGACTCACATAAATCACACTTAATTCTGTTTTTGGGTTCTATACTCTCTCAAACCCAAATTAGACTAGTAAAATTGAACAACAATGGCTATAAAATAAAGGCAGCACATATCATTCACTTCTACGGCACGAAAAAAAATGATAATTAATAATAAAAAATTCTTAAAACAAACAAAAAAACACATTAGACACTGATATTTGAGGATGTAACCTCCAGTATACCTTCATCCTTACCTTTTTAAACATAATCTCTTGCCTGTGCCGTGATGGTCCCTGGTGGCTACATCCCAGAAAACACAAGCCCTATTGCATGAAATGTAGGCCACATATTATCATAGTGCTACGCTACCTCTTTAGCAGAAACCATCTTGCATTGTTTCACACCATAGCAACATCTATTTTCTAACATTAAGGATATAAAGGTAAACAAAGACTTGGCTGTTTGTGGAACACCTTGTAGGTAAAGGGAACAACATGATGGGGTCGAACAGAGCAGCTAAATGCAACACATGCTTCGATATTAGATATATTACTGTACATATGAACCAAACGTGGCGCCCATCGTGGGGCAGCACCAGGGATAAGTTAACAACATGAATTATTTCAGACCTGGGATAAATGTTTGATGACTTTGATAAACAAAAATAAAGGACTTTGAAAAAGAAAATAAGAGTTCACATTAATGTTTGGAAGCCGGAAAACCAAAGCAGTTTAAAGTTTTTAAAAGTTCGTATATAAACACACAGTCACATTCTAAAAATAATAAAAATGGTCAATATTTGTAAATAATTTTGGGAAAAACTATTAAAAAAGCCATATTTTTCTAAGGTTCATTTCTCCCTAAAGGCACAGTGATAGAGTAAAAGTGCTCCATTAGAGAATGGCTATATGACTACAAGTGGAACTTAATTGTGTTCTATAATTAAAACGTATAATGAAGGTTTGCCTTTGTCCTCCGGAAGAGTGTCATCCTTCAGTACAACCAAGTTAGCTGCCATAAACTGTGTGTTAACCTGTTTCTTTAGGCCCGATTCTAATATTGCTTGCTGGATTGCCCCCCACCCCCAAAAAAGCCTGTGAAAAGCTTCCCACAATTTTTAAATAAATTCTAAAATAAAGTTACACCATAACGCAACTAAACCATTTAGCTTTCATTAAAGTTTAAAATATTAAATTAATTCCTCTCAAAAATGTTCATCATGTACTCACTTTCTTGTATTTTCAAACCTTTCCTCAGTGAAACATAAAAGAAGGTATTCAGCAGAATGTCCAAGCTGCTCTTTATTTCTTATAATGAAAGTGAATGGGGACCAAGGCAACTTTTCTAAAAACAGATTTTTAAGGAATCCCTTACATTTTAGTCCATTCTTCACACAAAGCTATCGGATGCCTTCATACAACAAGGAATACAGCGCATGAGTCATTTGTTCATTTTCCAGTTTTACAGCTGCTGTTCCCCATCCACTTTCTTTGTATGGAAAATAGCATCAACATTCTGGTACGAGTTTGAAACGACATGATGGGGAGTAAATGATGACAGAATGTAATTTTTTTGGATGAACTATTCCTTTAACCTTTGTAACTCCACTCTACAACCCATGTAAAAGTGGAATAGACATGAGCGGTGTCTCTGCTCATAGATGTATATACGTAGATGCCACATTCGTCCGCTCCAGAGACGGCGCCTGCCATCGTGTAATGGTCAGCGTGCCGTTACGCACAGTAAGAATCAATGATGCCACAACATTGTGCAGCTTCTAGTTGCAAGAACCTTTCACAGGTGAGAATGTGCTGGTTGTGTTTTTATATGCATTATTAACTCATATTACAGGTTTTTACTATGGTCACTTTTCAATGTTTTGTTAGCTGACGCCTTCCTCTTGTATTGTGTTAGTTTAGCAAAACCATCGGCTGAAGTCTATTGCAGATATAGATATTCATACATGGTTCTAACTATGGTTGCAGACGCTCAGCTAACTCGCTCTCGAATGTTCACGGACCGGCTTTGACCGCTTCAATATGGCGGACGGCTTAAGTATAGCGGCCCATAGGAACAGCCTCTAATGGGGAGCCTATGTATGTATATATATGTATCTGCTACCGATGCACAGATATCATTTTCAAAACTAGATCGATATCTAGATTGATATGACTGGACCAATACCAATATCGACACATCCCAAGCACCTACTAACTAAACAAGCTAGCTTTATCCCAGGTCTGTATTGGCAATTCTAGCACCTGGTCGGACCTACAGACAAGCTCGCCAGCATAACACTCGCCATAAACATGGTCCCGGACTGTATCGTTTGAGAGTGCGAAAGAGGGTTTCATCAACCAAGGCAATCTGTTGTATTTGGTAGGTTTGAGACCCACTTACTCTAAAAGTCTCTAAAATGGTATTTGAACTCCTTCAATCAAGCTCTGAGAGAAGTTACCTCTGGTTACCAACCCCAAAAAAATACAGTAACTATTACATGAAACACAAACTATTGTAGTCAGAAGGCAAATGTGAGAAGGAACTTCTCCAATAAGGAAAGCGGGTTGTTGAGTGTGTGGAAGGTTTAACGTACAGTACCACACATTAGATGCAGTCCTCAGCATTCACACTTGAGTCAGTTTAGAGTCTCGGCAGACATCTGGATCAAAGTGTTCAAGTGGAAGGAAATAACTTAACTGTCCTCAGGATTTCGCAGCTTGGTGCATTTAAATACAGTCACGTCTACGCCCAGGTGATCTAGTGAGCGCAATGATGACATGGGTTCTTCATGAGCAATGGTTCTTCGTTAGCAAAGGAGACAGTTGGCGAGATCAATGCATGGGTTGGATGCCTAAATGGGCATATTGCCACAATAAGTGTTATCTAACGAGTGCGTGTGCGGATACACGATCTTCACCCACACTGGCTGAACATCCAAAGCAGGAGTGAAGCATCTTGTGGTCGGTATCCTAATAACAATGCACCTCAAAAGATTAAAAAAACCGTCTCGAGTCCAAGAAAGCTGTTGAGATCAACATTTCTTGGGTGGATTCTGAACTTTAGGTCTGGAGATATGGGAATGGCGGTCTCTACAGCACTGGTGGTGACAAGACAAGGTGCAATTACTGGGCAAAAAGGCTGTGGAAAGACAGGATCACTGGGGAAAAAAAGAGGGGGAAGAAAGGCATGAAGCACTACAAAACCATCATAACATGCTGTTTAAAAATTATAGGTCAAGGGAAGCAACCCTGCCTTTAAGTATTACTTCAATAATTCTTAATTTCACCAAAAATACATTTTAATTTCAATTACGGCAACTATTTTAGGGTGCGTTAATATCATTATGGCAAGTTCTCATGGGGTTAAGTGGGCAGATATTTTGGCTGGGGGCATTTAGGGGGGACTTTTTAAGAGGCAGCTGTGGTGGGAGTGGGTGGGTTGTCAGCCTGGCAAGGGGAGGAGGGTTCAGAACCCGCTCCAGAATGGCAGAATTCCTTGATGGTGACTGTGAGAAGGTTTGTGGTGACGTCAGTCACCACTACATTGGCACAGCTGGGTGCCATTTCAGGGTGCCAATCGGGGTCCCCCTCTTTTGGCACCCTGTTATCTTCATGAAGTGGAGCAGTATTGCGGTCACTAACCTGGCTGACCGAGGCTTGACCCGGCTGGGTTCGATGTCGAAGTTTCCGTTTTCGGCCCCGAGAAGTGGTGAGATTCGGAGAGCCCTGGTCTTCGTCTTCAGGAGAGGATGATGGGGAGGACGAATAGGAGGGTGAGGAAGGGAGGAATGGCGTCAGGCTGGACTTTGGGTGAGGTTTGGAGGCATCTCGGGAACGTGATGAGGCTGGGGAGCCCAATTTAGTTGGAGTAGGAGCTTCAGGTTGGGTCAGTTGTTTCTGAGATGACGGGGAGCTGCCGTTAGACCCACTGGAGCTGGATGGAGAAGGTGGAGGCTGGTACTGAAACTTCTGCGCAGTTGCAGAGGAATGGCAACCACAGGAGCTTCCACCTCTTTGATTGGCTCCAGTATTGGACCCTTCATTGGCCATGGAGGACATTGGCCCACAGGGGTGAAGCCCGAATGGCTGGCCATACATTGGGAAGCCCAACATCTTCATAGGATGTTGAAATGGCCTATAAGGCATGTCCCCATGCTTTTTCCCAATGATGCGATTCCTGGATGGGACTTTAGCCCGCCCCGTGTACGACTGCGCTGACCTTCTACTGGCTACTCCACCATTTTCAGCTTTGTCAATGACCTTCAGGTTCAAGATTATGCGTCCCCGCTTAACCTCCCGAGGTTTGACCCTACGGTTGAGTATGCGGACAGTTTCGGAGAAGGGAGAGATGGGAGGACGGGGTGAAGATGTGGATCCTGTTGGGTCGGCCAGAGGGTCGGGTCGTGGCAAAGGTCGTCGAGACATTCTATGACAACGATGGATGTCTTTCTTCAGTTTATGAGCAGCAGCGAGAGAGTGCACTCTGGGGGTTGGAGCGGTAGAGTAGGAAGAGGATGGTGAAGGCTGAGGAGCAGCTGAACTTGCAGAAGAGGAAGAGGTGGGAGGCTTTGCAGTGGAGTGCGTCTGGGATTTGAGGAGTGGAGTGCGTCTGGGATTTGAGCTTCGAGGTCTATCACCCGCCTGTGCCCGTGCCTAGACAGGCAAAAAGCAAATATGACCGAGAAGTACGAAAGTATCAAACAGGAAGTTGTACATTTTAAAAACACCTAAGGCATAAACTTGTATTAAAATTTTTTAAATAAAAAAAGCATATATTTCTATGAACATTTTTAAGAAAACTCAAACCTTTAGTACAAAGTTTTTTGGTTTAGGTCCACGTTTCTTTGGGCCGTGAAGTTCCAACTCCCGCTCCCTATGAAATGTGGGACAGCACCATTTAAGCCAAGGAAAATATGACATCACTTTAGTGTCAAGCCTAAACCATAACAATCTAAATGAAAGCCTTTGAAGTGTAATACAAATCTTCTTTGTTTAAAAATTCATCATAGAGGCTAGTTTCCAGACTGACTGGCAGCAAAAAGCTGCAAAAATAAAGCAAGAAAAGAAAAAGAATGAATGTAAACAATCTTTACATGGCTCTTACACTGAAAATAAGAACTGATGGGACATATATACACACTGTATATAGAATAAATATTTTGGTTCTTTTTATATTTTTAGAATTTAGGTTTTAAGAGGTAAAGGCAAGTCTTTAAGTGACACTCACTTTTGCTCAAAGGCCGCGATGAGACGATCATCCAGGATGTTCTCCTCTGGTTCCCATGTGCTGTGTCTATATTGCAAAACATTTGAATCTTTAAAATGGTAATGGGTACAAGGTTTCCCCATCAAGATTTCAGTTAAAATAAACGGATGTATTTATTAGAGATGCACAATACTACATGTCTCTGTCGAAACCGATAGCCGATAATTCAGAATGATCTCTCTACCGATAGTTTGATTTTCATAAGGAAAAAGAAAAACAATCTCTCCCAAATAATGCTGCAAAATATAAAGGGAATCCTCTCATTTGGTACATTACTATAATATTAGAGGTGAAAATTAACAACAGAGCTTTTATATTTAACTGGTATTTATTTTCAGATATAATAATAATCACACTCAAATAAAAACTGAAATGTTTGTATGCAACTCGGTTGCAGATACGGTAGTTTTCATAAACACTTGTCTTCGTGACAAATGTAACCAAGCATACATGTATAATTAACAGTAAATTTAATAATAAGCTCCTGTTTTTATAGCCAACTAACAAACTGTGAACATTGGATAACTTTTCTGAGTTAAGAGCTAGGGCTAGGTATTTTTATGTAAAAAAAAAATAGATTTTGAATAGACCACATTTTGAAAAACGATTAATCGAAAATTAGATTTTTTTTGCCCAGTGTAACCCCTCCACCCGGGTCCTTCTCACCCCGCTCTGAGCGGGTCTTGAACCCGGGTCTCCGGCATGAGAGTCAGGCGCTCTAACAAGGAGGCTAAAGACTGCAGCCTCAAGCATCTGTCGCTAGAGAGCCTTTTGAGATCAGAGGAGTGAGGTTTACTCGCACAGCAACTACTAGCCGGCCTCCGTTACACCAGCTCTAGTAAGTGCACAGAATTTAAAAGCTAAGACTTTGTTTCTTATCAAAAGTAACAAAGCTCTTTGTGATTATTGGATGGGGGCGAGCTACAAATGATGTTTGGTGCAGGGAACAACTGCAGACCTGGCAACCCTGGCTTGAACAATGGTAATGTATAGGGTCAAATAGAGCCTGCTTTAACATAGCTATTTTTAAACTGTTAATGCGTTAATCTCGTGTTAACTTTCCTTAAATTCAACACGAGATTTCCTTCCCACACAGTATGGGTTGCAGTCTGACTCAGAACACATTTTTTCGCCCCCTTTTGATTGACACGATATAATCCTGATCGGCCGATGGTGAAAATAATTGCTTTTATCGTCCGGTACGGATTATTTGCCAGTACATTGTTGCATCTCTTATATTTATAGGTTTTTTTCTTGTTACAGATCCTTTAAATTGTGCTGTGGTGTGACAATAAATACATTTGTATAGCTCTTAATTTATATCAGTTCATCAATAATGCATGCAGTATAATAAAAACTAATACATTTTTTATCTTAAAAAATAGTTTTAGATGTAGTATATCATGTCAAAACACTGCTTGACCTTTTTTAGCTACCCAAATGACACTTCTGCGATGATAAGGCCTATTTCACGATGCATGCAAAAGTGTCATGTAGTAACAGGCACACAAACACTTTCTTTTCATTACACCAGAACTAATTCACAAACTGTTCGCGGATTGGGTCAATTTGTTGTAGTTTACTTACCATTAAAATGTAAATGTAATGTTCCTTATGTAAATTAGATTTGACGCTTAGGTTTAAAATAATTACCATAACCGTTTATAATTATACCAGTTATTAAATAAATTATTCAAAGCCGTAACATCTGTTACACAATACTTGTGCAGAAAATGCAAAAATGCCTCAAAGTGAAACCAAAAAAAGAAAGTCCCTTTCCATCCAAACAACAGAAAAGGTTAAAATACAGTTTGCATTGCAACTCTATGTGAAAGTATAGGCCTATCCATTGAAATATTTATATATTTTACACACTTACTTTAGAGCCCAACCTTTCCATTTCACCAGGTACTCGATTCGACCCTGCAAAGAGATAGACAACGGAAAATCCTCTTTATTTCACTCTAACTAAAGAATGCATGAGCAATGCATGCTCTATTTCAACCTCATGCCCATTTATTAGATTTTCGGGGGTCAGTAAAGTGTGTTTATCTAAATATAACCTAATACAAGCACAACCAACACTTTAAACCATGTGGCATGACACCGTGCAGTATTTAAACTACTCGATCCTCCTGCATTGTTGAGATCTTTGAATCTTGGGTCAGCCAGCATGCATTGATTTTGTCATGGACTTATGCCAGACACTTTGTCCCTTTTTAGCCTCCCCCTGCTGCTCTTTTAGCGGGCTGTTGTCAGTTCCCAGCACAGCACAACCCAATTTTACAACATAAACTCAAGTTGCATATCCAAATGACCCACATTTGACTTGTTATTTCCATTCTGACAATGTAAATAAACGCACTGGGTCGCTAAACGGGGAAACATCTGCAAGTAGGCCTCCCCCCTCTTGTCATTGCAGGCGCCTTGAAGCTCCGCATCGCGGAACAAACGAAAGATGACCCCCCTCTGTGTACTTTACGTCGTAAAAAAACACCCCCAGTCACCCTAAACCTAATTGTTTCTTACTTACTTTTCTAACGCGGCTTTTCAGGATGGATTCCGCGGCGAAAACCCGGTCTCCGGTCGCCGACAGCTCCTGCTCCATCTTTTAGTGCGCGCGCTCCAGACGGCTCTGTCTCGCGGCTCTTCACTTTACAAATCTGTGACAGCAACAAAACCCCGCGCTGTCACGTGATCCGGGTCAACTAGCCCCGGTAGTCCTGGAAACGGCTCGAGAGGTAGTCAAATATTAGAACATTTCCTCATAATATATTTCTTGATATATAGGATGGATTAATAAACTCACAATTTTTAAAGATGTAAATCACAATCGTTGGTTTCCTATATCACAATAACAGAGAGTTGAATTATTAAAGTCACCATAAAGTAAAAATGAACAATTCTTGTTTTTAATGAAATATTGTCGTGTTTTATATCTTTAATTCACCTCCCACTTGCACCGACGTCTCTTTTCTTCGAGAAGCCGTTTCACACGGATACACGTCACAATAGGGAAGAAAAGACTATCGCAACTTCCGTTTAATGCCTTCCAGCAAAAAAAAATTATAAAAAAATATATCTATGCGAAATGTTAGTCCAGGCTCAAGACCATCATAGCACAGAAACTGCGCTTGTTAAAATGACAGATTCAAGACTTACTTCTAGCTGTTCTGGCCATGGATGTATCGCAATACTAGTTTACTTGAGCTCATGCTGCTGTACTGGCAAATTATGGAGTGCCACAGGGGTCTGTGTTAGGCCCTCTGCTATTTTCAATATGCTGCCACTTGGTAATATTATTGACCATGGAAACATGGAATTAGTTTCCACTGTTATGACGATGATACGACCAGAAATCTCTAAATTATTCAAGTTGACTGAATGTGCTAAAGATATAAAATATTGGATGACCAGTCATTTTCTTCAATTAAATTCAGATAAGATTGGACAAAAAACCTGTACACAGAATCTCTTAAAATAGTATTTGCATTTTGAAGGATGTACTGTTACTTCATCTTAGTTCCAGGCCTGGGAGTTATAGACAACAACTTGTCTTTCGAAAATCATATTTCATATGTTACAAAAACTGCTTTCTGTTTCTGATGCAGAAAGGTTAGTTCATTCATGCATTCATGACTTCTAGACTAGATAACTAATGCATTGTCCTGCTTCCTCAATAAACAAGCTACACTTAGTCCAAAATGCAGCGGCTAGAGTACTTACTAGATCAAGAAAATATAATCATATAACACCAATTTTATCATCTCTACACTGGCTACAAGTTCTGAATCAATTATAAAGTATTGCTACTGACTTATTAGGCCCTAAATGATTTAGCTCCTGTGTATTTAACTGATCTTCTATCGCCTTACAATCCATCACGCTCTTCAAGGTCACAAAACTCTCTTAGGGTCTAAGTCCACAAAAGGAGGGAGAGTGAAATTGCATTTGGCTCCTAAACTCTGGAATAGCCTTCCTGATAATGTTCTGGGCTCAGACTCACTTTCCCAGTTTAAATTTAGATTAAAGACACCTTTCTTTAGCCAAGGATTCATATAATGCATCTCCTAAACTTATACAGTTATATCAGATCAAATGCACATGATTATCTTTTGCTGGAAATGTTATGAAATGTCATTTTCCATTTGCTTTTCTGTTTTATTTTGGGATGCCCATCCTGAGGAAACTGAGTATGTCAGCTCCAGTTAGGATCCAGCTTATGAAGACTTCTAGATTCTGTAAAGAGATGGTGCCAACTCCTGCAGAGACTTGAGGTGACAACAACTCTGAATCAACATACACAACTGCCAAATTGTCTATATATTATAATAATTATTGTCACAACTAACTGCTTTAATGAATGTTTCTACCTAAATTAATACATGTTAGCTAACTGCATGGTTATCTTAAAACTGTACATTTCTGCTAAATGGACATTAGCCTACTTGGACATAATAACAATAATGATAATAACAAATTACTCTAAATTGTAATGTAGAACATGCATTTTCTGTAAAGCAGCTATTGTGAAAAGAGCTACACAAGTAGATGTGAATTTAATTTAATAATTTTGCTACTTTGGTTTGAGCAGGCAAAAAACTAACCTCTCCAAAACGTTGTTGTTGCAGGGAGTTTTTTTTTTGTGACAACTTTAAAGGGAACCTCTCCAGAACGATCCCTACAGGTTATTTTTAGGTCTTATTTTTCCAACAATGATATGTGTTACTCCAAATACAGCATACAGGGTAATTAAATAATGGGCTGTTTGATTATTTAAAAAGTCTTGCTCGTATATCCCTTTTTAAATATTTAATATGCGTGAATCCTGAAGGGAGTGCTTTGGTCGACGAAAAACGCCCCCTCCCCCTCATTGGCTGGAATCGCGGTTGCGCGCTGGAAACTCGGATGCTTATTGGCTCTTGCGTCTGTCAGACAATCTTACACAAGGTTGGTTGTCACGCAGTGATTGTTGATGTCCTATCAAAAGTCAACGATCTGCTGCGTCTCAGTACATCAATAACCGTACGGAATAATGAAATAGCGCAAAGGTAAGGCGTTAAGCGTGGGTAACGATTTATTAAATGACTAAGAGGTTTTATATTTTAGTGAGGATTAATGCACACTTGTGGCGTTTAGTTTAAAACGAGTGCTGACTGTTGGTGTGGCTCTGATCAAAGTCTCGTGCACGGATGACACATCATGACAGTCATCTAGATTGTTACTTTTGACTGTTAAACTGGTTTGTGGCATGTAGTTTTGACAAGCAAGTTTTGTGGGGGGGTTTTGTCAGTTGCTAGCTACTTGCTAGTGATTGTGAAAAGCCAACGATTAAACTGCGAGCGTCAAATGCTAACAGTTTAGGTGAGAGTTTCGGTTGCGAGATGAATGAATTGACTGCACGCACATAAACCATTAGTTTGTGTTGCCTCTTTATCAAACCAGTCAATGCAGATGTTCCTGCGGATGCCTGTGTTTGCAGTTTTACTCATAACTAATGTTGTTTCATCTTGCTTTACTCACGAGTCGACACACACACACACACACACATATATATATATATACATGTGTGTGTCTGTGTATATATATATATATATTTATGTGTGTGTGTGTGTGTGTACATATTATGTATGCATATGTAAACTGTGCAGATTCTGTAGACAAGAGAACAAGAGAAATATAAAAGAGGAAAAATAACATTTTTTTCAAGTCCTACGATGACATTTGAATCTTCAAAATATAAAGTAAATAGTGCAGATTCTGTAATATACATAAATGAGGGAAATATAAAATGAAGGGAAATTAATTGTAATCTTTAAAAAAAAGCCCAAGATATAATGACCTTTAAATCTTCAAATATAAAGAACACAGCGCAGTCTGTAATATATATATATATATATATAAACAAGAAAAATCTGAAAAAGAAAAGAAAAATCCTATGATATAATTACCTTTATATCTTCAAATATAAAGTAAACATAATAATGTTAAATATATATATATATATATATATATATATATATATATATATATATAATATGTGTGTGTACATATGTATGTATATGTATTTAACTAAAAAAAAACGATAATATTATGACCTCTGAATCTTTAAATATAATGTAAACTTAGCAGATTCTGTACATAAACCAGAGAAATATAAAAAAGGGAAATTAGTTCAATTTTATTTATTTATAAATCCTATGATATACCTTTTATATCTTCAAATATAAAGTAAACATAATATTGTGAACATAAAAATAAATAAAAACTATATATATATATAGTCCTTAAACAGTAATCTCAAATGACCAGTGAAAAAGCATGTGAAAAAATACACAATACTCAGCGTTACCACAATATGCACGAGTGAGAGAAAAAACCTTTATTATATACATTTTTAAACCAACCTCCTGTTAAAAAAAAAGAAAGAAAAAAAATTCTAATATAATATATTCTGTCTGATAATAAACATTAAATCAACCCGTGAAAATTCATTGGTCAGATAAAATGGAGAATCAGAGCATCATCACCCCACTTCCCTCTCTTCCCCCAGCTCACCATGCAGTTCCTGGGCCGTATATTGGACACGGTGAGCTCTGTGTCAAACCTGTTCTCCAACCCGTACCGTGTGAGGGATGTGCAGCTGGCGGAATATAATGGGAAAGTGCTACTGAGACAGGAGGGGCGGCTGGTCCTGTACAGGAACCAACAGAGCCAGTCGTGGGACTGCCTGCTTCTCTGCCCCGAGTCTTCCTCTGTGGCCCTCAGGTGAGACCCTTTAGTCAAGATATTCACAATATACCAGGACCCCACTTCAGTCAATAAATTGATTTCCTGTAAAAGTCTTGTGGTTTCATAGTGGTCTTGCAAAATCTCTCATATTGCTTCATACTCCCATTCTGTGGAATTGATTTGCATTCCCATCAGCACATGACTGTAACCAGCAGTGGGAAGCCACAAAGAACCATTGTGGATCCAGGCTCTTGTTAAATAACGCCACCCCCCGGAATATAGCGTTTCATTGTCATCAACCACAATTTCATTAGCGCGTCATATGTGGGTTTCAAGAACGAAAGGAATTGGGATTTTGTTGTCTTTGTGTTCAGGTTGTTCCAGGTATCTTCAGAGGCAGATGCCATGAATTGGTTTCCTCAGTACACCCTCAAACTCCGCCCCTTTTATGAGATGCTCCGCCCACCTTTGAAACCCGAGATGCTCCAGCCAATCGTGGACTGTGTGCGGAATCACCCCGACTACAGCTCGGCTCACGTCGCTGTGGATATCGGACTGAGAGACTGTCTCAAGCACAATTACATTTTGAGGTATGATATCAAGAGGAAGACTAAGTTTAAAGGTCACCTACAGTATGGCTGAATCCGAAATCGCATACTTCCTGTATGTGACAAAAATAAGTGTGTACGAATGCGAGATACTGAAGTGTGATACATACGATGGACACTTTACTATCCCATGAGGCCTCGGGAGAGGATTTATGAATGGCAGCGACGCAACTGATGCTGGTAGATCACATGATAATGACAACATGGCGAATGTAGTACGTCCAGATTACATTCATACTATATAGAACGTACTTTTTAGCGGTCGTGAAGAGTAATTACAAGTTCCTACTCGAGAGTATGCGATTTCGGATGCAGCATATATGTGAGAAGTTTCTGCCAATTTTTTATAAAAAATTATTGTATTTAAATAGAAATATATAAGAATATATATTTATTAAAAAACAATAGTATGCTTTAATTCTAAATAGTGTGCTTTATTTCTCAATGAAGAAAATGAGGTATGTACACAGGTCACAGGTTTTTTTATATTACGTAATAAAAATATATTTTATATTTAATATGTTAATATTATTTATATTTGGCATATTTATATGTATTTAATATGCATTCATTTTTTTAAAATCTATTTATTTCTATAATTCACCAAATCACAAATATAAATGTCATCTGATACTGTAGGTAGTAGTGAAAATTATGCGTGCAATTTCAAAACCAGCTTACAACACCTTTAAATAATGAGCAGTCTGATTATTTCAAACTAAAACTACTGTCATATAGCCCTTATTAATCATTTAATATGCATGAATCCTTAAAAATGCGTTTTTCAACTATAAATGGGAAACCTACAAAAGTCAAAAGCACTGTATCAGAAGTCGACATTCATTTTTTAATAAAAAAAAATATTTTTTTTAAATGGAAGTTAAATATGAATACTATCCATTTTATATATGTCTTTATTATCAAAACCTCAAGTGAAAAATCGAATTAATTAATATGGAAAAATGATCATAGATGTGAATCTTTTTGTCACAGTTTATTGGTTCATTTTAAATAGTCCTGTGCTTTAGTCATTTTTAAAAGCAGAAATAGCATTAATAGAGGTCACCGAGCTAAATTAGTGATATAAAAATAATTTAAAATAGTTTCCTACAGTGTTTAGCATGTCTCGCCACACTACATTCCAACTTCCCTTTCCTATTTTGTACAGTTTTCTAAAATGGCATGTGAGAAGCTGCGCAATATGCAGCGTTATCACAACATGCACACGTGAGATAAAAACCTTAAACCGACCTCATGTTAAAAAATCGCTGAATCACTTTTCAGTCCGATGATAAACATTAAATCCAGAAGTTCTGAAATGTGGATTGCTGTGGTCCCTCACAGCCAGATGAACGCCCGCGACGCTCAGGGCCAGACGCCGCTGCACCTGGCCTGCGAGAGAGGAGACGTGGGCTGCGTGCGCGAGCTCCTGGAGGAGTGTCAGGCTCGCACCGACATCAAGGACAAGAACGGGGAGACGCCCATGCACTGCGCCGCTAAACAAGACTCCGCCCTTATTATAGAGGTGAGAGGTCAACTCAGGGCTCGCTTGCTGAATGACTGACTCCCATATTCGATGATTGTGTCTTTCTCGTTTCCGCTAGGTGTTGTGTGCGCAACTGTGCGCGGGTGTGAACGAGCTGAACGCCTCCGGGGAGACGCCGATGCACATCGCGTGCCGCCTCGGGAGGGTGGAGGTGGTCAAGGGTCTGCTTGGGGGCGGAGCCCGCTGTGACATCATGGGAAGTAGTGGCTACCCAATCCACGCCGCCATGAAGTTTAGCGAGAAGAGGTGCGGACCAGGAATCTTTATTGTTTTCGTTGATAATTCAGTTTCAGTGAATCGATCTTATTCTTCTCGTTTCCTCTTCTTTAGTTGTGCCGAAGCAATTTTATCGTCTAATCCCAATCAACTTCTAGCGGAGGATCCGGTTTATGGTGGAACGCCTCTCCACTGGGTTAAGACTCCCGAGGTCAGGAATACTTACTTTGCTTGGTTGGATTAAAACTAACTTATGTGTGATTGCTCTGTTAGTGCGGTTCATTTGAGTAAGTGTGAACGCTGCCATCTGAACCCTGGTGCATCAAACAAGAGGACCGAGACGCTGAAAAGATGGGCCTCGTTCCGCTTCCTAACAAACTCTGGTGCGGTTCGACTGAAATATGAACGCATCACGGACCAAAGACATGTGAACGAACCAAACACAGGAAGATGAGACCCTAAAAAGGGCAGAATGCTGAAGCGTATCTGTTTTTTCTCATCATAGTCGTGATGTTACCCATCACAGATCGGTACAGGCATCAGAACCGTGTCTCCTCACAGTAGATCTGTGTGTGTGTGTGTGTGTGTGTGACGGAGGGATTATATGTAGCTACGCACATATAGCGAACGCATTTATCCCAGAACACAGCATTGTGTTGGATGTTCAGTTGCAAAATATACGCTATAAAAGCCGTTTTTTGTTGTTGTTTTGAATCTTTAGTCTTCGTTTTAAAGATGACAGTGTGAACGCTAAGCGAACCAGGACTGAATGTATCATTTTCTTTTTTGGTCTGGACCAAAAGAACCAAGAGAACCGAACTACAAGTGTGAACACACCCTTACTTGAGGAATTATCTTACGGTTTGACACGACACGCACGTCTCCCGGAAATCCTGTAGAATTCAACCAATCAGATGACGCCTTCGAAACTCCCGAAGTGTTTCCCATTGTGTGTGCCTTATGCATCAGACGTTCAGCCGACGGTCTGAGGCCGATACTATCTGTGTTCTGACCATCCTGCGTCTTCTCTCTCTCTAGATGAGCCGCGTACTGCTGGACCGAGGATGTAACGTCAACTACCTGAGTAAGACCGGAGAGAGTCCATTACACATCCTGACCAAGAGGGGGCGCTTTGAGGCCGCAATGACTCTGCTGACACACGGAGCCGACCCCAACATTAAGGGCCAGGACGGAAACACAGCACTGCACCTCGCCATGAAGGTATGAGAGAGAACTCGTTAGGCCTGTCAAGAACATGGCTGGCTCATATCTCACCCCAATATGTGTAATAAAATAAAATAAAAAATATTCAAATTAATTAATTTTAAATTTAAATTAAATATTTATGCATAATAATAGTACTTTTTGTACCTCCTTTAATTTATGCAGTTTTTAATAAAAAAAATTGTTGTTATAATTATATTATTTATTAGTTATCAATACTTATAACAATTAAAAATTTAATTAATTTATTGAAAATACCAAAATGAGTTTGTCATAAAAAAAACTTTTTGTAAAATAATCTAGTAAAAAAATCTAGTATTTATTTACTATTATGGTATTTAATCATATTTTGAATTAGCTTTTTTATATATATATATTTTCAGTCTTTGTTATGCTTTTTGTTTTTTAGCTTTCATTTTAGTTTTAACTCTAAATTTAGTACTTCAGTTACTTAGACTAATGTTCATTTAAGTTTTTTAAGCTAACATTTGTCATCTAAAATTTCAATTTTATTTTAGCTTTTTCAATTAAGGAAAATGATTCATACTTTTTTTAGTGGACAAAAACACTGTGTACAAGAATAAGCAAAATAATTTTTTTGCAAAATATGCATTTCATACAAACAATTCAAAGCTCTTATATTTCAAAAGGTAACGCGATCACACTAATCGACAGGATAATTAACAATTTTCCTTCTGAAACAATTATACAGAAAACGTGGGTACAGTTTTCCTACACAGTCTGATAAAGTATGAAATTTGATTGAAAGTAATTTTCAATTTTGGAAAAGTATGGAAAAATATCAGTGTTTAAAGAATTCAGACTATTGCCCGTGATCATTTTTCTAAAATATAAAATTAAGACTTTCTAATATTAAATGTATCATACAGCAAAGATTGTTTGATTGTTGAACATTTTGAACTTCAGACTGTACTTTGTGGTTGTTGCACAATCACCAATCATCAATTACAGTATCAAACTGATGTTTGAGCGTGAATATATGCAGAATATATAAATGGTAAATGGTAAATGGACTGCATTTATATAGCGCTTTCACAGACCCAATGGCCACCAAAGCGCTTTACAATTTGCCTCACATTCACTCACTCATTCATACACCGACGGGCGACGGCAGCCATGCAAGGCGCCATCCAGCTCGTCGGGAGCAGCTGGGGTTAGGTGTCTTGCTCATGGACACCTCGACACTTGGTCAGGTGGAACCGAGGATTGAACCACCAACCTTCCAGTTTGTAGACAACCAACATGAACCACTTATGAAAACCCAAAATTCCTGTCTCAAAAAATTAGCATATCATGAAAAGGTTCTCTAAACGAGCTATTAACCTAATCATCTGAATCAACTAATTAACTCTAAACACCTGCAAAAGATTCCTGAGGCTTTTAAAAACTCCCAGCCTGTTTCATTACTCAAAACCGCAATCATGGGTAAGACTGCCGACCTGACTGCTGTCCAGAAGGCCATCATTGACACCCTCAAGCAAGAGGGTAAGACAGAAAGAAATTTCTGAACAAATAGGCTGTTCCCAGAGTGCTGTATCAAGGCACCTCAGTGGGAAGTCTGTGGGAAGGAAAAAGTGTGGCAAAAAACGCTGCACAACGAGAAGAGGTGACCGGACCCTGAGGAAGATTGTGGAGAAGGACCGATTCCAGACCTTGGGGGACCTGCGGAAGCAGTGGACTGAGTCTGGAGTAGAAACATCCAGAGCCACCGTGCACAGGCGTGTGCAGGAAATGGGCTACAGGTGCCGCATTCCCCAGGTCAAGCCACTTTTGAACCAGAAACAGCGGCAGAAGCGCCTGACCTGGGCTACAGAGAAGCAGCACTGGACTGTTGCTCAGTTTTGCATGTCATTCGGAAATCAAGGTGCCAGAGTCTGGAGGAAGACTGGGGAGAAGGAAATGCCAAAATGCCTGAAGTCCAGTGTCAAGTACCCACAGTCAGTGATGGTCTGGGGTGCCATGTCAGCTGCTGGTGTTGGTGCACTGTGTTTTATCAAGGGCAGGGTCAATGCAGCTAGCTATCAGGAGATTTTGGAGCACTTCATGCTTCCATCTGCTGAAAAGCTTTATGGAGATGAAGATTTCATTTTTCAGCACGACCTGGCACCTGCTCACAGTGCCAAAACCACTGGTAAATGGTTTACTGACCATGGTATTACTGTGCTCAATTGGCCTGCCAGCTCTCCTGACCTGAACCCCATAGAGAATCTGTGGGATATTGTGAAGAGAAAGTTGAGAGACGCAAGACCCAACACTCTGGATGAGCTTAAGGCCGCTATCGAAGCATCCTGGGCCTCCATAACACCTCAGCAGTGCCACAGGCTGATTGCCTCATGCCACGCCGCATTGAAGCAGTCATTTCTGCAAAAGGATTCCCGACCAAGTATTGACTATTGAGTGCATAACTGAACATAATTATTTGAAGGTTGACTTTTTTTTGTATTAAAAACACTTCTTTTATTGGTCGGATGAAATATGCTAATTTTTTGAGACAGGATTTTTGGGTTTTCATGAGCTGTATGCCAAAATCATCAGTATTAAAACAATAAAAGACCTGAAATATTTCAGTTGGTGTGCAATGAATCTAAAATATATGAAAGTTTAATTTTTATCATTACATTATGGAAAATAATGAACTTTATCACAATATGCTAATTTTTTGAGAAGGACCTGTATATATTATGGTGAATATATGCAGGTTATAAAGCCTTTTAGGTTTTTCTCATCATGCAAGAGATTATGATCACTTTAAGAAAACCAAAAATATATATTTACAGATGACTACTATATAACAAATATAGACATTCATGTTAAATATGCTCTGAAAAATAGTTTGGAAGGAGGTCTAGATATTTGAGTCTGGAAAAGTATGGAATTTTGAAATGGAAAATGTGTAGAAACCCTGTAGGTAAAGCGGACACCTTTTCTATTTTGTTTCTTTTTTCTTATATGCTGTGTCCTCTGGGCCCACAGTTGGACCACATGGACTTGATCAAAGCTCTCATGGTGTTCGGAGCAGATGTGGAGGTACACAATGACGTGGGAGAGACACCAGGACTCATCGCCGCCCGTACCAGCAAGGGTGAGAGAGAGAGAGAGAGAGAGAGTGAGAGATGCTATCAGAGATCATGTATGTGAGATTGAAGGCTAGATGTGTTCAAGCTCTTTCAATTTCTAGTTGCACGGTTTTCCTGAGCCTTTTGCATGACATCATTTGGGGTGTTTGCATGCAAGCATAATATTATCTAACTGTAAACTACCATACATTTTGTTGATATGCATATATATATACATATATATATATATATATATATACAACTGTGCAACATGTCACAATGCAAGTTTATGTAAAGTTCATTTGTTGACGCACTAATGATTTGCTTTTGTTTTTGCCTTAAAGGTGATGCGTTTTATCTTCTCAGCCAATCGTTCCACGTTTCATGTTTCTAAAGCCGCAAGGACTATATTTTTCTGAGTAGTTATTTATTTAAAATTAAAAAAGTAGGGGTGTAACTATATATCGTGTAACAATATATCGCAATACAAAAATGCAATAGGATAGTGACAATATATATTGTGTATAGTATTAAAATGTGTTCTTCATCATAAGTCTACAGTAGCTATTCTCTGGAAAAACCGGCAGAAGCTGTCTGATGGGTCCTGATGTTTTGATTGGCTATTGTAATTGTTGTGAGATTATCGCCACAAACCATGTGACGCTTGCGTGTCATGATGTTTTTTGCATATCTGTGTTTAACTACACGAATGACTCATGCTCTTGTTTTCTCAGTCAACATGTACTCTTTCTTTCTTTCTTTCTTTCTTTCGTGTGCATGGTGTGGGTGTGGCCGCGTGCATGTGTCTAATCCTGCGCTTGTACTGAAGGGCCCAACCGTAAGGTGCTCTTGAACATGCTGTGTAGTGTAGGGGCCGAACGGTGTCACCCCCCATCCCTCGACAGCCCTATCCCCAGCATCAACAAAGCTCCGCCTCCTGGCATAGGTAAAGCCCCGCCTCAACTTCAGATATCCTGGCAATATCTTTCACCTCTGTCCTTCAGTCTTCTTCTGTAGTTTTTATGTTTTTACTGAAATGGATCCTGATAAGTGGCTGGTTTTGAACATAGGTAGGTAGGCTAAATGTATAACTGTTCCTCATATAAAGAGCAGTGAAGACTCGATTTACAATTGATTTCAATAGAGTTTGGCCATAGCATGTTGCTAAGCTAACAATGTGATAGTCTAATAAGTTCTAACACTAATATTTTGTAAAATAATCAGTAAATTATTTTATTTTTTTAAAGTAAATAATCGACATTTCTCTTGATTTCATCTTGGATGCATATTTTTGCTGAGCTCATTGCAGAGCTTTGTGGGAGTGAATTTTTCCACAAAGGATCAAGGTATAATATAAGGTAGAATAAATATGCTGCATACTCTTTGGAAATATTAAAATTCTTAATTATATTTAAATATTAATTAACTTTTTGGCTTTATGTCCTCTTATTTTTCTGCACTCTTTCAGATATCCCCGTAAAGTTGTCTTTGTTCACTTCTGTGCTGCCTGTATTTCTAAACCTAATACGTTTATTTGAAGCTTTCTTATGTCATATAAACTAGAATATCTTGAATATCTAAACGCACCATTTGATTAATCCGGATTTGTCTGCAGCAGCCGTCATCTTGGAAAGGTCAACATTTTGGATTGAACTCGAGCGATCACTTAACAACCCTAATATAATTACACCAACATAAATGCCACAAAATTGTGCAGCCTACTGTACAAACCTGTGAGACAAAAGAAGCTAGTCTTTTACAGTTGAGAATGCCAGCGAAGCATGATCTTGTTGCATCATCACTTTAATCTGTTTGCTGGTAGAACTTGACCTTTCCAAAGGGACAGACATGCTTGCATATCACACTTATTAACAGTGGCATTTAGGTATTGCATATCTATGATAGTCAACCTGCCTATAATTTGGTTCTGCTCTCACATCTTGCTTATAATTGGTCCACAGGGTTTGATGACATCATGTATGTGGCGACAGCTGTCACGGCCATGACTCGTGGATTTGTTGAGGTTGATGGGCTCAAACCAGGAAGCAAGAAGTATGTTATTTAAATTAACATTGATAGAAAAACAAGCCTACAAAGAGTTAATTACTCATTTGCTTTTATTTTTCTCAAGGATGGACAGGTTGTTGTGTCTTGATGGTGGAGGAATTAAAGGCCTGGTTCTGATCCAGATGTTAATCTCTCTGGAGAAAGAGGCAGGACGTCCCATCAGGGAACTCTTTGACTGGGTGTCTGGGACTAGCACCGGTGGCATACTGGCTCTAGCTATTGTACACGGTATTTGATTTAGTATATAATATTTAAGTACATTTATAAAACTGTATTGACCTATCAGCATCTTGGACAGAATGATCCATTTTATAATTGTAAAAATATGTTCTTGGTTACTGTAAGCATGTACATGCATTAGCATAATTTTGTTTATTGTGTACTTGAGCAGGTAAATCGATGGAGTATCTGCGTTGTCTGTACTTCAGGATGAAGGAACAGGTGTTTAAAGGTTCTCGACCGTATGAGTCTGGCCCTCTGGAGGAATTTCTGAAGAACGAGTTTGGAGAAAATACCAAGATGACGGACGTCACACACCCCAGGTACTTATACTTAAGGTTTGGGATTTTAATTAAACCAAACAACAACTTCCCCACCAGAACACCATAGCAACTATTCAGAAATTGTAAGCTGTTGTCTAGCAAAGACCCAGAACATCCTATCTACTGCCTAGCAATGCCATATCAGCCACCCGAGCACCCAAGCAGTGCCCTATCAACCACCCGAACACCCAAGCAGTGCCCTATCAACCACCCGAACACCCAAGAAATGCCATATCAACCACCCGAACACCCAAGCAATGCACTATCAGCCACTAGAACACCCAAGCAATGCCATATCAACCACCCGAACACCCAAGCATTGCCCTATCAACCACCAAAGCAATGCACTATCAGCCACTAGAACACCCAAGCAATGCCATATCAACCACCCGAACACCCAAGCAATGCCATATCAACCACTAGAACACCCAAGCAATGCCATATCAACCACCCGAACACCCAAGCAATGCCATATCAACCACCCGAACACCCAAGCAATGCCATATCAACCACCCGAACACCTAAGCATTGCCCTATCAACCACCAGAACACCCAAGCAATGCACTATCAGCCACTAGAACACCCAAGCAATGCCATATCAACCACCCGAACACCCAAGCATTGCCCTATCAACCACCAGAACACCCAAGCAATGCCATATCAACCACCCGAACACCCAAGCATTGCCCTATCAACCACCAGAACAGCCAAGCAATGCCATATCAACCACCCGAACACCCAAGCAATGCCACCCTGGCAATGCCCTACTGTAGCAACCACCCACAACTCCTTAGAAATGTCTTATTGATGACTCTGAACATCCCAACAACTGCCTAGCAACACCCTAGCAACAACCAAGTACCCACTTGTAGTTTTCTAGCAACCATCCAGAACTTCTTCACAACTCTGTACACCCCAGCAACTGTGTAGCAACACCTGAATATTCCTTTTTAATACACTGGCAAACATCCAGAACTCCTAAGCAGTGCATTAGCGATACCTCGGAACACCCCACCAACTGCCTATTAACGCTTTGCAACACCCCTGAACACACAATGAGCTCACATATTTGTCAGAAAATGCTTGTTTTTAATCCATCTCCTGTCTGTTTCTCTCAGAGTAATGGTGACTAGCGTTCTTGCAGACAGACACCCTGGAGAACTGCATCTGTTTCGTAATTACGACCCACCGGTCCTTCAAAGAGACCCTCCGTACACATCTACTGCCACATTTCAACCCCTCACTGTGCCACAGGGTAAATCTCTTCTGTACTTTCATTTTCGGGCTATCGTTACGCTAATTATCTTTGTGCCGGTGGAAAACACTCATGTTCCCCTCGTGCTCTTTATGAGCATGTTGACGGGCTCTGGGTTTCTCAGTTATCCTCAATATTAAATGATGCGTGAAGCTTCACTGTCGCTGTTTCAGGGTGGGAGGACGAAGATCTTTTGGTTGTAGGATATACTCGACCTCCTAGAAAGCGTAGGAAGGTGACGGATGAAGGTGTGTGTGAGAAAGAGTGCGTGTGGAATGGAAAGGTCACCGTATGTAAGGTTTTTGGTGTTTTTATTGCGCAATCCTACCTCACGTTGGAAGTATTCGGTCATTAGTTTGTTTGTGGGAGGCTAATCATCTTTTGCACGCTTGGTTCTCTTTTACGCTCTCTCGCTCATTCACGTTCTCTTTCTCTCAGAGCAATTAGTTTGGCGCGCCGCCCGCTCCAGTGGAGCAGCTCCCACTTATTTTCGACCAATGGGGCGTTTTCTGGATGGAGGGCTGCTGGCCAACAACCCAACGCTAGATGCCATGACAGAAATACACCAATACAGCAAAGCCCTGAAGGCACAGGTCTGATACACAAATATAGCCTTAAAGGAATAGTTCATCCAAAAACTGAAAATGATCCTATAATTTTCTCACCCTCAAACCATCCTAGGTCTATATGACTCTCTTTTTTCACCCCAACACAATCGAAGTTATATAAAATAAACTTTAAGCTCTTTTTAGCTTTGTAATGGCATTGAATAGTGCTTGTGAAGCTCCAAAAAAGTGCATCCACCCATCATAAAAGTAATCCAGTGGGTTAAAGCAGCACTAAGTAGGAATTCCGTTTTTGTCAAACAGCGACCCCTAGAGTCGCTGTGGAGTACTTGTACTGTTGTGAATAGCACTCACGCAGAGATGGCTCGCACTCACGGCCGGATCCCCTCGCCCTGTACACCGGTACCTGTTCAGTACGATGGACGCTGTAACGAGTGGAAATAAGGTATGGCCCCTTTAAGAGCTGCGCGCGCCCAACACCACATGTATACGGCGCCGGGTTATTTCTGTTTGATGCTCATTTTATCAGAATTTTATCAGATCTGTTTTTTGCCGTAAAGCAATTCGTTACCTCACGAGACCTGATATCACACGATACTTGCAAAGGTGCAAAGGCCCAAAGTTGCAAGGGTGGTTTTGCGGCTCACAGGCACCAGGGGGGTGCGAGACGACCACCATTCAACACGAAATCAGTAATATAAACATTACAATGACTCCAAAGCTGTTCGGTTAAGGTAAAAAAGTTACTTAGTTCACCTTTAATGAAGGCCTTCTGAAGCGATGGGTTTTTGTAAGAAAAATATCCATATTTAAACCTTTATAAACTGTGATCACTGGCGAGTCTAGTTTCGATTGTGTTAGGATGGCTTGAGGGTGAGTAAATCATGGGCTAATTTTCATTTTTGTGTGAACTATCCCTTTAAGAATGACCTGTTCAAGACTCACTTTTGGCTAAAAATGTAATTGACTGCAATATATTTGTTTGTAATACCAACACCTTATGGTAGAAGGAGTATACCGTACTTCCCGAATAAGATCCATTGGACATTGGTGAAATGTTGTAAGAGAGTGTGTCTCTGTCAGGGGCGCGAGGCAGACGTGAGCAGGTTAGGGGTGGTCCTGTCGTTGGGGACGGGTAAACCTCCTCAGGTGGCGGTCAACTCTGTGGACGTGTTTAGGCCTTCAAACCCGCTGGAACTGGCCAAGACCTTCGTTGGCGCCAGAGAACTGGGCAAGATGCTCGTGGACTGCGTGAGTTACACACACATCTTCGTTGTAGACGCTTGTTGTGATGTTGGAATGATTGGTGGTGTTATGTCTGTGTTTGTGTGTCAGTGTACGGACTCAGACGGCTGTGCAGTGGACCGAGCTCGAGCGTGGTGTGAGATGGCCGACATAAACTATCACAGGTCAGCTGACTCGCACTCATCTCTGCACTCTTTCTGTTCTGTTCTTTTCCTTCTGCCTCTGCTTTCACTCTCTTCTTTTCTACATTGTTGTGTCCTATCATTTCTTTCTTTGTGTGACTCATCTCCACTGTCCCACCACTTCTTAAATTTCGTTTTGTTTCCTTTCTTCCATCTGTTTCTTCACTTAATCTCTTCCCTCTTTCTTTAATTTCCTTCAATCCTTCATGTAATGAATTTTCTTCCTTTCTTCCTTCAATTCCTTGCTTTATTCTTTTCTTCCTACCTTTCATTTAAGTCCTACCCGCCCTCCTTTTGTTTTTTTCTCCTTCTATAATATCTAAATCTTCTTATGTAATTGTATTCCCTTCCTTTCATTTCCCCCTTAAATACTTTGAATTGTTCATTAGGGCCCGAGCACCGATGGTGTGAGGACCCTCTTGGAATTGCTCTGTTTATTCTTTCCTTACTTTCTTTCATTTCATTTTTCATTTACTCTAATTTTATTTCCTTCTTTATTTTTCCCAGCGTCCTTCCCTCCTTTAATTTCTCTTCATTTATCATTTAATTTCCTTCTAATACCTTTTTATTTCCTTCCTCCCTGCCTGTCTTCTTTCCATTCATCTCTCCTTCATTCCTTCCTTCTCATTTAATTTAATTCCTTTCCAGCTTTTATTTACCTACATTTTCCCCCTTTTTTCATTTAATTTCCTTCTTAATAATTTTTTAATCCTTCCTTCCTTCCATTTTCCCCTTCAAAACATTTAATTGTTCGTTCTTTCTTTTTTCATTTCCTTTTCTCTCATTTTATTTCCTTCCTTCCCTCCTTGAATTTATCTTAATTTTTTCATTTATTTATCTTCTTTAATAATTTAATTTCCTTCTAATACCTTTTTATTTCCTTCCTCTCTGTCTTTCTTCTTTCCATTCATCTCTTCTTCATTCATTCCTTCCTTCTCATTTCTTTCCTCCTTTAATTTACCTACATGTTCCCATCTTTTATCATTGAATTTCCTTCTTAATATCTTTTTAATTTTTCCTTCCTTCAATTCATTTTTCCCTTTTATGATTTTATTTCCTTCCTTTCATTTTATTTTTCATTTTTCCCTTTTCTCTAATTGTATTTTTTTTTTCTTTGCTTTTCCTTCCTCCCCTACTCGAATTTTCCTTCTTTCTTTCTTTCTTTCTTTCTTTCTTTCTTTCTTTCTTTCTTTCTTTCTTTCTTTCTTTCTTTTATTTTATCAATTCACCCATTTTTCATTCGACTTAATTTCTTGTTTCCTATCATTTGTTCCCTCCCATCCCTACCTTTTTTTCCTTCCTTTTTTTCCTTCCTTCCTTCCTTCCTTCCTTCCTTCCTTCCTTTCTTCCTTCGTTCCTTTCATCCTTCCTTCCTACCTTTCCTTCCTTCCTGTATGTTCTTTCTGTCCTATATGCATTTAATTTCTCTTCATTTCTTCCGTCATCATTTAGTTTTCATTTCATTTGTACCTTTCATTCAATTTCTTCTCTCCATCTGTCATCTGCTAACCTGCTTGTGTCGTCCCCCTGGTGTGTGCCTCAGGCTGAGTCCTCAGCTGTCTCAGGAGGTGATGCTGGACGAGGTCAGTGACGCTGTGTTGGTTGACATGCTGTGGGAGACTCAGATGTACCTGTATGAGCACAGAGAGGTCATACGAACACTCTGCCAGCAGCTCCTGCAGCTCTGACACTTAAAATGCACAACTCATTCATCCTATACAGAGAAGGATTCTGCTTACATTAGCGTGTGTATGTTGTTGGGACATGTTCCATTAACTTAAAGGAAGAATATTTATAAAAATATATAATTATAACATACTTTCCCCATATGTTTTGTATGTGTCTTAAATACCAAATTGGACCAAGGTTAATATAACAAAATACATGAAGGTAGGTTACCACTTCAATCCAATATTTGAACTATGGAGATATTTTTATATTGCATTATATTTTATGTATGCTAAATCTACATGTGAAATTTGCATTGATCAAAATGACCTATACAGGAAGTGAGTAGGTGCTTCTTTTAAAGCTATAATTTTACTTATTATTTATCATTCTATACATCCTTTGTGTGCATTTTTATCATGTCATTTATAGTGAAACTGATCACTTTTGTTCTTTTCTTTTTTTTGGGGGGAAATGTCTTGCACTTGAAGGGTCAAACTGTAACCACTGCATTTCCTTGCATTTACCATTTATTATGGATTTATCCATTCATTTGGAACTGATCTTCATAGAGTTTCTGTGTGTTTTCTGTCTTGTGTCATTTGCAGTTTTAAGGAAAAGCCTTTTTTTGCAATCTGTCATGTGTAGCCTTGCATACTTGAACATTATAAAGCTGCAACTGGTAATATCTCAGTCTGTGAAGTATAGAAACTATGATCAAAGATGTTGTAGAATATACTGATGTTTACTAACAACAAATATGTATCAAGAATAACTTCAATACCTCCTGCATTAGCCATGTTGTGTTTTTGTTTGGTTTATTGATAACTTGTATTTACAATGCGTTTGTCTTATCATGATGTGGTCATGGCTTATACTTGACACTCTGTTGTTTAGAGACTAAAGTAAGCAATAATTCACTTTATAATTATAACCTGCTGCTGTGGCACTGATTTGAAACCCTTTACTGACGTGATAAAACCCTTGAAATAAAAAAGCACAGACAATTATTTAAACTGGGATTAGTTCTGGCGTGTGTTTTGTGAAATAACCTTTTGTATAAAATGTGATTTGACTAATAGTAAATGAAAGTACGAATGTAACCTAATATAAAAGTAATAAGCCTATAAAGTGTTATAAACAGGCTTTACATGATCATGAAATCAGCTAAAAATGACTGTTAATTTAATGTATTATTATTTGATATACTATTAAAACTATCCTGTAAAGAGTCTTATTTTTTTAGTATTATTTAAAATTATTCTTATTTATCCCATAAAAAAACAAAAACAAATAAGTTGTGGAGTAGCATGTCATTTTATTCAATATGAGCCTGTAAAAGCTTTTAGTCACATAGTTTCAGGAAACCAGCAATAATTATTGAGCATATGTTGAGTAGCTGTTTTACCTGTAGTGGCTGTAGTGGAGTGTCTCTTTAGGGCACTTCAGGCAGATGAAGTGTCACTTCTACAGCTGTTCTCTCAGTTAAAGTGTGTATCTCCTGCCCGCCCATCTCCATGTTCTGTCATGGGACAGGTAAATAATTCAAAACTTCAGGCCGTATCAGATGTGGACTCCTCTCTCTCTTACTCGCCCTCTCTCGCCCTATAATAGACATTAACGAGGACCTGAAAAAAGCCATTACAGACATAAGGACAGTGTCATCACACAGAATAACTACAGCGTGAAAACTTTCACCGTCACAGGTACGTAAAGCCGTTTTTCAGTGTTTCTCTGTCAATGTTTTCGCTGTTCTCCTCAGGAGTTGATTGTACATGTTCATTGTTGCTTTGCGTCGCGTTACGTGTGTATTTTCCAACAGAAACATGATGTCTGGTGCGAACAGTGACCTTCTGCATAGATCAACTTTGAGTGTTTATAATGTGAGTCTTCTGTTTCTCTCATTTAAGTTGGGATCAAATGAGAATGCTCATTAATTATTAACATTATTACACGGCTCTCTGAAATACTCGATTGTGATTGGTCAGTCGTGACGTTCTGTGGTCGATATTTTGTAAACGAAAAGCACTAAAATGTATAATCAATAATTTTCCCAGGACACCGATTTCAAACGTATGAGCTAGTGTCGTGTCTCTCGAATCACTATTCAGTCTTTTATCACATTATGAAATCATTTTTAATTAAACCTCAATATTTTATGTAACTTATTTATTAGCCGTGTATTGAGCAGGAAACTGTACAGACAGCTGATCATTGATGCTGTTATTTAAAGATATTAATTAACTGTACATCATCACTTACTTATATTTAATAATACCCCAGCATGGATATTGACAGTATGATGGTGTTGTTTGGGTTATTCAGAACCTCATGGATCAGTTTAATCCCGGCTTGCAAAAGCTGGTTACTTTAGGGAACAGCTACATCAACGCTTTTCAAGGTGAGCATATTGTTTGTGTGTGTTTTCAAATAGACTCCTGAAAGTGTATTGAACTTTTTATTGAAGGTATTGATGCTTTGATTTGTTTTGTTATGGGTTCTTTCTGTTTTCTTTTGGGGTTAATTGTTTTCTTTTGGGTTGTTTTGTTTTCTTTTGGGGGTTTTTGTTTTCTTTTGGGTTGTTTTGTTTTGCTTTGGTTTTTGTTGTTTGTTTTGTTAAATGTTGTGTTTTAAAATACGTTGAAAGACATAATAAAATGGCAACCCTGCTTAAAACCCTGTTTAAACCAGCCTACGGTATAGTGGTTAGCTAGTCTCCCAGTCTGGTTAGGGTGCTTCGTTTGTCTGGTCTGTTTTTATGGTTTTAGAGGACACTTTATTAGTTGTGTAGACTAAAGACCAGCCAAAAACCAACTTGACCAGGCTGGAAAACCAGCAAACCACCACAGGCTGGTTTTAGCTGTTATTATCATCAGGGAATGCTGAAAAAACTGTCTAAATTTACTATCCTTTTGTGTATGTGTGTACATCGAAGCTTTGACTCTGACAAGTGAGGCCTACTTCAGCGCTCTTGCTAAGATGGGCGAGCAAGCTCTCAACACATTGTCATCCAGATCACTTGGTAAGACTCAAGATGAGTGTGTTTTTGTGTCTCTAAATCAATGCCAGTTGGGCAGATTGTGCAGCAAGATGTCCATAGAGTTTCTATCTGTACTTTCTGGCTGTATCAGAGCTTGTTTGTCCTTCAGACAATAGATGTTGCAGCAAATGGTGTCCAGTGGCAGATGCTTCCTCTCCTCTGTCATAAAACACAAGATTTGGCTCAGCGAAACCCTCGGCTCACTGCCCATGTAATGAGTTTTCATTCGTCGTACACGCAGAGCGCCATGGCATGATGAGCATCAGAACACAAAATGTAGGGGCTTAAAGATGGAACAGCATGAATAAAATAAATAAAGAGTAAATATCTTTCAAAATTACTACAGGCGTATCAACCTGCATGTGACAGGAAAAGACAGGTGTGTGTGCGATTGTGTGTGTGTGTGTTCGAGATCAGGTGTCCATGTGAGCATTGAGACATACATTATTGATGCATGGTCTCATTCTTTCACCCCTTCAAATTCATTGATTCACCTCAGCACGTTACACTCATCATTACGATGCACATGTTAATAAAAATAAAAAAGACTAAAAAGTATCATGTTTTTTTTGGACAAGCTACATGATAAATGTTGGGACTTAAAATGAACTAATATAATTAGGTATAATTATACATATTTGTAATAAATAATAAATCATAATTATAATTAACCAAAAATCATAATAAAAGAATGATTCATTAATTAACTTACAAGAATTATAACCAGTTCAATTGAATCACTGTAATATTTAATATATTTCTTTAATAAAGTCATTAAAATCCTTTACTCACACTCATATCATTAATATTTTTTATTCTGAGGAACACAAAAGAGGATATTTTGAGAAATATTTTAGTGTTTTTATTTTTTGTCCATACATTGAAAGTCAATGGGGTCCAAAACAACATTTTTGGACCCCATTGACTTTCATTTTATGGGCAAAAACAGTTAAAAAACATTCTTCAAAATATCTTCTTTTGTATTTTGCAGCAGAACAAACACAACAGTCTCCAATCAATGATACTGTATGATATTAACATCGTTCACAAAAACCTACTCTTCCATTTCTGCACTTATTAAATATGTATTCTTAATGAATTATTGAATGAATGTATTTGTTTGTTTCTCAGGTGACGTGTTGATTCAGATATCAGAGACCCAGCGGAAGCTGACGGCTGAAGTCGAGGGAGTGGTAAGTTCAAAATTCAAGTCTTTCTGTCTGATTGGATTCAGCAGCCGTCTCAATCTTTACTGTCTGTTTGCTGGTCCTGGTCCAGTTCCGCTGGTTCCATGTGGAGGTTCTGCAGGCCATGGACAAGAACGTGAAACTGGATGAAGAATACATTGAAGTGAGTCTGAACCATCTATTGAGATGTGTGTGTGTGTGTGTATATTTGAGCTGATGTGTTGTGTGTGTGTGTGTGTAGGGCAGTCGTAGAGTGTATGAATTGGAGGTGAGGAATCAGGCTGCAGCTCTGGAGCGACAGCTGAGACGGGGTGCGTTCAGAGACTCACTGGTAAGACCTCAAGTTTGTGTTCATTTGTGGGTTGATGTTAATTTGGTTTTTGAATTTTTGGTTTAGCTTGTTGCTAAGCTAACAACTTAATGTTCTAACTAACTCTTAACAATCTCAACTGATTCCAATAGTGTGCAGTTAACATGTTGCTAAGCTAAAATCTCAGTACTCTAACAAACTCTAAATCTCAGTTGAGTCCAGAAGAGTCTGACATTAGCATATTGCTAAGCTGACCACTCAATGCTCTAACGAACAATCTCAGTTTAGTCCAGAAGAGTCTGACATTAGCATATTGCTAAGCTGACCACTCAATGCTCTAACGAACAATCTCAGTTGAGTCCAGAAGAGTCTGACATTAGCATATGGCTAAGCTGACCACTCAATGCTCCAATGAACAATCTCAGTCGAGTCCAGAGGAGTCTGACATTAGCATATCGCTAAGCTGACCACTCAATGCTCTAACGAACAATCTCAGTTGAGTCCAAAGGAGTCTGACATTAGCATATTGCTAAGCTGACCACTCAATGCTCTAACGAACAATCTCAGTTGAGTCCAAAGGAGTCTGACATTAGCATATTGCTAAGCTGACCACTCAATGCTCTAACGAACAATCTCAGTTGAGTCCAGAAGAGTCTGACATTAGCATATTGCTAAGCTGACCACTCAATGCTCTAACGAACAATCTCAGTTGAGTCCAGAAGAGTCTGACATTAGCATTTCGCTAAGCTGACCACTCAATGCTCTAACGAACAATCTCAGTTGAGTCCAGAAGAGTCCGACATTAGCATATTGCTAAGCTGACCACTCAATGCTCTAACGAACAATCTCAGTTGAGTCCAGAAGAGTCTGACATTAGCATATTGCTAAGCTGACCACTCAATGCTCTAACGAACAATCTCAGTTGAGTCCAGAAGAGTCCGACATTAGCATATTGCTAAGCTGACCACTCAATGCTTTAACGAGCAATCTCAGTTGAGTCCAGAAGAGTCTGACATTAGCATATTGCTAAGCTGACCACTCAATGCTCTAACGAACAATCTCAGTTGAGTCCAGAAGAGTCTGACATTAGCATATTGCTAAGCTGACCACTCAATGCTTTAACGAACAATCTCAGTTGAGTCCAGAAGAGTCTGACATTAGCATTTCGCTAAGCTAACCACTCAATGCTCTAACAAACAATCTCAGTTGAGTCCAGAAGAGTCTGACATTAGCATTTCGCTAAGCTGACCACTCAATGCTCTAACAAACAATCTCAGTTGAGTCCAGAAGAGTCTGACATTAGCATTTCGCTAAGCTAACCACTCAATGCTCTAACAAACAATCTCAGTTGAGTCCAGAAGAGTCTGACATTAGCATTTCGCTAAGCTGACCACTCAATGCTTTAACGAACAATCTCAGTTGAGTCCAGAAGAGTCTGACATTAGCATTTCGCTAAGCTGACCACTCAATGCTTTAACGAACAATCTCAGTTGAGTCCAGAAGAGTCTGACATTAGCATATCGCTAAGCTGACCACTCAATGCTCTAACAAACAATCTCAGTTGAGTCCAGAAGAGTCTGACATTAGCATTTCGCTAAGCTGACCACTCAATGCTTTAACGAACAATCTCAGTTGAGTCCAGAAGAGTCTGACATTAGCATTTCGCTAAGCTGACCACTCAATGCTTTAACGAACAATCTCAGTTGAGTCCAGAAGAGTCTGACATTAGCATATCGCTAAGCTGACCACTCAATGCTCTAACGAACAATCTCAGTTGAGTCCAATAGGGAGGTTTTAGGTTAGCAACATTCTAATGTCAAACTCTATTGCTCAGTTGAATCTTGTGTACTTCCTATTTGTGTAGTGTTTGTAAGGTAAAGAGTTAGCAATGAACGAAGTCTGCTTTGTGTTTGGATGTTGTCTTAAGGGTTGTTCACACTGTTTTGTAGCAAAATCAACCGGGAGTCGTTGATTTTCAATAATAAATGACGAATTTAGGCAACATGAGCGAAAACTACCTTTGGCAATATGACAAAGTCGAGCTTAACTTTTTCGCAATGCGAGTGAAGGGTAGGTTTTGGAGCTATTCTGTGTCTCAGTTCTTGTATTTGTGTGTTTGCAGGAGGGCAGCGAGTACATGCAGTACCTGAGGCAGAGCCAGCATGAAATCCTCAAAGAGGAGGAAAGGAGGTATCGTTTCCTGGCTGAAAAGCATTGCGGACTTACACAGTCACTACTATACCTTATCAACAAGGTACAGCTGCTTTCCTCTGGAGTTCATTAGCAGTGTCCACTCAGTCATACTGATCCTCTTTCCAGTTCCTTCCAAAGCTTACTGACTGCACAACCATTTCTCCATGTGTTGACAGACGGGAGTCTCTCTCCAGCAGAGAGCAGATGGATGGAAAGAAAGAGTCAGCGAGAGCAGAAGCTCCAGACCTCGAACGCCCACTTCATCAGATCAAGAAGCTCAGGTGACACTGGAATGCTGGGAATGAGGAGTAAATACTCCATATTCCCCCACTTTTCGGCTAACTGCCGAGCGCAGACATTTCCACAATCACATAATGGAACAGATGGGTAGCTTTGTGTGGCGTACAGAGTCCAAAATTACCTTTTTTATCACATCTGTTCATTGTTGGTGAATTTACAAGCCATTAAATTGTGTTTTTGCATTACTTAAAGTAATGAAATCCTGTTTGCAGCACACAAATAGAGGTTTTTTTTTCATTCTACTAAAAGATTATAAAGATAAATAGGCCTATTGTGTTTACTTGGAATAATGGGTTACACTTTATTTTTAGGTGTCATTGTTAGAGTGCAATTATATATTTAAGTAGATTAATATTAATTAACTACATGTACTTACTATAGGGTTAGGGTAGGATTAGGATTTGGTTTTAGTTGCATGTAATTATGCATAATTAACTGTTTTTGCTATGGTAAGTACATGTAACTAATGTAACAAGGACACTAAAATAAAGTGTTACCTAATGTACATCGATGGATTGAACTTGTAAGTAAATAGTCAATTTTATGTTGATTTTCTGTAAAATGTCAACTCGCAAAAAATTAATTAGAAGAATGTGTCACCTTTTGGGGATTTTTTTTTTAATATACTATCAATATTTAAGAAAGTATCGTATAATGTATGTTGTTTCCATTACTAATGGACCATTTACACAGACTGTGATGAAGCATTTCCAGTTTTTTGTAAAGTAGTTTTATATTTATTTTTTTGTTAAATAATGTTCATATTTATCACTTTTCTGTTATAATACATTTTTTTTCTTCTTTTGGAAAGTAAAGAAAGCTATTGGAGTCTCTTTTTCTTTTGCTATTGGAGCAAATGGGAACACAAAAATTATATTTGTTGTAGTTTCTGTTCATCACTATAGACGTTTACCCATCGATGACAACTTCCACTTCTGAGAACCCCAGAAATGGGGAAAGGGTCCACGAAGGGTCCCGAAAATTACTTTCCATTTAGTCTGCAAAACCAATTTTTACTCTTATTTCACGCTTGTTGGGTGTTGTTAAGAAGCCTGGCAACACTAAGATCGATGTCTGTCTTGATGTTTCTTGCAGTTGAAGAGTTCTCTGGGCTCTCTGCTGCAGACTGGAGACCGAGAAATGGGCCGTGAGCCGCTGGGCAGAGTGCCCTCTAGAGGTCTGGAGACTCAGTACTGCTCATGTTAGAACTGGAGCTGCATTTAAGTCCAATTTTTTAATGCACTTCCCTCCGTCGTTTGCACGTCATTGCTTACGTTGGATAGCCTGGGTTTCCCCATACTGCCTTTGCGCAGCGTGATTTTATTCACGCTGCAAGGCAGTATGGATACCATGGTCCAGATTTTCGCCTCATCTAGGGAACCAATCACAGAACGGGGAGGGAGCAGCAAGACGATGACGACACACCGAAGCAGTTTGTTTATATCTATGGATCCAACATGGTAGCAGACGCAAAGTTACCTTTCGATGCAGCCTTAATTAGATAGTTTTCTAAGTAGTTTCATGGAAGTTTCGTGTACACATAAATCTCTGACCCATCGTCGTCTTCCTCCCTCGTCGAATTTCTGTCGCTCTACATACGTCATCTGGTATAATTGAAATGATTGGCTATGAGCTACGTACAGGCGCATTTGATAGACATTCGTAGCACCCAATAAACGGCTCAGGGCATTCGTAAACCACGCCTCAAATACGAGAAAATGAACATGTGGTTCACAGAATGATACGTGGTCTGGCGTTAGCCAGGCTATACGTTGGACGAGTGCCCACTACTGGCGAAACTATTGAAACGTGTTTAGATGGAACTTGTTCGAATCCGCAATGGAGCCGTTTTTTTCCCTTATGAATTTGTTTTACGCACCATTATATAGAGATGCTTAGGCTGAAATTGAAAATATAC
This sequence comes from Rhinichthys osculus, assembly GCA_029959095.1. NCBI lineage: Eukaryota > Metazoa > Chordata > Actinopteri > Cypriniformes > Leuciscidae > Rhinichthys > Rhinichthys osculus. Next base: position 28,621,856 of record JARWKJ010000020.1, read on the forward strand.
TGTATCTGGGTAAAAAAAAAGGTAGCTACAAGTATTACGTGGTTAAATGTCAAAATAACTCCAATATCATACACTAGAGTTGTGTGGGGTTGGGGCTAAATTAAGCCTCCCAATTGTGTTGTACATATTGAGTATACTGTCCAAATAAACTTCAAAATGGCGGTGGGGAAGTTCAAGAGTGTATGTTTAAAAGTGGAGTTAAATTGGTCCTAATGGTCTGTTGAGATTGACTTGTGTTAATATTTAAGATCCCAGGGACCCCCCAATTACTGTATGTTCAAATAAAATGTATATTTTTCAAGTTATTAAAACCCTTGGGGTCTCAATGAGTGGTTTAAATGTTCTTCTGTCTACACCTCTTCCCAGCCCCGTCTCCTCTCCCCAGTCGTTCCCGCTCCAGCTCTGTAGGAGAGTCTCTGGGTCTGGGAGGCGGGCGCTCCATGAGGGCCATCGTGTCCCACCCCGCTTCATCCAACCCGGTCCTGCTGCCGTTCTCCCGTGGCGACGTGCTGACCGTGCTCATCCCAGAACCACGCAACGGTTGGCTGTACGGACGCCACGACTCAAGCCTCCGGTGAGAGCGTCTACCGTCAGCACCATGGCTAAGTCAAGTCGCTGGAAACTACTTAGTCTTGTTTTTCTTTGTTTCTTTTTAGTCAAGGTTGGTTTCCTGCTGCCTACGTGGCATCCGTTGAAGACTTTGTACCTTTGGGTTCAAGGTAAACTTGAGTATTAAATTGTAACTACTTATAAATCGTTCAAATTTGAGATTAACGTCTTTACGTTTTCAGTAGTACGTCGCACCGAAGCCACAGCATGAACAACCTCCTGGAGCCAGCCAGCCAATCAGAGCATTCGGACACCCAGAGCTACAGTGACAGCCCGTCCCCATCGGTGCCTATGCGTCGTGCCTCGGCGGATCTTCGCTCAAACTCTCCCCTCCCCGAAAAGAAGGCGGAGTCTAACAACGAGGCCAAGACCAGCCAGAAAACCTACCATGAGATCCCGCCCCCAGCCGCACCACTCCGCCGTGGATCGGCTGACATTCGACCAATATCCCCTCTCCCTGACAGGAGGGCGGAGTCTCATTTTGAGAGCAAAGTAGAGCACAAAAATATGAATGAACTCGCGCTTCCTGCTCCAACCCTTCTGCACTCTCCTCTCCCCGAGAGAAAGACCGAATCAACCTCAGAGGTGATTTTTAAGCCAAATCCACACTGTAGTTTTCCAGATTTTTTTTTTATGTAATGTCAAAATGTCACCAAAATTTTAAATTCATGACATGAAATAGTTGATGCGTTTAAAACGACCTTCTTTGCATGCTAGGTTAATTTTATGTTAGATAATACTTCATACAACAGAAACATAGGCATCGGAAACCAAAGTGAATTTTCATGGAATATGCTTAGTTAATTTTTTTTTAGTTTTTTTTGCCGATTCATTCAGATTCAGGTTCTTGTTGAAACTCTCAATTGACTTTTTCTTGGTTAAAGTTGGTGATGTCTCAGGGTGTTTCGCACTTGTCAAGTTTGGTTCTATTAAAACTAACTCTTGTGCTCTGTTAGTGCGGTTCATTTGAATAAGCGTGAACGCTGCCATCTGAACCCTGGTGCATCAAACAAGAGGACCGAGACGCTGAAAAGATGGGCCTCGCTCCGCTTCCTAACAAACTCTGGTGCGGTTCGACTGAAATATGAACGCATCACGGACCAAAGACATGTGAACGAACCAAACACAGGCAGATGAGACCCTAAAAAGGGCAGAATGCTGAAGCGTATCTGTTTTTTCTCATCATAGTCGTGATGTTACCCATCACAGATCGGTACAGGCATCAGAACCACATCTCCTAACAGCAGATCTGAGTGTGTGTGTGTGTGACGGAGGGATTCCTGCCGCTGTTTTGACTCCTTTACACATTTTATAAGCTCTTCACGAGTTCTCAGCTGGTCAAAATACCATTATATGTATCTACCATAGACAGTATAAGAAGTGGACAGAGCCATCTCATTGGAACTCAGTTGAGACAGTTGAAGCCCATTTTTAGCGATTTTTGAGCACTTCCGTTCCTGACGCGCAGACTCAAACCGACTCAAACTAAGCTTGATGACGTGAGCAACCTGTCTGACAGACGTTACTCTTCTAGTAGCTGTGCGTGAAAATGGCCAACGTTAATCTTGCAGAGACGGGGAACTTGAGCAAAGAGTTCTTTGGCGTGAGTGAGCAGGAGTAAGTATTCCGTTGCTTTTATGGACTCATTATCTATGGGCTTCTCCCTTGACGGGACGTCCCCCCGATTGCCTGCGAGCTTCTCCTCCTGTCTATACGGTAATTTCTGTACAGCGCGACAGAGAGTCGAGTGGTTATGACGCAATCGTTAGCCTATTTTTACTAAATCTGTTTCTACGGGGCCATAATGTAACATAGAAGGTAATGGAGCCCTTTATACATTGTTGTGTTTCTTTAGAAATAAATAATGGACAAATGGAGTCTTTAAACGCCTCAGATGTAAAGTTATTCGCTGTCAAAGTGACGCCAAAATGAATGGGAGTCAATGGAAATGCTAACGCAAGTGAAGTTCTGCTACAACATGGCGGCACCCGGCCGGCTTCAACTTCCGGTCGATGGATTACCCCCTTGGTATCTACGCACATACAACGCATGCATTTATCCCAGAACACAGCAATGTTTTGGATGTTCGGTAAGTTCAGACGCAAAATATACGCCATAAAACATAAATATATGCCTTTTTTGTTTTTGTATGGTATCCGTGTTAAAAATTAAAGTGTGAACGTTAAGCGAACCAGGACTAAATGTATCAGGATGTGTTCACACTTGTAGTTTGGTTCCCTTGGTTCACTTGGTCCTGGTCTGCTTAGCATTCACATTGGCATTTTTATCACCGAACCTAAAGGCATAGGGATACATTGATTGGTCGGCTTTTATGACGTATATTTCGCGACAGAACTTACCGAACACCCTAATTAATGCTGTTTGCTGGGATAAATGCACTCATTGTATGTGCGTAGATGCATATAATGGTATTTTGACCTGCTGAGAACTCGTGAAGAGCTTATAAAATGCGTAAAGGAGTCAAAACAGCGTCAGGAATCCCTCCATCTCACACACACACACACACACACACACGAACCCGAACTACAAGTGTGAACTCACCCTGTCATATTTTGTGTCAATTTGAGTGCCATTGTAAACCCTTTTCCATTTCCGCAGAGGCCAACTACTCATGGACAACCACCAGAGCACCCTCTTTTCCCCAGGTATTACACACGTTTTCATTTTCAACAGAAGAGTATAAAATTTGTGAAATTAGTTTCGTGACAAGTAATGCAAATGTATATTATGTATGTGTATTCATACATAGAGGGAGTATTTCAGTAAAATACTGATTAAAATAAAATAGTATTATTAATGTAAAAAAAAAAACTATGAGAATCACCATGAATTAAGTCTTTTATTTTTACATTACGATCACGAGAATTTTGGTGTAAATGTGCTAAATTCGGAATTTAGTGGCAATTAAGTAATGAGCTTTTTTTCTTCTTCTTTTATTCTAGAGGATCAAATCCTTTTGCCACCGTGAAGCTCCGGCCCACAGTCACCAACGACAGATCAGGACCACGGATTCACTGACAACACCGGTCACAAAAAACATCACTGCACTCTGACTGGTTCAGAGTCTGTACTAACTTGATTTGTGGATAAGTATACAATTTGAGTCAACTTTAATGTTAGAATGAAAAGGAATTTTTTTTAAACTAATTTAAAGGCACTTTTTAAACTAAATTTAGTATTTAATTTGATGGCTTTACCCAGTTGTGTAGCGACACTCTCTCAGTGCATTATTCACATTTTCTTTCAGCTAAATCATTTAAAGGGATTTTATCAGGAGAAATGGAATTACATATATACTATTAAAACATCCTCCAAAAAGGCCAAAAGTTAATGTTTTATATTAGATCGACACATGAACAACACTTACAAACACGTAAAAGAAGGTAAAATGGTCATAAAAACTAAATGGACTGTTTTTCAAACAAAACATCTTGGCTAACAAAAGTGCTCCATAGAGAGAAAGAAATCGTAGGAAAAAAGTATATGGCCCTTTTAAATTCACAATACTTTCAGATTGTGTTATGCTTTATGGTGTTAAGTCTGATCACTAGGTTTGTTTTCATGTGTGCATCTGTCTGAATGTTGTGTATTTTATAGGTATTATAATCTGTATACATTTAGAGTGTTTTTTTTAATAGGTTTAGCACAAATTTCAGGTGTTTAGGTGTTTTTCAGCACAATTATTTATTTATTACAAAGGAAGAGATCATGTATTTATTGTGTGTACTTTTGCGTTGGATTGTGCCTCTCAAGGTGAGCATTAATATTTAGTGATTTTGGTCATTTTAGGGCTGTTAATTTAATGCGATTAATTGAAAAAAAGAAGAAGACTAAATTAGCAGAATTAATGACCCTTAACCCATACATAAAATCTGTAATTCCATGGCCGCAATTTAGTTAAATTAATTGAATTGACAGCCCTACTTTTGTCAAATAATTCAAGATTAAGAGATGGAATGTAATGCACTCTGCACTAGAGTCAATGAAATAAATGAAAACCGCAGTGTTTTTTTTTCTCAACGCATGGCTTTATTTGATCTCTCTTCAATATTTTTTTCTCTCATTTCGTCTAATCCTTCTCTTCATATATTCATCGTGTTCAGTGGCTCTATCACAAGAGAGGAGCGAAACAGGGAAGGGATGACAGATGGAGCAAGATAAGGAGAAGAAAGGAGCATTTTGAGGCATAAACAGAAAGAAACGTGCCAAAGTGAACAAAAAAGAAGAGATGGGTGGTGAAAGCAGTACAGGAATCTCCAGGTTTTTATGAGAGATGTTGTTCACTAACTAAAATCTACAGAGATTGTATATAAAAAAAGAAAAGGTAAATAAATAAATGTGGTAAAAGGAGGCGGTTGTGCTCCTAGCTTGTGGCAGGATGTGTAGAGACGTACAATATGATTGGCTGTAGGTATTCACAGGAGAGTAGTGGTGTAAAGGGTTGCCAAATATTGACGATTTACTCGTGCACCAAAGCTTCAAATTCTGAAAGAAAATAGCAGGAGAGTGGATTAGACTCCTTTTTTTATCATTCTTGACAAGTTCTTGTATGTTCAAGTATGTGGGACAATGTTTTATAATTTTTAGAGGTACTGTTCCTTTAAGAGTGCTTGTTCTCTCACCATCTATGCCAATTTTCCCGTCTCCATCCTTGTCGGCAGCAGCGAGGAATGCTTTGGTCTCCTTATCGGTAAGATCTCTGCCATCTGCAGCAAAGCCCTTCAGCACAAACCTGTCCAAGAGAAGAGATAAAACTCAATCTGGCAACCCAGGTCACAGCTTGAACACAACAGTTAAGTGACTGAATTGAAATACTCTTGAAAACTGTTCTAGTGTGCGAGTTAAGATGATAAAAGATGATGACTATAACAATAAAGTTAACTATAAAGTTTTAATAATCGTTCTAATTCTGTGAAAATAGGTAAATCCACATTACAATTACAATATTAAAATTGTATTAAAACCACTTTCAGAACTAATTCTTCCAGCTGATGAACAATAAAAACATTGACAGCCAATCAGAATCCATCCTGCTTTAAAGAGCTCGAGCATTTAAAGTGGCAGACGACAAAGCTTATAATAAACAGAAAGATGTTGTGCGTTGTGGACACTAATATAGTTAAGTTTATAGTTATTGTTCTTACTTTAGTGCGGTTTAAACCACCCAAACTGTTTTAATTTGTATCCTGAATTGTTCATTAATTTAACTAATGAGATATCAATTAACATTTAAAAATTCAGTTTGGTAGTTGTATAACAAACAAAAAAGGTCTACCCTGATGGCTCTCTGTAGAATTCTTGTCTTAAAGGGACAGTTCACCCAAAAATTTAAAATTAACTACATTGGACCCTATTGACTTCCATAGTATTTTTTTTCCTACTATAGAAGTCAATGGGGTCCATCAACTGTTTGGTTACCGACATTCTGGAAAATATCTTCTTTTGTGTTCGGCAGAAGAAAAAAACTCATACAGGTTTGGAACAACCTGAGGGTGAGTAAATGTTGACAATTTAACTTTTTTGGTGAACTATCCCTTTAAGGCCCATTCACACCAAGGATGATACTAATAAAAATATAGTTCTAAATATAAAAGAACAGCAGATTCTGTTACGTTACCGGCACAGAGAAATTACATAATTGGAATCACTTTCGTAAACAATTTTCCCAGCTCATGAACGATAAAAAAAACATTGACAGCCAATCAGAATCCATCCTGCTTTAAAGAGCTCAAGCATTTAAAGCGGCAGATGCAATAACAACATGCAGCCGCCTGTAAAGTGTCTCTCACTTAAGCTCCTCCTCCTCGATGTAGCCGCTGGCGTCCACATCCAGAGCTTGGAAGACCAACTTCACGTTGTCAGCAGACAGAGCCTTCAGCCCCACCACATCAAAGAACTTCTTGTGGTCGAAGCTGTCCGCAGCTGTTTATAAGAAAACACACTTCAGCTGATGACATTCACTGCTATGTAGCACTGTCGACCACAGAAAACAATTTCAACTCGTCCTTCAGTTTAAAAAAAACCCAACAACATACGTACAGTGGAAGTCTTACACCTACACCTAGTCTTACACCTACACCTAGACCTACACCTAGTCTTACACCTACACCTAGACCTACACCTAGTCTTACACCTACACCTAGACCTACACCTAGTCTTACACCTACACCTAGACCTACACCTAGTCTTACACCTACACCTAGACCTACACCTAGTCTTACACCTACACCTAGACCTACACCTAGTCTTACACCTACACCTAGACCTACACCTAGTCTTACACCTACACCTAGACCTACACCTAGTCTTACACCTACACCTAGACCTACACCTAGTCTTACACCTACACCTAGACCTACACCTAGTCTTGGACCTACACCTAGACCTACACCTAGTCTTACACCTACACCTAGTCTTACACCTACACCTAGACCTACACCTAGTCTTACACCTACACCTAGTCTTAAGCCCCGTACACACCGGGACGAATATCGGCGCGCGTTATTCGTCAGCGTTTTTCAACGCTTTTTTTGTGTTCACACCCAAGCGATTTTCGCTGACGATGAGCCGAGTGAACATGCAAATTCATTCGCTGACATTAGATGGCGCTTAATGTAAAACAGGAATAGTCCTATTTTTGTAGTCGCTGTCACGTTTGTCATAGTTCTTTATGTTCCGACACCAACGAGACTGGGACCCGTATGTATAAAGCCACTCAGAGTAAAATTTTAGTCTCAAGTCTGTCAAAATTCTAAGAATTACATAATTTTACTCTTATTCCTAAACTTAAGAATAAGTGTGATTCATAAAAGTTCCTAAGTGCTAAGACTTGGTCTCAGCTCCTAAATTATTTAAGAGAGCTGGAGAGGTCTCCTAACCTAGTTAGGAGTAACAAGATGGCAGCAGAGAGGTTAGGCCATGCACTTTTCAACGAAAATATGATGTATTGTAGTTAAATGAGTTGATCAAACAATAAAAAAAAAAAAGTTTAATCATCAAGGTATTCTTTTTGTAACTTACCTTTAAAAAGTTTCATAGCAATGAAATTAAAGTAATAATTATATTTTTGGCGACTGGAGAAATGCAGCAGTGCACCTGTGATGATATATTTATTTTAATGGCTGGTGAACCAAAGACAATTTTCCACCTTGGTGGACAATAAAGATATTACAATTAAAAAGCTCACAGGAGAAAAAAAAAACATAGATTGTCTGCAACATAATCATTTATTAATATTTGATTTTCCTCTCTTGTTTTTTCACCTGTTCATAATTTATTTGTATGACAGCTTGGCTAAAAATTATGTCAATTTGGAATGTTTCATTGTGTTATCACAAATAAACAATTGACTCCAGGCACAACTACACAATACGCTTACAAAATATTGAACACATTTTTAATACTATTTGAATAAAGGGTGAATCTGACAATTTTCCTTCAATACTAAGCTGTGATAATTTTGCACAATGAAAAGCCATTCAAAAAAATACATTTATATATTAAAGTTTCAGTGTCTTAATTAAATTATTTTATTATAATTACATTAAATAATTGGTGTCATGCTGCTGTGACCTCACCCTTGCAGGCTCACTATTGGCTGATTCAGAGGTTGAGGGCGGCCATTTTTGGTTAACATCATTGTAGTCCTTAGTTTGCAGCACTTAAGTCCCACTTCAGTCAGCACTTAAGAATCAGTCTTATACTTTACTGAAAGTTGCTTTTAGCTGCTTTATAAAAGTCTCCTACTCTTAGAAAAGTCCTACTCTTTACTAAGTATTTTTTTACACTTAAGTCAAAGCTTAAGACTATTCTTAAAATAATTTCTTAGAAGTTTTATACATACGGGCCCAGGGGCCGTATGTATAAAGCCACTCAGAGTAACATTTTAGTCTCAAGTCTGTCAAAATTCTAAGAATTACATAATTTTACTCTTATTCCTAAACTTAAGAATAAGTGTGATTCATAAAAGTTCCTAAGTGCTAAGACTTGGTCTCAGCTCCGAAATTATTTAAGAGAGCTGGAGAGGTCTCCTAACCTAGTTAGGAGTAACAAGATGGCAGCAGAGAGGTTAGGCCATGCACTTTTCAACGAAAATATGATGTATTGTAGTTAAATGAGTTAATCAAACAATAAAAAAAAAAAAAGTTTAATCATCAAGGTATTCTGTTTGTAACTTACCTTTAAAAAGTTTCATAGCAATGAAATTAAAGTAATAATTATATTTTTGGCGACTGGAGAAATGCAGCAGTGCACCTGTGATGATATATTTATTTTAATGGCTGGTGAGCCAAAGACAATTTTCCAACGCGGTGGACAATAAAGATATTACAATTAAAAAGCTCACAGGAGAAAAAAATCATATATTGTCTGCAACAAAATCATTTATTAATATTTGATTTTCCTCTCTTGCTTTTTCACCTGTTCATAATTTATTTGTATGACAGCTTGGCTAAAAATTATGTCAATTTGGGATGTTTCATTGTGTTATCACAAATAAACAATTGACTCCAGGCACAACTACACAATACGCTTACAAAATATTGAACACATTTTTAATACTATTTGAATAAAGGGTGAATCTGACAATTTTCCTTCAATACTAAGCTGTGATAATTTTGCACAATGCAAAGCCATTTAAAAAAATACATTTAAATATTAAAGTTTCAGTGTCTTAATTAAATTATTTTATTATAATTACATTAAATAATTGGTGTCATGCTGCTGTGACCTCACCCTTGCAGGCTCACTATTGGCTGATTCAGAGGTTGAGGGCGGCCATTTTGGGTTAACATCATTGTAGTCCTTAGTTTGCAGCACTTAAGTCCCACTTTTAAATGGCTTTGCATTGTACAAAATTATCACAACTTACTATTGAAGGAAAATTGTCAGATTCACTCTTTATTCAAATAGTATTAAAAATGTGTTCAATATTTTGTAAGCGTATTGTGTAGTTGTGCCTGGAGTCAATTGTTTATTTGTGATAACACAATGAAACATCCCAAATTGACATAATTTTTAGCCAAGCTGTCATACAAATAAATTATGAACAGGTGAAAAAGCAAGAGAGGAAAATCAAATATTAATAAATGATTATGTTGCAGACAATCTATGTTTTTTTTTTTTTCTCCTGTGAGCTTTTTAATTGTAATATCTTTATTGTCCACCAAGGTGGAAAATTGTCTTTGGCTCACCAGCCATTAAAATAAATATATCATCACAGGTGCACTGCTGCATTTCTCCAGTCGCCAAAAATATAATTATTACTTTGATTTCATTGCTATGAAACTTTTTAAAGGTAAGTTACAAAAAGAATACCTTGATGATTAAACTTTTTTTTTTATTGTTTGATCAACTCATTTAACTACAATACATCATATTTTCGTTGAAAAGTGCATGGCCTAACCTCTCTGCTGCCATCTTGTTACTCCTAACTAGGTTAGGAGACCTCTCCAGCTCTCTTAAATAATTTCGGAGCTGAGACCAAGTCTTAGCACTTAGGAACTTTTATGAATCACACTTATTCTTAAATTTAGGAATAAGAGTAAAATTATGTAATTCTTAGAATTTTGACAGACTTGAGACTAAAATTTTACTCTGAGTGGCTTTATACATACGGCCCAGGAGCTCTACTTTCATCTTGCCTTGCATCTTCCTCGTCATATTTCTCCTCGGCACTCGGCAGTGTAGACGCTACTTGGCGTATATCTTCTTCGCCGTTACGTATGTGTGCTCGGCAAGACCGTTTTGTGTTTGAGCGCCCCCAAGTTGTGTTTTACTGTAACTTCAGAAGCTCCAGACACGTGAGCAAAAGCGCCAATCTCATTGGTCGGATAGTTTTTGACGCGGCGCGTCAAACCAAAAAAACGAACCCGAGGCGTTTTTAAAAAATTGACGCTTTTACGCGTGGCGTTTTCCGTGTCGGTGTGCACACTCACATTGGCGCCCTTTGTTTGAACAGGCCTTTACACCTACACCTAGTCTTACACCTACACCTAGACCTACACCTAGTCTTACACCTACACCTAGTCTTACACCTACACCTAGACCTACACCTAGTCTTACACCTACACCTAGACCTACACCTAGTCTTACACCTACACCTAGTCTTACACCTACACCTAGACCTACACCTAGTCTTACACCTACACCTAGTCTTACACCTACACCTAGACCTACACCTAGTCTTACACCTACACCTAGTCTTACACCTACACCTAGTCTTACACCTACACCTAGACCTACACCTAGTATTACACTTACACCTACACCTAGTCTTACACCTACACCTAGTCTTACACTTACACCTACACCTAGTCTTACACCCAGGGCCTGAAGTTAACTTTTTTGGCCACCAGCCACTGTGGCAGGTGGATATCAAAATTCACCTGCCACAGAGACTTTTTACCAGCCTTTTTTTTTTTTTTTTTGCCTCATTTCCATAGGTGAAAAACGGGAATTTCACAATATTGTTCTTTAACTTGTACACATTTAAGTGCTGTCAAGTTATTAACGAAATCAATATAAGTAATAATAACTCTTAGAATATACATTTAAAAAAAATCTTTTTATTCATTGATTTTGACACACACACGCACAACAGATCTATAGACCTACCGCAGCTCGTATGTAACGTTAAACAAATCACCCGCGGCTGTGTTGATGGCTGATTTAGTCACGTAGACAGCTAGGTCCTGACAGCTTTTAGTTACAGCGTTCAGGAACCGTTAAGCAGAACTAAATTAATATTATTACTGGTAAAGTTACCGGGTACCGGACATTTTCTCACCGGTTCCCAACTCCCAACATGTACTACAGTTGCACACGCACACATCTGTGCAACTGTCATTGTTCTGGAGCCTACGTCAGCGTTACATTATCTCATCCCATCTCACCAACAGTTCAATACTGGCACATCCAAACGTAGTCAGAAAAGGGCCTCATCTTCTTTCTGATCGCATGAACGTTACGAAACAACAGTCGCTGTCATAAATCAGCCGCTCACGAACCTTGCCGTTGTCGCATATTGACCACTTTGTATTAAAATGTCTTCTTTTACTTTTCTTTGACTCATCCTCATCTTTTTGTTGGTTGCTTGTTTCAGCTGGTCTTTTTACCCCAGTAATGTGCCGCCACATTATAGCTAAGGTCCAACGCAATGAAAATGAAAACGAAAACGTTAAAAAAAACCCTAATGAATCACTCAATTCTCATTGGCTACCCGCCAATGTGGCAGGTAGATTGACAGTGTTACCCGCCAATAGCAAAATTCACCCGCATTTGGCAGGTGGTCGGGTGTTAATTTCAGGCCCTGCTTACACCTACACCTAGACCTACACCTAGTCTTACACCTACACCTAGTCTTACACCTACACCTAGACTTACACCTAGTCTTACACTTACACCTACACCTAGTCTTACACCTACACCTAGTCTTACACCTACACCTAGACTTACACCTAGTCTTACACTTACACCTAGTCTTACACCTACACCTAGTCTTACACTTACACCTACACCTAGTCTTACACCTAGACCTACACCTAGTCTTACACTTACACTTACACCTAGTCTTACACCTACACCTAGACCTACACCTAGTCTTACACTTACACCTACACCTAGTCTTACACCTACACCTACACCTAGTATTACACCTACACCTACACCTAGTCTTACACTTACACCTACACCTAGTCTTACACCTACACCTAGACCTACACCTAGTCTTACACTTACACCTAGTCTTACACCTACACCTAGACCTACACCTAGTCTTACACCTACACCTAGTCTTACACCTAGTCTTACACTTACACCTAGACTTACACCTACACCTATTCTTACAAATAATTGTTTTAGTACACACTGTTTGGAAAGTAGGCTATAGCCACAAAATGAAAACATTATACATGTAGGCATGAGGCTATTGTGCTAAAACACTTACAAAGCTGTCAATGCAAAGTTTTTAAGTTCATAAACATTAGAACTTTCGCATGATATGCACAAGGATACCAACGCTTTTGCATTCTCTTTCAAAAATATTGTGTTTTTGCAAAGTTCACAAAGAACTCAAAAGTTTTGCGAGCGAACGCAAGGTTTCTCGGGGAACGCAAACAAACGCAAAAGCATTGAACTATAATTTTTCACATCATCTAAAAAAGAATGTCCATCTCCATAGGCGCTTTCGCACCGGGTAGTTGTTCTAGGAACTAGCCACCAGGATGGTTCCCCGAGAACTAATGGTTCCCCTAGGGACATTTTCCTGATTGCATTCGCACCGCCAGTAGGAACTCTGAAGTGGCGTAAGTGGCGCTTGTTGTTGTGACTTTTATTTTGACTGCGCGGCGGACCTTTATTTTGACTGCGCTGAGAACGCCTGCCTGAGCACACAGTGCTCGCATTCTCCGTGTTCATTAGTTTACGATCTGTCTAACAGTCGATCACAGAAAACAATTTTAACTCGTCCTTCACAAAAAACAAAAACAGATATGTACAGTGGAATACGTTAATAGATATAACTGTTACACAAAGAAATTAGACAGTGTTTGAAAAGTTATTAGCATATGCCATGTGGTTGATGACCAGTGTTGCTAGCTGAGCAGAAATACATAATCATGTTTCGCTTGGTCCCCTCAAAGTTGCGTTGGATTTTCTCCTCAGCGTAAGGGTTAAGAGGCCCGTCTATCACTGTTTTCCATGTTCGTAGAGTTAGTTTCTGGAGTAAATATATAGGCTATAATCTGTGTGTTTAACACAGCTTTTTTTAAAAAGGCGGGTACTGGTTTTTCGTGTGGTTTCGGCCAATAAGCATATACTAACATCACGGATAGTGACTATAGTGCAGGTTTAGACCCTAATCTGAAGTAGGAGTTAAATTAGTTCCTCCAAAAGGAGCTCCTAGAACTAAAATCATTCCTAGTTCCTGCGGTGTGAACACGCCAAAATCCGGGTACTTACGCCAACAGTTCTAGGAACTATGAAAAGGCTGTGACATATTTTAACTGTTTACGTTAGGAATTACATCTCATAACCAATGTCTATCCGCCTAAAAAAGTAGTCCCGTTTAAAGGATGACTTGGACTTTACTGCTCAAATAACAAACATTTATGAGCTTCACGTTTTTACTTTAAACCTCCCAGAATGTCTTACTCCACAGACTTCCATTGCGAGTGCATCGATTTAAATATGAATTTTTGCTGTTTTTAAAAAACTGAGGCACTGATTTAATTTTCTGTGGTAATTGACTCCATATCCTCTGCCATTCCTGGAACATTATTATTCTTAAGAAAGTGTAATTATTACATTTATTTTATTATTATAATACAAATGTTATATAAGTATGGTGACACTTTACAATAAGGTCCTATTAGTTAACGTACAGTAGATTATTTATGAGCAATACATTTGTTACAGTATTTATTAATGTTTTTTAACATTAGTACAACTGTTAAATGTTAACTCGGGTCCATTAAATTATATTAACATACAACTTCTGATTTTATGAAATTAACATTAAAGTCGGGATTTAAAAAAAAAGTGCGATTAGCTTTTCTTTCCTATTGTGACGTATATCTGAGTGAAATGGCTTCTGGAAAAAGAAAAAAGTTAATTTCATCCTCAGGAGATGATCGGAAATTATTAGTAAGTTGGGTGTTGTGGCTAACTAAACGGACGCCTTATTTTAATGCCTGGTTCAGATTACACGATTTTAGCCCGATTCGTTTGACGTAGGGTGTCGTGGGGATTCGTAAACGTCAACGGGCATCGGGACGCAAGATTCGATCGTTATAGTGTGTCATAGTGGACGACAACTGACATGCTTCACGACATCACGATAAAAAGACTAGCATGTTTCATTTTTTTCCGGTCCTCCACGACGGGTTCCGTCAAGAGTGAGCGAGTGTGTGTGTGTGTGTGTGTGTGTGTGCGCGAGTGAGTGAGTGTGTATGTATGTGTGCGAGTGTGTGAGCGAGTGAGTTTGAGTGAGTGTGTGCGAGTGAATGTGTGCGTATGTGTGAGACGGCACGCAATGACTGGTCGGGAAGCAACGTGTGGTCTGACATGTTTCTTGTCCACGACACGACAAGATTTTAGGAGTCAAAATCGCGTAATCTGACACAGTGACTATCGTAACAGACAAAAAAAATCAAATAATAAAGGCATAAAGTGTTACCAATATATATATATATATGTATATATATATATATTTTTTTTTTATTTAAACTCACCTTTGAATTGATCAAGGGCTTTTTTGATATCATCATCTTTCAGAAGGTTTTTCATGGCCATCTTGACAGCTAGAGGAGCGAGAGAGAGAGAAAATATTAGGCACTAATAACTGATATAAACAGAATGGGTGCCAAAATATGTGTGAATCAAGACTACAGGATTTCCCAGCAGACTTTGATCAGCACAGGGACACATTTAGTCTTTTTTCATTTACAGTTAAATGCCAAAAAAAAAAAAAAAAAAATGTATTCATTACATTCTGTTTTTCCATATATGCATGTGAAATACATCACATACACTTATGCAATTGTAGTCTTATGAAATGGAAGTAGGTTTTGTTTATTTTTATTGGCAGGGATTTAACAGTCAAGTCTCTAATCCAGTGCTAAATTTATTGTGTTGTCTCTGTTTATCTGTTAGATTAGTCATGCCTTTCTCTAAGAGTTTAACAACTACATGCAGGTTTTCTATCACTTTAGGTTATCTGTATCACCTTCTCTAAGACCTGAAACATACTTTTGCGTAAGTACATGAACACAAACCCTAGCAGTGATTTCAAGCAGTTTGATGTGTCAAATGGCAGTTTCTGTCCAAAGGTACTGATGTTGAACAAAACCCTCCTCCTGCTGTATCAGCTTACTATTAGATCCATTAGTGTCCGATGTTCAGGCAACTGCTGTAAGGAACACTAACCAACAATGAGATCCGCTGCCAAGAGAACAGATTCGATTGCTCTCATCTTGGCCTCTTACGATTGCAAGAGTTCCTGTCGCCCGCAAATAACTTTACAGCATTCATACGCTGCAAAGGTGGCATGCATAAGGCATGACAGCTGTGTATGTGTTTGTATGTTTGTCTATTTAAGTTAAGGTATGTTTCATCCAAGTGTGTTGGGTTGGGCGGACAGGCCTTCGGAGAAGAATGTGTTTGCCCTCTTGAGAAACTCTATCCTTCTGTAGTTTGAACTATATATGTGTGTGAGATCACAGATTATAAAGTGAAGTGACATTTGAGGTGTCTCCCTTGTAACGCTAAGAGATCTGACTGCTTAACTTCATCTAACACTTCACAACTGCAGCAGCCAATCAGAGCTCGTGTCTAACACCAGATGTTGAACCAGGCTTTCCAATTCAAAAGTGTTACTTAACTTTACACTTTACAAGGAAATGACAAAAAACATACCCTAAAACTCCAGTGCTAAAATCACAAGAAATGACAGACTGCTACGAGAAATCGCTGGCTAGCACAACAAACGAGGAGAATTCAATTTTAAAAAGTAAAAATACATGGCATGACAGATGAGATGGTGTTTTCTTAACGGTTCTTCCTTGCGCAGCAGGTGTTTACAGGCTCTATGCAACTATTTATGCAGCTGCTACAGTAACTTCGCCAGAGAAAACTACTTAGACTTATAGATATAAATCATGCATAACGTTCTGATGCATGACTGTCAAGAAAGATTGTAAGGTCTTTTGACAAATAACCTTCTGACGAATTACAAGTGGTTTAAAAAGTCACAAGCTAACTTTACACAGTAGAAATAAAGATAATTGAGGCACCATTTGGGGTCACACCAGTGGAAACCTCTGGAGAACCTCTAGACACCTTTGTATGAATCAAAGAATTGACCTTTGAGGAACTAAAAAACCCACAAGTTCTTGCAAGAACTTTCAGCAGTCAATTGAAATATACAGAGTACAAAGTATACAAGTTCCTCAAAAACACAATTAGGACATTTGAGGCAGAGGCACCTTACAAAATGTGTCTAGGGGTTCTCCCGAGGGTTCAGCCAGTTTGGAGATCTGAGGAACCCCTAATAGTCCCTAAAGTATCTTTAAATTTTACAGTGGTTGCTCTTGGTTATATGGTGAGCCAGGTTATGCAAACAACCCAATAGAAAGAAAGAAATGATAATAAAATGTTCCTCCTTGACAGGAATGAGATTAAATTGTGATCTAGTCCTGAAGAAAAAGACCCCGATAATCTGTTTCTCCTCTCACATGGATTTCCCAAGATAATTGTCTGGAATCAAAATTCTGAGATCTCAGTATATGAACTCAAACATTTCTCATCAGATTATTTCAAGACCAAATGATTTACTCTTCCTTTATGTTAGCTATTGTTTCATTAATGTCTGTTTTTTAGGGAATTATCCAAGAAAACGATATGCCTAAACTCTATCCATACCTGTATGAAGGGAAAGCTGGCGGGAGGAGAGACTTGGAGAGAGTAAAAGAGCCCAAGGTGAGAGATGGGGGTCCACTGGGTGTCTTATATACTCTGGCTTACCCTATGTCTATTTCAGGATAGACCGGGTCATAATGCAACACGCAGGAGAATGAAGAATTGTATGTGTGTCTCTGTGTGTGTGTGTTTGAGAGAGATCACTTTCTTGGTGGCCAAACGAATCAAATGCTACTATTAATAATCGGGTCTCATTTGACTTCTTGTGTCCTCTCAGTAAATCACTGTCCACTTCTCTCTCTTCAGTATAAAGCTCTGTTCTAAACCCTAGTGAAGTGCCTTGCTGTCGACTGCCTACATCCTGACTGAACCAAGTGACTGATTTGAAAATTGAAATGCTCCTCCTATACTACACACAGCAACTCTACATGCCACAGGAGACTCGATTTTCTTCTCGGTAGATTCAAATTGACTCACAATTGATTCCAATGGAGCTCGATAGTGAGCGAGCGCCCACTTATTCAGCAAACCTGGCTCTTGTAAAAAGCATGTCAGAAATTGTTTCCGTCAACACTTCTGGACATTGAACCAAACCAACCATGCATTTTTCAAAGGCAACTCGTAAAACCAGTGGCACCATGGGTCTCTAGGATCAACTTTACTCTCAATGCTTTTGAGAAACACAGACCAGATTAAAACGTTTGATTTGAGGCAAAAATTATTCAAACATTAAAGGAAAATGATTGTGAATGAACTACTCATCCCACAAAGCATTGCATATGACAAAATCAAATAAAAAAATGATGGTTAAAATATCAACTTCAAAAACGATCAAGTGTAAAATACAACATGAACATTAAGTTTTGATCTGCATGCAATTTGTCTGTTCAGACCAAGCGTGCCGCACAAGCCCTGAAAAGTGAAGCCAAAACATCTCGATCGCCCCCCCGGTGACTGGTCATAAACCCCGCCTCCCTGTGTTATTCAACGATACGTGACACCAACTAAACAATTAAATTATACTTCAAATATTTTTTTCCCAAAGGTGGTTTCGGTCATTTGCTGTCGTTTTTATCACGCTGATGTAAGTTCAAGAGTCTGTTTTTAAAATAAGTTTGTTTTTACTTAGTTACGTGATGCTATAAAACGGTGGTGTAACGTCATGATTGACAGGTTCTCTGTCACTGAAGCAACAACGGACTTTTTTTCGGGATCTTCGGAGGACTGAGGAGATCGTATTTACTTTATTTTAACAAGCCTCTTGTCGTACTGCAATCAACAGACATCAAAATTGGAGCAGAACGGAGGAACGGAGCAGACATAGGCCACTTAAAATAAGTGCAAGGAGAGAGCATTCTGCGAGAGTGAGGGCGGAGCGCTGATTTCGCGGCTTTACTTCCTGCTCACTACTGCGCAGGTCTGGTCCCGAGATCGTTACTGCGCAGACTCAAGCCCCAAGATGTCAGCGCCATATCGAGACATTGGCGGCTTCAGTTCTCACCAATGGAAGAGAGCGAAGGGGCGTCGTCCATCTTTTTTTTACTGTCTATGGTTCAGACTAATGTGTAAAAAAATGCCAGTGGCCTGAATGAAAATGACATTTCACCCTCTGACAGTAGGTGGCACTTATAGACCTTATGTAGCCACGCCCCTTTTCCGCGCTGAGCTCATTGTCTTTTGACTTCCGGTCTGTATTTTCACAGCGATCTTGCCTAGTTAAAAAAATTCCCAAGGTCCATTTGTTAAGACATATGCTTTACAATGCTTATCATAAACATTACAATGCTCATGATAACTTTCGTTAACTCTACAATAAGTAAATCAACTTCACCAGCTTATTACTCCTGGACAGCGATGCCATAGAAATATACAGAGCGACCGCAAAAACGAAAGTTCAAAGACAATATTCTAAAGATGGCGGCGCCCTCGTTTCTCTGGTGCATAAGGTCTATAAAGATTAAAAAAAGCAGAAATACACCCAGTACGCAAAGAGCTGCAAGACTTTCCGTTTCTGACACCTGCTTGTCAAACTGTATTTACATGGTTTCAAAAAGCCATTCAGATTGTTTGTTGTACTTTTATGTAACAGCAGAAGCTCTGGGCATGTCACCAAAAGCACAAATCTATTTTGGCCAGTTTTTTTTTTGCAGTGTGATGGAAGAGCAGTCTCTAAAAAAAAAAAAAAAAAAAAATCAGTCTCTCAATGATGGCATGCGAGAATGGCTATGGAATTGCCGTCAATCGAGAAAGATTCTTTTTGCCCTTAGAATGCCGTAGAACGCTTTAGAATGTTTCAAATGCGTAACGTCACATCATACACTACATCTCAGTGACATCAGAGTTCTAGTGTGACATGAAGTGACTTTCAACAACTGAATTTTCATCAAGTAGGGAGTTGCGTCTTCAGACTTTCAGACTCGAATGGAACATGCCGTTAATCATATTTCCAGGCGCTTGTCGTCGCCATTCAAGCCCTGGTGTTAAATTATCTTTGTCCGATATATTTACGGTGATTGAGCCATGTGCCCCCACCGAAAAAAAGACCCAGGATGGGTTTCACTCATACTTAACGCATACTTAAGACGCCTGGCGAAAGACAGGGAGAACTTCTTTACACATGTTTACACACAACACAAGTGCATGGTGGGTATACATAGCCCTACGTGATCCCTGTAATGTGACACTGTATTAATAAGTGCAACTATATATCAAACCAGCTGGGTTTCAGATTTCCCTCGTCCTGTAAATCACGTTCTATAGCTATTCTTACATTCCTCCATCAGCTTCTTTAGTATGAACTTGCACTTTAACCACATCTTCATCGCTCCACTTCTCTTTCTTAGTGGGACTAAATGTATTGGTTTTCCTCATGTTGGTGGCAGTCAAGATGACCATCTACACACTCTATGACAGTGTCAGAGGGCTGTGGACAGTCTCTATGTTGGTGTGAGCATGAGTTTAGTTGATTATTATTATATATATTTTATGTATTGTGACTTTTACAGTGTTAGTCACAGCGCAGCCTGTCATATCGAGATTAATGTGAATGACTGTGAGCGTGTCAACTCTCAGCAGTTTCTCTTTGGCACCTCGGAAAGTGGCACTCAATCCTGTCATCTCGGCTAGATGGGAAATACCTACTGCATAAACACTCACACACATATGCCAACGGCACAGTGATTTTCAGTCTTTCCCCATGCAGTCTGTATGTGTTTATTTATATGTTTTATTATATTTTATACTGGACATTGCTTCCATTGAATTCTAGCTATTAAATACGGGACATTCTGGTAGGAGCCCTGACGAGTCAAAAATCTGTCTTCCTCTCAGGGATTCCCTTTTAACACAGCACTTCCCATCTGTCAGAAATCGAGATATTGTAGCTTGATCCTGCCCACATGACTAATAAAGGGTCTCTCTCTCTCTCTCTCTCTCTCTCTCTCTCTCTCTCTCTCTCTCTCTCTCTCTCTCTGTACTGTTTGACCCTCTGTTCTCTCACCGTGCAAGGGTGTTTCACTATGTCTACCGGCCCTATTACATTACCCTGCCTCAGCATTACGAAGACTAAAAGACAGAGAGACAGAAATAGAAAGAAAACAGATACGCAAATGGACTGTCTTTCTCTTAATAAATAAGGAGTGATGAGAGGCCAGAAAAGGAAGGATGAACATGGTGATTGGTGAGAAAGAACAGTCAGTCTCACAGAACGCGTTTTACTGCGCTGATTTTTCATTAATTTTCAATGTAAACATGCACTAGACGGACGTGTTGGATCATTAAGCTTGCGTCTTTTAAGCTTTTTGCACTAAGGGCGTGTGTCCACCAAAGCATTTTTATCCAGCTGAAAACGCCTAGCTGTGGCGCTTGAGAAGGCTTCGGCAGCGCAGCGTTTTTTCAGTTGAGATGCTTTGCTCGCTATGATACGGATTATCCATGGAAGTGTTACTAGTATCTCATTTCACAGATAGTTTGTTTCTGTGCTGTTTCTAACATCTTTCCCTCGCGGGTCAAAATGACCCGAAGCCCTAAAATTATACTTTTTTTTTTTTGTCCAGAAAGCTTATTTTATTTCATTTTGATAATATTTTTTCTATTTTTTAATGCAATTTTTTGTTATTTTATATTTTATTTACCTTTAAATTACTAGATTTGATCAATAAATAGTAATTTAAGCACATTCCTCACATTCTTTCAACTTAAATTCAAAATAACTCACAATTTCATGCATAACCCTTTAAATTCAGCTCAAAATATATTACATTGGGTGTCTTTGCCGACCTCTTGTGAAAAAAAAAAATATATATATATATATATATATATATATATAACATAATATTTCAGAACTCTAGCCACAAGATGGCCTTATAACTCTATTTGGAGCAAATGAGCTGTTCCGCTGAGTCCTAAAGTCAGTTCATTTCAGTATGCGTTATACACATGTAGACATTATTAAATAATTTTTTGGTCAAGTTTTAGCATTTTTAGTTTGAATTTTGAGCTTATTTTTTTTTTTTGCTATGTGTACTGACTCATCCCTCGCATTCCATTCATTCCTAGGAGGTCAAATTGACCTGCGAAGGATTAGTTCAATTATTGATTAGTAATTGTTTAATTACTGTTGACGTTGTCCAAGCAGAATGTGTCGGTTGGTCGGTGTGGTATTAGTCCCGCCCCTCCTCCACTGTGATTGGACGGCTGGGTAAAAAGTGACAGTGATGAGCGCTGCTTTTAACATTACTCAAAGTTGAACATTCTTCAACTCTACATGCATTGCAGTCAGTAGATGCTCGTTACGAGGCTGGCATTTTTGAAAATGTTGCGCTCCCATTGAAAACAATTAGAAAAATACACTAGCCTCGGGAAAGCGCTTTGGTGGACACACGGCCTAATAAATAAATAAATAAATAAATAAAACCGCGGGCGCTCAAGTTTAAAGTAACGTTAGTTCAACTTTTAACGCAAAGACGTGTTCTTTGTGAATCCCTCCCCCAGGGCCGTAGCTAGAGGATTCGGGGCCCCCTGAAAAAATATTGATGTGGGCCCCCACCACCCTCCACCCTCATCATATACTGTACAATAGATGAACATGGAGGCCCACATAACAGAAGATGGTGATGTTGTTGTAAAACCTTTATTTTAAAAGTTAAATGTTTATATAAAAATTACAACTAATAAAAAAAGTAAGAAATTGTTAAATAATAATAAAACCAATTTTTAAAAAGTAGCCTAATACATTTTTCCCCCCTTCAGTCTGTTATAATTCATAAATCAAAAAGTAAACATTTAAAAAATTGACAAGAATGCAGTCTAATTAAAAAAATAAAAGCATTCATTGTCTTATTTTTTAATAAAGATAATATGGAACTGGTAATATTATTAAATAAAGCGAATAGGCTACATTTATTCATCCAACTGCAGTGTGTTTTATTCGTGTTTTCTCGATGTTTTAAATATCATCAGCCGGCAGGTCAGATGCATAATGCAATGCGTCTTGACTCGTGTAATTTTTTTAAAACTCTAGTTACAATACTGTGAAAAGACAGGAATTTAGACCACGTAAAAATTCGGTCGATTGCGGCGCGCACCGATAATAAAAAATGACTGTAGGCCTACACGGCAGACTGTAGAAGGATGTTTTCTAATTCCCAGCGAAATAACAATATATAACCGGTCTTTAAGAACGTCTTGATCGACTGGGATACAACCACTCTCCTTGCCTCCCTCTCCGTCTTTTCCTGGCATTTCTGGTTCCCTGATTTGTTTTCTTTTCCCCGACATTTTTCAGTCAGTTGGTCAGTCTCCTGCTCTTCCACCAAGTTCATCGTTATCTTCAGGCTGCCGCCTCAACTCTGATTGGTTCTGTTCACGAGCTGGGGCGGGACTTACAATTTTATTGGGTCCGTCTGATGTTTGTCACTGACTCTGACTGAATAATTAATACATACTTTAGGTCGGATTAAACCATTTTTATGGAGGTAAGAGAAGCAGATATTTGGAAAAATATTTACCCAAATTGCACGTTTTTGTGGTTTTCATTTAAATCTCAGGCATACAACTAATATAAATATTAGAATTATTCATACTACAGGGGCCTAAATAGTATAACTGCTGGATTTTGTGGGGCCCCCTGGGCAGCGGGGGCCCCTATAATTGTCACCACCTTTCACCCCACTAGCAACGGCCCTGCCCTCCCCACTACAACAGAACAAGCAACATGGCAAAGCCCGTAGACATTCTCTGAACATGGTCTGGGAAAACTGTTGCCAGTCTACAGCTTCCTTCATAGTGATCTTAGTGATCTTGATTAGTTTTCACCCAAGGGGGTAATCCATCGACCGGAAGTTGAAGCCGGCCGGGTGCCGCCATGTTGTAGCAGAACTTCACTTGCGTTAGCATTTCCATTGACTCCCATTCATTTTGGCGTCACTTTGACAGCGAATAACTTTACATCTGAGGCGTTTAAAGACTCCATTTGTCCATTATTTATTTCTTAAGAAACACGACAATGTATAAAGGGCTCCATTACCTTCTATGTTACATTATGGCCCCGTAGAAACAGTTTTAGTAAAAATAGGCTAACGATTGCGTCATAACCACTCGACTCTCTGTCGCGCTGTACAGAAATTACCGTACAGACAGGAGGAGAAGCTCGCAGGCAATCGGGGGGACGTCCCGTCAAGGGAGAAGCCCGTAGATAATGAGTCCATAAAAGCAACAGAATACTTACTCCTGCTCACTCACGCCAAAGAACTCTTTGCTCTATTTCCCCGTCTCTGCAAGATTAACGTTGGCAATTTTCACGCACAGCTACTAGAAGATTAACGTCTGTCAGACAGGTTGCTCACGTCATCAAGCTTAGTTTGAGTCGGTTTGAGTCTGCGCGTCAGGAACGGAAGTGCTCAAAAATCGCTAAAAATGGGCTTCAACTGTCTCAACTGAGTTCCAATGAGATGGCTCTGTCCACTTCTTACTGTGCGTTCACACCGGACGCGAATAGCGCGTCAAATTCGCGTCTACCGCGTCTAGTTTGACGCTTGACCACTTTGTGTTAATTCGCGTGTCAATGGCGAAATTGACGCGCGTAAAAACAAAAGTTTGAAGCGAAATTTACGCGCGTCAGAGGCGAAATCCGGAGGCGAAAGTTTCGAAACCCGTTGGCGGCCATCTTTTTAGATGTTTATCAAGCATTAGCATTAGCATTATTCGAGAGAGTCACCGCTAGTATATGCTCTGGAGAGCAGAAACAGCTGCGTAGGGGACATCGTCGCTGTACTCGGGTCCACCAGAACCTCCGGAGGGTTTCAGGAGTTTCACAATTTGCTCCAGGAGCTAGGTTTGGTGGACCTAATGGTGAGGATGCTGACGAGGACAGCGTAGGCCGTATAAGCCCTCGGCCTCGAGTGGTCTATGCCTGTCGAGCCCGCGCTCTACAGCCCGGCGCGAGGTTCACCCTTGCCCGCATCCACCTAATCTGTCATTTATTTTTGTTTTGATAATAAATGAAGCCAGCCTCCAAAAGTGATTAATCTGTCCTGTGATTTTTTTCTCTCTCTCACACATCACTGTCCAGACACGAACTTATATGTTGGTTGTCTTTACATTATAATAATATTTCATATAATCTAGATATGGAATAAATAGCATTCAATACAAAATGAATAGGCCTATGTCTCATATATTGAAATAAAGTTTTATGTGATAAAATATGTGCTTTGTTGTGCATTAGAACCACAGTCATATATTACAAAATAATTTATTGAAGCATCCAGATACTTCACCACGTGACAGCAGCAAGCAGCTAGGCTCCTGATTGGTTAACGCGGCGCGATTTGACGCAGAAGTTCAGATTTTTCAACTGGGGCGGCAGACGCGAATTCGCGTCAAACGAATGCACAAAAAGCACTACATAAAACATTCGCGCTTAACGCGACGCTCAATTCGCGCCTTTCGCGCGCAGGAATTTTTTACGCGCGTAACGCGTCTTTGCATTGACTTAACATTGAAATCACTCGCGCCTGACGCGCTATTCGCGTCCGGTGTGAACGCACCATGATACTGTCTATGGTTTTCACTCGGCGCGACGGCCATTTTAATAAACCTCACGAAAGTACAGCCCCTAAGTTATCTCTTTGAATGAGGAGACATCAAATTATCCAAAGCTGTTTAGGCTTAGGATATAATTTAATATTTGAAATCGCCAATGAAATCTGACAACAATGTTATTTCTAAATGCTCAGATCATGACGAAAACTAAATTTTGCTGGCTTCTACTTCTAGCCAATGCGCATGATGTGGCACATACTTGCAATCGTAAAGGTAATGTCTACGGTTAAAAAAAATAAGCCTTTAAATAAAAGGGTTATTGAGCTGTTTACACTGTAATATACAATAAAAAGGACATTAAAATGAATACAAAAAAACTGCCTACCTTATACACAACACCGAAGGTGGACTTGAGTTTAGGAGTAATGTTACGGTAGAGTTAGAGCACACAAATTATTTGAACTGCAACGGTCACAAAATATCACGTCACACTCTGCGCATATGTTTAAAAAAAAACATAATGCAACATTTAAATAACATGTTTTAATGACCAACTTAAAGTGTTTAGTTTACAATAAATAAATTACTAAATAAATATAAATAAATGTAAATAAAAAAAGCGCTGCGCATTTACAATCCTGTGAAAACAGAAAATATCACGTCACACTCCGCGCATATGTTAAAAAACATAATTCAACATTTAAATGACACGTTTTAATGACCAACTTAAAGTGTTTACAATAAATAAATTACTAAATAAATATAAATAAATGTAAAAAAAAAAAAAAAAATGCGCTGCATTTACAATCCTGTGAAAACGGGGGGGGGTGCTGCTTCCTCCCTACATCCCGCGCCCTGCATACATGAAGCAAACAAAAATACAAACCGTATTTCTAGCACTTTATGAACATGTGTAGGCAACGTCCTCTGACCTACCTATTAATACAAGGACATACCACTGTCTGGAAGTGGAAAACTGGATTCAAAGAAGCCCTGTCAGTCAAATATGTACACTCTCCTTCTCTCATTCTATGAGAACATGCGCGCGAGCAATAAACACAGGCATGTGTGTAACATGTAGTATGGCCTTGAATTGAGATCATGACAGTCGCCATTTATCGCTGAAGTGGCAATGTGAAACAAACACACACACACACAATCCCTGGAGCTGAAAGGAAACATCACAGCTGCCAATGACCTTGGACTTAATGTAGCGCTTATGTGCTCTACGTATGATTGCAATTTTGTAAGGTTCCTCTTGAGCTAAAACTGCCAGGACGTTGTTGGCATTCCCAGGTTCAAGGGACCCTAGAAGAACATTTGTAGAGTGATAGTAATACGTACAGAACAGTAAATCGTATATATTACAAGAGTCAGATCAGAATAGTCACTCTGGACAAAATTTTGCTTTATTAAATATATTTGGACAATATCTAAAAAAAAAATATTAATATAAATATTTATTATTTTGTATATTTGACTGTTATATACAAGATAACATCTTGAGTAATATATCTATTTAAGATCGTTAAATCATTACTTTGCATTGTCTGTTCTGTATGCTGCCACCTAGCGGTCGCTAATTATAACTGCATCTCAATCCTTCACAAGCCTTTAATTCTGCTGTTCTTTAGGCTAGGAATAGTTCAGCCAAATATTAAATAAAAATTCCCCTCACCCTCATGCCATTTTAAAACCCCTTGCTGCTATTTATCATAGACTTAAAATTGTATTTATGATCAAGTACAAAAGTAGTTTTTCCCAAATAGGTAGTATGGTATTTTAACAATATATTCTGTTAAAACAATAGTGAACATAGTATTTAAAGGTGCAGTGTGGGATTTTTAGCGGCATCTAGTGGTGAATCCTGCAAATTGCAAACAGCTAGTCACTCGCGGCCTATCCCTCGGTTTTCAAACTCGAATGAGAAGCTACGGTGGCCGACGTAAGACAAAATATGTCGTCGTCTGAGTCTGAGTCAGCAGCAGAGAGTAGTAAGTCAAGCAATGAGGTTTCTTTAGCGCTGTTTGTTCGCTTTCGGCTACGGTAGAAACATACCTTCAGACCTTCATAGAAGGGGATTCCCGCGCCTATGTAGATATAAATGTCTCATTCTAAGGTAATAAAAACATAACGGTTCATTAAGTAAGGTCTTTATACACCACTGAAAACATAGTTATGGATTTTATATTGCATCTCTGTCAATAGATCCTCAGAAATATTACACAATGCACCTTACATAATATAATAATAGTAATCAGCTGATTGTCTCACGAACGTAACCAGCACATTCTCCCCACAAAGCAAATCCATAATACAGCGAGGGAGAAGACCCACATGAAACTATGCAACTATATATTTTTTCTAACAGGGTAGTAAAAGTTTAGCTGGCTAATATGAGCTGTTACTGTGGCTGAGCTGGTTAAAGCGTAAAGCCTTGTTTAAACTCGACGCGTCCGCATGAGCCCAAAGGTGCGCGCGGCAAAAATGACGTGATTGTGACATCGCGCGCGCCTCCGCATCCCCTAGACACACTTACTACACACAATAGGCTTTTTTTCTCTGATTTTGGAAACTCTAAGCGATCGACTTAAAATGCTTCCAAGATCGACGGGTTGGTGATTCCTGTAACTGTTTTACGGTCAATGACAAGAGTAGCCTACTAATCAGCTGTCTCACGAACTTAACCAGCACATTTGTCCCCACATAGCAAAGCCATAACACAGCGAGGGAGAAGAATTAAGTTACATGAAACAATCCAACTACATATTTACACCACTGACAAGGGAAAAGTCACTACTCACGGTGTTTATGACTAGCTTCTTCTAGCTTCCTGCGGCTTCTCTTTCAATGTAGTGACGAAACGCGCTCTGTAACGCTGTGTGTTCGCTGTCGGCTACGGTAGAAACATGACGTCACAATATGGCGACCTTCATAGAAGGGGATTCCCGCGCCTATGTAGATATAAATGCCTCATTCTAAGGTAATAAAAACATTACGGTTTATTAAGTAAGTTCTTTATACACCACTGGACACATAGTTATGGATGTCATATTGCATTTCTGTTAATAAATACTCAAAATTTTTACACACTGCACCTTTAACACAGATAAACATTACAGTGGCCCTATCAAAATTCTGTTTGTTTGAACGACCCCACGTAGAAACATTGGTTTAACCAATAGCGTGAGTTGTCTGTTTGGCTGGCCAATGACAGATGGGAGAGCAGCATTCAATATTTGTACAACTCCATGGTGGTATAATTCAACTTTAAAGGGGTGGTATAATGCCCTTTTCACAAGATGTAAAATAAATCTTTGATGTCCCCAGAGTCTGTATGTTAAGTTTTAGCTCAAAATACCCCACAGATATTTCTATATAGCATGTTAAAGTTGTCCCTTTTTGAGGGTGAGTCCCTTTAAATGCAAATGAGCTGCTGCTCTCGGCACAGAGGGCGGAGCTACAACAGCAGCTTACACACACACACACACACACACACACACACACACACTGAAAATTTCAAAAACGTTTAGCCTTTTATGTTCAAACCGGAGTCAGAAAGATGGAGAGACTGAAGAAGAAGTGACAACATGCAGACCATAGGCTATTTCTGAATGGTAATAGTTGAGGAATTTATGTTGCTTATGTGTAGTTATCTTCTAGTCATTGATTAGCATATTCTGCCTTGATAATCAATAAATCTGTTCCGGGGGTGGGGTTTATGTAAATTTTAGGGTAGTGTCACTAACCCGGGAGGAATGTCCTGTAGTCCCTACCAGCCATTTGTTGTCCTTAAAAAGCAATCTCTGTGAAATAATATATCTCGCTTTGCTTTGAACTTTGAACGTCATAACTTTGCAGATGTTGTTTATTCTCAAACAGCAACATTACACACTAACTAAAGTTATAAAAGTGAAATCATAATCAACCACCCCTTTAAAGGCTTATTGCCGATATGGGTTGAGACCTGTGGAAGAAATTAAATGATTTATTGTGTTCACGTAGTAGCCGAGTAATGCAACCATGCAGTGACGGTCTTATCTGTTGACGTGAATTCCTCGCATACTCGAGCAACTACTGATCTGAAAGAGATTAAACTACTCACGACGAGAATGAATCAACCACATGTAATAATAATATAATTGTTATTAATATATAATAATAGGCCTATAGCTACTATTATTATACAGGTTGGTTTCTTTCTCTTTCTTTCTTTCTTTCTTTCTTTCTTTCTTTCTTTCTTTCTTTCTTTCTTTCTTTCTTTCTTTCTCTTTCTCTTGTCAGGTAAGTGGGCGTTACAGGATCCGTTCTTAATGCACTTTGCACTGGTTGAGTTTATTTATTTAAAAAAAGTAAAATTTTAGTTTGTTTCCACTTGAAACATTTCAAGCGCGTCTCCATACCTTTGAGCTCCGTCGTGCTGTTTCTGAACCCACTAAAAACGCTTGAACTCATTATACTAAAGACTCTTTCAGTTCCCGTTGGATGTACGTGCAACTGTAAACCCGCCTCAGAAAACCACCAGCAGCTTCACTTCCACTTTACTGAGCAGTCTCTCTGTCTGCCTCTCTCTGTGAGGGTTTGAAGAGCTCTGAATCTACCGTCATCCAGCATGTCTCTCCCTCAACAGCTGCGCGATGAAAGGTGAGCGGAATCATGTCTTTATTACTATTTACTCATGAATATTCATGAAATCATAGAAGAGACACTTTCAGGGCGTAGTATTTGTGTACTATTAGGTTCATGGTAGCACTTTATGTTTACAGTCCTGTTCCCCTTGTACGTTGCCTACTACTTATTATAGTAATTACAATAACTGGGTAATATATAACCCAGTCCCAGTTAAACCTAACCTTACCTCTTAAACCTAACCTTAACCCATGTTACATGTAACACCTCATATTATTACCCAGTACTTTCTTAGGTAAGTACACTGACTGTAAGAGCACGTACTGTAAAATAAAGTGCAACCCAGTTAATCTTGTAGCTATATTTTATGCCTAGCTACTACACTATTATCTATTATATTACTGTATTGCACCTTTGAGTATTCTATGAAACAACAACTCAGTCTAGTTTAGTACACTAAAACTATACTAGTACAGTACTAATCACATTAAAATTTAAATAGATGAACCTCCAAAGTGGGGTAAATTAATGTTTTCAGTATAAGCTAATTTGTGGCATAATGTTAATTATTCAGAAAAAAATTACAATTGTTTTGAAGAAACTGATTTATCCACCTAGTAAAGTATTCCCATGTCAAAAAGTATATTCAGACAACTTTAATATAATCTTAAATCATAAACAAATTTTACTTAATAATAATATAATAATAATAAAAATGTAAGTGTCTCGACAAAGAATATATAAATTATAAGTTACACAGTATGTGTGCACAAAAAAATATCAGCTTTTAAGGCTGGAACAGATTACTTTATTGTAAATGCATTAACGTACCTTTGATAATAGTAATAAATAAATAAAAACATTTTCTGTGATAATCAAAATGTTTGTAACATTTGTTCACCCCACAGTGATTTCGACCAGCTTCCGGACAACATTCCAGTCACTGCAACCATTGCTGATATTGAAGAGAAGAAAGGTTTCATTGTTTATTTTGTGAGTTCCCTGAACCCTGTAGTTAATCTTTCTTCTACTCTACTTGTCTTCTATAATTTATCTGCCTTATAGTCTGCCTAACTGAACCTATGGCTTATGTTTAACCAACAGCATACACCTGTCCTACAAAGGATTAGTAGTTTAAAGATATCTACAGTATAAAATGGCAATCTTAAATTTTGTCCTAAGGGGATGGAATTATTTTTTAATTGTTTGCCTACATGTACATGTGTCAGACTGATGTCTTATGCCATTGTATTGCATCTCAATGTTTTTTTTTTTAACTGATCACGCTACTACACACCTAGTCTTTGACTTGTTTGTTCTTTATCATCTTCTTGCAGGTGTTCGTGATTGAGGTGAAGACCAAAGGCAACAGTAAGTACCTGATCTACAGAAGGTATCGACAGTTTTTCGCTCTGCACCAGAGTTTGGAGCTGAAGTACTCATCTGAAGCCCAGACGGGATACTACACCTGCCAACTACCTGTCCTGCCAGGTCTGTGACCAAGCAGCTGCACAGCCTCCACTAAATAACAGTGTGATAGAGATCTGAGTAAATCTAGGTTCACTAGCACATGCCCACATACACACTGAAGCTAAATACGGTTTTCACTTCTGTTCTATACTACTGTAAGTGCTTAGTCCCATTCAGAATGACAGACACATTCTATACCTGAATTCAACTCCTGAAAAGCTCAGTTTGTAACAACCAACATGTCAATTTATTTGTGCAGTGTGTACAGAACTGAATTGAACAACTAGTTAGTTATATGTATTGGTTAATTTTCATAGTCCATGAAAGTTCTTGCTTGAAGGGGTCATATGATGCTATTTTAAATGTTTATTTGGTCTAATAGAACAGGGTTACATGCTTTAATGGTTCAAAATCATAATTGTTCACATACTGTACATTATTGCAGCTCCTCTATTCCCAGTCTGTCTGAAACACGCTGTTTTCTACAAAGTCCCTCCTTCTGAAAAGCTCAGAGCGCTCTGATTGGCAAGCTGACCCAGTGCATTGTGATTAGCCAAACACCTCAAGTGTGTGTTGGAAATGTAACGCCCCTTACCATTAACACGACCTTCAGCTTCCAAGGCTTTAAAGTCCCGTGTAGTCAATAATTGTATCCCTTAAAACTCAACTTTGATCACCATAATGACATATGTAAAAGTTTTTTCCTTGAAAAAAAATTCTTCACGCCTTAAAATAGCTTGAATTTACAGTAACTCTACACGCCTTACACTCACTCACACCAGAGATCCACTCGTTGAAGATCACACGTGGATGTGAACTCAGAAACACCAGCGATTTCAAATCCTTTGTTCACTGCAGTTTTAAAGAGAAAATACTCAGCAATGCTGTTGACTTATGAATTTGCACATGGTTTGTCTTAAAGCATATTGAAAACACCACATATACATATAAACTAAGAGTATCAAATCGAAATCGACCGAAATTAATTCACAATCTCGAACTTCGAATTAAAAAATGGAATCGTCGATGCTGCCACGCCCCCATGTCACGTCCGGTCGGCGTGCCAAGCGGGAAAAAACACGCGTGTTGAAAAGCTGCGAGTCTATGGTCAACCTCCTCTGACTTAGCTACAGCCATTCAAAAGATAGCATGGCAACTGCAGATGCAGGAGACCCATTGACAGAACTTGAACCCCCTCCTCTTTCATTGAAGTCGCAGGTGTGTACGTTTTTTGGATTTCCAGTGAGTTATGTTGACAACGTTTGCGCTTTAAAAAAGCCAGTTTACTTTGCAGACATCCCAAGTCTCGCAGAAGTTCCTGGAGTCCCCTGCATATTGATAGCGGCTCTGATGCCCGCAAATCAGTTAATCTCCCGGAATCTAGAGTGAGCGAACAAGAGTGCGCATGCGAGACAGAAAAAACTGTGCTCCAAACCATATAGCGGCAGAGAGGGAGAGAGCGAGAGACCTTGCGTGTGTGCCTCATGAAGCGCATGTAAGACAGAGAGCATCCTGATTGGCCGGTTTCGGCTTTAAAAAAAATAAATGTAAAAATCGAGAATCGAATCGAACCATGACCTTAGAATCGAAAATTTAATCGAATCGAGGATTTGGAGAATCGTGACACCCCTAATATAAACAACATTAAAAGCTTGATTTTCACCACAGGGAGACTTTAAGCAATTGTAAACACACGTCGGTTTTATCATATCGGTTCGACCCAGAGTCAGATTCTGAAAATGCGGCTGATCAAGCAAGCCGATCGATCGGAACCAACTTTGCAAGCACACTTTGAGCAGAACATTTCACAGTGGTCGTTTTTATATAGCCGGTGTTGTGCTCTTACAGGTTAATGAAGCTGCCCTCTGTAAAATGCACTGAGCACAAGCTCATTTTTGGGTCGTGCTGCTCAGGCACAGCTTTATAAATAAATCTTAACCACTGATTCCCAACAAAGGGAATCCAAACACAGTCTCCGCAACATTACAACAACACTACAATTCTCTGACGCTTCCTCGTCTTTCTTTGTGTATGCCTTTGTGCACATTGTGACGTAGACATTTGATGAAGTAATACCTGGACCTCAATCAAGGCGTTTTAGGCAGGTCTGGATCATCGTTCTCTGTTCGAATAAATCCCTTTGTGGGAGAGTATGAGTTTTGTAACTGCAGATCTTATACAGTATATGCACAAACAGATACATTACACACTAAAGGAAGAGGAAAACATTAACAAACCAAATCATATTACTCTTTTAAGGTTCATTGTAAAACAACACCATAAACTTATTACAGGAGCAGTCCACATTAAGCAGGGGTGTCCAATCCTACTCCTAGAGGACTACCCTTCTACACCTGCCTGGAAGTGTATATATATATTATCCCGAAGGCCTTGATTTGCTGGTTAAGGTGTGTTTGCTTACGATTGGTGCTAAACTAAAGTGCAGAAATGTGGCCCTCTAGGATCAGGATTGGACACGCACATCCTTGAACATCCTAAATAAATTCAGGAATGTGACCAAACTGATGTCATCTCTCTGAATATATGACCCAAGTCCCAAAAATTGACATTCACCTTTCGAATTACGGTCCACATGGATGGGGGGGCACAGGTTCTGACAAGATGAAAGCAGAAGAGACTAGTACCACCTGAGAGATACAAAATTTGTAACTTTTTCCTGCAGTGTCTAGCTTTAACCTCAATTAAACAAACCCTTAATCACGGTAATGAAGGTCTTCAGGATTACTGAATCTTGACAAGTTGGAGCTAAACTCTGCAGGATTGTTGGCTGCTGTCCTGGACCAGGATTGGAAACTCTTGGGCTAGAGGAAGGAACCAGTTGTAGGGTTGGAAGAAAGACCTCAAAACACCAGATCATGGATCACTCCTTGTGGCCTAACCACTACCCCACTTCTACTGTCCCACAACCCACTGTGATCAGTTGCCAGTTATCCCGATTCTCTCCAATGCTGTTCCTTCAGTGTCAAAGTTCACTCCTTAGGTGGACTTTGTCCTTTGAATACTTGAAGTGTTTCCCACGAAGTTACTGATTAACCAGAAGATTGGGAGGGGGAACAGCAAAGACAGAAGAAAGGGATAGCATTGCATTGTTAGGAAAATGAGATGGGTAGCATCCTTTTGACTGTCCTCATATCCTTCTGCTTTATCTATCCTCACAGAAAGAAAAACAGAAGTTTTCAAACTTGTTTGAATTGGTTTGAAAGGTCACAAATGTCTGAAACCTCATGGGAAATGATAGAACCCAAGGTCATCATCAGTCATTATTTTAAAATGGAACTGTCTGATTAAAAACCAGTACTTGATTCAACACCAACCCAACAGAAGAAGTAGTAACGTCATCTGCATCATCGTAGTAGTGTTATCTATTCTAGTCTCTAATGACTTTAACTTCTTCTCTGATCCCTTTTTAATCAGCCTTATGTCTCAGCTCTCTCGCTGTCTCTTTGTTTCATGTTCTTTTTCCCTGTCTGTCCCTTTCTCTGTCTTTGACCAAACAAATATGTAAATAATTGAATTGAGCAGGTCTTTCTTTGGCACACTACACACTGTTTCTTTAAGGTCACCTAAAAGACCTTGAATTTCCACCAAAGCTTCTTCAAAGCTCCCTACCAGCTAAACCTGAACCCAACGGAGCCATATTAATCAAGCCCAATTATATTACAAATTAGCCCTGGATGTTACTGTCCTCATGACTTTTGATTGCGCGAGTCAATGAGTAATATGATTATGTAGTATTATGCAAATTAAAGATAACTGGCAAGTTTAAATGAGGACATTAGCAGTGTCTGCTCTGATGTGGTATAAAGGGATGTCTCTTTGCTTGCACTTAGATCTCATTGATGCTTATTTAACGTGTATTTATAATAAAGAAGTGTATTAGAAAAGACAAGACAGCTTGTGAGACCGCAATGAGAATTAGAAGGAGATTTATTTAGGATGAAAGGGAATTATTGCATAGCCATTAAAATGGTATTAAAATTTGATTCAAACTAGCTTGTATGAATGGATCCCCTTTCATTTTTTCCCCTCCCAATCAGATCCCATAAAGTGTGTTTGAGAATGACCCTCTGGTGCTACTCGCAGACCTCGCATCATTGTCCAACACGCACATTATTAACATTTCCATTGGGTGAAATCAAAAATAGAAATGAGAAAGTAATTTAGCGTAATATTTGGGGCGCACATTACGTTAAGTGCTAATTAGCTTTAGCAGTAAAGAGATTCAGATGCACCCTTCGGCTAGCTTTTGATTGTTTAGTTTACAAACTAATTTGTTTTGAGACTTAAATACTTATTTATTCCGCTTGTTTGTTTCGCCTCAGGTAAGGTATTTATGGGAAACAAAAAGGAGATTGCAGAAAGCAGAATCCCAGAGCTCAACAATTACATGAAGGTGAGTCAGTCTTGAAATTTTGTAGATGTTTACAGTTGTATCCTGGTTATGTTGTATTGGTGGGAGTTGTGTTTGGTAATTGTTGCACTCATGTGCTTCGTTGGTTGTAAAACAGCACTGTTGAATTACCAGAGGGGGAAAAACTGTTCCCCTTTTTCATTACTTCTCTTTTTTTTTATATATATATATCCAGTCACTGTCTGTCAGTTCTCATGTAGACTTCAAGATAAATACTCTTTTGTAAAAAATCATGGAAATTCCTAGCACAGTGTCATTTTCACCACATCTCAAATGACGTTTTGTGTTCAATAGCATTCATTACTGGATTTAAATATGACATTCATCTGAAACAAACATGACTTTCATGAAAAACCATCCTACTATACATGCCGTTTAACTCTCTCTCTTTGTTAGAGGTTGCTTTGTCTGCCTACCTGGGTACTTTTGGATGATCTGATACGGATGTTTTTCTACCAGACCGAGTTGGACAGCCAACAGGTCCCCCGGGCCCTGCGCCGCCTGCGCCCCCCCACACGCAGAGTGTAGGAGCCTTCCCACAATCCCTCATTTCTCCTTCCAGCACTGCTTACTTTACAAGATACTGCTCTTCTGCTAACTTTTCCTACTGCCATTATTTAAAAGAAAAGTTCTGTGGCTTTGTCAGTCAGCTCTTTACATAAGGAAGGAAAACCACAAAGGAGAATGTAATTTCTTATTTGTTTCTCCCAGACAGTAATGTGATTAAGTGGAGACTTTTGCTTAAAGTCCCCCTGTAGTTAAACCAAGTTTATGTCTATGTGTTTTAATGTGCTTTAAGACAAACCATATGCAAATTCATGTCAACACCATTGCTGAGTATTTTCTCCTTAAAACTGCAGTGAAAGAAATTGTCTCAAAAACGCAGTTTGAAATCGCTGGTGTTTCTGACGTCACAAACTACCTTGTAATCAATCACGTCAATGTGCCGGTGGGCTTTATCATATCATTAACAGTGAACTAGCAGGGGAGTCTCGAGTGATGCCAGCCTGGTTATCCCGGTATATTTTTCTGTTGATATAAAAAATCGGTTAGTTTTAGAAATATAGCGGGTGTATGAAGTATATTACGATGTTATGACTCTGAGATGGGAAATCATATTAATTACCGTTATGTGTCCAACGTTGTAAAGAGGGATACAATTGTGCAGCATTTACCTCAGTAAGTTGGCGGAGTGAATCTGTGAGCTTGCGTGAGTGGAGGCAGGGCTAATTAGCATATTCATGTATCTGTGTATACTAAATGAAGCATAATTTTCCTAACATAACTTTGGTGATCAAAGATGAGTTTTAAAGGGATAGTTCGGCCAAAAATGATATTTAACACATGCATTACTCACCCTCAAGCCGTTCGAGATGCATATGTCAATCTTGTTTCAGACGAACACATTTTCAGTTATTTCGGCAACGATCGACGCGTGTTCACGGGTGAACTGAGTGGAGTTTTGTTTTGCTCTGCTCTGGCTGCGCGGGCGCGTTCGTTCTACGTCACGACGGTTCCTACGCTACGTCATACCTCGTACGCCGACTTCCATCACCCGTGAACGCGCGTCGATCGTTGCCGGAAGTCAGATATTTTCATTTATAAAGTTTTAAATATGTATATTTTTACGACAAAACCGCACGGATTACCCTCAGAAGGCCTTCGTTTATCCCCCTGGAGCCGGATGGATTACTTTTGTGAAGGATGTATGCACATTTTGGGACTTGAAGGAGGTGGACCCCATTGCTTCACATTATATCCACTGAAGGGTCTAAGACATTTTCTAAAATAACTGAAAACGTGTTCGTCTGAAACAAGATTGAGATATGCATCTCGAACGGCTTGAGGGTGAGTAATGCATGTGTTAAATATCATTTTTGGCCGAACTATCCCTTTAAGGGATAAAATGATTGACTACAGGGCAGGAGGACTTTAAGTCATCTGCTTCTGTGTCTATAGTATTTTGAGATCTGGATATTGTCTCAAACTATGTGGTTTGACAAGATTCAAATCGAAAGTCTCGAAGATTTCTCATCATATTATTCTAAGACCAAATTATCTGAGTGGAACAGATGCCAATGACTGACACTAGCGACTGCGGTCTTTAGCATCCATGTTAGCACGCCTGCCTCCCACGCCGGAGACACCGGTTCGAATCCCGGAGTGAGTAGGACCAGTTACATTTGGTGCCGTGACCCGGATGGGAGTGAGATTTAGGGGGGTGAGTGTAACGGAGGCCAGCTAGTAAGAGCTGTGCATGTAAACCTCACTCCCCTGATCTCAAGATGTGCATTAGCGACTGACGCTAGCGGCTCCGGTCTTTAGCCTTCTTGTTAGCGCACCTGCCTCCCATGCTAGAGACACCGGTTCAAATGCTGCTCGGAGCGGGTCGAGTAGGACCGGAGGGGTTACATGAGTTAAGGCGTTTTAGGAGAACCATTTGAGACACAGTTAATATTTAAA
Source organism: Rhinichthys osculus (assembly GCA_029959095.1). Classification (NCBI taxonomy): domain Eukaryota; kingdom Metazoa; phylum Chordata; class Actinopteri; order Cypriniformes; family Leuciscidae; genus Rhinichthys; species Rhinichthys osculus. The sequence goes on from JARWKJ010000020.1 coordinate 28,659,936, forward strand.
CGACCCAGAGTCTTTGTAGCTATGATAGATAAACTTCAGAGCAATACATTTCTTCTTTGGTTTGTCAGCCTTTCAGATTGACTGTCTTGTCTTTAAAAACTGTAATAAAATGTTGTAGAAACCACTTCTTCTTCTTCTATTCATCTGAAGTTCACAATGCTCTTTCTTTTCTCTCTCTCTCTCACTAGAAAAACCGTGAAGTCCAAAACAGACCTTTTCTCCGCACCCAGAGCAGAGGTACATCAGCGTTTCCTTGGAAACACTTTCAGTAACAGCCTACACACACTACATACTACACATACTGACAGTACATACTCAAGTGTGCAGGCACCACACAAAGCTTTGACATTTGATCCTGAGGTTATTACACAACGCACGCACACACAAACAACTCAAACTTTTGTTACAAAACTCTCGCATTTTGTCAGAAGATTATGACAAAACTCTGTGAAGGCTGAGACTCACAGCATCGCTTACACACACTTTGCGTTTCGTGATTCCAAGTGCTCTATTTATGGAGGAATTTGAATATGTATATATAATTTACACAGACTGATGTAGAAAATATTGATAGTACTTATGGTAAGGGATTTGACCAAAGTACTAACTTGTCCCACATAGTTTGTGTTACGAAAAGGAAATTATACATCAAATTATGCAGTTTGTTGAGAAGTGTGCTGTTACTTTTCTACACAATTTTCTGTTTTGTCTAAAAAATCTCATATGCTGCATCCCAGTTTGTCTACTTAACTATGCCCTAAAAGTATGTACTGTTTTTGTGAAGAAAAAGTACATACTTTTGAGTGTGTATAGCTAAAGAGTAGGCAAGCTTTGGGAAACACTAAAGGCGCTACTTCATCTTTAACGGACAGCTCTGTCACTTAGTCACACGCATCCGGTCACAGTTTAAACTGCCCTGTCAATCATCTTATTAATGTTAAAATCATCCACATTCAATTTAATTTAATTTCCTACCATTTCGGAGAGAAACTAGTAGCATGTTGATCTGCCAGTCGTGGGTCTTTCATGCGAGACTCTCCTCATGTGTTTGCAATTTGCATAATGATGTATTTAAAAGTTAAGCGTAAATTTACAAAAGTTCACAATGCAGTTGCAGATCAAATATAATGTGGACAACATTGAATAAATATCTTTTCGTCAGGTCAGATACTGATTATTAATCACTCAAACCCCTTTATCAAAACCGCTCTACTTAACCGTCTGACTCGCACATCCGCAATGTTTGTAGTTTTTTAACACTTTTTAAGCGTGTTTGTAGTTCTCATCGAATCGTCATCCAACGCGCGATGGGTTGTGGGCAATATTAGCCGTTAGAGTGCGCACGGATCTGCACTTCGGATTCTGACCGGTAAAAGTAGACCATCCAGGTCTCTTTGGGACACTCGTTTCAACATACCACGCATACACACTAATTATAATTTCGAATACTATTTAGGACGGATAGTATGCGAATTGGGATGCAGAAATAGGCTTAGATTGAAGGAAGGAAGGACCCAATCTATATTTAGAGACCAGAAAGAGGCTTGAGGGTGAAATCTTTTGACTTAGGCCAGTAAGAAACCACCCACAACACCCTGTGCTGAACACCGTAGCAACCGCACAGCAGTCCACTAAAATCCACTCTGAACACCCCAGCAACCACACAGCAAGCCCTGGCAACCACCCAAAACACCCCACCACCACAGCAGCGAGTTTCATATCGGCAAACACCACACATTTTCTTCAGAAGATGTCGAAATCTAGAGGCACTGTAGTGACATAACTATAGTTGTGATTTTGATTACTCGTCCTGTGATATTTACAGTGAGGACGCTAAATCTGTAACATTCCTCTAATACAGACAAAAAGAGACATGTGCATCTCTGTTTTCTTGGTCAAATCTTTGCCCCATTAATGGTTGCTGCCCTGTTCCACTTTTGCTAATTTCTTTATTCATCGTCACCTTATTTTCCTGAGCTGCTTTTTAAAGGGGTAGTTCACCTGAAAATTGAACATCTATGATAATTTACACACCCTCATGTCATTATCAATCCGTATGACTTTATTGTGTATGTGGAAGACAATAGTAGATATTTTTCATTAGAGCTGCACCATACTGGGTAAATTGAGAATCACATTTTTTTAAACCGATATCATGATTAATGAACCGATGATGAACTAGAACTAAATAAATAAAAAAACATGTCAATTATTAGAGGTTCTGACAAAATATGAATTGCTGCAGTCTATTTAAAAATGTTCAAATCAATTAGAATACATTTGAATGAATGATTCAGTAACTCACTTATAAAGACTTGTTTCATTACTGTATGAATCAGCGTTTTTGAACTAGTCTCTTAAATGAATGATTCAATGACTATCATAAATACTTCTCTTGTTTCATTACTGGATGAATCAGCGTGTTTGAATGATTCAATGACAAATACATTTTTAACAGTCACTTGTCGTCACCTATTGGTGTAACAATGTAATGGACACAATTGTTATTTGAAGCACTATGTTGCTTTCAAAAGGGTACAAAAAATGTTGCTCTATTTTGATCACTACCGTAGACATAAGTGTTTATATCTGTAAACTATATGTACTCGTATACCACCAGTACTTCTGTGTTAATTTGAATTACTGTAAGACAGAAATAACGATACTGCGAGGTTGAAAAGAGGCTGTTTAATAACTCCTCTCTCTGGATCAGCAGCAGCGCGAACACAGATGCGAATGTTCTGGTGTGATTTTGTCAAAAGTTTTAATAAACACAGGAGAATCATTGTCATTTAGGAATAAGATGGTGTGGGTGTTTAAATCAAGATCTTAAAGATTAATTGTGCAACTCTTTTCCATGCAATCAATGTTTATTTTCAATTTTCAAAAGTACACAAATGTGTTGAAATAGTACAGATGACACATATAGTGCATTATATATCTGAATCATTGAATCAGCGAGTTGAACTTGTGAACTAGATCTGTTCGATTCATGAACGAATCATTCATACTGGGTTTGTGAAACAGCCGAACTGATTCTTTGAAAAATTAGACTCAAAAACAGTGATTTGTACAGTAATTCATATGAACAATTTGTTCACACATCGGAATGATCAAGTTCAGTTTACTGATTAATCATAATGAACAAGTCATGTGTACCATGATACTTTTAGGGTGCTTTTGCATCCTTTTTAAAGCATGAAAACTTCAAACTTCGTTAATGGGCTCTATGCACGGCGGTATTTCCGGTGAAGGTCTAAGGATGCTGGATTACTTCCGCCGATCGTAGAGTCCAATGCTATACCGAGAATTTATTTTGGTTTTTATACTCTATTGCTATACTAAAGAAACGTTAGTCACAAAAACAGACAAAACAGACACCCCTCATTTTGTTTATGCTTCTTTGTTTATTATATTAAATAAACATAACTATATATAAAATTACATCTAAACGTATTAAAGTTCCGTTTCAAAGACGAGAGGACAGTAAATTTTGAAGACTATGCCATAATCCCGTAGCTTGGGAAAACCCAGACAACTTCCGGCAAATTTAGATTTGCTCTGAAAGTTAGTCTGGCAAAGAACTCATTCAAGCCCATTTCCAGTCCGCAGAAATCACGGCACCAATCAGAAACGTTGGGGCAGGCTTTACACGATGACGACAGCACAGTGACGGTGATGGGCGATACTGCAAATTTCTGTATCGATCCGATACCAAGTAAATACAGTATCGCCGATACCGATACCGATACTTTTTCATTTTAAAAGCATGCATTTGAACTTGTATGCACTTTCCTGTGCTAGAGCAGTGTGTCATGATTTATGAGGTGAATGCATCATTAATATGCTAAATCTGAACACGTTTTCATGACTACTAGGCCTATTTTGTGATTTGTGCTCTCAACTCCCCTTTAATTAGTCAGTGACTTTTACAAAACTACCCTAATTATAGCACTAGCCTACTGTTCAAAAGTTTGGGGTCTGTAAGATTTTTATTTCTCTTAGTAAAAACTGTAATATTACAATTTAACATAGGCTATCTGTGTTCTATGCCATAGTAAACTGTAATTTATTCATGTGATCAAGGCTGAATTTTCGGCATCATTACTCCAGTCATGATGATAATTCATTTTAATATGCTGATTTGCTGCTCAGGAAACATTTCTTATTATTATCAATGTTGAAAACAGTTTCATATTTTGTCGGAAACTATGAAACATTTTATGCAGAATTATTTGATGAACAAAGTTGAAAGAACAGCATTTATATGAAGTAGATTTTTTAAACAGTGTAAAACCCTTGACTGTCACTTTTGATCAATTTAATGCATCGATCCTTGTTGAATAAAAATATTAATTTCATAAAAAAGATCTTACTGACGTCAACATTTTAAATCGTTATGTACAGTTTTGGTTTGTTTATTGCAAAATAACTCCCGATTGTTTCTCTGTCATCTAAGCAAGGCTTCGTTTCCCAAACGCACTGGGTCTGTGAGCTCAGCCAAGCACCAGCATCGAACGCTCTCTGTGATTGTGGGGAGATGCAGATTTGACTCACTTCTGCAGCCTGCCTCAAGCGGTCAGTCGATGAATTGCAGTTTAATTCACTTCCGTGTTGGTTTCAAGAGAGAGACAGGGAGGTTGCCGCTTGGTTTTAACCAGGCTAATAATCACGTTTTCCTCGGTTTAAATCTCCCCAACCGGAAACGCAAGAGCATCCTTGCGTCAAACGGGGAAGTTATGTGTGCATATCATATAGCCCATTGTAAATTGACCCTTCGCAGGGAGCTTGATTGACAGGTGATCTGACCAATCATACTTCGCCACCCGCCATTTTGTCCGACAAAGCAGTCAGGAGAGTTAGTAGATTTATGCCGCGTTCCAGGCAACCTGTAACCCGTGTTTTTCCAACCTTATACCCGTGAAAGTGCACTGGAACGGCAGTCAAACCCGTGACTTCCCACCCGTGAACTCGTAGATCGATGTACTCCCAGTTACGAGCTCTGACGTCACATAGCCCGCAAAACCATACAAAACAACAATGGCAGCCCCTACGGATGCAGTGTTTCTGCAGGCGGTACACAGTGAGAATACACTTTAGGACAATATAACGTTGCAGTCAAATTAATAATAATACACACACGATTATGTATTACAATGTTATGTGTCTGAAACAATAAGTATGTATATACACACACGATTATGTATTACAATGTTATGTGTCTGAAAAAATAAGTATGTATATTGCGCTCAGGTAGTTTGGCGTGACTGGCCTGGAGTGCTACAAAGTCGTGAGTCGTGGTTTGAAGTCGTGATTTACGTGCTCAAAAACCTGCCTGGAACGCAGCATAACATCGAGGATTTGAACTTGAAAAACGGAGTGTACTGATGCCTTTCTGCGGTTAAAACAACAGTCCTTCTTATGTTCATTCATGTTTATTTGATGCTATAAATGAACTAGCGCTAGAAGGAAGAGATGATCGGATCACGAGCAGCTTTAACTGACACGACACATTAAAGAGCCACAAAACGGTATTTATTGTTTAAATTTCTTTTTTTTTTTTAAAACCACATTTGAAAGTTGAGACTTTGTTTAATATGTTTAATATCAAAAGTAGCCGAAAAGTAACCTGGTCTGTCCTGTCTGTCAGCGTGTTGTCAGTCCGCAATGTATTTTTCACTGTGTGAGAACATGGTGTGTGTGTGTGTGTGAGAGCAGTCTAGCTTGTCGGACATAGCGACAGTAACTAAGGGGGGCGGGTCTTTGCGAACAGTCAATTGCATGGAAAAGAGCAAACAGGACATTCTTCACAATTTTTCCTTTTATGTTTCATGGAAGAAAGAGACAGTTTTGAATAAATGAAGTTTGGGCGAACAATCTCTTTAATGCTTTCCATTCACCCTCTCTTCCACCTACATCTCAGTCACGTTCCTTCAGCCTCTCTCTCTCTTATCTTTCTCCTTGTCTTAATATATTCTCTGCTCTTTTTTTCCACCGTTCACTTTATCCTCCAATCCTCCTTTAATCTCTCCCACTCTTCCCTTTGAGTTCACCCATCAGTCTCGCTTCCTTCTTTCGCTTTCTCACGCCATCCCTTAATGCATCTCTCCCTCTTTGTCCCGTGGAGTAACTTACTTGCTCTCTTTCAAGACCGTTTCATTTCTGTCTTTGTGTCTCCTGATGCTATCAGACCAGATCGCTATTCTGTCTTTCACACAAATTTGAATGTGTGTGAGTCAGTTTAAAGGGCAACAATTTAAAAGAAAACAAAATATTATAAAATCATGTCTATATCTGATTTTGCACTCGGAAAGGTGGAGCTATTGTACATAAACCAGAGCTTTGCGATTGATCCAACGCACTCCCATGCCAATTCGTTTTACGTTTTGGTGAATTCGTATGAATCTCATTTGTAACGCCCCACTGAAAGTACAAATTCACACGAAATTGCCACTATACAATAGTTACCTCTCAGGAAATCGGGTTGATTGATTTCTATAGTAATTTTAATTCCTATTCTCTCTTTCTCTTCTATTATTCGGACAAACAGCTAATCGCGAATTTCTTGAAATGCCATTGGTTGAGCCAAAAGGCTATATTCGGTCCCATTTTTTTACCTTGATACACACGCCGATCTTTTATTATCTCCTGAAAACATTTCTCCCATCATGTCTCGTCTGGTCCTGATGAAGATCGATGTAGCAGGTGTGTTGATAAATCTCACACAGTGCTGGGCATTTGTCTTCATATGCTCATGTGAGAGCACATGATTCAAAGCACGCTGCTCTCCACATGAAGATCACAGTGGAAGAGACTCCTGCCTTATTCTGGTATGTATGTGTGGCCGAGAGAGAGAAAGAAAGTGACAGATTACACTTCTCATAACACTAGATAGAGCAGAGAGATCTGGAAAGCAAGACCAGGAAAGATAGATATGTGGGTGGTGTCGCTTTGCGGTTAAATATCTGGGAAAGGTTGCAGGTTCGAACTTCAAAAGGGGTGATTCATGTTCTGTCGTTATTGCAGCCTTGAGAAATACGCTGTTATTTAGAAGAATTCACCCAAAAAGGGTGTCATCACCTTTGCACGCTTATGTCATTTTAGTCCTTTCTTCCATAGAGCACAAAAGGAGATGTTCATGCTGCTCGTTTCAACACAAAGCATACAGGCTATAACTAAATGAAACCATGAGAGCGGTCCGTATGTAATGTGTTTCAGATCTTCTGAACACCAGATTTGACATCAGTGGCAGAATCCAAATCCAAAATTTAATATATGAAAGTGTATGTCAAATTCAAGAGCGGGATTTTCAGGATTTTGGCACAGAATTATCATATTGCTTCAGAAGACTTGTAGTACACAAGTCATGTTGACTACTTTTATGTTTCTTCTTTGTCATTTGAGCTGGTCCCCATCCGCTTTTGTTGGAAAAGAGCAGCGTGAACACTCTGTAAAACCTCTAAGTCAAAGGGGTTTGGGATGGCATGAGGGTGAGTAAGGCCCCGTCCACACTACTGCCTTTTCGTTTAAAAACGGAGACCTTTTGCTACGTTTGCACCTCCCGTCCAGACTAAAACGGAAAAAACGAAGACCTAAAACAAAGAGAATTTTAGAAACGCTGCAGCTCCGTTTTGCGTTTTGAATCTCCGGAGGGCGTTTTAGTAGCCTGACTTCGTCATACTCATATTCTAGTCAGAATGTGAGTCTGATACTGCTTCATAGGGCTTTGATTATGAGGCGTGTCTTAACCGAACCAGGAAAAAAAAAACCTCTGCACTCAATTGGATAGACCTACAACCAATGAGAGCAACGCAGTAAGTCAACTACTTTGCATAGCACAGTTGTCAACTACAGAACTCAAATGCACGCACGCTGGAAGAAGTAAAATAACGAGTGTTGCTTCTTTTACTTGGCCCTCTATGAGTGCAACCAAAGGAGAAACCACAACGACCACAGGGTTTTCATTGCGTCCCATCTTCTTAGTTACCATCGGAGCCAGCTGATAAATTAAACTTTTGCCGAATCCCGTAGGAAGGACGGCAAACACATCTTTCCGATCGACAAATGCCTTAATTGCAGTTCTCTGTTCGTCTTTTAAAATGAATGCGCTGTCGATTTCTTTTACAACAGACGCGATAGCGGAATCTCTACATCTCAGTTCTCCAGCGGCAGTCATCTCTGAGGGAAACCAGTTCAACCCAAGCGCTCTTTGATAACGTGAGGATTACGTCCCTGCAGATCATCTGTCCATCATCGTATAAAGCCCGCCTTGGCAATTTGATTGGCCCGACAATTTCTGAACCGATCATAATTACTCCTCAATGGAGCGAGTCCAGACCGAACTTCCCGATCAAAAAATGTTGTGGGCGGGGTTCGGGCTGGCATCCAGGCTAGCGTTTTAGTGAAGACGGGACAAAACGGAGGACTTTAGAAACGATGACGCAGAGGCTCACGCTCGGCTCTATGATTGGGTGTCATCAGTCATGACGTATCCTTCCCTGATTCGTCAGCCACCCATCTCATGTCAATCCGTTTCCTGTTTACACCGGCACGCGCATGCCCAGTGTTGGTGAATGGTCACGTGATCCGCGTTTTCAGGCGTTTTAATGTGGACGGAGATCAATTCTAATACGCAGATAAAACGCTGGTGTGGACGGAGATCGTATTCGTTTTAATTCTCCGTATTTAAACGAAAACGCAGTAGTGTGGACAGGGCCTAAATGAATTAGTTTCTCAAGTGGGACTGAAACTGTTGTACAAATGCATGTCAAGTCACTTCGGATAAACGTGTCATTTAGATTATCACCAAATCTATTGGTTCATTTGCTGTGTGACGGCTCTGAGAAGAATATGGCCATTTCCTGTGACCCATAAGTTATAAGACAGGGAGCTTGATTGAAAATCAAAGCTTTTTCTTTCTTCTGTATCACTGATTCACTGTAAGGAGTTTAGACCGTAAGAGAGAGCCATTATAGAGAGATTGGAGATACTGTTTCAAGTCCTGCACTTCGGCTATTAGAAACATTGTTACCGGTGTGAACAATCTGAGAGAAGATATTTTAAGCACTATATAGTCACATATAATAACATTTACGCATTAAAGTCAGTTATGACTGATTATATGCATTCACACTTACACATTATTGCACTTTCATGGTCTGTTTCACAAAGGGACAGCTATTTCACACCTGAGCTTGGCTGAAAGCTTGGGGCGAGAGTCCCAGAGCTCTTGTTTTGGATGGTTATCGGTCTGAAATAAGAGAGGTATTAGCATATTCTTGTAGATTCAATTACAATTTTTTTGGTATTTCTCCCATTACATTTGCAAGTTAAGGACTTGAGTTCATTTATAAGCACTGATAAGCAGGTTAATAACTGACGCCCCTCCTTGGTTAAACTCCTTTGTCATGTGTCATGGCCCCAGAGACCGATCTCTTCTCTTTATATCCCGCTCTGTTCCCCCAGTTGAGAAGAGCCAATCTGGGTCACTCATTTAGGTAGGAAAAAACACCTCCTTCTCCTCCCTTTTGGCTGGCCATGTGCTAAAGAGCTCATTTCAGAGGTCATTGACTCCTTAATTGAAATCAGAGTGCTTTGTGACCCCCAGAGTCACTCTATAATTAGATATGTTCTCCAACCCCTTGATCCCGTGCAGAAATAACTCTCAGAATATGGCCAAACCGGAAAGACCCCTTCAATAGAGCGCAGCTAAATGAAAGAGATTGATAGCCATTTGAGTATTATTGTGTTTGAATGTGTTTAAATAGTTGCTTTTGTTGTCTTTTTAGGGTTCATATAACTCGTTGACATAATTGGCCAACATAGCTCACACTTCCTTCTTCACAAACTTCTTTTTAGACCTTTTTAGTCGATCTATCTCGGTTTGTTCTCGACCTACTTCTCTTCGATATCGAGTGCAGCGCAAGCCCTGAGGTCTTCATATCACTTAATTCGTAAGTTTCAGCCAGTGTGCCGACTAGATTGCCTGATAGCACACATCCAGGTGTCTATTTAATGTGTGCGTCTCATCTGGAAGATGTGATCTCTAAAATGTTACCTGTTCTTCCAGATGAAAAAAGGAAATTTATTTTTAGATGTTAATGATGTAGAATGTAAATCTGCTCTTTTAAGAACCTTTATCAGATGTAATGTGTTGCTTTCCAGATAAAGTGCTCTTTAATAGATGTCTTGGAGATATGTACTAGTGCTTCCAAGTCAAATTAATAGTAGGGCTGTCAAGCAATTCAAAATTGTAATCTAATTCATTACATGATGTGCCGATTAATTAGGAATCATCACAAATTATAACCGCACACCAAATTCGGCTGAGAAGTTATCCCCGAAAGATCATTTAAAGTCATTGTTGTGGAAAATGAGAAAAGCATCAAATAGACATTACAAAAAGTAGCTTTGGAAAGAAATATTTTATTTTATTCAACATGGAATTTAGTACACATGAACTTTTAGGGTTCCAACGGCCATGATTTTTTTCATAAGCTGCATCTGAATTGGTATTTAGATATATTTGCAGACTTTTTGTTGCAGGCTCAAAGGGTATTAAAGCGACAGGTCACCCAAAAATGCAAATTCTGTCATCATTTACTCGTGTAGTTTCAAACCTGTATGAGTTTCCTTCTTGTGTAGGACATAAAAGAAGATAATTTCTGAGAAATGTCTCAGTATTTATTTTTTTTCCAGTGGTAACCAAAAGTTTGGTAACCAACAGTCTTCAGCATATCCTCTTTTAGGTTCCACAAAAGAAAGTCAGTCATACAGTTTTGTAATGACGTAAGGGTGAGTAAATGATGACAGAATTCTCATTTGTGGGTGAACTATCCCTTTAATGTTTGTTTTTTTATTAATATAGAAATATGATATATTTTTTTATTGAATGATTCTCCCTAAACTAAATTAGACTAAACTAAAACTGCCCGTATGTGGCAGTAAATTCATTCATTAGCTTCATTCAAACTATTGAGTCATGCAGGAATGAAGTAAATGGCTCTCTTTATGAATGGGACATTGGATCATTGGTTCACTCGATTGATTCGCTCAAAACCCGGATTCATTCAGAAACGAAACACCGCTGTGTTGCTCGGAGACACACAACTGTCCAGCTCTGGCTTTATTGGTAATATTTTTGTTGGCAAAATTGAGCAAAAACAGACAATATTTTGTCTAAAATATAACACAATATTAACTTATTTATTGAACTATTGTATAAAATCAATATCACATTTGCACTCGTGCTATTCGGAACAAAAATATCACTCGTGTGATATCACGCTCGTTACTTGTGTCATATTGCGTAACTATATCATATTATATTTACGTATGAGACAAAATGCCCTGCATCATGTTAGTCACCAATCAATTTAAGATGGGCGGGTGCGTTAAAAGCATTGTTTTTTCCACAAATAATTAATCAAATTAATGACAGCCCTAATTAATAGTTAAGTTTTTAGGAAAGCTTGGTTTTATGCGTTGCTTCTTTGTAAAAGAATTACAAAATTGCTGTTGTCGTGACATTCAGCGGACATCTTGTTTTTTCGTTTGGCTTGATAATGCGACACCATTTTTCTGTACAAGATAGACTATAGAAGATAAAATAAATAAAAGACCAATCACAATTCAGTATGTAAATGAGTGCAGGAAAGAAGACCAGTCAGTGTTCAGTATGGACATATTACATTTGCATCATCGCTGTAGGGTAGATTTTAGGTAGTGAACATTCTACAAAGTCAGTCAAATTTTCAATGTAAATGGTTTAAAAAAAAAATTTTTGGACCCCATTGACGTCCATTATATAGAGAAAAACATTCATTTGCGTTTAGAAGAAAGTAAGTCATACAGGTTTGGAGTGACATGAGGGAGACT